>CP136056.1:251231930-252670716 GCA_032464435.1 Aegilops umbellulata
ACTTATTACATCGAATGTCTCAAAAGAGATCTTATTACAATAATATGGCTTAAGTCCATCTAAATACGATAACAGCGGAAGGCCTGGAAGATAAAGTGAGTCCATCAAGTCCAACGGCATAGCTGAGTGCACGACAACGACCTAGCGCACCTTACTCTTCATTTGAAAAGTCTGCAACATGATATGTTGCAGCCCAAAACGGGTCAGCACATGGAATATGCTGGCAATATAACACAGTAGAGCAATGAACAGAATAGATGCTATCACTACATGCATATATGGCTGGTGGAGGCTCTATGGTTATAAGGTTTTTCTGGATAGCCAATTTTTTCCTACATCAAAGGAATATATTTTATTTAACTATCATGGTAGTTGATAAACATTGAGAATGGTAGCCCCATCTCAATCCCAATTAAAAGGTAATTAATAACCCAACAAATTAATTTAGAATGACGAGATCAACATGATAATCCAAGAACCAGATACTCAAGATGTCCATAACCGAGGACACGGCTAACCATGATTAGTTTGTACACTTTGCAGAGGTTTGCGCACTTTTCCCCACAAGACTCGATCTCCTCCATTGGATTGCTCGCACTACATGGTGTTTGAGAAACAGATGACCGAGACACAGTCTTTCAGAAACATTAATTCTTCACTCTGGGTAGACAGTACCAGCCTACTTCCCCTACATCTGGCCTACCACTGAAGGAGGTCATGCAACATACTCAACTATGCTAGAGCCCATAATAGCTTGTGGCTGCACACGGAAGTTTCTAGCATGAATAATCTTATCATCCCTTTGAGCCTGGGTGGCGAACCAAAGGACATCACTGGTATATCCCTAGGTGCCCGCAACCAATCCACCCAGATGTGTGTTTAAGTAGCCACCTTTAGTTAACCATTAATTAATAATCTCACATCTGTCATGGATACACTCAAACCAAACCATGTCTACGAGCATAGCATAGCAATATAAGCATAACGTAGAAGTAACTCCCAAGGGTTTGATAATAAAAGGGCAATAGATTCTACCTCATCATCTACTTCCCACTACCCACATGTTAAACACATCCTAATCATGCAGTGTTTGAGGATTGTAAGTAATGCATAAAAACTGGGTAATAAAGGGGTATGATCAATGTGTTACTTGCCTTGCTGATGATCCGCAAACCCTAGAGACTCGTAGTAGCATGCTTCGCACTCCGGAAATTCTATCGCAAACAAACAATAGCATACATAGGCACTCAATCATAGATGCAAGGGTAAAACTCAAATAAGAAGATCCAAATCTGAAAGCTCAACTGAAGAGCTTCAATTCGCAAAAAGAATCGATCAAATCGGAGCTACGGAACCGAAACAACGGTCGAAAGAACTTCGAAAACAAATCTGCTTGAAACAAAATTTTAAATTGTCAAAATAATGTTTAAGTTGTTTAACCGGAAAGAGGGGCTCGCTACGAAGATTTTGGCGTTGATTTCACTGGATTTGGACAGACGGTTAAAAAGTTGCAATGGTTTGAAGATCAGGGGCTAATCTGCGATAAAAATAATCACAGATAGGTCCCTGGCTAAAAATAAATGAAAAAAGAAAAATCTATCGGATGAACATCCGCTAATAGAGACAAACGGGCGAATTCGTTCGTTAAAATGAACGAACGAACGAACGTTCGCAAAGTAACCTAAACCAAAGAAAACCGAGAAATCGAACCGATCTAAATAAAAAAACCAATCTAGGTTTAATAAAAACCGGGTGGTTTTATATCTAAAACCAAAAAACGGCGGCGAGAAAATCCGGCGGGCGGCGGCAGGTCCGGCGCGCGGCAGGCGGAGTGGGCGCTGCTGCTGCTGCGTGCGGCGGCGGCTGGCGAGGCGAGGTGGGGAGGGGTGGTGGCGGCGGGGGGTTATAAAGGGGGTCGGGGCGGTTGACTTGGGGAGGGGGCCGACCTCGGGAGGCGAGTCCCGCTCGGACACGGTGGCGGCGGCGGCGGCAGCGCGTTGGGCTGAGGCCCGCTCGGCTGGGCCGTTGGCCCTGTCGGGCGACGCGGCTTTTTTTAATTAAATTCCACCAAAAGAAAAATCCTAAATAAATATAAAAAAGTTCCAAAGCATGCCAAAACAATTTTCACCGTCTAAATAAAATATTTAGAACATAGTGAATATTTTCTTGGCCTAAAAATGCAATTGTGGAAAATGCATATTTTTCTAATTCAAATAAAATAGCAATAAAAATCCAAATATTTTTTTATTTTAATATTTTTCCTCCAATATTTCTTTTATTTTGGAGAAGTCATTTTATCTCCTCTCTTTTATTTTTAATATTGGAAATATTTTGGAGAGAAAAATAATTAAAACAAAAATGATCCTGTGTTCAATATTTGAGAAAAATTCAAATATGAAAATAAACGAAATCCCCAACTCTCTCCGTGGGTCCTTGAGTTGCTTAGAATTTCTAGGATCAAAACAAAAATGTAAATAAAATATGAGATGCATATGATGACCTATGTATAATATTTCAAATTGAAAATTTGGAATGTTAGAACCATATCTTTAGTACTACAAAAATCAGGAAAAATAAAAAATTTGTATAGAAAGACATTGCAAAAAGTTTCAAAATCGTTTGACATTCCAGTAAAAAATGTAAAATCGCGCACTACAGCCAAAGTTTCTGTTTTGCACCGCACAAACCAACAAGCAATCTAAACATACTAAAGGCAAACCTTGGCACATTATTTTTATAATACAATGGATTTGTACAAGGGGATAATTATTTTTGTGAGAATCTTCATGAAAAATTCTACATTTTTTCCATGAGCATGAACACAAGTGTTCAAGGTGGACCCTCACTTCTCCAGTGCATAACTTCCAATAGCTTCTCTTTTGTGAAAAAGTTTTTAAGTTCCCTCTATATTTTTTGTTTCTAAACTTTATGAAAGCACTCAACAGAAATAAATGACTCTCTAAAACTTCCGGGTTGTCTCCCTGGCAGTGCTTTCCTTAAAGCCATTAAGCTAGGCATAAAGTGCTCAAGTAATGAATCCACCCGGATTCCAAGGTATATCAAAGCCAATTTGAATCAACAAAGATTTAGCATTTAGTAGTGAGCACAAAGCAACATATATCATGCAATGACGAAGTCTAACTCTCTTCCTATGCATCGGCATGTCATACGAACAATTCATGCACATCAAGTAAAGGCCAATACATAGCATAAGCAGTTTCTTGCAATTTTATCGTGTCGGAAACATAGAGAGGTGGAGATATAGTTCCTCTCTCATAATAATTGCAAGTAGGAGCAGCAAGCACATGCATATTATATTCATCAAAATCATCATGTGCAACGGTAAAAGGCAACCCATCGACATAATCCTTAATAAGAGCAAACTTCTCCGATATAGTGTAGTTTGGAGAATTCAAAAAGATAACACATGAAGACTGATGATAACCCACAAGTATGGGGGATCGTTTGTAGCATTCTTCGATAAATAAGAGTGTCGAGCCCAACGAGGAGCTAAAGGTAGAACAAATATTCCCTCAAGTTCTATCGACCACCGATACAACTCTACGCATGCTTGACGTTCGCTTTACCTAGAACAAGTATGAAACTAGAAGTACTTTGTAGGTGTGATAGGATAGGTTTGCAAGATAATAAAGAGCACGTAAATAAAATCTAGGGGCTGTTTAGATAAAGACACAACTAAGTTAGTTTTAGTAGACAACTTTTGTCAACAACAAAGTTATTTGTCCCTAGGCAATTGATAACAAGTACCGGTAATCATTCTTGTAATTTTATATGAGGGAGAGGCATGAGCTAACATACTTTCTCTACTTGGATCATATGCACTTATGATTGGAACTCTAGCAAGCATCCGCAACTACTAAAGATCATTAAGGTCGTGAAAGCCAACCACAACATTAAGTATCAAGTCCTCTTTACTCCCATACGCCATACCCCAGTCACTCGGGTTTAAGTTTCTGTCACTCTCGCAACCCACCATAAGCGAACCATGAACATATTGCGACACCCTACAACGAGGGCCCCTCATGTTTTCACGAGAACGGAGGGAACCATAGGACAACACCATAAATAAAATATACAATCATACCAACCAAGATCACGATTAACCCATAGGACAAAACGGATCTACTCAAACATCATAGCATAACCATAGATCATTAGGAAATAATATATGGAGTTGAGCACCATGTTTAAGTAGAGATTACAACAGGGAGAAGAGGTGTTACACCGCTGCAATGAGGGGGAGAGAGTTGGTGTTGACGGTAGCAAGATTGTTGATGTAGATCACCGTCCCGATCGTTGCCCCGGCGGCACTCCGGCGCCACCGGAAGCGAGGGGGAGAGAGCCCCCTACTTCTTCTTCATCCTTGGCCTCCCCCCTATATGGGGAGGAGAGTTCCTCCTCTGGTCCTTGGTCTCCATGGCGATGGAGGGGCGGGAGCCCCTCCGAGATTGGATCTCCCTCTCTGTTCTCTTCTGTTTTGCGTTCCCAAGATCTGGCCGAAAACCATTTCTTATATTCCCGGGGATCCGTAACTCCGATTGTGCTGAGATTTTAACACGATTTTTTCTGGATATAAGCTTCCTTGCGCCCTAAGTAGAGGTCCAACCGACGTACGAGGTGGGCACAACCCACCACCACGCGCCAGGGGCCTCTGGCGCGCCCTGGTGTCTTGTGGTCTGTGTGGGCCTACGTTTGCGGTGATTCCAACTCCCAAAAATCACATATATTTGAAAATAATTCTCCGTGAAATTTTATTGCATTTGGACTTCTTTTGATATGGATACTCTGTGACACAAAAAACATGTAGAAAACAGGAACTGGCACTGGGCACTGGATCAATAGGTTAGTCCAATAAATCATATAAAAAGTTGCCAAAAGTGTATAAAAGTTGTATAATATTGGCATGAAATAATCAAAAGTTATAGATACGACGGAGACGTATCAACTGGAGAGCCCTTGTTAAACACTAGTCTGATCCAAAGTATCAAGTATGTTATATATATGTGATCAGATCACATGTTCAACTCCTATTTACGCATGTGCCTTACAAATCTATCTTCTTCTAGGTGATCTATTCAAAGAACAAGGCCAACCGTACGAAAGTGAAATTCCAACAGATTATAGGATCTCATAGCTATATTACACACTGCGAGGCTTTTGTAACTAGCTGATGTTTCACTTTTTCCGTTGTGCCATATTATTAGATCTATATTGGCTTGTTCCAAATGCAGAGGAGAGCCTACGAGGACCAAAAAGTACCTGAACCAAACGTGGTGGAAATCTTCAAGGACTGTCACACCAGCAAGACGAAGGGCGTGACTACACCATCAAAGCTGATGTTGTAAGTCCTTAATCCTCATGCCTTTTAAGTATTAGTTACTCTGACTTGTGCTTTGAACTGCACGGTTTGCAACTAATGTCTATTACTCTTTTCAATTTTATACATAGTTGTCTTAGCGTATAATTGCAACTTACAAGGTTTAAAAGAGAGGAGTGATGTTCCTTTGATCTTGATCTATAATCTAGTTTCGTGCTAGACTTGCCCACACAATGTCACAATTGCCTGTTTGTCTGTTCTCAATTGTTTTGTGATATGAATGATGACATACTATGCTTCCCGTATTATAAACTTTGTCTCTTTATCCTTAGCTGTCAATACAATGTGAAGAAATAGACAATACATTAGCCATGGTACATGGTCATATGTTTGGAACCTGGTTTTATTATGTACTTTGCAGTAAAATACAACTAATATTTACATGGGTTCACCAAAATAAGTTCTGTATATAGACCAAAGCTATTCTATTTGGTTTTGTTGCCTCCTTAATAACTTCTGTTCTGGTACTACTAATGTACAAACTCAACTTTTCAGCAAACTATCGTACAAATGGTGGAACCACCAGCTCCTGAAGGTGACGAGGCAACCATAACCGAGTGTCACTTCTTGCTGCAGTGGGTCAGTATCTGTCCACTAACAGTGCCAAAAGCACCTTCCTGTGTAATACTGGGTTGGTTGTTAATGCATCCTCGTCCAAATTGCTTCATAATCAAGATATGCAATCTCAAAACAATGATCTATCTATGCTCCAGACACAAGTCGAATCCCTAACAAAGACCCTTTGTGAAACAAGGACAACCATTATTCAATGTCATCAAGATATGCATGGTTTTGAAACCAGACTATCAGACATTTGCTATGTTGTTCAGGAGCATAGGAGAAATGAAGGCGAAGGTTATGGTGCTCCATCAGACAGTACAACATGAAAAGTAACAGTGAGGTCAAATGAATTGAGCTTCTGAACTTCTCACGGTGCACTTATCTGCCAAACTATTAACTTTTATGCCAACCCTCCTTTTGTTATATGGCTGTAATTTGTTTTGTTGCGATACAACATTTGTTCTTAATGGGTAGCGACCGTGTGAAGAAAATAGCAAGCCATTTTTGTATAGTGTAGGGTGTTCCCTATATTTGCACTGGTGGCGAACTTTGATGCCAAGTGGATGTAATTTGTGCAATCGCCTTAATAGCCTAGCGTTAGTTGCTTCCTTATTTATTTCCTTAGTCTTCTTCTTCCTCCGTTTGCTAGTGGCCGCAACAACCATGGGCCACATACAGACCGTGGTAACAATGAGGCTGCTACCTACTGTTGTGACCATGGGCCATCTACGGGCCGTAGGATCAATGGGCCTCCTACGGGCCGTAGGACTCATTGGTCACACATGGGTCCAACAATTTGTGGGCCAAGACTGTACCACGACATGGGCTATAAATGGGCCTAATTGGTATCGGCCCACCATGGTAACGGGTTGTTAACAGGCCAGAAGAGAGCAAAGGCTCAATTCTGTTAGACAGACATAATGGATCGTTAGTAGGCCTGCATACATGAGGGGTTTGAAACAACCCAATGGGTTAACATGCCACAAACGGGCCGATTCTAACCATGGGCTGAATTTGGCCCATTAGAAGAATAGTCCAGTAACGGACCGTAAGTAATCGAGGGTCGGACATGAGCCCAAGAATTTATGGGCCCTTGGTAGGCCGAAAGCTAACATGGGCTGGAGATGGCGCAACTGAATCATGGGTCGTTAATGGTTCCAAAAAATGTATTGTTCATTATGGGCCAGAATCAACACGGGCCGTTAAAGGGCCTAGAAAGACAAAAGGCCTCATATGGGCCGAATGACATCACGGGCGAAATGTGGGTCGTAAATGACAACGGGCTGGAATCATATTTGACGGCCCAGATGATGCTACTGGGCCGAATTTGCGAAGGCCATAATGGGTCATGAGTTTCCGTGTCGTAAGTGGGCTATATGCATATATGCTGTTAACAGGCTTTCCATGGGTGGGCCTGCTAACTTTGGACCAAGTCAAATGGGCCGGCCTTTTAACCTAAATGAGCCGATGTTGGGCCGTTCCACATGTCGACGTATCATAGGTGCTTCCCATCCATTGGACGAATGACATCTATCGCAACGCTCACCTGACATCCTCCAGCGAATGAGAATTTTACACGTGGAAAATCGCCATTGGTCCAGGCTATTAACAGGTTATCGGATCCAAATCGGAACCCGATAGCTTAACTGGACCAATTATGGTCGAAGCCATGTGTCGGTTACCCTTGACGAAAACACTTCCATGACGCGGTATTTATCATCATGGAAGTGGACACTTCCGTGATGATAATTTCTGTATTGTCATGGAACACTTCTATGGCAGCACATGTATGACTATCTTGATTCTTCATAGAATCATCACGGATGTACATGCATGACGAAAAACATGACCTACTATGACAAAGACGTATCATCATGGAAGTGTTTTTTTGTGGTGAGGTTGATGGCACAGTCACGGCTCCTCCGACGAAATTTTGGTGATAGTCTCCTCGCCGGCACGGTCGATGGTCGAATGGGGCGGCGAGCTCTAAGTGGAGCAGGGCGTCAGATGCAAGAGGACGAAGAAGCAAGATAAAGAAAGGGTAAAAGAGGCCCGAGCATTTTGCCATGCTATTTATGTGGGCTTTAGAACCTGAAACGACACGCGCGAAGCCCCGAGATGTGCATTGAATTTTTGATAAAAGTGCTTCTCGATTCTTGCTCCTGACAAGACAACATATATCCATTCAAAGATTTTTTTATGACATCATCTACTGGATTCGGGAGGACGGTCAAATGAGGTCACGATGGGAATCGGAACGGAAAGGTACTAAGTGTAGGAGGTCTTCATGAGCCTGCTAAATCGTTTTGACCCGGGCAAGGCATATAAAGAGGAAAAATGTGAATGGTCACAAAATGGGAGTTTTCCAGCTCAACAAATTAGACCCGGACTTATCTTTGATGATTATTGTTTCCCTCTATTTTTATTTCTGTTTTTCAGAGTATAATTTAGCATGGATATATCCAAGCTGAATTGGGGGCTAATGTTAGGGATATTTCCCAGTGTTATGACCCGACGGAGGAAATCACCTGGCCCAGAGCATACCGGCTCAGGGGTCACTTTGACCAGATGGTTCATCATGAGGTAGGGGCCCAGAGTATAGGCCGGCTCATGGAGGTGCCTAACAGGCCGGTTTGTGGGAGGCCCATGATTGAAGATTGTCCTTGCTTCGAGAATAAGACAAGTAGCAAACAGAGTATGGCATGGGTTGTAGTACGAACCGAAGATAATTGTAAGCCTAGGGACTCCACCTATTATATAAAGGCGAGCCCCTAGGAAGAAAAGGTTAACTTACAATCAGTCAAGAGCTAGATTAGCGAATTCACATCCTTGTAATCGATATTTCCAGCAATATCAATCAAGCAGGAAGTAGGTCTTTACCTCCACCGTGAGGGGCCAAACCTGGGTAAACTTGTGTCTTTCATTCCCGATCAACCCCTCTCAAGCAACCACCTAGTTGCGATGGCCTCCAGACTTAGTCCTTTCACGACGACATCTGTCGTGACAAAACCACGACAGGAGGCCGACGCCGCTTGGGTCCCATGAAGGCCACCAGCACCGCCTCGCCAGGTTGCACAACCGATGACTTGCCCGCTTCGCAGGGCCGTAGGCCACATCGACCGTCTTCCCCGCCCCAAAAACTAACTCTGATCCGTGCTCCGCATTGGCAAAGGGAGGCTACTCTACTTCTCCCACTGAAGCATATCTCTCCAAGGCTCATGACAGTCCAATGAGCGGGCTGCCAGACATAGGGAAGACATGTCATGGGAATGGAGATCCACGGCGGCGGCATTAGACGCCTAGTCCTGTATAGTTCAGTTAATATATGTTTGAAATGTAATATGAAAATCATTCACTTTGCTTGTAATTCGTCCGGTTTGTTGAAAGCCGGCTTAAAATATACGCGGATAATTTTAGACGTCCGACTTTCGTATTAGTGTGTGCGGACTGATCTCTCGGTCCATGGATGGATGCGGTGTCTGGTTTGCAAGTGAGCAGCGTTGGAGATGCCCTTAGAGCATCTACAACCGGACTTGGCAAATCCAGATACCTCAAATTAGAAACCTCAAATCCATATTATTACTTGCAACGTGAAACCTAATCTATACGGAGCTCGGCTGCACTCCTCAGATTGTTGGTCCGGTCACCGGCAAGGTAGGGCAGGGCATGGGACACGAGCTGGCTCACGGGACTCAAGGCGCCACTATCTCCCATGTCTTACTCTTCCTCGTCGGAGCCCGGAACCCGAACGGTGCTGGTGGACGTCAGATCGATGATGGATCCGTCCAGGAAGAGCAACCGATGTCCACCACGATGGACTGATGCGCCATACGGGGCGCCGGAGAATGCGACTTCGCATCACCGACGTCCGCCGCCGCGAGTGCTGCCGCCGCCTCCCGTGCCCGGTGCCTTGCACGGCGGGCACGCCATGCCATGGCCTCCTGGGACGATAGTGCGTCCCGAATATCGGCGCGCCATCGGAGGGGTTGCGCGTTCGCCAGCGCATTTGGACACCAGACGGACCACACGACCTCTTACGAGGCAGTTACGGCCGGCCTAGCGCCGGATCTATGCGCCATTTGGGCGGACGCAGTGGATTCTCGACGGATGGAGTCCGAGCACAGCCATGCACGGGCGTCCTCCCGGGCGCAGCGGAGCGCAAGCCGGACGGCCAACTCCTCCTCGGGGCCGCGTGGGATGAGCACGGGGTCGATGGATCTAGAGGTGAAGGACTTGGATCCGCTGCCTGCCATGCCGGAGGCGACCGGAAGGAGATGAAGACGAGCTTGGGTGGCGGAGGGGAGTGGAGGGGAGGGGATTGACGTGGCTAGGGTTTGGTCCGGTGAGCTCAGGGATGGCAATGGGGACAATCCCCTATGGGAATACCTACAACATCTCCATCCCCATCTATTCCCTATCATCCCATCCCCATCCCCATTTACATGACTGGGGATGAAATTTCCCCATACCCATGCCCCACTGGGGGACGGGGCCCCATTAGGGTCCCCATCCCCATAAACAAATACTCATATACATAATATGACACCCTATAATCAACATACATAAATGGTGTTGTCCTTGTCCTGCTAATGCCTATCTAGGTCGTACTTACTTCTTGGTCATGGTGGCAGCTGAGGTGAGGACGTGAGATAGGTTTAAGGTTTTTTTCCAGAGCTATTTGTTTTGTTTTTGCAAGTTTGTTTGTGAATATTTTAAGGTTGATCGCTGTGTCACCGTTACTAACTGGGTCCCCGATGGGTATTGGGTCTGGGGAATAGGATATTATTCCCATCCCCGTTGTATCCTATGGGGAATAAATTAGTTTTGTAAATATCCCCATGGGGATATTTTTCGCCCATCCCCACCCCCTAATAGATGAAATCCCCATGGGTTTGGCGGGTATGGGGCCCCATTGCCATCCCTAGGTGAGCTGATGGGGGCGATTTTATGTGGTTTCGGGTGGGCCAGTGTGGGCCGGTTCGACATGGCGGGCACGCCCGGGCGCCGCGGGTGTCGATCAACCAGGGCGTTTGAGGGCCATTTGAGGGGTCTGTCTGGGTCAAAAAATCGTGACCGGACAGTGACCGGGCGGCCCTCCCGGACGTAAGAGGTGGGTTTGAGGCGCCCCACTGTAGATGCTCTTAGCCATACATTTTTCGTGATTTGAAGTGATGAAGCGACACAAATCTTTCAAGTGAAGACCCAACCTAGATTTCAGATGGCTCCGTACGACCATACAAACTAATACTCTACAAAGTGCGGTCGTTAGATGGATATAATTTCACTGTGTAAAGCTTCTGCATTAAGCATGTACCCGAAGTCCTGCTAATTAGCTAGCCAACACATCTCTACCTACTGCCAGCATACCTTCGATGGGCAATTAACCAGACCTGCGTGACCGTCGAGCAAAATCGCCACTGAGTTAACATTTGCGTGTAATGATAAATGCGAATTTGCACGCCTAAATATTGAAAGTATGTATATAATATACACCTCGGTCCTACTCTCCTACTACAACTCGGACCGCCTGCCACCAACCAATGTCCAGGGCTGTGTGTACTCTAGCTGAGTAGGTTTTTTTGTTTGTTGAGAAGATGGCTCTAGCTGAGTAGGTTGTAGCTGCCCCGGTCTATCACCTTGGATCGGTCTCCTTCGTGTCATGCCAACTCGCAAAGTGCAACACCAAATCATCCCATCATTTTTCAGCGACCACACCCTTTGCCAGCACTGCACATTTGCATTGATTGGAGAAATTCTCCGAAGTCATGAGAGCATATATAGACCCTAGCTGACTAATTTGGAGCCCTATACATCGGCCGGGTGGACGCGAGCAGGCGCGTACACCGGGCACACACACTCTTTTTGTCCCTTTCCACAACAGCAACCCTGTATTCATACAAAAGCATGCACGCTACGAAGATGATCAATACAACTTATAAACACACCAATCGGACATAGATAGGGCATTCCGGCGTAGATAAGTTCATACAGCTCGATCCAAAAAGGCCCTTGCAGTCCATGGTTAACTAAAGTGCTAGATTAAAAAATAATTAGACACAGGGATGCGGTCGGAGTTCACCACTTCCTTGTTGACCGCTTTCCCTTGGGGCCACGGGAGTGACGGTTGTCCTTGATGTAGGTGTTGAAGGCGGGGGGCGCCTTGTCGTTCGTCGTGTCGTTCGAGGACGAGGAGGAGATGATGATCCTCGCCACGCGCCGAGTGGTACGGTTCTGTTCCGCCATAAGCAGTGTGGCTCTCTTCGCTACAGTCGCCCTTTTCCCCGCCAAGGCGCCAACCTCGCGGATTCCTCAAGCCCGATGCGAAGCACATTTGCATTTTTGTGACTTCGATGGCGGACGTCCTTCTCCGTCAAGGTGTACGAGCGGCGGATTGCGTCGCGGAGCGCCTCCTCATTGTCCTAGGCGGGCGACAACAACTGCAGCGCAGATCTGCAGGAGCCGAAGCCTTAGCGGCTCGACGCGCCCTGCACTGCCCTCTTCACTACGCGTTGATACGCGCGCCACTCGGTCTCCGGCTGGCACTAGGGATGAAAATGGAGTGGAAACTTTCCGTTTTTCCGGAGGAAAAATGGAAACGGAGAGGAAATATGAAAACGGAAACGGAAATCTGCAAAACGGAAGTGGAAATGGAATTTTTTATGCGAAAACGGAAACAAAAATGGAACGGTGTTTTCTGGTGGAACATGCATGGAAATGGAACTTTCTGTTTCCGTAAATATGGAATTTCTGTTTTTACTATAGACCTATAGCTGCGTTGTAGCCCAAACACCAAAGAGAACACAATGACACAATTAGTAGAATGAATCTAAGGCCCAACTTCTACTACCACACATGTACTCAGCTTGACCCTATACGCAATTGTCCGGTACTAGTACAATATTATGCTAAGTTGCTAACATAATGATATTATTTTGTAGCCATGTTAACAACTCATTAAATTTGTTTGTTTTTGTGTGTATTTCTCTATGATTCAAGGGGTTTTTAAGTTCTGATCAATGCCTATTTCTGTTTCCGTATCCGCTTTGTATTTGCTTCGTGTCCGTTTCCGGTAGTATCTGTTTCCGTATTCATTTCCGGAGTTTCTGTATTCGTTTCCGCTTCTGCACAAAAATGTGAAAACAAATATGATAGCACTCAGTTCCGTCCGTTTCCGCTCCGTTTTCATCCCTAGCTGGCGCTACTGCAGCCGCGGGCTCGAAGGTGTGGGCACTAGCACCCAGCGCCGCTCGGGAGGAGCCCCTGCTGGCTGTGCCGGGTGCCACTACTCGCCTTGTCGCCTAACCAGGGAAGTCACAGACCACTCAGTGGGCCGCGGGGCACTTCGGAGCTGCAGCTGCCGACCTTGGCCACCGGCGACACTGCGGACGAGGAGCTCCCATCCCAGTCCATCCGCGGGCGGGAAACAACAATGCAGAGCGCGAACTCCTTCTCGTTCGACGTGGCGAGCTTGAGTAGTCGGCGATGAGCTTAGTCCGGTAGATCTCATCGAAGCCACTATCAGACCCGCTTCCAGCAATGGCGGAGGGGGTGGGAGAGATTGTAGAGAGAAAGGGCAGGAGTGATGGGATTCGTTGCAATGAAAATAATTTGTTTCCTACGAGAGAGCAAATAAACCCAGGACCCAATCTACTAGATGCTAGCAATGAGTGGGAAAAGGTGTACATAACCTTGTAGAACACACACATTTAACATTCTAAATATTGTGAGTGATGTCGTCGTACTTTCATCGGATCAATCTGATGCATCACCGCATGAACGATGCCTCCGAATTGAACACACATGCAGCTTGATGTCGTCTCCTCCTTCTTGATCCAGTAAGCGAGGACGAGAAGTGGATTAGATCGATTTCGATAGCATGACGGGGTGGTGGCGGAATTATGGTGGAAATCCGGCAGAGCTTTTCTAAGAACTACGAGAATGAGGGACCTATGGAACGAGAGGGAGGCGGCCAACAACTGGGATGTAAGGTCCTGCCGCAAGCCCCTCCCTCCACTATTTATAGGCATGGGGGAGGAGGCTAGGCCCCTCCTCCAACCCTCTAGGGGCTGCGCACCAACGGGGGGGGGGGGGGGGGGGAGGAAATATCCTCCTTCCTTCCCCACCGATCGTGATCCCTCCTTTTTAGGGATCTGATCTTCTCCCTTCGGGATTTGATCCAATTCCTTTTAGGGGGGGGAGGGGGTTGTGGTGCGCATGGACCATAGGTGTGGTGACTTGGAAACCACCCACGTCCATGTGGTTTCCTCCACACAGGTGGGTCCCACTCCAGAAACTTCTAGAACCTTCCTTGGGCAGTACGGAAAAATATGAACTTTTCTGGTAACCCTAAAAATACTTCTCATATGTGTTTTGTTTGTCACCGGACCATTCCGAAGCTTCTCGTGATGTCCGGGGTCCCATCCGAGACTCCGATTTTTTGATAAAACCATCTTATTATCTCATCAAACCCTAGTGATACTGAATGTTAAGTGTGTGACCCTACAGGTTCGAGAATATGTGGACATGATCAAGACTCCTCTCCGATCAATAACCAATAGCAGGACCATGGATGCCCATAATGGTTCCCACATGTTCCACCAAGATATTTCATCAGTTCAACTACGATGCCAAGGATTCAAATAATCCCACAGTCAATTTCCTTTGTCTGGCGATATGTTACTTGCTCGAAATTCGATCGTCGATATCACCATACCTAGTTCAATCTTGTTACCAGCAAGTTCTCTTTACTTGTTCCATAATATAATACCCATGTGACCAAATACATTAGTCATATGCTTGCAAGCTACTTAGCATGTTGTATTACCAAGAGGGCCCAGAGTTATCTCTCCGTCACATGGAGTGACAAATCTCAATCTTGAACTATTCAACCCAACCAGTACCTTCCAGATACTTGAAGAGAGCCTTTATGACCACTCAGTTATGAAGTGATGGTTGATGCTCGCAAAGCATTCTTCCGGTACTAGGGAGTGGCATGATCTCATGGTCTAAGCAACATATACTTGACATTAAGAAAACTGTAACAATTTAAACTTAGCAACACGATCGGATGCTAAGCTTATGATTGGCCATGTCCATCACATCATTCTCCTAATAATACGACATCATTATTAAATGAAAACTCGTGTCCATGATTAGAAAATCTTAACCATCTTTAATCAACGAACTAGTCTAGTAGAGGCTTACTAGGGACACAAAATTTATTTATGTATCCACACATCTATTTGAGTTTCTGGTTAATAAATTATAGCATGGAGAATAAAAATTTATGAAGGATAAGGAAATATGATAATAACAACTTTATTATTGCCTCTAGGGCATATTTGCAACAAGAAGATGGGAGTGGAGCAAAGAGGTCTGGAGGAATTGAGAGAGTGGCTTAGACTAGGGTTCGGTGATGGTCGTCGGCTTGGGTTTTTGGGACAGGGGTGGGGCAGCATGGGACATACTGGGCCAGTCCGGCGTGGTGGACGCGTTCTGGCCTCCCATACCCGGCCCACATATGGGCTGGGTATGACAGTTGTTTGACAGCCCGTATATTTGTGCTACATATGGGGAGTTATACGTCTCCGTCATATCTATAATTTTTTATCGTTTCATGCCATTACTCTATAACTTTCATATACTTTTGGCAACATTCTATATTATTTTTGGGACTAACATATTGATCCAGTACCCAGTGCAGTTCTTGTTTGTTGCATGTTTTTGTTTCGCAGAATATCCATGCCAAACGATGCCTAAACGCGATAAAAAATTACGAAGATTTATTTTGGAATATATGTGATTTTTTGGGAAAAAGAATCAACACGAGATGATGGCGAAGGTCCCACAAGCCCAGAGGGCTCCCCCTACCCAAGGCACGCCTGGTAGGCTTGTGGCGTGATACGTCTCCAACGTATCTATAATTTTTTATTGTTCCATGCTATTATATTATCATTCTTGGGTGTTTTATAATCATTTTATAGTCATTTTATATCATTTTTTGGTACTAACCTATTGACATAGTGCCAAGTGCTAGTTGCTCTTTTCTGCATGTTTTTTACATCGCAGGAAATCAATACCAAACGGAGTCCAAAGCAGCGGAACTTTTTGTGGATTTTTTTGGACCAGAGGACATCCAGTGGGCCGGAGAAGCGCCTGGGGGAGCTCCGAGGGGAGCACAACCCACCAGGGCGCGCCTGGAGTCCCAGGCGCGCCCTGGTGGCTCGTGCCCACCTCAGGTGCCTCCCAAACTGACTCTTTGCTCTATAAATACCCCAATATTCCAGAAACCCTAGGGGAGTCGACGAAAATCAATTCCATCCGCCGCAGTCCAGAACCACCAGATCCAATCTAGACACCATCACGGAGGGGTGCATCATGTCCATTGGTGCATCTCCGATGATGCGTTAGTAGTTCTTTGTAGACCTAGGGGTCCGTAGTAAGTACCTAGATGGCTTCCTCTCTCTCGTTTGATTCCCAATACAATGGTCACTTGGAGATCCATATGATGTAACTATTTTTGCGGTGTGTTTGTTGGGATCCGATGAACTTTGAGTTTATGATCAGATCTATCTTTTTATCCATGAAAGTTATTTGAGTCTTCTTTGATCTATTATATGCATGATTGCTTATAGACACGTATTTCTTCTTCGATATTCGGGTTTTGTTTGGCCAACTTGATCTATTTATCTTGCAATGTGAAGAGGTGCTTTGTAGTGGGTTCGATCTTACAGTGCTTGAACCCAGTGACAGAAGGGGACCCGACACGTATGTATCGTTGCTACTAAGGATAAAACAATGGGGTCTATTTCTACATACATAGATCTTGTCTACATCATGTCATCATTCTTATTGCATTACTCCGTTTCTCCATGAACTTAATACACTAGATGCATGCTGGATAGCGGTCGATGTGTGGAGTAATAGTAGTAGATGCAGGCAGGAGTCGATCTACTAATCTTGGACGTGATGCCTATATAATGATCATTGCCTGGATATCATCATGATTATTTGAAGTTCTATCAATTGCCCAACAGTAATTGTTCACTCACTGTTTGCTATTTTTCTCGAGAGAAGCCACTAGTGAAACCTACAACCCCCGGGTCTCTTCTTTAATATATTTGCCTTTGCGATCTATTTTCCTTTGCTTTTAATTTCAGATCTATTAAACCAAAAATACAAAAATACCTTGCTGCACTTTATTTTATTTGGCGTTCAATCTATCAATATTTACAGCTCTCTCACGTCTGTTTGCCAATTTCTGGCACCGTTGCCCGAAAGGGATTGACGACCCCTTTTACACGTCGGGTTGCGAGTATTTGTTATTTGTGTGCAGGTGCTGTTTACATAGTGTTGCTTGGTTCTCCTACTGGTTCGATAACCTTGGTCTCATCACTGAGGGAAATACCTACCGCCGCTGTGTTGCATCATCCCTTCCTCTTTGGGGAAATACCGACGTAGCTTCAAGCCGCATCATGGCGCCCCTGTAAGGTGTTTGGTACCCTTCTTTCGCTGGAAGAAATCTAATATCCATAGTAAAATCGCCTCAAAATTTCAGCCCAGTCAGAGTTACAGATCTCCAGGAATTGAAGAAATGGTGAAGGGCCAAAAAAGGGGAACGCGAAACCAAAGAGAACAAAGAGGGAGATCCAATCTCGGAGGGGCTCCTGCCCTCCGGGGGGCATGGCAGCCATGGCCCAGAGGTAAAACTCTCCTCGCATCTAGGGGGAGAAAGTAAGAAGAAAAAGGAGGCTCTGTCCCCCTCTCTCTCGGTGGCGACGGAGTGCCGCCGGGGGAACTATCGTGATGACGATCTACACCAACAACTTCGTTGTCACCATCGCCAACTCTCTCTCCCCCTCTATGCAGCGGTGTGACACCTCTTCTCCCTGCTCTAATCTTTACTTAAAAATGGTGTTGTATGCCACATATCATTATCGAATGATCCGTTGCCATCCTATGATGTTTGAGTAGATCCGTTTTGTCCTATGGGTTGATTAATGATCATGATTGGTTTGAGTTGTATGTTTTATTTTCGTGTTGTCCTATGGTGCCCTCCGTGTTGCGCAAGCGTGTGGGATTGCCGTTGTAGGGTACTGTTGCAATATGTTCATAATTCGCTTATACTAGGTTGCGTGAGTGACGGAAACACAAACCCGAGTAAGGGGGTTGTTGTGTATGGGAGTAAAGAGACTTGATACCTAATGCTATGTTTGGGTTTTACCTTAATGATCTTTAGTAGTTGTGGATGCTTGCTAGAGTTCCATTTATAAGTGCATATGATCCAAGTATGGAAAGTATGTTAGCTCATGCCTCTCCCTCATATAAAATTGCAATTTACCGGTCTAGTTACCAATTGCCTAGGGATAAATCATACTCTTGTGTTACAAAAAGCTTTCTACTAAACAACTAACTTTTATTATCTCACGAAGTACTGCTAGTTTTATTCTTGCAAAGTAGTTATAGCATTACACCTACAAAGCACTTCTAGATTCATACTTGTTGTAGGTAAAGCAAACGTTAAGTGTGCTTAGAGTTGTATCGGTGGTCGATAGAACTTGAAAAGAATATAAATTCTACCTTTAGCTCCTCATTGGGTTCGATACTCTTACTTATCAAAAAAGGATACAATTGATCCCCTATACTTGTGGGTTATCAAGACCTTTTTCTGGCGCCGTTGCTGGGGAGCAATATCGTGGGGTGAAGATTCTTGTGTGTGCTTGTTTGCTTTATAGCTAAGTAGTTTTTATTTTTTATTCTAAGTTGTTCTATATCTTAAGGATATGGAACACGAAATACCAAAAAATTAGTTGTAGCTCCTACCCATGGAGATGGGAAACCTCTTAAAACCATCAAGGCTCATTATGTAAAAAACATTAAATACTACTTTGATAATCCTGATAAATCTCCATTCAACTTGATAATGGGAGATACCTTCGATCACTTGGAATGCTTTAGGGATTATCGCGTGTCTCAAAAACGGAAACACTTATGGGATCAAATTAAAATGTTGCGTTGCTATGCTTGGAATTTATGCTTGAGATATGATTATCCTTGTTGCTCTAGGATGGAGGCTCCACAACTCCCCATTCAGTGTGAATTTGATGATAATGAAACCTTCGGCTTCTTATCCTAATGGTATATATGATTACTATGATGTGGAACAAATAGAAGAATTTCTTGCTTTAAGGGTGCTTATGAAATTGAATCTTTATTTGAAACGTATGAAGATTGTGAGGACGCTCTTTACAGATATGAAAATTATGCTATACTTAAATATTTCTATGAGAATTATGAATACAATGCCCATATTGATGAATTTATTGAGAAAATATGTGATGTCCAAGAAGATACTAATATTTTGCAGGCTCCTATGGAAGAAGAAATTGATGACGCTGTGAGCTCATTACATGAAAAAGATGACGGGGAGAGCGAAGAACAAAAGGAGGAAGAGTGGATTAGATACCCGTTCCCACCTTTTAATGAGAGTAACTCTTCAACTCTTACATGGTTTAATTTCCCTTCGTGCTTACCAAAGGATGAATGTTATGATCACTTTGATTCATTTGAAATATTCCTTTTTGATGAAACTCATGCTTGCTATGCTTGTGGCCATGGCGCCAATATTAATTATGCTTATGGAGATGAACTTGCTATAGCTCCTTATGTTAAGAATGAATTTGTTACTATTGCACCCACACATGGTAGTCCTATTATCTTTTTGAATTCTCCTAACTACACTATATCGGAGAAGTTTGCGCTTATTAAGGATTGTATTGATGGGTTGCATTTTACCAATACACATGATGATTTTGATGAATATAATATGCATGTGCTTGCTGCTCCTAATTGCAATTGTTATGACAGAGGAACTACATCTCCACCTCTCTATATTTCCAATACGATAAAATTGCAAGAAACTGTTTATACTATGCATTGGCATTTACTTTGTGTGCATGAATTGTTCTTTTATGACATGCCGATGCATAGCAAGAGAGTTAGACCCCGTTGTTATGTGATATATGTTTCCTTGTGCTCACTACTAAATTATAAATCATTGTTAATTAAAATTGGCTTTGATATACCTTGGGATCTGGGTGGATCAATTACTTGAGCACTTTATGCCTAGTTTAATGGCTTTAAAGAAAGCACTGCGAGGGAGACAACTCGGATTTTTGAGAGAGTCATTTTCTTCTATCGTGTGCTTTTAAAAAGTTAAAAAATATATAGAGGGGAACCTAAAACTTTTTCAAAAAGAAAAGTGCAAGTAAGAAAGACGAGCATTGTTAAAGTGGGGGCTAGCCTTGAACTTTGTTCATGCCCATATAAACTTTGTGAACCTTGATTACGGAAACTTTTAAACAAAAATAATTAC
Source organism: Aegilops umbellulata (assembly GCA_032464435.1). Taxonomy (NCBI): domain Eukaryota; kingdom Viridiplantae; phylum Streptophyta; class Magnoliopsida; order Poales; family Poaceae; genus Aegilops; species Aegilops umbellulata. The sequence goes on from CP136056.1 coordinate 251,252,264, forward strand.
CCCTTATACAAATCCATTGTATTATAAAAATAATGTGCCAAGATTTACCTTTAGGGTGTTTAAATTGCTTGTTTGGTATGTGTTGTGAAAAAATGGAAACCTTTGTTGTAGTGCTTAAATGTTCATAGTTTAATGGAACGTGCAAAACTCTACAATTTTTACAAAGTATTGTAGTGAAAATTGTTTATTTTGTCCTAATTTTTCAGAATTTTTTGAGTTACAGAAGTATATGTACCATCTGCATCTTTACAGGCCGCCCTGTTTTCACAGATTGTTGTTATAGTTTCTTTACTTGCTTATGTTTGAAATCTTGTTGAGACCCATTTACTTGGGAGCCATATAATTGTGATAGAATATAGTGGTTAATGTTTAATTATAATTATACAATAATGTTACAGCAGGACATGATGGGATTTGATGTTATATGTACTAAACCCTCTAATAAAAAAGTTCAGCTAAGTTTTGTGTGGATGAAGTGTTCAAAGATTGAGGAGGTATTGATATGAGGAGAATAAGGAGAGGCAAGAGTTCAACCTTGAGGATTCCCTAGGCACCCCAAGTAAAATTTCAAGGAGACTCAAGCGTCTAAGCTTGGGGATGCCTCGGAAGGCATCCCATCTTTCTTCGACAATTATCGGTATGTCTCGGATTTTTGTTTTGTTCACATGATATGCGTACATTCTTGGAGCGTCGTGTGCTTTTTCTTTTTCTTTTAATAATGCACCATGCTGGTATGAGATAGTCCTTAGTAGATTTATAGAATGCTCTTTGCACTTCACTTATATCTTTTGAATATGGCTTTATAGAATGCTTCACTTATATCATTTGAAGTTTGGATGCCTGTTTCTCTACATAGAAAACATTATTTGTAGAATCCTCTTTTGGTTCACTTATATTTATTAGAGCGTGGGCAAGTATTTTGTAGAAAGAATTAAACTCTCATGCTTCACTTGTATTTATTTAGAGAGTTAACAGGAATTGGTCATTCACATGGTTAGTCATTAAATCGTACATAAAACTTATAGATCATATGATACATTTGATTCCTTGCAATAGTTTTGTGATATTAAGATGGTAACATGTCGGAGGTACTAGTGAATGACTATGGTTTAGTAAGAATATTGGTGTTAAGGTCTGTGATTCCCGAAGCATGCAAGTATAGTCTCTAGTTATGCTAAGAAGTTGGAGCATAATTTATTACTAATTTTCTTCCTTTGCGTGGAGGTAGGGGTGCATGATGGTTAACTCCTACCAACCTCCCCCTAGGGGCATGCGTAGTAGTACTTTGCTTCGAGGGCTAATAGACTTTCGCAATAAGTATGGGAGTTATGTATGAGTAATGTGACTCCATGGATTATACGCACTCTCACCTTTCCGCAATTTGCTAGCCTCTTCAGTACCATGCATTGCCCTTTCTCAGCTCAAGAGTTGGCACAAACTTCATCGGTGCATCCAAACCCTGTGATATGATATGTTATATCACACATAAGCCTCCTTATATCTTCCTCAAAGTAGCCACCATACCTACCTATTACGACATTTCCATAGCCATTACGAGATATATTTCCATACAACTTCGATCATCTTCATACACATGACCTGAGCATTCATTGTCATATTGCGTTGCATGATCGTAATATAGCTAGCATGATATTTTCATGGATTGTTTGTTTTTTTGATATCTTTGCTATGCTAGATCATTGCACATCCTGGTACACTACCAGAGGAATTCATATAGAGTCATATTGTTCCAAATATCGAGTTGTAAGTAAATAGAAGTATGATGATCATCATTATTAGAGCATTGTCCCAGTGAGGAAATTAAAAAGGGCCAAAAAGATCCCAACAAAAAAGGGAAAAGAGGAAAAGAAAACAAAATGAAACATGAGAGAAAAAGAGATAAAGGGCAATGTTACTATCCTTTACCACACTTGTGCTTCAGAGTAGCACCATGTTTTTCATATAGAGAGTCTCCTATTTTGTTACTCTCATATACTAGTGGGAATTTTTCATTATAGAACTTGGCTTGTATATTCCGATGATGGGCTTCCTCAAAAGCCCGAGGTCTTCATGAGCAAGCGAGTTGGATGCACACCCACTTAGTTTTAGTTGAGCTTTCATACACTTATAACTCTTTGTGCATCCGTTGCATGGCAATCCCTACTCCTTGCATTGCACTACTAGGAAAAGGCCTACTAATGGCGCACCAGTTTTGCCTACTAATGGCGCATCACTGGTGCGCCATTACTAGCACGCCATTAGTAATTTTTACTAATGGCGCACCACTGGTGCGCCATTAGTATAGGCCATGGTGCGCCATTAGTATAGGCCACTAGTGCGCCATTAGTATAGGCTACGGTGCGCCATTAGTATTTTTGAATTTTGAAGGCGGGAAAATAGTAGTGGCGCACAGTCTAACCCCCACCGTGCGCCATTGCTATTTTTGAATTTTGAATTTGGATCTGGATCATGATTTTTTTGCCCATTTTTTGCTAGTTTTTTTTACTCGTTTTTTTGGCACGATATTATTTCAAATTTTGTTCCTGTTTTTGGATCTTGTACGTTCTTTTGCCGTGTTCTTTTGCCGGAGAGGAGTTCGCCGGAGAGGAGGAGGAGGAGATCACCGGAGAGGCGCTCGCCTACATCGTCGGAGAGGAGGAGGAGGTCGCCGGAGAGGAGTTCATCGAAGCATCGGAGAGGAGGAAGGAGAAACCATGAGGGAATGGGAGGAGAGGAGGGAGGAGGAGATCACCGGAGAGGAGGGAGGAGAAACTGTGAGGGGAGGGGAGGGGAGGAGAGGAGGGAGGAGGAGGTTCCCGGAGAGGAGGAGGTCGCCGGAGAGGAGGAGGAGGTCGCCGAAGAGGAGGAGGAGGTCGCCGGAGAGGAGAAGGAGGTCGCCGGAGAGGAGGAGGTAGTATGGTGGAGGATAGAAGTGAAGATGGAGTGGAGGAGAGGAGGAGATGGAGGAGAGGAGAGGAGGAGATGGAGTGGAGGAGAGGTGGAGATGGAGTGGAGGAGAGGTGGAGTGGAGGAGGTGCGCCCAGCCATATATACGACATAGTAATGGCGCACCGTGCCAGGTGCGCCATTACCATTTTTTTTATTTTTTTTATTTATTTTGAATTTTGAAGGCGGGAAGATACTAATGGCGCACCGTGGCCAGGTGCGCCATTAGTAACTCTTTTTTTATTTTTTTGACTTATTTTGAATTTTGAAGGCGGGAAGATACTAATGGCGCATCATGGGCAGGTGCGCCATTAGTAACTCTTTTTTTTACTTATTTTGAATTTTGAAGGCGGGAAGATACTAATGGCGCACCATGGGCAGGTGCGCCATTAGTAACTCTTTTTTTTTATTTTTTTGACTTATTTTGAATTTTGAAGGCGGGAAGATACTAATGGCGCACCATGGGCAGGTGCGCCATTAGTAAGTTTGATTTTTTTTGAATTTTTTGCCTCTCGAGATCTTAAAAGCCCCGTATTTTTTTCTGTTAGGTTTTTGAGGATTTTGAAAATGTTTAACGGGGTCCCCCCGGTTAAATTCGGATATAACTTTTCGAGTAGATGATTTTTCATATAAAAAACTTTTTCATACGAGTTAGTATGCAAAAGTTATGCCCAATTTTACAAATTCTCGAGAGATTTTGCAAATGAAGTCGAAATTCATATTTGCAAATTTTCCCAACAACTAGACCACATATCACATGGGAAACTTATGTTCTTTTATTTTTTGACATTTTCATCATTTTCTTTTATTTTTTTTAAAACTGAAAAGGCGATCCACAGGGGGGGGTGCATTTTGTGGAAGTGGTGGCAAAGTTACTAATGGCGCACCGTGGCATGGTGCGCCATTACTAGTTCAACTAGTAATGGCGCACCACTCCCACGGTGCGCCATTAGTAGTTTTAAAAAAAATAAAATTTTGTTTTATTTTTTTACTAATGCCGCACCGTGGATGTGGTGCGCCATTAGTAGTTTTGAAAAAATTTGATTTTTTTTTACTAATGGCGCACCGCGGATGTGGTGCGTCATTGGTATTTGGACACTAATAGCGTACCAACACATGGTGCGCCATTAGTATATAGTAATGGCGCACCACATGTCTGGTGCGCCATTAGTGTCAATTCCATCTATAGCCCTTTTCCTAGTAGTGTTGACATCAATTGATGGGCATCTCCATATATAGTACATTGATTAGTCGCGTCGATGTGAGACTATCTTCCTTTTTGTCTTATCCTCATTAATCCCTACCACCGAATTCTATTCCACCCATAGTGCTATGACCATAGCTCACGCTCATGTATTGCGTGGGGGTTGAAAAAGCTGAAGCACGCTAAAAAGTATGAACCAATTGCTCGGCAAACATTGGGGTTGTACATGTTTTATTTTTGTGTTAAGAAGATGGAGCATGACAAGGGTATATGATTTTGTATGGATAGTGTGTTCATTAGCATTTTTATTCTGAAAGGCATGATTGTTTGTTGGTATACCTGAGTATTGATGTCTTCATATCAAATTATAGACTGTTGCTTTGAATCACTCGTACATTAATATTCATGCCATGATTAAATTATTTGATCAAGATTATGCTAGGTAGAATTCCACATCCAAAATTATCTTTTTATCATTTACCTACTCGAGGACGAGCAGGAATTAAGCTTGGAGATGCTGAGACGTCTCTGTCTTATCTGTAATTTTTGATTGTTTCATGCCATTACTCTACAACTTAAATATACTTTTGGCAGCATTTTATATTATTTTGGGACTAACATATTGATCAAGTGCCCAATGTCAATTCCTGTTTGCTGCATGTTTTTTGCTTCGCAGAATATCCATACAAAACAAAGTCCAAACGCAATAAAAATTTATGGAGATTTATTTTGGAATATATGTGACTTTTGGGAAAAAATAATCAACGCAAGACGATGCCCGAGGGGCTCACAAGCCCAGAGGGCGCGTCCACCTACCCATGGCACGCCTGGCAGGCTTGTGGCGCCCCTGTAAGGCGGTTGGTGCCCTTCTTTCGCCACAAGAAAGATAATATCTAGAAGAAAATTCCCTCAAAATTTTAGCCCAATTGGAGTTACGGGTCTCCAGGAATTTAAGAAATGGTCAAGGGCCAGAAAACAGGAACGCGAAATAGAAGAGAACACACACACACACACACAGAGAGAGAGAGAGAGAGAGAGAGAGAGAGAGAGATCCAATCTCGGATGGGCTCCTGCCCTCAGGGAGCCATGGCAGCCATGGACCAAAGGGGAAACTCTCCTCCCATCTAGGGGGGAGAGCAAGGAAGAATAAGGAGGGGGCTCTCTCCCCCCCTCTCTCCCGGTGGTGCCGGAGTGCCGCCGGGGGAACCATCATGACGACGATCTACACCAAGAACTTCACCGCCGTCATCGCCAACTCTCTCCCCCTCTATGCAGTGGTGTAACACCTCTTCTCCCCGTTGTAATCTCTATTTAAACATGGTACTCTATGCCACATATTATTATCCAATGATGTGTTGCCATCCTATGATGTTTGAGTAGATTCATTTTTTCCTATGGGTTGATTGATGATCGTGATTGGTTTGAGTTGTATGTTTTATTTTGGTGTTATACTATGGTGCCCTCCGTGTTATGCAAGCGTGTGGGATTACCATTGTAGGGTGTTGCAATACGTCCATAATTTGCCTATAGTGGGTTGCGTGAGTGACGGAAACACAAACCCGGGTAAGGGGGTTGTTGCGTATGGGAGTAAAGAGGACTTATTATTTAATGCTATGGTTGGGTTTTACCTTAATGATCTTTAGTAGTTGCGGATGCTTGCTAGAGTTCCAATCATAAGTGCATATGATCCAAGTACAGAAAGTATGTTAGTTCATGCCTCTCCCTCATATAGAATTGCAATAATGATTACCGGTCTAGTTATCGATTGCCGAGGGACAGATCTTTCTCTTGTGTTACAAAAAGCTTTCTACTAAAGAAAATAACTTGTATTATCTCGCAAAGTACTCCTAGTTTTATTCTTGCAAAGTAGTTCTAGCATTACACCTACAAAGTACTTCTAGTTTCATACTTGTTCTAGGTAAAGCAAACGTTAAGTGTGCGTAGAGTTGTATCAGTGGTCGATAGAACTTGAAGAGAATATAAATTCTACCTTTAGCTCCTCGTTGGGTTTGACACTCTTACTTATCGAGAAAGGCTACAGCTGATCCCCTATACATCTGGATTATCAGGGAGTCCAGTTAGTTTTTTTAGTCTGGACAGTAATCGAGCATCCCATTTAGGCATTTGGGACGGATACAAGGGACCCTACTATAGATGCTACGAACGTTTTCCCATCCTAGAAACTGGGCCCATGCATTCCCACGGCAGGAATGAGCAGGCACTAGGTATTTAGGTTGCCCATAATGGGAGTATCATAGCTGGTATCATGTATGTCAACTAGACAATTTTGATGAGGTGGCATAAGTTAAATGGAGATAGAGAGGGTTGGTTATCATATCACGATACTATATCACATAAATGTTATGCTACTATGTGTCATACATGCAATAAATAAGGTCGTCTAATATACTAATCTATGATACTATGCATTACAGAGGTAGTTTCAACTTATGATACTACCCACTACTAACTTACGAATGCAATTTTGGGCGTGTTTGGTTGCTTAAGTAGTTCTAGCCTACATTGCATGGGTTCTTGGGTGTGTGTGGCCTAGTTGAGCTGATGCAACACTACTGCAGGATGGTCCTAACGCGACACTACGATCAGAGACCCTTCAACGAAACTGTGTGCAATGCATTAATCGCAAACGGTGGTGTAAGAAAACCGTCATAAATGAGACAAACTGTTTGCGATAGCGGAGACATCAAACACAATTCAGAGTATAGTTACGTGTGCAATGCACGGCATACAATTTACTCGAATGAACTGTTTGCGATGAGCGTAACAACAGAAATAGTTAGCCAAATGAAGGTGTGTGCAATATACGGCATACAGTTCACTTAGATGAACTATTTGTGATTAGGAAACACAACAGAAATGGCTAGCCAGATCAAAGTGTGTGCGACATAGGGAATACAGTTTACTTGGATGAACTATTTGCGATGAGTCAAGACAACAAAAATGGTTCAACTTAACAAGATGTGTGTGATACGCGACAAATAGGCCAGTAAACAGAAATGTGTGGGAAGACTGATAATAACACATGCGATAGTTGCTAATAGGTCATCTGTGTTGTGGGCAAACGCTTGCTGGTATGCAATTGTCAGTGATTGATGAAATCATCACCGACGGGTTCCCTAGTTAACTCCGTGTGCGATGTGATTTGCTATCTTGAGATGAACAACATATATAACCAAAAATAAACATCCAATTACATAACTGACTATACAAAACATTCGCACACACCTGAATAAACAATTACATGCATTCTAAACTAGGAGGAACGATCATCTAATCATCTACTTCTTCTGAGGCTACCGCCACTGCTCCATGGCTCGATCCCTCGTCTGGGGCAGGACGAAGGCACTTCCTCATGTCAGCGTTCCGCCTGTACATCTCATAGCTTTTGTATGCGTCCTTGGCCGCATACTTGACGTGTTCTTCATTCAGTCTGTGCTCCCAGGCACTGTGCCACGTGATCTTGTCCTTGTTGCATGCAACCTTCATGTTCTTGTAGTACGGGTCGATGATGGCTAAGGGGAGGTCAACCAGGGAGTTCTGCTTGTTCTTCGGGCTGCCCCATACCCTGTAGTGGTGACGAATGTCGACAAGGTTCTGGCAGGCCAAGCCCGAAACGTCGAGCGCTTTTAGATCGTTGATGATGTCCACCGTAGCGAAACTGTAGTCGCGTCTCTTGATAAACCTAGCAAAATGCTCGCAAGGCCTTATGGCCAGGCAGTAGTGTTAGACGAGGACGTGATGGCGCACACACAACCGGGCGACGACAATCTTCTGATCACGCCTGGCACGACCGCTGGTGAACTCGAGGTCGAAGCCGACCACATGGTACTTGTCCTCGGCAAGCAACTGGTCCATAGTTTGGATGGAGCTCTCCACCTAGATCGGCTCGTTCGTGTACACCACCGAGAGGTCCTTCCCCCCTCACGCGGGTGTCCACTACGTGAGGCGAGGTGAACTGCCGTCCATTGTCGTCGTCGGCCACGGGGAGTGTATTGGAGCCACGGGGAGCGACATTGGAGCCGTTGGATATCCTCTCACTATGTGTCGTCATGGATGTGCTTGATTATTGTGTTGTGGGGCGCGAGAGATCAAGGTAAATGGCCGCAGTAATAAATGGGGGTCGGGCGGCCTGGATTCTCGGCACGTCTGCATGGTAGTTTTTACAGCGGGTAACTGGATTGTGGCGCCGCGCCGGGCACAACCGCATGCATAATGGCAGCATGAACGTATGTGATCATTCGTCGGCCCCAAACACTGGCAGTGCGTGTGGAGGGACGCGGGCAGAGCACGTGATGCGAGAGCAAAGCGCGCACGGCGGGACGCGAGCAGAGCGTGCCGCGGCCGCCTCAACCACGAGCAACCACACGCATAGAGTAGTTGAACACGCAGGGAATGGTCGTCTACAAGCCAGCCGACAGTTGCGAGCCGACGACTTGATGTGAAACTACGTCGCATTCCACATCACATGTTGATCGAACAATCGTTCGCGATCCATAGAGAGCGGACGTGTGCTACTACCACCGTCTTGGTCTATTAGTCCCCTTTATATTCTGTGCCACATTTTGACCTTAAATTTAACTAACAAAATGTTAATGCATGTTACAAAAATAATATAATTGGAAACTATGTTCAAATACGAATCCAGCGATATAATCTTTGGCGACATGCATTCGTATTTTGTTAGTTAAATCTCTAGTAAAAATTTGGCACAAAAATACAAAGAGGACTTATAAACCAAGACGAGGGTAGTAGGTAATTAAATCGCAAACGTTTTTGTTGTTAACCGTATGTGTACGTGTCCTTTCGTCTCCTCTCACTCGTCTTCTCACGCCGCTGCCGTAGACGGCTTCGAGCGCAAGCTTGAGCAGCGTGCAGGGGCATTCTTTTGGCCAAACGGTGGCTCAAAGCGGCGCCAACGAATCGTCGGTGAGCCTGTTCCCGCGCAACCGCACAGGTTCCCGCGCATAACTGCACAAGCTTCCCGCACAACTCGGCGAAATCCCCCAAAATCCCAATGCTTATAGGCCTGCTATATAAACCCTCATGGCCGGCGAGTCCTACGTCACATTTTCCCCTCCCTCCCTATAGCCTATCTCGTCTGCTTCTCCCACAATCGCCAATGGCACCGGTCCATCATCGTCGCTAAGCCACTCCACTATCATCAGAGAACAGCTCTAGCTGGGAGGCTATACCGCGGCACCGGTGCAGTCCCCGACATAGTGTAGTGCGCGCGGCGTCCCTGTTGGGTGTGCGCACAACACCCACCACACGCTCCGCTACCGCTGCTCGTCGTCAGCTTTTGCAGGCACCCCACCGTCTACGGCCATGGCCGCCACACCACCTTCAAAAGCCAAGCCCATCGCCCGCTCCACCACCGCGACCCGAAGGCGGGAGGTGGCCGTCGTGGCCGCCACCCCACTGTCGGCCACCGTGGCTATCACCTGCTCCGCCACCGTGGCCCAAAGGCGGGAGGTAGCCGTCGTGGCCGCCACCCCACCATTGGCCATCGTGGCCGCCAGCCCACCATCGACCGCCGGGTTCATCACCAGCTCCGCCAGCACCGCCCAAGGCAGGGGGTGGAGGTGGAGCCCCGCATGTGCGTCAGCGACCTTGCGCGCTACATCAAGTTCCTGCGGGAGGAGGAGGAGCGCTTGGTCGAGCACACAGAGAGTCTTACCACTGCTTTGGCCGCAACACAGGCCGTCGCAGAGGCGCGGAATGAGGAGATCTACAAGGAGTCCCGCCGCTTTGAGAGGGGTCGTCTGGAGCGGCAGAGGGCGTTCGAGGTGAGCGTCGCTAAAGGTGCAGCAGCGGCAGGCACCGTATTCCAGTTGTCCAGCTCGTTGGTAGGCTCCTCCTCCTCTGCCTCTTACTGAGCGCGCTTGGCAGAGCAGAGGCTGCTGGAAGTAGTACAAAGCCCCTCTGTATCCGTAGTAGTAGTATTTACAGGATATTTTGTTCAGTTCATCTGACTATAGATGTGGTTGAACTATACAACATACTTAAAATTAGCTAGTATATATAGTTGAACTAACTATTTTAGTACATGGTTGGCAACAATTGGGGAAAAGTTTGGTCGGTTCAGCTGTCGAGTTGAACTGTTTGTATAAAGATCTACTACTTAATCTATGAATGAAATCTATGCTTACTGAATTTCAGTTGCAAAATTAGATAGTGCTAGTGATTTTTAGCTGCAAATTTTGACAAATGGCAGGGTTACAAGGTTGACAAAGGGAAATTTTACTAAATTGACAAATGTCAATCTTTCCAGCTTGAGAAATGGCAATATACCCAATATGACAGATGCAAATCTTACCAAATTGTCTGTACGTGGTTGCACATGGTTCATCAGAAAAAACCATTTGCGTTGAAGGGATGTATAAATCCTGCGCCCCGCATTTTCTCTTCGCTTAGTGGCGAAGGAACCATAGCTCTTGATTTGCATACCGTGTTCAATCTTAACTGTTTGCGATGAAGAGATGCACAAATCCCGCGTGGCAAATTTTCCCTTGGCTTAGTGGGGAAGGACCATATCTCTCGCTTTCCATATGGATGTTCTATCTAAAACGTTTGTGATGAAGAGATGCACAAATCCTGCGGGGCACATTTTCCCTTGGCTTACTAAGGAAGTTGTCGGTTTGCATACGAGTGTTCTATCTAAATTGTTTCTGATGAGTGTTTTAAATATGAAAACCATTGATGTTTTTAAATATATTTGATAAGTCTATACATTCAAACCATAGGTTTCATTTAGTAATGCTGTGACTTTATATTCATACGATCGAGATACTAATTGTGGCGGTGGCGGAGGCGGCGTGCTGCGACGGCGTTGTCGTTGTCGTCGCGCGATCGACGGGCGCGATGCGGGAGGACGAAAACCCATGGTGCTGCGATGTAGCAGTCGACGGCGGCTTCCCATGATGTTGAGGAGGTTGTGCTGCCATGGAAGTCAAAGGGCTTGCTTCCCAGTGAGCCTGCACATCGTACAGCTCGCACGCTTCCCGATGAGCCTGCACATCGGTGGACTGCTTGCACGCCTCCCAGTCAGCCTGCACAGCGGACTACGCTAGCACGCCTCCCGCACGACACCTCCTAGCCATTAAATCTTTGACGCGTGGTGTCGCGTGAATGATTAGGGGAATGCCCACGATTTAAATTATACAAACATTTGAGATATAAGGAGGCAAGTATTTGTTTCGAAATGTCTTTGTTGGCTCCTAATTCGTGCGCCTTCTATCAAATTGGACACGAGAAATAACACAGAATGTGGCTGTTAATTCCATGATAGCATGCCAAGTTTCATGAATTTCAGACGAGTTTTCGATTTACTGGAATTTTAAAACCAAGTATCTCAATGTTATCAATTGAGCCACGATGCCCAGGTGTTTGAAGTTCATTCTCATTTCTTGCATAGGACCTGAGCATGCACCCAAGGACACACATTTGATTTTCCAACCCATTTTCTGCACTGGAGCTAGTGCATGCAGTTCATATTTGAATTATGCACATAAACTACCTACAAAACACGGTAATGTATAAACATGTCCAAATGAACCCCGAAAAATTCTAAAGTTTAACACGACACTCATGTTGGTCTATGTTGCCACTAAACGGATATTTGAAAGTAAAAAGAGGCAACCAATATCGTTTCGTCCACAAAGGTCATACGTTTCCTACCGAAACCATGAGGCTTTGTGTCAAAAGCTCCGCTTTTTGAGAAGCTTATACCCAAATTTGCCGCAAATGGCACAATTTTTCTACCACAACATGTTGATGCCATTCCATGATAGCATGCCAAGTTTCATGACTTTCACACAAGTTTTGGATTTACAAGAATTTAAAAACCATGTATCTTAATGTTTGCAGCCGAGCAACAATGCCGAGGTATTTGAAATTCATTCTCATTTCTTGCATGGTGGGACCTAATCATGCACCCAATGACACACATTTGATTTTCCAACCCATTTTTCTGCACTGGGGCATGTGCATGTAATTCAAATTTGAATTATGGACATAAAAAGCCAAGAAAACTTAGTTAATGTATAAAAATGTCCTAATGAACCGCGAAAAATTACAATATTTAAAACGACACTCCTATTGTTCTATGTTGACACTAGATAAAATTCAAAGTAAGAAGAGGCAATGAATATCGTTTCGTCCAAAAAGGTGACCCGTTCCCAACCGGAACCATGAGGCTTCTTGTGAGAAACTCTGGTTCGTGAGAAGTTTCTACCCAAATCTGCCCCAAATGGGATTTATTTTTACCACATCATGTTCATCCCATTCCATGATAGCATGCCAAGTTTCATGGATTTCAGTAGAGTTTTGGAATTACTAGAATTTAAAAACCATGTATCTCAATGTTTGCGGCCGAGCGACGGTGCCGAGTTGTTTCAAATTCATTCCCATTTCTTGTGTGGGACCTAAGCATGCACCCAAGGACACACATTTGATTTTTCAACAAATTTTTCCGCATTGGAGCATGTGCATGTAGTTCAAATTTGAATTATGCACATAAAATGCCTAGAAAACACAGTTAATTTATAAAAATGTCCAAACGAACCCCCAAAATTACGCAATTTAGAACGATACTCCTGTTCTATGTTGATAGTAGAAAAATTTGAAAGCAAAAACAGGCAACGAATATAGTTTCTTCCATAAAGGTGACTCTTTCCGTACCAGAACCATGAGGCTTCTTGTGAGAAACTCTAGTTAGTTAGAAGCTTATACCCCAATCTGCTCCAAATGGGCCAATTTTTTACCACAGCATTTTGGTGCCATTCCATGATAGCATGCCAGGTTTCATGAATTTCAGACGATTTTTGGATTTAATGGAATTTCAAAACCAAGTATCTCAATGTTTGCCGGTGATTCGCCGTGTCAAGGTGTTTGAAATTCATTCCCATTTCTTGCATTGTACATAAGCATCCAGCCGTGGACACATATATGATTTTACCACCGTTGTGGAGCGGAGCATGTGCATATAGTTTAATTTTGAGTTATGCACCTTAAGTGCCTAAAAACTCAGTTAATGTATAGAAATGTCCAAACGAACCCAGAATAATTTCAATTGTTTTACGACACTCCCATAGTTGCAAGTTCATTGTAGATAAAAGTTCTAACAATTCGAACACCCTCCATTGCCGCTATGACTCCATTATGTATTTCAAATCAAGACGAAAAATCAAGTTGGTCACACACATTTTATTATCACCAACCATGTTAGATGGAGTAGGAAATATCTTGGAGCACCGTCGGAGTAGTATATGGCTTACGCGAGAAGGTTCGTCGGCTACAGTCCACAGCCGGCGCGTCAAGCACACTAGCTCGCTCCCCAAATATCATTTCGCTATTGAATCATTGTCGGTCAAACATGGGGAAGTGGACCCACGTCGGGAGGGCAACTTCGGCGGCCCACTTTGGTGAGAGCGTGGTCGCAACTACCATGAGGGTGCTAACAACCAGCATGAGCGCGGTCCCAATCTGCGATGGGACGGCCAAGGCAGTACAAACGCACGCTGTTGCTACTCAGGTGGCGGTAGCAACATCTGCGACGGGGATAGCAACTAGTGAGAGCGGCACAACATCTGTCCGTTCTGCAGCGTCCACCTTAGCCCTGATGGAGGCCGCCCACGCCCAGCTCCTGGCGGTCACTGCACAAATCGCACGAAGCTTCTCCGACAATGGTCGGCAACCCACAGACGAAGAGTTGTCAATCGCCGAGAGCGTCCGAGCAGTCGTCCGTTTATTCGACGCATACCTTGCCACGATGGTGCCTAGCCAATCTTAGACCATAGACGCCCACAACCAGCTCATGCCGGCCTTTTCCAAAGAGATGACGGATGCGGATGGTGAGGTGCTTGCTGAGTATGGTGCGATGGATGCCATGGAGCCCCTTCCCGAGGAGATCTTCGGGCGCGAGTTTAGATATTCCTTGAATATTACCTTGGGGTTTCTTGTGCATCCCCAAGTTTAGGGTCTTGTCACTCCTTATTCTCCTCATATCGACATCTCACCCAAAACTTGAAAACTTCAATCACACGAAACTTAACGGAACTTTGTGAGATAGCTTAGTATGATAAAGAGCAAACCATTTCACTTTTGGTACTGCCAAAGAAAATATTCATAATTTTCCACACAATGCCTACAGTAGCATATCATTTCCACAATTTATATTGAGCAATATAAGCCATAGAAACTAGAAAGCAAGCAAACTATGCATTGAAAACAGAATCTTTCAAAAACAGAACAGTCTGTAGTAATCTGGACTCAAACCATACTTCTGCTACTCAAACAATTATGAAAGAAATTGTACCACGCGAGTAATTTGTATATTAAACTTATTCAAGAAGAATCAACTCAATATCACTCTTCTATTAAAATGATAATTATTTTCGTGGGCGCAAAAGTTTCTGTTTTTTAGCAAGATCAAATCAACTATCACCCAACATGATCCCAAAGGCTTTACTTGGCACTTTATTGAAACAAAAACTATAAAACATGATTACTACAGTAGCATGATCATGTGAACACACAAAAACAGTAGATAAAAGTGTTGGTTTATCTCCCAACAAGCGCTTTTCTTTAATGCCTTTTAAGCTAGGCATGATGATTTCAATGATGCTCGCATAAACAGAAAAGAATTGAAACTCAAAGAGAGCATAATGAATCACATCGCAAGCACATTTAAGACTAACATACTTCCTATGCATAGGGATTTTGTGAACAAATAATTTATGGGAACAAGTATCAACTAGCATAGGAAGGCAAAACAAGTGCAACTTCAAAATTTTCAACACATAGAGAGGAAACTTGAAACTATTGCAATTCCTACAAGCATAAGTTCCTCCCTCATAATAATTTTCAATAGCATCATGAATGAATTCAACAATATAGCTATCACATAAAGCATTATTTTCATGAGCCACATGCATAAAAAAATTATTACTCTCCACATAAGCAAATTTGTTCTCATCAATAGTAGTGGGAGCAAACTCAACCAAATAACTATCATGAGAGTGAAAATTAAAATCATGATGACAAGTTTCATGGTTATCATTATTCTTTATAGCGTACATGTCATCACCATAATCATCATAGTTAGCAACTTTGTTTTCATAGTCAATTGAAGCCTCATCCAAAATGGTGGATTCATCACTAAATAAAGTCATGACCTCTCCAAATCCACTTTCATCATTATAATCATCATAAATAGGAGGCACGCAATCATTATAACAAATTTGCACATTAAATCTCGGGGGACTAAAAATATCATCTTCATCAAACATAGCATCCCCAAGCTTATGGCTTTGCATATCATTAGCATCATGGATATTCAAAGAATTCATACTAACAACATAGCAATCATTCTCATCATTTATACCAAACATTGTATTGGATTCTTCTTCTATCAATTGATCACAATTTTACTTTCCATCATTTTCACGAAAGACATTATAGAGATGAATAATATGATGCAATCTCAATTCCATTTTTTTGTAGTTTTCTTTTATAAACCAAACTAGTGATAAAACAAGAAACTAAAAGATTCAATTGCAAGATCTAAAGATATATCTTCATGCACTCACCTCCCCATCAATGACGCCAGAAAAGAGCTTGATGTCTACTATGCAACTTTATTCTTGTAGACACGTGTTGGGCCTCCAAGCACAGAGTTTTGTAGGATAGTAGCAATTTTCCCTCAAGTGGATGACCTAAGGTTTATCAGTCCGTGAGAGGTGTAGGATGAAGACGGTCTCTCTCAAACGACCCTGCAACCAAATACAAGAAATCTCTTGTGTCCCCAACACACCCAATACAATGGCAAATTGTATAGCTGCACTAGTTCGGCGAAGAGATGGTGATAAAAGTGTAATATGGATGGTAGAAATATCTTTTTATAATCTGAATAAATAAAGACAGCAAGGTAGCATATAGTAAACGGGCACAAAAATGGTGTTGCAATGCTTGAAAATGAAGCCTAGGGTCCGTACTTTCGCTAGTGCAATCTCTCAACAATGCTAACATAGTTGGATGATATGATTACCCCTCAAGGTACAATAAAGAATCACTCCCGAGTTCCTATTGGCGGAGAACAGAAGATAGGAATTGTTTGTAGGGTACGAAGCCACCTCAAAGCTATTCTTTCCGATCGATCTATTCAAGAGTCCGTACTAAAATAACACAAAGCTATTGTTTCCGTTCGATCTATCCTAGAGTTTGTACTAGAATAACATCAAAGCATATTCACATTCATAATACTCGATCCACACAAAGAACTATAAAGAGACCCCGAAGTTTCTACCGGAGAAAAACATGTATCAACCCCTATGCATAGATTACCCCAATATCACCGCGGGAATCCGCGAGTTGAATGCCATAACATATATCAAGTGAATCAGTAAGATACCCCAATTGTCACCTCAAGTATTCATACCGCAAGACATATATCATGTGTTCTCATCTCTGAATATTCAATCCGATATGACAAAACTTCAAAGGGTAAAGATTCAGTTCATCACAATAAGAGTATAGAGGGGAGAAACATCATATGATCCGACTATATTAACAAATCCCATGATATAGATCACGAGAGAGAGAGAGAGATTAAACACATAGCTACTGGTACAAGCCCTCAGCCCTGAGGGTGGACTACTCCCTCCTCATTGTGGTGGCCGCCGGGATGAGGAAGATGACCACCGGAGATGATTCCCCCCTCTGGCAGGGTGCTGAAAAGGTTCTAGATTGGTTTTCGGTGGCTATGGAGCCCTACGTCGGCGGAACTTCTTATCTAGGTTAACCCCCGAAGGGTTTCAGAATATTTGGGAATTTATAGTGCAATGAGGGGGTGCAGGAGGCCACCGAGGTGTGCACAACCCACCTGGACACGCTAGGGGGGGTTGGCGCACCCTGGTGGGTTGTGCCCCGCTTGGGGCACCCCCCCAAGTGTTGCTCTCGCCCAATGGATGTCTTCTGGCCCATAAAAAATCCCCTGGAGTTTCGTTGCGTTTGGACTCCGTTTGATATTGATTTCCTGCGACGTAAATAATAAGAAAAATACAGCAACTGGCACTAGGCACTAGGTCAATAGGTTAGTACCAAAAAATGATATAAAGTTGCTATAAAATGATTGTAAAACATCCAAGATTGATAAAATAATAGCATGGATACTTCATAAATTATAGATACGTTGGAGATGTATCAACATCCCCAAGCTTAATTCCTACTCATCCTCGAATAGGTAAATAATAAAAGAAATAATTTATGAAGTTTGAATGCTAGCAAAGTGCATAAGTTTGATCAATGATAATTTCAATCACTTTTTCTAGCATGATAACAACAATTATTTCTTATGAAACTTCTCATGTTATAGTGGCAACCAATTCTCATGTTAAAGTTCAAACAATGAATTCTCTTGAAACCCAACAACCTATGTTCTTAGTCACCAAGCAATTGCAATTCAACTTATTCAACAGAGTTTAAGTTAGAGCTCCACATACTCAACCATCATATAGTCTTCTATGATTGCTAACACTCACCGCATACACATGAGCAAAATGTTTCAACCGGACACATAGAAAGATAGGGGCTTATTGTTTTGCCTCCCAGCGTATTCACCTCAAGGGTGATGTCAACAATAATAATTCATGCTACCCATATTCAACTGGACATATGTGCCTAGATCTTTCCTCACCACATGATGCTTACCAAAAGATAAAAATAAAAAGGAATAGAGATGAATACTTTGACTCTTTGCATAAAAGTAAATACTAAAAAGTAAAAGATAGGCCCTTCGCAGAGGGAAGTAGGGATTTGTAGAGGTGCCAGAGCTCAAAGCGAAAAACTTAGAGATAAAAACATTTTTGGAGGTGTATCCATCCCACCAACGAAAATGACTTAGAGTTCCCAACACTTTCCATGCTAATTATATCATAGGCGGTTCCCAGATAGAAAATAAAGTTTATTCCTTTTCCACCATACTTTGACTTTCCATTGCTAACCGTATCCACGAGTGCCCTCCATACCAACACTTTCCAAGGAATTTATTATTTGACAACATAAAGTAAATTCATTTTTCATTTCGGGACTGGGCATCCCTAATACCTTTTCCTTACTCTCGTGCAATGACAAGTGAATAAACACTCATCATGAGAATAACACATCTATCATGAAAAATATTGGCCACCCCTCACCGCTTCGCGAGCAGTACAAGCACACAAAAGAGAAATTTATTTTGAAAATTAGAGATGGCACATACAAATTTGCTTAGAACGGCAAAAGAATACTGCATATAGGTAGGTATGGTGGACTCTTGGGAATAGGATTTGGGTTTAAGGGTTTTTGGATGCACAAGTAGTATCTCTACTTGGTGCGGAATTTTTGGCTCGCAAAGATGGGGGGCAAGCACCACATGTTGAAGGATCTATGACAATATGACTTCTATGTGAATATGAGGAAACATAAATCATTATGTTGTCTTCCTTGTCCAACGTCAACAATTTTGTCATATAATATTTTGATGGGGGCTCACAATCACAAAGGATTTCCATGATAGTGTATTTGCATGTGAAAGTTCTCTTCCTTATACTAATTATTCGTGAATTGCTTGTATGACCAAAATTGTGATTGTCAAGCCTCAAAAGGTTTCATTTTCTAAACCCAATGTGAAGCTACCACTAGTATGATATGATTTCAACTTCATGACATTCAATTTATTCAACAGTTTACTCATAGGATATAAGTGAAGCACAAGAGTAAATGACAAGCTACTCCAAAAAGATATAAGTGAAGATCAAATGAATAGTTAAGTAAATAGATAGCTATGTGTGGACTCTCTCTTATTTATAACTTTTATATCTAGGTGTTTTATTAAAACAGCAAGAAAACAAAAATAAAATGGCATTCTAAGAATAGCACACATCATGTGAAAAAGCAAAAACTTAGGCTCAACCGATACTAACTGATAATTGTTGAAGAAGAAAGGTGGGGTGCCTACCGGGGCATCCCCAATCTTAGATGCTTGAGACTTATTGAAATATTATATTGGGGTGCCTTGGGAATCCCCAAGATTTAGCTTGTGTGTCTCCTTAATTCTTCTCACATCACGGCTTTCTTAAATCTCAAAAGCTTCATCCACACAAAACTCAACAAGAACTCGTGAGATAACTTAGTATAAACTAATGCAAAAACCTTATCATTATCTACTGTAGCAAATCACTAAAATTATTATTCAACTTTGCATACTAAATGCCTCTACATATTTAATACTCCTATCCTCAAATAGAATCATTAAACAAGCAAACATATGCAAACAATGCAAACATAACAACAATCTGCCAAAACAGTACAGTATGTAAAGAACGCAAGAGTATCAATACTTCCCTAACTCAAAACATTATGAAATTCTACCACACTGTAGATAATTTATAAGAGCTTATTATACAAAAATTTTCAACATTTTATCATATTCTGACTTTTCTAGGGTATCTTTGCAATAGCTGTGAACTTTCTATTTTGAAACAGCAACATGTAGATTTGCAAAATAAGCATGGTAAAGGCTATCAATGGCACTTTTATTGAAATGAAAGATGAAAAACATTATTCTAAATAACATCAAGCAAATCCTAACAAAATAAATTGACTATCCAAGTAAAACTCATATCATGTGACGAATGAAAACATAGCTCCATGTGACGTTACCGATAATATTGAAGACGAAAGAGGGGATGCCTTCCGGGGCATCCCCAAGCTTAGTTGCTTGAATATTACTTGAATATTACCTTAGGGTGCCTTGGGAATCCCCAAGTTTAGGATATTGTCACTCCTTATTCTCCTCATATCGACATCTCACCCAAAACTTGAAAACTTCAATCATACAAAACTTAACGGAACCTTGTGAGATAGGTTAGTATGATAAAGAGCAAACCATTTCACTTTTGGTACCGTCAAAGACAAGATTCATAATTGTTTCCACACAATTCATACAGTAGCATATCATTTCCAAAATTTATATTGAAAAATATAAGCCATAGAAACTAGAAAGCAAGCAAACTATGCATTGAAAACAAAATATGTCAAAAAGAGAACAGTCTGTAGTAATGTGGACTCAAACCATACTTATGCTACTCAAAAAATTATGAAAAAAATTTGACCATGTGAGCAATTTGTATATTAAACTTCTGCAAGAAGAATCAACTCAATATCGCTCTTCTGTTAAAAACTAGAATTATTTTCGTTGGTGCAAAAGTTTCTGTTTTTCAGCAAGATCAAATCAACTATCACCCAACATGATCCCAAAGGCTTTACTTGGCACTTATTGAAACAAAAGCTATAAAACATGATTACTACAGTAGCATAATCATGTGAACACACAAAAATAGTAGGTAAAAGTGTTGTGTTGTCTCCCAACAAGCGCTTTTCTTTAATGCCTTTTAAGCTAGGCATGATGATTTCAGTGATGCTCGCATAAAAAGAAAAGAATTGAAACACAAAGAGAGCATAATGAATCACATCGCAAGCACATTTAATCCTAACATACTTCCTATGCATAGGGATTTTGTGAACAAATAATTTATGGGAACAAGAATCAACTAGCATAGGAAGGCAAAATAAGTGCAACTTCAAAATTTTCAACAAATAGAGAGGAAACTTGATATTATTGCAACTCCTACAAGCATAAGTTCCTCCCTCATAATAACTTTCAGTAGAATCATGAATGAATTCAACAATATAGCTATCACATAAAGCATTCTTTTCATGAGCCACATGCATAAAAAATGTATTACTCTCCACATAAGCAAATTTGTTCTCATCAATAGTAGTGGGAGAAAATCAACAAGATAACTATCATGAGAGTGAAAATAAAAATCATGATTACAAGTTTCATGGTTATGACTATTCTTTATAGCATAGATGTCATCACCATAATCATCATAGATAGCAACTTTGTTTTCATAGTCAATTGAAGCCTCATCCAAAATGGTGGATTCATCACTAAATAAAGTCACGACCTCTCTAAATCCACTTTCATCATTATAATCATCATAAATAGGAGGCACACAATCATTATAACCAATTTGCACATCAAATCTCGGGGGACTAAAAATATCATCTTCATCAAACATAGCATCCCCAAGCTTATGGCTTTGCATATCATTAGCGTCATGGATATTCAAAGAATTCATACTAACAACATTGCAATCATGCTCATCATTTATACCAAACATTCTATTGAATTCTTCTTCTATCAATTGATCACAATTTTCCTTTCCATCATTTTCACGAAAGACATTATAGAGATGAATAATATGATGCAATCTCAATTCCATTTTTTAGTTTTCTTTTATAAACCAAACTAGTGATAAAACAAGAAACTAAAAGATTCAATTGCAATATCTAAAGATATACCTTCATGCACTCACCTCCCCAGCAACGGCGCCAGAAAAGAGCTTGATGTCTACTACGCAACTTTATTCTTGTAGACACGTGTTGGGCCTCCAAGCGCAGAGTTTTGTAGGACAGTAGCAATTTTCCCTCAAGTGGATGACCTAAGGTTTATCAATCCATGAGAGGTGTAGGATGAAGATGGTCTCTCTCAAACAACCCTGCAACCAAATATAAGAAATCACTTGTGTCCCCAACACACCCAATAAGTCCGTACTTTCGCTAGTGTAATCTATCAACAATGCTAACATAGTTGGATCATATGATTATCCCTCAAGGTACAATAAAGAATCACTCCCGAGTTCCTGTTAGTGGAGAACAAAAGATAGGAACTGTTTGTAGGGTATGAAGCCACCTCAAAGCTATTCTTTCCGATTGATCTATTCAAGAGTAAGTACTAAAATAACACAAAGCTGTTGTTTCCGTTCGATCTATCCTAGAGTTCGTACTAGAATAACACCAAAGCATATTCATATTCATAATACTCAATCCACACAAAGAACTATAAAGTGACCCCGAAGTTTCTACCAAAGAAAAACGTGCATCAACCCCTATGCATAGATTATCCCAATATCACCGCGCGAATCCGCGAGTTGAATGCCATAACATATATCAAGTGAATAAATAAGATACCCCAATTGTCACCTCAAGTATTCATACCGCAAGACATATATCATGTGATCTCATCTCTGAATATTCAATCTGATATGACAAAACTTCAAAGGGTAAAGATTCAATTCATCACAACAAGAGTATAGAGGGGAGAAACATCATATGATCCGACTATATTAACAAAGCCCATAATATACATCACGAGAGAGAGAGAGAGAGAGAGAGATTAAACACATAGCTACTGGTACAAACCCTTAGCCCCGAGGGTGGACTACTCCCTCCTCATCATGGTAGCCGCTGGGGGGATGAAGATGGCCACCGGAGATGATTCCCCCCCTCTGGCAGGGTGCCGGAAAGGGTCTAGATTGGTTTTCGGTGGCTACGGAGCCCTGCGGCGGCGAAACTTCTGATCTAGGCTAACCCCCGAAGGGTTTCAGAATATTTGGGAATTTATAGTGCAAAGAAGGGGTGCGGGAGGCCACCGAGGTGGGCACAACCCACCTGGGCATGCCAGGGGGGCTACTAGATTGATCTTTCTTGCCATGGGAGAAGTGCTTAGCTTTGGGTTCAATCTTGCGGTGTCCTTTCCCAGTGACAGCAGGGGTAGCAAGGCACGTATTGGATTGTTGCCATCGAGGATAAAAAGTTGGGGTTTATATCATATTGCTTGAGTTTATCCCTCTACATCATGTCATCTTGCCTAATGCGTTACTCTGTTCTTATGAACTTAATACTCTAGATGCATGCTGGATAGCGGTCGATGTGTGGAGTAATAGTAGTAGATGCAGAATCGTTTCGGTCTTCTTGTCGCGGACGTGATGCCTATATACATGATCATGCCTAGATATTCTCATAACTATGCGGGTTTCTATCAATTGCTCGACAGTAATTTGTTCACCCACCGTAAATTATGCTATCTTGAGAGAAGCCACTAATGAAACCTATGGCCCCTGGGTCTATCTTCCATCGTATTATTTCCTATAAATTTACTATTTCTTCCTTTATTTATTTTGCAATCTTTACTTTCCAATCTATATCATAAAAATACCAAAAATATTTATCTTATTATCTCTATCAGATCTCCCTTTTGCAAGTGGCCGTGAAGGGATGGCAACCCCTTTATCGCGTTGGTTTGTGTAGGTACAAGGTGACTTGTGTGTAACCTCCTACTGGATTGATACCTTGGTTCTCAAAAACTAAGGGAAATACTTACGCTACTTTGCTGCATCACCCTTTCCTCTTTAAGGGAAAACCAACGCATGCTCAAGAGGTAGCAAGAAGGATTTCTGGCGCTGTTGCCGGGGAGGCTTATGACAAGTCAAGTCAAGTCAAGACATACCAAGTACCCATCAAAAACTCTTATCCCTCACATTACATTATTTGCCATTTGCCTCTCGTTTTCCTCTCCCCTTCACCTTTGCCGTTTTATTCGCCCCCTCTTCCGTGTGTCCTTCTGTTTGCTCGTGTTACCATGTACCTTCTTTTTGCTTGCATCTTTGCTTGCTAAAAGTTTATGGATCCTCATCCACTTGCTAATCTCTTTAAGAGATCCAATTTTGATGAACCTATTGCTAGTGAGTTGAGTGCACTAGATTATCTTTATGAGGTTTTACTTGAAATTCGTGAATCTGAAAATTGTGATGAAGTACTTTATGAAGCGATTCATGATAGATCCTTGAATAAAAAGCAGGATTGCAATGATTTTACTATAAATTATCTTGATGTCAATTGTGCTAATAATATGCAAAGCCCTAAGCTTGGGGATGCTAGTTTTGCTATGTCCACTACTTGTTGCAATGATCATGATTGGGGTGATTCTTCTTACAATCTTGAAAATTTATTTAAGCCCCATGATGAATATGAGATTGATAATAATGTTTACAATAATACTTGTCGTGGTTCTAAGTCTGACAGTAATGTAGGGGGGTAAGTATGGAGAGGCTAGATCTTAGCTATGCAAGAGTTGTAAGAACACAGGGTTTACGAGTTCAGGCCCTTCTTGGAGGAAGTAATAGCCCTACGTCTCGGTGCCCGGAGGCGGTCGATTGGATTATGCGTGTAAGGATAACAGGGGTGCGAACCCTTGATACCGAGGAGGGGGGTGGCTTATATAGAGTTCGCCAGGCCCCTCCAGCCCTCAGTAATGCTGGGTTTAAAGTACATTAAGGTTGGGCGTTACTGGTAACGCCCCTAATAAAGGGCTATAATGACCATAAGAGCTACTTAATGACCGACCGTTTGTGTGCCGAGTGACTGTAGAACTCCTTCCAGTCGAGTGCTTGGTCTCGTGGTCGAGTGTCTTGAATCCGTCGAGTGGGATACCTCCAAGTCGAGTGAAAGGTGACTTCTTCTAGGGATGTCCTTGGGTAGGGCACTTAGGACAGGTCCATGCCCCTACCCTAGGTACATAGCTTCATCAATACTGAAAGTGGGTTTTGAAGTGTGTCAACTTTAGATCCCACATATTTGGATAATGTTCAATCTTATGAAGTTTTTGATAAAAGTGGGTTTGGAGAGGTCATGACTTTAGTTAATGATATTCCCACTATTTTGGAAGAGTGTAAACTTCGCATGCATGTGGATCGTGTTGAAAATATTTTATGTGATAGCTATTTTGTTGAATTTTCTTATGATCCCACATGTAATTATTACGAGAGAGGAAAATATGGTTGTAGAAATTTTCATGTTACAAAATTACCTCTCGTTATGTTGAGATTGCTATTGTTTCTTTCCACTTCCTTGCATATGCTAGTTTTTGCTTGCTATGATAATGTGTTTGCCTATAAGATGCCTATGCATAGGAAGTATGTTAGACTTAGAGGTTATTTTCACATGTTTTATGATGCTCTCTTTGTGTTTCAATTATTATCTTTCGTGTGAGCATCGTTGAAATCTTATGCCTAGCGGGCGTTAAACAATAGCGCTTATTGGGAGGAAACCCAATTTTATTTTTGTTCCTTGCATTTGTTCCTGTTTAGTAATAAATAATTCATCTAGCTTCTGTTTAGATGTGGTTTTATGTTTGGACTGTGATATTTGGCACACGTGTGCCATATAAGCAAAACTGCCACACCTCTACTTCTTTCATTTTAAAGTACCACACGATCCCTCATCCTTTGACCTCGCCTCCTCCCAAATGACCCCGTAGGCTCGCCCGAGACACCTGCTTCTCCCACACATCTCGGGCGCCCACCCCCGAGAAAACTGCCACTTCTTCACGTCTACCACATGATTTCTCCCCAGGACAAAGTTACCATGGTATTCGTATGCAAGTTATCAGGCCTGTGTTGCATAACTTACCGTGCTATTTACATAGAACGTACCAGGTATCTATGCTTCAACAACTACATCCCTTTAAAGTTACCACTGTGTTTTGTACACAAGTTATAAGGTCTTCGATGTGTAAAATACAGTGGTACTTACACATAAGTTATCAGGGTATATGTACATCAACCTCCCCTTGGTCAAAGTTACCATGAGGGATTGTACATGAGTTACCGGGTCTACAGTTCGTATATTATCATGGTACTTGCACCTAAAAACCTGGGTGTGTTTCGGTAGCTTTTTCATAGGTCAAAAATTACCATGATGTTTTTGCGTAACTTATCACGCCTATAGCACGTGTGCCCCTCATGGCATTAAACATTATGTGACTTTCCCATGGCACGCCATGTGTTGTGTTCATCCAAGAGGCCCATGCGCGAGGCGAGTGTATGTTTTTAACAACTTAGTTTCCTTTGGTAAAAAAGTTACCATCACGTTTATATTGCAAGTTATCGGTTATGCGGTGCTTATATTATCATGTTATTTACACAAAAAATATTGGGGATGCTTTGAACAACTTTTTCCCGGGACAAAAAGTTATCATGGTGATTCTAGGAAACCTATCAAGCCCGTAGTGCTTAAAATATCATGCTATTTACACAAAATTTATCAGGGGTATGTTTCAGCAAATCCCCCCCCCCCCCACACACACACCCCCACCCACGGGTCAAAAACTTATCATGGTGTTTAGTTATTGCAGTGCATATGTTTTCATACTATTTATACATAAAAATGCCAGGGGAGGGAGGTACACTACCGTGCTATTTACACAGAAGATACCGGAGTATCTTAAAAAAATCCCTATGGTGAAAGTTACCATGGTGTTTCTACCTCAGTTACCAGATGTGCGCTGCGTATATTACCATCTATTTACACATAAATTATCAGGTATCTTTTCACATTTGTCTTCCCCAATGGTTAAAGTTACCACACTATTTGTATCTAAATTATCAGGTCTATGGCGTGAATGTTATCGTGCTATTTACAGAAATTACCGGGGGGCGGTTTTAACAAATTTATTCCCAATGATCAAAGTTACCATGAACCTATCAAAAACAGTATTTCCCTTAGCTTGCTGAACAATGATGTCATAGGTGAGGTGGTTAGCTCCCTTTGTTGATTACCTGTGTAGACCAGAGATCAAATCCTAGTCCAAGCATTATTTTTGCCGAATATCGGGAAGGCGCATGGGCCATAATTGACGATTACGAAAATTAGAAAGGCACGAGCGGGTGTGCCCAATAAAATCGGGGAGAGCGTGCAAGAAAGGAAAGAAATCGGGGGAGGTAGGTGGGGGAGGACGTGCGGGAAAGGAAGGAGATCGGGAGGCGTGCGGGAAAGGAAAGAAATCGGGCGGACGTGCGGGGAAGGAAGGAGATTGGGAGGGAACTGACGGCGCTGGATGCGTGTGGCAGTTTCGCAATCTGCCATACGGTTGCCATATACATATTTCGTTTATGTTTTAAATTAGTGTTTGTTCCAAGTAGAACCTTTGGGAAGACTTGGGTGAAGTCTTTATGATCTTGCTGTAAAAAACAGAAACTGTAGCGCTCCCGAGATTAGCTGCCATTTTTTACTGGAGAGTGATTTTAGGTTGATTCTTTTTGCAGATGATTAATACACAAATTCCTCACGTCCACCAATTTATTTAAGAATGTTTGGACTTACATAAGTATATGTTTGATACAGATTACTACAGACTATTCTGTTTTTGACAGATTCTTTTTCCGTGTGTTGTTTGCTTATTTTGATGAATCTATGGCTAGTATCGGGGGGTATGAACCGTAGAGAAGTTGGAATACAGTAGGTTTAACACCAATATAAATAAAGAATGAGTTCATTACAGTATCTTAAAGTGGTGATTTGTTTTCTTATACTAACGGAGCTCATGAGATTTTCTGTTGAGTTTTGTGTTGTGAAGTTTTCAAGTTTTGGGTAAAGATTTGATGGATTATGAAATAAGGAGTGGCGAGAGCCTAAGCTTGGGGATGCCCAAGGAACTCCAAGGTAAAATTCAAGGACAACCAAAAGCCTAAGATTGGGGATGCCCCGGAAGGCATCCCCTCTTTCGTCTTATCTATCGGTAACTTTACTTGAGGCTATATTTTTATTCACCACATGATATGTGTTTTGCTTGGAGCGTCTTGTATGATTTGAGTCTTTGCATTTTAGTTTACCAAAATCATACTTGCTGTACACACCTTTTGGAGAGACACACAATAATCGGAATTTATTAGAATACTCTATGTACTTCACTTATATCTTTTGAGCTAGATAATTTTGCTCTAGTGCTTCACTTATATATTTTAGAGCACGGTAGTGTTTATTTTTTATTTTATAGAAATTATTGATCTCTCATGCTTAACTTATATTATTTTGAGAGTACTTTAGAATAGCATGGTAATTTCCTTTGGCTATAAAATTAGTCCTAATATGATAGGCATCCAAGATGGGTATAATAAAAACTTTCATAAAAAGTGCATCGAATACTATGAGAAGTTTGATACTTGATGATTGTTTTGAGATATGAAGCTGGTAATATTAGAGTCATGCTAGTTGAGTAGTTGTGAATTTGAGAAATACTTGTGTTGAAGTTTGCAAGTCCCGTAGCATGCACGTATGGTAACCGTTGTGTGACAAATTTGAAACATGAGGTGTTCTTTGATTGTCATCCTTATGAGTGGCGGTCAGGGACGAGCGATGGTATTTTCCTACCAATCTATCCCCCTAAGAGCATGTGCGTAATGCTTGGTTTTTGATGACTTGTAGATTTTTGCAATAAGTATGTGAGTTCTTTATGACTAATGCTGAGTCCATGGATTATACGCACTCTCACCTTTCCATCATTGCTAGCCTCTTTAGTACCGTGCATTGCCCTTTCTCGCCTTGAGAGTTGGTGCAAACTTCACCAGTACATCCAAACCCCGTGATACGATACGCTCTATCATGCATAAACCTTATTATATCTTCCTCAAAACAGCTACCATACCTACCTATTATGGCATTTCCATAGCCATTCCGAGATATATTGCCATGCAACTTTCCACCGTTTCATTTATTATGACACGCTTAATCATTGTCATATTGCTTTGTATGATAATGTAGTTGACATTGTATTTGTGGCAAAGCCACCATGCATAATTTTTCATACATGTCACTCTTGATTCATTTCCCATCCCGGTACACCGCCAGAGGCATTCATATAAAGTCATATTTTGTTCTAGTATCGAGTTGTAATCATTGAGTTGTAAATAAATAGAAGTGTGATGATCATCATTAATAGAGTGTTGTCCCAATAAAAAAGAGAAAGGCCAAAAAAGGAAGGCCAAAAAAAGAAATAAAAGGGACAATGCTACTATCCTTTTTTCCACACCTGTGCTTCAAATTAGCACCATGATCGTTATGATAGAGAGTCTCTTGTTTTGTCACTTTCATATACTAGTGGGAATTTTTCATTATAGAACTTGGCTTGTATATTCCAACAATGGGCTTCCTCAAATGCCGTAGGTCTTCGTGAGCAAGCAAGTTGGATGCACACCCACTTAGTTTCTTTTGTTGAGCTTTCATACATTTATAGCTCTAGTGCATCCGTTGCATGGCAATCCCTACTCCTTGCATTGACATCAATTGATGGGCATCTCCCTAGCCCGTTGATTAGCCGCGTCAATGTGAGACTTTCTCCTTTTTTGTCTTCTCCACACAACCCCCGTCGTTATACTCTATTCCACCCATAGTGCTATGTCCATGGCTCAAGCTCATGTATTGCGTGAAAGTTGAAAAAAGTTTGAGATTACTAAAGCATGAAACAATTGCTTGGCTTGTCATCGGGATTGTGCATGATGAGAGCATTTTTGTGTGCCGAAAATGAAGCATAGCCAAACTATATGATTTTGCAGGTATAAGCTTTCTTTGGCCATGTTATTTTGAGAAGACATAATTGCTTAGTTAGTATGCTTGAAGTATTATTATTTTTATGTCAATATTAAACTTTTGTCTTGAATCTTTCGGATCTGAACATTCATGCCACAATAAAGAAAATTACATTGAGAATTATGCTAGGTAGCATTCCACATCAAAAATTCTGTTTTTATCAATTACCTACTCGAGGACGAGCAGGAATTAAGCTTGGGGATGCTTGATACGTCTCCAATGTATCTATAGTTTTTTATTGTTCCATGCTATTATATTAGCAGTTTTGGATGTTTAATGGGCTTTATTATACACTTTTATATTATTTTTGGGACTAACCTACTAACTAAAGGCCTAGTGCAAATTGTTGTTTCTTTGCCTATTTCAGTGTTCGCAAAAAAGGAATTTCAAACGGAATCCAAACTGAATGAAACCTTCGGGAGTGGACGTCAATCAAGCAACGAGGCGGCCATGAGGCAGGGAGGCGTGCCCAGGGGGTAGGCGCGCCCCCACCCTCGTGGGCCCCTCGTGGCTCCACCGCCCTACTTCTTTCGCCTATATATACTCATGTATCCACATCCGAGAGCACCACGAAACCCTATTTCCATTGCCACAACCATCTGTACCCGTGAGATCCCATCTTGGGGCCTTTTTCGGTGCTCCGCCGGAGGGGGAATTGATCATGGAGGGCTTCTACATCAACACTAGCCTCTCTGATGATGTGTGAGTAGTTTACCACAAACCTTCGGGTCCATAGTTATTAGCTAGATGGCTTCTTCTCTCTCTTTGGATCTCAATACAAAGTTCTCCTCGGTTCTCTTGGAGATCTATTCGATGTAATTCTTTTTGCGGTGTGTTTGTTGAGATCCGATGAATTGTGGGTTTATGATTGTAAGTGCATCTAGTGCCCCTTCGTGATTTTGGTGTATTGAAGACTTATAGGTTAAGGGAATAATGTATTTATGAGTGTACACAGGTCTATAAGTCTATGAGGAGTTTGATATTTACAGAGAATGTCGACCCCTAAAAACGAAGTTCTTCGACTGAAGACTTTGGATTTCTGAAGACTTTTTGAAGACTTTGAAAGTGAAGAAATTGGTGTGACCTTGAAGACTTGGTATTCATTTGAGGAACATGAAGCGTGAAGACTTTTGTTTTCGTAGTTTCATTTTCTCTTTCTTGAGTCATAGGAAACACCGTACTGTTAAAGGGGTTCGAGGAAATACTAAGGAAAAATTTCCAAGTGATGCTCAACTCAAAATCCTACACCTACCAATCCCTTTGAGTGAAGCCATAGGAAATCCCATACAGTTCAGTCAATTTCTTCAGTGACAGAGACGAAGTTCTTCTGGTCGCCGAGGAATTTGTTCTGACTGAGGAGTTAGGAATTCGCCAGTGCGGATTGCCTACACAGTGAGGAACATGATAGCCCTGAGGAATTTGATACTCAAATTTCTGGCCGTTGCTGTGCTATACGCCAGCTGTCCCAAAATATCTACCCACCTAACGGTCATATCATTGAAGGGCATTTATGTCTTATCATGTCGGGCTGCTCCCTAGGATATAAATGCCGCCCCCTACAACCACTAGCTGGTTGGCTGCTCTGAGAGAAACTGACACTTGTCATTTGAGAGCATCCCATCCTCCGAGGACTTTGAGCAAAAATCATCGAGTGAGGAAAACCCAAATCCAAACACCTACAAACCCAAAGTGATTGAGCATCACCGAAGAGATTGATCCTCCGTGGATCCGACGCTTGTTACCTTTGAAGACTGTGCTTCTTCCAGACAGTTAAGCGTCATGGTCTAGAGCATCCAAGAGGAATTGTGGATCGCCGAGTGACTGAGTCTGTGAAGGTTTGGAAGTCACCTGAAGACTTACCACGAGTGATTGGGCGAGGTCTGTGTAACCTTAGCTCAAGGAGAATACGGTGAGGACTGTGTGTCCTCAGGTTTAAATACCTAGCCGCTCCAACCAGACATACAACTGAGACAACAGTTGGAACTGGTCTACCAAATCATTGTCTTCACCAAGCTTACTGGTTCTATTTCCTCAACTCTTTCATTTCCTCATGACTGTGTTGTGCACTTGTTCATATCTGTGTTTGAAGACTTTGACTGAAGACTTTCTCAATTTCCTCAGTTCAATTTCTTCAGTCTGTTTGTCTTCATCCTGTGTTATCCTGTGATTACACTTTCTGTACTCTATGTTTGTCTTCATTTCATCATGATGATTGTAGCGACCAGACCTCAAACAGTCTGACCTCTGTGCTCAGGTGTCATCCCTACATCAGTAATGCTGACACCACACAGTACTTCGAAGGATTTATAACAGAGTAACAATCACACACTTATTACATCGATGTCTCAAAGAGAACTTATTATAATAAATATGGCTTAAGGCCATCTAATAACGATAACAGCGGAAGGCTTGGAAGATAAGTGAGTCCATCAACTCCAACGGCATCACTGAGTATAGAACCACGACCTAAAAGGCATCTTACTCGTCGTCTGAAAAGTCTGCAACATGAAACGTTGCAGCCCGAAAACGGGTCAGCACATGGAATATGCTGGCAATGTAACACATAGAGAGTAATGATTAAACCTATACTACATGCATATATGGCTGGTGGAAAGCTCTATGGTTACAATTTTGCGTAAAGCCAATTTTTCCCTACTGCAAAGGAATAAATTTATTTAACTATCATGGTGGTTGTTAAACATTGAGAATGGTTGACAGCATCCTCAATCCCAATTAAAATAATCATCATTAAAACCCAACAATATTAATTTTAGAAGTAACATGATGAGATTCACATGATATCCAAGTACTAGATACTCAAAACGTCCATAACCGGGGACATGGTTAACCATGATTAGTTTGTACACTCTACAGAGGTTTGCACACTTTTCTCCACAAGACTCGATCACCTCCGTTGAATTTCTCGCACTACGTGGTGTTTGAGAAACGGATGACTGAGACACAGCCTTTCAGAAGCGCTAGCACCTTACGTTAGATAGACCGGTACACCTACTTTCCCCTACATCTGCTAGTCTACCCTGTAAGAGTTCGCACGACTTAATCAACTATGCCAGAGCCCATAATGACTTTTGGCTGCATACGGAAGTTTCTAGTTTGAATAATCTCATGATCCCTTTGAGCCTGGATGGCGGTCCAAAAAGAAACAGGCAGTCCTGGAATACCCAGGTACCTCAATCCACCCAGATGTGTGTTTAAGTTGCCACCTTAGATAAACCATTAATTAAACAAACTCACATCTGTCATGGATATCACTCACCCAATCCACGTCTACTAGCATAGCATGGCATAATAAGCAAACGTAGAAGTAACTCCCAAAGGTTTCATAAATAAACAGGTAATAGGTACTACCTCAACTACTTCACATCCCGTAATTTAAATTAGATCCTAATCATACAGTGTTTGAGGATTGATCTAATGCAATAAAACTGGGTAGTAAAAGAGGTATGATCAAAGTGTTACTTGCCTTGCTGATGATCCGCGAAACCTAGAGATTCGAAGTAACAGGCGGCGCACTCCGGGTGTTCTATCGCAAACCAACAACAAGCATACAATAAGTACTCATCTAATGCACAGGTAAAACCCAAATAAGAGATCTAACCAGAAAGTTCAACTTAAGAACTTTGGTTTGCAAAAAGAATCAAATCGAACGAAGCAACGAAAGTCAAACGGCGAAAGAAAACAACTTCGTTCTAGTAATCTGGATCTAAGTCAAATTTTACAGTAGCAAAAACTTGTTTAAGTTGATTAATTGTAAATAGGGTTTCGAGACGAAACTCCAGGCGCTTGAATCGCCTGATTCCGATAAACGAGCGAAAAGTTATACTAAAACGAAAATCGGATCAGAAATCGCGATCAGAAAATAACCACGGAAAATCCGACGAAAAAGAAAAACGGCGAACCGATTAATTCGTTAATTAACCTAATCCGAAAATAATAAAATAAATAAAATAATAAAATAATAAAAAAACCGAAAAAAACCGGCACGGATTTCAAGGCGGCGGCGAACCTCGGGCGACGCGCGGCTCCGGCGGCGGCGGCTGCGGGCGCTGGCGCGGGCGGCGGCTAGGGTTTCGGGCGGGTGGGCTCGGGCGGCGGCTGGCGGCCTGGGGCTCGGGTGCGGCGCTATTTAAAGGCGTCCCCCGGGCGGAGTCCCGCTCGGGCACGGCCCAAGGTCTGTTTCGTTTTTTTATATATAATTACGCTCGGAAGAAAAATAAAAAGAAATACTAAACGGACTCCAAAAATCCCGAAATAAATTTTCCCGGGCTTCTAAAATGAAGCCCGACAAAGTGAACATTTATTTAGGCCCTAAATGCAATTTTAAAAAACGCATATTTTTTTCTAAATTCAAATAAAATATCGAAAACTCCGAAATAAATTCTTATTTGATTTTATTATTAAATCCTCAATATTTCTATATTTTGGGAAAGTCATTTTATTCCCTCTCTCATATTTTTTTAATAGAAATTATTGATTAAAATATATATAATCAAATGATCCTATTCTCAAAATTTAAGAAAACTCAAATATGAAAATAAAGAAATCCCCAACTCTCTCCATGGATCCTTGAGTTGCTTAGGATTTTTATAGGATCAAAACCAAAAGCAAATAAAATATGATATGCACGATGATCTAATGTATAACATTCCAAATTGAAAATTTGGGATGTTACAATGACCATGCTTGTGTTCTGTTATGTTTACTTTTGAGTACTTATTCCGCTGCAAGTAGTTCTTCGCTAAGGAATTTCCTCACCCGCAAATTCCTTTGTGAAGAACTCATAAAAATCGCCTATTCACCCCCCCTCTAGTCGATATATCGCACTTTCAATTGGTATCAGAGCAAGGTACTCCCTTGTTCTGTGTGATTTTGGTTTAACCGCCTGGAGTTTTAGTTATGTCGACCACAGGAATGAAAACTGTGTCATGCCCCATCTTTGACGGTCACGAGTATCCCAAGTGGAAGGCCATGATGAAGAAGCACCTCATGGCGATGAACAGCGAGCTATGGACCGTCACTGAGATTGGTCTGACCGATCTATGCAAGATGGCGGAAGCTGATGACATTCGCAAGTACACTCTTCTCAATATCACGGTGAAGGACGTCATCTGCTCATGTCTGTCTCAAAATCAGTTCAGGAACATCATGCATCTCGATCATGCGAAGCTTATCTGGGACCATCTCTATGAGGTCTATGAAGGTCATCAAACTTGTCATGATCCCTGGTTTGAGGATTTCAAGGAATCTCTCAAAGCGATGACATTTGAACCAAAATCATCATCCTCTTCATCATGCCTTATGGCAAAAAGTGCTGAGGTAAATGAATGCTACCTATCCGAGTCTAGTGATGATGAATCTGGTGATGAATTTGGACCTAGTTGTGCCAAACTTGCTTCCCTTGCCACTAAACAACGAAGATCTTTGGAAAAAGTTCAATACATGCTAAATAGGAGCGATGATATGTTGGGTGAAGAAATGGATCAGTCGAAAGCTTTGGCTGAGAGTCTTCAGAGACTTCAGTCTAGGTTTGATAACCTTCAAGGTCATCATAACACTCTCTTATCTGATCATGAGAAGCTTTCCTATGAATTTGTTCAGAGAAAGCAAGATCTTGAAAAGCTAAGAGTGAGTTATGAAGATCTTCAGAAGGATCACAATTCATTACTTGCTCAACAAATCAGCGCTTCTCACGAAGAAT
Source organism: Aegilops umbellulata (assembly GCA_032464435.1). Classification (NCBI taxonomy): domain Eukaryota; kingdom Viridiplantae; phylum Streptophyta; class Magnoliopsida; order Poales; family Poaceae; genus Aegilops; species Aegilops umbellulata. The sequence goes on from CP136056.1 coordinate 251,287,462, forward strand.
TTGTTCCTCCATGCTTAAAATGCATTGAACATGAATCTGCTAATTCTTCACCTGAATGTTCAAATGCATCTAATGCTACAAATTCTTCAAATGTCTCTGCTATCACTAATTCCTCAACTGAGGATATTGCTAGTATCACTGATGATGCAGGGCTGAAGGAATTGTACATGACATGCATATACAAAAGCCTCAAAGGGCATCAGACTCTTTGTGATGTGCTTAAAAAGCAAATCCTCAACAGGAACCCTAGCAAAGAGGGTATTGCCTTTGAGAGGAAACTCAATGCCGATGGTACATATTGGAAGCCTGAGCAGTACCCCAAAACCTCATGGGTTGCTGCAAAGGGAACTCCAGTTGATCCATCTAATCTATCTGGCTTTACATGTGAATCTTCTCATTCTTCTGATGAGTCATTTGACTCCAACTATAAACTGTTCAAAAATCAGAATGGTGAAGTATTTGCTAGATATGTTGGCACTAACTGCAGGAATGGTTCCCCTATGAAGAAAATCTGGGTTCCCAAAAGATGTCTTGAAAGTCTTCAGGTGAATGTCCTCATGAATCCACCTGTGAAGAATAGGAACCCCAGATCAAACTCTTCATATGGACCAAATTCTTCATATGGATCCAAGTCCTCATATGGACCAAATTCCTCACGTGGATCAAATTCCTCAACAGGATCAAAGTCCTCATATGAACATCATCGTGCTAGCAACTCTGTTTCGTAGGGAAGAGCTAAGGGCTATGAATATGAGCATTATTCTTCTAACCATTATGTTCATAAGTCCTCGAAGAATTTCTCTGCTTATTCATATGCTTATTCTAGCTTCTCTTATGCGAAATGAAATGGACTGGTTTCTATGCCACCTTTCTCGTATGGAGCTCGCAGAGTGATGAACTCTTTGCCACCCCTTTAGATGTGGGTGGTGAAGAAAAATAACTAATCTCTTCTGCAGGGTCAGGTCTCCAGACGTGCTCAAACATCTGAAGAATTTGCTGGAGACCTGAAAGGACGCAAGCTAATCATGAAGAAATGAACTCTCATTTCTCACGTCCTCATATTGCTTTATCTATTCTGTTGCTTGATGAATACAAAACGCCTCGTTGTTTCTGGATTGATGCAATTGATACTGCATGCCACATCATCAACAGAGTATATCTTCACAAATTCTTCAAGAATACTGCCTATGAACTCCTCACTGACAAGAAACCCAATGTGAGTTATTTCAAAGTCTTCGGTGCTAAATACTGGATTAGAGATCCTCATCACAACTCTAAATTTGCACCGAAAGCACATGAAGGTTTCATGCTTGGTTACGGAAAGGACTCGCACACCTACAGAGTCTTCCACAACGTTACTCACAAGGTTGTTGAAACTATAGATGTGCGGTTCGATGAAACTAATGGCTCGCAAAGAGAGCACCTACCTTCTGTGATAGATGAACCAGCACCTGAGGAATCTATCAAGTTCAAGGCTACTGAGTATGTCATTCCTACCGAAGAATCTGCTGAAGAATTCATTCTAGAACGTGAAGAACGTCAAGCTAATGCACCTGAAGAAAATGCTGAAGAAAATTGTGCTGAAGAAAATGCTGAACAAATTCCTCGACGACAACCAGCTCATCCTCGCGTTGCAAAAGAAGTGCAAGTTGAAAAGATCATCGATGACATTGAAGCACCAGGTCCTATCACACGCTCAAGAGCTTCACATTTATCTAACATTTGTGGGCACTATGCTTTTGTCTCTATTACAGAGCCCACTAAGGTAGATGAAGCATTTGTGGAGCCTGAGTACATTCAGGCCATGCAAAAAGAATTACATCAATTCGAGCTCAACAACGTCTAGGAACTGGTCAAACGTCCAGATCCTGGCAAGCACAATATCGTTGGCACAAAGTGGATCTACCGCAACAAGCAAGATGAAAATGGCCTTGTGGTGAGGAATAAGGCATAGTTAGTAGCTCAAGGCTACACACAGGTTGAAGGAATTGATTTCGATGAAACTTTTGCACCTGTTGCTAGAATTGAGGCTATTCGCATATTACTTGCTTATGCTAACCATCATGATATCATCTTATATCAAATGGATGTGAAAAGTTCATTCCTCAATGGTAAGCTTGAGGAAGAACTATATGTTGCTCAACCCCCAGGTTTTGAAGATCCAAAGAATCCTGACAAAGTCTTCAGACTCAATAAGGCCCTCTATGGCCTCAAGCAGGCCCCTCGGGCGTGGTATGATACGTTGAAGGAATTCCTCATGAAGAAAGGATTCAAACCCGGTTCACTCGACCCTACTCTTTTCACTAAATCTTATGATGGTGAATTGTTTATGTGCCAAATATATGTTGATGATATTATCTTTGGCTGTACTAACCAACGTTATAGTGATGAATTTGCCTATATGATGAGTGAAGAATATCAATTGTCTATGATGGGAGAATTGAAATTCTTCTTAGGTCTTCAAATTCTCAACAGCACAATGGCATATTCATATCTCAGGAGAAATACCTCAAGGATGTACTGAGGAAATTCGGCATGCAAGATTGGAAAGGCGTCAAAATTCCAATGCCCACAAATGGCCATCTATGCACTGATGAAAATGGTATTGACTTTGATCAAAAGGTATACTTATGTGCATCTAGGCCAGATATTATGCTTAGTGTTTGCATGTGTGCCCGATTTCAAGCTACACCGAAGGAATCACACCATAAGGCTGTGAAGCATATTTTTCGATATCTAGCTCACACACCAACACTTGGATTATGGTACCCCAAGGGCTCAGCTTTTGATCTCATTCGATATTCTGACTCTGACTATGCTGGTGATCGTGTGGACCGCAAGTCAACATCTGGTACATGTCATTTCCTCGGACGATCTTTGGTCTGTTGCTCCTCGAAGAAACAGAACTGCGTATCACTGTCTACTGCTGAAGATGAGTACATTGTTGTTGGTTCTTGTTGTGCACAATTGTTGTGGATGAAGCAAACTCTGAAGGACTAGGCGTCAACGTGAAGAATGTGTCTCTCTTCTGTGACAATGAGAGTGCCATCAAGATTGCTCACAACCCAGTTCAGCACTCGAGGACAAAGCACATTCAGATTCGTCATCATTTTCTTCGCGATCATGTTGTTGAAGGGCGACATTTCTATTGAGCATGTGAAGACTGAAGAACAGCTGGCCGATATCTTCACTAAGCCCTTGGATGAGAAGAGATTTAGCAAGTTGCGGTGTAAGCTAAATATCTTAGAGTCTTCGAATGTACTTTGAAAAGGCACTCATCCTAACACTTATGCAAAATTGATGACTTAGATGTGCAACACATGAAGAAACGTTTTTCTTCAATCAATGAAGAATAACACTCTAAGTGTGAAGAAATTAATGAAGAATTTGATTCTCAGAACCCTACGACAATTGTACGTGGTGTCTGAAATCAGCATTCTTATACGGTGGGTCACTCCACCACAAAAGTTGAAAATCTTCAATTTGAGTTTTTCCTCAACTATTGAAATTCCTCAGTTGTTCAAATTCTTCAACTTTTCAAAAGCTTCACTGTTTCCATCGTTTTTCTTCATTGGCTATATATATATATGAGTTTATGTCCTCTACAACATTCACTTATGGCTATTTCTTCAAGTTGGTGCCCCTCTATGCTAAACTCAACCCATTCTATTCACAAATTCTTCATGTGCGTTCTATTTGAAACTCGTTCAAAATCTTCACTGTGTCCTTGTCAGCTGAAGAATTTGCGAACGGAACTTTTAATTTATCCTATCCAAAAATTTCGGTTTTGCCGCTCAAATCGTCCGCATTCCACGAAATACTTATCTATTCACCCACGATCTCACACGATCTCCACTTCTCAGTACGTGGGCGACACATGTCAAGCGAATGAGAAGGGGAACATTTGTCCAAATTCTTCGGGCGAACCGTTTTTCACCATGGCTATAAATACCCCTCCCCTTCCTCACTTCTCTTTTACTCTGCTCGACCTCACTCCAGCTCGAGCTTCTCAAACCCTAGCGCCGCCGCTACTTCATCGTCACCGGTGAGGAAGAGCTTCACTGCCTCAATTTCGTCGCCATCGTACTCGCGCTGGCTGCAGATTTCTTCACTCTGCCGCCGCCGTAGCTGTCTTCCTCTGCCGAGTTAGGGCGTGGAAGATCTGCACCGACGAACTTGAAAGTGCTAGTTATCGACTAGAGGGGGGGTGAATAGGAGATTTTTATGAAAGTCTTCAAAACATGGAAGTTTCAAAGACAAACAATAGAAATGACCCTATTAGTATGCAGCGGAAGGTAAACTACACTAAGCAAGCCATAGACAAGTATGAAATAAAGTAATAGCACGAAGACTAATAGCAGCTAGGTAGTAAGGATCAGGATGGAAGATGGTATTAAGCCAAACAATAGTAGAAGTCAAACAGTGAAGACAAATAGGTAAAGCAAACATGCAGTGACTTCACGAAGACAAATTCTAAGTAAAGAGAGAGAGAGGATAGAACCAGTCACTTGTGGAGGACACATGATTTGTTGGACCAGTTCCAGTTGTTGTGACAACTGTATGTCTGGTTAGGGAGGCTGAGATTCAACTCAGAAGACCGCGTCTTCACCTTATTCCCCTTGAGCTAAGGACACCCAGTTCTCTCCCAATTACTCTGGTAAGTCTTCAAGGTAGACTTCCGAACCTTCACATACTTCGTTCACCGGCGATCCACAATAACTCTTGGATGCTCAGAACGCGACGCCTAACCGGCTGGAGGATTCATAGTCCTCAAGTGTAATAAGTCTTCAGGTCACGCAGACAGAAGGACTTCAGTGATGCCTAACACGCTTTGGCTCTGGGTGTTTGGGATTTGTCCTCGCAAGGATTTCTCTCTCTCAAAAGCTTTGAGGTGGGTTTCTCTTAAAACGACAAAAGCCGTGCACTAACTCTAAGCAGCCACCAATTTATGGTGTAGGGGGTGGGCTATTTATAGCCACTAGGCAACACGACCTGATTTGTCCGAAATGACCCTGGGTCACTAAGGAACTGACACGTGTTCCTACGGTCAGATTTCAAAACACACACGGCAACTTTACTTGGGCTACAAGCAAAGCAGACTCATCCAGCTCTGGATAAGATTTGCTCTCATTGTCTTCGCTCGAAGACTTAGGATTTTGGTTGAGCATCACTTCAGTCACTCTGACTTTGTTCACTTGGACCCCACTTAACAGTACGGTGGTTCCTATGACTCAACAAAGAAGAAAAGGAAACAAGGAAACATCTAAGTCTTCGCGCTCCATAGTCTTCACTCAATGTCTTCTCATGTCATAGTCTTCAAATGTGAATATCTTCATATACCACCTCTGTCTTCAATGTCTTCATACATTTTTAGGGGTCATCTTCGGTAGGTAAACCGAATCAATGAGTGATTACTACCTATGTTATCCTGCAATTCTCACAAACACATTAGTCCCTCAACCAGGTTTGTCGTCAATACTCCAAAACCAACTAGGGGTGGCACTAGATGCACTTACAATCTCCCCCTTTTTGGTGATTGATGACAAACTGGTTGAAGTTTTCAACGGGGAAAATGTATGTGAAATGCAAAGGATTTAGGTATTGTCTTCATAAGTGGCAAAGGCTCCCCCTGAAGATGTGCATATAAGTAATTTGCTTTTGGAATGCAAATGCACATGGCAGGTTGTACTTGTGGAGATCCTCTTCAACTTATGAAGACAATTCATCATGCATGATTTGATATAACGAAGGTAATGACATGCATAATGAGAAATGGACGTCTGCAGAATGACCTAAGTGCGGAAGTTATCATCGAACATGCGGAATTTATCATCGCATCGCAAAATAGCAAATAAGTAGCAGACGACCATCAAGTTTAAGTGTTACAACTCAAAGAACCAAATGTATCAAAAAGCAAGAGTTGTAAACACTAGGCAAAATATAAAGCAACTGCCCATAGGACCCGCTTGAAGACTATCAAACTCATATGCTTCTCCCCCTTTTGCCAGTAAGGACCAAAAAGGTTTGAAGACATAGATCATCTACTCGTTCCCATGAGGAGTAGGTGAAGCAGCAGGGTCGTCGGTGTTGTTTGGCGGAGTAGACGAACTTGGTGCAGTGTCGATTCGCGCTGAAGGTGGTGAAGTAGCATCGTCTTCATCATCGATGACACGGGCATTCACGGTTGCAGCAGAGGAGGAGAACTCAGAGTCTTCAAGAGATGGAGTGCGCCACAGCACAATCCTTCTTGGAGGTGTTGTGTCAAACTTGAAGCGTTCAGAGAAGCCATCGTCTTGAAGATCATCTTCAAAGCACATAAGTGTCAGCCCTTTCCATGTACGCCGACAAGTTTCATGGGCGACAAAGGCATTCTTGGTGGCAAGGTTGCGAATCCTGTTTACGTCCACCAAGAGGCTTTTCATTTGGCGCTTCAGCCAGTCATGATGCTTATTCTGTTTCTGATGAAGGGCAACCAGAAGCTCTCGGTCATTGAGAACACGAGATTGAAATTGCATTATATCGACTTGTCGGTGTACTAAAATAGGGGTACCTTGGTACCCCGAACTTGTGCACGGGCAGTCGTAGCACCCCGCGGCAAGGCTTGCCAGGCGATCGCCAAAACTCTCCATGGTCCCTTTTTGGGCCATCCAAGAACAAAGTATTCGAGCCAAGGCCCCAGCAGGAGGAGCTTGCCGGGAAGGCCACCCGAAGAGAGCAAGGCCCCGGCAAGAGGAGCTTGCCGGGACGGCCGCTCGAAGCACAAGGCCCCGGCAAGAGGAGCTTGCCGGGAAGGCCAACCAAGGCACGACAAGAGACCTGCTGCGACGCACCACGCGTCCCGGCAAGGACCGGTGAGCAACAAGCTCCCGGGCGCGACAAGGCATCAACCGCGGCAAGTCACCACCCCGCGCCTGCGTTCTAGCTCATCCATCCACGCGCCGCTCTGGGGCTGTTCCAGGCGTACGTGGCGAGAGGCTGCGCAGCCAGGGGCATGCGGTGGCGAAGCGACGCTGACAGGGTAGCCATCGTGGCAAAATGTGGCGCCCCTGACGGCCCCTTTTCTGCACTGTTTGGGCGACCCAGACGGACATTTAATGCCCTTGTCCCCTGCCGTCAGAGTTAGGTATGATAGCACTGTGCAAGCAGCTGTACCCAACACAGCGTTTTCCAGTTTTACCCCCGCCTACGTTGCCACCTGTGGGTAACCCCTTGCGCATATAAAAGGAGGCCCCATGCGCAACGTGAAGAAGAGGGAGGGAGGAGGCCACTCACGCTCGGTCTGATTAGTTGCCTGAGTGTACTGTAGCACTCAGCGCTCCCGAACAAGAACACAATACAAACCACAAAGCAGCAGTAGGGTTTTACGCATCCGTGCGGCCCGAAGCTAGGTAAACCCCTTGTGTGCATCGCCTCGATCCGCTCTTCGCGCGACCTCCGCCCCCCGCCGAACCAGGAAGGGGCTCGGTCCCCATAGGTGTTCGTGGAGGCAGATTTCCCCCGACATCTTTGGCGCGCCAGGTAGGGGGCGTCGAGGTTGTGTGGACCTGATCCGGCGTCTGCACAGGCTATATCTCCGTCATCTTCATCGACATGCCACCGAAGAAGAAGGCTCCGGAGGTGGCTGGTCCGTCCGCGTCGAACCCACCGCCCCTGGAGCAAACGGGTGGTGGGGACGGCACCGGCGGCGGAACGGGCGTCGTCGAGCCAGCTCATGGTGCCACGGCGTCCGAACATCCACCGCGCCCCTCTTAGGAGGCACGGGACCAGCAGCGTCTTGGCACCCACGGTACCATACGCTCGCTGGACCCAGATCGAGCTGGCGGATCCCAGGGTGCTCAAGGCCAGCATACACACCAACATGCTGGCGCGAGCGTGGCGCGACTGCCTGGTCCAGATGATGCTCCTTCTAACATAGTTAGAAGTTCGAGCACATCCCGCTCCACGCGCCGCTCGCCACCGCTGCCCGCCACTCCAGCAGAAGCTCTAGCACGAGCTCAACTGCTCCTAGACTACCCTCCAACGGCGGACAAGCTCGACGACTGGAGGGCCACGATACAGAGTCTCATCGGCTTCGCTAACAGCGACACCCCGCGGCAGCACAGTGCATCGTAGCCGCGGCAGGTCGGCCAGGCGAGAACCGATGGCGCCAAGACCGGTGGGGGTGCGACCACCGCGCATTCCCCGCCCCAAAGGCCAAGATTGCCGACTCGCTGGAGCCATCACGACAACGACTCCACCGCGTCGTCAAATCCGTGAACTCGTCGCGATCAACGCCAAGTTCTTCACGAACGAGAGCAAGAGGACGCTCGTACTCGCATCGAGCGTCAGAGAGAAGCGCGGCGTCAATCAGACTAGCGCGCTGGGCCCTCTGTCGACATGCACGCGCCGGGGGGACCAGGCGACCTGCCGTACGCGGTAGGCTGCCCTGCGTTCACCCGTGAGCTGCGGCAAGTCCAGTGGCCCAGCACGAAGAATTTCAAGCCAGACGTACCAGAGAAGTACGACGGCAAGTCGCATCCGTCGGAGTTCCTCAGCATCTACACCATTGCAGTGCAGGCTGCTGGAGGGCGAGACGGCAAGATCCTTGCCAACTCCTTCCCGCTGGTACTCAAATCCAACGTCAGATCCTGGCTCATGCACTTGCCGGATAACTCCATAACCTCCTGGACAGACTTGTGCCATCAGTTTGTTCGCGCCTTTACGGGCGGCCACAAACCCCATGGCTAAGCGAGCGACCTTCATCTGCTCGTCCAGAAGGAAGGGGAATCCTTGCGCAAGTTCATCCAGAGATTCAGCCGTGTACACTACAACATCCCAGACGTCCACCCTGCCGTGGTCATCAGCGCGTTCCATCAGAATGTACGTAACCGCAGGATGCGGGAGGAGATGGCGATGTGCAAGATCAAAGACGTCAGCGAGCTATATGCCCTGGCCGACAAGTGTGCACGTGCTGAGGAAGGAAGGAAACTACCCGAAGAGATCCCAGAGACGAGCATCCCCGTCAAAGAAGCAAGCAAAGAGTGGCTGATGTATTTTGATGGTGCTTTCTCGCTGCAAGGCGCCGGTGCTGGCGCGTTGCTTATCGCGCCCACCGGAGAGCATCTGAAGTACATAGTCCAGATGCACTTCCCCAAGGAGCAAGCGACCAACAATACTGCAGAGTATGAAGGTTTGCTCGCCGGTCTCAGGATCGCGGCAGAACTTGGGATCAAGAAGCTCATTGTCAGGGGTGACTCGCAGCTTGTCGTCCGCCAAGTGAACAAAGATTACCAGAGTCCGTTGATGGAAGTGTATGTTGATGAAGTGAGGAAGCTAGGAGAGCACTTTGACGGCCTGCAAATGGAACACGTTCTAAGAGCTGAGAACAACATTGCTGATGGCCTGTCAAAGTGCGCAGCACTTAAGTTACCTGTGGAACCAGGAACCTTTGTGCTCAAGCTGACTCATCCATCCGTGACACCATCAACCGGACAGAGCAAGAAGAGGAAGTTGGTCTCCGGCGACTATCTTCCGGCAGAGCTCCCCGGAGCCGCCGCCAAGAAGGTCCCCAAGATCGACGCCAAGAGCGCTGAGGAGCCGTCTGCTCTGGCAAACCCCAGGGTTTGTTCCATAGAAGCAGGCGCTCCCGACAAGTTTTGCCCCGGCAAGCTTGCCGGGGAACGTCAAGCTCCGGCTGAGCCCCAAATCCTCGCCGTAGAAGCGGACGTTCCCGCAGCAGCAGATGTGCCTTCAGTCCTTGTTGTCGAGCCACAGGCTCCAGCATGGGCGCAGCAGACTGTCCATTTCCTCCAGAACGGAGAACTTCCCGAAGAAAAGAAGAAGCGGAAAGAGTAGCCCGACGCTCGAGTATGTACCAGTTCATCGACAACACGCTGTACAGAAGAGGGCGCAATGGTGTGAAATTGAAGTGTATTTCCCGGGAAGACGGACAAAAGCTGTTGGCAGAGATACATGGAGGCATATGTGGTCACCACATTGGCGCCAGAGCACTTGCCGGCAAAGCGTTCCGGCAAGGTTTCTTCTGGCCGACAGCCCTCCAGGATGCAACTGCACAAGTAACCAAGTGTGAAGCGTGCCAGTTCCATTCCAAGCAGATACACCAGCCAGCTCAAGCTCTCCAGACGATCCCTTTATCCTGGCCATTTTCGGTATGGGGGCTCGACATCCTCGACCCCTTCCCCCGAGCTGTCGGGGGCTTTGAGTACTTGTACGTCGCAATCGACAAGTTCACAAAGTGGCCGGAAGTGGAACCAGTGAGGAAGGTGACAGCACAGTCAGCAGTCAAGTTCTTCAGGTCGATTGTTTGCCGCTTCGGGATCCCCAACAGGATCATCACCGACAACGGTACGCAATTCACGAGCCACGCCTTCATGCAATACGTCCAAGATCTCGGCGCCAAGGTCTGCTTCGCTTCTGTTGCTCATCCCAGGAGCAACGGTCAAGCGGAGAGGGCCAATGCCGAAGTGCTGCGCGGGCTCAAGACCAGAACTTTCGACAGGCTGCACAAGTGCGGAAGAAACTGGATCGAGGAGCTGCCGGTGGCTCTTTGGTCGATCAGAACGACGCCAAATCGAGCCACTGGCCAGACACCATTTGCTCTAGTCTATGGAGCAGAAGCAGTTACCCCCACGGAACTCGTATACGGGTCACCTCGAGTGCTCGCTTATGATGAGCTTGAGCAAGAGCGGCTGCGTGAAGATGACGCGCTGCTCCTTGAGGAAGATCGTCTTCGGGCTGCTGTGCGAGCCGCTCGCTACCAGCAAGCTTTGTGTCGCTACCATAGCCGCAAAGTTAAAGCCAGAAGCTTCGAGGAAGGCGACCTTGTTCTTCGGCGCGCTCCGTCCGCCAAGAATCATAACAAGTTGACGCCAAAGTGGGAAGGCCCATACCGGGTGAGACGAGTCACGAGGCCCGGCGCTGTCCGCCTTGAGACCGAAGATGGCACTCCGGTGAGCAACTCATGGAATATTGAGCATCTTCGTAAGTTTTACCCGTAAGGCATGGTTGTCGGACCCCGTCCGGCAACCACCCTTTTGTACAAGTCTTGCTGTTGTTGCATGTAATCCTTTGTACAAAGCTAGGCGCAGACCCTGAGCAGCAGAAAATGAAGCACTGGCGCCCTAAGTTTTAGCATGCATGCTGAGTCGAGTCCTGTCCTTGGTTAGGGTTGATAGTGCCTAACAGCTGCTAACCCCTAGCTTAGAGGTCGGGTCTGTGTCCTTTTTCCTGTTCTTTCGTTTCCTTTGGTTCGCAGGGTTTTGCATATCCTGGCCAGACCGCTTAAGGACGAAGAAGAAAAGAAGGGCGGACCAGCATCTGGTCCCCGGCAAACCAGTGTTGCCGGGGGCCGCAAGTACAAAGATTCGCCCGCGGCAAGCCAAAGTTGCCGGGGGCTGCAGTCCCAGATAAGTTTTTCATCCCTTGTCATGCATTCTCTTATGGACTGAGGAATGCGAAAACCCTGTTTCTTCCTAAAAAGCTGCCGTGCTCCCTTAACTCTGGGCCCCGGAGCGCGTTCCTGCACTACTGGAAACAAAGAATTTGCCATCAGTCAGTTCTTTGCCATCTGCTTATAAAAAACAGATGGCAAAGAACTGACGGACGGCAAAGAACATGGTTGCCATCAGCCAATTCTTTGCCATCTGCCAGCATATGGCAAATAATCTTTGCCATCTGCCAGCAGATGGCAAAGAGGTGGGTAGGGGTCCAATGCTGTAACGGCCTGTCAACCCACCTCTTTGCCATCTGCTGGCAGATGGCAAAGAATCTTTTCCGTCTGTTGGCGGATGGCAAAGAAGTGGGTGGGGCCCAATGGATAACGGCGCTGTAACGGCCCAGTAGCCCCACCGAACCAACAACACGAGCTAATCCAATCCAGTCCCCAATTCCTTCCCCTGCTCATCTCCCAACCAACGGAGCCCAACTCCGGCGCCGATCTCCTCTGCCCCAGCCACTCGGCCTCGCCGGCGCGGCGGCCTCCTCTCCCCCATCCACGCCGCCGACCTCCCTCTCCTTCTCTCCCATGGCGCCGAAACCCTAGCCACGGCGACCTAGCAGCAGCAGGCAGGACGAGCCCGGCCATGGCCATGGCCTCCTCTTCCCCTCTGCCCTGCCACGGCTGCCGCTCTAGCCCCTCCTCTCCTCTCCTCTCCTCTCCTCTCCTCTCCTCTCCTCTCCTCTCCTCTCCTCTCCTCTCCTCTCCTCTCCTCTCCTCTCCTCTCCTCTCCTCTCCTCTTCTCTCCCAAGGGAGGGGAGTGGAGGGGAGGGGAGGGGAGGGAAGGGAAGCCAAGGCCCCAGATCAAGCGGAGCGGCGCCCAGATCCGCCCGCAGCGGCATCGGTGATCTGATCCGCGACCCTCCTCGAGGTCGGCCATGGAGCGCGGCAGCAGCCATGGACGGCGCCGCCCGAAACCCTAGCTAGCCCTCAACCTCCAAGGACGCGCGCCGGCTGCTCTCGGCGGGGAGCACCTCGACGCCGGCCAAAGGTACGTACCGGACCTCATCTATTCCTCTTCTGGAATTCTTATCTGATCCGCGCAAACGCATTTGTGCAGGCCATCACCATCCCCATCACCAGCATCCCGCGTGCGTGAGTCAAGGAGGAAAGAGGAGGAGGCCATCGCCATGCTCAGATCCATAGCTCCTCTTTTCTCTTCAATTTTGTCAAACTTGAATGTGATGATCAGGGTCATGATACTAGTGCTTGAGTCATGATACACACACCCCAAACCTCACCATCTTCATGCTTGCAACTTGTAGGTAAAAACACATTTTATTCAAACTAATTCAGAATGGTCATCGGGGGAGATCCACGGTTCATCAATCACATGGAATGGAACTAGTACACACTGGAGAGAATATATACGTCATCTCCTTGTACAAATTACTCGAATAGTAAAAATTGAACTACAGAATATATATGAACTGAAATCAACACTTGTGGTAGCAGCAGGTCTCAAGGCGCAGCTCATCTTTTTGCTGGAAAAAGAGGAGCGTGTGATATGTTACTACCTCTGTACACTAATGTAAGATGTTTTGGAGTTCAATTTGAACTGTAAAAACGTCTTATAATAGTGTACAGAGGGAGTATATGTTATATTATCAGCAGGGTAATTTTTTTTTGCTTCCCCTGTTTCGTCTTGTTGAGATAATTCACAACAGTACAAATCAATCCATGAGAGGTAATAATTCACATGCAGATTTATATGTTTTAATTTTTATCTGCTCTTGCGGTTTGAAATACATCTAATACATCTATTGAGTTTTTAATTTGTGTGGACAAGTTTATTTTGGAAACCTAAAAAATGCAGAATACAGGAATGTGTTAAACTTCACTGTCATCTATCTCGTTGCAGTATCGGCAGTTGTAGGGCTGTCGCTCTTCTCTGGTCGGTGAGATGGCCCATGATTTCTATTTACGTATGCTTCTTAGGTATGTAGGAGCAAGAGTCTCAACTCATTTTGCTTGTTATGATTGGCACTAAAAATCCTTTTTGTAACTATCTTTCGGCTTCACGTTGTGACTGCAATGAAGGTCTGTTATATGAATTTCACATGTCATTTCTAAATTCATGTTGTGACTTATTCCTGCCTTGTTAATCTGAAATCAACGACTACTGGTCGTTTCTAAAGATTAGGACCCAATCAGCCACCCTAATCTAAGCATCGGATATTGGGAAGTTTGAAGAACCCAAACATGCATAACCAAGCCTAGATTAGGAAACCAACTAGCTGCCTTGTTGTAGATAAGATCAGAGCAAACAATCTTCTCCATTGTCAAACATGCACGTTAACATACACGATAACTTGATTAGTGCGCATAATCCCGCCTCAAGAGGCGCCACCCGGTGGCGCCCCAGCCACTAGTACGATCTAAAGGTCTGACCATGGTGCTCTTCTCCCATCTTCTAATTTAATCAGAAATAAGAAATATAGCCTGGTAAGAAGTTGAAACATCAACCTTAATTTCTCAAGTGCGCCTATTACATCGATAAGTAGCACTGCTAATCTGAATACAATTTGCATTGACAGGTATACATATGTAGTAGATGGGTACATAATTAACTGAGATACAAGTATGAAGTGCTGCAGTTGCAACAGATCTTCATCAAGTTCCTTCGAAAATTGCACGAAGCGTCCAATGTTGCCACCAAGTTCGCCGGAGGAAGAAGCACCGAATTCGCTGGAGGAACAAGAACATCGGTCGAGCCGTCCAACGTCGCCTGCAGCGGCTACACCAGAGGTATTTATCCCCTCGAAAGCTAATCACTAGATGGAATCCCCTGTTTTAGTTATTTTTTTCTGTCCCCCGGCTCTGTCTGCGGCGATATATACGGTTATACTGGCAGTTTTCAACAGCAGCAGACTAGCCTGCCCAGTCTGAACTTTGAGAATGTTTCTCAGTTCATGTTCAACTTTGATCCTTTTTTCAGTTAAAGTACTAAGCACTTCCCGTGTGAATCTGAGAATCTCACTGAAACCTGTGTTTCATTGTGTGTATTCAGCCTATCGAGTCGAGTTTCAGGCTTATATGTACTGTACTTTCAGTAATAAAGATGCCAGTGTCATTACTTTTTCAGTTAGGGGTTAGTGAGGATTCACTCACAGTCTGGTTCAATGCTCACCATGTTATTTCCATAAAAAGGAAATAGTCAGATGAGGTCATCATCATCTGACAAATAAGAAATTAGTGATCAATGCCACCCACGAAAAAATGAGGTCAACACTATTCAGAGAAGAATGGAACTCACTGTATTAGGATACCAAATTCTCACTATATGCTTATCAGTAGTTATCAGTTTAGGTTCTTGAAAGTTTTAGAGGCCGTTGCTAGCATTCCAAAGGTACCTCAGTGTTCTATGGTTAGAAATAGAAGGTAGTGTTTTATTTGAGGACTAGACTTTTTGTGATGGACTGAATTGAAATACTAATTTAGATGCTACGTTTATATTTTACTAAAACTAAAATTAATAGGAAACAAAACTGAAACAGAAAAAGTAATATAAATAAAATAAAAAGGCTAAAACAAAAATCTTTCCCTATAATAACTATATGGTTTCAAGCATCTACCTGTCTCTTATTCTTAATGAAGGACCCAGCCTATTATTTGATTTTAAGTTGTCAGATTCATCATATAGTATTTAAGATTGGCAGATTAAATTTCGAACATGACTATTGATGTTCTTAGGAAAAAATTGGATCTTTTGCCGCTGGCATTTGCCATTCTAGGAGAGATTCTAATCTATTTTATATTTGATTGTAATATACTAAAGCCACAGTGCAGAATTAATATGTAAGTAAACAATAGTAAAATTGTGTATCTTACAATATTAAATTTTAATCGTACTCATGTATACATTAAAGGGGACATGTCATCCGTCGAATTACAAGTCTATGAAAAAGGGGCACGTGAATGCAGCATGCTATAGTGTAATGGCCAATCTCATCGCCTTGGAATTGATCATTTTTACCGTGATTAGGTGGAAATTATGACCACCATCGACGAACGGGAGAAGTGTTTGCCGTGATTAGGTGGAATATACATGACCACCATCGACGAATGGAAGAAGTGGCAAGACCGATGTGTCGCTAGGTACATGTAAGGTTTTTGTTCACCCGCCTTTGTGAGGTGTAATTGTTCAATTTTGTTCATAGTCGAGCATTGGATGATATTGTATTTGTCATGATGTACATGGTTCATGAACTATGCCAACCTGCTACCTATGGATGAAACTGTGTAATATTGATGAAACTATGTATATGTACGGATGAAACTTGCTACTATTGGTAACATGTGTTGGATATATATGTGTTCATGACTATTGGTAATATGTGTTGAATATGCTATATTGGTCATATAAATATATTTGTGTTTGATTTTCTGTGAAAATGAACTGATATAAGAAAAAACAAAATTAAATGGAGCAATATAGTCACTTTGCCATCTGCTGGCAGATGGCAAAGAGCTTTGCCATCAGCTCGCAGATGGCAAAGAGGCCACGTGTCATCTACATGTAAAATTTGGACTGGACTATTTGGGCTCTTTGCCATCTGCCAGTAGATGGCAAAGCTCTTTGCCATCTGCCAGCAGACGGCAAAGCATGCAGCCTTTGCCATCTGCTGGCAGACGGCAAAGCATGCAGCCTTTGCCATCTGCTGGCAGACGGCAAAGAGCCTGCAGCCTTTGCCATCTGCTGGCTGATGGCAAAGTATGTCGTTAGCCTTCTAATGGGGCTAACCCCGTTAAGAGGCTTTGCCATCTGCCAGCTGATGGCAAAGCCACAGGCTCTTTGCCATCAACCAGCAGATGGGAAAGAAGCCTTTGCCGATAGGATCTTAGACAAACTGTTTGCCATCTGCTGGCTGATGGCAAAGCCTTTGCCATCCGCCGACAATGCCTTTGCCATCTGCCATGGCAGATGGCAAATTGCCAGATTCCAGTAGTGCTGGGGCCAGTTTTGGTAGTAGCCGCGGTGGCAAAGGAACGGAATGAGGAGCCCGAACCCGCCTCATCCCTACCTCCGCCAAAGGCGTAGGGAAGGTCGAGTGGCGCGGGAAGACGGCAGGGCCTGTTGCCGGGCAAAGAAGTGTCTATCTTAACGATATAAAGGATTCGCTCCTTGGCGTGGGTTTTACCCGCGAGACAAATGGCCCGGCAAACATCCCCTTTTCATTAAAAACATTCCGCTCAGGTACAGTTCAGAGAGAATGAAAAACATGAGAGATGGGGTTACAAGCTTGAAATGCAACTAAAGCCCGAAGGCTTACAAGTTAAAAAGAGATACGGTGCCCGTAATCCCTTTCTTGTCTCTCTCCTCAGGAGGTAGGACAAGGAGGCGGAAAGGGCAAAAGGGGCGCCTAGACGAGCTACGGGTGGCAGAAGACACCAACAGAACGCCCCGGGGGGCCGTCTGAAGGCTAGGTGGTGGTGGCGGCTCCGGAAGCAGGGCTCGACGGGGCGGCAGGACGTCAGCACGCTGTCAAGGGCACCTCGCCCTCGTACTCCGACTTGACGGCCTTGCCGCCAGCCCTCTTCCTCTTCCGCAGCCTCGCCACGCCAGCCGCCAAGGAGACGACCCCGGGAAGCTCAAGGAGCCGGCGACACGGATGATGGGGTCGCCGGTGCCACGCGGATCCGCGACCGACGCCTAGTCGGACCCGTCATCCCGACGATCGCTACCCTCGTCGTCGTTGTCGCTCCCCTCCTCGTCACTCTCGCTCGAGGAGGAGCTTTCGCTGTCGGAGGAGCTATCCACGCAGCACCGGGCCCGGATCCCGAAGCACCCGAAGACCTTGACGGAGAGGAGATCGCCCTCCATCAACTTAAAATGGAGGGTGAACCCCTCCATCAAGCTGTGGATACGGGCGAACATCTTCCACCCTCGACCAAGATACATCACGCCGGGGGCTGGGGACTCAACGTGGACCCGCGTGCCGCTGATCCCACAGCCCCTCATGCGTAGTCTTAGCGTCTCGGGTTGTTCCATCTCCATCACGCTTGCGAAGGGAGCCGGGAGACGGAGGCGACGACAAGGCGCCCGGCGCAGCCTGACGAAGAACTCGCAAGGATCGTCCCCGATGTGGACTGTCGTGAGAGGAGGAGCCGCTGGCGGAGGCGAGGCCGGCGCATCACCCCGTCCGCCTCGTCCCCGAACGCCTCGGCCTCGCCCACGACCTCGGCCCCTCCCCCTTCCCCTTACGGTTGGCTCTGCCACCGCGGGTGCAAGGGGAGGAGGGGCGCGTTGCCTAGCGGGGACCCTCGCCGCCACCGATGAAGGACGAGGATTCCCTTTCTCCATGGCGAATGGAGAGAGGGGATCAGAAGCTGAAGAGAAGCAAAGATGGAGGAGTGTGGGTTTTCGTAGCCCCCCTTTTGCTCCTTATAAAGGAGCAGGGTGGGGGCTCGACCGCCCCGCTCAGCCAATCAAGACGCAGGAAGAGCAGGCGACTGGGACCGGCCTGCTGCCTCGGCCCGGTTTCCTGCCTCCACCGTCCGCGACCCTAGGTGCATGGAAGCCGCGTGGCTGGCGTGCAGGACCGAAGCGACGGATGAGGCGACCTCCCCTCGCCCCGTGATCGTGGGGAGCAGACGCCTCGGAAACCGTGCCTCGGCCCCTTCCAGCAAACGAGCCGCGCCTCCACGCCTCCCTCCACTTATGGAGATAGCGCAAACCGTCCCCCTTTATTGCGATGTGACGCATGCCTGCGAGGCTCAGCCCCGCGCACGCCGCCCACGTCACGCACGCCTCTCCCCATGATGCCACGTTCGACGCGTGCCGTTCGGGGAGGACGTGGTGGATGCAGAAGAAGATGCAGCGTGACCTAGGCCGCGCATGCCCGTGCACTGTTTTGGGCCTGGCCCAACAGCGCTCGGCACCGTGTATGGCCCAGGCCCGGGGGCTCCTGTCGGTGTACTAAAATAGGTGTACCTTAGTACCCCGAACTTGTGCACGGGCAGTCGTAGCACCCCGCGGCAAGGCTTGCCAGGCGATCGCCAAAACTCTCCATGGTCCCTTTTTGGGCCATCCAAGAACAAAGTATTCGAGCCAAGGCCCCGGTAGGAGGAGCTTGCCGGGAAGGCCACCCAAAGAGAGCAAGGCCCCGGCAAGAGGAGCTTGTCGGGACGGCCGCTCGAAGCACAAGGCCCCGGCAAGAGGAGCTTGCCGGGAAGGCCGACCAAGGCACGACAAGAGACTTGCTGCGACGCGCCACGCGTCCCGGCATGGACCGGTGAGCAACAAGCTCCCGGGCGCGAAAAGGCATCAACCGTGGCAAGGCGGTTGCCGCGGCAAGTCACCACCCCGCGCCTGCGTTCCAGCTCATCCACCCACGCGTCGCTCTGGGGCTGATCTAGGCGTACGTGGCAAGAGGCTGCGCAGCCAGGGGCATGCGGTGGCGAAGCGATGCTGACAGGGTAGCCGTCGTGGCAAACGGTGGCGCCCCTGACGGCCCCTTTTCTGCACTGTTTGGGCGACCCAGACGGGCATTTAATGCCCTTGTCCCCTGCCGTCAGAGTTAGGTATGATAGCACTATGCAAGCAGCTGTACCCAACACAGCGTTTTCCAGTTTTACCCCCGCCTACGTTGCCACCTGTGGGTAACCCCTTGCGCATATAAAAGGAGGCCCCATGCGCAACGTGAAGAAGAGGGAGGGAGGAGGCCACTCACGCTCGGTCTGATTAGTTGCCTGAGTGTACTGTAGCACTCAGCGCTCCCGAACAAGAACACGATACAAACCACAAAGCAGCAGTAGGGTTTTACACATCCGTGCGGCCCGAAGCTGGGTAAACCCCTTGTGTGCATCGCCTCGATCCGCTCTTCGCGCGACCTTCGCCCCCCGCCGAACCAGGAAGTGGCTCGGTCCCCATAGGTGTTCATGGAGGCGGATTTCCCCCGACACGACTAGAGGGGGGTGAATAGGCGATTTTTATGAAATTCTTCACTGAGGAATTTGCTAGTGAGGAAATTCCTTAGCGAAGAACTAATAGCAGTGCAATAAGTACTCAGATGAAAACAAAGCAGAACACAAGCATGGTCATCATGATGAAATGAAGACTAGCACAGAGTACAGAAAGCGTAAACACAGGATAACACAAGATGAAGACAAACAGACTGAAGAATTTGAACTGAGGAAATTGAGAAAGTCTTCAAACATAGGTATGATAAACGAACAGCACAATACTGAGGAAATGGAACCAATAAGCTTGGTGAAGACAATGATTTGCTAGACCAGTTCCAACTGTTGTCTCAGTTGTACATCTGGTTGGAGTGGCTGAGTATTTAAACTCGATGACACACAGTCCCGGACACCCAGTCCTGAGCACGCAGCTCGGGACACCAAGTCCTCACCGTATTCTCCTTGAACTAAGGACACACAGTCCTCTTCCAATCACTCGTGGTAAGTCTTCAGGTGACTTCCGAACCTTAACAAACTCGGTCACTCGGCGATCCACAATTCCTCTTGGATGCTCTAGACCATGACGCCTAACCGTCTGGAAGAAGCACAGTCTTCAAAGGTAACAAGCGTCGGATCCACGCAGGATCAATGTCTTCAGTGATGCTCAATCACTTTGGGTTTGTAGGTGTTTGGGTTTGGGTTTGGATTTTCCTCACTTGATGATTTTCGCTCAAAGTCCTCGGAGGATGGGTTGCTCTCAAATGACAAGTGTCAGTTTCTCTTGGAGCAGCCGACCAGCTAGTGGTTGTAGGGGGCGGCTATTTATAGCCTAGGGAGTAGCCCGACATGATAAGACATAAATGCCCTTCAATGATATGACCGTTGGATGGATACGATATTTTGGGACAGCTGGCGCGTAGCACAGCAACGGTCGGAATTTTTGAGGTACAAATTCCTCAGGGCTACCATGTTCCTCACTGTGTAGGCAATCCGCACTGGCGAATTCGTAACTCCTCAGTCAGAACAAATTCCTCAGTGAACAGAAGAACTGTGTCTCTGTCACTGAAGAAATTGACTGAACTGTATGAGATTTCCAATGGCTTCACTCGAAGGGATTGGTAGGTGTAGGATTTGAGTTGAGCATCAAATGGAAAACTTTCCTTAGTATTTCCTCGACCCCCTTTAATAGTACGGTGTTTCCTATGACTAAAGAAAGAGAAAATGAAACTACGAAAACAAAAGTCTTCACGCTTCATGTTCCTCGAATGAATACGAAGTCTTCAAGGTCACACCAATTTCTTCACTTTCAAAGTCTTCAGAAAGTCTTCGGTATATCAAATTCTTCAGTCGAAGAACTTCATTTTTAGGGGTCGACTTTCTCTGTAAGTATCAGACTCCTCATAAACTTATAGACCTGTGTACACTCATAAACACATTAGATCCTTAACCTATAAGTCTTCAATACACCAAAATCACTAAGGGGCACTAGATGCACTTACAATCTCCCCCTTTTTGGTGATTGATGACAACATAGGTTAAGTTTTCAAGGGGATAAACATATGAAGTGTAAATACTAATATTGAGGAATTTGATTGCAAGATATAGAAGAACTCTCCCTGAAGTTGTGCATAGTGAGGAATTTGCTTTTGAAGCAATGCACACTTGAAGAGATGAATCATGGAGATCTCCCCCTATATCTTGTAATTCATACACGCATTTGACATATAAAATGAAGAATTTGAAATGCATGATGAAAAATGATGACTGACGTAATTCAGCATGCGTGCAATAATATTAACGAGGAATAAGCATGCAGAATAATGTAGCAGAAGTATCAGACCACCATCGGGTTTAAGTTTACAACTCGATCCAATAAAAGTTTCGGAAGAACGAGAGTTGTAACTTAGCAAAAATGCCCAAATAATAGACCCGCTTGAAGACTAACTCAGATTTCTCCCCCTTTGTCATCGAATGACCAAAAGGATTGAAAATGAGGACTAACGCCCTTGAAGATAATCAAGTTGATGAAGGAGCGCCACCGTTGTTGGGGTCGGTTGTTGTAGTAGGGCCTGCCGCAGTGTCGTCCAAGTCATCATTTTCATCAGTGTCACGCGATGAAGAATAGGAGCTGGCCACCAAAGAAGGAACCTTGACCTTCTTGAATTTCTTCCGAGGAGGTGGACACCAGTCAAACTCTTCTTTGAGACCCATTTTCTTCAGATCTTCAGCGCTGTAGACTTGAGACAGAACAGCCCAGGTGCGGTTGAGGGTTTCATGGAGGTAGTAGCGGTTTTCTTCACTGCATTGTGTGTTGAAGTCATGTTGTGAAGAATTGAACCAAACTGACGCTTGACCCATTTGTGATTGCGATCAACCTTTTGATGAAGACTGAGGAGTAACTCACGATCAGTCATCACCCTGGGTGCTGTGGCTTGAGGATTTTGCTTGGCAGTGTTGGCGGCAGAGTCATGTGTGGAAGAGTCATCATTGGTGGAATAGGATGCAGCCTTGCGAAATTGACCATCCAATGGACGAATGCCTTCATCTATCACAGCAGTTGCCTTGCCTTTGTCATCAGCTGAGGAAAATGTCCTTTTGAGGAATTCAATTGGAGGCAAGTAGCTGCAGTGGTTCAGAGTGTCAGCTTTCTAGTTGAGTGAAGACCTTGTCCTGATGAATCTCATAATCCATGGCGCATAAGGCTTCAGCACAAACGGTGACATGGCAATATTGGCCAGAGTCCTCATGAAGAAATCATGGAAGTTGACGGGAATGCCATGAATGATGTTGAAAAGCAGATTCTTCATGATGCCAACGACTTCTTCATCATTTGAGTCATGGCCTTTGATAGGACTCAATGTCTTCGACAGTATGCGATAGACAGTCCGAGGTACATAGAGCAATTCCTTGACGAGGAAATTGGTTCTAGAGGTCTGCCCTGGCTTCAAAGGCTTCATCAAAACTTGCATGTAGTGATTTGAAAGCTCAGGTTCATTGTAAACACAACATGCATCTTTAGTGGGAGGACTTAGTGGAAGGGCACGAAGCAATTCAGACGCTGGTGCCTTGTAGTGAGTGTTCTCTGTCATCCAGTCCAGAACCCATGAATTCACATCTTTAGAATCGCCTGTGATGTGCAGCGTTGCGTAGAACTGAAGAATGAGTTCTTCATTCCAATCACATATGTCAGTGCAGAAATTCAGTAGCCCAGCGTCGTGAAGAACACTGAGAACTGGCTCGAAGCACGGCAGAGACTCCATGTCTACGTGAGGAATATGTGCATGATCAAAGACTTTGTCTTTGTTGAACAGCACTGAGGAATAGAAGTTGGCTAGACTTGCAGTCCAGAAATGCCTCTTCCTTATGCGAGCAAAGTCATATGGATTATAATCTGTGAAGAACACGTGCTCACCAAGGAAGTCTTCAGCCTTGAACTTTTGCTTCCTTGAGAATGGATTCTTTGGCTTTGGCAATGGAGTGTCAGTGAGTTGCATCACGACCTCAGGAATCGCGATCTCAGGTTCTTCAGGCTGAGGAATTTCTGGTTCCTCCTCAGGTGCAGTCACATTTTCAGCAGCAGCAGTTTCTTCAGCACTAGTGGCTGGAATATCTTCACGGACAGGTGAGGTGGGATGGGTTTCTTCAGAGCCCATTTGAACTGTTGGTGCAGGGGAGTGAGGAATTTGCTGCAGTGGAGTGAAAAGTGGAGAGTTGGGATGCTGACTTTCCCAAAAATCATCATTCATCACTGGCGTTGTGCTGCCAATGTCCACGTCTTCATCATCAATTTCTTCAACACCAGCCTCTTCAGCAGTAAACTGAGGCATTGGTGATGATACCACTGGGGTTGAAGGGATCGTATCCACTTCAATTTCCTCATCAATCTGCTCTGAGGAAGCAGCAGATTGAGTTTCTTCATCTGATCCGCTTGGGATCTCATAGTCCTCATCAAAAGGAACAAGGTCCTTTGATGGCATGGTTGAAATTGGAACAACATCAATTGGATTGTCAAATGAGCTGGTCATAGGCTTCATCTTCTTTGGAGCTAAAGATTCTGAAGCACTTGATGCTTTCCTTTTCTTCACTGCAGCTTGCTCTGCAGCCTTGGTCTTCTTCACATCTGATGCAGATGGAAGGATAGGAGTTGGTGTAGGCGCAGGTGGAGCTGAGGAATCTGTTTGTATTTCTTCAGGCGCAACTGATGCAGTTGCCCTGACCTCTTCAGTTTCTTCAGGCGCACCACTAGTGGATGCCCTGGCAGTTTCTTCAGCAGCTGGAATGGAGTCATCAGCCCTGGAACTAGCATTTTCTTCAGCAGCCTGAAAGTCATCAGCGGTGCTGGCATGTTCTTCAGTTGGCTGAGATGAAGGTTCAGCTTGAGGAATTTCTTGTTGCGATGGGGCTGCAACATTGGTGAAATTCTCAGACAGTTTCACAAACCTGACTTTGGCTCCCTTCCAATCAGCATAGTATGAGTTAAATTTGTCGCTGAGGGCTTTGATGTCAGCCTGCATCTTGACAAGTTCTTCAGTTGTCATCTTGACAACATTTTTCTTCAGCAGTTTCTCTTTTCTGTACTACGATTTCTTGATTTCTCTGGCCCTATCATATTTCCATTTCTCCTCTTGGATGAAATGAGTCAGCATGTGACTTTGGTCAGGTGTCAACTTGAAGTCAGGCATAGGCGTATTTGGATCCTTGTGCCAGAGATCAATGTAGTCTAGGATCGCTCTTGGATCCAATAGCAGCGGCACATGTGTGCCTTTGGCTCTAGCGGCCCTTTCTTGTCTGTCTTTGATGATTTCTGCAAGTTCTTCTTCATCAGCCTCATCTTCTTCAGACCGCACATTGAAGACTACCTGCTTCTTTTTAGGACTTGGGCGAGGACCTCGTCCAGCAGTAGCCTTTTTCTTCAGCAGAGATGGTCCAGCTGAGGAACTTGGTGCAGCTGAGGAACTTGGTGAGACACCAGAGGCAATGGAGATGCCTGTAGTCCTTTGGCACATGGCAAGATGCACATGTGCTGAGGACTTTGTCGGGACAGCTGAGGAACTTGGCCGTGAGGGCACTGTTGGTGAAGCACTTGGCTTTCGAGCGGGCTTCTTAGGCATAGATTTCCTTGGCTTGACAGAGGCCTTAGTGGCAGCAGCAGCAGCAAAATCTTTGTTGAATTTCTTCACTGCTTCTTTGGCTTGTCTTGACAACTTGGCTTGACGCCTTGCCCATTCCTCAGGGAAATCCTCACCGCGTTTGATGCTAGTGGGATCAGCCAGTTGGCTAGGTGCCAATGGGGCTCTTGGGCATGGAGGGTTGAGAGCAAATTTCCTCATGTACTTTGGAGTAACATATTTGTACTCCCTCCATTCTCTTGCCCATCTCCGTTCAATCCTTTGAATGCGCACTTTGCGCTGATTCTTGGTCTCTTTGCCATACTTGGCTTCATCAGGCGTGCAGTACTCTTTGTAAATGTCCTCAGGGATTTCAACGCAATCATAACCTCAGGTTTCTTTCCTCCTTTCTGCGGCTTTTTACCATCTGCCATATTCTTCAGCTGAGGAATTTGAACAATAGAATTCTCTGAAGAAGTATGCAGTTTTTCTTCAAGGAACGCTGCAAATGAGTTAAGTTGATGAGAACCTAGTGATTCAGCAGCAGACATGAGTACCTGTGAACAGAGTATAGTTGCGAGGAATTTGGAGAGGTCATATGCGTTCTCAGTAGGTTTTTCAAAAAGAACAAGTTTGAGGAATTTGACTAGATGCGTCTTGAGGAATTTCACAAAGCGTGCTTTATCTTAGGTTCCAGAGTTGTATAGATCAAAGATCCACACAATTGAGGAATCCTGAAGAAAATGATGCTTAGGGAAATGAATCAAGAACAGATGACATGTGAGGTGTTTAGTGTGTGAAGATTTGAAGAATAAAAACACCTTTGAAGATTTTGTAGAGAAACTTCGAATCAAAGAGGGCAGTAAAAGTAACTTTTAATTACCCTGAATGAAGAACACGACGAACAGAGAGGTGAAACAGTGAAGTTCATCGGTGTAGATCTTCCACGCCCTAACTCGGCGGAGGAAGATGTCTACGGCGGCGGCGGAGGTGAAGATTTCCGCGGTCGGCGCGAGTACGATGGCGACGAGGTCGAGGCAGTGAAGCTCTTCCTCACCGGCGACGATGGAGTAGCGGCGACGCTAGGGTTTGGGAAGCTTGAGCGGGAGAGAGAGTTCGAGCGGACTAAAAGAAGTGAGGAAGGGGTGAGGGGTATTTATAGTAGTAGTGAAAAATTGTTCGCCCGAAGATTTGGGACGAACGTGCCCCTAACCCTTCTCCTCCGCACGACATTTGTCACCCACGTACAGTGTAGTGGAGATCGTGTAAGATCATGGGTGAATAGAATAATGCATCGTTGGATGCAGAACGGTTTGAGCGGTAAAATCGAAAATTCGGATAAGATTAGTTTAAAAGTTCCGTTCGCAATTTCTTCAACTGACTAGGACACAATGAAGATTTTGAACGAGTTTCAAATAGAACGCACATGAAGAATTTGTGAATAGATTGGATTGAGTATAGCATAGAGGGGAAGGGTCCGATCACATTCACTTAGCAGAAAAACACCAACTTGAAGAAATAGCCATAAGTGAATATTGTAGAGGACATAAACTCATATATATATATATATATATATATATATATATATATATATATATATATATATATATATATATATATATATATATATATATATAGCCAATGAAGAAAACCGACAGAAACAGTGAAGCTTTTGAAAATTTGAAGAATTTGAACAACTGGGGAATTTCAATAGTTGAGGAAAAACTCAAATTGAAGATTTTCAACTTTTGTGGTGGCGTGACCCGCCGTATAAGAATGCTGATTTCAGACACCGCGTACAATTGTCGTAGGGTTCTGAGAATCAAATTCTTCATTAATTTCTTCACACTTAGAGTGTTATTCTTCATTGATTGAAGAAAAACGTTTCTTCATGTGTTGCACATCTAAGTCATCAATTTTGCATAAGTGTTAGGATGAGTGCCTTTTCAAAGTACATTCGAAGACTCTAAGATATTTAGCTCACACCGCAACTTGCTAAATCTCTTCTCATCCAAGGGCTTAGTGAAGATATCGGCTAGCTGTTCTTCAGTCTTCACATGCTCAATAGAAATATCGCCCTTCAACACATGATCGCGAAGAAAATGATGACAAATCTGAATGTGCTTTGTCCTCGAGTGCTGAACTGGGTTGTGAGCAATCTTGCTGGCACTCTCATTGTCATAGAGGAGAGGCACATTTTTCACGTTGACGCCATAGTCCTTGAGTGTTTGCTTCATCCATAGAAGTTGAGCACAGCAAGAACCAGCAGAAATATACTCAGCTTCAACAGTAGACAGTGATACACAGTTATGTTTCTTCAAGGACCAACAGACCAAAGATCGTCCAAGGAAATGACATGTACCATATGTTGACTTGCGGTCCACACGATCACCAGCATAGTCAGAGTCAGAATATCCAATGAGATCAAAATCCGAGCCCTTGGGATACCATAATCCTAGTGTTGGTGTGTAAGCTAGATATCGAAGAATATGCTTCATAGCCTTATGGTGTGATTCCTTCGGTGCATCTTGAAATCGGGCACACATGCAAACACTAAGCATTATAACTGGCCTAGATGCACATAAATATAATAAAGAACCAATCATGGAGCGGTATACCTTATGATCGAAGTCAATACCATTTTCATCAGTGCATAGTTGACCATTTGTGGGCATAGAAATTTTGATGCCTTTGCAATCTTGCATGCCGAATTTCTTCAGGACATCCTTGAGGTATTTCTCCTGAGATATGAATATGCCATTGCGCTGTTGACGAATTTGAAGACCTAAGAAGAATTTCAACTCTCCCATCATAGACATTTGATATTCTTCACTCATCATATAGGCAAATTCATCACTATAACGTTGGTCAGTACAGCCAAAGATGATATCATCAACATATATTTGGCACACAAACAGTTCACCATCATAAGATTTAGTAAAGAGAGTAGGATCGAGTGAACCGGGTGTGAAGCCTTTCTTCATGAAAAATTCCTTCAAAGTATCATACCACGCCCGTGGGGCTTGCTTGAGGCCATAGAGGGCCTTATTGATTCTGAAGACTTTGTCAGGATTCTTTGGATCTTCAAAACCTGGGGGTTGAGCAACATATACTTCTTCCTCAAGCTTACCATTGAGGAATGCACTTTTCACATCCATTTGATATAAGATGATATCATGATGGTTAGCATAAGCAAGTAATATGCGAATAGCCTCAAGTCTAGCAACAGGTGCAAAAGTTTCATCGAAATCAACTCCTTCAACCTGTGTGTAGCCTTGAGCTACCAGACGTGCCTTATTCCTCACCACATGGCCGTTGTCATCTAGCTTGTTGCGGTAGATCCATTTTGTGCCAATGATATTATGCTTGCGAGGATCTGGACGATTGACCAGTTCCCAGACGTTGTTGAGCTTGAACTAATGTAATTCTTCTTGCATGGCCTGAATCCACTCAGGCTCCAGAAATGCTTCATCTACCTTAGTGGGCTCTGTGATAGAGACAAAAAGCAAAGTGCCCACAAAAGTTAGATAAGTGTGAAGTTTTTGAGCGTGTGAGAGGACCTGGTGCTCTAATGTCATCGATGATCTTCTCCACTTGCACTTCTTTTGCAACGCGAGGATGAGTTGGTTTTCGTTGAGGAATTTGATCAACATTTTCTTCAGCATCAATTTCCTCAGCATTTTCTCCAGATGCATCAGCTCGACGTTCTTCACATTATGGAATGAATTCTTCAGCAGATTCTTCAGTAGGAATGACATCTTCAGTAGCCTTGTGCTTGATAGAATCCTCAGGTGCTGGTTCATCTAACACAAAAGGTAGGTGCTCTTTTTGCGAGCCATTAGTTTCATCGAACCGCACATCTACAGTTTCAAAAATCTTGTGAAGAACATTGTTGAAGACTCTGTAGTTGTGCGAGTCCTTTCCGTAACCAAGCATAAAACCTTCATGTGCTTTCGGTGCAAATTTAGAGTTGTGAGTAGGATCTCTAATCCAGCTTTTAGCACCGAAGACTTTGAAATAACTCACATTGGGTTTCTTGTCAGTGAGGAGTTGATAGGTAGTCTTCTTGAAGAATTTGTGAAGATATACTCTATTGATGATATGGCACGCAGTATCAATTGCATCAACCCAGAAACGACGAGGGGTTTTGTACTCATCGAGCATAGTGCAAGCCATCTCAGCAAGAGTCCCATTCTTGTGCTCCACGATGCCATTCTGTTGAGGAGTATAAGGAGCAAATAACTCTTGAGTAATACCAAGTTCATCAAGATAGTCATCGAGACCCGAATTCTTGAACTCAGTGCCATTGTCACTTCTGATGTGCTTGATCTTCACACCAAAGTTGGTTGAAGCCCTCGAGGAAAATCGTTTGAAGACTTCCTGCACTTCATGTTTGTAAGTAACAAGGTGTACCCATGTGTAACGAGAGTAATCATCAACAATAACAAAGCCATATTGAGATGCTTCATTTGAAACAGAAGAATAATGATTAGGACCGAAGAGATCCATGTGAAGCAATTCAAATGGACGAGTGGAGGTCATGATAGTCTTCGCTGGATGCTTGGCCTTGGTCATCTTTCCAGCTTCACAGGCACTGCATAAGTGATCCTTGAGGAATTTGACATTCTCAATGCCAATGCCATGCTTCTTCTTTGCAAGCGTGTGCAAATTCCTCATGCCTGCATGACCAAGTCGTCGATGCCATAGCCATCCTTCTGAAGGTTTTGCAAGTGTGCTGGTTGTGAATCTGCAGGGAAATCAACAATATACAAGTCTCCTCTCCTAAAGCCTTCGAAGACTTTGGAATTGTCAGCTTCCATAATCACAACACAACGATACTTGCCAAAGACAACAACCATATCAAATCACAAAGCATTGAGACAGACATAAGGTTGTATCCTAAGGACTCAACAAGCATGACTTTGTCCATGTGTCGATCCTTTGTGATAGCAACCTTACCTAGACCCAATACCTGACTTTTGCTCTTGTCAGCGAAGATGATATGTTTCAGATGTGATGACGATAAGGGAGCATCCATCAATAGATTCTTGTCACCAGTCATGTGATTTGTATTTTCCACTATCGAGGACCCACTCAGTGGCTTTGGGTTGATCATCCTGCAGATGAATTAGTGCAACTTACGAACCTCATATACTTCAGCAGTGAAGAATATGATATCACAATTCATCAGATCAATTTCATCAAGCAGTAAGACAGATAAAGCAGTGTGAGGACGTGGGAAATGAGAGTTCATTTCTTCATGATTAGCATGCATCCTTTCAGGCACTTTTTAGGTCTCCAGCAAATTCTTCAGACGTTTGAGCACGTCTGGAGACCTGACCCTGCAAAAGAGATTAGTTCTTTTTCTTCACCACCCACATCTGAAGGGGTGGAAAAGAGTTCATCACTCTGCTAGCTCCATACGAGAAAGGTGGCATAGAAGCCAGTCCATTTTGTTTCACATAAGAGAAGCTAGAATAAGCATGTGAATAAGCAAAGAAATTCTTCGAGGACTTATGAACATAATGGTTAGAATAATAATGCTCATATTCATAGCCCTTAGCTCTTCCCTGCGAAACAGAGTTGCTAGCACGATGATGTTCATATGAGGACTTTGATCCTGTAGAGGAATTTGATCCACGTGAGGAATTTGGTCCGTATGAGGACTTGGATCCATATGAAGAATTTGGTCCATATGAAGAGTTTCATCTGGGGTTCCTATTCTTCACAGGTGGATTCATGAGGACATTCACCTGAAGACTTTCAAGGCATCTTTTGGGAACCCAGATTTTCTTCATAGGGGAACCGTTCCTGCAGTTAGTTCCAACATATCTAGCAAATACTTCACCATTCTGATTTTCGAACAGTTTATAGTTGGAGTCAAATGACTCATCAGAAGAATGAGAAGATTCACATGTAAAGCCAGATAGACTAGATGGATCACCTGGAGGTCCCTGTCGGTGTCCAAACCGGCGGATCTCGGGTAGGGAGTCCCGAACTGTGCGTCTAGGCGGATGGTAACAGGAGACAAGGGACATGAAGTTCTACCCAGGTTTGGGCCCTCTTAATGGAGGTAAAACCCTACGTCCTGCTTGATTAATATTGATGATATGGGTAGTACAACAGTAGATCTACCACAAGATCAAGGAGGCTAAACCCTAGAAGGTAGCCTATGGTATGATTTTTGTATATTCGGTTGTCCTACGAACTAAAACCCTTCGGTTTATATAGACACCAAAGAGGGTTAGGGTTACACAAAGTCGGTTACAATGGTAGGAGATCTAAACATCTGTATCGCCAAGCTTGCCTTCCATGCCAAGGAAAGTCCCATCCGGACACGGGACGAAGTCTTCAATCTTGTATCTTCATAGTCCAGGAGTCCGGCTGATGGTATAGTCCGGCTATCCGGACACCCCCTAATCCAGGACTCCCTCAGTAGCCCGTGAACCAGGCTTCAATGACGAGGAGTCCGGCGCGCAGATTGTCTTCGGCATTGCAAGGCGGGTTCCTCCACCAAGTACTTCATAAAAGATTGTTAACACTAAGAATAGTGTCCGGCTCTGCAAAATAAGTTTCCACATATTGCCATAGAGAGAATAATATTTACACAAATCTAATCTGCTGAAGTATTCCGTAGCGTGACACCACACTACGGCCAAGCCTCCGTCCGAATCGTTTTCACTTCCCCACCTCAGCACATTTTGCGAGGCGGTTTCCTTGGCACGTCTTGTCAAAGCAGAGATCGTGTCCCCTTTATTTACGGGATTCTCATCAATACGGACCTGGTTAACCCAACTGCGCCATTTATCATGGCGCTTGGGAGATAAGCGAGTTTTACCAGGCTGGTGGGGACGCATAATCGCATCCGCCCATATAAGGGGATAAGGATCCACCTTTTTACCTACGCCTTCTTCCTCCTTTGCCTATACATCTTCCGTGCACTCGAGCTCCAGCGCCCAAGCCCGCACTTCCCACCTCAACCTTCTCCAGCCATGTCCGGAGCGGGAGGCAAGTGGATGGTCTCCTCCGTCACGGAGGGCCATATCAAAAAGCTGAGGAAGGCCGGATACTTGTCTAACGACATCACGCACCGGCTTCCCAAAGAAGGGCAGTTGCTACCCACCCCAAGGCCCCATGAGAGGGTAGTATTCCTTCCCCATTTCATCCACGGACTGGGCTTTACTCTCCACCCGTTCGTCCGGGGGCTCATGTTCTACTATGGCCTAGATTTCCACAATCTGGCCCCGAACTTCATCCTCAACATCTCGGCGTTTATCGTCGCGTGTGAGGCTTTCCTCTGCGTCTGCTATCGGATTTCGGGTTCCGGCAGACCCTTAAGGTTCGAACTCTGGGGTGCGCGCGGAGATTATGCCCTCTACCTCTCCGTCTCGCAAAGATCTAACTACTGAAAGAACAACACAAGAGACACAGGGTTTATACTAGTTCGGGCCACCATTGTGGTGTAATACCCTACTCTAGTTTGTGGTGGGTGGATTGCCTCTTGGGCTGATGATGATGAACAATACAAGGAAGAACAGCCTCGCGAGGGTCTGCTCTTAGCTAGGACGATGAATTGCTAGGGGGAGTTCAGCCGCCCTTCTCTCTCTGTTGCCTGAGTCTTTCTAGCTGGTTTCTTGATGATCTGATTGCTAGACGCCAGATGCTCGATCACTAGATGCTTGCTCACTAGATGCTAGATGCTCGATCACTAGATGCTAGATGCCTCTACCCTGGGGGTGGCTAGTCCTATTTATAGGCAAAGGCCCTGGGCCTCTTCCCAAATATTGAGCGGGAAGGGCGCCAACAATTGGCCAATTTGAAGGGGAACATCTGGTACACTTATCCTAACTAAAGTTGGTCCTCGCCTGCCAAAGGCCCTGTGGTGACGCCGTTCTGGGCTCCACGATGACCTCCTTCCCACCGTTGGACTGGTCTTGGTCTCATTGCACCGAAATGGATGCCTTTGCTTGATCCTCTCGCCTGCACTTGCCCCTTTGCACCAAAGAGGAAAGGGAGACACTGCGCGGGCTGGCGCCCGCCTGGCACCCTTGGTCGTCATGGCTTGCGTCATGGGCACCTCGTGAGGTACCCCGCCTTGATCGCTCCACCTCCTCGCGAGCCAGCCTGACGAGGCCATGCCTGAGGAAGCGTCGTGTCGTCCGCCCCGTGAGCCTTGGCCCATCATGAGGGTCTTGGGTCTCGTGTTGATGAAGATGGGCCATGCTGGGCCCCCTTTCGAGCCACGCCGCAGGCCGCAGGCAGGCAAGTATGGGGACCCCCGTTCCCAGAATGCCGACAGTAGCCCCCGGGCCCAAGGCGCGCCCGGACTTGGCCGTGCTGAGAGGCAAAAGGGCAAGGGCGAAGCGCCGCGGGCCCTAACAGCTTGCGGCCTTGGGCACCGCGTGGCGGTTGATTGGATGTGGGCGCCTCCGCTTCCCCATGACGCCTCGATGATCGCGCGGATTGGACAAGTCCCTGCATGCAAATCATGTCATGATTACCTGCGATCGTGGAGGCCGACGGTTGGCCTTCGCCGGCTATAAGTACGGCACCGCGCGTGCCCTTCCAGTCCATCTCTCCTTGCTTTCTCCTTCGCCCCGATTCTTACTCCGCCTTGTCGTGATGGCTCTGCTCCGCCGGTTCTCTGCAACGGGGAAGGGTAAGGCTCCTCGAGAGGGACCAGATCCGCTCCCGCCGAAGAAGCGGCCTGCCCTTCGCAGCCAGGATGAGGAAGACCTTCAGGTGGTGTCGAGGCCTTGGTACGAGCGGCCTCCGCCGGGGTTCCCGCTTCCCTTGTATGCCCACGTCGAGGGCCTCGAAGGGGGCGATGCCGATCCCCGCGGCCAGCGCTGTCGCTGACGCCGACGGGTCACGAAGGTGTGGGTCGTTCCTCCTGGGGTCCACGCCGAGGGCTCCTCCCGCGAGCTCGTGCTCCATGCCGCCATGCCCCCTCAAACTTGGATCCGCTTTCCTCCCTTCTTCGCCTCCGTCTTCCCGCAGGGAAGACTCCTGGAGCTATGGCTGCAGCACGCCGACTGCAGCACTCCCGCGACCGAGGCAGAGGTCGCGGTCATTGCCTCGGGCGAGGTCTTCATGACTCACGGCTGGGGCGAGATCGCTCGGGGTTGCAGGGCAAGGGGCGCCCTCACGATCCACCTGGAGTATGATGGCGCTTCGGTGATGTTCTTCAAGGTCTTTGACGCGAACGGGCGCCGGTCGAAGTGTTGCCCCGGGAGAGGCGGCGAGGACCTTGCCATGGTGAGGGCTAGGCCCGCCGGCCGCTCCCTGGACGGCTCCACAAGCGACGGAAGCGCCGGAGGATCCAGCGACCCCAGCGAGATCTTCGCGACTCCGGAGACGAGCGACGACAGCTACGAGCCCACGAGTCAGCGCCGCTCCCGGAGCAGAGCGGGCTCACTTGGCCGTCGTTGACTCTGATCTGGATGGGGTTGGCGCCGGTGCTTGACGGCCCACTGTTGATGATGGTGTCTTTTGCAGGGGTGCGCGTAGTTAGCATCCCTTAGGATCCGTTTCCTGCGAGGAATCACACTGCGCCCAATGGGGGCTTGTAAGGTGCATGTGATCCTTTTTGTTAATATGTAACTCTTGCTATGGAACTGTGCGAGTTGCCAATTCCGTCGTAGTTTAGTTCTCCCTTTCGAACCTCGCGAGGGCTTGGTGCTCTGCGTCGACAGGTCCCAGTCCCAAGGCGGCGTTAGCCGTCGCTGGTATGCCAGGTCGCGATGCCATGGTCAAGGCCAGGAGGTGAGCGACCCGGGGTCCGGTAAGAGCCGCTGAGTCGCGATGCTCAGGAGGTCCCCTTTGGCGCCCAAGTAGCCGTCGCTCGGTGAGAAAGGGGAGCGACGTTGCTAGTACGGAATTGCGTTAGGTGCGGGGGTAGTGCCACGGTAGCCGGTGCTTTCGGGTGGTGACTTATCTTGTTAATCGGGGGTTATTCCTGGTGTATCGTCGGGTCCGCGCGGCAGCAGGAGCGGAGTTGCTTGGCGAGGTCCTCGTGTGCCCCTTCTCCCTCGCCTTTGCTCCCCTTTATGCTCTACGCCCTCGTGTCCTGGCCCTCGATCTGGTCTCAGCCGTCGCTGGTATGCCAGGTCGCGATGCCGTGGACAAGGCCAAAGGGTGAGGGATGGAGTGCCGGTAGGAGCCCTGAGTCGCTATGCTCAGGCGCCCCCCCTTTAACGTGCAAGCGGTTCGCGCGGACGAGGATGAAGGGAACTCCGTGAGGGCCTCGGCTAGCGTAATTCCTTCAGGGGATCCTGCAAACTCATCATAGAAAGAAGAAGGGGTTGCCATGGTAATTATCAGTCGATCGTTAGTTGCTCAGAAGCTTGCTGGTTGGCGCAGGTGAGGTGTACTTGGGCGCCCGTGAGCCGGCGCGGGACTCACAGGGCCCTACCTCTAGGCGGGTTGCGCCTGGCACTAGGCCGTATCTTGTGATGTGTTCCTGCAAATTTGGTTAGATGCCGGCACTCTATGTCCTCGGGTCCCGGCCCTCGAGCTTGTCTCAGCCGTCGCTGGTATGCCAGGTCGCGATGCCGTGGACAAGGCCAGAGGGTGAGGGCTGGAGAGCCAGTAACAGCCCTGAGTTGCGATGCTCAGGTACCCCCCTTTAACGTGCAAGTGGTCGACATGGAGAAGAAGAGGTGTCGTGGACAGGCATCAAGTAATCAAGCATGACAGGCGAATGCATAGCTGGAAATAAACGCAAGGGAGATACACGCCACTGGGCCTGGTCCGAGCGGCCTGGGGATGATGCAGCCCGAGGGGCGCCGCCAACAAAGCAAGCTAATGACCGAAAAATAAAAAGGGATACATGCCGCAGGGACGGACCCACGCGGCCTGGGAATGATGCAGCCCTGGGAGGGCGTCCCAGCCGGAAATGAAGCTTGAAAGATGTCACCTGAAGATGTCGAGGACGAAGTGGTGTTGGTGCAGCAGACTCGGTAGGCTGCGGAAGCCGATCCTCACGAGCCCCCAGGCCCAGGGGCCTCAGGAGGCTCCGGAGGCGTTGGTGGCTCCTCGCGAATCATCTCCATCTCCGCCAGGACTGCGGAACGCCTGTCTTCCTAAGTCTCCATGATGCCCCTCATGGGGCGCTGGTACGCAGCAGCCACGCTCGGCCAGCCGTAAGGCATGCGAACGTAGCTGCGGGGTGGACCTCCACAATGCCCCACTTGCGAGGGCCAGAGGTCTTCCGTCGTGGCGACCTGATTGAGCCCTGGTAAGTCGATGCAGACACGTAGCCCACCATCCTTGCCTGGATGGGGAGCCACAGCCGATGGACGGCGGCAACCTCTCATGATTCTTGACTCCTGTAGTTTTTGAACGGCCTTGTTGACGAACTCCCGCTGATCTGACCTTCCTTGCCTTGCTCCTTCTTGAGGGAAACGTGCTTCGAAGCACGCCTCCACGTGGTGCCCAAGCGCCTCCCTCGTGACCTTGACCAGGTCGGTGGCCCTCCAGGTGAGAGCCCCCGAGCCCTGCCTAAGGAGGGCGCCGGGCGCGCTTTCCTATGCGATGGAAGGAGGATCCCCTTGGGCAGACGTTGGCCCTGGGGGGCCCGCCTCCTGAGGGGCCGGTCCGGACGACGCCTTCTTCTTCTTGGGGGTGGTCTCAGGAAGCCTCCTGCTTCCGCGATCTGGGTCTTCTAGTGACGCGGCCTGAAAGGCTTGCTCCAGGGAACACACTACATCCTTCTCTTCACATGGCACCGTGATGACTCCGCCACTTCCTGGCATCTTGAGGACGCTGTAGCCATGATGAGTTACGGCCATGAACTTGGCCAGCGCTAGGTACTCGAGGATGGCGTTGTACGGCAGGCGGATGTGGGAGACGTCGAAGTCGATGAGCTCGGTGCGGTAGTTGCTGCGGGCCCCAAAGGTGACAGGGAGGCGGACCTGCCCGATCGGGGTCGTGGAACCGTCGGTGACTCCAGAGAAAGGCTTGGTTGGCTGAAGCTTGTCATATGGAACTTGGAGATTGTTGAATGTTTCCACAGACAGGACGTTGAGCCCTGCTCCACCATCGATGAGGGTCCTGGTGACCAGTACGTTGTTGATGACTGGGCAGCAAAGCATCGGGAGGACTCCGGCTATGGCCGCGCACTTGAGCTGATCCGCTGAGCTGAACGTGATGGCGCACACCGACCACCTGAGAGGGCGCGTTGCTTCGAGCCTGGGGAGGACTGCATTCACTTCGTGGGCAAACTGCTTGAAGATGCGTTGGGAGGCTGGGGCTTGAGCTCCGCCCAGGATGCAGGCGATTGCGCGCGGATCCTGGAAGCCCCCAGCCGCCTCGTCTTGATGGCGGTGCTCGTTCCTCCTCGGCTGAGGCGACAGTGGGGGAGGCCTGCGTTGCCCTGCGGGCGATCCTCACGAGGCTGATCCCTCCAGTCCCCCTCGCGAGGCAGGTCTCGCCAGCGGTCCTCACAAGGTTGATCAAGCCACCCTTGGCGCGGGCCGTGGTCTTCCCAGTGTCCTGCGTTTCTTCCTCCTCCTCGGCCGTAGCCCCGGTCAGCGCGGTCAGGACGACGGCCGATCCTTCCTTCTCGCACGGCGCGGAGCTCTTGGAATTCATTAGTGTTGTGGGTGTGGAGGTCGTGGTACACACAGTACCGGTTGCCCCTGGAGGACTCGAGCAGATCCTTGCACCGCTTGGTGTCCGGTTCCGCCGCGAGCACGGCAGCCCCCTTGCACTTCACGTCCTTGGCCTTGGGCTTCTTCTCTTCTGGGTCTGCGGTGGGCTGCTCGAGGAGGGAGAGACGCCCTTCCTCAGCCCTGGCACACTTGGTCGCCAAGTTGAACAGCTCCAGGGAGGTGCACAGGTCTTCATGCATCGCCAGCTCCTCCTTCATCTTGACGTCGCGCACACCATCGGAGAAGGCTGAGATGATGGCTTCCTTGGACACCTTGGGGATCTTGAGGCGCGCACTGTTGTAGCACTGGATGTACTTTTGCAGGGTCTCTCCGGGTTGTTGCTTGATGCGGCACATGTCGCTCACGGCAGGTGGCCGGTCGTGAGTACCTTGGAAGTTGGCGATGAAGCGGGTGCGCATCTGGTCCCAGGAAGAGATCGTACCTGTGGCCAGGTTCAGGAGCCAGGTGCGAGCTCCTTCCTTGAGCGCCATGGGGAACCAGTTCGCCATGACCTTTTCATCCCCGCTGGCAGCTTCGATGCCCAGCTCATAGAGCTGGACGAACTCTGCAGGGTCGGTCGTGCCGTCGTAGCGAGGAGGCAGGTCTGGCTTGAACTTGCCGGGCCATGCGACGCTGCGCAGCTCGGTGGTGTAGGTGCGACAGCCAGCAGTGGCCAAGGGAGGCTTTGGTTGAGGGAGAGCTTGGCCTTGCGGCTCCCCAGGCGCTGCAACTGGGAGCAGCGTGGGGTCTTGACGTGCCGGAGCTGGAGCAGGGTCACGACGAGCCAGAGGAGGGAGCGCCTGGGCAGCCTCTTGCGGTCGAGGGACTTCTTGGCAGCTCCGTTCTTGCTGGGCTGGCACCTGACGGAGCGGGTTCTGCCCAGGGGCCACGCGCCTTGGAGCCATGGCGTCTTCTTGGAGAGGAGGTGGCTGGTACGCCCCTGGAGCTTCATTGCCTGCACGGGGCGGGGTGCGGAGCAGCGGAGCGGACGGCGCAGGAGAGCCCATTGCGGTGCGGACGAGCTCGGCGACGCGGTCGAGCCACTCTTCGTAGACGTCGTCGACGGGACGGTAGCGCAGGAGCTCGTTTGCCGCGATGAGCGCAGCTCGAGCCTCCAAGGGTGCACGGAGCGCGGGGGACGAAGAGCCAGCTGGTGTGAGTGATGGAGTAGCGGTGCGGCCGTCTTGCTGCACGGACGGATGTTGAGACGACGCTTGCTGCTCGTTCCCCGCCGGGCCAGTGGCGACGTTGATGGCGGGCGACGGGGAACGACGAGGACGCCCACCAACGGGAGCCGTCTGGGCGACACGGGAAGCGATGGCGGCTCGGCGCTCGGCGCGGGCCCGACGAGCGTTAGACATGGACGCGACGGCCGGAGGAGAACGGAGCGGTGGAAGACAAATTCTGGCGCACCCCTACCTGGCGCGCCAAATGTCGGATTTCAGGTTTCGGCAGACCCTTAAGGTTCGAACTCTGGGGTGCGCACGGAGATTATGCCCTCTACCTCTCTGTCTCGCAAAGATCTAACTACTGAAAGAACAACACAAGAGACACATGGTTTATACTAGTTCGGGCCACCATTGTGGTGTAATACCCTACTCTAGTTTGTGGTGGGTGGATTGCCTCTTGGGCTGATGATGATGAACAGTACAAGGAAGAACGGCCTCGCGAGGGTCTGCTCTTAGCTAGGACGATGAACTGCTAGTGGGAGTTCAGCCGCCTTTCTCTCTCTCTCTGTTGCCTGAGTCTTTCTAGCTGGTTTCTTGATGATCTGATTGCTAGACGCCAGATGCTCGATCACTAGATGCTAGCTCACTAGATGCTAGATGCTCGATCACTAGATGGTAGATGCCTCTACCCTGGGGGCGGCTAGTCCTATTTATAGGCAAAGGCCCTGGGCCTGTTCCCAAATATTGAGCGGGAAGGGCGCCAACAATTGGCCAATTTGAAGGGGAACATCTGGTACACTTATCCTGACTAAAGTTGGTCCTCGCCTACCAAAGGCCCTGTGGTGACGCCGTTCTGGGCTCCACGATGACCTCCTTCCCACCGTTGGACTGGTCTTGGTCTCGTTGCATCGAAATGGATGCCTTTGCTTGATCCTCTCGCCTGCGCTTGCCCCCTTTGCACCAAAGAGGAAAGCGAGACACTGCGCGGGCTGGCGCCCGCCTGGCACCCTTGGTCGTCATGGCTTGCGTCATGGGCACCTCGTGAGGTACCCCGCCTTGATCTCTCCGCCTCCTCGTGAGCCAGCCTGACGAGGCCGTGCCTGAGGAAGTGCCGTGTCGTCCGCCCCGCGAGGCTTGGCCCGTCGCGAGGGTCTTGGGTCTCGTGTCGATGAAGATGGGCCGTGCTGGGCCCCCTTTCGAGCCACGCCGCAGGCCGCAGGCAGGCAAGTCTGGGGAGCCCCGTTCCCAGAACGCCGACATCCGCCCCCATTTCGGCTTGTGGCTCAAGACTTTCAATGTCAAGCCCAAGGTGGTGCGTGGCAACTAGGCGGAGTGCGGAGGTGCCATGGCGGGCAAGATAGCCAACGTCCTATGGCTCGAGGGCTCCTTTGTGGAGACCCTGAAGGGGTGGCAATCGGGGTGGTTTTACATCACCGAGCCGCGCGATCCCAGATGGGTCGCAGCCCCTGAGTTCCGGTCCGGACCCCCTATGCGGCTCACGTCTTGGAAAGAGATGGGCCTGTCGTGGGGGAATAAAGGAGAGGTAACCGGACTGCAAAAATGCATCCA
Source organism: Aegilops umbellulata (assembly GCA_032464435.1). Lineage (NCBI taxonomy): Eukaryota > Viridiplantae > Streptophyta > Magnoliopsida > Poales > Poaceae > Aegilops > Aegilops umbellulata. The sequence goes on from CP136056.1 coordinate 251,327,357, forward strand.
AACCTTGGTGAACAAGCAGCTCAAGCTTGTTAACGTAGTCCAGGTTATGCTCGTCCACCGGATCCTCCCGTGTCAGCAACGGGGCTTCAATTTGTGGGAGTTCGACCCAGCGCAGCACCCAACCCTGAGCAGGCTCTTCGACACAATGTACGAAGACACCTGGAAGGTGCTATTCAAAGGCGCCGAGGCTCCCGCATCCGCTTCCGAGGACTGCGGATTCAGCACGCAGCTTCCTGCTGGTGCGGTAAGCTATTTTTACCTTTTACAGGATGTTGGTTTTCTATAGTTTGACTCTATGCGGGATCTAAACTCCCTTTCCTTTGACAGGATTGGCTGGTGAAGTCCGGACAGATCGACTGTCCGGCCCGTTTGCCCGAAGACCCAGCCGACGCTCGCTTAGCGAAGCTGCTGGCTCCGGCACCTTACATGGTGCCGGAGAAGAAGGCCAAGAAGAGGGCCACGGGGACTCGAAAGAGTTCCCGGCGCCAGGAGGTGTCGGATTCTTCATTCGACGAATCCGAGACGCAATCCTCCCGTGAAAACGAGGAGGAGGAAGAAGAAACCTCTCCCCCTCCAGCGGGGGGAGGAAAGAAGAGGAAGGCCGCCCCAACAGGGGAGGCCGAAGGGTCCAAGAAGGGGAAGACCCTCCCTCCGGACAACTCCACCGACACCGATGAGGGCGAAGAGGAGTGGCCGCACAGGGCCAGGCGCTCGACGGCATCGTAAGTATTCGGACACTAGGGTAACTCATAGCATTCCTTTGTTGCACAGATTTTCCTTATGTCGAATATAATTATGCAGTCCGCCCAAGGCCGGGCTCGACGAGTCGTCGAGCGGCTCCCTGGATTCATCGGACGTGAATTCAGTTCTGCCCGCTGCCTCCCCCTGCACTACGGATGACGCCGAAGTGGCGTCACGACAAGCTCCGGGCCAAGAGGTGGTGGTCCTGGAGGATCCGCGAGGCGACCTCCCGGACTCCGGGAGTAAAGTGGACAAGACCCCCAGGGCTCCAAGTCCGGCTTTGAGCCGGACACAGCGCCGGAATCTTCAACGATTTCGGACTGCGGTAGGCGAAATCCTTCCAAGAGGAGCAAGCCTTCTGAGCCGGCGGCCCCCGCCCAACTGGGGGTGCCGGACAATCTGCTGGAGGTGCTTAACGGCGCCTCCATCGACGAGGAGCACCGTACTATTATGAGTACGGTGATCCAAAAGGTTCAGTTCGCCAAGAGCGGACTGACTGAAGCTTGTGCCAGCCTTCTAACAGGCTTCGAGGTAAGTAAAAAATATGTAAAAGTATTACCGCATATACAGTAGCCCCTGATGCTCTCTTTGGCGTTCGGAAAGAAAAGCCGAATAGAGGATCTAATAAATTTCGCAGGAGTCTAACAAAAAATGAGTCAATATGCGTATGCAGGCTTCGCTGCTTGCGACCACCGCACTGACTGCGGAGGTAGGCACCCTGAAGCAGGGTCTCGAGCGGTCCGAGCAAGAGCTCGGCCTTGCCAAGCGGCAGCTCGAGGAGAAAGAAGGTAAGAGATACCTTATAGAAAATATATAAAAAAGATGCAATTGCAAAAATGACAGGATTGTGCTGCTTATTGCAGGGGCCACAACTGAGGTGGCTACCCTCAAGCACGCGCTGTCAGAGGCCGAGAAGAGAGCGGCCTCGGAGCGCATCGAGCGAGAGAAATTTGAGGCGCAGGTCGGCGAGGTGCGGCAAGAGCTTCAGGCTCTCATGAAAAAACATGAGAGTTTGGAGCTTGACTCGAAGACGCAAGCGTCCGAGCTCAAGGCGGCCATTGAAGCTACCAAGTCTGCCAAGGCCGAATCCCAGAAGGCCCTCCAGGAGTTGGATGCGGTGAAATAGATAGCGGTGGGTAAGGCATTCTTTATGCAAAGCAGACATATAAAAGTAAGGTACTTGTTACTTACCCGAATCCGGGGCTCTCCAGGGGCATTCTCAGATCTTCCCCGTAGCGTGTCTGATGCCGCCGCATTCTACCGAGCCAAGGAGGGCAGCTCGACAGAGAAGGTGTTCTGGTCTCAATATGCTGAGGTCGGACACCCCGTGCCCCTGAGCGAACAGCTGAAGCAGCTGGTCGAGCTCCACAAGGCGGCCGAACAGGCCATGAAGGGCCTCATAGTTCGACTATGGCCTGGAGAGGCCCTGCCTGGGAGCTATTTCGGACTGGTTCAACGGCTGGTGGCGGCCTGTCCAAGGCTTGAACTCATCAAGCGCTCCGTCTGCATCGAAGGTGCCCGGAGGGCCCTTGCCCTCGCTAAGGTGCACTGGGGCAAGCTGGACGGTGAGAAGCTTGTGAAGGACGGGCCACCGCCGGGGAAGGAGCATCGCAAACCCGAGAACTATTATAAGGATGTTTTGAAGGGTGCCCGCCTTGTGGCGGATGAATGTACCAAGGATGTAATTTTTGAATGAACTCGCTCGTGTTTTCCTGTGCGCTGAAAACTTGTTCATATGCGCTAAGCAATGCTTTTTGAATTTAAAATATTACTTTCTGTGCGGCCGTTTATCAAAAATTGAGAGATGGCCAGTCGTTGGCTTCTGCCCGTATGCCACTAGTGCTGGGGTGTTCGGGATAAACTTGAGCGCTCTTTTTCCCATGTTTGGGTCCTTCGAGGGAGGCGCTCAGCACAACGAACAAGGCAATCGGACTATAATGCTTGAACACTCACACTTAGCCATAGAACTCTATAATTTTAAATTTCGGCGAAGCCCCAAGTATTCAGAAGACCGAGTTCGGGGCACTATCCACGCCTTGGCTGGACAAAGCCGGTCCTCGCTCTAAGTGGCATAAGTCTTTAAGGACTCGAAAAACCACTCGAACAGCGACCAGTCTCTCGCTTCATGATGACAGTCAGTTTTAGCTTTCTCTACTGAGGTGCTCAGCCCAGCTCAACTGGGGCACAATGGCAGTAGTTCTCCTAGTTCTACCTTGGCCGGTATAGCAGAACGTAAGGCACCAAAACATAGGAGTCGGGCAAACCCAACTATTGGCCCAAGACATGATTCGGAGCCGATGCATATAATGCTATAAGTTCGGGGTGCCGCACTTGTGAAAGTGTTCGGACTTCTCACACCATATTGGGGGGTACTGAAGCCCCTGGCGTATTTGCCGTACCACAGTATACGGGTGCAACATGTCATTAATGAACATATATTTGGAAAAAGGTAATGCAAAAATAGAGAAAGACTATGCATTGTTTAAAAGGGCTACGATCAAAGCAGAATGATACAAATGGCGCGATAAGCAAAAAATTGGACTATTTAACATGTCCGGTCCAGGGGCGGGCCGCGGAACTTATATGTAAAACAGGTATACTGCTCGTGATAGAGACCACCTGGGAGTCCATAATGCGGCATGGCTTCTCTGCCTCCCTGGTTCTTGCATCGTATGTGCGGCAGTTGAATTGCCGAACAGGTCGTCCGAAGTATGGAGTCCTGAAAGTAAGAGAAGATCAAGAAAGAATTCGGCAGCCCCTAGTATGGTTTAAGCCGTGTTTTGGGCATGCCGTGATGGTGCCCCTTCCCCTGCGCCCATGGTATTTTGAGAGCGTAGTTGTGTACGCGAAGCACTAATTTTGCTATTTCGCGAGGGCTGGGGTTGGGGCCGCATTGCTACGCCTGCTCAGATCGTGCCTGGTGGTCTTGTTGTAGGTTACTCCGGGCGCGCTTGACAGTGTCCAGCCTTTTAACGGTCGGACTGGGGAACTGCCTAGAGAGGCTGCTTTGTACTTCCACTGCGAGGGCCGCCGTGTGCTCCTCCGTTCGGAGGGAGCGTTCGGTGTTTCCATTGACCGTTATTACTCCTCGAGGGCCTAGCATCTTGAGCTTGAGGTATGCGTAGTGTGGTACCGCAAATGCGGTTCGCCCGAGCAGTGAGTGATAGCCACTGCGGAACGGGACTATGTCGAAGCTTAACTCTTCGCTTCGGAAATTATCCGGAGATCCGAAGACCACTTCAATTGTGACTGAGCCTGTGCAGTTGGCCTCTACACCTGGTATGATGCCTTTAAAGGTCATTTTGGTGGGTTTAATCCTCGAGGGATCTATGCCCATTTTCCGCACAGTGTCCTGGTAAAGCAGGTTCAGGCTGCTGCCGCCGTCCATAAGGACTCTTGTGAGATGAAATCCCTCAATAATTGGGTCTAGAACCAATGCGGCGAACCCGCCATGACGGATGCTAGTGGGGTGGTCCCTTCGAATGAAAGTGATCGGGCAGGAGGACCATGGGTTGAACTTTGGGGCGACTGGCTCTATCGCGTATACGTCCCCTAACGCACGCTTCCGTTCCCTCTTGGGGATGTGGGTTGCGTATATCATGTTCATCGTCCGCACTTGTGGGGGGAACTCCTTTTGTCCACTGTTGTTCGGCGGCCTGGGCTCCTCCTCATCGTCGCTACGTAGCCCCTTGTCTCTATTTTCGGCATTTAACCTGCCTGCCTGCTTGAACACCCAACAATCCCTATTGGTGTGATTGGCTGGCTTTTCGGGGGTGCCATGTATCTGGCACAGGCGGTCGAGTATTCGGTCCAAACTAGACGGGCCCTGAGTATGTCTTTTGAATGGCTTTTTTCGCTGATCGGATTTGTAGCCTCTGAATCCCTCATTGACTGCCGTATCCTCATTGTTGTTGCTGTTAACGCGGCGCTTTTGCTTGTTCCGACGCGACCTGCCACTTTTGTCCTTGGTATCCGAATTACCAAGGTTCTTGGGTAAGTTGTTGCTGCGAGCTAGCCAGCTGTCTTCTCCCACGCAGAAGCGGGTCATGAGTGTCGTGAGGGCTGCCATAGATTTCGGCTTTTCCTGTCCACGGTGCCGGGCAAGCCATTCGTCGCGGATATTATGTTTGAAGGCTGCTAGGGCCTCTCCGTCCAGACAGTTGACTATTTGGTTTTTCATTGTTAGGAACCGTGTCCAGAATTGCCTGGCCGATTCCTCTGGCTGCTGAATTATGTGGCTTAGGTCATCGACGTCTGGTGGTCGCACATAGGTACCCTGGAAATTGTCGAGGAATGTGGCTTCCAGGTCCTCCCAAGAACTGATTGAATCTGTTGGCAAGCTGTTAAGCCAATGTCGGGCCGGTCCCTTAAGTTGAGTGGGAGGTATTTGATGGCATGTAGATCATTGCCGCGGGCCATGTGGATATGAAGGAGATAATCCTCGATCCATACCGCAGGATCTGTTGTGCCATCATATGATTCGATGTTCACGGGTTTGAAACCCTCAGGGATTTTATGATCCATTACTTCATCTGTGAAGCATAGTGGGTGTGCGGCGCCTCTGTATTGGGCTATATCACGACGCAGCTCGAATGAGCTTTGTCTATTGTGTTCGGCCCGACCGGATTTATTAAGTCCGGAGTGACGATCCCCGTCACGTGCCGTGGGGCGCCCACGCGATCCATAGATCGATCTTGTTTGTCTTGCCCTGTCCTCCAGTATCTCTCGCAGGTCTGGCACATTTTCCCGTGCCTTAGTATGTTTTGAGCGGCTCCGGGGCACGGCTTGAGTGGAGGGACGAGAGGCCTCTCCGTCACGGCCACGAGGTGGCCGGTCGGCCATGTCGTGCGCTGGTGATGTAGGTTTAGGTGCTTCCTCCTCTAATCGGGGTAGCAGCCTGCGCTTTGGGTAACTCTTGGAGGGGCGTTCGAGTTCATACTCTTCGGCCGCAAGGACTTCAGTCCATCTGTCGGCTAGCAGATCTTGATCAGCTCTAAGTTGTTGCTGCTTTTTCTTGAGGCTGCTTGCCGTGGCCATAAGCCTGCGTTTAAAACGGTCGTGTTCGGCTGGATCCTCTGGCACGACGAACTCGTCGTTGCCGAGGCTTGCCTCGTCTTCGGAGGGAGGCATATAATTATCATCCTCAACCTCTCTGTCTGCCGCTCTCTCGTGAGGCTGGCTTTTCCATCCTCCTATGCTGAATCTTGCTGGAGGGGGTGTTCTTCGGCGCTATCCAGAGTATTATTATCTCCCGTGCCGGAATCACCGTTTTTGCTTTGGCGGGATTTAGAGCGGCGCCGCTGACGCCGGCGCTTGGGTTGTTTCTTGGAGGTGTCATTCCCCGCTGTTCCATCGCCATCTCCATCTTTTGGAGTGTCCACCATATATATGTCGTATGACGAGGTGGCTTCCAGTGCCCTATAGGTGCTGGTTCCTGGTCGTCTCCTGCATCGTCGTCCATGTCGTCGAGGTCTTCGGAGTCGAAGTCGAGCATGTCGGTTAAGTCATCGACAGTGGCTATGAAGTGGGTGGTGGGTGGGCTTTGAATTTCTTCATCGTCCGTATCCCAACCTTGATGACCGTAGTCCGGCCAGGGCTCTCCTGATAAAGAGAGAGACTTTAGTGATTTCAGGATGTCGCCGAAGGGCGAATGCTGGAAGATGTCCGCAGCGGTGAACTCCATGATCGGCGCCCAATCGGATTCGATCGGCAGGCGCGCGGAGGGCTTGGAGTCCGGAGAGGAATCCGGCCCCTCGGAGTCACGGGCTTTGCAGAGTGCGGGGCTGGTGTTCGGCTCAATTACCTTTGAGATTGCAGCCCCCGAGGCGGCGTCCAACCGCTCATCCTCGATCGGCGCAGCCGGCTCCGAATTAAGGGTCGGAACCGAAGCGTGTGCGGCCTCCAGGGCACTGTTCGGCGGAAGAGCTAGATCATGCCCATCGAGACAGTGCGGCGCGCTCGGCTGTGGCTCGAATCCGTCGAAGATCAAGTCCCTGCGGATGTCAAACGTGTAGTTTAAACTTCCAAATCTGACCTGATGGCCAGGGGCGTAGCTTTCGATCTACTCCAGATGGCCAAGCGAATCGGCCCACAGTACGAAGCCGCCGAAGACGAAGATCTGTCCTGGGAGAAAAGTCTTACCCTGGACTGCATCATCGTTGATGATCGAAGGAGCCATCGGGCCTAAAAGCGACGACACAAAGGAACTCTCAATGAAAGAACCAATGTCGGTGTCCAAACCGGCGGATCTCGGGTAGGGGGTCCCGAACTGTGCGTCTAGGCGGATGGTAACAGGAGACAAGGGACACGAAGTTTTACCCAGGTTCGGGCCCTCTTGATGGAGGTAAAACCCTATGTCCTTCTTGATTAATATTGATGATATGGGTAGTACAAGAGTAGATCTACCATGAGATCAAGGAGGCTAAACCCTAGAAGCTAGCCTATGGTATGATTGTTGTATATTCTGTTGTCCTACGGACTAAAACCCTTCGGTTTATATAGACACCGGAGAGGGTTAGGGTTACACAAAGTCGGTTACAACGGTAGGAGATCTAAACATCTGTATCGCCAAGCTTGCCTTCCATGCCAAGGAAAGTCCCATCCGGACACAGGACGAAGTCTTCAATCTTGTATCTTCATAGTCCAGGAGTTCGGCTGATGGTATAGTCTGGCTATCCGGACACCCCCTAATCCAGGACTCCCTTAGTCCCTTTGCAGCAACCCATGAGGTTTTGGGGTACTGCTCAGGCTTCCAATATGTACCATCAGCATTGAGTTTCCTCTCAAAGGCAATACCCTCTTTCCTAGGGTTCCTGTTGAGGATCTGTTTTTTAAGCACATCACAAAGAGTCTGATGCCCTTTGAGGCTTTTGTACATGCCTGTCATGTACATTTCCTTCAGCCCTGCATCGTCAGTGATACTAGCAATGTCCTCAGATGAGGAATTAGTGATAGCAGAGGTAGGTGAAGAATTTGTAACATTAGAAGCATTTGAACATTCAAGTGAGGAATTAGCAGATTCTCGTTCAATGCATTTCAAACATGGAGGAATAAATTCTTCCTGAGCAGCGCTGATTTGTTGAGCAAGTAATGAATCGCGCTCCTTCTGAAGATCTTCATAACTCACTCTTAGCTTCTCAAGATCTTGCGTCTTTTGAAGAAATTCATAAGAAAGCTTCTCATGATCAGACAAGAGAGTGTTATGATGACCTTGAAGGTTGTCAAACTTGGTCTGAAGTCTCTGAAGATTTTCAGTCAAGGCTTTAGTGCGATCCATTTCTTCACCCAACATATCATCACTTTTGTCTAGCATGTTTTGAACCTTTTCAAAAGCCTTTTGTTGTTGCACAACAATCTTAGCAAGTTTTGAGTAGCTAGGCTTAAGATTTTCATCAGATTCATATTCACTAGACTCAGAGGAGGCATATTTGAGTACCTTGGCACCTTTTGCCATGAAGCAATAGGTGGGAGCGTAGTCATTACTGCCTTCATCAGCCTTGTTGGTGAGGTCATTTTCTTCAGAGTTGAAGATGGACTTGCTGACGAATGCAGTAGCGAGGGCTAAGCTCGCCACACCAGACTTGGAGTCTTTGGACTCCTCCTCTTCCTCATTTTCTTTAGATTTAGCCTCAGAGTCCATTTCCTTGCCAATGAATGCCCGAGCCTTCTTGGAGCTTCTCTTATTGTGAGATGAAGACTTCGAGGATTTTGATGATGAAGATTTTGAGATTTTCTTCTTTTTCTTCGCATCATCAGAACTGTAATCCTTGTATTTCTTCTTCTTTGATTCCTTTTCCCACTGAGGACAATCTTGAATGTAGTGTCCAGGCTTCTTGCATTTGTGACAAAGCCTTCTCTTGTAGTCACTGGATGAGGAATCATTGCTCTTTGAGGGTCTTCCAAAGCGACCACGTCTTGAGAACTTTTGGAATTTCTTCACAAGCAGCGCTAGATCATGACTTAGTTCTTCAGGGTCGCCAAGGCTGCTACCAGAGTCTTCATCTTAGGATTCTGATATTGCCTTGGCCTTCAGTGCACGTGATCTCCCATAGCTCGAACCATAGAGATCTCTCTTTTCAGCAAGCTGGAACTCATGAGTATTTAGCCTCTCGAGGATATCAGCGGGGTCAAGTGACTTGTAATCAGCACGCTCTTGTATCATCAATGCCAGAGTATCAAATGAGGAATCAAGCGACCTCACCAATTTCTTCACCACCTCATGGTCGGTGATGTCAGTGGCACCAAGTGCTTGAAGCTCATTTGAGATGTCAGTGAGGCGATCGAAGGTTTGCTGAACATTTTCATTGTCGAGTCTTTTGAAGCGGTTGAAGAGATTGCGAAGAACATCAACTCGAGAGTCACGCTGAGTTGAAACTCCTTCATTGACTTTGGACAACCTATCCCAGATAAGCTTAGCAGTCTCGAAAGCACTCGCTCTTCCATACTGTCCTTTCCTCAGATGGCCACATATGATATTCTTCGCTTGAGAGTCGAGTTGCTTGAATCTCTTCACATCCGCAGCATTCAGAGAAGGTGTGACTGAGGGAACACCATTTTCCACAACATACCAAAGATCGTTATCAATTGCCTCAAGATGCATTCGCATCTTATTCTTCCAGTAGGGGTAGTCCGTCCCATCGAAGGTAGGACACACAGCAGAGACCTTGATCATACCTGCGGTCGACATAACTAAAACTCCAGGCGGTTAAACCAAAATCACATAGAATAAGGGAGTACCTTGCTCTGATACCAAGAAAGTGCGTTATATCGACTAGAGGGGGGGTCAATAGGCGTTTTTTATGAAATTCTTCACTGAGGAATTTGCTAGTGAGGAAATTCCTTAGCGAAGAACTACTAGCATGTCGCGACCGGTTTTCCAGACATTAAATTCCAGAAAATGGCCGTCGAGCTCATCAGCCCCAGGATTACTGTTAGCTGATGAGGCACCAACTTGTTACAGAAATTCCAAGCAAAGGTACAAAATATGAAGTACAAGACCATTGTGGCCTATGAGCACAACCAATGGTTTCTAGTGGTTGAGGGCGGAAGCGGTTTGTGGATCACCACGGCTATGGGACTCCATTTCCCACGGGAACAGCTGACCAGGTTAACTCCTATCTTCACGAGGCTGCTATCACTGCTGCGCAGGTTCCGAGGCGGTCGTCGCAACGCTCCTCTCCAAGCAAACAATCTGGCCAAGACAATAGCCAGGGACAAGCCAGTGAGTACTTTGAATGTACTCGCAAACATTAAGGACACAGGTATAATATAACCATTGATGCTTATGCTTGTAATATCCTTATACTCACTTAGTTAGTCATAAAATAAATATCTTGATGCATGCTAACAGGCTATTCAAATGCAACCGGAAATTTATGCAATGGTCACATAGAGGTAATAAATACTGGGTGCCAAACGAGGGTCTGAATGACTCCTCGAGCGGAAACTGCAGAATAATAAATACTGGTGCCAAACGAGTGTCTGAAAGACTCCTCGAGCGGAAATGCAGAATAATAAATACTGGTGCCAAACGAGTGTCTGAAAGACTCCTCGAGCGGAAATTGCAGAATAATAAATACTGGTGCCAAACGAGTGTCTGAAAGACTCCTCGAGCGGAAACTGCAGAATAATAAATACTGGTGCCAAACGAGTGTCTGAAAGACTCCTCGAGCGGAAAATGCAGAATAATAAATACTGGTGCCAAACGAGTGTCTGAAAGACTCCTCGAGCGGAAAATGCAGAATAATAAATACTGGTGCCAAACGAGTGTCTGAAAGACTCCTCGAGCGGAAAATGCAGAATAATAAATACTCGTGCCAAACGAGTGTCTGAAAGACTCCTCGAGCGGAAAATGCAGAATAATAAATACCACAGTCGGGCGTCTGAGCGACACCACAGAAATGGCTTTAAGAGAAATGCCACAGTCGGGCGTCTGAGCGACACCACATAAAAGGCTTTAAAAGAAATACCACAGCCGGGCGTCTGAGCGACACCACAGAAAGGGCTTTAAAAGAAATGCCACAACCGGGCGTCTGAGCGACACCACAGAAAGGGCTTTAAAAGAAATAATCATAGTGAATATCCCGGAGGTAGAACCATCCCAGAGATATTCGATGATAACAATAATAATCATGGGTTAGTCAACAATAGTAATAATCATAATCATCACAAGTCACAAGTAGTAATTCCCGTTCGGTTTTAACAGTTTCACCTCCGAAGACCGACACTAAGACCGACGCTTGACCCATCCCAGACTGTAGTCCTTAACCATGGACACGGCTATTCGAATAGGTTTAATCTCTGCAGAGGGTGTACTCTTTACCCACGAGTAACGTATTCCTTTAGTCCATCGGGACTAATTCCGTCTACGGTCTTTTAGTTGAAAACACACCTGACTTGCACACACCAGCTTAACTCACCGGTGTCTGGAATCACCCACGACACCTGTCAAGCAAACTCTAAGTGGGGAGGCTACAACCTCGACGTAGCATGGGATCACAAAATTTATACCGCGCGCAAACTGGGGGAGCTACCCCCTTCGGCTACAACCGAAACACCCATGCCCCCTCACCAGGTGGCATGCCTACCGGCTACAACCGATATCTTCCACCATGGCCTCTCTGTACGGTGTGTGCCAAGACAAGGGTTAACAGCTTACTGAACCATACCCCACCTATGGTAGGGACCTGTGGCAGTACGGAACAAGTATGGGGGTTACTGGCACAAGACTCGATCTACGGTCGACTTAGGAGGTAATAATAATCCCTGCAAGTTTAGCATAACAATGTATATACTTCAACCAACAGATTGGAACACCACACGACGTACTCCATCATGCCATACCGGACACGACCGTCTCAACGGAGGACTAGGGTCAAGACCGCGTCTACCCAAGACAGAGGCCTACCCGGCATTTCCCTCCGGTATGCATGAAAAGTGTACGGCGGTGATGTCCATCACAAAACATGTCAAATCCATATGCATGAACTTCACTAATATGCACTTATGAAGAGGATCACATTCTCACATAAAATTACGCATGCACGTGCCGGGGTGGTGTTGTTACCGAGTCAAACGACACACACAAAAATTACACCAGGGTTCAGAATGCTTGCCTTAAGGTCATGGAAAAGAGGGGTGCATCCAAAACACCTTGAAACCTTCAAAAATCCTATTTAAAGGAATATGTATGAATTAACACATACAATTAAAACAGCACAGAAAGTTGTTTTGGAAATTTTTTAAATAAATCTTAAAATAAACTAGACAGAATTTAAGAGATGTAGGAAAAAGAATAAATTCATTTGGAGTTATATTTAAAGAGTTATAGTCAGTCAAAGTTTTGGTCAAATCTGTTTTTAAATTAAAACAGAAAAGAAAACGTTCAGAGAGGATTACGCTTTCGGAGCGGGGAAAACGTACTGGTTGGATTACGCCTTCACTTACTCCAGCGTGGACGGCGCGTGTGTCACTGACAGTGGGTCCAGGGGGCCCCACTAGTCAGGTTTGACTAGTCTACTCCCTCCTCTACCTCTGTCCCGAGCAGAGGCGGGACTCCGGCGATCGTCGCCGGCGAACGGCGGCTCCCCGCGGGTTCCATAGGGTCTGGATGGATCCGCGAGACCAAGGCGGTCCTCCCGGTGGTCGACTTGCAGGAGGGGACGGAGGGAGCTGCCGGCGGCGAGCTTCGCGGCAGACGGAGGTCGTCGGAGAAAGTGGAATATTGCCTGTGGCGTGCCCCGATCAGAATTGAGTAGGGGAACGAGCTCACGGGAGGATGAGGGTGTTTCTGGTGAAGAGAAAAGAGAGGGGAGGGCTCTGGTGGCGATGTGCTGGTCGGAGCAATGGCGGCGGCCGAGGTTGCCGGAGAGGAAGAAGACGACCTCTTCCTCTTCAATTGACGGCCAAGGGCGCCCTAGGAAGGTGGCTTGGGGTCGTCTCCGTGCGGATATGAGCTCGGGGCTCCTTAAATGGACGGGACGAGGCGGTTCCGCGGCGGTGGGGATAAGATCGCCGATGAACCGACGTTCTGTAGCTGCAGGGGAACGTGGCAGCGATGAGAGCTAGGCGACGAAGTTGCACTGCTCCAGGAGGCAGGTGGCGAGCGCTGGCGGCTTGGGCGGCGCTGGCTAGCGCAGGAGCGGTCGGGCGGCGGGTGCGTGCCGCCAAATGGCCTCTGACGGCGGCGCTGTAGGGCGCCAGGAAGCGGTCGGGGCCTTTTGGCGGGATGCGCCGAGAAGGGGAGTGCTAGGTGAGGTGCTGCCGTGCGGGACAAGCCAGGGGCGCGCGACGCGGCGGCTCGGTTGCGCGGCTGCAATACGCGCGCTCTGCTCGCGCCCGGAGCACGCCCGGGACATGCTCGACGAAATGCCAGGGCAGCCTAGGGGTTTCCAAACCACACGAGAGTTAGCAGAACGGGGCTATAGGCTAGGGCAAATCTATGGGACATGGTGGATGGGTCAGGGGCTCAAGTTCACAACGCAAACTTGAAATCATGCCAAATCTGGCTATGCGCTCAGGGTGTTCGACCAAATGCCAGAGGCACCTAGGCAGTTCTTGGGGTGGCCAAATCTCCCAGGGTGGGGTCTCTTTAGAAGGAAGAGGGGTTGGTGAAGTTGGTTTGCAAAAATAAGAAACTTGCTGGTGCAAGTTTTGCAAAACTTCACTTCTGGACAGGGAGTAAATGGCCTCATAACATGGATCAAAAGTGTTCCAAAGAGTGCATGCTCCTGGACTTAGGGGTTTAGCAGGGTTGGCTACAAGAAGAAAAAGGAATCATGGTTAAAGGAGCAACTAAAAATGTGGTTGCTGTACAAACCAGCAAGTTGGGCCAGAATGAAAATGAGGTTGATCCACTCAATTTCTCCAAAGAACAACTCTATGTTTTTGCATAAAATTGAATCATATGCTTCTACTAACATCTCACAATTTCGGTGGAGGCTAGAAAGAAATATTTAAAAGGGTTGTAGTGCAAACATGCCCACTGGACCAGAGAAGAAAATTAGGTGTAGAGCTCAAATTATTTTATGAATCAAAGTTATTTTTGCACAAAAGTGATTTAAAAACTTCACATGACAACTCCAAATTTTGGTGGGAATTTTAAGTGAATTTATCAAATGGTTGTAGTTCAAATATGGCCATTTAACCTTGAAAAACCATTTTCAAGAAAGTGAAGATCAAGCAACTTAATTGAGCAATTAGTTGCACTAATAAAAGTAAAGTTTTTCTAGAGAGGTTAAACAAGTACAATAACACATTTGAAAAGTCCACACTTAGGGGAAAACTCCACAATGACAAGGTTAAAGATAAAAAGGGAGCTCAGAAAATAAAGTTTTTAAATCCTGGCAAAATTTAATTAATAAAACAAGGCCAAAAATTTTGGGGTGTCACAGAACTACCCCCCTTAAGAAAAATCTCGTCCTCGAGATTTGTTAAAAGTCGCATAAGAAAGGATTGTATGCAACGAAAAGGTGGCTACAGTAAGAGGGCAATAAGTGGTGAAGACCACAGTGTGAAATACTGGTGCTGCGCGGAGAAAGATCTACGGTCTGAGACAAAAACGCGAGATTTCTATGCTGGGTATAAATTTAGAATAAAGTCTAAATTTAAATATGCGCTGGTCGTACCCGGGAGCACAGTGCTCTCTCTGGCCGACAGGTGAACCCGGGGCCCACAGTCAGCCTCTTCTTCTTCCTCTAGCTCTTCTTCTTCCTCTCTCCTGCGCGCTTTCTCCACCGGCGGTGCCTAGCGCGTGGGGCATCTAGGCCGTACCGTGGTAGTGCGCGGCGTGCTAGCTGCCGGAGCAGCGTGCACTCACCTCGCGGGCCAGCGCGCTGTCGGCACTGCTCGCGGATTCGACTCCGAACACCGGCGATCGGGCGACGAGCGGCGTTGGTGGACTTCGCCCACCGTGCACCGAGCTCGAGCTATAAAACGGCCGAGGTGCTTCTCTCTTCTCCTCACCTCTGCTCGTGCTTCTCCCCTTCCTTCCTCCTCCATTTCTGCTTGCAGAAGCTCGGGCGAGGCTCTAATGGCGGAGGCGATGCCGGACTGGTACGCGATCTTGATATGCGGAGGGCTGGCGACACTGCTGGGGCTCTCCGTGCTCCTGTGCGCGATGATCCTCGATGATCATCGCGACGCTGCTGCTCGGGTGTTGGCTCTCCACGGCGGTGGTGATCACGAGGAGTAGGTGGGATGCCGGGTGCTAACCGTGGTTAGGAGAGGGGTTAGCCAGCTGCAACACTGTTGCAAAGTTTGTAAACGGTGTACGTGTGTGTGTCCGAGTGTTTGCGGTTGTGGGTCAGCTGTGGTCGTTGTGCTTGCGCGAAATCCACGTCGTGAGAAAGTGCCGAAGTATCAACTCAGAAAAAGATGTCTCATTCCAGGATTATTCGCGGGAGAAAACAGTAATGCAACAGAATCACTCATATTAATCGAAATTAACATAATAACACACTTAAAGCACACACTAAGCTCCACGCACAAGTTACAACACGCAAATAAAGATTGCAATAAATAACGTAGCAGCGACGTTTATAATGCAAACGGTAACTGGATGGGGTCCAGGGAAAAAGTTTCTGGTACTGAGACACATTCTTCCTCTATCGGAGAAAGTGGATTCACTAGTCGATGCACGTGTCTCTCCTGGTCGGGCCTCAGTGATCTGCCGATGGCGATCTGAGGATTTAAGTCTGCGAGGCTCTGGAGATAACCCATCACGCGTTGGATCAAACTCTCTTGAGCGATGACATACTGGACAAGGTTGGCCAGGATGGGGTCTCTCTCGATTCGCACACCGGGAAACGATGTTACTCCTCCGGGCGCTGCACGGCTCGGGAAGTAATAATACCCACGCTCGCTGGCATAGGGTACCGCGAATCGAAGGCGAGCAAGTGCTTCGCAAGCCGCAGCTTCCACGGCCATCTGTGGGGTTGGCATAGATTTCCCCACGAAGGAAACCTCTGTTGGGTCTTGGTCTGAGTTCACGGGGGGGATGTGCACTGCTGCCCAGTATCTCGAGGTGGAAGAGGTGATCCTTGATTTGAACAACTCGTACTGGGGTGGCTGGGTAGCGCCCATGGTACTGCAGGTAAAATCCCACAATATCTTAACAAAACTACCCGGGGTTGCATCTGGGGTTCTCAGGTAAATGCTGAGGTTCGGCATGGCAAGAAATGGTTGTGAGGGCGGTGCACACGGTGAATGGTGCTTGGCAAGGTCACGCGGTGGCCTTCTTATAGCACTGGAGCTAGATCATTTTTACCGTGGTGAAGGGTAATGGAATTTCCAGCTCTGATCCGGAAGTCAAAGCCACCAATACACATATTTCACCGAGGTGACAAGATACTGTGTGGGGGGGGGGGTTGTTGGGAAGGTTTTTGGTAGCTGCGCCGGGGTAGCAATCTCACACCGCGCACTGGGTGTTTAACCGAGGTTATCATTTAAGCAGAGGCATGACAACAGGCAGCGTTTAAACACCAGGCCACACGATTACATAGCGAGGTTACACTGCGACTCGATACAGCTCGGGTTACTTAGTCTACTTCGTTCACATCCATGCGGGCGTGCCTTGTGGATGCCGAGACTTCTCCACGGGTCTCGCCGTCGGAATTGACTGGAGTGGGTTGAGGGGCTGCAGGCTCGGGGTAGCGATGATGGCCATCTCGAGGATTGCTGGCCACAACTCCGTTGGAGTGTGTTCCCAAAATGCGATGTAGCACTTCTGGGGTTATCGCAACACCTTGGCCGATGGCTGGGGTAGACCTCAGGGGCTCGATCGGTTGTCCAAACAGCACGACTGGGTTGTCGGCGTTGGGCTCGTCCTCTCCTCTTGCCGGGGCTCGACGAACCAGCTCTCCACGAGCTGTGATGAGATCAATTGTGACCTGATCGCACAGTTCTTCCAGTGCACTTACATAGCGCACCAGGTGCAACAATGCAGGATCTGTCTCATGATCTCCGTTGGCAACTTGGGGTGATCTACCATACCCTTCACGCCTGGGGTAGTAGTGGAACGAGCGACAGTCAACTCTTGGCGACAAGTGCCGGAGATGAACTATAGCTTCTCGAGCAGCTAGTTGGATGGCTTGTGGCTCAAAGGAAGTTGTTCTTCCGGTGAACCTGTAGGGGCGTTCGGGTGCGAGACCCCTACCGTAGATGTGTACAGTGGCCCAGAATTGACGGCTTTCACCGCTTACGGGCCCTTGGTACACAACATATTCTGGGGGTTCTTCTAATGCATAGGCACGACGAGTGAGGTTTGCGAGTATGGTCACAAAACCTCCAAGGTTGGTCGCTGTGGTCTCATGGTGCACAATGGGACCAGGCATTGCGGTTCGGTTTGGGATAGCGGCCGGGCTGTGCTGGGTTGAGACTAGCGTGCCCTCTTTATAGAAAAAGGGGACGGAGTCTTCCTTCGCACGCTTGCGAGAAAGGACTATTTAGGGGGCCGGTCACTGGCGCGTGATCGACGGCTAGGCTGGTAGGTTGGGCACCGACTGCTAAAAGGTGTCGAGCCACTGTGGGGCCATCTTGCAGGAGAAGCTTGGCTGGGGTTTTGGTTATGGCTTGGTGGGTTGGTTTGCCTAAGATTTATTGGCCTGGCTAGGATAGGATTAGCCAATGGTCAGCCTGGCTTTGATACCAAGTCTGTCGCGACCGGTTTTCCAGACATTAAATTCCAGAAAATGGCCGTCGAGCTCATCAGCCCCAGGATTACTGTTAGCTGATGAGGCACCAACTTGTTACAGAAATTCCAAGCAAAGGTACAAAATATGAAGTACAAGACCATTGTGGCCTATGAGCACAACCAATGGTTTCTAGTGGTTGAGGGCGGAAGCGGTTTGTGGATCACCACGGCTATGGGACTCCATTTCCCACGGGAACAGCTGACCAGGTTAACTCCTATCTTCACGAGGCTGCTATCACTGCTGCGCAGGTTCCGAGGCGGTCGTCGCAACGCTCCTCTCCAAGCAAACAATCTGGCCAAGACAATAGCCAGGGACAAGCCAGTGAGTACTTTGAATGTACTCGCAAACATTAAGGACATAGGTATAATATAACCATTGATGCTTATGCTTGTAATATCCTTATACTCACTTAGTTAGTCATAAAATAAATATCTTGATGCATGCTAACAGGCTATTCAAATGCAACCGGAAATTTATGCAATGGTCACATAGAGGTAATAAATACTGGGTGCCAAACGAGGGTCTGAATGACTCCTCGAGCGGAAACTGCAGAATAATAAATACTGGTGCCAAACGAGTGTCTGAAAGACTCCTCGAGCGGAAAATGCAGAATAATAAATACCACAGTCGGGCGTCTGAGCGACACCACAGAAAGGGCTTTAAGAGAAATGCCACAGTCGGGCGTCTGAGCGACACCACATAAAAGGCTTTAAAAGAAATACCACAGCCGGGCGTCTGAGCGACACCACAGAAAGGGCTTTAAAAGAAATGCCACAACCGGGCGTCTGAGCGACACCACAGAAAGGGCTTGAAAAGAAATAATCATAGTGAATATCCCGGAGGTAGAACCATCCCAGAGATATTCGATGATAACAATAATAATCATGGGTTACTCAACAATAGTAATAATCATAATCATCACAAGTCACAAGTAGTAATTCCCGTTCGGTTTTAACAGTTTCACCTCCGAAGACCGACACTAAGACCGACGCTTGACCCATCCCAGACTGTAGTCCTTAACCATGGACACGGCTATTCGAATAGGTTTAATCTCTGCAGAGGGTGTACTCTTTACCCACGAGTAACGGATTCCTTTAGTCCATCGGGACTAATTCCGTCTACGGTCTTTTAGTTGAAAACACACCTGACTTGCACACACCAGCTTAACTCACCGGTGTCTGGAATCACCCACGACACCTGTCAAGCAAACTCTAAGTGGGGAGGCTACAACCTCGACGTAGCATGGGATCACAAAATTTATACCGCGCGCAAACTGGGGGAGCTACCCCCTTCGGCTACAACCGAAACACCCATGCCCCCTGACCAGGTGGCATGCCTACCGGCTACAACCGATATCTTCCACCATGGCCTCTCTGTACGGTGTGTGCCAAGACAAGGGTTAACAGCTTACTGAACCATACCCCACCTATGGTAGGGACCTGTGGCAGTACGGAACAAGTATGGGGGTTACTGGCACAAGACTCGATCTACGGTCGACTTAGGAGGTAATAATAATCCCTGCAAGTTTAGCATAATAATGTATATACTTCAACCAACAGATAGGAACACCACACGACGTACTCCATCATGCCATACCGTACACGACCGTCTCAACGGAGGACTAGGGTCAAGACCGCGTCTACCCAAGACAGAGGCCTACCCGGCATTTCCCTCCGGTATGCATGAAAAGTGTACGGCGGTGATTTCCGTCACAAAACATGTCAAATCCATATGCATGAACTTCACTAATATGCACTTATGAAGAGGATCACATTCTCACATAAAATGACGCATGCACGTGCCGGGGTGGTGTTGTTACCGAGTCAAATGACACACACAAAAATTACACCAGGGTTCAAAATGCTTGCCTTAAGGTCATGGAAAAGAGGGGTGCATCCAAAACACCTTGAAACCTTCAAAAATCCTATTTAAAGGAATATGTATGAATTAACACATGCAATTAAAACAGCACAGAAAGTTGTTTTGGAAATTTTTTAAATAAATCTTAAAATAAACTAGACAGAATTTAAGAGATGTAGGAAAAAGAATAAATTCATTTGGAGTTATATTTAAAGAGTTATAGTCAGTCAAAGTTTTGGTCAAATCTGTTTTTAAATTAAAACAGAAAAGAAAACGTTCAGAGAGGATTACGCTTTCGGAGCAGGGAAAACGTACTGGTTGGATTACGCCTTCACTTACTCCAGCGTGGACGGCGCGTGTGTCACTGACAGTGGGTCCAAGGGGCCCCACTAGTCAGGTTTGACTAGTCTACTCCCTCCTCTACCTCTGTCCCGAGCAGAGGCGGGACTCCGGCGATCGTTGCCGGCGAACGGCGGCTCCCCGCGGGTTCCAGAGGGTCTGGATGGATCCGCGAGACCAAGGCGGTCCTCCCGGTGGTCGACTTGCAGGAGGGGACGGAGGGAGCTGCCGGCGGCGAGCTTCGCGGCGGACGGAGGTCGTCGGAGAAAGTGGAATATTGCCTGTGGCGTGCCCCGATCAGAATTGAGTAGGGGAACGAGCTCACGGGAGGATGAGGGTGTTTCTGGTGAAGAGAAAAGAGAGGGGAGGGCTCTGGTGGCGACGTGCTGGTCGGAGCAATGGCGGCGGCCGAGGTTGCCGGAGAGGAAGAAGACGACCTCTTCCTCTTCAATTGACGGCCAAGGGCGCCCTAGGAAGGTGGCTTGGGGTCGTCTCCGTGCGGATATGAGCTCGGGGCTCCTTAAATGGACGGGCCGAGGCGGTTCCGCGGCGGTGGGGATAAGATCGCCGACGAACCGACGTTCTGTAGCTGCAGGGGAACGTGGCGGCGATGAGAGCTAGGCGACGAAGTTGCACTGCTCCAGGAGGCAGGTGGCGAGCGCTGGCGGCTTGGGCGGCGCTGGCTAGCGCAGGAGCGGTCGGGCGGCGGGTGCGTGCCGCCAAATGGCCTCTGACGGCGGCGCTGTAGGGCGCCAGGAAGCGGTCGGGGCCTTTTGGCGGGATGCGCCGAGAAGGGGAGTGCTAGGTGAGGTGCTGCCGTGCGGGACAAGCCAGGGGCGCGCGACGCGGCGGCTCGGTTGCGCGGCTGCAATACGCGCGCTCTGCTCGCGCCCGGAGCACGCCCGGGACATGCTCGACGAAATGCCAGGGCAACCTAGGGGTTTCCAAACCACACGAGAGTTAGCAGAACGGGGCTATAGGCTAGGGCAAATCTATGGGACATGGTGGATGGGTCAGGGGCTCAAGTTCACAACGCAAACTTGAAATCATGCCAAATCTGGCTATGCGCTCAGGGTGTTCGACCAAATGCCAGAGGCACCTAGGCAGTTCTTGGGGTGGCCAAATCTCCCAGGGTGGGGTCTCTTTAGAAGGAAGAGGGGTTGGTGAAGTTGGTTTGCAAAAAGAAGAAACTTGCTAGTGCAAGTTTTGCAAAACTTCACTTCTGGACAGGGAGTAAATGGCCTCATAACATGGATCAAAAGTGTTCCAAAGAGTGCATGCTCCTGGACTTAGGGGTTTAGCAGGGTTGGCTACAAGAAGAAAAAGGAATCATGGTTAAAGGAGCAACTAAAAATGTGGTTGCTGTACAAACCAGCAAGTTGGGCCAGAATGAAAATGAGGTTGATCCACTCAATTTCTCCAAAGAACAACTCTATGTTTTTGCATAAAATTGAATCATATGCTGCTACTAACATCTCACAATTTTGGTGGAGGCTAGAAAGAAATATTTAAAAGGGTTGTAGTGCAAACATGCCCACTGGACCAGAGAAGAAAATTAGGTGTAGAGCTCAAATTATTTTATGAATCAAAGTTATTTTTGCACAAAAGTGATTTAAAAACTTCACATGACAACTCCAAATTTTGGTGGGAATTTTAAGTGAATTTATCAAATGGTTGTAGTTCAAATATGGCCATTTAACCTTGAAAAACCATTTTCAAGAAAGTGAAGATCAAGCAACTTAATTGAGCAATTAGTTGCACTGATAAAAGTAAAGTTTTTCTAGAGAGGTTAAACAAGTACAATAACACATTTGAAAAGTCCACACTTAGGGGAAAACTCCACAATGACAAGGTTAAAGATAAAAAGGGAGCTCAGAAAATAAAGTTTTTAAATCCTGGCAAAATTTAATTAATAAAACAAGGCCAAAAATTTTGGGGTGTCACATAGCAGTGGAATAAGTACTCAGATGAAAACAAAGCAGAACACAAGCATGGTCATCATGATGAAATGAAGACTACCACAGAGTACAGAAAGCGTAAACATAGGATAACACAAGATGAAGACAAACAGACTGAAGAATTTGAACTGAGGAAATTGAGAAAGTCTTCAGTCAAAGTCTTCAAACACAGATATGATAAACGAACAGCACAATACTGAGGAAATGAAAGAGTTGAGGAAATGGAACAAGTAAGCTTGGTGAAGACAATGATTTGGGACCGCAATGACCTCCCCGCCGCCACCCTAACCCTAGCCACCCACCATCGCCGGCGATCTCCACATCTCTCCGTGGGTTTTGCCATCTGATCGGCTCATCGTTCCCGGCGTCCTCTCCTCTCTCCTCTGGTTGTCATCTCCATGGCAGTCCATGCTGCGATCTCCCTGGGATTGGATTTCTCCCCGGGGATGAAGTTGGCATCTGAGATCCAACGTAGCTTCAACAGATCGGTGCATCCCACGGCGGACACGGGCCATTTCATCATGGTGGTTTCCTTTGCTCGGCACACATTCCGTCTGGATGAGGAGAACGTTGGTTTTGCTCTTGAGGCGGCCATCGGAGGATATTGCTCACATCTCAAGGTATCTTTCCTCCATCATGGAGTTTTTTCATTCAACGTCTCTTGCAAGGAAGTGGGTTTTTTCATTCTGCACCAGATGAGTTTTGTTTGTGATCACTTCAAGTGTTTCTTCCATCTTTGGGGTCATGGTGGCCCAAATTGGAAGAAGGAATTTAGCCTATGGCAATTTGAATGCCAGGAGGAATGGACTTTAGTTAGTCCTTCTAAGAGAAGAGCTCGTCTTGGTTTAGAGGCCATGAAACAGGCTCCGGTCAAATCCTCTCTTCGGGCTCGTACGACCAATTCTATTCCTAAAAAGCATGCTAAGTTCACCACGTTCATGCAATATCCGGCTCGTAAAGGCTATAGCTATGGCCCGACCACCGCTGAGGTGACCACAGTGCGAGAAGCTGGTTATCATGTTTCGTCCCATGAGGATGCTGGTCGGTCTCCTACGGCGACAACGACGACCTCGCCGCCGGCAAGGGTAGAGATTCAGTTTGGAACAGTCCCGCCTTCCCCGGAGGGTTTATCTCCTGCCCGTTTAAACCCTGGATCCTCGGGTGGTCGATTAGTTTTTGCGTTGGAAGGTTTGGACTCTCCACCCCAGCTGGGCTCCAGGGTCCAGCCCATCTGCCTCTCGGATGATGAAAGTAGCAGCCCATCACCTACGGCAGCAAGAGTTACTTCGCCTCAGGATATTATCTCAGATTTACGGATTTTTGATGATATGATTGAAGATATGGATGCGTCTTACTGGGATTGTCAGAACTGTTTGGCTATGCGCCACACGTCAGAGACGTGCACGAACCAGGTCCGATGTCGTAATTGTTTTCGCTCAGGCCACATTAAAGAAAAACTGCACTGGCCAGCCGCCTGACTTGTCCATCTGGGTACCCAAAGTCCCATCTCCGGTTTTTGGGAAGCAAGACAGAAAAGAAGACCACCTTTCCTCCTCTGCCTCTCCAGTTTCCCGAGGCCAAACGACTCCGGAGAAAACCCCATCCTCTGCTTCTCCCCAACCACCATCGCCGCCGGTGCACCCTGCCGTGCACACAATAGCTCCCAATAGCTCTAGTCCTGCTTCTGCACCGCCAGCTCCAATGGCGGTGTATGCGATTGACCCGCACCGCTTCATCCCCGCTGGCTTTGATATTGAAGATGGAGGTGCAGATCGTCTCCCCCGCACTTTCTACACGCCGGCTGCTCCTCCGCCCCGGGCGCACGAGCAGTACATGGTGGCCATTGTGGAGCCGATCCCACCTCCAGAGTTGGTTGGCGTCCGTCGGCAGCAAGTTCTTGACTTCCTAGTTCAGGTTATGCATGTCCTCGTTATCTCTGCTCAAACTTGGTTTCAAGGGGTCGCCCTGTTCGAGATGGAAGATCCAGTTGTCAGGGGTTCTTTTACTCTGCATCCGCCGTTTCCTTTAGGCATTGATGAGGAAGGCAATGAGTTTTTTGTCCGTTTTATCCCACATAATCAGGGGGAAGGTTTCCGTGCTATCCATGGCCAACGGACGGGGTGGCTGATGTTCATCGGCATCCCCCTTGATTATAGAAACACTCAATGCATTGCGGACATGGTTGGCACCTTTGGGCAGTTTCACTATTGGAACAGCACTGACAGGCGCAAGGTTAGGTCTCTGGTCCGTGCTTCTTTCCCAGATAATGCGCTAGTCCCTCGATCAGTAACCTTTCGGGAATTTGCCAATTGGGGAAATGTTATGGTATGTTGGTCGGCTGGCTGCTATATCTTATCTGGAGAATTTGCTGGCGCCATGATCCCTGCTGATGAAGATCCTATGCCTCTTAATGGGAACCCCCACCCGATGCCTGGAGTCGAAGTTCAGCAACCGTTTTGGGCGATGCCTCCATACCCAGCTCTTGGATGGAACGCAGTTCCTCCGGGTCCAAACCATGGTCACAATGATGTGCACGGGTGGGCTAACAATATGCAGCCCAATGAAGGATGGGGCCCCTGGGAAGACCAGGATCAGCCTATTCAGCAACAGCAAGATGAGATTCAGCCAGCCCAAGATCAGAATTCCATGATCTTGAATCCGTCTGTAGACTCCTCTGATGATGAGGACATGTTGGAGGTCCAGCAACCTATGCAAGCTCCACCGGTAATGCAAATGGGCCCCATCCATCTTGGCATGGTTCGAGTCTTTTATGGACCAGTATTACCACCGGCAATGATATGGGAGAGATCTTTCAAGTCTTTACTGCCTGAGTTTGTCATCAGGGACATACCAGCTCCTCTGCCTGGGTTTTCTGCCTTGAAGCTGCCAGTTCTTTTTGGTTCTCTCGATCTGCATCACAAGTATTTGCTTTGGTCTAACAACCAGTATGCCCCCAGTCGTGGAACCAACTCCTCAGTGGTTATTGAAGAGCTACCATCAGATGATCAGCCTTGCTCCAATTCCCAAGTTCCTCCTTCACAGGTCCCTCGGGATGAATTTCAATTTACCTCGGCTACTCCAACTGCGTTGGGTAAACGACCTCGCACCAGGCGTTCTGTCACTCTTGTGGAGCCAGTTCTAGATTTTTCCAACAGAAGAATGACGCGCAGCTCGGCCAAGAGGACGGGAATGAAGCCAGCATCTGCAATCCCTCCAAAGTCTGCCCCTCTGCGTCGCCCGAGGGAAAAGAAGCTCCGCCTTGAGGATGATCAGAGCCAGCTTCCTCTTCCACCTCCGACACCTATATCCACGATGTAGGCAATTGGAGTGGCCCTGGGTATTGACCCATCTGGGCTTTCGGTCGAGAAGCTTATGGCTTCTCCTCGCCCTGCTGGAAAAGAAGATGGTCCACATGATGAGTGACGCCAGAAGAAGCATCATGGAACGTGGGGCACTTTTGTTTTTTTGCCAGTCTTATATTAGTTTTTGCTACTTCTGCGACTGTATGAACTACTGGGTGCTTTTCGTTGGTTCTTTTGTTATGATATTGTCCATGCTGTTAGGCAGCTGGATCTGCTACTATTCCTCAGCGTTCTTTTATGGATAATTGCTATTATCGAAATTGGAATGTTCTCTGCTGGAATGTGCGTGGGTTAAATTCAGAGGCTAGGCAACGCGACTTACGTGCTAAGATTGAGGAAAGCAGATGTTCTATACTTTGCTTACAGGAAACTAAATGCGAGAACTTTGATATTCAAATGATCAGATCCTTTTGTCCTAGGCGGTTTGATCAATTCGCGTGCTCGCCTTCCATTGGAGCGTCTGGTGGGATTCTTGCAATTTGGAACTCCTCGATCTTTCAGGGTCAGTTGATTGACATACAGCGATTTGGTGTTGTCATTTCCTTCCAATCGATGCAGAACTCGGAAAAATGGACCTTAGTATCTGTATATGGGCCTTGTGAAGGTCAGCCTAGGGATGATGTTGTTAGCTGGCTCTACCATCTAGACATCCCTCCTGATGAAAATTGGCCGTTGTTGGGGGACTTTAACTTTATCCGGTCTTTAGATAACAGAAACCTCCCGGGGGTGACGTTAATGGTATCTTCCTCTTCAATGAAATAATTGGACACTTGGGTCTTTTGGAACTGCCATTGAAAGGTCGTAGCTTCACTTGGTCCAACATGCAGCAAAACCCCCTCCTTGAGCAGCTCGCTTGGTTCTTCACTACGGCTGATTGGATTTCGCATTACCCGAACACGGTGGTTAATCCACTGGCCAAAACTGGATCGGATCATGTGCCTTGTGTGGTGGCCATTGACACTTCCATTCCTGTGGCCAGAACTTTTCGGTTCGAAAACTTCTGGTTTGACATGCCAGGGTTTATGGATTGTGTCACCAAGTCATGGAATGCACCGGTCTTCTCTGATCTTTCTGCTTTTGCGGTTCTCACAAAGAAATTTAAGCGGCTTCGACATGATTTAAAACTTTGGAGCAAAAAGTTATCATATATCAAAAAGCTTACTGCCGATTGCTCAAAGGTGATCTTGCACTTTGATCAGTTAGAGGAAGTGAGGCCTTTAACTAGGTCAGAATTCAATTTCCGGAAAATAGTGAAGCTTTGCTATGAGCATCTTTTGAAAATTCACTTTATCTATTGGAAGAAGAGGTGCACCATTCGATATATAAAGGTTGGCGAGGAGAATTCCAAATTCTTTCACGCCATGGCATTGGAGAGGGTGAGAAGGAATTCAATTTCCAGTCTGAAGGCTAACTCCTTGAGTGAACCTGTGACTGACCACGCATAGATGGCGGGAGTTCTATGGGCCTCGTTCAAATCTAGGATGGGCCAGGCCCAAGGGATCAATATGGGCTTTGATTTGACTCAGATAATTCAGCCAGTCCCGGGGCTGGAGGAGCTCTCCATACCGTTTTCTGATGAGGAGATAAATAAAGTTCTGAAGGAATTACCCGTGGATCGGGCACCTGGACCGGATGGATTTAACGGGATGTTCGTCAAGCGCTGTTGGCCTATAATTGAGCGGGATTTCTTGTGGATGATTAGGGACTTTTATGAAGCGAAGCTCTCGTTGGAAAACATCAATGGTTCCCTCATTACGCTCATCCCCAAGATCATTTCACCTGAAGGGCCCGATGATTTTCGGCCAATATCTCTTACAAATACCTGAATTAAATTCCTTACAAAGTTGTTGGCCAACCGGTAGCAGAAGGTGATCCTTCGGTGTATTCACAAAAACCAGTATGGATTCCTCAAGGGTCAATCTATCCAGGACTGCCTTGCTTCGAGTTTTGAATATATTCATCAATGCAAGCAGTCCAAACAACCCATTATAATCCTCAAGCTGGATTTTGCCAAGGCATTTGACACCGTCGAGCATGAAGTCATCCTTCAGATGTTGCAGTATAAAGGGTTTGATGCCAAATGGATTTCTTGGATTAAGCAATTGTTGTCCACAGGTTCTTCGTCTGTCTTGTTAAATGGCATTCCTGGAAAACAATTTAAGTGCAAATGTGATGTCAGACAGGGTGATCCTCTGTCACCACTGTTGTTTGTCATAGCAGTGGATTTGTTGCAGTCGGTGGTCAACCAAATGTTGGCACATGGCACCCTATCTCTGCCTCTTCAAACCCATGACAGGGAGTTTCCCATCATCCAATATGCAGACGACACTATCCTATTTCTTTCAGCTAAGGATGAAGAGCTTGTCGCATTGAAGAACATGTTGCTGACCTTCCAACAGTCCACAGGTTTAAAGGTTAACTTTGCTAAATCCTCAATGATCCCTCTGAACATGAGTGATGAAGAGGCCTCCAGAATCGCTGCAATCTTGGGCTGTAGGATTGGCCAACTCCCTTTTACCTATTTGGGGTTGCCTTTGGGTACCACAAGGCCAAAGATCATTGACCTAATGCCCCTGGTAGACAGTCTTGAGAGGAGGCTAACTGCAAGTTCTTCCATCCTGAATCAGGGCTCTCGTTTGCAACTTCTTACCTCGGTCCTCACATCTTTGCCAATATATTTTCTCTGCAGCTTGCAGATTCCACCAGGGATCAGTAAGCAGCTTGACAGAATCTTTAGGCAATGCCTTTGGAGGGGGAATAGTGATGCTCCCAAACAGTCTCTGGCCGCCTGGGACCTTGTTTGCAGGCCTAAAGATAAAGGGGGTTTGGGAATTATCAATCCGAATATTCAGAACAAAGGACTCCTTATCAAGCACCTCCACAAGTTCTATAACAAGGTTGACATCCCTTGGGTGACACTAATATGGAACAGTTACTATGATCATGGTGTTCCACAGGCAACAACTGAAGTTGGATCTTTCTGGTGGAGGGATGTTCTGAAGTTGCATGAGGCCTATACTGCTATTGCCTCGGTTAACATCAACATGGGAGATTCAGTTTTGTTCTGGACAGGCTCTTGGCACGTTGGGGGTTCTACTAGGTCTTTATGTTGGAGATTGCCAAGGTTGTTTTCATTTGCAAATAATGATAAGATCTCTGTGCAAGAATTTCTCCAGTCACATGATCTCTTCTCCATGGTTTATCTGCCTATTTCTCATGAGGCTGCTACCGAATTACACATACTGGAAGGTTGGATTATGGAGTTGGACAGAGACCCAATGATACCTGATGTTTGGATATGGCCTGGCAAATAAGGGGAATACCCTGCCAACAGCTTCTATACGATCATGCACTCCCATCTACCTACAATACAACCTTGCAAGTGGTTATGGCAGAGTAGGTGCACCATGAAGATAAAGGTGTTTGGGTGGCTCCTCTTCTTTGACAGGCTAAACACCAAGGACATGTTGGTTAGAAGGCATTGCCGCTCAAGCCAAGAGGATAATCTCTATCTCATTTGCAGTGAGCAGGTGCACGAGGATAGAATACACCTGTTCTTTAACTGCACATTCAGCTCAAGAGTTTGGAATTATCTAGGTATTGATTGGATCGGTGGCTCTGATGTCCTGCAATGCATCATGCATGCCAGGTCCAGCTTCAGGCACCCCTTCTTTTTTGAAGTCATGCTGACGGCAGCTTGGAACATTTGGATTTTAAGAAATGGCGGAACCTTCAGGGCTGAGAGGGCTACATTCAGTGCCTGGAAGAGTAAATTCATCCATGACATCTCACTGCTTGCACACAGGATGAAGGACTGTATCAGATCAAAACTACTGGCTTGGGTTAACTCTCTGTTGTAAATAGGTAGGGATGTTTAGTCTTAGTTTTTTCTCTCCTTTCTTTTGTTGTACAGTCTGTTTTCTGCTTGTACAGTTTTTCTTGTTTCAATAAAGGCCTGTGGGGCTTTGCCTCACAGTAAATATTCAAAAAAAAGACAATGATTTGGTAGACCAGTTCCAACTGCTGTCTCAGTTGTACATCTGGTTGGAGCGGCTGAGTATTTAAACGACGACACACAGTCCCGGACACCCAGTCCTGAGCACGCAGCTCGAGACACCAAGTCCTCACCGTATTCTCCTTGAACTAAGGACACACAGTCCTCGTCCAATCACTCGTGGTAAGTCTTCAGGTGACTTCCGAACCTTAACAAACTCGGTCACTCGGCGATCCACAATTCCTCTTGGATGCTCTAGACCATGATGCCTAACCGTCTGGAAGAAGAACAGTCTTCAAAGGTAACAAGAGTCGGATCCACGCAGGATCAATCTCTTCAGTG
This sequence comes from Aegilops umbellulata, assembly GCA_032464435.1. Taxonomy (NCBI): domain Eukaryota; kingdom Viridiplantae; phylum Streptophyta; class Magnoliopsida; order Poales; family Poaceae; genus Aegilops; species Aegilops umbellulata. The sequence goes on from CP136056.1 coordinate 251,356,644, forward strand.
ATGCTCAATCACTTTCGGTTTGTAGGTGTTTGGGTTTGGGTTTGGATTTTCCTCACTTGATGATTTTCGCTCAAAGTCCTCGGAGGATGGGTTGCTCTCAAATGACAAGTGTCAGTTTCTCTCGGAGCAGCCAACCAGCTAGTGGTTGTAGGGGGCGGCTATTTATAGCCTAGGGAGCAGCCCGACATGATAAGACATAAATGCCCTTCAATGATATGACCGTTGGATGGATAAGATATTTTGGGACAGCTGGCGCGTAGCACAGCAACAGTCGGAATTTTTGACGTACAAATTCCTCAGGGCTATCATGTTCCTCACTGTGTAGGCAATCCGCACTGGCGAATTCCTAACTCCTCAATCAGAACAAACTCCTTAGTGAACATAAGAACTGTGTCTCTGTCACTGAAGAAATTGACTGAACTGTATGAGATTTCCAATGGCTTCACTCGAAGGGATTGGTAGGTGTAGGATTTGAGTTGAGCATCAAATGGAAATTTTTCCTTAGTATTTCCTTGACCCCCTTTAACAGTACGGTGTTTCCTATGACTCAAGAAAGAGAAAATGAAACTACGAAAACAAAAGTCTTCACACTTCATGTTCCTCGAATGAATGCGAAGTCTTCAAGGTCATACCAATTTCTTCACTTTCAAAGTCTTTAGAAAGTCTTCGGTATATCAAAGTCTTCAGTCGAAGAACTTCAGTTTTAGGGGTCGATTTTCTCTGTAAGTATCAGACTCATCATAAACTTATAGACCTGTGTACACTCATAAACACATTAGATCCTTAACCTATAAGTCTTCAATACACCAAAATCACTAAGGGGCACTAGATGCACTTACAGAGATCGCTTCTTAGGCCGTTGTGTAATGGTGCTTTCGGTGGCTTTAGTGAGGGCATGATGAGGTGCACGGGTAGTACCAGCCAGGGGATAAACACGAGTGACTGCTTGAACTCCTTCAATGTTTTGTGAAAAGCTTTGATTATCTGCATTATGAAGACTAAGGGGCTCCTTGGCAGGCTCTGGATAGATGGCTTCATCTGACATATCAACCTCAAGCAGAAAAATCAGATGATTGCGAGCAGAGGGCTGATAGTTGACAGCTGAGTGTAGCTTGATTAGACGCATGATCCATGGAGCGTAAAACTTCAAACCAAAGAGTGTCGGTGTTCTGGGAACGGGGGTCCCCAGACTTGCCTGCCTGCGGCCCGTGGCGTTGCTCAAAGGGGGCCCAGCACGGCCCATCTTCATCAACACAGACCCAAGACCCTCGCGAGGGGCCAAGCCTCGCGGGGCGGACGACACGGAGCTTCCTCAGGCACGGCCTCATCAGGCTGGCTCGCGAGGAGGCGGAGAGATCAAGGAGGGGTACCTCACGAGGTGCCCATGACACAAGCCATGACGACCAAAGGCGCCAGGCGGGCGCAGCCCGCGCAGTGTCCTCCCTTTCCTCTTTGGTGCAAAGGGAGCAAGCGCAGGCGGGAGGATCAAGCAAAGGCACCCATTTCGGTGCAACGAGACCAAGACCAGCTCCGCGACAAGGAGGAAGTCACTGTGGAGCCCAAGCCAGCGTCATCACCAGAGCCTTTGGCAGGAGAGGACCAACTTTAGTCAGGATAAGTGTACCAGATGTTCCCCTTCAAACCGGCCAATTGTTGGCGCCCTTCCCGCTCAATATTTGGGAAGAGGCCCAGGGCCTTTGCCTATAAATAGGACTAGCCACCCCCAGGGTAGGGACACCTTGAGTTCTTAGGATCTTGACACCGAGCAACCCGGCAATCAGTTAGATAGGCATAGGCAGCAGACAGAGAAAGGGAGAGAAGGGTGATTGAACTCCTCCTTGCAGTTCATCCCCCCGGCCAAGAACAGACCCTCACGAGGCTGTTCTTCCTTGTATTGTTCAGCACCATCGGCCCAAGAGGCAATCCACCACACCACACTGGAGTAGGGTATTACACCACATCGGTGGCCTGAACCAGTATAAACTTTGTGTCTCTTGTGTTGTTCTTTTGGTAGCTTAGATCTTTGCGAGGCAGACGAGTACGGGTAGGTAGGAAGCGTAATCTCCATGCGCATCCCAGAATTCGAACCTTAAGGGTCTGCCGGAACCCGAAATCCAACATTTGGCGCGCCAGGTAGGGGTGCGCCAGAATCCGCCCTTCTACCGCTTCGTATCCCGTCGCGTCGTCATCACCATGTCAGGCGACCACGCGGGCAACCTAGATCCATGGGCGGCGTGGCCCGCCCGCGCAGAGCCGCTCGCCTCGGGCGTCCCTGCGCCCCAGGCAGCTCGTGGTCCGGAGGGCGCTGCGGGCCGCGGGCGACGCGGACAGGCTTCGACAAGCCTCACACCGCGACAAGCGCGATCGGCAGCAAGGGCCCCCAATCACGCCGCGACCACGACACCGTACACCCGCCGGGAGCAGGCGAACTCGAGGGCCGCACTCACGGTGGCCCGAGAGCTGCTACAATGCAGGCTGCTAGAAGGCGGCCGCGACGTGCTGCTAGAGCGGGTTGCCAGCTCCTGGGCTTTGCCGCCTCGGGGGCTCACCCCTTCTGCACCCAGCTCCCGTCTCAAACCCAGGGCGGCACGCGTGGGGGCTCCGCACGCGCCCGTGCGCTCCAAGGCTACTCCAACGCCTATGAAGCTGTCGGCACCGGATCGGCGGCGGCGCTGCCCCCGCCCCCGGTCCGCGAAGAAGAGGGACTCGGCGCGGCCCATGGTCCCGGTGGGCGGCCACGCTACCACCCCATGATGGGCGCGTCAAGCAGAGCTGCGTGGGACGCGGAGCACTATGGTGTGGCCTTCGGGATGACGGCGCCGGAAGAATACGTGCCCCACATGGTGGATCAAGGGCACCCTCACGAGGGCGAACAAGGCTCGCTCCTCAGCCCAAGCTGGGGGGATGAGGCACCAGAAGCTGAACTCTTCCAGGAACCCAGGGACGGCCCCACCGGCCACGCTGGAGGCAACGATTATCGGGTACCGCTACTTCCTCAGGAGCAGGCATACGCTAATCATGGATCACAGGAGGTGCAGGTCGCCGCAGCGAGCAGCTGCCCCGCTCCCACAGTCTCCTACCCCTCGGGAGGAGGGCGCAGGGGGCTGCAGGAGAGGGGCAGAGATCCGACATCGCCACCGCGGCGTTCGGAGCAAGGCGTTCTCAGGAGGTAGGCCCTCCGCTTGGGAGGTGCCTTAGGGCCTGCCCCTGGCGGAGGACCCATGGTCGTCGGGGGAACGGCTGGCGACCGCTCTACCCCATCGGCGGTGTCTTGGTTTCCGGTCGTCGTCGATGGCACTAGAGTGTGGCGCAAGGCGGGGCCCTCGTCTAGCGATATGAAGCAAGGCCGGTACCTGTGAAGAAGGCCTAGTGCCTGTGAAGATCGCCGCCCCATGACACTCTCACGTAATAATGAGTGGGGCTGTACTTGCCCCGGAGTCTCAGGGGTGCCGGCCTCAGGCCCTGGGGCTGCCTCCCATGCCCAGTGGCAGCACTTAGCTCCGCGCTGGTGAGAAGACGTCCAAGACTAGATTAGGTGCCGGACGCGGCCTTTTGTCTGCTTTCATTGCTTTTCCCTTTTGGTTGTAATTTTTCCCCCGCTGGATTTAAGTTGGATTCGAATTTGAAATTTGCGTGTGTTCGGGGAAGGGGTGCTTAGTATCGTTCGAGCCGTTTCTCGCGTTTCGATTACCACTTCGCCTCGGCTGCCTCCGCTCGCGAGCCGGGTCAGGCCTAGCTTGCGCGCAGCCCAGACTGCCGCGCCGCGTCCTCTCGGGAGGATTTCCAATGCCTGTGAAGACCATCCCTTTGGGAAAAGGCCCAGAGCCTGTGAAGAAGGCAAATGCCTGTGAAGATTATCCTTTGGGAAAAGGCCCAGAGCCTGTGAAGAAGGCGAATACCTGTGAAGATTATCCTTTTTGGGAAAAGGCCCAGAGCTTGTGAAGAAGGCGAATGCCTGTGAAGATTATCCTTTGGGAAAAGGCCCAGAGCCTGTGAAGAAGGCGAATGCCTGTGAAGATTATCCTTTTTGGAAAAGGCCCGGAGCCTGTGAAGAAGGTGAATGCCTGTGAAGATTATCCTTTGGGAAAAGGCCCAGAGCCTGTGAAGAATGCGAACGCCTATGAAGATTATCCTTTTTGGAAAAGGCCCAGAGCCTGTGAAGAAGGCGAATGCCTGTGAAGATTATCCTTTTTGGAAAAGGCCCGGAGCCTGTGAAGAAGGCGAATGCCTGTGAAGATTATCCTTTTTGGAAAAGGCCCGGAGCCTGTGAAGAAGGCCAACGCCTGTGAAGCTCGCCGCCCCCAACACTCTCACATCCTACGGATTCGATTAGAGAACACTCGAGACGCCACAGCCTCCCGCAGGTTACCTCGGGGCCCGACGAAACAAAGGTAAACTAGCCAACCACCAGGCGCGGACGCACGGGCAGTGCAACGTCTACTAATACGATGAACACAAGTTTTACATGAGGGGATCCCCCTCCCAAAATGCTCTCACTATCGTCAGGCCAAAACCTGAGTTCTATTCGTGCAGGGTAAGGAAATAGGGACAATGCATAATCAGTCGGATAAATCCCCCAATGCGTCCTCAGGAGCACCTCCCGAACCGTAGCTGGCGTCGCTAGACTCGCCAACGCTTTCTGCGTCGCCGCCAGTGGTGTCAGGGCCGTTCACCACGCCGCCCACGTCAGCGGCCACGATCATGTCGTCGTTGTCCGAAGCAAAGGCCCTGACAAGAGCATCCACATTGTCTTCCACCCAGTGCGCCAGGTCGTCTCGGATGGCCTGGGGGACTGGGGCGATGGCGGCGTCGAAGTCGAAGTGGGGGTCCATGTTCCGGAGATGGCTGAAGACACGGGAAAAGGCGCGCCCGAGCAGGGCGCGGCTCCTCTCCTCCAGCAACCTGTCAGCCCTGACTGACAGCGCCTCCAGCTGCGTCACCACGGCCGTGAAGAACTGAAGATTGCCGACGTAATTGATTGCGTGCGGCTCACCAACAGCCGCCTCGCAGATGTTGCCCAAGGTTGTGTTGGCTTTCTCCCGGAGCGTGGTGATCATGGGGCCGTGCTCATGCTCCAGGACCTGCCGCTGACGTATCTCATCCGCATTCTGGCGTGCGACGGCCTCAGCCTCCTCCACCCACTGGCGAAGACGGAGCACCTCGGCCCGGGCGGTGGTTGACTCCCCTTGCGCTACCTCAAGCACGGCCCGAAGAGCATCGGCCTGCCGCGTCGCTTCATCCAGCTTAGTCCTCAGGGCTGCGGTCCTAGCTTCGGCCTCGACCCGGATCAACCCCAACCTCCCCTCGAACTCACGCTCGAGGTCTTGGCGCGCCAGCGCCACCCGACGTCCAACCTCCTCCAGGACACGGGCTTCCCGTGCAGCGATATCATCCTCCGCCCGTGTCACCAAGCGTTCCCTCGTCTCCAGCCGCTCGTACTCGCGGGTGCGCTCTGCGGCTTCCAGCGTCAACGCCTCCTCACGCTTCTGGAGCTCTGCTGGGTCACCTGAGGCCACCTTCATCGATGCGAGAGCTGCCTCGCGCAGCTCCACCTGCTCCTCCAGTGAGTGGCACCAGGCCAGGAGCTCCCAAGCCCGCTCCTCCACCGCCTCTCGCCGTCGGTTGGCTTCCCGGGCCTCCTCAGCGGCCTGAGATCGGGCCTCCCGAGAAGCCTCCAATGACGCCTTCGCCTATTCATCATCAAGATCGCGCTGATGACGCGCAAGGGCAATGGCGCCCTCCAGCGCGCGCCTCTCCGCGGCCAGGCGCAGGCCCTCAGCCTCGAGGCGTGCATCCTCGTCAGTGATCTCCTCCCCAAGCAGACTCACCGTGTCAGCCGCCCTACGAAGGAATCCTTGGCGACGAGCGCGGCGTTCCTGGGCGCGCTTGAGCACGTCTTCCTCACCGCCGTCTTCCCCAATCAAGCGCCGGGGGCCACAAATCAGCGCCCCCTCCAGGCAGGGGGCTGGGGGCTGGCGCCCTTGCGACGGTCGGGCGGGCCATGCCAGAAGCCCGGCCTGGAGCCAGCCCGTCTCCGGATGAAGGGTGCAGGGATCGCCTCAGCCAGTCACAGTTCACGACCAGACGAGAAACCCACGGCAGGCTGGCTATGCCACGAGAAGGCCCGTGAGGAAGGATCACGGGGTACGCAGGACTCCGATGCACCTCGGGACGATTCACCCTGCCGATCGCCCTCACCACGAGGGCTGTGCTGCTTGGAGCACCTGAGAACGGTGGGGGAGGCGAAGCCAAGGGGGGCGGCACCTCAGCCTCCTCCACGAGCTCGGCCGGAAGGGGCCTGCAGAGCAAGGATCAGTAAAAGCAACGGGTGGATCGGGAGATGGAAAAGGAGAAGGCTTACTCATCAGTGGCGAAGTACTTCCTACGCTTTAGCAGGCGACAAGGGTAGTTGTCGCCCAGGGCCTCCCTTTTCCTCCTGAGGGCAACAAAATCCACGCGGAAGCGGCCCAAGAGAAGAGCGCGGGGATCAACCTGCGACGAAGACGGAGCGTCGAGGCGATCCGCGTCAGGAGAGCCTGCCTGACTCGTGCTGACAATCGCCTCGCCAGGAAGCACTGCTGGGGCCTCAGGAGCCTCAGCCCCAGGCGCTGGGGGCGGCTGCTCGCCACCCTCAGCCTCAGCAGCACCGGCCCCGGGAGCTACTCCTTCATGGGCATCATCCGGCGCTGTCACCCTACCGGGAGCCCCCTCGGCCTCTGGCGCCTCATGCCTCCCTGCTCCGCCACTTGAGGAAGAGTCGCCTTGGCCGACTGGAAGGGCAGTCACCACCACTGGATTCTCGCGAGGCCCCTGGAGGCTGGCGGGGCGCAGCCCCCACTCATCAAAGAGAGGCATCTGCTTCACAAAATCGTCCCTGTTCTGGCAGAGGTACCGCAGGGCCCCTCCCCGCTGGATGCTACCCGGGTTGGGGTCACCAGTCAGGGTCAAGAGCACTGTCCTCAGCACCTCAGGCATCAGATCCTCTTCCTGGATCCTCATACGATCACCACGCCCACTGAAGGCCCACATCCCGCGGGAGTGGCGTTGGAGAGGAGTAATGCGGCGTAACAGGAACTCCTTCACCATCTTGGGCGCTGTCACGCCGATCGACTTCAAGAACGTGAAGCGGTGCCAGACGAAGGCGAGCCGGGGGCTCTCGAGCGTCTCCTGGCCCCAACCCGAATTGGGGATAGCAGGCAAAGTTCACTTCGCCAGCAGGGGGCTGGGCACCCCGACATCGACGTACAGCCACCGCTCGCGGAACCTCGCCGAAGGCGAAGGAAGCCCGAAGTCGATCCCTGAGTCCGCTGTCTCAGACGCGGCGACGAAGCTCACACACGCCGAGCATTTGGTAGGGTCGACAAGGCGCAGAGAGAAGAAGTGGCGCAGCAGGGCGACCGAAGGAAGGATGCCCATCATTGCCTCGCAAACAAAAGCGAAGACCGAAAGAAGGGTGATGGATTCAGGACCCAGATGCATCATGTGGATCTGGTAGTGGGATAGCACAGCCCTAAAGAAATCGGAAAAGGGGGGAACCAGACCTGCCCACAGGGCATCAGCAAAATAATGGACCTCGGTGATTATCCTATCAGTGGGGAAGTGAGACGTGGGCCAGGCCGTCGTCCTCCCGCACTCGTTGAAGATAGTGGCCAGAGCCGAGCTGACCTTGCCCAGGCCCTCTCAATTGAGTATGATCGACCGGCCGACGACGGGGGCCACCAACGGTGGCGAGCAAGGCGGAGGCGTGGGTTTCTTCCCTCTTCCCTTCTTCGTGAGAGCCATGGCGATGGGAAGGGGGAGAGAAGGTTCGAGATTGGGCTGAAAACAGGAGCTGGAGTTCGAGCGGAAGAAGGACGGAGGGCGCACGAACGAAAGGAAGGGAGCGGTTGTGTACAACTACGAGTCCGCCTAGCATGGCGCGGAATAAGGGGGCGTGGGGGAACAGTGCCTCCCACGTCCAATCCACCGCCACACGGCGCCCGAGGCCGCAGGCTATTAGGGCCCGCGGCGCTTCGCCCTTGCCCTTCCGCCTCCCTGCACGGCCAAGTCCGGGCGCGCCTTGGGCCCGGGGGCTACTGTCGGTGTTCTGGGAACGGGGGTCCCCAGACTTGCCTGCCTGCGGCCCGTGGCGTGGCTCAAAGGGGCCCCAGCATGGCCCATCTTCATCAACACAGACCCAAGACCCTCGCGAGGGGCCAAGCCTCGCGAGGCGAACGACACGGAGCTTCCTGAGGCACGGCCTCATCAGGCTGGCTCGCGAGGAGGCGAAGAGATCAAGGTGGGGTACCTCACGAGGTGCCCATGATGCAAGCCATGACGACCAAAGGCGCCAGGCGGGCGCAGCCCGCGCAATGTCCTCCCTTTCCTCTTTGGTGCAAAGGGAGCAAGCGCGGGCGGGAGGATCTAGCAAAGGCACCCATTTCGGTGCAACGAGACCAAGACCAGCTCCGCGACAAGGAGGAAGTCACTGTGGAGCCCAAGCTAGCGTCATCACCAGAGCCTTTGGCAGGCGAGGACCAACTTTGGTCAGGATAAGTGTACCAGATGTTCCCCTTCAAACCGGCCAATTGTTGGCGCCCTTCCCGCTCAATATTTGGGAAGAGGCCCAGGGCCTTTGCCTATAAATAGGACTAGCCACCCCCAGGGTAGGGACACCTTGAGTTCTTAGGATCTTGACACCGAGCAACCCGATAATCAGTTAGATAGGCATAGGCAGCAGATAGAGAAAGGGAGAGAAGGGTGATTGAACTCCTCCTTGCAGTTCATCCCCCCGGCCAAGAACAGACCCTCACGAGGTTGTTCTTCCTTGTATTGTTCATCACCATTGGACCAAGAGGCAATCCACCACACCACACTAAATTAGGGTATTACACCACATCGGTGGCCCGAACCAGTATAAACTCTGTGTCTCTTGTGTTGTTCTTTTGGTAGCTTAGATCTTTGTGAGGCGGACGAGTACGAGTAGGTAGGAAGCGTAATCTCCGCGCGCACCCCAGACTTCGAACCTTAAGGGTCTGCCGGAACCCGAAATCCGACAAAGAGATCAGAGCCTGATTTAGCAAGTTGGTGGATAAAGAAGTCTTGTGCATTGAAGCTTTTGCCGTGAAGAATATGGAAGATCAAAGTCTTCATTGCACCTTCAAGCTTTGCATGAGGAGAATGTCCTTTGATAGGCCAGAGAGTTCTCTTTATAATGTGATTGATAGTACGTGGCAGATACTCAAGGTCTTCAACAAAGAACTCATTAGGATATTCCGCATCAGGAGACAAAGGCTTCATCATGCTAAGCTCTGGCTCATGTTGGGTTCAGGCTTGTGAAAAATACTTTCCAAAGAAGCACTGTGAAGCTGACAACCAGGTTCATAAAGATCACCTGGAGTGGGCAGGCCAGTGAGCTCAATGATATAAAAGGCTTTGGTTTCATGATGGACATTGCCTGTCATCCACTCAAGGACCCAAGTCTTTGGATCCCTGTTGTAGCCACGAATATGAAGAGTGGCATAGAATTGGAGCAGCAATTCTTCATTCCAGTGGTCCTTGTCAGTGACGAATTGCAACAAGCCAGACTCTCTGAAGCAATCCAATGCTTCTTCCAAACAGGGCAGACCAGTTATGGCTTCAGTGTCAAGACGCATATGTGGGAAAATGCAACCTTGATTGTATAAGATGCATGAGTAATAACTGCGCTGCTGATAGCTCCAGAACCGATCAGATGATATTCTTGCCTTAGAGTAGGGGTTCTTGGCGCTATCAAAGAAGGTGTTGTGCGCTTTGAAACCATTGACATTGAATGATCCTGGTGCAGATGCAGTACCTGGAAACCTAGGCAGTCTTGGCAGTGGCTTCTGAACCTAAGGCCTCTGCTCAATGTGGTAGTCAAATTGAGGACCAGCAGCAAGCGGAGGAACCAGAAGAGGCCATTTGACAGTGATAAGCTGCCCATAGTTGTATGCTTCATCGATAGTACGCGGCCTTGGAGGCAGAATAGGAGCAGTGGCATGAGCAGAGGCGTCAGGCTGCACATCTGTAGCAGGTGCTTCATTGGCTTCAGTGGTTTCTTGCACGGTGTTCAATGCAGGCTCCACATTCTCTTCAGCCATGACCACGTCATTGGCTTCAATGGTGTTAGTGGTGGCAGCCTCAAGATTCTCGGATGGTTTCAGACATGTTCACTTCTGGAACAGCTTCTTCACTGATGGGGGGAGTAGCGACACGCTCTTCTGTTTGTTTTTCTTCGGCTGATGCAGCTGGATTGTCTTCAGCAACATTACCTTCAGACACGGAGACATTCACAGTTGGAGTGGCTTCTGGGAACACCTGACGTGCAACAGATTGGTGATGCACTTCTCCTTCTGGAACACTCGGAAGAGTGACTTGGGGCCTTGGTCCTTTGCGAAGCCTGCGTAATGCTGGCGACGCTTTTGGAGATGGGGTTGGCTGGGCCTCAAAGTCATCTTCATCTTGCACGGGTGGGGTGACTTGCTGTAGGGGAGTACTCGGGTTGTCTTGTTGTTGTGGGTGATCAGCCCATGATGCATCCTGAGCAATTGGCGTCAGAGGACAAACAATGTTGATAAGTTCGTTGTTCATGAGAACAGGCGATGATACCAAGTTGTGCTCGATCTGAGGAAGAACTACATCATCTTCAACATTGTCATGGTGACCAATGTCTTCAGCAGCGGTGGGGTCAACTGCTAGAATATCTTCAGCTTCAGGAGCCTCTGTGGAAGCAGGCTCATGAACTATCATCCGTCGTTCTTGATGCGAAGTGTCAGGCCGAGCAACCGAGATTGGCTCAACAACAAGGTGCTCTGTGGGAGAAGCCCGATCTTTCTTGGTTTTGCGCTTCTTCTTGGAGGGTGCGACATCGGAGGCTTCAGGATTTTTCCTTTTTCTGGCTTCAGCCTCGACAGCCCTCGTCTTCTTCAGTTCTGAAGCGGTTTGACTTGACCCTTGGCTTCGAGTCGGACATGCTGCTTGGGAAGACAATGCGAGGCTCTTCCCGCCTAGATGGTGCAGATTGGTCAGCCGATGGCTTCTTCTTCTTGGCAGCCATTCTGGGGTCGATGCCAGGACGCCCAAGAGCCTTGCACTTTTCCACTTCATTGTAGGCTTGCACGCACTTGTTAGCCAGACTCTTCATGCGCTCACGAGAACCTTTATCTTCTTCACGTTTCTTGAGATAAGCTTCCTTGAGCTCGTGCAACATAACTTTGAAGTTTTTGACATCTTGCACGCTGAGCATTGCCACGTGCTTCTTGAACTGAGCTTTCTCATAGTCAATCTTGTGCTTCAGTTCAATGATGCGTTGAGCTAGAGCTAGCTCAGAAGCAATGGCGCCATTGAAAGAGACGTTGAGGCCAATTGGAAGTTGCAGATCTTCAAAGCTGAGATTGGGGGTGTCAAACCACTCATCAATGAAGTTGTTGATGATTGCCACATCAAAGAGCGGCAAATCATTGAAGATTTTTGCTTCTTCCTTGCTCTTTATTAGTTGCTCAAGAGCGTCATCTGCAAGATCTTCATCACTTGACAGATCAATGTTTTCGTCTCGCAGAATGGCAGCAGGGGTCAACGCCTGATCAGTATTCTTGACGTTTTTCTTCTTCATCTCCGTCTTCTTGGAGATATGTGATAGATCTTCAAACTGCACACTGTCTTCAGGAGATGCAGTAGCCAGTGGCTTCACACGTGAAGCTTTTGAAGCAGCAGCTGATTTTGAAGCTTTAGCCTTCTTTTGCTTCTGCGGCTTTGGAGTAGGAGCTGGGGCTTCATCAGTGTCAGCATCATCATCAGAATGATCCACTTTGGCACCTTGAATAGAAATGTGAGTGATGAGGCCATCGAGGTTGTAGAAGGGTCCGATGATTTTGGGTTCAGCATCGCGTGTGCCGTCAGCCCGGGGAGCAGAAGGACCAGGATTGAAGTCTAGCCCCAATGACTTCTTGGTTTCCTTGGCCGATGCCTTTGCGTGCTGGAAGTTGTGCTTGAAGAGATTATCATCACGACACCAAAGCAGTGATGATGCGCCAGCATTGTCAGGCTATGGTCCACAGACCATGCATGGATAGAAACCCTGTGCAATAGCTTCACCTCTGGTCTTGGGTGGAAGGCTTCGAAAGATAATATCACCCCAAGGACTCTTGATGGCATTTTTCTTAGCATACTCCTGGGTCATGAACTTGTATTTAAACCATTGTTTGGCCCCATATCTTCGAATCCATTGGATTCGTGTCTTGCGCTGATTGTAATCCTCTTCTGGATCTGTCTTGTACAGCTCTGAAAGTTCATCAGGCAAATCTCTTGATGTTCCCCCACGACGTTGTCTGCCTCCCTTCCTTGTTGATTTCTCTGTAGCCATGAACTTCAAACTGAATGGCTTCAACAAAGTCAAAGGCTTCCGTCTGCTGGTCAGACAAGAGCTAGCTTCGGGAGAATTGATCTGGTGCTGTAAGAATTCTGCAAATGAATGCAAACTATGAGAACCATGAGATTCTCCCACGGACATGTACCTGTGACAGCATTAGAGATGCGAGGGAAGGGGAAGAGGTCATATGCATTCTCAGAAGATTTTGAAGATAAATCGATTTAGAAGACATTGACCTCATAGCGCGAAGACATTCACTTATATATTGAGAGTTGGTTCCAGATTTGTACGAATCCAAGAATAAGTACAAGTGAGGAATCTAACTTGATGTGAAGCTTAAGTGAATATACTAGGCAGTATATGAGATGTAGACAGGATAGATCTAACATTGTGTAGGCAGAAACCAATGTTCGTAAACAGGATGAATCTTTGACGATAAAAAAGATGGTAAAAAGAGAGTTTTATTTACCACGCGAAGAACTGCTAGATGGGAAGAGTAGGAGACCGAGCAGTTCCATCCACCGCGCCCTAACTTGGCGACGTAGGACACCTACGGCGGCGGCGGAGAGGACAATGTCCGCGGCGGGCGTGAAGACGACGTCGGTGAGGTCACGGCAGCTAAGCGCTTCGTCGTCGGCGTCGTCGCAAGCTAGCGGTGGCGCTAGGGTTTTGACGAGGTGGAGAGGTGGAAGAAGGTTTTCTTGACCGCAAGGGGACATGTATTTATAAGGAAGTATGTGCACGGTGCAATTACGTAGGTGCCCCTGGCGGTTCACATCTGAGGAACACGTGGCAAGCATGCAACATACTTGGAGTTGTCCCACATTCCCACGCCCGCCTGAACTGTCGGATGGTCGTTCCGGCTTCTCCGGATTTCAGGCAATTAGGATAGAGCATTTAAAAGAGACTTAATGTTTGTCACTGTATCTTCTGGTGACAAGGACGCAAAGAAGACATTCGACAGTTTCAATAGAATGCATATGATTTGGACAGATAGAGTTTGAGATTAGAAAGCATAGATAAATTAGGGTCCGATCACATTCACTTAGTTCAAAAGATTCAACAAGGAAGACATAGCTATAAGTGAATGTTGTAGAGGACAGAACACTAGCATATATATATATCAGAGAACAACATAGTGAAGATAATCAAGAAGACAAGTTGAATTTGAAGACAATCCAAATGCGAAGACATAGCAAAGGTAACGCCTTGTGAAAAACACTTCAAATAGAAGAATTTGGTGGTGGCGTTACCACCGTATAGGAAGTATTAGACCTAGACACGGCGCACAATTATCGTGGCGCTCCGAAGTCAAATTCCACGTTAATGTATTCACACTCACAATATAAGTCTTCATTGATTGAAGATATACTTTACTTCGTGTGTTGCACATCTAAGTCATCAACATGCATAAGTGTTAGGATGTGTGCCTGATCACAGGACATTTGAGGATTCCAAGATATTTAGCTCACACCGTAACTTGCAAAACCTTTTCTCATCCAAGGGCTTTGTGAAGATATCAGCCAGTTGCTCTTCAGTGTTGACATGAATGATATCAATATCTTCCTTCATGACATGATCTCTGAGAAAGTGATGACGAATTTCAATGTGCTCTGTCTTCCAGTGCTGAACTGGATTGTTGGCAATCTTGATGGCGCTTTCGTTGTCAGAGAAGAGTGGTACTTGTTTCAGATGGATGCCATAGTCCTTGAGAGTTTGCTTCATCCATAGAAGCTGAGCGCAGCAAGATCCAGCAGCAATGTATTCAGATTCAGCAGTGGAGAGTGATACACAGTTCTGCTTCTTTGAAGACCAACAGACAAGTGATCGTCCCAAAAATTACATGTGCCTGATGTAGACTTGCGATCCACCTTGTCACCAACATAATCAGCATCCGAGAATCCAACCAGATCAAATTCTGAGCCCTTTGGATACCATAATCCTAATGTTGGGGTGTAAGCCAAATATCGAAGAATTCACTTCACAGCTAAGTGATGCGATTCCTTTGGTGCCGCTTGGAATCGAGCACACATGCAAACACTAAGCATAATATCTGGCCTAGATGCACATAGGTAAAGTAAAGAACCAATCATGGAGCGGTATACCTTTTGATCAAACTCTTTACCATTGTCGTCGGGACCCAGATGGTGTTTGGCTGGCATTGGCGTCGTGTAACCTTTGCAATCTTGCATCCCAAACTTCTTCAGGCAATCTTTGAGGTATTTTTCTTGAGATATGAAGATGCCATTCCTTTGCTGATAAATTTGAAGACCAAGGAAGAACTTCAGCTCACCCATCATGGACATCTGATATTGCTCTTGCATCATGTGTCCAAACTCATCACTATACTTCTGATTGGTGCAGCCGAAGATAATATCGTCCACATAGATTTGGCACACAAACAGTTCACCATCGTATGTCTTCGTGAAGAGCGTGGGATCGAGGGATCCAGGTTTGAAGCCTTTGCTCTTCAGGAAGTCTTTGATCGTATCATACCAAGCGCGAGGAGCTTGTTTGAGGCCATACAGTGCTTTGTTTAGCTTGTACACCATATCAAGATGTTTTGGATCTTCAAAGCCAGGAGGTTGTGCGACGTATACTTCTTCTTCAATCTTGTCGTTGAGAAATTCACTCTTCACATCCATTTGATATAGCAAGATGTCTTGATGGTTAGCATAGGCTAGTAGTATCCGAACAGCTTCAAGCCTAGCCACAGGAGCAAATGTTTCATCGAAGTCAATCCCTTCAACTTGAGTATATCCTTGAGCGACGAGACGTGCTTTGTTTCTGACGAATTGACCATGCTCATCTTGCTTGTTTCGATATATCCATTTTGTGCCTATTATGTTATGCTTGAGAGGGTCGGGACGCTTGACAAGTTCCCAAACATTGTTCAACTTGAACTGTTGAAGCTCTTCTTGCATAGCTTGAATCCATTCGGGTTCCATAAAGGCTTCAGCAACTTTCTTGGGTTCTGATATTGACACAAAGGCAAAGTGCCCATAGAAATTTGCTAACTGTGTTGCTCTTGAGCGAGTAAGTGGACCAGGTGCATTGATGCTATCAATTATCTTCTCAATCTGTAGTTCATTTGCAACATGAGGATGAACGGGACGAAGACTTTGCTCTTGCTGATCATTATCAACATTGGAAGGATTGTCTTCAGGCTGAGCATTGTCTTCAGGTTGATTAGGTGCAGAAATGATAAGTTCCTCTTCAGGCTGTGCTTCAAAAGGCATTATTTCACCAGTTCCCATTAGCTTGATAGATTCACTGGGTGGAGCTTCGTCTAGCATATTTGGCAGGAGCTCTCTTTGTGAGCCATTGGTTTCATCAAACCGTACGTCCATAGTTTCAACGACTTTGTAGAGATAGAGGTTTAAGACTCTGTAAGAGTGCGAGTCCTTTCCCTAACCGAGCATGAAACCTTCGTGAGCTTTAGGTGCACATTTTGATTTGTGATGTGGATCCTTGATCCAGCACCTAGCTCCAAATACTCTGAAGTAACTGACATTTGGCTTCTTGCCAGTGAGGATTTCATAGGATGTTTTCTTAAGAAGCTTATGAAGATAAACACGGTTGATGACATGACATGCTGTATCAATAGCTTCAGGCCAGAACTTTCTTGGTGTCTTGTACTCATCGAGCATTGTTTGTGCCATCTCAATGAGGGTTCTGTTCTTGTGCTCCATGATGCCATTTTGCTGAGGTGTGTACGGAGCAGAGAACTCATGAGTGATTCCCATCGTATCCAGATAAAGATCAAGTCCAGTGTTCTTGAACTCAGTCCGTTGTCACTTCTGATATGCTTGATCTTGACGCCATAATTATTCATGGCATGGTTGGCGAAGCGTCTGAAGACATCTTGCACTTCAGTCTTGTAGAGAATTATGTGCACCCACGTATATCTTGAGTAATCATCAACAATGACGAAGCCATAGAAACAAGCAGTTGTTGTGAGGGTAGAGTAGTGAGTAGGGCCAAATAAGTCCATGTGTAGCAGCTCGAAGGGTTGAGATGTCGTCATGATTTTCTTTGAGGGATGCTTGGCCCTAGTCATCTTTCCAGCTTCGCAGGCACCGCACAAATGATCCTTCTTGAACTTGACGCCCTCGATGCCTATGACATGCTTCTTCTTGGTGAGAGTGTGTAATTTCCTCATGCCAGCATGCCCCAGCCTCCGATGCCAGAGCCAGCACTCTGAAGCTTTTGCAAGAAGACACACGGCAAGCTGTGGACCTGCTGAGAAATCTACCATGTATAGATCATCTTTCTGGTACCCTTCAAAGACTAGAGATTTGTCAGATTCCATAAGTACAAGGCAACGATATTTTCCAAATATCACAATCATGTTCAAGTCACAAAGCATTGAGACAGACATTAAGTTGAAACCAAGGGATTCAACAAGCATCACTTTATCCATGTGTTGATCCTTTGAGATTGCAACTCTACCTAGACCCAATACCTTGCTTTTATCAGTGTCAGCAAATGTGATGTGACTCTTGTCAGTTGGACGTAAGGTTGAGTCCATGAGAAGACTTTGATCACCAGTCATATGATTAGTGCATCCGCTGTCCATAATCCATTCTAAAGCATGAGGTGTCATAGCCTACAGTATAGTTAAGGGGATAGGCTTCACCAAGAGTATTGTGAAGCATAATCATTTGACGGGCAAGAGGATTGTTGAATCTTAGATCAAGATTAGGACTTATAGGATGAATGGCATACAATTCAAGAACAAAATACACAGTGAGACCATTTGGGCATTTGATCTTGCGCCCTACAAGATGTCTTAGGTCCCCAGCAATAGCATCAAACGCCTTTGATTTTCGGCTGGAGACCTTTTCCTGCAAAAGAAAGTTAATTCTTCTTAACCACCCACATCTTCAGGGGTGGCTTAGAAGCAATGAGTCTAAGTGCAGCATCTGAGAACTTCGGCTTTGGAGCCCTAGCAAATAGCCTTGCAGGAGAAGAACGATACTCATATGAATAAGCAGAAAAGTTCTTAGTATTATGAACATAGCGGTTTGAAGACACATGCTCATATTCATAAGTCTGAGTATGGTTTCCCTGCAAAACATTGGCGTTAGGGTGACTTAGGTGAGTCCTCTATCTGTATGAGGCCTTTGGACCATATGAAGCCTTAGATCTGGGGTTTGTCTTCTTCCGAGGTGGTGTCATGATGACATTCACTAGAAGATTCTCAAGACAGCTTTTGGGAACCCAGATCTTCTTCATAGGTGGCCCATTCCTGCAGTTAGTACCAATATACCTGGCAAACACGTCACCATTCTCATTCTTAAATAGTTTATAGTTTGCATCAAAGGATTCATCAATGATAATAGGGTTAGCATAGGTAAAGCCAGATAAGGTGGATGGGTCCATTGAAGGTCCCTTTGCAGCAACCCATGAGGTTTTGGGGTACTGCTCAGGCTTCCAGTAGGAACCATCAACATTCATTTTCCTCTCAAACCCAACACCCTCTTTCTTAGGGTTTCGGTCCAGAATCTCCTTTTTGAGGACATCGCACGGTGTCTGATGCCCTTTCAGACTTTTGTACATCCCTGTTTCAAGAAATGTCCTCAATCTAGCATTTTCATTAGCAATAGTAGTGGTATCCTCAGCAGAGGGGTTAGTTACCACATCAGTAGTTGAAGGCCATGCAACAGTAGCAGCAGTAGAACTTTCAGCAACAGAGGTAGCGTTGTCACGCTCAAGACATTTTATACATGGTGGTTCAAATCCATCCTGAGCGGGACTGATCTGTTGAGCTTGAAGTGACTCATTCTCTTTTTGAAGATCTTCATGAGCAGCTCTCAATTTCTCAAGCTCTTGCTTCCATTGAAGATAATCATAGGAGAGCTTTTCATGAGTGGTTGAGAGCGTTTCATGACAACTTTCAAGTTCTTGGTACTTAGCATGAAGATTTTTAATGTCTTCCACTAAGGACTGTGAACGGGTCATTTCCGCATCCAACGGTTCATCGCTTTTGTCTAACGGTTTTTGAGTATGTTCCATAGCTTTTTGTTGTTCAGTAGCAATTTTAGCAAGTGTTTTGTAGCTGGGTTTGGATTCACAATCAGAGTCATCTTCACTTGATGTTTGAAAGTAAGCATCGCGTGATTTTACCTTGGCACCACGTGCCATGAAGAAGTAGGTGGGAGCAGGGTCGTCCTTGTCATTAGCTTCAGCGTTGGTGTGGAAGTCATTGTCTTCAGTGTTGAAGATGGACTTGGCAACGTAGGCTGTGGCTAGAGCCAGACTTGCAACACCAGAGTTGGACTCCTCCTCAGACTCCACCTCCGCCTCCTCAGAAGCAGACTCCTCCTCTGAATGCATCTCCTTGCCAACAAAAGCACGAGCCTTGCCAGATCAGCTCTTCTTATGAGATGAAGACTTGGATGAGGACTTGGAAGAAGACTTTGAAGATTTCTTCTTCTTCTTATCATCAGAATCATATTCCTGGCTCTTCTTCTTCTTCATCTCATTGTCCTACTGTGGACACTCGGAGATATAGTGTCCAGGTTTCTTGCACTTGTGACATGTTCTCTTCTTGTAGTCATGAGTGGAAGCTTCATCATTTCTTGAGCTGGATCGTGAAGACTTTCTGAAGCCCTTCTTCTTAGTGAACTTCTGGAACTTCTTCACAAGATAGCAAGTTCCTTTCCAATGTCTTCAAGATCATCAGAACTGCAGTCAGATTCTTCTTAAGATGAGGAAACAACTTTTGCCTTCAAAGCGCGAGTTCGGCCATAGTTGGGACCATAGATATCTCTTTTCTCAGATAGCTGGAACTCATGTGTGTTGAGCCTCTCAAATATATCAGACGGATCGAGTGTCTTGAAGTCAGGGCGTTCTTGTATCATGAGGGCAAGGGTGTCAAAGGAGCTGTCAAGTGATCTCAGTAGTGTCTTGACGATTTCATGCTTGGTAATCTCAGTGGCGCCGAGAGCACGAAGCTCATTTGTGATGTCGGTGAGGCGATCAAACGTGAGCTGGACATTTTCATTGTCGTTTCTCTTGAAGCGATTGAAGAGGTTGGGAAGAACACTGATCCTTTGATCTCTCTGGGTTGAGACGGCTTCGTTAACCTTGGACAGCCACTCCCAGACCAGCTTCGATGTTTCCAGAGCACTCACGCGGTCATACTGTCCTTTGGTCAGATGACCACAGATGATGTTCTTGGCAGTAGAATCTAGTTGAACGAACTTCTTGACATCAGCAAGAGTGACACCTTCACCAGTCTTGGGAACGCCATTCTTGACGACATACCCTAGGTCGACATCAATGGCTTCAAGATGCATGCACATATTAATCTTCCAGTAGGGATATTCAGTTCCATCAAAGACGGGGCAAGCAGCGGAGACTTTGATTATCCCTGCAGTCGACATAGCTAAAACTACAGGTGGTTAAACCGAATCACACAGAACAAGGGAGTTCCTTGCTCTGATACCAATTGAAAGTGCTAGTTATCGACTAGAGGGTGGGTGAATAGGCGATTTTTATGAAAGTCTTTAAAACATGGAAGTTTCGAAGACAAATAATATAAATGACCCTATTAGTATGCAGCGGAAGGTAAACTACACTAAGCAAGCCATAGACAAGTATGCAATAAAGTAATAGCAGGAAGACTAATAGCAGCTAGGTAGTAAGGATGGAAGATGGTATGAAGCCAAACAACAATAGAAGTCAAACAGTGAAGACAAATAGGTAAAGCAAACAGGCAATGACTTCATGAAGACAAACTCTAAGTAAAGAGAGAGAGAGAGAGAGAGAGAGAGAGAGAGAGAGAGGATAGAACCAGTCACTTGTGGAGGACACAGGATTTGTTGGACCAGTTCCAGTTGCTGTGACAAACTGTACGTCTGGTTAGGGAGGCTGAGATTCAACTCAGAAGACCGCTGTCGGTTTCAAAACTGGCGGATCTCGTGTAGGGGGTCCCGAACTGTGCGTCTAGGCGGATGGTAACAGGAGACAAGGGACACGATGTTTTTACCCAGGTTCGGGCCCTCTAGACGGAGGTAAAACCCTACTCCTGCTTGATTAATATTGATGATATGGGTAGTACAAGAGTAGATCTACCACGAGATCAGAGAAGCTAAACCCTAGAAGCTAGCCTATTGTATGATTGTTGTTCGTCCTATGGACTAAAACTCTCCGGTTTATATAGACACCGGAGAGGGCTAGGGTTACACAGAGTCAGTTACAACGGAAGGAGATCTTCAGATCTATATCGCCAAGCTTGCCTTTCACACCAAGCAAAGTCCCATCCGGACACGGGACGAAGTCTTCAATCTTGTATCTTCATAGTCCAGGAGTCCGGCCAAAGGTTATAGTCCGGCTATCCGGACACCCCCTAATCCAGGACTCCCTCAGTAGCCCCTAAACCAGGCTTCAATGATGACGAGTCCGGCGCGCAAATTGTCTTCGGCATTGCAAGGCGGGTTCCTCCTCCGAATACTTCATAGAAGATTTTGAACACAAGGATAGTGTCCAGCTCTGCAAAATAAGTTCCACATATTGCCATAGAGAGAATAATATTTACACAAATCTAATCTATTGACGTATTTCGTAGTGTGACATCACACCACGGCCAAGTCTTTATTCGGTTCGTTTTACGGTCCCACCTCAGCGCGTTTAGCGAGGCGGTTTCCTTGGCACGTCTTGTCAAAGCAGAGATCGTGTCCCCTTATTCCGGGATTCTCATCAATACGGGCGTGGGTAACCCAACCGTGCCATTGATTACGACGCTTGAGAGATAAGCGAGTTTTACCAGGATGGTGGGGGCACGCAGTTTCGTCCACCCATATAAGGGGATAAGGATCCACCTTTTCACCTACGCCTTCTTCCTCCTTTGCTCATCCATTTCCGCGTACTCGAGCTCTAGCGCCCAAGTCCGCATTCCCCACCTCAACCTTCTCCAGCCATGTCCGGAGCGGGAGGCAAGTGGATGGTCTCCTTCGTCACAGAGGGACACATCAAAAAACTGAGGAGGGTTGGATACTTGTCTGACGACATCACGCACCGGCTCCCCGAAGAGGGGCAGCTCATCCCCACCCCAGGCCCCATGAAAGGGTGGTGTTCCTCACCCACTTCCTTCGCGGACTGGGCTTTCCCACCCATTTGTCCGGGGGCTCATGTTCTACTACGGCCTGGATTTCCACGATCTGGCCCCGAACTTCATCCTCAACATCTCGGCGTTTATCGTCGTGTGCGAGGCCTTCCTCTGCATCCCACCCCATTTCGGTTTATGGCTGAAGACCTTTAACGTCAAGACGAAAGTAGTGCGCGGCTGCCAGGCGGAGTGCGGAGGTGCCATGGCGGGCAAGATGCCCAGTGTCCTATGGCTCGAGGGCTCTTTCGTGGAGACCCTAAAGGGGTGGCAATCGGGGTGGTTCTACATCACTGAGCCGCGTGACCCTTAATGGGTCGCCGCCCCTGAGTTC
This sequence comes from Aegilops umbellulata, assembly GCA_032464435.1. Lineage (NCBI taxonomy): Eukaryota > Viridiplantae > Streptophyta > Magnoliopsida > Poales > Poaceae > Aegilops > Aegilops umbellulata. The sequence goes on from CP136056.1 coordinate 251,378,457, forward strand.
CGATCCGGAGCACCTACGCCGCTCACCTCCTAGAAGGAGACGGGCCTATCATGGGGTAAAAAAGGAGAGCTGACCGGACTCCAAACATGCGTCCAAAGCCTGGTGAGCATGAAGCTCAAACTCGTCAATGTAGTCCAGGTCATGCTCATCCGCCGGATCCTCCCGTGCCAACGACGGGCTTTCAGCTTGTGGGAGTTCAATCCGGCACAGCACCGAACCCTGAGCACGCTCTTCGACACTACGTACGAAGATGCCTGGAAGGTGCTGTTCAAGGGCGCCGAGGCTCCCGCATCCGCTACCAAGGATCGCGGATTCAGCGCGCAGCGTCAAGCCAACGCGGTAAGCTGTTTTTACCTCTTACAGGATATTTGTCTTTCATAGTTTGATTCTATGCGGGATCTAAACTCCCTTACCTTTAACAGGATTGGCAGGAGACGTCCGGACAGATCAACTGTCCGGCTCCTTTGCCCGAAGACCCAGCGGACGCCCGCTTGACGGGGCTGCTAGTTCCGGGACCCTACGTGGTGCCGGAGAAGAAAACCAAGAAGAATGCCATGGGAACTCGAAAGAATCCCCGGCGCCTGGTGGTGTTGGATTCATCGTCCGACGACTCCGAGACGCACTCCTCCCGCGAACATGAGGAGGAGGAAGAAGAGGCCTCTCCCCCTCCAGAGGGGGGAGGAAAGAAAAGGAAAGTCGCCCCAGTTGGGGAGGCCGGAGGGTCCAAGAAGGGAAGGACCCTCCCTCCGGACTACTCCACCAACGCCGACGACGGCGAAGAGGAGTGGCCGCACAGGGCCAAGCCCCTGGCAAAATCGTAAGTGTTCGGATACCAGAATGACTCATGGCGTTCCTTTAGTAAATAGCTTTTCCTGACGCCACATATAATTATGTAGTCAGCCCAAAGATCGGCTCGACGTGTCATCGAGCGGTTCCCTGGATTCGTCGGACGTGAATAGCACTTCACTTCCGGCCGCCTCCTCCCCTCATCCTACGGATAATGTCGTGGTGTTGTCCTAGGAGGCTCCAGGCCAGGAGGAGGTGGTCCTGGAGATGCCGCAAGGTGACCTCCCGGATTCCAGGCGCCAAGGGGACAAAACCCCCGAGGGCTCCAAGTCCGGCCCCAGGCCGGACACCGCTCCGGAACCTTCAAACGTTCCGGAGTCCGGCAGGCGCCCCCTTATGAAAAAGGGCAATCCTATTACGCCGGTGACCTCCGCCCAACCCGAGGCACCGGATAACTTGCTGGAGGTGCTTAATGGCGCCTCCATCGACGAGGAGCACCGCACTATTATGAGTGCGGTGATTCAGAAGGTTCAGTCCGCTAAGAGCGGGCTGACCGAAGCCTGTGCCAGCCTGTTGACTGGCTTTGAGGTATGTAAAAAATATGTAAAAATATTACCGCATAGACAGTAGCCCCTGATGCTCTGTTTGGCGTTCAGAAAGAAAAGCCGAATAGAGGATCTAATAACATTCGCAGGAGTCTAACAAAAGTAAGTCAATATGCGTATGCAGGTTTCGCTGCTGGTGTCTGCCGCACTGACTGCGGAGGTGGACATGCTGAAGCAGAACCTCGAGCGGTCCGAGCAAGAGCTCGTCCTTGCCAAGAAGCAGCTCGAGGACAAGGAAGGTAAGTGATACCTTATTTAAGTGTATGAAAGGTGCAATTGCAAAAAATGACAGGATCAACGTGGCTATTGTAGGGGCCACAACTGAGGTGGCAACCCTTAAGCAAGCGCTGTCCGAGGCCGAAAAGAAGGCGGCCACGGAGCGTACCGAGCGGGAGAAGCAGGAGGCACGGGTTGGCGAGGTGCAGAAAGAGCTCCAGTCTCTCATGAAAAAACATGAGAGTTTGGAGCTTGACTCGAAGACGCGGGAGTCCGAGCTCGCGGCGGCCCTTGAAGATGCCAAATCTGCCAAGGCCGAAGCCTAGAATGCCCTACAGGAGGTTGAGGCGATGAAAAAGATAGCGGCGGGTAAGGCATTCTTTATGCAAAGCAAGCACGTGAAGGTGAATTACTAGTTACTTACCCGAGTCTGGAGCTCTCCAGGAGCATTCGCAGATTTTCCCTGCAGCATGTCAGATGTTGCCGCCTTCTACCGGGCCGAGGAGGGCGGCTCAATGGAGAAGGTGTTCTGGTCTTAGTATGCTGAGGCCGGACACCCGGTGCCTTTGAGCGACCAGTTGAAGCAACTGGTCGAGCTCCACAAGGTGGCCGAACAGGCCCTGAAGGGCTTTATAGTTCGGCTATGGCCTGGAGAGGCCCTGCCTGGGAGCTACTTTGGGCTGGTGAGGCGGCTGATGGACGCTTGTCCAAGGTTTGAGGTCGTCAAGCGCTCCGTCTGCATCGAGGGTGCCCGTAGGGCCCTTGCCTGTGCTAAGGTGCACTGGGGCAAATTGGATGTCGTGAAGCTTGTAAAGGACGGGCCACCGCAGGGCAAGGAGCATCGCCACCCCGAGATGTATTACGAGGGCGTCCTGAAGGGTGCCCGCCTTGTGGCGGATGAATGCTCGAAAGATGTAATATTTGAGTGAAACTTGTTCGTTTTATCCTGTGCGCTGAAAACTTGTTCATATGCGCTTATGCAACACTTGTTTAACTTAAAATATTACCTTCTATGCGGTTGTTTATTAAATTTGAGAGATGGCGAGTCGTCGGCTTCTGCCCCCATGCCACGAGTGCTGGGGTGTTCGGGATAAACTTGAGCACTCTTTTTCCCATTCTTGGGTCCTTCGAGGGAGGTGCTCAGCACAACGAACAAGGTAATCAGACTATAATGTGTTATCATTCTCACTTAGCCATAGAATTCTATAATTTTAAATTTCGGCGAAGCCCCTAGTATTCGTAAGACCGAGTTCGGGGTGCTATACATGCCTAGGCCGGACAAAGCCGGCTCCTCGCTCTAAGCGGCATAAGTCTTTAGGGACTCGAAACCTTCCCGAACAGCGACCAGCTCTCGCCCTATCATGACAGTCAGTTTTAGCTTTCTCTACTGAGGTGCTTAGGCCCAGCTCAACTGGGGCACAATTGCAGTAGTTCTCCCAGCGCTACCTTAGCCGATATAGCGGAACATAAGGTACCAAAACATGGGAGTCGGGCAAACCCAACTATTGACCAAAGACATGATTCGGAACTGATGCATATAATGCTATAAGTTCAGAGGGCCGCACTTGTGAAATTGTTCGGACTTCTCACGCCGTATTATGGGGTGCTTGAGCCCCTGGCGTATTGGCCGTACCAAAGTGTACGGGTGCTAAATGTCATAACTGAACATATATATTAAAAAAGAAATGAATAGAGAATGCAGTAATAAGCTGAAGCTAAGCATTGTTTATTTTAAAATGCTGCTGTAAAAGCAGAACGATACAAATAGTGCGATAAGCAAGAGATGGGACTATTTTACATGTCCCCCTCCAGGGGCGAGCTGCGAGACGATATGTAAGACATGTATTTTGCTCGATATAGAGACCACCTGGGAATTCGGCGGTTGTACTACCGGACAGGCCTTCCGGATGATGGAGTCCTGAAAGTAAGAAAAAATGACGAAATTGGGAGCCCCTAGTGCGGTTGAGCCGCATTTAGGGCATGCCGTGGACGTGCCCCTCCGCCTGTGCCCATGGAATTTCCAGAGCGTAGTTATGTACGCGTAGTACTGATTTCGCAGTTTCGCGAGGGCTGGGGTTGGGGCCGTATTGCTACGCTTGCTCGGAACATGCCAGGCGGTCTTGTTGGAGGTTACTCCGGGCGCAATTGACGGTGTCCGGACGTTTACAAGACGGACTGGAGAATTGCCTTGAGAGGCTGCTCTGTACTTCCGCTGCCAGTGCCACCGTATGCTCCACCGTTCGGATAGAGCGTTAGGTGTTTCCATTGACCGTAATGACTCCTCGAGGGCCTGGCATCTTGAGCTTGAGGTATGCATAGTGCGGAACCGCATTGAACTTTGCAAATGCGGTTCGTGATGAAGTCATGTACCTAGGGTAGGGTCATGGGCCTGCCCAAGGGTACCCTCCCTAAGGTCACTTGCTAAAAGAGACTGCTTACCAGTCGACCTGATAAGCATTCACTCGACTAACATGGAGACACTCGACCATGAAGATTCACTCGACCATCGGAAGAACAGGAGCCACTCCGCATCCAAACGGTCTGTAATTAACTAGTCTTTATGGGCATCAAAGCCCTTCATTAGAGGCGTTACCTGTAATGCCTCACCTTAATGTACTTTAAACCCCTTGCAACGTGGGCTGGCGGAGGTCTGAGCGCACTCTATATAAGCCACCCCCCTCCACTAGCACAGGGGTTCGCATCTTTGTAACACACGCGCATATAATCCAGTCGACCGCCTCCGGGCTCCGAGACGTAGGGCTATTACTTCCTCTGAGAAGGGCCCGAACTCGTTAACTCTTTGTGTGCACAACTACTCCAGAGCGAGGATCTTGCCTCTCCATTCCTACCCCCCATTCTACTGTCAGACTTAGAACCACGACAGTTGGCGCCCACCGTGGGGCAGGTGTTCTAGCAATTTTTTGGAGAAGTTGGGATTCTTTTGACATCTCCCATCATGTCTTCGAGCGGAATCCTGGTCGAGGGGCGCGAGATCCGTCTCGGCACCCTCACTTTCGTCGTCGATGATTCTGCTTGGCTCCAGGAGGCTCCACTCGACGTGGACGTGGACGCGCTCCCTGCCCGCGGAGCGACGCACTTCCGCGCGTGCGTTCGTGGCGTCCTCCTGCGACAACCGTCGGCCCAGTACGGGTCGGTACCCGTTTCGTCCTTGCTCCCTGTTTCCCGCCGGCGCAAGCGCTCTGGTCGGTCGAGACTCCAGCGGTGGGTGAGGCATTCATTGGCCCGCCAGTCGGCCATCCCCCAAGTCGCGGCGATTGAACCCGATGAATCGCTCTACGGCCTGTTCGATCTGTCGACTGGCTCCATAGAGACTACGTCCGAGTGCGACAGCAGCGATCCAGCGGCGGAGGTACTGATGGTCGACGGACCGCGCAGTCCCCCCGGTTTTCCCCACACCGAAGAGGTTGCCGGGGGAGGAGTCCCGATGCGGGGCCATGAAGAGTACAGACCCGAGCCTCTCACCTCGCTGCAGAGGGAGGAACTTCGTCGCCGGAACATGGACGCGCTTCACACTCCTATCGTTGGAGAAACCCCCCGAGGCACGCGCCTTGGAGGAGGCGCGCTTGGCCAACCTGGCTGAACGTACTCAACTAGAGAATCTCCAGAGGGTACTCGACGAGCGCGCTCGACCGCCAGTCGCCGAATCCAGTCGACGCCGCCTCTTCCAGCCACCAACTCAGGTATACCGAACCCCGATTCAGAATTTAGCAGCTGCAGCTCGCATAGCAGAGTCGATCCAACCTTCTCAGTCGGAGGCGGGTAGAGGGCTGTTACAGATCAGAGATTTGCTCCGGGCAGCGGGGGGTCAGAACTCAGTGGTATCTCAGTCGCGTAACAGGATTCACAGCCGATCCGTCGCTGCGAATTCTGTACAGTCGGCTCATAGTCTAGGATCGCCTCCGAGGCATGGGGAACGTAGAGACCAGCGCGATGATCAATATCAAGACCGTGAGCGGTACGAACACCAATTCGATCACAATGATCGACGTCGAGTGCCCACTCCTCCCCCAAGGGGTGGATCGTACATTTCTCGGCGGCAAGGTGACAGACGCGAGCTCAGTGCTGGGCGAAGGTTTCCAGTTGACCCCAGGGAACCAGGCTTTGATGCGAGATCCATTATCGTTCAAGGTCTGGTCGACAGGAATAGAGTTCACAGAGGAGGCCCCGACAGAGACGCTCCGTCCAGCAGCAGGGCTCGTGTATCAGGACTAGAATGTTTCAGCAGGGCAATCAGAGCCGCAGTAATTCCTCCCAACTTCAGGTTGGCGGCTGGAGTTAGCAAGTTCACCAGCGAGTCCAAGCCTGACACCTGGCTCGAGGATTACCGAGTGGCTGTTCAGATTGGGGGCGGCAACGACGAGGTAGCCATGAAGCATTTGCCTCTTATGTTGGAAGGGTCAACCAGAGCATGGTTGAACCAGTTGGCACCTAGCAGTATTTACACTTGGGAGGATCTTGCCCGAGTGTTTGTCAGGACATTTGAAGGGACTTGCAAGCGACCAGCAGGGTTGACAGAATTGCAGTCGTGTGTTCAGAGTTCGAGTGAAACTCTGAGGGATTATATCCAGAGGTGGATCACTTTACATCACACAGTCGAGAATGTATCTGATCACCAGGCAGTTTGTGCCTTCAAGGAAGGCGTCAGGAACAGAGAACTGAGTTTGAAATTCGGTCGAACCAGAGATATGACATTGAGTGGAATGATGGAAATTGCTACCAAGTATGCAAACGGTGAAGAAGAAGATAGGCTCCGGAGTGGCAAGTATAAAGCAACCGCTAATGAGACCGGCGGAGGGAACTCCAATCGGAAGCAAAAGCGCAAAGCCGAGCCAGCTGCACCCAGAGAGGCCTTGGCTGTGACCCCAGGAAAGTTTAAGGGGAAACCCAAGGGTCCCTGGAACCCCAAGAAAGTGAAAGACCAGGATGGGAACGATGTGATGGACTTACCGTGTCACATTCACACGAAGAAAGACGAGGAGGGTAAACTCATTTACCCAAAGCATACCACTCGACAATGTCGACTCCTGATGCAGCAGTTTCAAGGGAAACAGGCCAAAGACAAAGAGAAAGAGTCAGACAAAGTTGAGGATAAGGAAGACAGCGGTGAGGAATACCCCCAGGTCAATTCCACCTTGATGATTTTTGCTGACATCGAAAGCAAAAGTCGATTGAAGGTCATCAATCGAGAAGTGCACATGGTCGCTCCGGCGACACCCAATTATCTGAAATGGTCCTAGACTGCCATCACCTTCGACCAGTCCGACCACCCGACTCATATTGCTACCCCAGGGAGGCAAGCGTTGGTGGTCGACCTAGTCATTGAAGGCACTCGACTAACCAAAGTGCTGATGGATGGTGGCAGTGGTTTGAACTTGTTGTACGCAGAGACACTGAAAGGGATGGGCATTCCGATGTCCAGACTCAGCACCAGTAACATGAGCTTCCACGGAGTCATTCCTGGAAAGAAGGCTGAGTCACTCGGCCAAATCGCTCTCGATGTAGTTTTTGGTGACGCGAAGAATTTCCGGAAGGAAAAGTTAAGCTTTGAGGTCGTGGATTTTCAGAGTGCATACCACGCCATTCTTGGAAGGCCAGCATACGCTCGTTTCATGGCCCAACCATGCTACGTGTACCTCAAATTGAAGATGCCCGGTCCCAGAGGTGTGATCACTATCACGGGTAATCGGAAGAAGGCAGAAGAGTGCTTCCAGGAGGGCTCCAAAATTGCTGACGCTCAGATGGCCGAAATGGAGTTACAGGAGTATGAGAGGACTGCAGACCCGAGTGATTTGTTACGAGCCAAGAAGCCTGCCACAGAGTCAGCATTTCAGTCGTTTGGTGAGACAAAACAGGTTCACATCCACCCGACTGACCCCAATGCAGCTCCGACCAATATCTCCACTACACTCGACTCTAAATAGGAAGAAGCGCTCATCCAGTTCCTCCGTGAGAACTGGGACATCTTTGCATGGAAGCCTGCTGACATGCAGGGTGTTCCCAGAGGACTGTCTGAGCACCGCCTTCGAGTCGACCCAAAGGTCAAACTAGTTAAGGAACACCTTCGACGGTCCGCCGTACAGAAGAGAAAGGCCATTGGCGAAGAGGTGGCTCGACTCTTAGCGGAAGGTTTCATTGGCGAAGAAGGACAAATCGTTGCGCATGTGCATTGATTTCAAACATGTCAATCGGGCCTGCCCGAAAGATCATTTCCCTCTTCCTCGCATCGACCAAATAGTCGACTCGACTGTAGGATGCGAGAGGTTGTCTTTTTTAGATGCTTACTCCGAATACCATCAGATCCGTCTGTATGGACCCGATGAAATAAAAACAGCTTTCATCACCCCGTTCGGGTGCTTCTGTTATGTTACCATGCCTTTCGGTCTCAAGAATGCTGGAGCTACATTCATGAGAATGATTCAAAAGTGCCTGATCTCACAAATCAGTCGGAATGTAGAAGCATACATGGATGATATAGTGGTCAAGTCGCGAAAAGGTTCCGACCTGTTGACTGACCTTACTGAAACATTTGCCAATCTCAGGAGGTATGATATCAAGCTTAATCCGTCGAAATGCACGTTCGGAGTCCCTGGAGGAAAGTTACTCGGTTTTCTCCTTTCCGAACGAGGAATCGATGCTAACCCTAAAACAGTTGGCACTATACTTCGAATGAAACGCCCTGTGCATGTGCACGACGTCCAGAAACTTACTGGATGCTTGGCCGCTTTAAGTCGATTCATCTCCAGGCTCGGTGAAAAGGCACTGCCTCTTTACCGACTGATGAAGAAGTCAGACAAGTTCGAGTGGACTCTAGAAGCTGATGCAGCATTTGCAGAGCTAAAAGCCCTGCTCTCCACCCAGCCGGTGCTTGCTGCCCCTGTCAGCAAAGAGCCATTGTTGCTTTACATTGCAGCCACTGGACAAGTCGTTAGTACCGTTCTTACGGTCGAGCGGGAAGAGGAAGGGAAAGCCTTCAAAGTTCAGCACCCAGTTTATTACCTTTCTGAAATTCTGACCCCGTCAAAGCAAAGATAACCTCACTATCAGAAGCTTGTTTACGGGATTTACATGACCACGAAGAAGGTTGCTCATTATTTCTTTGATCACTCCATTACAGTCGTCAGCGACGCCCCGTTATCAGAGATTCTTCATAACAGAGATGCAACCGGTCGAGTGGCAAAATGGTCAATTGAACTTCTTCCTCTTGATATCAAGTTCGAGGCAAAGAAAGCTATCAAGTCCCAAGCAATAGCTGATTTCCTCGCCGAGTGGACTGAACAACAACTTCCGACTCAAGTTCACTTGGAACACTGGACTATGTTTTTTGATGGCTCCAAGATGCTGAATGGGTCCGGTGCGGGGGTTGTACTGGTTTCCCCCCGAGGAGATAAGCTCAAATATGTCCTCCAGATTCACTTTGATTCCTCCAACAATGAGGCAGAATATGAAGCACTCCTATATGGATTATGTATGGCCATTTCACTCGGCGTCCGTCGCCTTATGGTCTATGGCGACTCAGATCTGGTTGTTAATCAAGTGATGAAAGAGTGGGATGTCCGAAGCCCAGCCATGACGGGATATTGCAACGCGGTGAGAAAGTTGGAAAAGAGATTTGAGGGGTTAGAGCTCCATCATATACCCCGACTGAAAAACCAAGCCGCAGATGACTTGGCGAAAATTGGGTCCAAGAGAGAAGCCATCCCCAGTGACGTGTGTTTGGAGCACATTCGTATGCCATCGATACAAGAAGATCCTTTCACAGAAGAACCTCCGCAGCCAAGGAGTGCCAACGATCCGACTGAAGTAGAGATTCCAGCCGTGGTCGACCTGATTATGGAAGTTGTAGTCATCACTCCCGACTGGACAACGCCTTACATCACGTATATTATGAGGAAAGAGCTCCCAGAAGATGAAGAAGAGGCTCGACAGATCGTCCGTCGATCCAAGGCCTTTACAGTAATCAAAGGGCAGTTGTACAGAGAAAGCGCGACTGGAGTTGGCCAGAAGTGCATCACGCCAGAAGAAGGTCAGGTAATTCTTGAGGATATCCACTCGGGGACCTGTGGTCATCATGCGTCCTCTCGGACCATTGTGGCTAAAGCATACCGAGCGGGATTTTACTGGCCGAGGGCGAATGAAATGGCAAAAGACATAGTCGACAAGTGCGAAGGGTGTCAGTTTTATTCCAACATGTTGCACAAGCCCGCCTCTGCTCTGAAGACCATTCCACTCGTCTGGCCCTTCGCTGTTTGGGGGCTAGACATGATTGGACCGCTGAGAACGGGTAGAAGCGGCTTCACTCACTTACTGGTTGCAGTCGACAAGTTCACCAAGTGGATAGAAGCCAAACCCATCAAGAACCTCGATGCAAGCACTGCTATCAGTTTCATCAGAGAGCTGATATTCAGATATGGAGTTCCACATAGCATCATCACGGACAATGGATCAAACTTTGATAACGACAGATTCAAAGCCTTTTGCGCCTCCCAAGGCACGCGAGTCGACTATGCCTCAGTTGCCCATCCTCAGTCGAATAGACAGGCAGAGTGTGCTAATGGCCTCATCCTCAAAGGACTGAAACCTCGACTAATGCGTGATCTCAAGCACGCGGCAGGAGCTTGGGTCGACGAACTTCCGTCAGTTCTTTGGGGATTAAGGACCACTCCTAATCGGTCGACTGGAAGAACGCCATTCTTTCTGGTCTACAGGGCTGAAGCGGTTCTGCCGAGTGATCTGCTCCACAATGCACCTCGAGTCGAACTATACTCTGAAGCAGAAGCGGAACAAGCTCGGCAAGATGCAGTCGACCTCTTGGAAGAAGAGAGGGAGATGGCCCTAATCCGCTCGACTATCTACCAGCAGGACTTACGTCGGTTCCACGCGAGAAACGTGAAGAGTCGAGCCTTTCAGGAAGGAGACTTGGTCCTCCGAGTGGATCAGCAAAAACCTCACAAGCTCGCTCCAACCTGGGAAGGCCCCTTCATCGTCACCAAAGTCCTTCACAACGGAGCATATCACCTCTACAACGTTGATCGCCGGATCGACGAGCCTCGAGCTTGGAACGCGGAGTTACTCCGTCCTTTTTACACTTGAAAAAAGAAACTCACTCGGTTGAGATGTAATAAAAGTACCTCTGTAGTTCTTTTATCTAAAGCAAGAATCTTATAATTTTCACAGAAGATTGCTATTTCTTTTTTATTGAAATTTCCCCCAGTGGGTGGCTTAGCTGCGAATCCATTTCGCCTAAGTTTGTAAAAGTCCTACCGAGTGAAGAGCCAGCCTCCCACTCGGAGGCTTAGCTGCGAATCCGTTTCGCCTAAGTATTTAAAATCCTACCGAGTGGAGAGCCAGCCTCCCACTCGGAGGCTTAGCTGCAAATCCGTTTCGCCTAAGTATTTAAAATCCCACCGAGTGGAGAGCCAGCCTCCCACTCGGGGGCTTAGCTGCAGTCCAAGTACTCGCCTAAGTATTTAAAATCCCACCGAGTGGAGAGCTAGCCTCCCACTCGGGGGCTTAGCTGCAGTCCAAGTACTCGCCTAAGTATTTAAAATCCTACCGAGTGGAGATCCAGCCTCCCACTCGGGGGCTTAGCTGCAGTCCAAGTACTCACCTAACTATTTAAAATCCTACCGAGTGGAGAGCCAGCCTCCCACTCGGGGGCTTAGCTGCAGTCCAAGTACTCGCCTAAGTATTTAAAATCCTACCGAGTGGAGAGCCAGCCTCCCACTCGGGGGCTTAGCTGCAGCCCAGTGCTCGCCTAAGTATTTAAAACTCCTATCGAGCGGAAAGCCAGCCTCCCGCTCGAGGGCTTAATAACAGTCCAAGAATTTTACTCAAACTCTCAATATAACAAACGCTTCGCAAGGACGGCAAGGCACAGGGCGATTGCCTCCTTCTCCTTCAGAAGCTACATTCAAAAATCCTACCGAGTGGAGAGCAGACCTCCCACTCGGAGGCTTAGCTGCGGCCCAGTGCTCGCCTAAGTAATTAAAAATCCTACCGAGTGGAGAGCAGACCTCCCACTCGGAGGCTTAGCTGCAGCCCAGTGCTCGCCTAAGTAATCAAAAATCCTACCGAGTGGAGAGCAGACCTCCCACTCGGAGGCTTAGCTGCAGCCCAGTGCTCGCCTAAGTGATTAAAATCCTACCGAGTGGAGAGCATACCTCCCACTCGGAGGCTTAGCTGCAGCCCAGTGCTCGCCTAAGTGATTAAAATCCTACCGAGTGGAGAGCATACCTCCCACTCGGAGGCTTAGCTGCAGCCCAGTGCTCGCCTAAGTAATTAAAATCCTACCGAGTGGAGAGCAAACCTCCCACTCGGAGGCTTAGCTGCAGCCCAGTGCTCGCCTAAGTAATTAAAATCCTACCGAGTGGAGAGCAAACCTCTCACTCGGGGGCTTAGCTGCAGCCCAGTACTTGCCTAAGTGTTTAAAGATCCTACCAAGTGGAGAGCAAACCTCCCACTCGGAGTCTTAGCTGCAGCTCCGTGCTCGCCTAAGTCATTTTGAGTAAAAGTCGAGCCAAATCTCACTCCACGGATAAATCACGAAGATATTCAACGATAAATCAAGTTCGGATAAAGAACAAAAGGTCCTGGACCGCAAATAAAAGTACCCGAGCCTCCAGCTCGACAGAGTTTATCGGTTACACAAACCACTCGGCATTCCGAGGCAAATTTAAAGTGAGACTCAATAGTTTTTTACTCCTCCGATGGAGGACTGGATGGGGCAACGAACTCGTCCAAATCAATCCCGTCTGAGATACGGGTGGCAGCAGCAATGAAGGTCTCCATGAAGTCCTGGAAATTATGCTTCCTGGTATTGGCAACTTGGAGGGCGGCCAGCTTCTCTTCTCGCGCCTCCTTGCAGTGGACACGAACCAGCGATAGAGCAACATCGGCACCACACCTGGCAGAAGACTTTTTCCACTCATGCACTCGACTTGGCACTTCGTTCAGTCGAGTGACCAAGGATTCAAGGTCATTCTGAAGTTTCTGATTTGGCCAGAGTGCAGAGTCGATCCGCGACACTGCAGCCTTCAGTCGAGCGAGGTAGTCCACCACACTGGCGACGCGAGATTCCAGCCGGAGGACATTCATGGCAGCTACGTCCTTCACAAGAGAGTTGATGGGGTCCAGATTGGTTTCCACTCGACCAGTTTCTTCCTCGAAGTTTTGACAGAATTCGGAAAGGTACAGTCCAGTATTATAATTGAATGATGAGTCGACAACTACAAGTCAATTGAGTAAGGGGATTAACTTCAAGCATGAGGAATAATTTCTTGGCGAGCCCTCCGAGGTAAGCCTCCAGATCCTTTCGCTTCCCCGCCATGTCGCCGACCTTGTCAGTCAGAGCAATCTTGTCATTTTTCAATCGACTTGCTTCCTAGTTGGCCGCGTCTAGAGCAGACTTCAGCTTGGCATTCTTGTGTTCAAGCTGACCAACTGAAGCAAGCTTTTCTTCAGCGAGCTTCGTTTTCTCCGAAGCCGCCTTCTGTGCTTCTGCAAGGTCAAGATCTTTCTTCCTCAGAGCCTCCTCCAGTTGGTCTGCAAAGCATTAATGAGGACAGAGTTGAGAATAGGCAGAAAAACAGAGACAGCCGTCAAATCCTCACCAGCCATACCTTTTGCGTCATCCTTCGCCTTCCGCAAGTTTTCCTGGGCAAACTGTAAGTCGAGGTTAAGCTGGACTTGTTTCTCCTTCAACTCAGCAAGATGAGCAACAAGCTCACAAGACTTCTGCAAAGAGTCAATCGACAAACGATATTAAAGACAAGTTACTTCCGAGTGACTAAAGAAAAAGTTGTAGCACTTCTAAGACTACAGCCGAATCAAAACATTCGACAGTAGCCTCGGGGACTACACCCAGTGGGTGCACTCAGCGTGCCCCCACCGGTAATCTTTCAAAATCCTGATCGATCAGTCGACCAAATATGATTCTAATGCCATGACTAATAGTCAGCGTTTCTAAGACTTCAGCCGAATCAAAACATTCGACAGCAGTCTCGGGGACTACACCCAGTGGGTGCACTCAGCGTGCCCCCACTGGTTCGACAAAAAAAAATCGACTGCCCGCAGTCGACCGCATACAGTTCCATTCGACTTGGCCCGACCAGACCGAGTGAAGAAGTACAAATACAGAAACGCAATATAAAGACTACAGTCGACTGCCAGCAGTCCACCGTAGTCTCGGGGACTACACCCAGTGGGTGCACTCAGCGTGCCCCCACTCGACCAAAGGTCGACAGACACACCCAGTGGGTGTACAGATATAAAGATTACAGATATAAAGATCTTCGGAAAAGAGATTCTTTGAACAGCATATTGCAACAGACCAAGTGTTGAGTCGACTGACCTGGACGTTACTCTGAAGAGCCGAACTCGCGTCATACGCTGCTTGGCTGGCGTTCCGAACCACTTTCACTTGCTCCATCATGATACCCGCCTGGCGTATAGCCTCTTTTGCGGCACTCACTTGGTCCTCTGGGGCAGGGTATGTAGCAAAAAGCGAAGGCGGATTTGCAGTCGACGCCGAAGGCCGCACGCTCGTCAGAGGATCAGCAAAAGTCACGGAAGTCCGAGTGGTATCACCACCATCCCGAACTACAGCCTCAGACACCGGAGCAGATTGAGGGGTCTTGCCAGTCGATGCCCTCCGGTTCCTTCTTGCTCTCAGCGGCTCGTCATCTTCATCGTCTGGTAAGTCGATAACATGAGGGGGAGCTGCAAGAAAAGTCAATCGACCAGAGTTACAAGAAATATTCAGTCGACCAAAGACAGAACATCAGTAACTGTACCTGGATTGGAAGTAACAACATCTTCCATCTCTTGATCTCTGTCCTTGGCAGAGATCTCAGAAGTAGCAACACTACAAATTTAGGAAGTCAGTCAGTTGGTTCAATGAATCGACCAAGGATCCGTCCACAGTCGACAAAGGGAAATAAGTATTATTATTACCCAGAAATGGTAGGGACAGTCATCTTCATCTTGGGCAGAGCCTTGGGCGGCTTGGATGGCGTCGCACGTTGGTGCTTGGGAGCCTTCTCAGTTGGCATAGGAGAAGAGGTCCGAGGGCGTTTCGACGACTGCCCAACGGGAGCAGTTGCCTTACCACGTTCCCTCGCGGGATCGTGTGTAAGCTTGGATCACCTCTCCGTGCGGGGAGGTTCAGCTTCCTCCTCCTCCTCTTCGCTGGAGTAGACGTTGTCGTCTCCCTCCCCTTCGCCATCGGATTCCCACTCGCCGTGCTCGTCTCCGCTTTCACCTCCGCTCGCCTCCCCTTCCTCAGTCGGCTCCTGTGCCCCGTTGGGCGTCGAGTACATCTCAGTAGTTTCCTGGGAAATAACAGACAAAACAAAAATCAGTCGACCAATTCAAAGAAGACCAATGCAGAAAGCGAGATCTCGGTCAGGTGCATGAGGTCTGACCTGGTCCACTTCGTATGTGCTGTCGAGTGGAGCAACCCTCCTGGCTCCTCGGGGATTGTATTTGTTTCCTGTGATGCTCGACAGCCATCCTTCTAGCATCTCGTCAGTAACCTCCTCCGGGTGGATCCGAGTGGTGTCATCAAGACCCGAATATAGCCACATCGGATGGTCGCGAGCCTGGAGCGGCTGGATGCGCCTCCTAAGGAAGACTTCCAGCAAGTCCATGCCAGTGACGCCGTCGCGGACAAGCTGAACCACTCGACCGACCAGCACTTTGACTTGGGCCTTTTCTTCCGGCGTCACTTTCAGAGAAGCAGGTTTTTGGGCTCGTTCCAGAGAGAAAGGGGGAAGTCCAGTCGACTGACATGGAGTCGCCTGGTCTTTGCAGTAAAACCAGGTCGCTTGCCAACCACGGACCGACTCAGGGAAAGTGATGGATGGAAAAGAACTTTTTCCCCTCGTCTGGATCGCCAGGCCTCCGCACAGCTGGATCACCTGCGTCCTCTCGTCACTCGACTTGGCCTTTTTGACCGATTGGGAACGGCAGGTGAAGATATGCTTAAAGAGTCCCCAATGGGGGCGACAGCCCAAGAAAACCTCACACAAGGAAATGAAGGCAGCCAAATACACGATAGAGTTGGGAGTGAAATGGTGGAGCTGCGCTCCGAAGAAGTTCAGGAAACTCCGGAAAAAGGGATGAGGAGGCAGAGAAAACCCGCGATCGATATGGGTGGCAAGGAGCACACACTCACCATCGAGAGGTTGGGGCTCGACTTCTCTCCCGGGGAGACGCGCAGCTTCGTGAGGGATGACTCCTCCCTCAACCATATCGTCGAGATCTTCCTGCCTCAGCACCGTCGGCATCCAGTCGCCCTGCATCCAGCCTCTGGGCAGAGAAGCCCTTGAGGAATATCCGCCCCGAGCGGATTTCTTCCCTTTTCCCTGCGCCGCCGCCGCCTTCTTCGCGCGCTCCAGGGCGGACGTCTTGTCCTTCACCATCGTCGCCGGAAAGCTTGAACGGACCGGTGGCGCTAGGGCGAGAGCGGAGGTGGCGGAGAACTTTGCGAGGAGAGAAGGGAAGAAGAGAACACACTGTTGGAAACCCCGAGCTGGCAGCTTTTAAGGGGCCGCTTCCGAGTGGCTGACTGGTAGACCCGGGCCATCCCGTCAAATCCCGCAACAGGCGCGCGAGCGATACGTGGCGAAAAAGGCGGCGCGAAGATCGAGGCGTCATCGTCTCGTCCCATCCGAGTGCCGCGGCTTTCTCCGCTTCGCGCGCTTCCCAAAATTCGGATCCCGCGAAATCCGCTAACCGCAGAGCAACCAACCTGACAGCGGATCTCCACCGATCTGTCACTCGGAGATCCTCAAGGCTACGAAGTTCACTCGACAAACGCAAAGAATGGATCAAGGCGACTGAAAGAGAATTTGAAGCCATCAGTGAAAGACCCTTGATCCAAGGCAAGACACGCTTTCCACACAAGAAGTAGGCCGGAAGACTATCAATTCCCTCCTCACTCAAACCTCGATCCATTCCGGGGCTAATGATGAAGTCATGTACCTAGGGTAGGGTCATGGGCCTGCCCAAGGGTACCCTCCCTAAGGTCACTTGCTAAAAGAGACTGCTTACCAGTCGACCTGATAAGCATTGAGTCAACTAACATGGAGACACTCGACCATGAAGATTCACTCGACCATTGGAAGAACAGGGGCCACACCGCATCCAAACGGTCTGTAATTAACTAGTCTTTATGGGCATCAAAGCCCTTCATTAGAGGCGTTACCTGTAACGCCTCACCTTAACGTACTTTAAACCCCTTGCAACGTGGGCTGGCGGAGGTCTGAGCGCACTCTATATAAGCCACCCCCCTCCACTGGCACAGGGGTTCGCATCTTTGTAACACACGCGCATATAATACAGTCGACCGCCTCCGGGCTCCGAGACGTAGGGCTATTACTTCCTCTGAGAAGGGCCCGAACTCGTTAACTCTTTGCGTGCACAACTACTCCAGAGCTAGGATCTTGCCTCTCCATTCCTACCCCCCATTCTACTGTCAGACTTAGAACCATGACAGTTCGTCCGAGCAGTGCATGATAGCCGCTGCGGAACGGGACTATGTCGAAGATTAACTCCTCGTTTCGGAAATTATTCGGGGATCCGAAGACCACTTCAAGTGTAACTGAGCCTGTACAGTTGGCCTCTACACCTGGTATGACGCCTTTAAAGGTCGTTTTTGTGGGTTTAATCCTTGAGGGATCTATGCCCATTTTCCGCATAGTATCCTGATAAAGCAGGTTCAGGCTGCTGCCGCCGTCCATAAGGACTCTAGTGAGGTGAAATCCGTCAATGATTGGGTCAAGAACCAATGCGGCGAATCCGCCATGACGGATGCTAGTGGGGTGGTCCCTTTGATCAAAAGTGATCGGGCAGGAGGACCATGGGTTGAACTTTGGGGCGACTGGCTCCAACGCGTATACGTCCCTTAACGCACGCTTCCGCTCCCCACTACTAGGGAAAAGCCTAGCAGCAGCGAGGGTTTTGGGCCTCTCAGTAGCGCGGGCACCGGCGCTACTAATAAGGTGCTACAGCTAACGTATAGCAGTAGCGCCGGTTGTCCCACGCTACTGCTATACATGAATAGCTGTAGCGCTCTTTGGGAAAGGGCGCTACTGATATTATCTGCAGCGCTGTTTGCTGGGACGCGCTACTGATAATGCGGCGCTACTGCTAAATTTCCCCCCTCGCTACTACTAGTTTATTTATTAGTTTTTTTCCTGCATATTTGTTTTGTATTTAAATAGGCTTTATACAATAATCTTTAGCATATCATACACATACAAATGTAATCATAGCATATACATACAATTAGGCTCATCAAATCATGTCATCATCATAATAATCATCCAACACAAAGTGGTCTCTCGTCATCATCTCGAAAATAGCGATACAAGTCTCGAATGATTCCAAATACATCGTCATCCATCTAAACAATGATATACGCGAGAAGAGCTATCACTTTGAGAACATGAGTTCGTATCCCTCTCTCGCATTAGCGTGAACCTCTAAACTAACTACTTCATGTCGCTCGGAAACCGGAAGGGCCTCACACTCCGGCCACTTGTCGTATATATACTCCTGGCATAGCACTTCTTCGCCATCTATGATCTATGCACCTACATCATCACATGAGTCGATGATATGCAACATATATAGTTGAGCAACAGAACGAGACAGACTTGGCAAAAATAGAAACAACATATCATAAGCATAAATAACAAAGTTCATCGTACCCCAAAATGCCCTAACTAGAGTGATTTTCGCTAGTCGAGGAGGAGGGCGGTTTAATTACATCACAAATAAAGTTTCACCATGCATAACTCAAAGTTTTGTCATACAGAAAGTATGGACTAAACAGACACATTGTCATATATCGACAATCACTCCAACATGTCGTTCCATCCATCCAAGTCAGGGAGATAGTCCCCGAGCATAGTGAAAGGCTTCAGGTCGAGACGCTGATAGGATATCCATGTTCAGACGTCTTCCCGCGACATTTGTCCTTCTCCGTAGAACATCCCTGTTTTTCCGACGACCTCCTTCATGATGATTTGGGCAAGTTCGCGTTGGATGTTATAGAACTCAGCTCGAAGTCGATGATCCTCGATATTTCCTATGTCCTTCGCCCATTGCAGAATATGGGCATCGCCGGAAGAAGGTGTCATGCGAAGGTTCTGGTGATCCCGTCTGTACTCCAGCATGTGGTGTAGGACATAGAATCCATCATTAAGAGAATCGTTCGGTTGCTGGATGCAGCAGAAGTTGGTCTTATGGCCGAAGGCGACCCTGTCGCCCCTCATCTTCTTGTCCTTGACCTCTCCACCCATTGATTGGCAGTAATACATAGCATTGTCGAGAACATCCTTGATGTGGGTGTAATCCTTTTTGTGAATGTTCTTCAACGAGTCCAAGTAAAGAGCGTGGGAGAATCGGGGGTAGAGGATGATGAGGACGGCGCGCCCGCCGCTGCGCAAAATAAGTCCTCAAATTAATTAGCCTCCACCGTGCAAATGAATGATTGAAATCGAAGGAAGGATAGCAGCGCGGATGACTTACACGGGATGATAAGGCACGAGAATCGCCCCCTTGTTCTTATTGGCGATCATGAAACAGAGGATGTAATCCCTCGCGTGTTCACGGTGATTTGCGCAGACTCCCAAGAAGCCCTCGTGGATGTAGTATGGGTCAGCGACATAGATATGAGATATCTGCTCAACCCCGATGATGTAGTTCATGTGCAAGGCATAAAGGCGGACAAACGTAATATCCAGCTTCTTCACGTGAAACATGTCGAATATGTAATTGAATCGGAGGAAGAACTTATCCGCGGGGAAGCTGTCGACGTATGACATTTGCCGCGGAACGTTAACCACGTAGAGTGGGTATCCTGGATCTTTCGAGGCGATGAGGTCTTTCTCTACCCACAGCACATCGTCATGAAGTCTCTTTAGATTGTCGAATCTGGCCCGTAGCGCTGTTGCAGGTAGGATTGGTTGACCGGCGATATGACATTTATCCGCATCGGGGATATCTATACGGTCCTGAAGCCGAGGCTGCTGAGGCGGCTGGATCATAGAAACAGCTTTTTTGCCTTTCCTCGCTCTCTTCCTAAACTTCTTTACTACCGGAAGGTCGTCCATAATATGTTGAGACGGAAATTCAGGCACCGACTCATGACGCTCAAACCCTGAGGAGGCGCCAGTATAGGCATACTGTTCAGCAGCGCCATCGTCGTCCTCATCCTCATCCATGGCGACGTCATCAGCGACTAATGGAGCCTCCTCCTTACCCCGTCGGCTATCAACCAACCCGACGCCCGACGCTAATTGGGTAGGTGGGGTGTTGATGTTCATACCTTGCTGAGGCTGCGTGCTCGTGGGTGTGCTCCCGGCCACCTCCAGACGAAGCAGACTCTTTGGCCACAACAGGACCCACCCAGCATTGGAACAATCACCAAGCCGCCGCGGTGTCTCATCGTCATCCCCCAGTAGTACTGGAGGAGGCAAATTCTCGTGGCCTGGTTTGACACTGGCCACGGAAACCTTGAAGACATTCGGGGGGATCGGGCGGCTGTGGAACAATGGTTCCTTCGGCTCCATTATCGTCGCCTTCCCCACATCCACCTTCTGGTCGCCGATGGTGTACAATATGGTGCACGGGGTTTCTTCGGCCTGCAAAGAAAAGACTGCGACGTGAGACATCTGAAAGGCAACGAAAACGGGGGATTATACATTTATATTGAAGGGGGCCGGTGTGACAGATACCGTGAGGGCGTCGAGCTCAGCCAAAGACAAAGCACCGCCTAGCACGTCCGGTGCGGGAGCAGGTGCTGGTGCAACGCTAGTCGAGCTGCTCCCCGCCAAGAAGTCAGCAAGGGGAAAGTCCGCTGCATTTTTTCTGGATTTTGCCTGGTCCAATTGAAAACGGCCGGAACCAAGGTAGTAGAAATATCTACAGCCACCTGTTTTGCGGCAGCTACCGCTATTGCGACTGTCTCAGTTGATTTCTTCTCAACCGCAATCTCAACCCTATTGTCGATGTTTTCTTCATTTAACCTCCGTCTTTCCTTTCTCTCCTCCGCGGTCTCACGGTAGTACTTCTTCCACGTGGCTCCGTCTCCGACACCGTGCACGCGTCCATATGACGGTCGAGTATCCAGCGGTTGTCGTTTCAATATGTTCAACGCTCGGTTGAATGGAGTGTCCCACTTGGGCATTGCCAATGCCTCAGACGACGAGTCGCTTTCGGCCGCAATCCTGTGCTGCTCTCTCTGCTAAAGGAACAATGATCGTTTACAAATATGACTAACGTGTGCAGTCGAATTGATCAGAAACTAAAATTACCAGCAGTGTCATGAACTCCGTAATGACCGGTGTTGTCTCGTAAACCTTTTTCACTGGGTCCCAATGGTGCCGGGCCCTGAGGACGTCATGCTCCTGCGGGACGGTGAACTCCGCCAAGGGGTCTGGGATGCCCAGACTCACGGCTTCCGCCTCCTCCTTAGCCCATTTGGACCTCTTTCCTCCGTAACCACGGCTTCCGAGGTGGTAGCTCGCAAAGTTCCTCTCTTGAAGCCCCTTCATGTACTTAGACTTTTTTTGGCATCTTCGGCCTTGCAAGCCTCCTTGAATATTTGAAACTGCTCTTCCGTGATTGTCGGATTATCCTTGACAATCTCGGATTAGGGTTCCTTCTTGTCGATGATCCTTGCTTTCACTCGATTTTTCCTGGCGGCCAACGCGTCACTAAACTTGGTCATGGCATGTTTGTTTATCTTCTTCATTGCCGGGTCCTCATCTGGATCTTTATAATCATTCTCATTCCGGCCCGGGAACAAGAATATCTGGTGAAACTTCTTTAGGAGGGAGCTCCTCATATTTTCTATCTTCTGTAGTTTCTCATCATTGATGGTGGCGGTTGTCCGTACAATGCAGCCTATTTGATTGCCGTAGCATCGACACGCTTCCTCGGGCGCCGTTGGCTCAAAATTGCCGTCGTCCACCTTCGTGGCCACCACTCTAGTAGTCCTGAGTTTGTTAGGAACCCGTTGCCTCTTTGCTTTCGGTTCTACACCGGCTCCGCTACCCGAGGCAGCGCAGGTCTCAGTCTCGGCGCCGGTCTCGATGCCGGTCTGTGTCTGAGCGTCGGTCTCAGTCTCAGCACCGGTCTGTGTGTCGGTCTCAGTCCCCGATGCCACTGGTGGGCCCAGCAATAACATCGGTTGATCGTCGGTAAGGCTAAAAAATTCATCTGCCGCCCGGTAGGCGTCGTCCCAATCACCAGAACCCTGTCCTTCATCGTCGCTAGCCATGTTTCCTATGATTAAATCTAGTCAATTAATTCTAGACCTAATAAAATGAATAATGACATAAAAAAGGCCTATTGTTTTACAGGAATGTTGACTCCTTCCTGGTGCGGCAAATCACGGGCACTCGATATGTCCTAGTTTGTAGCACAAGTCATGCCGAAATTCACGGAAAGTTTCGGCATGACCTTTGCTAAAAAGTGGAAAAATCGAGAACCTGAAACTTGCCGGAAAATAAATGAATCAACATTCCGGCAAAACATAGGCCACTAAGCATCATTCCCTGGAAACAGTGTCCAAATATACATGAGCAACCACATGTCCAAATTTCGCAAGCTAATTCAAAAACAAAGTGTAGAAGAAAATTCATTTAACTACTAATAGAACAAAATTCAGTTAACTTTAGTGCTCTATAAATATGAAAGGAAAAAAAATCATTTAACTACTAATTTCATTCATTTAGGTTATTCATTTAACATCACTTAATTAACCTACTGTACCACTACTACTAGCAGCACTACTAACCTAATTAGCCTAGCAAAACTATAGTGCCCTAACTGAAAAACATCTAATTAACATCTAATTTTTTCTCTAAAATACAGAGAGAGATGAGTGGGGGGAGGGGTGGGGGACTTACAGAGAGGGGAGAGATGGTGGCGGGGAGGTGACGGAGGCAGGGGCGGAGAGGGCGGGCTCAGGCACGGGCAACGGCGGTCCTGGGCGGGCTCGGGCGGCAGTGAGGTGGAGGGCGCCGACGGTGACATCGAGGGCGGCCTCGGGCGGCGGCGGTGAGGCTGAGGGCGGCCTCGGGCGGCGGCGGTGAGGAGACGGCGGCGAAGTGGGGCGACGGTGATTTTGGGAGACGGCGGCAAGGGCGAGGGATTTGGGGGAAGTGGTGGCCGGGCGGGGGGGGGGTACCACTGTTTAAGTGAAACGTAACGGTAGCGCGTTTCCGGAAACGCGCTATAGCTAAGTTAGCTATAACGCGTTTCCTGAAACCCGCTACTGCTATTCCTTTCTCCCTTTTCCCTTTTTTCTTTTATTTTTCTTTACATTTTATTTTTTCCCTTTCTCCTTTTTCTATTTCTTTCATTTTCATTTACTTTTCTACTTGTTTTTACTTTATTTTATTTCTGTTAGCAGCAGCGCCTTACACGTAAGGGCGCTACAGCTAAGGAGAGTAGCAGTAGCGCCGGGCCAGTATACGTGCTACTGCTAGGTTGGGCTAGCCATGTGCGCCTAGTTCAAATATAGCAGCAGCGCTTTTCGCTAGTATGCGCTACTGCTGAAGTCATAGCAGTAGCGCGGTTTACTTACGCGTGCTGCTACTAAGTAGCAGTAGCGCTTGATTTTGTACAGCGCTACTGGTAAGATTCTGTGTATAGGCTTTTCCCTAGTAGTTCCCTCTTGGGGATGTGGGTTGCGTATATCATGTTCACCGTCCGCACTTGTGGGGGAAACCCTTATGTCCACTATTGTTCGGCGGACGAGGCTCCTCCTCGTCATCGCTATGCAGCCCCTTGTCTCTGTTTTCGGCATGTAACTTGCCTGACTGCTTGAACACCCAATAATCCCTGTTGGTGTGATTGGCTGGTTTTTCGGGGGTGCCTTGTATCTGGCACGAGCGATCGAGTATTCGGTCCAAACTGGATGGGCCCGGAGTATTTCTCTTGAATGGCTTTTTCCGCTGACCGGGTTTAGAGCCTATGAACCCGGCATTAACTATCGTATCCTCAGCACTGTCGCCGTTATTGCGGCGCTTGTGCTTGTTGTGACGCAACCTGCCATTGCTGTCCTTGGTATCCGAATTACCAGGGCTCTTGGTCATGTTGTTACTACGAGCTAGCCAGCTGTCTTCTCCCTGCGCAAAAGCGGGTCATGAGTGTCGTGAGGGCTGCCATGGATTTCGGCTTTTCCTGTCCTAGGTGCCGGGCAAGCCACTCATCACGGATGTTATGTTTGAAGGTGCTAGGGCCTCTGCGTCCGGACAGTCGACGATTTGATTTTTCTTGGTTAGGAACTGTGTTCAGAATTGTCTGGCCGATTCCTCTGGCTGCTGAATTATGTGGCTTAGGTCATCGCCGTCTGGTGGTCGCACATAGGTGCCCTGGAAATTGTCGAGGAATGCGGCTTCCAGGTCCTCCCAACAACCAATTGATTCTGCTGGCAAGCTGTTAAGCCAATGACGAGATGGTCCTTTAAGCTTGAGTGGGAGGTATTTGATGGCGTGTAGATCATCGCCACGGGCCATGTGGATATGAAGGAGATAATCCTCGATCCGTACCACAGGATCTGTTGTGCCATCATATGATTTGATGTTTACGGGTTTGAAACCCTCAGGGATTTGATGATCCATTACTTCATCTATGAAGCATAGTGGGTGTGCGGTGCCTCAGTACTAGGCTATATCACGACGTAGCTCAAATGAGCTTTGTCTACTGTGTTTGGCCCGGCCGGATTTGCTGTATCCGGCGTGACGGTTATCGTCTCGAGTCGTGGGGCGCCCACGTGATCCGTAGATCGATCTTGTTTGCCATGCCTTGTCCAACAACATATCGCGTAGGTCTAGCGCGTTTCCCCGTGCCTTGGTATTTTTTGAGCGGCGCCGAGGTGCGGATTGAGCGGAGGGCCATGAGGCCTCTCTGTCGCGGCCACGAGGTGGCCGATCGTTCGCGTCATGCGCCGGTGATGTAGGTTTAGGTGCTTCCTCCTTTAATCGGGGTAGGAGCCTGCGCTTTGGGTAACTCTTGGAGGGGCGTTCGAGTTCATACTCTTCGGCCGCAAGGACTTCAGTCCATCTGTCGGCTAGCAAATCTTGATCAGCTCTAAGCTGTTGCAATTTTTTCTTAAGGCTGCTCGCCATGGCCATAAGCCTGTGCTTAAAGCGCTCTTGTTCGGCGGGATCCTCAGGCACGACAAATTCGTCGTCGCCGAGGCTTGCCTCGTCTTCGGAGGGAGGCATGTAATTATCATCCTCTTCCTCTCTGTCTGCCGCCATCTCTGGAGGGCTGGCTTCTCCATCCTCCCGCGCTGAGTCTTGCTGGAGGGAGTTGTCTCCGGCACTGTCCGGGGTGTTATTGTCTCTCGTGCCGGTTTCACCGTTTTTGCTTTGGCGGGACTTAGAGCAGCGTCGCTGACGCCGACGCTTGGGTTGCTTCTTGGAGGGGTCATCCCCCGTTGTTCCGTCGCCATTGCCTTCTTTGGGTGTGTCCACCATATATATGTCATATGACGAGGTGGCTTTCCAGTGCCCTATAGGCGCTGGTTCATGTTCGTCTCCTACATCGTCATCCATACCGTCGATGTCTTCGGAGTCGAAGTCTAGCATGTCGGTTAAATCGTCAACAGTGGCTATGAAGTGGGTGGTGGGTGGGCATCGAATTTCTTCGTCATCCGCATCCCAACCTTGCTGACCATAGTCCGGCCAGGACTCTCCTGATAAAGAGAGAGACTTTAGTGAATTCAGAATGTCGCCGAAGGGCGAGTGCTGAAATATGTCCGCGGCGGCGAACTCCATGACCGGCGCCCAATCGGATTCCATTGGCAGGGGCGTGGGGGGTTCGGAGTCCGAAGAGGAGTCCGGCACCTTGGAGTCACGAGCCTCGCAAAGGACAAGGCTGGTGTTTGTCTCGATCGCCGTAGAGATTGCAGCCCCCGAGGCGGGGTCCAGCCACCCGTCCTTGATTGGCGCAATCTGTTCTGAGCTACGGGTCGGAGCGGACATGGGTGCGGCTTCCAGGGCACTGTTCGGCGGCAGCGATAGATCATGCCCATCATGACAGTGCGGCGCGCCCGGCTGCGGCTCGAATCCGTCGACTATCAAGTCTCCGCGGATGTCAGCCGTGTAGTTCAAGCTTCCAAATCTGACCTGATGGCCAGGGGTGTAGCTTTCAATTTGCTCCAGATGGCCAAGCGAATTGGCCCGCAGTGCAAAGCCGCCGAATACGAAGATCTGTCCGGGGAGGAAAGTCTCACCCTGGACCGCATCATGGTGTCACATCCTAGCTAGCTCATGCATTAGAGTGTGCATCATGTTTACTTTTGACAGAAATTTGAAATGGGGAAGGCAGAACCCCCAGCACCCCTTCTGAAATCAACTAGGGTTTGCTAAAAATATTTTCAATGAACCTGAAATGCCCTTCTAAAATGTTCACCCTCTTTGTCTTGGATTAAAACCTCTGGCAAAAATGGTGCATATTTTTCTAGGTCAACAGAAGGTTATTGAATTAATGCATTAGTATTTGAATTTGGGCATTTAAAATTTATAAAATATTTCAAATGATCAAATATTTCCAAACCAAAATGTTCCTTGCTGGAAATATTCCAGCTAAGGACCAGATGAAGTTTGGTGATTTTTAGAAGTGTTTTGGTATTTTTAATAAGTCCACAAAGTTACAGAAAAATAGAAAAAGGAAAAGCAGAGGAAACTTACCTGGCGCCTAACCAGCCCACCTGCTGGCCCAGCCCAGCTGCAGCGCCAGCGAGCTGCTTGGCTTGGCCAGGCAGGCGCGCAGGTGCTCGACGCCGGCACCAGCGCGCGCCACGAGCTCCGCCACCCTCCTCTTCTTCGAGCAAGACGAGCCCCGAGCGCTCGCCCGCTCTGGAGTCGCCCCTGACCCCGTCTTCCCCAACTCCGGCCGCCGAGATCGCCATCATCGCCCCGCTCAGCTCCGACCTTCCCCGAGCCCGCCTCGACGCTCGCTGCAACCACCGTGAGCCTGGCCACCTTCCCATCCTCCCCATTCTCTCTCTCGAGCCCCGTAGCGATTACATGTAGCTCACCCGCACGCGCTGCCGCGGAGCTCGTCGCCGACGAGGCTCCGGCCACCCAACGGCCACGCCACCGTGTCCATCGCACTCACCACGTTGCGTTGGGTCCAACCCTGCACTCCACGCGCCTCACCTTGCCCCCTAGCGACAAGTCCGAGCTCACCCGAGCCCCGGCACCGCCAAACTCGTCGCCGGCGCCAACTCCGGCCACCCCGACCCCAACCAACTCCACCAAGAGTTGCGGGTCAGCTCCAGCTCCACGTAGATGCCCTCCGCGCCCCAATTGGTGGCCGGAACGGCCAAATCCACCTTGCTCCGCCGCGTCTGGCCTCGCCGGCGGCTAGACGCCGGCGAGTTGACCTTGACCGTTGACTGGTGGGCCCCTGGTTGACTCTGTTGAGTCAATGACAGGTGGGGCCCCCTTCTGTTAATCACCAGATTAGCTTAAAACTAATTAAACCAGTTTAGTTAATCACTAACCCCCTGGGCCCACTGGTCAGTTGACCTGGACCGGCTGTTGACTTGCTGAGGTCAGCATGACCTCATGCTGACGCAGTAATTTAATTTATTGGAATTAATTTTATACAGGAAAATCCAGAAATTAACCCAAACTTCAAAAATTCATAGAAATTAATCTATAAATCCAAATGTAAAGTTTTATATATGAAAAATGATCAGAAAAATCCAACCTATCCATTGGTACTGGTTTCATGCATGTCAGAACAAGTTAAACCTGCTGTTTAAGCAATATAAGATTATGCACCATTAGGCTATGTTAAATGAGCTACCATTTGAACCTTTGGTTCAAATGAGTGCATCATATTGTTGCATATCGTCAGGTATTGATTGTGTTCCGATGTGTTCTTCATGGTAGGTTCTGCCTCCGAGGATATCTCCGAGTATCCAACTGAAGGGCAGTATCCCACTACCACTCCATCAGGCAAGCAACCCATTGATCATTCCGATACAAACCCATGTTCTCGCTTCTGCCTTGTTTACTGCATTAAGACAACGCGTTTCAAACTGCTGTGTGTTGCGGTAGTTGAGCCCACTTCCTTTGCATGACCTGTCATTGCCACAGTAACTAGATGAAACCCACTAGCATGTGTAGGAGTTGATTGAGCCAATACATGTGTGTGTGTTCCTACCATGTTGTGCTTGCTATGCTTAGAGTTGTGTCAGGTCTGGCTCATCGGGATGATGAACTGGAGTGAAAGGTTGTGTCGGTGACAAGAGTGAAGTGTTGAATACGATTTGGTAAAGGAATCGATGAGAGGCCATGTAGGAGTACATGGTGGGTTGTTTCATTGAGGCCGTCCTTAAGAACTGAGATCTGTGTTTGTGATCCATGATACAGTTACTACCAAACATTGGGCCCTGAAATATGACCCCGCTCGACTTCTTAACCACCCTTGTCCTCTGTCCAGGAGTTGCAAGTAGTTTCTGGTGTTTGTAGTATGCTGGGGGCCGCACGCGGCGCTGACCATCGGGGTGGGCTGTGTTGCGGTAGGCACGTGGCACGGTGTACCGACTCGCCCGTTTGGTGTCTCGGGAACCCTGTTCACATCGTTCGGGGCCGTTAGTGGAAACCTCGTCCGGACTCCCTGCGGATGGAACCCGAATAGGCGATAAACCTGGACTAGAGACTTGAGTGTTTAGGTAGGTCATGGTCTACACCCACGTCGGCTTTCGCTTGAAGTCTGCCGAGCACATGTCGTGTGCAGACGCTAAGTGGTGGAAACATGTGTGAAGAAGTACACCCCTGCAGGGTTATAAATGATCTATTCGAATAGCCGTGTCCGCGGTAATGGACTTCTGGGTTGCCTATATCAGTTCATAGACAAGTTAAATGGATACTACTAAAAATCTCAAGATAAGTGTGAGTACCGCGGATGGCCCTCTCGTAGGATGGCGAGAGAGGATCCACGGTGGAGTATTGTGTTGGTGTTAGTGGACTCGTGTGCGGCAAATGATTTACAAGTGGTGTCTATCGTAGGATAGCTTAGCCAAGAGTCAAAGCTGGCTTGCTGCAATAACCCCACTACCTTCTTGAGAATGTGCATGTATAGTAGGTTCCTGTTGTAAGACTTGCTGAGTACCTCCGTCAAGCCTTCTTTCTTTCTAGTGTCTGTACTCAGACTAGTTTGCTTCCGCATGTGCTTGTATGTTTGTATGACTTGAGTGTTGGGTCATGTGACCCCTATCTGTATGGATGATATGTATGGCTCCTCGGAGCCTTCTAAATAAAGTATTTGAGTCGTAGAGTATTGTTGTGATGCCATGTTGTATTTACTCATATCGGGCATATTGTGTGTATGATTGAAATGCTTGGTATGAGTGGGATCCGACTATCTAGTTGTTTATCCTTGGCAGCCTTTCATATGGGGAAATGTAGTCTACTGCTTCTGAGCGATAGTAGTCCGCTACAGCCCGGTTCACCGGAGTCTTGCTAGCCCAGCACTACTGCTTGGACACTTGACTGGCCGGCATGTGTTTCACGTCGTTCCTATGTCTGTCCCTTCGGGGAAATGTCACGCGCTGTTATTCGGAGTCCTGCCTAGCCTGCTACAGCCCGGGTTACCGGAGTCCTGTTAGCCCAGTGCTACAGCCCGAATAAATACGTTGATGACCGACATGCTCGATGTGATTCATGTATGCTTGTCCTCATAGGCTAGCGCCGCTTTGGGTTCACGACTAGCCATGTCGGCCCGGGTTCTCTGTCATATGGATGCTAGCGACACTATCATATACGTGAGCCAAAAGGCGCAAACGGTCCCGGGCCAGGTAAGGTGGCACCCATGGGAGTACCGTGCGTGAGGCCGCAAAGTGATATGATGTGTTACCCGCTGGATCGATGTGGCATAGGATCGGGGTCCTGACAGCGTTGGCATCAGAGCCGGACTGCCTGTAGGTTCGCTAAGCCAAACTTGTCGATGTCGAGTCTAGAAATGCTTTAGTTATATGTAGGGGAATTGATTGTGCGAGGGAACGTAAGGCTCTTTTACTCCTTTACCTTATGCCCTCTATTCTGAGTCATTCTCTTCTCATTCTACGTGGGTTAAGGACTAGGCTCTCTTCCTCTATCAGGTTCACGTGTTACTAAATCCGTAGTAACTTATAGGATTGTTGGTTACAACCCAGTTCCGTTCTACTAAAGTTTAGTATGTTGCCAATTGAACCAGAACCTTGATATGATGTTGTTGAGTGGTTTCGCAAACTGTTGTGGAAGTCTCAAGTCTTTTTCTGAGCATTTACAGCCGTTATGCTGTCCAATTTCATCCAGAAATTCTAATGCCTTTGCACTATTTTGTGCTTTCAGATGGCTACCCGTCCCCAAAACCAAGTGGTTCGTCTGACCCGTTGCATCGGTATATGTGGTCATACCGCCATGTTGGTTCGAGTGATGGTTGAGGCAGGTTACCGATGGTACCCTGAATACACCGTCGAAGAGCAGTTTAGAGATTTTAACCAGAGCCAATATCTGTGCACGGTCAGGATATATCCATCTTATCCCGGAGCCACGGAACCACTCCACTGTTCTTATGGACTCGGGATCACTATTGGGATGTCCGTTCAAGATGCAACCTACTCGATGATGACCATTATGCGAGCTAGAACTGCCTTGTTGAGCAACACTGAATTTCGCTACATGCCAGCATCCCTCCCTGGGGCGTATGGTTACCTTCAGGGCATGTACAGTGATGCATCCCATGAGGACTCACTCCTTTGCACCACTACTGAGATGTTGGAAGATAAGGACCGTGAAAACCGGGCCTTGCGTATGGAGCTCTTTAATGCTCGTGCTGATCATTGGGCCACCTTGACGAGGTTTGCACCTGCTGTGCAAGCCGGATACATGGACATGAGAGACTTGTATCCTGTGCGGGCTAGTCTGCCAGACTTCATGGAATGGCGTGAGGTGGGAGGCATCACCCCTCCTCGTGGACCTCTTCTGCCGCCATCTGTTGGTCCAAGGCCGCACCCAAGTCCCTATGGTCCACAAGCACCGCAGGACCGTCTGTTCCCAGATGACCATGTTCCGCTTCCAGGTCTGGGTGGTGACTTCTATGAGGACTTCTACGGAGCCGTCTGAGCTAGTAGTAGTCTCGCTAGTATTGTAATAGTTGTATGTCCACCGTCCTGCGTGATTGTGGAATATAACTTAGTGTGTATCAATTCCGGAGGTGTAGAAAAATAATGTATAGGAGCTTGGAATGCCTCCAATGAGATGTAACGTCTTTCGTCTTAGTTGTACTTCAGCTTGAGCTTGTACTAAACTATGTATGATGTGTATGACCGTTGGTATATATATGGCAGTTTCTATATTACCATGTCATATGGATGATCATCTCTGCATTCCTTGTTATCCATTACATTCCGCACTTCCTTGGCCAGATTTTGCCATCCTGGTTTAAATCGTTGTTTTGTTTTCCTAGGATGGTCAACACCCGCAGCAACCCTGCTGCTCCGGAGCAGGGAGAAGCTAGTGCACCTAGAGAGGAAAGTCTGCCTCAACCACCTTCTCTGGCCGAAGTGATGCTGGAGGCAGAGCGCAACAGGCGCGACACCAACCGCTTGTTAGAGCGGATTGAGCAGAACACTGCACGCCAGCAGAGGATCAATCCAGTGTCCCTCAATGACTTTGTCAAGCTGTACCCGCCAAAGTTCAATCATTCCATCGAACCTCTCGATGCGGATGACTGGCTCCGCAGCATCGCCCACAAGCTACGTTCTGCCAACGTGGCTGAAGATGATAAAGTCACCTTTGCTGCCTATCAGCTCGAAGGCCCTGCCAGCCTTTGGTGGGACAATTATGAAGCTATGCGTCCGGTCGGCCAACTCACTACTTGGGCTGATTTCAATGCTGCTTTCCGTGAGCATCATATCCCGGAAGGCCTCATGGATCGCAAGAGGGAGGAGTTCTGTAACTTCACCCAGGGGAAGCTGACTGTGGATGCATACAGTCGCGAGTTTGGGAAGCTTGCACGCTATGCTCCCGAAGAGGTATCCACCGACGCCAAGAAGCGGGCAAGGTTCCGCAAGGGACTTAGCCCTGAGCTCCGTCGTGACCTTCGTCTGCATGAATGCACTTCCTTTTCGAAGCTAGTCAATAAGGCCATCAGTGCCGAGACAGGGCAGAATGATTTTGAAGCTTCACGCAAGCACTCCCGTGACTATGGTTCTTCGTCCGGTTTTGGATCGCAGAAGCGCCGGGTCTGGATCCCAAATTCTGCTATGCCACCCAGGTATACTCCGAGGCCATCCTTTGAGGCGCCTCGCCCCAATCAGCAGTATGTGCCACCCAAGACTTTTGGTGGCCCCACTGCCAATACTGCTCCACGCCCCAATATGATAACTTGCTTCAAGTGTGGTGAGCCGGGCCACTACATCCGTGAGTGTCCCCAGAACAACCCCAGCCAGTTCGAGAAGTTTGTTGGACGTGGTAAGTTAACAGCGAAGGTGCTTGTCGCCAAGCCAGACACCACTGCTCGTGGCCATGTCAACTAAGTTTCAGCTGAAGAGACTCAAGAGGACCCCAACGTCGTTCTCGGTACGCTCCTTGTTAATTGCCATCCGGCAACTGTTCTCTTTGATACTGGAGCATCTCATTCATTTATTTCTGAGAGCTATGCTCGATTGCACAACACTACCTTTAGTGACATGCCCACCTCCATGGTAATTCAAACCCCTGGTTCTAAGTGGCAAACCTCTAGAATCAGCCATGGAAATGAAATTCTTGTTGACAGATTGGTCTTCCTTGCGTCACTAATAGCTCTCAAGTCTTCAGACATAAACATCATCTTGGGTATGGACTGGATGTCAGCTCATTACGCCAAGATTGATTGCTCAACTAGAACTGTCCAACTTACCCATCCATCGGGCAAGACAGTCAACGTTTTGAACCGAGTGTCAGAACGTCAGCTCTATTCTCTAAATGCCAACCCCCTTCCAGACCTTGAAGATATTCCGGTAGTCCGTGACTTTCCGGATGTCTTTCCAGAGGAACTGCCAGGTGTTCCACCTGACAGAGATGTCGAGTTCGTAATAGACCTTGTTCCAGGAACCGTCCCAATCTCTAGGAGACCTTATAAGATGGCACCCCTAGAACTAGCTGAGCTTAAGAAACAACTCGATGAGTCCTTGCAAAAGGGTTTCATCCATCCTAGTTCATCTCCATGGGCTTGCCCCGTCCTCTTCGTCAAGAAGAAGGATGGAACGGATCGGATGGTTGTAGATTACCGACCTGTCAATTTGGTCACTATCAAGAACAAGTATCCGCTCCCCAGGATCAACGATCTGTATGACCAGCTCGCTGGATCCTCAGTATTTTCCAAGATGGATTTGAGGTTGGGCTACCATCAAATCAAAATCAAGAACGGGGACATTCCCAAAACGGCCTTCGTCACTCGTTACGGCCAATACGAGTACACCGTCATGTCCTTCGGTTTAACCAATGCTCCAGCCACCTTCTCTCGGTTAATGAACTCGATCTTCATGGAGTATTTGGATAAATTCGTCGTGGTTTACCTCGATGATATACTCATCTACTCCAAGAATGAGGAAGAACATGCCGAACATCTAAGGCTAGTATTGATGAAACTTCGAGAGCATCGCCTTTATGCCAAATTCTCCAAGTGCGAATTCTGGTTGCCAGAAGTGACCTATCTGGGCCATGTAATCTCTGGCAAGGGCATTGCTGTCAATCCCGAGCGAGTTCAAGCTGTCCTTGACTGGACTCCACCTGAAACGGTCAAGCAAGTTCGGAGTTTTCTTGGTTTGGCGAGCTATTGCCGCCGCTTTGTCGAGAATTTCTCCAAGGTTGCCAAGCCTCTAACTGAACTCCTCAAGAAAGATAAAAAGTTCGAGTGGACCCCACAGTGCGAGTTCAGCTTTTGGGAACTGAAAAGACGCCTGACATCTGCTCCCGTACTGGTACCACCAGACTTCTCTAAGGACTTTGTTATCTACTGCGACGCCTCGCGACAAGGACTAGGTTGCATACTCATGCAAGATCGTCATCTGATTGCCTACGCATCCCGACAGTTGCGTCCACATGAGGATAATTATCCCACTCATGATCTAGAGCTTGCAGCAGTAGTCCATGCACTCAAAACCTGGCGACACTACCTTCTGGGTAATCGTTGCGAAATCTACACTGATCACCAAAGTTTGAAATATATCTTCACCCAACCGGATCTGAATCTCAGGCAAAGACGTTGGGTCGAGTTGATCTCAGATTACGACTTAGGAATAACTTACACCCCAGGCAAAGCCAATGTCATGGCTGATGCACTAAGTCGTAAGTCTTATTGTAACAATCTGGTGTTACAACAAGGTCAACCACTTCTCCACGAGGAATTTCGTAAGCTTAACCTTCACATTGTTCCTCGAGGATTCCTTTCCACCCTGGTGGC
The DNA here is from genome assembly GCA_032464435.1 of Aegilops umbellulata. NCBI lineage: Eukaryota > Viridiplantae > Streptophyta > Magnoliopsida > Poales > Poaceae > Aegilops > Aegilops umbellulata. The sequence goes on from CP136056.1 coordinate 251,412,554, forward strand.
GAAACCTAACCTTACGGATCAAATCATAGCTGCCCAGAAGCGCGATAAGGGCATATCCCGCATCAGGGAAAACATCGCTAGCGGAGTTGCTAAATGTTTTTCCATGGATGAACGAGGTGTTGTCTTCTTCGAAAACCGCTTGGTGGTTCCCAAGAAGCAACATTTACGTCAATTGATTCTTAAGGAAGCTCATGAATCCCCTCTCACCATTCATCCCGGTAGTACTAAAATGTATCAAGACCTACGCCAGAGGTTTTGGTGGACTAGGATGAAGAGAGAAATCGCTCAATACATTGCTAGTTGCGACGTCTGTCGTCGTGTCAAAGCAGAGCATCAACGGCCTGCTGGCACCCTTCAACCATTGGAGATTCCTGAATGGAAATGGGATAAAATCGGTATGGATTTCATTACCGGGTTTCCCAGAACCAAAAGAGGGAATAATGCTACCTTCGTTGTTGTCGATCGTCTCTCCAAAGTAGCCCACTTCTTACCTGTTCACGAGAGCATAACCGCTAGCCAGCTAGCTCATTTGTACATCTCTCGAATAGTGTCTCTCCATGGTGTTCCATTGGAAATTAACTCAGACCGTGGAAGTATTTTCACCTCTCGATCTTGGGAAAGTTTCCAAAATGCTTTGGGAACTCGACTTTCCTTTAGCACCGCCTTCCATCCTCAATCGAGTGGTCAAGTAGAACGAGTCAATCAAATTCTGGAGGATATGCTCCGAGCTTCTGTCATCTCTTTCGGTATGAATTGGGAGAAGTGCCTTCCATTCGCCGAGTTCGCTTATAACAACAGTTATCAAGCTAGCTTGGGTAAAGCTCCTTTTGAAGTTCTGCTATGGACGAAAATGTCGAACGCCTCTTAACTGGTCAGAAACCGGCGAGAGACAACTCTTTGGCCCGGACATGATCTAGGATGCAGAAGAGCAGGTTCGCATTATTCGTGAGAAGTTGAAAACCGCCTAATCTCGACAAAAGAGTCAGTATGACCGCAAGCATAAGCCCATGGCTTATGAAGTCGGCGAAATGGCTTACCTTCGGGTTACACCTTTAAAGGGAACCCATCGATTCGGTATCAAAGGCAAATTGGCTCCTCGTTACATTGGACCTTTTCGCATTCTTGCCAAACGAGGGGAAGTTGCCTACCAGCTGGAACTGCCTCCGCATCTCTCCAGAGTCCATGATGTCTTCCACCTCTCTCAACTCAGGCGTTGCTTCTCGGATCCTATCCGTGGAGTGGACCACAAAACGCTTGATCTCCAAGATAACCTCACTTATCGAGAATACCCCGTTCGCATCCTTGATCAAACCGAGCTTACCACTCAACGCCACAATATCAAGTTTCTCAAGGTTCAATGGTCACACCATTCCGAGCAAGAAGCTACATGGGAAAGGGAGGATCGTCTTCGACTCGAGTACCCCACCTTCTTTCCGGAGGAACCTAAATCTCGGGACGAGATTCTTTTGAGTGGGGGTGAGTTGTCACATCCTAGCTAGCTCATGCATTAGAGTGTGCATCATGTTTACTTTTGATAGAAATTTGAAATGGGGAAGGCAGAACCCCCAGCACCCCTCCTGAAATCAACTAGGGTTTGCTAAAAATATTTTCAATGAACTTGAAATGCCCTTCTAAAATGTTCACCCTCTTTGTCTTGGATTAAAACCTCTGGCAAAAATGGTGCATATTTTTCTAGGTCAACAGAAGGTTATTGAATTAATGCATTAGTATTTGAATTTGGGCATTTAAAATTTATAAAATATTTCAAATGCTCAAATATTTCCAAACCAAAATGTTCCTTGCTTGTAATATTCCAGCTAAGGACCAGATGAAGTTTGGTGATTTTTAGAAGTGTTTTGGTATTTTTAATAAGTCCACAAAGTTACAGAAAAATAGAAAAAGGAAAAGCAGAGGAAACTTACCTGGCGCCTAACCAGCCCACCTGCCGGCCCAGCCCAGCTGCCGCGCCAGCGAGCTGCTTGGCTTGGCCAGGCAGGCGCGCAGGTGCTCGACGCCGGCACCAGCGCGCGCCACGAGCTCCGCCACCCTCCTCTTCTTCGAGCAAGACGAGCCCCGAGCGCTCGCCCACTCTGGAGTCGCCCCTGACCCCGTCTTCCCCAACTCCGGCCGCCGAGATCGCCATCATCGCCCCGCTCAGCTCCGACCTTCCCCGAGCCCGCCTCGACGCTCGCTGCAACCACCGTGAGCCTGGCCACCTTCCCATCCTCCCTGTTCTCTCTCTCGAGCCCTGTAGCGATTACATGTAGCTCACCTGCACGCGCCGCCGCGGAGCTCGTCGCCGACGAGGCTCCGGCCACCCAACGGCCACGCCACCGTGTCCATCGCACTCACCACGTTGCGTTGGGTCCAACCCTGCACTCCACGCGCCTCACCTTGCCCCCTAGCGACAAGTCCGAGCTCACCCGAGCCCCGGCGCCGCCAAACTCGTCGCCGGCGCCAACTCCGGCCACCCCGACCCCAACCAACTCCACCAAGAGTTGCGGGTCAGCTCTAGCTCCACGTAGATGCCCTCCGCGCCCCAATTGGTGGCCGGAACGGCCAAATCCACCTTGCTCCGCCGCGTCTGGCCTCGCCGGCGGCTAGACGCCGGCGAGTTGACCTTGACCGTTGACTGGTGGGCCCCTGGTTGACTCTGTTGAGTCAATGACAGGTGGGGCCCCCTTCTGTTAATCACCAGATTAGCTTAAAACTAATTAAACCAGTTTAGTTAATCACTAACCCCCTGGGCCCACTGGTCAGTTGACCTGGACCGGCTGTTGACTTGCTGAGGTCAGCATGACCTCATGCTGACGCAGTAATTTAATTTATTGGAATTAATTTTATACAGGAAAATCCAGAAATTAACCCAAACTTCAAAAATTCATAGAAATTAATCTATAAATCCAAATGTAAAGTTTTATATATGAAAAATGATCAGAAAAATCCAACCTATCCATTGGTACTGGTTTCATGCATGTCAGAACAAGTTAAACCTGCTGTTTAGGCAATATAAGATTATGCACCATTAGGCTATGTTAAATGAGCTACCATTTGAACCTTTGGTTCAAATGAGTGCATCATATTGTTGCATATCGTCAGGTATTGATTGTGTTCCGATGTGTTCTTCGTGGTAGGTTCTGCCTCCGAGGATATCTCCGAGTATCCAACTGAAGGGCAGTATCCCACTACCACTCCATCAGGCAAGCAACCCATTGATCATTCCGATACAAACCCATGTTCTCGCTTCTGCCTTGTTTACTACATTAAGACAACGCGTTTCAAACTGCTGTGTGTTGCGGTAGTTGAACCCACTTCCTTTGCATGACCTGTCATTGCCACAGTAACTAGATGAAACCCACTAGCATGTGTAGGAGTTGATTGAGCCAATACATGTGTGTGTGTTCCTACCATGCTGTGCTTGCTATGCTTAGAGTTGTGTCAGGTCTGGCTCATCGGGATGATGAATTGGAGTGAAAGGTTGTGTCGGTGACAAGAGTGAAGTGTTGAATACGATTTGGTAAAGGAATCGATGAGAGGCCATGTAGGAGTACATGGTGGGTTGTTTCATTGAGGCCGTCCTTAAGAACTGAGATCTGTGTTTGTGATCCATGATACAGTTACTACCAAACATTGGGCCCTGAAATATGACCCCGCTCGACTTCTTAACCACCCTTGTCCTCTGTCCAGGAGTTGCAAGTAGTTTCTGGTGTTTGTAGTATGCTGGGGGCCGCACGCGGTGCTGACCATCGGGGTGGGCTGTGTTGCGGTAGGCACGTGGCACGGTGTACCGACTCGCCCGTTTGGTGTCTCGGGAACCCTGTTCACATCGTTCGGGGCCGTTAGTGGAAACCTCGTCCGGACTCCCTGCGGATGGAACCCGAATAGGCGATAAACCTGGACTAGAGACTTGAGTGTTTAGGTAGGTCATGGTCTACACCCACGTCGGCTTTCGCTTGAAGTCTGCCGAGCACATGTCGTGTGCAGACGCTAAGTGGTGGAAACATGTGTGAAGAAGTACACCCCTGCAGGGTTATAAATGATCTATTCGAATAGCCGTGTCCGCGGTAATGGACTTCTGGGTTACCTATATCAGTTCATAGACAAGTTAAATGGATACTACTAAAAATCTCAAGATAAGTGTGAGTACCGCGGATGGCCCTCTCGTAGGATGGCGAGAGAGGATCCACGGTGGAGTATTGTGTTGGTGTTAGTGGACTCGTGTGCGACAAATGATTTACAAGTGGTGTCTATCGTAGGATAGCTTAGCCAAGAGTCAAAGCTGGCTTGCTGCAATAACCCCACTACCTTCTTGAGAATGTGCATGTATAGTAGGTTCCTGTTGTAAGACTTGCTGAGTACCTCCGTACTCATGTTTGCTTTAATCATGTTTTTCAGACGACTGCACCAACCCCTCTGATGGGTTCTATGTAGACCTCGACGTTGACGAGTGACTTATCACCCAGGTGGTGATCCAAGACTTGTGAAGGGTCGATGTAGATAGACGGGCTTCGTCAAGCCTTCTTTCTTTCTAGTGTCTGTACTCAGACTAGTTTGCTTCCGCATGTGCTTGTATGTTTGTATGACCTGAGTGTTGGGTCATGTGACCCCTATCAGTATGGATGATATGTATGGCTCCCCGGAGCCTTCTAAATAAAGTATTTGAGTCGTAGAGTACTGTTGTGATGCCATGTTGTATTTACTCATATCGGGCATATTGTGTGTATGATTGAAATGCTTGGTATGAGTGGGATCCGACTATCTAGTTGTTTATCCTTGGCAGCCTTTCATATGGGGAAATGTAGTCTAGTGCTTCTGAGCGATAGTAGTCCGCTACAGCCCGGTTCACCGGACTCCTGCTAGCCCAGCACTACTGCTTGGACACTTGACTGGCCGGCATGTGTTTCACGTCGTTCCTATGTCTGTCCCTTCGGGGAAATGTCACGCGCTATTATTCGGAGTCCTGCCTAGCCTGCTACAGCCCGGGTTACCGGAGTCCTGTTAGCCCAGTGCTACAGCCCGAATAAATACGTTGATGACCGACATGCTCGATGTGATTCATGTATGCCTGTCCTCATAGGCTAGCGCCGCTTTGGGTTCACGACTAGCCATGTCGGCCCGGGTTCTCTGTCATATAGATGCTAGCGACACTATCATATACGTGAGCCAAAAGGCGCAAACGGTCCCGGGCCAGGTAAGGTGGCACCCATGGGAGTACCGTGCGTGAGGCCGCAAAGTGATATGATGTGTTACCCGCTGGATCGATGTGGCATAGGATCAGGGTCCTGACAGCGTTGGCATCAGAGCCGGACTGCCTGTAGGTTCGCTAAGCCAAACTTGTCGATGTCGAGTCTAGAAATGCTTTAGTTATATGTAGGGGAATTGATTGTGGGAGGGAACGTAAGGCTCTTTTACTCCTTTACCTTATGCCCTCTATTCTGAGTCATTCTCTTCTCATTCTACGTGGGTTAAGGACTAGGCTCTCTTCCTCTATCAGGTTCACGTGTTACTAAATCCGTAGTAACTTATAGGATTGTTGGTTACAACCCAGTTCCGTTCTACTAAAGTTTAGTATGTTGCCAATTGAACCAGAACCTTGATATGATGTTGTTGAGTGGTTTCGCAAACTGTTGTGGATGTCTCAAGTCTTTTTCTAAGCATTTACAGCCGTTATGCTGTCCAATTTCATCCAGAAATTCTAATGCCTTTGCACTATTTTGTGCTTTCAGATGGCTACCCGTCCCCAAAACCAAGTGGTTCGTCTGACCCGTTGCATCGGTATATGTCGTCATACCGCCATGTTGGTTCGAGTGATGGTTGAGGCAGGTTACCGATGGTACCCTGAATACACCGTCGAAGAGCAGTTTAGAGATTTTAACCAGAGCCAATATCTGTGCACGGTCAGGATATATCCATCTTATCCCGGAGCCACGGAACCACTCCACTGTTCTTATGGACTCGGGATCACTATTGGGATGTCCGTTCAAGATGCAGCCTACTCGATGATGACCATTATGCGAGCTAGAACTGCCTTGTTGAGCAACACTGAATTTCGCTACATGCCAGCATCCCTCCCTGGGGCGCATGGTTACCTTCAGGGCATGTACAGTGATGCATCCCATGAGGACTCACTCCTTTGCACCACTACTGAGATGTTGGAAGATAAGGACCGTGAAAACCGGGCCTTGCGTATGGAGCTCTTTAATGCTCGTGCTGATCATTGGGCCACCTTGACGAGGTTTGCACCTGCTGTGCAAGCCGGATACATGGACATGAGAGACTTGTATCCTGTGCGGGCTAGTCTGCCAGACTTCATGGAATGGCGTGAGGTGGGAGGCATCACCCATCCTCGTGGACCTCTTCTGCCGCCATCTGTTGGTCCAAGGCCGCACCCAAGTCCCTATGGTCCACAAGCACCGCAGGACCGTCTGTTCCCAGATGACCATGTTCCGCTTCCAGGTCTGGGTGGTGACTTCTATGAGGACTTCTACGGAGCCGTCTGAGCTAGTAGTAGTCTCGCTAGTATTGTAATAGTTGTATGTCCACCGTCCTGCGTGATTGTGGAATATAACTTAGTGTGTATCAATTCCGGAGGTGTAGAAAAATAATGTATAGGAGCTTGGAATGCCTCCAATGAGATGTAACGTCTTTCGTCTTAGTTGTACTTCAGCTTGAGCTTGTACTAAACTATGTATGATGTGTATGACCGTTGGTATATATATGGCAGTTTCTATATTACCATGTCATACGGATGATCATCTCTGCATTCCTTGTTATCCATTACATTCCGCACTTCCTTGGCCAGATTTTGCCATCCTGGTTTAAATCGTTGTTTTGTTTTCCTAGGATGGTCAACACCCGCAGCAACCCTGCTGCTCCGGAGCAGGGAGAAGCTAGTGCACCTAGAGAGGAAAGTCTGCCTCAACCACCTTCTCTGGCCGAAGTGATGCTGGAGGCAGAGCGCAACAGGCGCGACACCAACCGCTTGTTAGAGCGGATTGAGCAGAACACTGCACGCCAGCAGAGGATCAATCCAGTGTCCCTCAATGACTTTGTCAAGCTGTACCCGCCAAAGTTCAATCATTCCATCGAACCTCTCGATGCGGATGACTGGCTCCGCAGCATCGCCCACAAGCTACGTTCTGCCAACGTGGCTGAAGATGATAAAGTCACCTTTGCTGCCTATCAGCTCGAAGGCCCTGCCAGCCTTTGGTGGGACAATTATGAAGCTATGCGTCCGGTCGGCCAACTCACTACTTGGGCTGATTTCAATGCTGCTTTCCGTGAGCATCATATCCCGGAAGGCCTCATGGATCGCAAGAGGGAGGAGTTCTGTAACTTCACCCAGGGGAAGCTGACTGTGGATGCATACAGTCGCGAGTTTGGGAAGCTTGCACGCTATGCTCCCGAAGAGGTATCCACCGACGCCAAGAAGCGGGCAAGGTTCCGCAAGGGACTTAGCCCTGAGCTCCGTCGTGACCTTCGTCTGCATGAATGCACTTCCTTTTCGAAGCTAGTCAATAAGGCCATCAGTGCCGAGACAGGGCAGAATGATTTTGAAGCTTCACGCAAGCACTCCCGTGACTATGGTTCTTCGTCCGGTTTTGGATCGCAGAAGCGCCGGGTCTGGATCCCAAATTCTGCTATGCCACCCAGGTATACTCCGAGGCCATCCTTTGAGGCGCCTCGCCCCAATCAGCAGTATGTGCCACCCAAGACTTTTGGTGGCCCCACTGCCAATACTGCTCCACGCCCCAATATGATAACTTGCTTCAAGTGTGGTGAGCCGGGCCACTACATCCGTGAGTGTCCCCAGAACAACCCCAGCCAGTTCGGGAAGTCTGTTGGACGTGGTAAGTCAACAGCGAAGGTGCTTGTCGCCAAGCCAGCCGCCACTGCTCGTGGCCATGTCAACTACGTTTCAGTTGAAGAGACTCAAGAGGACCCCAACGTCGTTCTCGGTACGCTCCTTGTTAATTGCCATCCGGCAACTGTTCTCTTTGATACTGGAGCATCTCATTCATTTATTTCTGAGAGCTATGCTCGATTGCACAACACTACCTTTAGTGACATGCCCACCTCCATGGTAATTCAAACCCCTGGTTCTAAGTGGCAAACCTCTAGAATCAGCCATGGAAATGAAATTCTTGTTGACAGATTGGTCTTCCTTGCGTCACTAATAGCTCTCAAGTCTTCAGACATAAACATCATCTTGGGTATGGACTGGATGTCAGCTCATTACGCCAAGATTGATTGCTCAACTAGAACTGTCCAACTTACCCATCCATCGGGCAAGACAGTCAACGTTTTGACCCGAGTGTCGGAACGTCAGCTCTATTATCTAAATGCCAACCCCCTTCCAGACCTTGAAGATATTCCGGTAGTCCGTGACTTTCCGGATGTCTTTCCAGAGGAACTGCCAGGTGTTCCACCTGACAGAGATGTCGAGTTCGTAATAGACCTTGTTCCAGGAACCGTCCCAATCTCTAGGAGACCTTATAAGATGGCACCCCTAGAACTAGCTGAGCTTAAGAAACAACTCGATGAGTCCTTGCAAAAGGGTTTCATCCGTCCTAGTTCATCTCCATGGGCTTGCCCCGTCCTCTTCGTCAAGAAGAAGGATGGAACGGATCGGATGGTTGTAGATTACCGACCTGTCAATTTGGTCACTATCAAGAACAAGTATCCGCTCCCCAGGATCAACGATCTGTATGACCAGCTCGCTGGATCCTCAGTCTTTTCCAAGATGGATTTGAGGTTGGGCTACCATCAAATCAAAATCAAGAACGGGGACATTCCCAAAACGGCCTTCGTCACTCGTTACGGCCAATACGAGTACACTGTCATGTCCTTCGGTTTAACCAATACTCCAGCCACCTTCTCTCGGTTAATGAACTCGATCTTCATGGAGTATTTGGATAAATTCGTCGTGGTTTACCTCGATGATATACTCATCTACTCCAAGAATGAGGAAGAACATGCCGAACATCTAAGGCTAGTATTGATGAAACTTCGAGAGCATCGCCTTTATGCCAAATTCTCCAAGTGCGAATTCTGGTTGCCAGAAGTGACCTATCTGGGCCATGTAATCTCTGGCAAGGGCATTGCTGTCAATCCCGAGCGAGTTCAAGCTGTCCTTGACTGGACTCCACCTGAAATGGTCAAGCAAGTTCGGAGTTTTCTTGGTTTGGCGAGCTATTGCCGCCGCTTCGTCGAGAATTTCTCCAAGGTTGCCAAGCCTCTAACTGAACTCCTCAAGAAAGATAAAAAGTTCGAGTGGACCCCACAGTGCGAGTTCAGCTTTCGGGAACTGAAAAGACGCCTGACATCTGCTCCCGTACTGGTACCACCAGACTTCTCTAAGGACTTTGTTATCTACTGCGACGCCTCGCGACAAGGACTAGGTTGCATACTCATGCAAGATCGTCATGTGATTGCCTACGCATCCCAACAGTTGCGTCCACATGAGGATAATTATCCCACTCATGATCTAGAGCTTGCAGCAGTAGTCCATGCACTCAAAACCTGGCGACACTACCTTCTGGGTAATCGTTGCGAAATCTACACTGATCACCAAAGTTTGAAATATATCTTCACCCAACCGGATCTGAATCTCAGGCAAAGACGTTGGGTCGAGTTGATCTCAGATTACGACTTAGGAATAACTTACACCCCAGGCAAAGCCAATGTCATGGCTGATGCACTAAGTCGTAAGTCTTATTGTAACAATCTGGTGTTACAACAAGGTCAACCACTTCTCCACGAGGAATTTCGTAAGCTTAACCTTCACATTGTTCCTCGAGGATTCCTTTCCACCCTGGTGGCGAAACCTAACCTTACGGATCAAATCATAGCTGCCCAGAAGCGCGATAAGGGCATATCCCGCATCAGGGAAAACATCGCTAGCGGAGTTGCTAAATGTTTTTCCATGGATGAACGAGGTGTTGTCTTCTTCGAAAACCGCTTGGTGGTTCCCAAGAAGCAACATTTACGTCAATTGATTCTTAAGGAAGCTCATGAATCCCCTCTCACCATTCATCCCGGTAGTACTATAATGTATCAAGACCTACGCCAGAGGTTTTGGTGGACTAGGATGAAGAGAGAAATCGCTCAATACATTGCTAGTTGCGACGTCTGTCGTCGTGTCAAAGCAGAGCATCAACGGCCTGCTGGCACCCTTCAACCATTGGAGATTCCTGAATGGAAATGGGATAAAATCGGTATGGATTTCATTACCGGGTTTCCCAGAACCAAAAGAGGGAATAATGCTACCTTCGTTGTTGTCGATCGTCTCTCCAAAGTAGCCCACTTCTTACCTGTTCGCGAGAGCATAACCGCTAGCCAGCTAGCTCATTTGTACATCTCTTGAATAGTGTCTCTCCATGGTGTTCCATTGGAAATTAACTCAGACCATGGAAGTATTTTCACCTCTCGATCTTGGGAAAGTTTCCAAAATGCTTTGGGAACTCGACTTTCCTTTAGCACCGCCTTCGATCCTCAATCGAGTGGTCAAGTAGAACGAGTCAATCAAATTCTGGAGGATATGCTCCGAGCTTCTGTCATCTCTTTCGGTATGAATTGGGAGAAGTGCCTTCCATTCGCCGAGTTCGCTTATAACAACAGTTATCAAGCTAGCTTGGGTAAAGCTCCTTTCGAAGTTCTCTATGGACGAAAATGTCGAACGCCTCTTAACTGGTCAGAAACCAGCGAGAGACAACTCTTTGGCCCGGACATGATCCAGGATGCAGAAGAGCAGGTTCGCATTATTCGTGAGAAGTTGAAAACCGCCTAATCTCGACAAAAGAGTCAGTATGACTGCAAGCATAAGCCCATGGCTTATGAAGTCGGCGAAATGGCTTACCTTCGGGTTACACCTTTAAAGGGAACCCATCGATTCGGTATCAAAGGCAAATTGGCTCCTCGTTACATTGGACCTTTTCGCATTCTTGCCAAACGAGGGGAAGTTGCCTACCAGCTGGAACTGCCTCCGCATCTCTCCAGAGTCCATGATGTCTTCCACGTCTCTCAACTCAGGCGTTGCTTCTCGGATCCTATCCGTGGAGTGGACCACGAAACGCTTGATCTCCAAGATAACCTCACTTATCGAGAATACCCCGTTCGCATCCTTGATCAAACCGAGCGTACCACTCGACGCCACAATATCAAGTTTCTCAAGGTTCAATGGTCACACCATTCCGAGCAAGAAGCTACATGGGAAAGGGAGGATCGTCTTCGACTCGAGTACCCCACCTTCTTTCCGGAGGAACCTAAATCTCGGGACGAGATTCTTTTGAGTGGGGGTGAGTTGTCACATCCTAGCTAGCTCATGCATTAGAGTGTGCATCATGTTTACTTTTGACAGAAATTTGAAATGGGAAGGCAGAACCCCCAGCACCCCTCCTGAAATCAACTAGGGTTTGCTAAAAATATTTTCAATGAACCTGAAATGCCCTTCTAAAATGTTCACCCTCTTTGTCTTGGATTAAAACCTCTGGCAAAAATGGTGCATATTTTTCTAGGTCAACAGAAGGTTATTGAATTAATGCATTAGTATTTGAATTTGGGCATTTAAAATTTATAAAATATTTCAAATGCTCAAATATTTCCAAACCAAAATGTTCCTTGCTGGAAATATTCCAGCTAAGGACCAGATGAAGTTTGGTGATTTTTAGAAGTGTTTTGGTATTTTTAATAAGTCCACAAAGTTACAGAAAAATAGAAAAAGGAAAAGCAGAGGAAACTTACCTGGCGCCTAACCAGCCCACCTGCCGGCCCAGCCCAGCTGCCGCGCCAGCGAGCTGCTTGGCTTGGCCAGGCAGGCGCGCAGGTGCTCGACGCCGGCACCAGCGCGCGCCACGAGCTCCACCACCCCCCTCTTCTTCGAGCAAGATGAGCCCCGAGCGCTCGCCCGCTCTGGAGTCGCCCTTGACCCCGTCTTCCCCAACTCCGGCCGCCGAGATCGCCATCATCGCCCCGCTCAGCTCCGACCTTCCCCGAGCCCGCCTCGACGCTCGCTGCAACCACCGTGAGCCTGGCCACCTTCCCATCCTCCCCGTTCTCTCTCTTGAGCCCCGTAGCGATTACATGTAGCTCACCCGCACGCGCCGCCGCGGAGCTCGTCGCCGACGAGGCTCCGGCCACCCAACGGCCACGCCACCGTGTCCATCGCACTCACCACGTTGCGTTGGGTCCAACCCTGCACTCCACGCGCCTCACCTTGCCCCCTAGCGACAAGTCCGAGCTCACCTGAGCCCCGGCGCCGCCAAACACGTCGCCGGCGCCAACTCCGGCCACCCCGACCCCAACCAACTCCACCAAGAGTTGCGGGTCAGCTCCAGCTCCACGTAGATGCCCTCCGCGCCCCAATTTGTGGCCGGAACGGCCAAATCCACCTTGCTCCGCCGTGTCTGGCCTCGCCGGCGGCTAGACGCCGGCGAGTTGACCTTGACCGTTGACTGGTGGGCCCCTGGTTGACTCTGTTGAGTCAATGACAGGTGGGGCCCCCTTCTATTAATCACCAGATTAGCTTAAAACTAATTAAACCAGTTTAGTTAATCACTAACCCCCTGGGCCCACTGGTCAGTTGACCTGGACCGGCTGTTGACTTGCTGAGGTCAGCATGACCTCATGCTGACGCAGTAATTTAATTTATTGGAATTAATTTTATACAGGAAAATCCAGAAATTAACCCAAACTTCAAAAATTCATAGAAATTAATCTATAACTCCAAATGTAAAGTTTTATATATGAAAAATGATCAGAAAAATCCAACCTATCCATTGGTACTGGTTTCATGCATGTCAGAACAAGTTAAACCTGCTGTTTAGGCAATATAAGATTATGCACCATTAGGCTATGTTAAATGAGCTACCATTTGAACCTTTGGTTCAAATGAGTTCATTCCTTTCTGGTTTAAGTTGCATTAGGTCAGGACACATCCATAATGCCATGTCATAGCATGCATCATATTGTTGCATATCGTCAGGTATTGATTGTGTTCCGATGTGTTCTTCGTGGTAGGTTCTGCCTCCGAGGATATCTCCGAGTATCCAACTGAAGGGCAGTATCCCACTACCACTCCATCAGGCAAGCAACCCATTGATCATTCCGATACAAACCCATGTTCTCGCTTCTGCCTTGTTTACTGCATTAAGACAACGCGTTTCAAACTGCTGTGTGTTGCGGTAGTTGAGCCCACTTCCTTTGCATGACCTGTCATTGCCACAGTAACTAGATGAAACCCACTAGCATGTGTAGGAGTTGATTGAGCCAATACATGTGTGTGTGTTCCTACCATGCTGTGCTTGCTATGCTTAGAGTTGTGTTAGGTCTGGCTCATCGGGATGATGAACTGGAGTGAAAGGTTGTGTCGGTGACAAGAGTGAAGTGTTGAATACGATTTGGTAAAGGAATCGGTGAGAGGCCATGTAGGAGTACATGGTGGGTTGTTTCATTGAGGCCGTCCTTAAGAACTGAGATCTGTGTTTGTGATCCATGATACAGTTACTACCAAACATTGGGCCCTGAAATATGACCCCGCTCGACTTCTTAACCACCCTTGTCCTCTGTCCAGGAGTTGCAAGTAGTTTCTGGTGTTTGTAGTATGCTGGGGGCCGCACCCGGCGCTAACCATCGGGGTGGGCTGTGTTGCGGTAGGCACGTGGCACGGTGTACCGACTCGCCCGTTTGGTGTCTCGGGAACCCTGTTCACATCGTTCGGGGCCGTTCGTGGAAACCTCGTCCGGACTCCCTGCGGATGGAACCCGAATAGGCGATAAACCTGGACTAGAGACTTGAGTGTTTAGGTAGGTCATGGTCTACACCCACGTCGGCTTTCGCTTGAAGTCTGCCGAGCACATGTCGTGTGCAGACGCTAAGTGGTGGAAACATGTGTGAAGAAGTACACCCCTGCAGGGTTATAAATGATCTATTCGAATAGCCGTGTCCGCGGTAATGGACTTCTGGGTTGCCTATATCAGTTCATAGACAAGTTAAATGGATACTACTAAAAATCTCAAGATAAGTGTGAGTACCGCGGATGGCCCTCTCGTAGGATGGCGAGAGAGGATCCACGGTGGAGTATTGTGTTGGTGTTAGTGGACTCGTGTGCGGCAAATGATTTACAAGTGGTGTCTATCGTAGGATAGCTTAGCCAAGAGTCAAAGCTGGCTTGCTGCAATAACCCCACTACCTTCTTGAGAATGTGCATGTATAGTAGGTTCCTGTTGTAAGACTTGCTGAGTACCTCCGTACTCATGTTTGCTTTAATCATGTTTTTCAGACGACTGCACCAACCCCTCTGATGGGTTCTATGTAGACCTCGACGTTGATGAGTGACTTATCACCCAGGTGGTGATCCAAGACTTGTGAAGGGTCGATGTAGATAGACGGGCTTCGTCAAGCCTTCTTTCTTTCTAGTGTCTGTACTCAGACTAGTTTGCTTCCGCATGTGCTTGTATGTTTGTATGACTTGAGTGTTGGGTCATGTGACCCCTATCTGTATGGATGATATGTATGGCTCCTCGGAGCCTTCTAAATAAAGTATTTGAGTCGTAGAGTACTGTTGTGATGCCATGTTGTATTTACTCATATCGGGCATATTGTGTGTATGATTGAAATGCTTGGTATGAGTGGGATCCGACTATCTAGTTGTTTATCCTTGGCAGCCTTTCATATGGGGAAATGTAGTCTAGTGCTTCTGAGCGATAGTAGTCCGCTACAGCCCGGTTCACCGGAGTCCTGCTAGCCCAGCACTACTGCTTGGACACTTGACTGGCCGGCATGTGTTTCACGTCGTTCCTATGTCTGTCCCTTCGGGGAAATGTCACGCGCTGTTATTCGGAGTCCTGCCTAGCCTGCTACAGCCCGGGTTACCGGAGTCCTGTTAGCCCAGTGCTACAGCCCGAATAAATACGTTGATGACCGACATGCTCGATGTGATTCATGTATGCCTGTCCTCATAGGCTAGCGCCGCTTTGGGTTCACGACTAGCCATGTCGGCCCGGGTTCTCTATCATATGGATGCTAGCGACACTATCATATATGTGAGCCAAAAGGCGCAAACGGTCCCGGGCCAGGTAAGGTGGCACCCGTGGGAGTACCGTGCGTGAGGCCGCAAAGTGATATGATGTGTTACCCGCTGGATTGATGTGGCATAGGATCGGGGTCCTGACACATGGTTGACGATCGGAGGAGCCATCGGGCCTAATACTGACGATACAGAGGAACTCTCAATGAAAGCACCAATGTCGGTGTCAAAACCGGCGGATCTCGGGTAGGGGGTCCCGAACTGTGCGTCTAGGCGGATGGTGACAGGAGACAAGGGACACGATGTTTTTACCCAGGTTCGGGCCCTCTCGACGGAGGTAAAACCCTACTCCTGCTTGATTAATATTGATTATATGGGTAGTACAAGAGTAGATCTACCACGAGATCAGAGAGGCTAAACCCTAGAAGCTAGCCTATGGTATGATTGTTGTTCGTCCTATGGACTAAAACTCTCTGGTTTATATAGACACCGAAGAGGGCTAGGGTTACACAGAGTCGGTTACAACGGAAGGAGATCTTCATATCTATATCGCCAATCTTGCCTTTCACGCCAAGGGAAGTCCCATCCGGACACGGGACGAAGTCTTCAATCTTGTATCTTCATAGTCCAGGAGTCCGGCCAAAGGTTATAGTTCGGCTATCTGGACAGCCCCTAATCCAGGACTCCCTCAACCGCGTCTTCACCTTATTCCCCTTGAGATAAGGACACCCAGTCCTCGCCCAATTACAGTGGTAAGCCTTCAAGGTATACTTCCGAACCTTCACAGACTTCGTTCACCGGTGATCCACAATAACTCTTGGATGCTCAGAACGCGACGCCTAACCGGCTGGAGGATTCACAGTCCTCAAGTGTAATAAGTCTTCAGGTCACGCAGATAGAAAGACTTCAGTGATGCCTAACACTCTTTGGCTCTAGGTGTTTGGGCTTTGTCCTCGCAAGGATTTCTCTCTCTCAAAAGCTTCGAGGTGGGTTGCTCTTAAAACGACAAAAGCCGTGCACTAACTCTGAGCAGCCACCAATTTATGGTGTAGGGGGTGGGCTATTTATAGCCACTAGGCAACCCAACCTGATTTGTCCGAAATGACCCTGGGTCACTAAGGAACTGACACGTGTTCCAACGGTCAGATTTCAAAGCACACATGGCAACTTTACTTGGGCTACAAGCAAAGCTGACTCATCCAGCTCTGGATAAGATTTGCTCTCATTGTCTTTGCTCGAAGACATAGGATTTTGGTTGAGCATCACTTCAGTCATTCTGACTTTGTTTACTTGGACCCCACTTAACAGTACGGTGGTTCCTATGACTCAACAAAGAAGAAAAGGAAACAATGAAACATCTAAGTCTTCGCGCTCCATAGTGTTCACTCAATGTCTTCTCATGTCATAGTCTTCAAACATGAATATCTTCATATACCACCTCTGTCTTCAATGTCTTCATACATTTTTAGGGGTCATCTTCGGTAGGTAAACCGAATCAATGAGGGACTACTACCTGTGTTATCCTGCAATTCCCACAAACACATTAGTCCCTTAACCAGGTTTGTCGTCAATACTCTAAAACCAACTAGGGGTGGCACTAGATGCACTTACAGAACTTCACATCTCCCCATCCCAGTTCGGCGTGTTCTTCATCCAGGGTAATTAAAAGTTACTTTTACTGCCCTCTTTGATTCAAATGATTTATACAAAATCCTCAAAGGTGTTTTTCTTCAAATCTTCACAGACTAAACACTTCACATGTCATCTGTTCTTGATTCATTTCTCTAAGCTATATTTTTCTTCAAGATTCCTCAATTGTGTGGATTTTTTTATCTATACAACTCTGGAACCTAAGACAAAGAACGCTTAGTGAAATCTTCAAGACTCATCTGGTCAAATTCCTCAAACTTGTTCTTTTTACAAAACCTTCCGAGAACGCACATGACCTCTCCAAATTCCTCGCAACTATACTCTGTTCACAGGTACTCATGTCCGCTGCTAAATCACTAGGTTCTCATCAACTTAACTCATTTGCAGCGCTCCTCGAAGAGAAGTTGCATACATCTTCAGGGAATTCCATTGTTCAAATTCCTCAGCTGAAGAAAATGGCTGATGGAAAGAAGCCATAGAAAGGAGGAAAGAGGCCTGAAATCAATACTGCCTTTGAGATCCCTGATGACATATACAAAGACTATTGGACTCCTGATGAGGCCAAGTTTGGTAAGGAGGACAAAAATCAGTGCAAGGTGCGCATACAGAGGATAGAGAGGAGATGGGCAAGAGAGTGGAGGGAGTACAGCTATGTTACTCCCAAATACATGAAGAAAATCGCACTCAATCCTCCATGCCCAAGACCTCCATTGGCACCTGGCCAAGAAGCAGATCCCACCAGCCTCAAGCGCTGTGAGGATTATCCTAATGAATGGGCCAAGCGCCAGGCCAAGTTGGCTAGACAAGCCAGAGAAGCAGTGAGGAAATTCAACGAAGACTCTGCTGTTGCTGCTACTGCTGAGGCCTCTGTAAAACCGAAGAAGGCCAAGTCAGAGAAGCCTTCTCACAAGCCAAGTGCTTCTTCTTCAATGCCCTCACGGCCGAGTTCCTCAGCTATGCCCTCACGGCCAGAATCCTCAAAGCCCTCACGGCCAATTCCTCACGCTGCTCCTGCTCCTCCAAAATCCTCAGCTCCTCCGCTCAAGTCCTCAGCTGCTCCGAACAAATCCTCTGCACCTATGCATCTTGCCACGTGCCAAAGGACTACAGGAATCTCTATTGCCTCAGGAGATTCTGCTAGTTCCTCAGCTGCACTGAATTCTTCTACTGGCCCCTCTCTGCTGAAGACAAAGGCCACTGCTGGACGAGGTTCTCGCCCAAGTCCTCACAAGAAGCAGGTCGCCTTCCAAGTGTCGTCTGATGAAGACGAAGCTGATGATGAGGAACTTGTCGAAATCATCAGAGACATGTAGGTCAGGGCCGCTAGAGCCAAGGGCACAAATGTGCCTCTACTTTTGGATCCAAAGTTGATCCTCGACTACATTGATCTCTGGCATAAGGACCCAAACACTCCTATGCCTGATTTCATGTTGACTCCTAGCCAAAGTCATATGCTGACTGCCTTCATACAAGAAGAGAAATGGAAATTTGAAAAGGCCAGGCAGATCAACAAAGCGCAGTACAAGAAGGAGCGTTTTCTGAAGAAACACGCTGTCTCTAATACAACTGAAAAACTTGTCAATATTCAATCTGAGATCAAGAAACTTAGTGATGAATTTGATGTATACCGCGCTGACTGGCTTGGAGCCAAAGTCCGTTTTGTGAAGTTGACAGAAAAGTTCACTCCAAATGTTGCAGCTCCATCGCAACCAGAAATTCCTCAGGCTGAAGCATCTGCTCAGCCAACTGAAGAACATGCCAGCATCGCTGATGACATTCAGGCCGCTAAAGAAAATGTGAGTTCCAGGGCTGATGACTGCATTCCCGCCACTGATGAAATTGCAGGGCATCCACTAGTGGTGCACCTAAAGAAAATGAACAGGTCAGGGCAACTGCATCAGTTGTGCCTGAAGAAACTCAACCAAATTCCTCTGCTTCTCCTACGCCTACCCCAACTCTGATCCTTCCATCTGCTTCAGATGTGAAGAAGACTAAGGCTGCAGAGCGTGCAGCAGTGAAGAAAAGGAAGGCATCAACTTCATCAGATTCTTCAGCTCCGAAGAAGATGAATTATTTGACCAGCTCGTTTGCAAACCCCATTGATGTTGTTCCTATCTCAACCATGCCATCAAAGGATCTTGTTCCTTATGATGAAGAATATGTGATTCCTAGCGAATCCGATGAAGAAAATCCTTCTGCTGCTTCGTCAGAGCAGTTGGATGAAGAAATTGAAGTGGATGCAATCCCTTCAACTCCAGTTATTTCCTCGCCTATGCCTTAGTTTATTGCTGAAGAGGTCGGCGTCGAAGAAATGGATGATGAGGATGTGGACATTGGCTGTACCACACCTGGGCTGAATGATGACTTTTGGGAAAGTCAGCACCCCAACTCTCCATTGTTCACACCGTTGCAACAGATTCCTCAGTCCCCAGTAACTAAAGTTCAAATGTGATCTGATGAACCACATGCCACACCGTTTGTCCATGAAGAAATTCCAGCCACTAGTGCTGAAGAAAATGTAAATGAAGAATTGAAGACCCAGACTATCACTGAAGAAGAAGCTGAAATTCCTCAGCCTGTGGAGCCTGAGATTGCGATTCCTGAGGTAATAATGCAATTGACTAACACTCCTCAGCCCAAACCAAAGGATCCATTCTCAAAGAAGCAGAAATTCAAGGCTGATGATTTCTTCGGCGAGCACGTGTTCTCCACTGACTACAATCCCTACGATTCTGCTCGTCTTAGAAGGAAGCGCTTCTGGACCGCCAGCCAGGCCAACTTCTATTCTTCACTACTCTTCAACAAGGACAAAGTCTTCGACCACGAGCATATTCCTCATGTGGACATGGAATCACTGCCATGCTTGGCACCTGTCCTCAGGGTGCTTCATGACACAGGCCTCCTCAACTTTTGCACAAACATAGTTGATTGGAATGAAGAGCTCGTTCTTCAATTCTACGCAACACTGCTCATCACAGGAGATGCTGACGATGTGAACTCCTGGGTTTTGGACTGGATGACCGAAAACACTCACTACAAAGCACTGGGCTCTAAATTACTTCACGCCCTGCCCATCAGTCCTCCACCTAAAGGAGCTCGTTGCATGTACCAAGAGCCTGAGCTTACAGATCACTATATGCAAGTGCTGATGAAGCCATTGAAACCTGGTCAAGCCTCAAGGACAAAATTCCTCGTGAAGGAATTGCAGTACGTACCAAGGACAGTCTATCGCATTCTGACGAAGACTATGAGTCCAATCAAAGGCCACGACTCATCTGATGAGGAAATTGTTGGCATCAGGAAGAATCTGGTATTCAACATCATTCATGGCATACCCGTCAACTATCATGATTTCTTCATGAGGACTCTGGCAAATGTTGCACTTTCTCCGTTTGAGCTGAAGCCTTATGCACCTTGGATTATGAGATTCCTCAGGACAAGGTCTTCACTCAACTACAAGGCTGATTTTCATAATCACCTCAGCTACTTGCCCCGATTGAAGTCCTCAAGCAGACCTATTCCTCAGCTGATAAAAAGGGCAAGTCACCAGCTGTTATTGATGAAGGCATTCGTCCATTGGATGGTCAGTTTCGCAAAGCTGCATCTTATTCCACCAATGATGACTCTATCACTCATGTTCTGCTACCCATGCCTCCAAGCCAAATCCTCAAGCCACTGCTCCTCGTGTGATGGCTGACCGTGAGCTTCTGCTAAGTCTTCACCAGAAGGTGGATCGAAACCATAAATGGGTTAAGCATCAGTTTGGTTCAATTCTTCACAACATGACTGCTGCACATAATGCAGTGAAGAAAAATCATTACTACCTCCATGAAGTCTTCGGTCGCACCTGGGCTATTCTGTCACATGTATATGGTGAAGAAGATCTGAAGCAAATGGGTCTCAAGGAGGACTTTGACAGGTCCGCACCTCCACCGAAGAAATACAAGAAGGTCAAGGTTCCTTCCTTGGTGGCCATCTCCTATTCTTCATCGCGCGACACCGATGAGCATGAAGACTTGGACGACACTACGGCAGGCCCTACATCAACAAACGACCCCAACAACGCTGGCGCTCCTTCATCAACTTGATATTCTTCAGGGGCGTTAGTCCTCATTTTCGATCCTTTTGGTCATTCGATGACAAAGGGGGAGAAATTTGAGTCAGTCTTCAAGCGGTTCTATCTTATATCGGCGTTTTTTTTCTTAAGTTACATCTCTCGTTCTTCTGATGACTTTGCTGGATCGAGTTGTAAACTTAAACTCTATGGTGACCTGATACTTTTGCTGTAGTTTTTCTGCATGCTTATTCCTCATTAATGTTTATGCACGCATGCTAAATTACATCAGTCACCATATTTCATCATGCATTTCAAATTCTTCATATACTATGTCAAATGTGTGTATGAATTACAAGATATAGGGGGAGATCTCCATGATTCAACTCTTCAAGTGTGCATTGCTTCAAAAGCAAATTCCTCACTATGCACATCTTCAGGTGGAGTTCTTCTATATCTTGCAATCAAATTCCTCAATATCAGTATTTACACTTCATATGTTTATCCCCGTTGAAAATTTAACCTATATTGTCATCAATCACCAAAAAGGGGGAGATTGTAAGTCCATCTAGTGCCCCTTAGTGATTTTGGTGTATTGAAGACTTATAGGTTAATGGACTAATGTGTTTATGAGTGTACATAGGTCTATAATTCTATGAGGAGTTTGATATTTACAGAGAAAGTCGACCCCTAAAAATGAACTTCTTCGACTGAAGACTTTGGATTTCTGAAGACTTTCTAAAGACTTTGAAAGTGAAGAAATTGGTGTAACCTTGAAGACTTGGTATTCATTTGAGGAACATGAAGTGTGAAGACTTTTGTTTTCATAGTTTCATTTTCTCTTTCTTGAGTCATAGGAAACACCGTACTGTTAAAGGGGGTCGAGGAAATACTAAGGAAATTTTCCAAGTGATGCTCAACTCAAAATCCCTTTGAGTGAAGCCATTGGAAATCTCATATAGTTCAGTCAATTTCTTCAGTGACAGAGACGAAGTTCTTCTGGTCGCTGAGGAATTTGTTAGGAATTCGCCACTGCGGATTGCCTACAAGTGAGGAACATGATAGCCCTGAGGAATTTTGTCGGTGTACAAAAAGGGGGTACACTTTTCGTACCCCTATAACTGTGCACGGGCAGTCCGAGCCACGGGCACCGTGTCACACCCTGCATTTTGTAACATTTCATTTGCATTAATAAAGCATGAAAATTTGGACCAACAAAAACTTTTGCATAATTTGGCTTTTAGTTTGAAGTTGGTTTTCTCTGTGTGGTTTTTCAAGTGCTCTTAATAGTCAACTACTCCACCTTCTATACTTCATCTCCTTGTCCCAAACTTCTGCCCAATGATCATGCCATGTGTATAGAGCAATATAGTATTTTCTTACAAAAATAATTTGGCCAAAAAGTATTTTCAAAAATTAGTTTTCCAAAAACCCCTGGATTGAGGTTTGCACTGCAAATACTTAATTAAGGGCAGTAAAAATATTCCAAAGATATATTTGACTCCTATTAGATATAGGATACCCAGAAACCACAAAAATATAATTTTGAAAGTTATTTTTCTATTTTATTTAAAGGATTTTTCTTAAGTCCAGAAATGGTCTTAAATAGGTTAAAATTATTTAAAAGCTTTAAAAATATTTGAGAAAAATTAGGGAGACTCAATGGACATATAGTTTCCATATATATGAGTTTCAACACATGATTATGAACAAAATATTGGACAAGACCTCCCAAAACCATTTCTTCCCATTTCAAGGATTTGAAATATTTCTACAGGACATATTTTCATAAAAATCCAAGGAAAATCCAGCAAGTCACAAATACACATTGTGATCACCTTGCAAAGCCTTGTGCCAATTAAAGTCATTTTGGTTCACCAAAATGCCCCAAAGCCCTCTCTGACCAGAACCATATTTGAACAAGTTTGTACTACCAACTTTCTCTCCTTGACCCCAACTTTTGTGAGCATGTTCACATGACCAAATAAGGCCACTACACCAAGTGGTGCATCAAGGAGAAGTGAATTGCTCAACTAGATCTACACAAGTCCATTTCTGCTAAATTCTAGGGTTTACAAAAGTTGCATTGGCAACTTTGCCTCAATAAGCTCCAAATTGGTGGAAGACCCTAATTATATGTGTCATTTCACCCTGTGGAGTATCATGGCAACTGGAAATCATTTGCTCGCCAAAACCCTTATCAAACACCTTCTGCCACTTTTCAAAAATCCCCCTTTTGACCACTAAAACTATTCTCCATGAGATAAGCTTTTTACCACAGCCCCTCCTAGACCCCTTTCACCTCCAGTAACAATGGCAAGTACACAGCTCCATTATTGGATGGGTAAAACCCCATTTTCTCATTCTGGACAGCCCATTTGCACCCTTCTTCTTCTTCTCTCCTCACCCCAGTGGCCATCCAGAGCATCCAAAGCCTCTCCCCACTTCTTTACTACTCCCTAGCACTACTAGACATCAGTGGCCACGCCCACAAGGCATATAATATGCCATGCCGGCCATATGGGCACTCTGGAGCGCGCTACAGTGCGCTCCCGCACTGTAGCCGCCCCCTTCCAACCACCTCCGGCCACCTCGGCTCTCCCCCGCGCGCCTGCCGATGTGCCTCGGCGTCCGCGACACGCCACGGCGCTGTCCCCCTCTCCTTTCCTCTTCCCCGCGCCTCCGCGCTAACAGACACCGGTCGCCCGAGCGCGCCAATGGCGCGGCTCACACGCGCGCTGCCCTGACGCTTTCACGCTCCTTATCTCCCTCCCTCTGGGCGTAGACAACCCCTACAAACGCCCCAGACACGGCGCCCTCTTCCCCCAAGCCCTGCAGCGATGAGCATGAGCTCGCCGGCGCACGGGTCTACGGGACCTCGCCGTTCATCTATTTATAGGCCTCCCTGAGCTCTCCTCTCCTCACCACTCGCCCTCTCACTTCCCTAGTCGCTCCCCTGCACCCCCAGTTCCTCCCCAGAGCCGCCCGAGCTCGAGATCGAGCTCGAGCTCCGCCGCCTCGGGTCGCCGTCGATCTCAGGGTATGGGCTCCCTCCACCCCTCCTCTCTCTCGATCTGGGCCCTCCACACCTCCCTGATCATTTCCCCTCTGTTTCCCCTCTCCTGTGCAGCCGGAAACGGCCGGAGCCACCGCCTCCCGAAGCTCCTCCGCCGCAGCTCCTCGTCGCCGGCGAACCAGGCACCCCCGCCGGCCAAGTCCACCACCCATCGACGTGCGGAAGCCTCCTGAAGCCATCCCCGCACTCGCCGGAGCTCGCCGTGGCCTGCATCGTCGCCGGTGAGCACCGCGACCCCCTTGTCCACGGGTTAGTGATGACCAGTGGGCCCCGCCTGTCATCCTCTCCCTCGTTCCCACGCCCCTCTCTCTCCCTGGCCTGCGGGCCCCGGCTGCCAGGTTTGAAATGGGTGGGCGGGCGCGCGCGCTGTGCGCTGGCTCGGCTGGGCCGGCCCGCTGGTTGGGCCTGTTGCTCCGCAGCTGCTCCGGCCCAGCAGGAACAGGGCCCTTTTTCTTTTTCTTTTCTGTCACTTTTTCCAAATATTCCACAGGGCAAAATATATGTCCAAATAAATTAATTCCAATTTCTAAATTCCCAAAATATTGCAACCTATTTAATGGTGCAACTTTCATTCAAATCCAGCAACCTTTTCTTCACTATAAATATTTAAATGTGATTTTAAGCATTTAAATATGCCTTTGTAAATCCATTTCTCCTATTCTACTACACCAAATCCAAAACTAGGAATTTTCCCCTTCTTAGTTTCCAACCTAGTTTTTTTTAAATGAGTTGACATTTTTCTGAGCACTTTGGTTTTCCTGTTTTATTATTGCCTTATTTTCTCGTTATTATTTTGCGACGATAGATTGCGTTGCTGACGAAGGAGTTGGACCAGAAGACTTTGAAGACCCAGAAGACTTTGCTGAGCCAGGCAAGCAGCCCTTTAACCATGTCTATGAAACCTTTTTTATGCATGTCATATAACACTTTATTAGCGTTGCTTCGGGATCATGATGTGATGGTGACCACTTTGATGGGTTGCCTCTGTTACTTCCTCGTTGATACTTGCATTGTGCATGACCCTACCTCCTTATGAGGGTTATGTCGGTGGGAGTAGATGGGATGCTAAAGTAGTTGCTACGCAAAAAGGGATGGGAATATGCATGGCGATGGAGACAAAGTATTTTCAAAGGACTTCTCGAAAACCCCATCAGGTGCCACTTATGCCCGAGGGAGATGATGAGTTGGGTAACCACTTGATGACGAGGTGGTGTACCGAGACAAGTGTGTGTTGTTTTCCAAAACGGATTGGTTTATGTTGCGACCGTTATTCCAACCTTACATGCGCAACCACTCTACCCTCATATGGGAAAGGGCATTATTGATTACCTAGGTCGATACTAGCTTGGAGCCCGCATTACTAGTGACGGGGGAGAGTTGGTGCTCTCTCTCGGGACGGGGTCGTGCCAGGTAGGGCGGCCATGACTGTTTTCACAGGGCACCGGATACACCGTTTTGTCCCCTCTCGGATGTTACGATCTCGAGTGAGTCTCGCAAGATGTTCATCGTGAGGATACGGAACAACGAGTGGACTCCATGTTAGTGTCGTCTAGGGAAAGATAGTGATCGGGTGCTTACCCCGGGTACTTGAGGTACCGTGGGACGTGGATGACACAGAAGTTCCCCGGATCTTGTGGGTAAAGTGTGCAACCTCTGCAGAGTGTAAAACTATTCGAATAGCCGTGTCCACGGTCAAGGATAGTTGGGTAACCGCTCTTGGTCTACGTCCACATGTTTACAAACCAGTGTGTGTGTTTGGATAAGTGGGGAGAACTACCTGGGTCAAGTCAAGGACTTTACATGGTTGAGTTGGGTTGGTGCCCACTCTATTTATGTTGATATGTGTAGCATGTCCTCATGGGTACTTGAATTCTCCTGATGCATGTCTTACAAGTTGTTGAACATGTCATTGCACTCAAAACTAGCTTTCCGCAGAAATTTACCTTTACCATGCATTGTTGTACCTTGAACCAAAACATGGGTTGCTTGCGAGTACATTCAAAGTACTCATTGGCTTGCCACTGGTTATTTAATTGGCCAGGCATGGAAGAACAGGAGTTCGAAGAAGAATTCTTTGGAGACGAACATGCGAACTAGGACGTTTCCCAGTCAGAATGCCTGTAGGGATTAAGGCAGATGGCATGGGTTCTACTTATCGACGGAGATTTCCGCTGCTTGTGTTTCATTTGATGTTCAGCCCTTAAGGCTTTATCTATGTAAGACTTGACCATAATGGTCATAATTTGTGTAAGACGGTATGTATGGATGTAAGACTCTTGTTATTCAGCTTCTGTGTGTTCAGTGAGCATTGATCTCTGGGATCACTGTACACATGCATTCGGTGATCACGACTTATGAGTCGGGGTCCCCACAGAGCTGGTATCAGGGCCATCCTGACTGTAGGAAGCCTTAGTTAGCATGGACGTTAGTTAGCTTGAGACCATCTAAACTTCTCTTCTTTTCCAAAGCTTACCCAACCCAAGGTATTTTTTCCCTTATTGACCTCTCCCATTCAACCTTTGTAGATGGCTGCCGTACCTGAAGACTTCCTGACCACCGGATTTCCCGTGCTTCTCGAGGATAGCCTCAAGAAGTGCCAGTTCCATCGAGCCCCCATTTTCACCTACCATGAGCATTGGATCAATGACACCGAGAGGGAGTATCATGTGGAAGTGATTATGAAGGCCAATGACTCACCAACAAGCTGGTTCTTCAAGGGACCCCAGATGGCAACACTAGTTCTTGCCGTCGAGACGGCAACCCTCAAGGCACTCACCCGCCTCCGAGACCTTCTTCCAGAGATGGCAGACGAGTTGGCAACCCGCTTCTTGCCTTATCGGAAGGAAGGTGAGGATGAGAGCAGTGCACTAGCTCCACCATTAGAAGAAGGACTTCCACTCCGATTCCAGACCTACTTCAGCCTTTGTGCCGATAGTTTGGCACAACACTTGGCCTCAGAATCAATGGAACTCCGAAAGGAACTCCATGAGACCAAGGCACTTCTTCGCCAAGCACAAGAGAAGACGGATAGGATCAAGAAGGAAGGTGCTCCCCCTGGCCAGCCCGCAATCGCATACAGAGGCAGAAGACCCCCAAAGGATGAAGAACCACCACAGCAACACCGCATGAGCACAAAGGAATAGCGCAAGCTCTTCGCACCACCGGCAAAGCAACGCCGTGTTGAGCTCCTCCACTCCCCCACCCCTTCAAGTGAAGAGGAAAGCCAGGCCACCGATGACGAGGAGGAAGACCCAGAAGAGCAGGACTATGCGACCGAGCATTCCACCACTTAGGCATCATTCGCAGCCCGGATGTGCCCGTTAGTAACCCCTACAGTAGGATAGGTCGTGTACCCTTATGCGAAGTTCAGTCCTTGTAATGGTTCATAGGAAACCATGTAGTGTTGCGTTTGCTTTTGGAGTGTTTGATGGACGTCGTGCTTTCCTACGGGAACTTGTAAGCGACTACATCACCCATTTGGATTTTAATGGATGTGTTGGCCTTTTGACCCTTGCATGAAAACAATTAGTGTCATACCAACCCCCTTACTAGGCATCCCATCTATATTGCTTTCCCCATCTTCCCCAATCATGAGACCTTGATCGCTCCAACAGGATGCCTGTTGTAACTCGTACTGGTACCTCTACCCAGCAGCAAGAAGTCGAAGAAGGAGCCAGTCAGGACCAAACCCAAGGACAAGTTCCACCGCCGCCACCGCCTCCAAACATGGACATGGCTCAGCTTCTCCAAGCCTTCCGAGAGGAACGCCAAGCCAACACTGCAGCCCTCCAGATGATTGCTCAAGTTGTCAACCACCAGCCGGCGGGAAACGGCAATGGACGTTCCACGTTGGTGGAGTTCAAGAAGCATGCACCACCCACCTTCATCGAGACTGCTAAACCCCTGGATGCAGACGACTGGGTCCGCACCATTGAGGATCTGCTGGAACTAGTCGGATGCACTGAGGACCGTGAGAAGGTGGCATATGCTGCTCACTGTCTCGGGGGAACTGCTAGAGCTTGGTGGGATAGATTCAAGGCCATGCATGCTGAACAAAACAACACTTGGAATGACTTCAAGGCAGAATTCCGCAAGGCCCACATTCCTTCCGGAATCATGGCCATCAAGAAGCGTGAGTTCCGAGCCCTAAAGCAAGGTAGTAGCACTGTCAAGGAGTACATGCAGAAGTTCAGTGTTCTCTCAAGGTATGCTCCTGAAGATGTTAGCACTGATGCTGCCAAAAAGGAGCGCTTCATGGAAGGCCTTAACCAGACTCTGCAGTACTCGCTTGTTGTGTGTGATTGCCTGACCTTTCCTGATCTGGTGAACAAGGCACTCATGCTTGAGGACAAGCGGCGTGCTTTGGATGATACCCGTAAGCGCAAGATGATCAGCAAGGGTAGCTCCAGCAACCAGAAGCCTCGCCCGTGGCAGCCAGCCCCGGTCAAGCCAACCTATCAGCAGCCAAGAGCTCCTGCACCCCGCACCAACTATCAGCCTCAGCAGTATGTCAACTCCAGGCCAACTTACAACAACCCCAATAACAATGCCGGCAAGAGCAGCAACCCCAACCAAGTCACTTGCTTTGGATGTGGTCAGCCAGGACACTACTCCAAGAATTGCCCCAACAAGAAGCCCGACGCCCCACACCCCAATGCGTAGAACCCAGGACAAGGCCGTGGAATGCCACTAAGGAATCAAGCTCCCCGCAACTCGCCCAACAACGGCAAGGGTCATGTGAATCATGTCACTGCCGAAGAAGCCCAGGAAGACCTGGACGTCGTGCTGGGTATGTTCCTTGTCAACTCAACACCTGCAACTGTCTTGTTTGATTCTGGAGCCATGCATCCATTTGTCCCCCAAAGGTTTGCATTAAAAAGTGGCATGACCCCTACACCCCTGAATAACCCTATGGTGGTACAAACCCCCGGAGCAGAGATGAGAGCCAAGATAGGATGTAGGGGAGTCGGGATTGTCATTAATGGGGTAGACTTCCAAGCAGACCTTATCATCTTAAGATCACAAGGCTTAGATGTGATCTTAGGAATGGATTGGCTCATCAAGTACCAAGGCTTGTTAGATTGTGCCAACCGGTCAGTCACTGTGACCAATGACCAAGGAGTCGAAGTAAAGTTTGCTCCCAACCCCACCTCTACTCAAGTCAACCAAGTCAACTGTCTGACTGAAGTTGGATTGGAGCAAGTGCCGGTAGTGTGCGAATACCCCGATGTCTTTCCTGATGAGCTACCGGGAATGCCTCCTGACCGAGACATCGAGTTCATCATCGAGCTCATGCCCGGAGCAGGACCCATCTATAAGAAGCCTTATAGGATGGGGTCGGAAGAGTTAGCAGAGTTAAAGAAGCAACTGGAAGAGCAGTTAAGGAAGGGATTTATCCGCCCTAGTGCTTCCCCTTGGGGATCGCCTGTTCTGTTTGTGGCAAAGAAGGACGGTACCATCTGCTTATGCATTGACTACCGCTCCCTCAATGAGGTCACAATCAAGAACAAGTATACACTTCCCAAGATTGAAGCTCTGTTTGATCAACTCAATGGGGCCAAGGTGTTCCCCAAGATTGACCTCAGATCTGGGTACTACCAGCTGAATATCAGACCCCAAGATATTCCGAAGACGGCATTTGTAACCAGATATGGCCTGTATGAGTGCACGGTCATGTCCTTTGGATTGACCAATGCCCCAGCTTACTTCATGTATCTCATGAATAAGGTCTTCATGGAATATTTGGACAAGTTTGTCGTTGTATTCATCGATGACATTCTTGTCTTCTCAAAGACGGAGGAAGAACACGAGCAACACTTGAGGATGGTCCTAGACAAGCTTCGAGAGCACCAACTGTATGCCAAGTTCAGCAAGTGTGAATTTTGGCTGCATGAGGTTGGATTCTTGGGTCATGTTTTGACTGAAGAAGGATTGTCGGTCGATCCCACTAAGATTGAAACCGTGACCGAATGGCAATCCCCAAGCAATGTGAAGGAAGTCAGAAGCTTCCTCGGACTCGCGGGATATTACCGCAAGTTCGTTGAAGGATTCTCAAGCATTGCCCGACCCATGACTCAGCTCTTGAAGAAGGACAAGAAGTTTGAATGGACGCCGAAGTGTGAAGAGAGCTTCCAGGAGCTGAAGAAGAGATTGACCACCGCCCCAGTTCTGGCCACACCAGATATACACAAGGAGTTCGTGATATACTGTGATGCGTCAAAAACCGGACTGGGAGGTGTTTTGATGCAAGAGGGCAGAGTCGTAGCTTACCTATCAAGGCAACTACGGCCTCACGAAGAGAACTATGCTACTCATGGCCTCGAGTTGGCCGCTGTAGTTCATGCCCTGAAGACATGGCGACATTACCTCCTAGGGAAGCGGTGTGAGATATACACGGATCACAAAAGTCTAAAGTATATTTTCACTTAGAAGGAATTGAACATGAGGCAAAGAAGATGGCTAGAGTTGATCAAGGATTATGACCTCATTGTTCAATACCACCCTGGAAAGGCTAATGTGGTAGTAGATGCATTAAGCAGGAAGGCTTGTTCCTTGAATACTATGCTTAAGGAAAGGCTACCCGCCTTGTATGGAGAACTTGAAAGCTTTGAGTTGGAGCTGGTTGCACCAGGATTCTTAGCCAACCTTGAAGTCAAGCCTACCCTAATGGATGATATTTAGGAAGCTCAGAAGGGACACGAAAGTATTGAAGGCATCAAGAGGAAGATCAAGGCAGGCAGGGCCCCAGGATTCTCAGAGGATGAGCAAGGAATTGTGTGGTTTGGGAATCGCATTTGCGTACCCAACAAGATTTAGCTCAAGAATTTGATCTTGCAAGAAGCTCATGACACCCCGTATTCCATCCACCCCGGAGGGACCAAGATGTATCAAGACCTAAAGGAAAGATTCTGGTGGCATGGCATGAAGAGAGAGATAGCCACTTTCGTCGCTAAGTGTGACATATGCAAAAGGGTCAAGGCTGAACATCAGCAACCTACTGGATTGTTACAGCCTCTCAAGGTGCCCGAATGGAAGTGGGATAAAGTCGGAATGGACTTCATCACTGGGTTACCCAGGTCAAATACGGGACATGACTCCATCTTGGTCATAGTCGACCATTTGACCAAAGTAGCCCATTTCATTCCTGTCAAAACGACTTACAAGGGAAACCAGCTAGCCAGCCTCTACATCAACAGAATCGTAAGCCTTCATGGTGTTCCCAAAGAGATTGTGTCAGACTGAGGAACCCAGTTTACCTCAAGGTTTCGGAAGAAGTTCCAAGAGGCCATGGGGACCAAGTTGTCCTTCAGCACTGCTTTCCACCCACAGACCGGAGGTCAGACAGAACGAGTGAATCAGATACTCGAGGACATGCTCCGAGCCTGTGTCTTAGCATATGGAGCTAGGTGGGAAGATTGCCTCCCTTTCGCCGAGTTCTCCTACAACAAAAATTATCAGTCCAGCCTCCAGATGGCACCATTTGAGGTGTTGTACGGATGCAAGTGTCGCACACCCCTCAATTGGTCAGAGACCGGAGAAGGGCTAGTCTTTGGGCCTGATATCCTCCGTGAAGCAGAAGAGCAAGTCCAGCTTGTCAGAGAGCGTTTGAAGACTGCCAAGTCAAGGCAGAAGAGCTATGCTGACTCACGTCGTAGAGACATGAACTTCCGAGTTGGAGACCATGTCTATCTCCGGGTCACACCTCTCAAGGGAACCCAGCGCTTCCATGTCAAAGGAAAGCTCGCCCCAAGATACATAGGCCCCTTCAAGATCACTGACCGGCGAGGAGAAGTGGCTTACCAGTTGGAACTGCCACCGGAACTATCCGATGTGCACAACGTATTCCACGTGTCACAACTCTGGAAGTGTCTCCAAGTCCCAGAGAAGCCTGATCTTTACAAGGACGTCAATCATCAAGCCATTGGCCTTCAGCCTGATTTGACTTACCGTGAGAGGCCCATCTGCATTTTGGATGAGGCTGAGCGATGCACTCGAAGCCGCACGATCAAGTACTTCAAGGTCCAATGGAGCAACCACTCTGAAGCAGAAGCAACCTGGGAACGTGAAGACTACCTTAGATCCGAGTTTCCGTATCTTTTTAAAGCCTAGTTTAGGAATCTCAGGGACGAGATTCTTGTAAGGGGGGTAGGTCTGTCACACCCTGCATTTTGTAAAATTTCATTTGCATTAATAAAGCATGAAAATTTGGACCAACAAAAACTTTTGCATAATTTGGCTTTTATTTTGAAGTTGGTTTTCTCTGTGTGGTTTTTCAAGTGCTCTTAATAGTCAACTACTCCACCTTCTATACTTCATCTCCTTGTCCCAACTTCTGCCCAATGATCATGCCATGTGTATAGAGCAATATAGTATTTTCTTACAAAAATAATTTGGCCAAAAAGTATTTTCAAAAATTAGTTTTCCAAAAACCCCTGGATTGAGGTTTGCACTGCAAATACTTAATTAAGGGCAGTAAAAATATTTCCAAAGATATATTTGACTCCTATTAGATATAGGATACCCAGAAACCACAAAAATATAATTTTTAAAGTTATTTTTCTATTTTATTTAAAGGATTTTTCTTAAGTCCAGAAATGGTCTTAAATAGGTTAAAATTGTTTAAAAGCTTTAAAAATATTTGAGAAAAATTAGGGAGACTCAATGGACATATATTTTCCATATATATGAGTTTCAACACATGGTTATGATCAAAATATTGGACAAGACCTCCCAAAACCATTTCTTCCCATTTGAAGGATTTGAAATATTTCTACAGGAAATATTTTCATAAAAATCCAAGGAAAATCCAGCAAGTCACAAATACATATTGTGATCACCTTGCAAAGCCTCATGCTAATTAAAGTCATTTTGGATCACCAAAATGCCCCAAAACCCTCTCTGACCAGAACCATATTTGAACAAGTTTGTACTACCAACTTTCTCTCCTTGATCCCAACTTTTGTGAGCATGTTCACATGACCAAATAAGGCCACTACACCAAGTGGTGCATCAAGGAGAAGTGAATTGCTCAACTAGATCTACACAAGTCCATTTCCGCTAAATTCTAGGCTTTACAAAAGTTGCATTGGCAACTTTGCCCAAATAAGCTCCAAATTGGTGGAAGACCCTAATTATATGTGTCATTTCACCCTGTGGAGTATCATGGCAATTGGAAATGATTTGCTTGCCAAAACCCTTATCAAACACCTTCTGCCACTTTTCAAAAATCCCCCTTTTGACCACTAAAACTATTCTCCTTGAGCTAAGCTTTTTACCACAGCCCCTCCTAGACCCCTTTCACCTCCAGTAACAATGGCAAGTCCACAGCTCCATTATTGGATGGGTAAAACCCCATTTTCTCTCTCTGGACAACCCATTTGCACCCTTCTTCTTCTTCTCTCCTCACCCCAGTGGCCATCCAGAGCATCCAAAGCCTCTCCCCACTTCTTTACTACTCCCTAGCACTACTAGACATCAGTGGTCGCACCCACAAGGCATATAATATGCCATGCCGGCCATATGGGCGCTCTGGAGCGCGCTACAGTGCGCTCCCGCACTGTAGCCGGCCCCTTCCAACCACCTCCGGCCACCTCGGCTCTCCCCGCGCGCCTGCCGATGTGCCTCGGCGTCCGCGACACGCCACGGCACTGTCCCCCTCCTCTCTCCTCCTCCCCGCGCCTCCGCACTAGCAGACACCGGCCGCCCGAGCGCGCCAATGGCGCGGCTAACACGCGCGCTGCCCTGACGCTTTCCCGCTCCTTCTCTCCCTCCCTCTAGGCATAGACCACCCCTACAAACGCCCCAGACACGGCGCCCTCTTCCCCCAAGCCCTGCAGCGACGAGCATGAGCTCGCCGGCGCACGGGTCTACGGGACCTCGTTGTTCATCTATTTATAGGCCTCCCTGAGCTCTCCTCTCCTCACCACTCACCCTCTCACTCCCCTAGTCGCTCCCCTGCACCCCTAGTTCCTCCCCAGAGCCGCCCGAGCTCGAGATCGAGGTCGAGCTTCGCCGCCTCGGGTCGCCGTCGATCTCAGGGTACGGGCTCCCTCCGCCCCTCCTCTCTCTCGATCTGGGCCCTCCACACCTCCCTGATCATTTCCCCTCTGTTTCCCCTCTCTTTTGCAGCCGGAAACGGCCGGAGCCACCGCCTCCCGAAGCTCCTCCGCCGCAGCTCCTCGCCGCCGGCGAACCAGGCACCCCTGTCGGCCAAGTCCACCACCCATCGACGTGCGGAAGCCTCCTGAAGCCATCCCCGCACTCGCCGGAGCTCACCGTGGCCTGCATCGTCGCCGGTGAGCACCGCGACCCCCCTGTCCACGGGTTAGTGATGACAGGTGGGCCCCACCTGTCATCCTCTACCTCGTTCCCGCGCCCCTCTCTCTCCCTGACCTGCAGGCCCCGGACGTCAGGTTTGAAATGGGTGGGCGGGCGCGCGCGCTGTGCGCTGGCTCGACTGGGCTGGCCCGCTGGCTGGGCCTGCTGCCCCGCAGCTGCTCTGGCCCAGCAGGAACAGGGCCCTTTTTCTTTTTCTTTTCTGTCACTTTTTCCAAATATTCCACAGGGCAAAATATATGTCCAAATAAATTAATTCCAATTTCTAAATTCCCAAAATATTGCAACCTATTTAATGGTGCAACTTTTATTCAAATCCAGCAACCTTTTCTTCACTATAAATATTTGAATGTGATTTTAAGCATTTAAATATGCCTTTGTAAATACATTTCTTCTATTCTGCTACACCAAATCCAAAACTAGGAATTTTCCCCTTCTTAGTTTCTAACCTAGTTTTTTTGAAAAATGAGTTGACATTTTTCTGAGCACTTTGGTTTTCCTGTTTTATTATTGCCTTATTTTCTCGTTATTATTTTGCGACGATAGATTGCGTTGCTGACGAAGGAGTTGGACCAGAAGACTTTGAAGACCCTGAAGACTTTGCTGAGCCAGGCAAGCAGCCCTTTGACCATGTCTATGAAACCTTTTTTTATGCATGTCATATAACAATTTATTAGCGTTGCTTCGGGATCATGATGTGATGGTGACCACTTTGATGGGTTGCCTCTGTTACTTCCTCGTTGATACTTGCATTGTGCATGACCCTACCTCCTTATGAGGGTTATGCCGGTGGGAGTAGATGGGATGCTAAAGTAGTTGCTACGCAAAAAGGGACGGGAATATGCATGGCGATGGAGACAAAGTATTTTCAAAGGACTTTCCGAAAACCCCATCAGGTGCCACTTATGCCCGAGGGAGATGATGAGTTGGGTAACCATTTGATGACGAGGTGGTGTACCGAGACAAGTGTGTGTTGTTTTCCAAAACGGATTGGTTTTAGTTGCGACCGTTATTCCAACCTTACATGCGCAACCACTCTACCCTCATATGGGAAAGGGTATTATTGATTACCTAGGTCGATACTAGCTTGGAGCCCAGATTACTAGTGACGGGGGAGAGTTGGTGCTGTCTCTCGGGACGGGGTCGTGCCAGGTAGGGCGGCCATGACTGTTTTCACAGGGCACCGGATACACCGTTGTGTCCCCTCTCGGATGTTACGATCTCGAGTGAGTCTCGCAAGATGTTCATCGTGAGGATACGAAACAACGAGTGGACTCCATATTAGTGTCGTCTAGGGAAAGATAGTGATCGGGTGCTTACCCCGGGTACTTGAGGTACCGCGGGACGTGGATGACACGGAAGTTCCCCGGATCTTGTGGGTAAAGTGTGCAACCTCTGCAGAGTGTAAAACTATTCGAATAGCCGTGTCCACGGTCAAGGACAGTTGGGTAACCGCTCTTGGGCTACGTCCACATGTTTACAAACCAGTGTGTGTGTTTGGATAAGTGGGGAGAACTACTTGGGTCAAGTCAAGGACTTGACATGGTTGAGTTGGGTTGGTGCCCACTCTATTTATGTTGATATCTGTAGCCTGTCCTCATGGGTACTTGACTTCTCCTGATGCATGTCTTACAAGTTGTTGAACATGTCATTGCACTCAAAACTAGCTTTCCGCAGAAATTTACCTTTACCATGCATTGTTGTACCTTGAACCAAAACATGGGTTGCTTGCGAGTACATTCAAAGTACTCATTGGCTTGCCACTGGTTATTTATTTGGCCAGGCATGGAAGAACAGGAGTTCGAATAAGAATTCTTTGGAGATGAACATGCGAACTAGGACGTTTCCCAGTCAGAATGCCTGTAGGGATTAAGGCAGATGGCTTGGGTTCTACGTATCGACGGAGATTTCCGCTGCTTGTGTTTCATTTGATGTTCAGCCCTCAAGGCTTTATCTATGTAAGACTTGACCATAATGGTCATAATTTGTGTAAGACGGTATGTATGGATGTAAGACTCTTGTTATTCAGCTTCTGTGTGTTCAGTGAGCATTGATCTCTGGGATCACTGTACACGTGCATTCGGTGATCACGACTTATGAGTCGGGGTCCCCACACACCGCCACACCAAGCACGACAAGGGAGGAAACCCAAGGTAAGGCCGGAGCTCAAGAGAAGCAGAACGACGCCAAGACCAAGACCACAAAGAGCAAAGGGGACGAAGCGGACTCCCCCGGCAAGATCCTTGCCGGGGGGCAGTTCTAGCAAACCCGGCAAGACCCTTGCCGTGGCAGCTCACCCCACACCTACGGAGCGAGTCTCCCTTGAGTCCACTGCCCCCATGGGGCAAGGATTCGGGAGACATCCCCGTGGTGACATGCAGATCTTTGTGAAGACATTCAAGATCAGATACACACTTTAGAAGTTGATGATCCTTGGCGGGATCCCAGCCAAGGAGGACCACAAGGCCCTCGGCAAGAGCCTTGCCGGGGATGACAGCAGGCGCCATGGCAAGACCCTTGCCGGGGCCGCGGCAAGACCGTTGTCGGGGCCGCAGCAAGACCCTTGCCGGGGCCGCGACAAGGCCCTTGCCATGAACCCCCGTAGGGCCACCATCAGGCCCACGCCAATCAAGCCTCCACCGCCGTTTGCATGCAACTGCCGACCCAACCAGCTGGGCAGGCACCTGCGTGGCGGCAAGCAGATCTTCGTGGAGACCCATCATCGCGCCACCTCAGCTGCCTGCCTGCCTGCCTACATGGCACCGCAGGCACCGCTGGCCAGGGCGCCTGACGACGCAGGAAGGA
This sequence comes from Aegilops umbellulata, assembly GCA_032464435.1. NCBI lineage: Eukaryota > Viridiplantae > Streptophyta > Magnoliopsida > Poales > Poaceae > Aegilops > Aegilops umbellulata. The sequence continues at coordinate 251,449,499 of CP136056.1, forward strand.
GCGGCGACGGACGTGACAGGGCTCTCCCCCGTCCCCGACAAAGCGAGGACAGCTAAGCAAGACGCATTAAATGCGCCTTGTCATGTAATGCGAGGGATAACCTCGCATCACTGTACTCTTTCCACCTCCTGTGTGCCACTATGGCAACCCCTTTCCCTATAAAAGGAGGCCCAAGGCGACCAGGAAGAGGATTCGGCTTTTTGGAGCTCCTCAAGCCCCATTGCTAGTTCAAGAACACAGATAAACAAACCACCAAAGCAGGAATAGGGTTTTACGCATCCTCGCGGCCCGAACCTGGGTAAAGGAACCATGTGCTCTCTGCTTGATCCGCTCTTCTCATGACCCCGGGCCCCGCAACCATAGTAGGGATTCCTGTGATCCCATAGGTGTCGTTCCACACCGACATCTTTGGCGCGCCAGGTAGGGGGCGCAGTTGCGAGAATCGGCTTTAGCAGTTAGGTCGACGCTTCTTCATCATCATGGCACCCAAGAAGAAGACGACGGTGGCGGTTGGCCCGTCGGAGGCCGGGCATCCCGTCCCGACGTGGGCGAGCAGCGGACCGGTCGCGGAAAGGACCCGGGGCACCGCTCGCAAACACCAACACCGTCCCAGCAGCCGGAGTTTGGGAGGCGGCGATGTTCGTGCGCCTCGTAACGGGCCGCACGCCGCCAAATCCAAAGACAGAGCCAGGCCCTCCGCGGGTGGCGCGGGGCCTTCCAAGATCGCTGTCACCCCGCCCGAAGGCGACGCGAGGGCTTCCAAGACTCCCACACCAGCACCGACGGCGCGCTCCTCTCAAGCGGCGCGCGACGAACGGCATGACCATGCCGAAGACCCCGGGAGTCGCCGTGGGAAGAGCCCCGAGCGCCACTCCTGAGATGTAGAAGACCTGACCACTCGCCGAGGCGCTGGTGAAGATGGCATGCGATCGCAGGGTCGTGATAGAGCTCCTTCTGACATGGTCAGAAGTCGAAGCACATCGCGATCCGTGCAGGTTTCGCTGCCACCAACGCCAGCAGAAGCCCTGGCGCGCGCAGTTGCTCCTCGATTTTCCTCCCACTACGGGGAAACTCGACGAATGGAGAGCCACCATCCGAAGCCTTGTTGCGGTGGCCAACAAAGACGAACCGATTCCGGTGGAGCCCCCGGGTCGACGCTCCGATGGAGTCCCACATACCAGTGGCAGGAAGGCCGGTGGCGCCGCGACCACGGTGCACTCGCCTCCTCTCCTCACCCGGTGCCGCGGACACCAGCCCGTCGCGACGTTACGGGCGACAAAATCTCCATAGCATCGTCCAACCCGCGGACCCACTGTGACCAACGCCAAGTTCTTCGGGAACGAGAACATGAAGACGCTCGAACCACTATCGAGCACCTACGCGGAGCGCGCCACCAGTCAGATAGGCGAGCAGGGCCTGCTGCGAACCACCCGGCACCGGAGAGCCCTGGAGGCCTACCTTACGAGGTAGGCTGTCTGGCTTTTACCCGTGAGCTGCGGCAGTTCCAGTGGCCCACTCACCGCACCTTCAAACCCGACGTGGGCGAAAAGTATAGCGGCAAGACCCATCCGTCCGAGTTCCTCAGCATCTACACCATCGCGATGCAAGCTGCCGGAGCCCGTGACGATAAGGTGCTTGCGAATTACTTTCCATTGGCTCTTAAACGCAACGCCATGTCATGGTTGATGCACTTGCCGGCGGACTCCATTTCCTCGTGGTCGGATTAGTGCCATGAGTTCGTGGGCGCCTTTATTGGAGGCCACCAAGCCCATGGCCAAGCAAGCGACATGTACGTCATCCCCTAGAAGGGAGGCGAGAGTCTCCGCAAGTATATACAGAGGTTCAGCCGGATACAATACAATATCCCTGATGTTCACCCTGCCGCCACCATCAGCGCGTTCCATCAGAACGTGCGTAACCGCAAGATGCACGAAGAGCTAGCAATGAACAAGGTGAAAGATGTGGAAGAACTATATGTTCTTGCTGACAGATGTGCCCGAGCTGAAGAGGGAAGGAAGTACCCCGGCGAAGATGCCGACTTGGAAACCGACTCCTCAGATGAGGATACTGCCGCCCCGGCGAAGAAGGGTCGGCAGCGCAACAGGAAGCGTAAAGGTAAAGCCATGCTTGCCGTCGAGGGATCTGATGACACCGCCTCCGCCAAGAAAACCAAGGCAGATGACCCCGGCAAGGAAATTGCCGGATGTGTCGCCTGCCGGGCCTTGGCGGCTGCCGAGAAGCCAGGAAACTTCGACAAGCGATACTGCAAGATCCATCGCACCAAAGGCCATGCTCTCCAAGACTGCCGACAGGTTGAGCTCCTCGCTGAGAAGCAGAGGGCAGAGTATGAGAGGCGGGACAAGGAGAAGGGCCAAGACGGTGCTGAGGGGTCCGGCAAGAAGCGTGACGGCCAGGCGAGCCGTCGCGGCAAGGATAAGCAACAGGAGAGGCCCGCCCGGGGCCGTGACAGAAAGCCAGAAGACGACGATCACGAAGAGGATGACGAATCCGGCGACCAAGAGTTTCAGAAAGCTACAGAGGCCATGTGCGTCGACAGCGGCGCCTCGCTGCATACTTCTCACCGCCGGCGTAAACAGTGGGCGCGAGAGATTACAGCGGCAGAGCCGTCGTTTGATGCCCAAAGGCTGCTGAAGTGGTCCAGCACACCTATCATTTTTGACACTGAGGATCACCCTGATCACACTACTGCGGTCGGGTGTTTGCCATTGTTGGTTTCAACAACAATACGCAACCTCAAGGTGACGAAGATGCTAGTCGATGGCGGGGCCGGTCTGAACTTAATCTCGCCCGCCGTGATCGAGAAACTGCAGATTCCTGACGGAGACCTCGAAGAGACGGGCACGTTTCAAGTGGTCAAACCGAGAAGAAGCCAACCCAAGGGAAAGGTCATGCTGCCCGTGACTTTTGGAAGCAACCTGAACTACAGGACGGAGAGGATCGTGTTTGATGTTGCCAAGATCCCATTGCCCTACAACGGGATCCTTGGCCGCCCAGCGCTGGCCAAGTTCATGGCGGCATCACACTACGCCTACAATACCCTGAAGATGCCCGGGCCTGTGACGATCATCGCCATCCCCTCCGACAAGAAAGATGTGCTGATTTGCGCTAACCAACTATACCAGCAAGCAGTTGCAGCAGCTGCCGCCACTAGGGCACTTGCTCCTGCCGCTGGGACCCCGGGTGGGAAGAAGAAGAAGAAGGCCGGTGAGACCTCGGACACCCACTCTGGCAAGCGCACCTCTTCGGAGTGTAGCACTGCCGTCGAGGACGTGCCAGAGAGCTCCGCCGGCGGAAACAAGAAGCCCAGGGCCATACCGCCGGGAACCAAGAAGGTTTCGGTCAATGAGGACGGCACGGGAGGGGCTTTCACCATAAGCTCCACCCTTGACGACAAATAGGAAGACGCACTCGTCACCTTCCTAGGGCCGAATGTCGATGTGTTTGCATGGCAAGCTTCCGACATCCCCGGCGTTCCCGGGGAGGTGATTGAGCACCACCATGTTGTATGTCCTCATGCGCGGCCTGTCAAGCAGAAGGTCAGGAAGCAAGCTTTGGAACGACAAGAGTTCATCACCGAAGAGATCCGGAAACTGGAAGCAGCGGGTTTGGTAAGAGGAGTGCTCCATCCAACGTGGTTGGCCAATCCGCTCGTAGTGCGCAAGGCAAATGGGAAGTGGAGGCTGTGTATTGATTACACAGATATCAATAAGGCTTGTCCTAAAGAACCCTTCCCGTTGCCGCGCATCGACCAGATTGTTGACTCCACGACTGGGTGCGATCTGTTGTCATTCCTCGACGCCTACTCCGGCTACCACCAGATCTTCATGACAAGAGAAGACGAAGAGATAACAACATTCATCACCCCATGTGGTACGTATTGTTTCATGCGGATGCCTTTCAGGTTGAAGAGTGCTAGTTCGACATTTGCAAGCGCGGTCCAGATTGGTTTTGAACCCCAGCTCCATAGAAATATGGAAGCTTATATGGATGACATAGTGGTCAAAACCAAGGACAGGGCAACCCTCATACCAGATTTGCAAGAAACATTTGCAAACTTGCGCAAGATTAATCTCAAGCTGAACCCTGAGAAGTGCGTCTTTGGCGTCCCGTCCGGCAAGCTTCTCGGGTTCTTTGTGTCACAGCGTGGGATATAGGCCAATCCGGACAAGATCAAAGCCATAGAGCAGATTGAAGCACCCAAGCAAATCAAGGATGTGCGCCGGCTTGCTGGTTGCGTCGCCGCCATGGGCAGGTTCATTTCCAAGTCTGCCGAGCGCGCCCTTCCCTTTTTCAAGATCCTGAAAAAGGCGGGCCCGATGGAGTGGACGCCAGAAGCCGAGGCAGCATTGCAAGATTTGAAGAAGTACCTCTCCTTCGCGCCGATACTAGTTGCGCCCAGGCCGCAGGAGCCGTTGCTGCTATACCTGGCGGCAACGAACCAGGTGGTCAGCACCGCACTAGTGGCGCAGAGGGAGGTTGGCGACGAGGTAATGGCAGCGACAAAGCCCGACACCACCAATGTAGAGATGACACAACCAGTTGAGGTGCCGCCGAAGAAGAAAATGATGCAGCACCCGGTCTACTTTGTTAGTTCCCTCCTGCAGGGGGCTAGATCAAGGTACTCCGGCGTGCAGAAACTGCTCTTCCGCCTTCTTATGGCCTCGAGGAAGCTGCGTCACTACTTCCAGGCACACAAGATCACTGTCGTCACTCGCCTCCCTCTGCAACGGATATTGCACAATCCAGATGCGACGGGAAGAATTGTGGAATGGGCACTGGAGCTGTCCAGCTTTGGCCTAAAGTTTGAAAGTACTTCGACGATTCAGAGCCGAGTCCTGGCGGAGTTCATTGCAGAATGGGCCGCAACGCCTGACGAAGAAGCCCAAGAGACTGCTCTCCCCGGCAAGGAGGCAAGTTGCGATTGGATCATGTACTTTGATGGAGCTTTCTCCTTACAGGGCGCCGGGGCTGGCGTACTGCTTGTCGCACCCACCGGAGAGCACCTCAAGTACGTGGTCCAGATGCACTTCCCCAGGGAGGCATCAACCAACAATACGGTTGAGTACGAAGGGCTGCTTGCCGGTCTCAGGATCGCGGTGGACCTCGAAATCAAGAAACTCATCGTCAGGGGAGACTCGCAGCTTGTCGTCAAGCAAGTCAACAAGGATTACCAGAGCCCGTTGATGAAGGCCTACGTCGATGAAGTGAGACGGTATACAGGCTGAATACGTTCCCCGAGCGGAAAACGACATCGCTGACTACCTGTCAAAACGCGCTGCCCTCAAGCTACCTGTGGAACCAGGTACCTTTGTGCTTCAGCTAACTCAGCCATCCGTTGATCCATCAATGGAGAAGAACAAGAGGAGGAAATCAGGGCCCGGCAAGTACTTTCCCGCCGAGCTCCCCGGAGCCGCCGGCAAGGATGTTGCCAGGGACACTGAGCCCGCCACGGGACGGCTAGCTCCGGCGAGCGTCAAGCTCTTGCCGTCGAGGCAGCCGGTCCTATAGCGGAGGAAATGCCTGTAGTCCCCGCCGTCGAGCCCCAGGCTCCGCCGTGGGCACAGCATACCGTCCGATTCCTCCAGACAGGGGAACTTCCTGAGGAGCAGGAAGAAGCGGAAAAAGTAGCCTGTCGCTCTACCATGTACCAGTTCGTCGATGACGTCCTGTACAGGAAGAGGCCGAACGGTGTGAAATTGAAGTGTATCCCTCGAGAGGAAGAACTGGAGCTGTTGGCGGAGATACACGAAGGCATATGTGGATCCCACATCGGGTCAAGGGCCCATGCCGGCAAGGAATTCCGGCAAGGTTTCTTCTGGCCCACCGCCCTCCAGGATGCGACGACACTAGTCACCAGATGTGAAGTGTGTCAGTTCCATTCAAAGAAGCTTCATCAGCCAGCTCAAGCCCTTCAAACCATTCCTCTCTCCTGGCCCTTCTCAGTCTGGGGGCTCGACATACTGGGCCCTTTCCCCCGCGCTGTCGGGGGCTTTGAGTACTTGTACGTTGCGATCGACAAGTTCACAAAGTGGCCGGAGGTGGAGGCAGTGAGGAAGGTCACAGCTCAGTCAGCCGTCAAGTTCTTCAAGGGACTAGTGTGCCACTTTGGTGTACCCAACAGGGTCATCACCGACAACGGCACACAGTTCACAAGCCGCACCTTCATGCAATATACCCAAGACCTCGGCAGCAAAGTCTGTTTCGCTTCCGTTGCTCACCCGCGAAGCAATGGTCAAGCTGAGAGGGCAAATGCTGAAGTGCTACGAGGCTTAAGGACCAAGACCTTTGACAGGCTACACAAGAGCGGAAGGCGCTGGATTGATGAGTTGCCGACGGTTCTTTGGTGGATCAAGACGACGCCAAATCGAGCCACCAGCCAGACACCCTTTGCCCTAGTATACGGGGCAGAAGCAGTTATCCCCACTGAACTCATATACGGGTCACCTCGAGTGCTCTCTTATGATGAGCTTGAGAAAGAGCAACTGCGGCAAGATGACGCACTACTCCTTGAGGAAGATCGTCTTCGGGCGGCTGTGAGAGCAGCACGCTACCAGCAAGCCTTGCGCTACTACCATAGCCGCAAGGTTCATGCCCGAAGCCTTGAGGAAGGCGACCTTGTCCTTCGGCGCGTTCAATCGGCCAAGAATTCCAACAAGTTGATGCCAAAGTGGGAAGGCCCTTATCGGGTAATACGAGTCACCAGGCCCGGCGCAGTCCGCCTGGAGACCGAAGATGCCATTCCAGTGAATAACTCCTGGAACATTGAGCATCTTCGCAAGTTTTACCCGTGAGGTGCGGCTTGCCGGGCCCCCCGGCAAGCCACCTTTTGTACAAGCATTGCCGATGATGCATGTAACCCTTCGTACAAAGCCAGGCGCAGACTCTGAGCGTAAATAAATGAAGCGTTGGCGCCCTAAGTTATAGCATGCATGCTAGGTCGAGTCTCGTCCTTGGTTAGGGTTGATAGTGCTTAGCGGTGACTAACCCCTAGCTTAGAGGTCGAGTGTGCGTCTCTTTGCCGTTCTTTTGTCTTCTTTGGTTCGCAGGACTCACAGATATCCTTGCCGGATCACTTGAGGGCAAAAAAGAGAAGAGGGGCAGACCAGCATCTAGACCCCGGCAAGCCAGTATTGCCGGGGGCTGCAAGTACAAAGATTCACCCACGGAAAACCAGAGTTGCCGGGGGCTACAGCTTCAGATAAGTTCTTCATCCCTTATCATGCATTCCCTTATGGACTGAGGTATGTGAAACCTCGTTCCTTCCTAAAGCTACCGTGCTCCCCTAGACTCTAGGCCCTAGGGCTCGTTCCTGAGGCCAGGTTTGGTCGCAGTCGCGGCAGCGAAAGGATGAAACAAGGAGCCTGAACCCACCTCATCCCTGCCTCCGCCAAAAGCGTGAGAAAGGTCGAGCGATGTGGGAAGACGGCAAGGCCTGCTGCCAGGCAAGGAAATGTTTATCTTAGAGATATCAAGGATTTACTCCTTGACGTGGGTTCTACACGCAAAGAAATGACCCGACAAGCATCCCTTTTTCATTAAAAACATTCCACTCAGGTACAGTCCATAGGGAATGAAAAACATGAATGATGGGATTACAAGTTTTAAATTCAGCTAAGGCCCGAAGGCTTACAAACTAAAAAGAGATAAGGTGCCCGTAATCCCTTTCTTGTCTCTCCCCTCAGGAGGCAGGTCAAGGAGGCGAAAAGGGCAAAAGGGGCGCCTAGGAGAGCTACGGGTGGCAGAAGACACCAAGAGAACATCTCGGTGGCCGTCCGGAGGCTGGATGGTGATGGCGGCGCCGGAAGCAGAGCTCGAAGACGAGGCGGCAGGACGTCAGCACGCGTCGAAGGCGTTGGTGCCCGCGTACTCCGAGTTGATGGCCTTGCCGCCCGCCCTCTTCCTCTTCCGCAGCCTCCCAACGCCAGCCGCCCGAGGAGACGACCCCGGGAAGTTCAGGGAGCCGGCGACACGGATGATGGTGTCGGTGTACTAAAGTAGGGGTACCTTAGTACCCCGAACTTGTGCACGGGCAGTCGTAGCACCCCGTGGCAAGGCTTGCCAGGCGATTGGCGAAACTCTCCGTGGTCCCTTTTTTGGGCCATCCAAGAACAAAGTATTTAAGCCAAGGCCCCGGCAGGAGGAGCCTGCCGAGAAGGCCACCCGAAGAGAGCAAGGCCCCGGCAAGAGGAGTTTGCCGGGATGGCCGCTCGAAGCACAAGGCCCCGGCAAGAGGAGCTTGCCGGGAAGGCCGACCGAGGCACGACAAGATACTTGCTGCGACGCACCCCGCGTCCCGGCAAGGACCGGTGAGCGACAAGCTCCCGGGCGCGACAAGGCACCAACCGTGGCAAGGCGCTTGTCGCGGCAAGTCACCACCCCGCGCCTGCGCTCCAGCTCATCCACCCACGCGTCGCTCTGGGGCCATTCCAGGCGTACGTGGCAAGAGGCTGCGCAGCCAGGGGCATGCGGTGGCGAAGCAACGCTGACAGAGTATCCATCGTGGCAAACGGTGGCGCTCCTGACGGTCCCTTTCCTGCATCGTCTGGGCGATGCGGAAGGGCATTTAATGCCCTTGTCCCCTGCCGTCAGAGTTAGGTATGATAGCACTGTGCAAACAGCTGTACCCAACACAGCGTTTTCCAGTTTTGCCCCCGCCTACGTTGCCACCTGTGGGTAACCCCTTGCACATATAAAAGGAGGCCCCATGCGCAACGGGAGAGGGGGAGGAGGCCATTCACGCTCGGTCTCGCCAGCGGGTCGCGTGTACTGTAGCACCACACGCTCCCGAGCAAGAACACAATACAAAACCACAAAGCAGCAGTAGGGTTTTACGCATCCGTGCGGCCCGAAGCTGGGTAAACCCCTTGTGTGCATCGCCTCGATCCGCTCTTCGCGCGACCTCCGCCCCCCGCCGAACCAAGAAAGGGGCTCGGTCCCCATAGGTGTTCGAGGAGGCAGATTTCCCCCGACAGATGGGATCGCCGGTGCCGCACGGGGCGTCGCCTGACACCTAGTCAGACCCGTCATCCTGCCGCCTGCTACCCTCGTCGTCGCTGCCGCTGTCCTCCTTGTCACTCCCGCCCGAGGAGGAGTCTTCGCTATCGGAAGAGCTCTCCACACATCACTTTGCCCGGGTCCCGAAGAGCCCAAAGACCTTGAGGGAGAGGAGGCCGCCCACCATCAGCTTGAAATGGAGAGTGAGCCCCTCCGTCAAGCAGTGGATATGAGCAAACGTCTTCCATCCCCGACGAAGATACATCACGTGAGGAGCTGGGAAGTCGACGCGAACCCTCGTACCGCTGATCCCACAACCCCTCATGTGCAGCCGCAATGATTCCGGCGGATCTAGCTCCATCTCCCGTGCGAACGGGATCGGGAGACGAAGGCGACGGCGAGGCGGCCGGCGCAGCCTCAGGAAGAACTCACAAGGGTCGTCCCCAACGTGGCCCTCCATGGGGGGAGGGACTGCTGGCGGAGGCAAGGCCAGCGCGCCGCCCCGTCCTCCTCTTCCCCGAGCGCCTTGGCCTCGCCCACGGCCTCGCCCCCTCCCCCTTCCCCTTGCGGCTAGCTCTACCACCGCGGGTGCAGGAGAAGGAGGGACGCGTTGTCGAGCGGCGACCCATGCCGCCACCGTTGAAGGACCAGGGTTCCCTCTCTCCATGGCGGATGGAAGGGGGGAGCAGAAGCTGAAGGAAGAAGGAGATGAAGGAATGTGGGACGCCATCCCCCCTCCCGCTCTTTATAAAGGAACGGGATGGGGGCTTGGCCGCCCTGCTTCGCCAATCAAGACGCGGAAGGCGCAGGGAACTGGGACCGACCCGCTGCCCTAGCCCGCGATGGCCCGGTTTCCCGCCTCCACCGATCGCTACCCCAAGCGCATGGGAGCCACGTGGCAGGCGTGCAGGACCGAGACGACGGGTGAGGCGACCTCTCCCCACCCCGTGATCGCAGGGACTGGACGCCTTGAAGACCATGCCTCGGCCCCATTCAGTAAATGGGCCGCGCTTCCACGCCTCCCTCCATTTATGGGGAAGGCGCGAACCGCCCCTTTACTACGACGTGAGGCATGCGTGCAGAGCTCAGCCCCACGCATGCCGCCCACGTCACGCACGCCGCGCCACGTGCGGGACGCATGGGAAGCGCAGCGCGCGAAGGAACTTACCGCGGTAAAAACCGCCTCGCCTGCCCGCGCACTGTTTTTGGGCCTAGCCCAACAACGCGTTGCGCTTATGTGTTGCCCAGGCCCCGGGGCTCCTGTCGGTGTACAAAAAGGGGGTACACTTTTCGTACCCCTATAACTATGCATAGGCAGTCCGAGCCACGGGCACCGCCACACCAAGCACGGCAAGGGAGGAAAGCCAAGGTAAGGCCGGAGCTCAAGAGAAGCAGAACGGACGAAGAGCAAAGGGGACGAAGCAGACTCCCCCGGCAAGATCCTTGCCGGGGGGCAGTTCTAGCAAACCCGGCAAGACCCTTGTCGTGGCAGCTCGCCCCACACGTACGGAGCGAGTCACCCTTGAGTCCACTGCCCCCATGGGGCAAGGATTCGGGAGACATCCCCGTGGTGACATGCAGATCTTTGTGAAGACATTCAAGATCAGATACACACTTTAGAAGATGATGATCCTTGGTGGGATCCCAGCCAAGGAGGACCACAAGGCCCCAGGCAAGAGCCTTGCCGGGGATGACAGCAGAAGCCACGGCAAGACCCTTGTCGGGGCCGCGGCAAGACCCTTGCCGGGGCCGCAGCGAGACCCTTGCCGGGGCCGCGGCAAGGCCCTTGCCATGAACCCCCGTAGGGCCACCATCTGGCGCACGCCAATCAAGCCTCCACCGCCATTCGCATGCAGCTGCCGACCCAACCAGCTGGGCAGGCACCTGCATGGCGGCAAGCAGATCTTCGTGGAGACCCATCACCGCGCCACCTCAGCTGCATGCCTGCCAACATGGCACCGCAGGCACCGCTGGCCAGGGCCCGTGTCGACGCAAGAAGGAGCGGCGACGGACGAGACCGGGCTCTCCGCCGTCCCCGACAAAGCGAGGACACCTAAGCAAGAAGCATTAAATGTGCCTTGTCATGTAATGCGAGGGATAACCTTGCATCACTGTACTCTTTCCACCTCTTGTGTGCCACTGTGGCAACCCCTTTCCCTATAAAAGGAGGCCCAAGGCGACCAGGAAGAGGATTCGGCTTTTTGGAGCTCCTCACGCCCCATTGCTAGTTCAAGAACACAGATAAACAAACCACTAAAGCAGGAGTAGGGTTTTACGCATCCTCGCGGCCCGAACCTGGGTAAAGGAACCGTGTGCTATCTGCTTGATCCACTCTTCTCACGACCCCGCGCCCCGCAACCGTAGTAGGGATTCCTGTGATCCCATAGGTGTTGTTCCACACCGACAAATTTCATACTAAAATTTCCGACCGTTGCTGTGTTATGCGCCAGCTGTCCCAAAATATCTACCCACCTAACGGTCATATCATTGAAGGGCATTTATGTCTTATCATGTCGGGCTGCTCCCTAGGCTATAAATAGCCGCCCCCTACAACCACTAGCTGGTTAGCTGCTCCGAGAGAAACGGACACTTGTCATTTGAGAGCATCCCATCCTCCGAGGACTTTGAGCGAAAATCATCGAGTGAGGAAAACCCAAACCCAAACACCTACAAACCCAAAGTGATTGAGCATCACTGAAGAGATTGATCATGCGTGGATCCGACGCTTGTTACCTTTGAAGACTGTGCTTCTTCCAGACGGTTAGGCGTCATGGTCTAGAGCATCCAAGAGGAATTGTGGATCGCCGAGTGACCGAGTCTGTGAAGGTTTGGAAGTCATCTGAAGACTTACCATGAGTGATTGGGCGAGGTATGTGTGACCTTAGCTCAAGGAGAATACGGTGAGGACTGTGTGTCCTCAGGTTTAAATACCTAGCCGCTCCAACCAGACGTACAACTGAGATAGCAGTTGGAAATGGTCTACCAAATCATTGTCTTCACCAAGCTTATTGGTTCTATTTCCTCAACTCTTTCATTTCCTCATGACTGTGTTGTGCACTTGTTCATATCTATATTTGGAGACTTTGACTAAAGACTTTCTTAATTTCCTTAGTTCAATTTCTTTAGTCTATTTGTCTTCATCATGTGTTATCCTGTGATTACGCTTTCTGTACTCTGGGTTTGTCTTCATTTCATCATGATGACCATACTTGTGTTATGTTATGTTTACTTTTGAGTACTTATTCCGCTGCAAGTAGTTCTTCGCTAAGCAATTTCCTCACCAGCAAATTCCTCAGTGAAGAACTCATAAAAATCGCCTATTCACCCCCCTCTAGTCGATATAACGCACTTTCAATGATCAAGATTATCTATGAACAATATTTGGTTCTTCTCTGAATTCTTATATGTATGATTTGTTATGTTTGCAAGTCTCTTCGAATTATCAGTTTGGTTTGGCCTACTAGATTGATCTTTCTTGCCATGGGAGAAGTGCTTAGCTTTGGGTTCAATCTTGCAGTGTCCTTTCCCAGTGACAGCAAGGGCAGCAAGGCACATATTGTATTGTTGCCATCGAGGATAAAAAGATGGGGTTTATATCATATTGCTTGAGTTTGTCCCTCTACATCATGTCATCTTGCCTAATGTGTTACTCTGTTCTTATGAACTTAATACTCTAGATGCATGCTGGATAGCGGTCGATGTGTGGAGTAATAGTAGTAGGTGCAGAATCATTTCGCTTTACTTGTCGCAGACGTGATGCCTATATACATGATCATGCCTAGATATTCTCATAACTATGCCGTTTTCTATCAATTGCTCGATAGTAAATTCTTCACCCACCATAAATTGTGCTATCTTGAGAGAAGCCACTAGTGAAACCGATGGGCCCTGGGTCTATCTTCCATCATATTATTTTCCTACCAATTTACTATTTCTTCCGCTATTTATTTTGCAATCTTTACTATCCAATCTATATCATAAAAATACCAAAAATATTTATCTTATTATCTCTATCAGATCTCCCTTTTGCAAGTGGTCGTGAAGGGATTGACAACCCCTTTATCGCGTTGGTTGCAAGGTTCTTATTTGTTTGTGTAGGTACAAGGCGACTTGCGTGTAACCTCCTACTGGATTGATACCTTGGATCTCAAAAACTGAGGGAAATACTTACGCCACTTTGCTGCATCACCCTTTCCTCCTCAAGGTAAAACCAACGCATGCTCAAGAGGTAGCATTGTTCCTTTTGCTTATATAGAGAAACCACCTTTCCCTGTTAGGATAAAGGAACATGCTAAAGTTTCAACTGTGGTTAAGAAAATCTATATTAGAACACCAAAACCTGATAAACAAATTAAAGTAGAGCCTACCATTGTTATGGTTAAAGATCTTTTGGAAGAAGATATGATTGGGCATGTTATTTACTTCTGTGAAGAAGCTGCTAGAATTGCCAAACCTGATAGAAAAGATAAACATAGACCTGTTGTTGGCACGCCTCTTATTTCAGTTAAAATAGGAGATCACTGTTATCATGGTTTATGTGACATGGGTGCTAGTGTGAGTGCTATTCCTTACACTTTATATGAAGAAATTATGAAAGACATAGCACCTGCTGAGATAGAAGAAATAGATGTTACTATTAAACTTGCTAATAGAGATACTATATCACCAATAGGCATTATTAGAGATGTTGAAGTCTTGTCTGGAAAAATAAAATGCCCTACTGATTTCTTGTTCTTGGTTTCCCACAAGATGACTTCTGTCCCATTATCTTTGGTAGACCTTTCTTGAACACAATTAATTCTAACATAGACTGTAAGAAACAAACTGTGGGTGTTAGCTTTGGTGATGAGTCTCATGAGTTTAATTTTTCCAAGTTTAATAGAAATCATCATGAAAAAGAATTGCCTAGTAAGGATGAGTTAATTGGTCTTGCTTCTATTGCTTTACCACCTACTGATCCTTTCGAACAATATCTGCTAGACCATGAAAATGATTTACATATGCATGAAAGAAATGAAATAGATAAAGTTTTCTTTGAACAACATCCTCTGCTTAAACACACTTTTCCTATTGAAACTCTTGGAGGTCCTCCTCCACCTAAAGGTGACCCTGTGTTTGAATTAAAACAACTTCTAGACACTTTGAAATATGCTTATCTTGATGAAAAGAAAATATGTCCTGTTATTATTAGTGCTAACCTTTCAGAACATGAAGAAGAAAGATTATTGAAAGTAGTGGATATAATCTTGACGATTTAAAGGGCATTAGCCTCACTCTATGTCAGTACAAAATCAATATGGAACCTGATGCTAAACCCGTTGTTGATCACCAACGTCGATTGAATCGAAAGATGAAAGAAGTGGTAAGAACGGAAATATTAAAACTTCTGGAAGCAGGTATAATCTATCCCATAGCTAATAGTAGATGGGTAAGTCCTAATCATTGTGTTCCTAAGAAAGGAGGTATTACTGTTGTTCCTAATGATAAGAATGAACTTATTCCACAAAGAATTATTACAGGCTATAGAATGGTAATTTATTTTAGAAAATTAAATAAAGCAACTAGAAAAGATCATTACCCTCTGCCTTTTATTGATCAAATGCTTGAAAGATTATCTAAGCACACACACTTTTGCTTCCTTGATGGATATTCTGGCTTTTCACAAATACATGTATCTAAACCTGATTAAGAAAAGACCACTTTTACTTGTCCCTTTGGAACTTATGCTTATAAACGTATGCCTTTTGGTTTATGTAATGCACCTGCTACTTTTCAAAGATGTATGACTGCTATATTCTCTGACTTTTGTGAAAAGGTTGTTAAGGTTTTCATGGATGACTTTTCTGTTTATGGGAAGTCTTTTGATGATTGTTTAAGCAATCTTGAGCGAGTATTGCAGAGATGTGAACAAACAAATCTTGTCTTGAATTGGGAGAAGTGCCACTTTATGGTTAATGAAGGAATTGTGTAACATCCCAAAATTCTAAATTTTGGAATGTTATAATAAATAGATAGATTTGAATGATTGTTTGATTGTTGTGTGATTGATTGAGTGAAATTCGAAACTTTTTGAAAGTTAAATGAGAGGGAATAAAAGGACTTTCCCAAACTTTCATTTTCTTTTATGATCTCCATGAATTCAAATTCTTTTCAAATACAAAACACTTGAGTGAAGATGATACGAATTCTTCCATTTAATTAAATGAAAGGGTATTTGGAGTATTTGAATTTCATTTGGAAATATTTCCAACCCAGGAACTTTATGCAACTCAATGATTTCCACGAGCGAAGATAAAATGACTTCTTCAAAACATATGAAATATGAGTTGGGAGTTTCAAGGAATTAAATTCAAAGTTCTTTTGAATTTATTTCCAATTTGGAGTTATTTGAGTTTTATTCAAATTAATTTTCTCCAAAAATAAAATATATGTAAAATAGGGTAACATGATTCCCTACATCAGAAAATTGGAGAGAAATAAATTTGAATTAATTTTGGTATTTTTTAAATGATTTTTATTGGATTTTAATAGGTCAGTAGCACTGTTTGAATTATTTGTATTTGTGTGAATTTAATTTAATGCTAGGAAAATGTTCACGTTGTAGACAATCTTTCACTACACCACAGCACCACATCCCCAACAAACAGGTTGGTCGGAAAAACAGCGTCTGCCGACACACAGTCGGTCGGCAAAAAGTATTGCCGACCGACAGCGTCTGTTGGGGTAAGTCCGGACGGGAAAACCTTTTCCCGACCGATATGTATTTCCCGACCAACAGTTGGACGCCTATAAACCGAATTGCCGACCGACTTTCTGATGGCCTACCCCGGAATCTTTCCCGACCGATTCTCAGCTGGTGTTGCTGTTGAAGCTTTCCCGACCGACCGTTTGATAGTACAGTCTTTGCCGACCGACTTTCTGCTGCCCCTATCCTGAACCTTTCCCGACCAACTGTGCGATGGTGTCTTTTTTGCCGACCGACTTTCCGTTGGTCCTAACAATAGGATGTTGTTTTGTTTTGCCGACCAACAATTTGACAGCATTTTGCTTAGCTGAGCAATGTTCAATATCCACGTACCCTTGATTTCCCATCTGCCTTACAATACAATGTCAATCAAAATCAAGTTGCATATCTCATTACAATATGATATTAGTCAAGTTACAGTAACTTGCATGTACTCCGAAAATATTAAATCATGACCAAAGAAGGATAACATATTAATTACTTCTCACAAGTAAAGGAAACATTTACGGTTCAACGACCGAATCACCCAACAGGTTTACAAAATGATAGATGCATCTCCGATATTCATTGTTTGCTCCATTACACAAAATACCCAGGTGACAAAATGAGACCTAAAAGATGCATTGTTTTTGCTCCATTACAAAAATCTCTAGCTGATGCAAACTAACATCTTCCTGGTTCCTTCCTGCTCCTTTTGTATGTCTTTCCTACAAAGGATAAAAATGTCATGGTGAGTATGCATTTAGAGACAATGGCAAAAACAATAATTGTATAAAGCATCTATGGCAATTGGCAATAAAAAACTATGGGATTTTACTGTTACAAAAAATAGCTCAAGTTCAGAACAATGCCACAACATGTGTTAATTAGATCTTTGTTGTGTTGGACAACATAAAGTCTCGATGCAACGTGACCATGAAGTATATTTCAGGAAATATGAGCAATATAGAGGTGTACTCGGAGCAACACAAGGCAACATAATATAGAGGTGTACTCACTGTGATAACAGAACTATCAATACTAAAAAGCAGATTTCTATTGTGGACATGGCACTACTAGAAACTGAGAATGTTGCCTTGAAACATAATATTTTGAAGGCTCACACACTTTTTTTCAAGTTCCTATATGCACAGACTTCCAAAGAATGTATCCTTTCAAAAATACATTTGGTCTATATTTTCAACCCAGCTTTACTACACAAAAGTTCTCTGTACAGCCACAAATCGCAGAAATTATATCATGTGAAAAAAAATGTGCCCAGCCATTCACCCAAGCACTATGGCCCAGAGATGGGCTCCTTCTAGCCAGCCCAAGGTGGCAACCAACAGGCCTTGAGCGCCCCAGCTGGGCTGCCAGCTCAACCAGGGGCTGGGAGAAGCTGGCGACGCTCCAGAACATTTCACCGTCGCCACGTGAAGCAAGAAGCGTGGTAAGAAGCTGGATATGGGAAGTTTTGGAGAAGCTAGATGGTTTCAGAATAGGCCCTTAATGGAATGAAAGATGTCAGAGATGCATTTTCTCTTGTAGTATGCTGCTTTTTGGACACCAGAGTCATGGACATTTTGTTCTCGGATGAACTGGGAATGGAGGGAGGGACTAAAGAACATAAGTTCATGGACAAAATAAAGCAAGCTTTCGTAGAAGATGAAGATTCTCATGTTCTACTGACTCTTTTGGAGTCTACTCCCAGGGAGCTCCCAAGCAATAGAAAATAGTTTTAAGGCTAAACCAGATTTGGGAAATGAGGCATGTGGCAAGTAGAACTTACCAAAGCCAACTTGAGCCACACAACACAGGAATTGCTCGGGTCTATGCACCAATTTAAGACTACAACTCTTGTATACAATAGCATGGACATAAGAACAACTCTGGTTAAGTTCATTTCGCTCCCTGGGTTTGTAGCTCAAAAAATAAATACTAGCTCATGATTCAAATATACCTTAGCAGCAGGACGAGGAACATGTGAAGGAAATATGCCCTAGAGGCAATAATAAAGTTATTATTTATTTCCTTACATGTCATGATAAATGTTTATTATTCATGCTAGAATTGTATTAACCAGAAACATAATACATGTGTGAATACATAGACAAACAGAGTGTCACTAGTATGCCTCTACTTGACTAGCTCATTAATCAAAGATGGTTATGTTTCCTAACCATGAACAAATAGTTGTTATTTGATTAACGAGATCACATCATTAGTTGAATGATTTGATTGACATGACCCATTCCATTAGCATAGCACCCGATCGTTTAGTATGTTGCTATTGCTTTTATCCATGACTTATACATGTTCCTTTAACTATGAGATTATGCAACTCCCGTTTACCGTAGGAACACTTTGTGTGCTACCAAACGTCACAACGTAACTGAGTGATTATAAAGGTGCTCTACAGGTGTCTCCGAAAGTATTTGTTGGGTTGGCATATTTCGAGATTAGGATTTGTCACTCCGAATGTCGGAGAGGTATCTCAGGGCCTTCTCGGTAATGCACATCACATAAAGCCTTGCAAGCATTGCAACCAATGAGTTAGTTGCGAGATGATGTATTACAGAACGAGTAAAGAGACTTGCCGGTAACGAGATTGAACTAGGTATTGGATACCGACGATCGAATCTCGGGCAAGTAACATACCGATGACAAAGGGAACAACGTATGTTGTTATGCGGTCTGACCGATAAAGATCTTCGTAGAATATGTAGGAGCCAATATGGGCATCCAGGTCCCGCTATTGGTTATTGACCGGAGACGTGTCTCGGTCATGTCTACATTGTTCTCGAACCGTAGGGTCCGCACGCTTAACGTTACGATGACAGTTATTATGAGTTTATGCATTTTGATGTACCGAAGGAGTTTGGAGTCCCGGATGTGATCACGGACATGACGAGGAGTCTCAAAATGGTCGAGACGTAAAGAATGATATATTGGAAGCCTATGTTTGGACATCGGATGCATTCCAGGTGAAATCAGGATTTTACCGGAATACCGGGAGGGTTACCGGAACCCCCCGGGGGCATAATGGGCCAACATGGGCCTTGGAGGAGAGGTGAGAGGGCTGCCCTCATGGGCTGCGCGCCTCCCCCCTTTCCCTAGTCCTATTAGGACTAGGAGAGGTGGGCGCCCCCTCTCTCTCTCTCTCCCCCTTGGAGATTCCTAGTCCAACTAGGATTGGGGGGGGGGGAATCCTACTCCCAGAGGGAGTAGGACTCTCCTGGCGCACCAGAGTTGGCCGGCCAGCCCCTCCCCCTTGGCTCCTTTATATACGGGGGCAGGGGGCACCCCAGAGAGACACATGTTGATCTACGGATCGTTCCTTAGCCGTGTGCGGTGCCCCCTTCCACCAAATTCCACCTCGATCATATCGTTGCAGTGCTTAGGCGAAGCCCTGCGCCGGTAACACATCAAGATCGTCACCACGCCGTCGTGCTGACGGAACTCTTCCTCGACGCTTTGCTGGATCGGAGCCCGGGGATCGTCATCGAGCTGAACGTGTGCCAAGAACTCGGAGGTGCCGGAGTAACGGTGCTGTGATCGGTTGGATCGCGAGGAGAACGTACGAATACTTCCTCTACGTTGTGTCAACGCTTCCGCTTCGGTCTACGAGGGTACGTAGACAACACTCTCCCCTCTCGATGCTATGCATCACCATGATCTTGCGTGTGCGTAGGAATTTTTTTTGCAATTACTACGTTCCCCAACAGTGGTATCAGAGCCTAGGTTTTTTTATGGTTTGATGTTATTTGCACGAGTAGAACACAAGTGAGTTGTGGACGATACAAGTCATACTGCCTACCAGCATGTCATACTTTGGTTCAGCGGTATTGTTGGACGAGACGATCCGGACCAACCTTACGCGTACGCTTACGCGAGACCGGTTCCCTCGACGTGCTTTGCACATAGATGGCTTGCGGAAGACTGTCTCTCCAACTTTAGTTGAACCAAGTGTGGCTACGCCCGGTCCTTGAGAAGGTTAAAATGGAGTCTATTTGACAAACTATCGTTGTGGTTTTGATGCGTAGGTAAGATGAGTTCTTGCTTAAGCCCGTAGCAGCCACGTAAAACTTGCAACAACAAAGTAGAGGACGTCTAACTTGTTTTTGCAGGGCATGTTGTGATGTGATATGGTCAAGACATGATGCTGAATTTTATTGTATGAGATGATCATGTTTTGTAACCGAGTTATCGGCAACTGGCAGGAGCCATATGGTTGTCGCTTTATTGTATGCAATGCAATCGCGATGTAATGCTTTACTTTATTACTAAGCGGTAGTGATAGTCGTGGAAGCATAAGATTGGCGAGACGACAACGATGCTACGATGGAGATCAAGGTGTCGCGCCGGTGACGATGGTGATCATGACAGTGCTTCGAAGATGGAGATCACAAGCACGAGATGATGATGGCCATATCATATCACTTATATTGATTGCATGTGATGTTTATCTTTTTATGCATCTTATCTTGCTTTGATTGACGGTAGCATTATAAGATGATCTCTCACTAAATTATCAAGAAGTGTTCTCCCTGAGTATGCACCGTTGCGAAAGTTCTTCGTGCTGAGACACCACGTGATGATCGGGGGTGATAGGCTCTACGTTCAAATACAACGGGTGCAAAACAGTTGCACACGCGGAATACTCAGGTTATACTTGACGAGCCTAGCATATAACAGATATGGCCTCGGAACACGGAGACCGAAAGGTCGAGCGTGAATCATATAGTAGATATGATCAACATAGTGATGTTCACCATTGAAACTACTCCATCTCACGTGATGATCGGACATGGTTTAGTTGATTTGGATCACGTGATCACTTAGAAGATTAGAGGGATGTCTATCTAAGTGGGAGTTCTTAAGTAATATGATTAATTGAACTTTAATATTATCATGAACATTAGTCCTGGTAGTATTAGCATATCTATGTTGTAGATCAATAGCTCGTGTTGTTGCTTCCCTGTGTTTATTTTGATATGTTCCTAGAGAAAATTGTGTTGAAAAATGTTAGTAGCAATGATGCGGATTGGATCCGTGATCTGAGGTTTATCCTCATTGCTGCACAGAAGAATTATGTCCTTGATGCACCGCTAGGTGACGGACCTATTGCAGGAGCAGATGCAGACATTATGAACGTTTTGCTAGCTCAATATGATGACTACTTAATAGTTTAGTGCACCATGCTTAACTGCTTAGAATCGGGACTTCAAAGACGTTTTGAACGTCATGGAGCATATGAGATGTTCTAGGAGTTGAAGTTAATATTTCAAGCAAATACCCGAGTTGAGAGATATGAAGTCTCCAACAAGTTCTATAGCTAAAAGATGGAGGAGAATCGCTCAACTAGTGAGCATGTGCTCAGATTGTCTGGGTACTACAATCACTTGAATCAAGTGGGAGTTAATCTTCCAGATAAGATAGTGATTGACAGAATTCTCTAGTCACCATCACCAAGTTAGTAGAACTTCGTGATGAACTATAATATACAAGGGATAACGGAAAATATTCCCAAGCTCTTCGCGATGCTAAAATCAGCGAAGGTAGAAATCAAAGAAAAACATCAAGTGTTGATGGTTGACAAGATCACTAGTTTCAAGAAAAGGGCAAAAGGATAGAAGGGGAACTTCAAGAAGAACGGCAAGCAAGTTGCTGCTCAAGTGAAAAAGCCCAAGTATGGTCCTAAGCCTGAGACTAAGTGCTTCTACTGCAAAGGGACTGGTCACTGGAAGCGGAACTACCCCAAGTGATTGGCGGATAAGAAGGATGGCAAAGTGAACATAAGTATATTTGGTATACATGTTATTGATGTGTACTTTACTAGTGTTCATAGCAACCCCTCAGTATTTGGTACTAGTTCAGTTGCTAAAATTTAGTAACTCGAAACGGGAGTTGCAGAATGAACAAAGACTAGTTAAAGGGCAAGGTGACGATGTGTGTTGGAAGTGGTTCCAAGATTGATATGATCATCATCACACACTCCCTATACTTTCGGGATTAGTGTTGAAACTAAATAAGTGTTATTTGGTGTTTGCGTTGAGCATGAATATGATTTGATCATGTTAATTGCAATACAGTTATTCATTTAAGTTAGAGAACAATTGTTGTTCTGTTTACATGAATAAAACCTTCTATGGTCATACACACCAATGAAAATAGTTCATTGGATCTCGATCGTAGTGATACACATATTCATAATATTGAAACCAAAAAGATGCGAAGTTAATAATGATAGTGCAACCTATTTGTGGCACTGCCGTTTAGGTCATATTGGTGTAAAGCGCATGAAGAAACTCCATGCTGATGGAATTTTGGAATCACTTGATTATGAATCACTTGATGCTTGCGAACCATGCCTCTTGGGCAAGATGACTAAAACACCGTTCTCCGGAACAATGGAGCAAGCAACAGATTTGTTGGAAATCATACATACTAATGTATATGGTCCGATGAATATTAAGGCTCGCGACAAGTATCATTATTTTCTAACCTTCACAGATGCTTTGAGCAGATATGGGTATATCTACTTGATGAAACATAAGTCTGAAACGTTTGAAAAGTTCAAAGAATTTTAGAGTGAAGTGAAAATCATCGTGACAAGAAAATAAGGTTTCTATGATATGATCGCGGAGACAAATATTTGAGTTACGAGTTTGGTCTTCAATTAAAACAATGTGGAATAGTTTCACAAATTCATGCCACCTGGAACACCACAGCATAATGGTGTGTCCGAACGTCATAACAGTACTTTATTGGATATAGTACAATCTATGATGTCTCTTACCGATCTACCACTATCGTTTTTGGGGTTATGCATTAAAGACAACTGCATTCACGTTAAAAAGGGCACCATCTAAGTCCGTTGAGACGACACAATCTGAACTATGGTTTGGCAAGAAACCAAAGTTGTCGTTTCTTAAAGTTTGGGGTTGCGATGCTTATGTGAAAAAAAAAATTCATCTTGATAAGCTCAAACCCAAATCGGAGAAATGTGTCTTCATAGGATACCCAAAGGAGACTGTTGGGTACACCTTCTATCACAGATCCGAATGCAAGACTTTTGTTGCTAAGAATGGATCCTTTCTAGAGAAGGAGTTTCTCTCGAAAGAAGTGAGTGGGAGGAAAGTAGAAAACTTGATAAGGTAATTGTACCTTCTCCCTTATTGGAAAGGAGTTCATCACAGAAATCTGTTCTTGTGAGTACTACACCAATTAGTGAGGAAGCTAATGATGATGATCATGTAACTTCAGATCAAGTTACTACTGAATCTCGTAGGTAAACCAGAGTGAGATCCGCACCAGAGTGGTACGGTAATCCTGTTCTGGAAGTCATGTTACTAGACCATGACGAACTTGCGAACTATGAGGAAGCGATGATGAGCCCAGATTCCGCGAAATGGTTAGAGGCCATGAAATCTGAGATATGATCCATGTATGAGAACAAAGTATGGACTTTGATGGATTTGCCCGATGATCGGCAAGCCAAAGAAAATAAATGGATCTTGAAGAGGAAGACGGACACTGATAGTAGTGTTACTATCTACAAAGCTAGAATTGTCGCAAAAGGTTTTTCGACAAGTTCAAGGTGTTGACTACGATGAGAGTTTCTCACTCGTATCTATGCTTAAGTCTGTCCGAATCATGTTAGCAATTGCCGCATTTTATGAAATCCGGCAAATGGATAAACAAAACTACATTCCTTAATGGATTTATTAAAGAAGAATTGTATACGATGCAACTAGAAGGTTTTGTCGATCCTGAAGGTGTTAACAAAATATGCAAGCTCCAGCGATCCATCTATGGACTGGTGCAAGCATCTCGGAGTTGGAATATACGCTTTGATAAGTTGATCAAAGCATATAGTTTTATACAGACTTGCGGTGAAGCCTGTATTTACAAGAAAGTGAGTGGGAGCACTACAGCATTTCTGATAAGTATATGTAAATGACATATTATTGATCGGAAATAATGTAGAATTATTCTATAAAGCATAAAGGAGTATTTGAAAGGAGTTTTTCGAAGAAGGACCTCGGTGAAGCTGCTTACATATTGAGCATCAAGATCTATAGAGATAGATCAAGACGCTTGATAAGTTTTTCAATAAGGACCTCGGTGAAGTAGTTCAAAATGGAACAGTCAAAGAAAGAGTTCTTGCATGTATTACAAGGTGTGAAATTGAGTAAGACTCAAAGCCCGACCACGGCAGATGATAGAAAGAGAATGAAAGTCATTTCCTATGCCTCAGCCATAGATTCTATAAAGTATGCCATGCTATGTACCAGATCTATTGTATACCCTACACTGTGTTAAGCAAGGGAGTACAATAGTGATCTAGGAAGTAGATCACTGGACATCGGTCAAAATTATCCTTAGTAAAATAAGGATATGTTTCTCGATTATGGATGTGACAAAAAAGGTTCGTCGTAAAAAGGTTACGTCGATGCAAGTTTTGACACTAATCTAGATGACTCTAAGTCTCAATCTAGATACATATTGAAAGTGGGAGCAATTAGCTAAAGTAGCTCCGTGCAGAGCATTGTAGACATAGAAAATTGCAAAATACATAACGGATCTGAATGTGGCAGACCCGTTGACTAAACTTCTCTCACAAGCAAAACATGATCACACCGTAGTACTCTTTGGGTGTTAATCACATAGCGATGTGAACTAGATTACTGAATCTAGTAAACCCTTTGGGTGTTGGTCACATATCGATGTGAACTATGGGTGTTAATCACATGATGATGTGAACTATTGCTATTAAATCACATGGCGATGTGAACTAGATTATTTACTCTAGTGCAAGTGGGAGACTGAAGGAAATATGCCCTAGAGGCAATAATAAAGTTATTATTTATTTCCTTACATGTCATGATAAATGTTTATTATTCATGCTAGAATTGTATTAACCAGAAACATAATACATGTGTGAATACATAGACAAACAGAGTGTCACTAGTATGCCTCTACTTGACTAGCTCATTAATCAAAGATGGTTATGTTTCCTAACCATGAACAAAGAGTTGTTATTTGATTAACGAGATCACATCATTAGTTGAATGATTTGATTGACATGACCCATTCCATTAGCATAGCACCCGATCGTTTAGTATGTTGCTATTGCTTTTATCCATGACTTATACATGTTCCTTTAACTATGAGATTATGCAACTCCCGTTTACCGTAGGAACACTTTGTGTGCTACCAAACGTCACAACGTAACTGAGTGATTATAAAGGTGCTCTACAGGTGTCTCCGAAAGTATTTGTTGGGTTGGCATATTTCGAGATTAGGATTTGTCACTCCGAATGTCGGAGAGGTATCTCAGGGCCTTCTCGGTAATGCACATCACATAAAGCCTTGCAAGCATTGCAACCAATGAGTTAGTTGCGAGATGATGTATTACAGAACGAGTAAAGAGACTTGCCGGTAACAAGATTGAACTAGGTATTGGATACCGACGATCGAATCTCGGGCAAGTAACATACCGATGACAAAGGGAACAACGTATGTTGTTATGCGGTCTGACCGATAAAGATCTTCGTAGAATATGTAGGAGCCAATATGGGCATCCAGGTCCCGCTATTGGTTATTGACCGGAGACGTGTCTCGGTCATGTCTACATTGTTCTCGAACCGTAGGGTCCGCACGCTTAACGTTACGATGACAGTTATTATGAGTTTATGCATTTTGATGTACCGAAGGAGTTCGGAGTCCCGGATGTGATCACGGACATGACGAGGAGTCTCGAAATGGTCGAGACGTAAAGAATGATATATTGGAAGCCTATGTTTGGACATCGGATGCATTCCAGGTGAAATCAGGATTTTACCGGAATACCGGGAGGGTTACCGAAACCCCCCGGGGGCATAATGGGCCAACATGGGCCTTGGAGGAGAGGTGAGAGGGCTGCCCTCATGGGCTGCGCGCCTCCCCCCTTTCCCTAGTCCTATTAGGACTAGGAGAGGTGGGCTCCCCCCCTCTCTCTCTCCCCCTTGGAGATTCCTAGTCCAACTAGGATTGGGGGGGGAATCCTACTCCCAGAGGGAGTAGGACTCTCCTGGCGCACCAGAGTTGGCCGGCCAGCCCCTCCCCCTTGGATCCTTTATATACGGGGGCAGGGGGCACCCAGAGAGACACAAGTTGATCTACGGATCGTTCCTTAGCCGTGTGCGGTGCCCCCTTCCACCAAATTCCACCTCGATCATATCGTTGCAGTGCTTAGGCGAAGCCCTGCGCCGGTAACACATCAAGATCGTCACCACGCCGTCGTGCTAACGGAACTCTTCCTCGACGCTTTGCTGGATCGGAGCCCGGGGATCGTCATCGAGCTGAACGTGTGCCAAGAACTCGGAGGTGCCGGAGTAACGGTGCTGTGATCGGTTGGATCGCGAGGAGAACGTACGACTACTTCCTCTATGTTGTGTCAACGCTTCCGCTTCGGTCTACGAGGGTACGTAGACAACACTCTCCCCTCTCGATGCTATGCATCACCATGATCTTGCGTGTGCGTAGGAATTTTTTTTGAAATTACTACGTTCCCCAACAACATGCCCCAGGTTTGTAGGGTTTCATCTAGCAAAGTGATCATGAGTCAGTATCACACATCAAACAATTCGAGATAAGTGGACAAAACACACAATGTTGGTGATTACCTTGCTAGACGGCCATGCGATGGACCTTGTGACAGCATCAGCGATAATTTGTAAACCTTCATCTTCAAAAGGCAAAGTAGCATCCCTTCTGATCGCAACATTGACAAGAACCTCATAAGTTCCTGGTCCAAGGGGCTCTCCGCCCACAATAGTGTCTGGGTCAACTGAGATAAGTGTTGCCTTAGCAACAGGAGTTTCAGGACCAGTCCATGCATATAGAAGCACATCCATACCAATCTGAATCAATGATTATTTTAGAAACATGAAACAAAATAAAATTTCAACATATAGGTAAGGATGAGAAGATTACAAGGCTTTCATCTTCATAGGCTGATGAGCTTCTTGAAGGGGGCTTTGCAACAACTCTTCTATGAACAAAGGGCTCTTCATCATCCCGTTCATCATCTTCTTCACCATCATTATTATCCTCAGCTTCAGCTCTTGAGTTCTGTCAAACAGAAATAGAGTTAGTGCATGGAAGATGGATTATTGATGCAATGAAAAGATGTGGAAATAGTTCATTACTTGTCGAGAATTGGAACCGTGCTGCGAGCTAGGAGTTTCCAGATTATGCCCTCCTTGTGAAGCTAACATCAATTCCATTCGGTTCATCCGTTCCTGCATTTCTAGCACATGCCCCTCCAGCATGTTAAAGCGATTTTCAGTTTCTCGACGCCCTTCCATTTCAACTAGAACTCTTGTGCTCAATTTACCCCGTGTACCCGGTGTGCCCAAATCTTGAGGTGTTGGCCCTAGACCTAACACACGAACACGACCCCTGGGATCCTTCATTCCACATACACGTGCAAACAGATCACCTTCTTTAATGTTTTTTTCCTTCCATTCGGGGTGTTGTTCACCTTTCTCTATGAGTTCTTTCTGCAAAATGATATGTACTTGCTATGTGAATTCTACTTGTATAATTTCTGTCTAATACTGAAAAAACATGGCAAAAGGGACTCACAATTGTTGCTGCTGCCTGCGGCACATAACTCCCTTTCCTTTCCCCTTTCTTGCATGTATGTGTTTCGATATAAACTTCATATCTTCGAGCATCATGCCCAAGTTTGACAGCCTACAATCATTTATTTATTTCACTATGCATTAGTCACTAAAACACAGTGGCGTATCTTTTTTATTGGGGTAATTGCGTTTACCATTTCATTGGCAACACGGGCATGACTCTTGTTGCCAGATGTATGAGGCACTGCATTGGCACGATTCTTTTTGGCGATAGCACTACGAGACTACAAGACAAGTAAAGGAGATTTATCACATGTATTGTTTGCTGCCATATGTATGGTGTATATTTGTTTATCTATGTCTAGCAGGACGACTATAGTTTTGATTCAGCAGGATGACTTACTTCAAATGCCAAAGATCTCCAATAAGTAATAAGGGTCTTCCAATCAGCTTCACTAATTCTGCTATCACGTCTTTTCATAAGTTGTGCATCAGTCAGTGCAGCATCAAACTTGTACCTCTTTAAATCTGACTTCCAATACTTCCATTTTATGTGTGAAGTGTTGAGAACAAAGCTCAAGGCGGTTGAGTCGAGCTCATAAAATGCCTATTAAAATGAGAGAAAGCAGAATACTCAGTTAGATAGCATTAAAAAAGAGTAAGTTATAAATTATGCTCATTTATACCTTCAAGGTCTCCCACACTAACAATTTTTTGTCTACATCAACATCTCGCCAATCTAACCCTGCAGGTGGTATATGCTTCCTGACCAAAGTACCAATGAAATTGGCAAATTCAGTTGCATCTGGCCCAACAGGCTGGCCATTCCCATTAAGTGGAATATGGATTTTGGGTTGATTCAGCCTTGCATATATGTTAGCCTTTCGAGTAATTTTTCTTCCACCTTTCTTTTTACTACCTTCATCATCAAGCTCACAAGTAATCTCTTCATGCAAGAAAATTAACATAGTCATACAACAATTCTAGCAAGTGACATTAGGCTACAATATGAGCAAGTATAACCCACTACAAATACCTTCGGAAGGCTGATGCTCAGGATCTACATGATCTTGATCTTTTGATACCCTAGACCTCAAAACACGTCCTTCATTCGCGCTTATAGGTGCGCCGGAGGGTGCCTGCATAGATATATAGTTTAGTGTTGCAAGCTACATTTGCTTCCTTCAGGTAGAACATCTTCAGGGCTACATACCTTTCTTTTCTTTTTGGGGGCTTAGTTCGCTTCCATATCTTCCTGCATAGAAGCTCTTGTTGCTCGTACCGCTGCTAGCCGTTTATCATTCTGTTCAATGATCTTGCTTCTTAGTAGTTCATACTCTACCGCTTTCAGTTGTTCCTCCGTGACCCCACCATCTTTAGCTCTTCCGTTTGCGCTTGCCATTTTTCCTCCTGCAAAAGACACACTATGTGAGTACATTGCTGAAAATACAAAACATTAGAGGATCATACACAAAACTTACTTTTTTTAATATCACTTGCTTTAAGAACTAGTCCAGCTATATCTGTCCTAGCAGAACCAATGCATCCATCCGCAACACTCACACGTATAGCAGTACATGGATCAGGCAACGTCACACGTAAAACATTACCATTGTCATCTTTAGATTCTTCTATGTCATATAATGATGGAACAACAACAGTAGACCACTCAGCATCAATGGGATCTTCAACATAGTAAACTTGAGTTGCTTGTGTGGCTAATATGAAGGGCTCGTCTGATATTTTCTCACCGGTATTGAACAAATGCTTGAAATTTACAGAAGTGATTCCAAACTGATCAGTTTGCACCCATTCATCTTCTACACGATTATCAACCCAGTCACACTTGAACAACACTACTTTCCCTTCATGTTGATAATTCAACTCAAGAATTTCCTTTATAATGCCGTAATAGGTCTTGTTTCTTACACTAATATTGTCACCTTTTCCTTTTGCAAAGGATGTGGTTTGTGCAAGAAGAGCTACTCCACTACTCTGAAATGACCGGCCCTCATCATATGATTGTGTATGAAAGTCTGTCCCATTTATAGTGTAGCTACTATACTTCATAGCAACCAAGTTTGGCTCTTTAGCTAATATTTTTATCTCATGAGGTGCTTCATCGCCCATTTCTGCTACCTGTGATTATGAAATGTTATTGTTACTCTACAATGGGATGGAATTATATGTCTTATAGGTTGACAGTCAAATGCCCACTTACGTGCAATTTAAACCACTCATGAAAGGTCTCGTAATGCACACGCTTGACTTCTCGATGACTTCGAACACCAATAGAAGAAAGGTAATCCATATGTTTGCTGCATATAGGTTATATTTATTAATTGACAAGGAGGAGAGAAATAACTTAATAGCAATACATAGTAGGGATATCTTACTCTAGGTATGGTTCTATGTTGTCATAATTGAACAAGACGTATTTGTGGGCTTGCAGCCAAGTTTTGTTATCTAACATCACCATGCACTTGCCAGCCAGCCCTCGACCAATGTTGTGGAAGAAAGGAGTTGTATCATCAACTTCCATATCCAAACCCTTATCATTCCTAGCTCGATTCAACCGACTCTCATCATCCAAATAGTGTGAGCAAAATGTCAAGCTCTCATCAAACAAATAGCCCTCTGCAATTGATCCTTCCACATGACTTCTGGTGTGGACATGTCCCTTGAGCTTTCCTATATACCTCTCTACAGCCCACATGCTGCGAAAATGTACTGGACCAGCTATCATTGCTTGTGCTGGAAGATGAACCATCAAATGCACCATAATATCGAAAAATGATGGGAGGAATATGGCCTCAAGAAGGCTCAAGGTCTCAGCTATTTCATCCTGCAACCTTTGCATGTCACTTATGCGAATAACCTGTGAGTACATTCGCTTGAAAAATCTGCTCACACGAATCAGTACCGCACTCACTCTTTCTGGTAATGTTCTTCTCACTACAAGTGGCAGCAAGTCTTGCAAAAGGACATGGTTGTCATGGCTCTTTAGCCCAGTTATCTTTTTCTCCTTAACATGCACATTACGGCGTATGTTAGATGCATAACCATTAGGAAACATGGCATTTTTAAATACTTTGCAAAATGTCCTCTGCTGATCAGATTCCATTGTGTAAGGTGCCGGAGGAAAAAAAAACTTCATCATCATCAAGATCAATAGGTTGAAGATCCTTTCTAATATTGAGTGCTTGAAGGTCATATCGAGAATTAATATTATCCTTGGTTTTTCCACTGACTGCCAACAAAGTGTTAACTATGTTCTCACACACATTTTTTTCTATGTTCATGATATAAAAGTTATGATGCATCTTCAAATCCTTCCAATATGGTAGTTTAAACCAAATAGACTTTCTTTTCCAAATGATCAGCGGATCCCCTTTCTTGCGTTTCTTAGTTCTAGGCTTCTTCGTTATAGGATCCTTCCCAAACTTGGTTTGCATATTTTCTGTCAGCTCTAAGATTTGCCTACCGAAAAGTGGAACGGGTGCTGTCCCACGTTCTATGTCACCAAATGTGTGTGTATCATACCTCAAGGGTTGATCTGCACGTAAGAACCTACGATGCCCCATATAGCAAGTCTTGCTACCATTTTTTAGCCTAAGAGAACATAATTGAGAGTGGCATTCAGGGCAAGCTCCTTCTCCAGAGGAAGCACAGGCAACCAAAGACCCAAGACCCGGTTTATCCGTAATTGTGCATATTATGGCAGCATGCAACTGAAAATACTCTCCGGTTGAAGCATCATAGGTCCTAACACCATCAAGAAACATATCTACCATATCATCAACTAGTGGCTCAAGATAGACATCAATATCACTACCAGGAGAATTTCTGCCAGGAATCAACAGTGATAGGATGAAATTTGATTGCTTCATAATCATCCAGGGTGGAAAGTTATAAGGAATCAATAATACTGGCCAAATGCTATAGCTGAGATTCATGGATCTAAATGGATTAAAACCATCAGCACATACTACAAGCTTAAGATTTCTGCTGTCTTTTGCAAAATCTTTATTTTTTTCATCAAAATCTTTCCAAAGGAGGGAATCTTTAGGATGCCTAATCAAGCCATCTTGTGTGCGCTCTTCTGCATGCCATCTTGTGAGAGCCGCAGTTCTGGAACACACAAACAACCTTTCAAGCCTCTTCTTTATTGGGAAGTAACGAAGAACCTTCTTAGGAACCTTGTGGACACGTTTCCCATCTGCACTCTTCCTTTTAGATTTCCATCTTGAAGCCTTACATTCTGGGCATGAATTGCCATTGGCATTGTTCTTCCAACATAGAATGCAATCATTTTCACATGCATGGATATTAACATACCCAAGTCCTATGCATTTGACTAGTTTTTTAGCTTCATTGGAGTTTTTGGGTATTGCGGACTGAGGGTAAGCATCTTTTAGTAGATCTAACAGCAGATCAAAACTTCTATCAGACCACCCTCCAAGCAGTTTGGTGTGAAGAAGTCTCACTAGGAAACAAAGCTTTGAGAAATTCTTACAGCCTGGATATAGCTCTTGTCTAGAATCAGCTTCAAGTTTGTGGAGAGATTCTAGAAAAGGATCATCCTGATCTAAACCACAATCATCTTCAAGATCTCCCCCTTTATCCAAACCAGCAGCAAGGTCTCTTAGCAAATCAGATATATCATCGCCCTCATCCCTATCGTCACCCTCATCTAGATTTGGCAGAATGGAAGAAGAAGAGACACGTTCTCCATGAAACATCCACTGTTTGTAGCCATCTACAAATCCCTCGCATACTAGGTGCTCACGGACTTCAGACTCTTCTCTCCACTATGAGTTCACACAGTTTTTGCAAGGACATAAGATTTTATTCTCAACCGATGATTTATTAAATGCAAAGCCTAGGAATTTGGCGAGCCCTTGTAAGTACTTCTCTGTATGCCTACATGCAAGTGTACATGTGTAGTGTGTTATATATAGTTTCAGCATCTAAGAAATTTAAAACATATCTGCTGCGTTATACCTAGGCGCATCCATCCAACTTCTATCCATGCTAGCTAGCTTCACACTTGGTCACTACAAATACACACTAAATCCTGAACAGATAATATCACAACCAGAGAATGCAAGGAATTACTTGAAGTACTATAAATACAGTGGCTCGGAAAAGAAAGTAAGAATCATAGAACCAATTCAATGGTAGTACACATAGCAAAGGTAGATACCACCATAAATAAACAGACCAAAGATATGGTTGACTCACCAACTAGTGGAGGATGTCGTGACAAGCACGGAAGGGGATTACTGCGCCGCTTCTGGAAGTTGAGTCGTTGGGAGCAAGAATCCTAATAACCAACCAGATTACACACTACAAAAATCAGTGCCAAACATAAGGAGGTATCTCTACATATTCATGGCATCCACACACATGGAGGGCCTCTAGACTTGAGTGGGGCAGAGGAACTCACTTGAGTGGATGCAGTAAGCACATCGGTGTATGATCTCTTGAAGATGAGCTCCCATGGTGTAGCCTCCTGAAGGAAAAAATGCATAAGAGCCGAAGCCTAAGCAAAACCTTCAATTCATGTTCACAGGCAACATTGGCTGGGCTATGCTAGGAACACACTAAGATAACAACTTCAATAAATCTTGGAGCCACATTTGTTACAAAATACCAACAAGATATTAAGCTCACCAATTTCATAAATAATATCTGTTTGTTAGCCACTAACTCCTAATCTATCTACCATTTCAGTTATTCACATAATTTTTGAATCAAACAGCCAGACTAAAAGCACTCCATCAACTAATCATATACTAAAAGAAAAATAAACAGTGGACACTCCACACACACCTTGTGCACTAAGGTGGTGTTTGGTTCAGGCAAATATGATGCTAGGTACAATCAAATACCACAAGCTGGTCACTAAGTACCAATGATTATGCTACTCTTCTTCCTCTGCTCAATGGTACCAACAGTGGTTCTCTATGCAACCTGCAACAAAAACAAAAGAGAGATGAAGTCAGGTCACATGTACAGAGAGATGAAAATCCACACTGCGTGAGGTCTCCCCGAGTTCAGATGCTAAACTTCCTTAAGAGGAAATACAAGAATCTACCCCGATGCTTATCTCACCAAGTCAGAGAAACCACTTCCTATGAAAGGTAAAACAGTAATGCCCTAGACTTATTCAGTATACAGAATTTTGTTTTAGCCCATGATGTTGAATATAAAATCTCTTATGAGATCATGCTGAACAACACTAAGGACAATGTAGAAACTTGCTAGACTTAATGAGTGATCCCTGCTCATTGAACCTGTAACAATTCAGGCATAAACCATGTAAAATGCATCTGTTCCTTCTTTTTTAATGCCAGGACAAACATGTGTACTTACACAACTAACGGTAATGAAACATTGTTCTCAAATCATATGTACAGATCCAGTTCGGCCTCCACATGAAGCTGCAGAATTAGTATCATCATTTCCTCAGAGTTGTCCCCGCCACATGCGTTCTTCGAAAGATCCCCGATGAGATTCTCGTTCCCCACTGCCAGAGCTCCAACATGCCTCTAGGAGAGGGAGAGAGAGAGAGAGAGAGAGAGAGAGAGAGAGAGAGAGAAAGAGAGAGAGAGGAGCTGTACCTTAGACGCACGCTGCCCCGATACAAGTTGAAGCAGCCACTCGGACGGACGATCGCGGGGCGCCGGTGGACGGGCAGGACGGAACTGCGCGGGGCGCCGATAGACGGGCAGGACGGCGCGGGGCGCCGATGGACGGGCAGGACGGCGCGGGGCGGCGATGGACGGGCAGGACGGCGCGGGGCGGCGCAGGGTGGCCAGGGAGGCACGGGACGGTGCGGGCCGGCGCAGGGCAGTCAGGACGGCGCGGGGCGGCGTGGCAGAGGCATGACAGCGCGAGGCGGCGCAGCAGAGGCAGGACGGCGCGGGGCTGGCAGGACGGCGCAGGGCGGGCAGGACGCCGTAGCAGAGGTCGTGGGACGGCCTGGGGAACGACCGGCGGGAGGCGTGGGGCGGCGGTGGAATGGCTCGGATCAAGGGATTTGGCAGCGGTGGAATGGCTGGGATGCTAGGGATTTTGCCCTTCGTGGGGATTGAAGTGATTTAAAAAAACATTTCGCGGGCTGGGCTAGACTTCGCGCTAAAATTTGGCCGTTCGCGCCCGAGGCCCATTTAGCATCTGACTGTTGGTCGGGATTATTTGCCGATCGATGGTCCATGGGCCATAAGGGAATTCCCGACCGACAGTTCGATGGTATATGTTTTATCATTCCCGACCGACGGTGTGTTACCGTAAAGAATTTTCCCGACCCACAATCTGTTAGAAACTTTCATGGCCAACTGTGGGACGGCAATAGTGACTTTTTCCCAACACACAACGGTAGGGAATTCTGGTGCATGGTGTAGTGTTTTTCTGAAAATTTTGATATATTATATGCCTATATAATATTTTTACTTTCTTTGGTTTTATTATTTTGTTTGCCTGGAAAATGTTTTTTTTGAAAAAAAAACATTCACCGCTGCCGACTGGGCCGACACAAGGCCAACCGCAGCCGCGGCCCAACAGTCCAGCGCATCATCCCCGAGCTCAGGACGGTTTCCCGAGCGAGCACGCACCGCCGCCGCCGTGCCCGACCTCGCCACCTCGTCCCTTGCCCCCTCCTCCACGCCACTGCCGCCTCCTCCCTCCTATAAACCTAAGCCCGCCGCCCTCTCTCTCTCTCCCTCGCGTCTCGCGCAGCCGCCGCACTTCGCATCTCGCCGGAACTGTGCCGCCGCCTCACCGCTGCATCGCCTCCACGTCGCTGCACCACCACCGCTCGCCTGCGCCGCCACCCGCGCCTTGCCCCGCGCCCGAAGCCGAGCCGCCGCGCCAGAGCCACCTCGCCTTGCCTCGCC
Organism: Aegilops umbellulata; assembly: GCA_032464435.1. Lineage (NCBI taxonomy): Eukaryota > Viridiplantae > Streptophyta > Magnoliopsida > Poales > Poaceae > Aegilops > Aegilops umbellulata. Next base: position 251,484,772 of record CP136056.1, read on the forward strand.
CGATCCGCCGCCCTAGCCGGACTCCAACCGCCGCGGTAGACCGCCGCCGGCGTTGAATCTGTCGTGAACCGGTAATAAACCCACCCGGTTCGCCGTTTTTTACGGTTTTGGTTTATGTTTAAAACTCGATTTTATTTTATTTTATTTATTTAGTTTATTTAGCGAGCATTCGCTCGTTAGCTTTTAGTAACGAACGTTTTTCGTTCTGTAGCGTTCGGCAGCGAACGTTCGTTGTTTAGTACTTTTCTTTTTCTTTTTAGTTTGTGGCCAGGGACCTATCCGTGATGATTTTATTTACAGATTAGTCCCTGATTTTCAAACGATCACTACTTTTTACTCGTTTGTTCAAATCCAACGAAACCAACGCCCATGTTTCATACGATCTCCTCTATCCAGTAATCCAACTCAGACATGTTTTTGAAAGTTTAAAATTTGAATTAGACCAGATTTGAATTAAAACTTTGTTTGATCATAACTTGAGTTCCGCAGCTCCATTTGAGTTGATTCTTTTTGCTAATCGAAGGTTTGACCTAAACTTTATAATAAGGCCAAATTCACCTAACTTTGGTACTGTTAGAAATTGTTTTATGTTGCAAGAGTTATTTTTTTGGTTTTGATGTTTTCCGAATTGTTTTCTGCGTTCTTTTCGATCTTTTGAATGATTGCTTATGTGTGGTTACTATTGTTTGCTTACGATAGATTGACCGAAGTGTGACGAGTAGACCTATCAAGAGTTTTGAGTGCGAATCATCTTCATCAACATTGCAGGCAAGTTCACACTTTGATCATATCCCTTTCAAACCCAGTTTTTATGCATTAGTTTCAACCCTCAAACATTGCATGATTAGGATGTGATTAACATGTGGGATGGGAAGTAGTTGATGAGGTAGAACCTATTGCCCTGTTATATCAAACCCTTGGGAGTTACTTCTACGTATTGCTTATGTTGCTATGCTATGCTCATAGACGTGGTTTGGGTGAGTGAAATCCATGACAGATGTGAGATTGTTAATTAATGGTTCAACTTAAGGTGGCAACTTAAATACACATCTGGGTGGATTGAGGCACCTGGAGTACCCAGTGTTGCCTGTATTTTTGGAAATCCTGGGGTTCCGTGTGATTTTCCTATGGACCGCCACCCAGGCTCAAAGGGAACTGAGATATTTTCATGCTAGAAACTTCCGTGTGCAGCCACAAGCTATTATGGGCTCTAGCATAGTTGAGTAAGTTGGTAGAGGGTTGTAGGTTTGGTATGGTCTGCCTGGAGTAGAGAGTTAATGTTTCTGAAAGACTGTGTCCCGGTCATCCATTTCTCAAACACCATGTAGTGCGAGAAATCCAACGGAGGCGGTCGAGTCTTGTGGGGAAAAGTGCGCAAACCTCTGTAGAGTGTACAATCTAATCATGGTTAGCCGTGTTCCCGGTTATGGACAATCTTGAGTATCTAGTATTTGGAGTATCCTAAGTATCTCATCACTCTTAATTAATATGGTTGGGTTGATAACTACTTTAATTGGGATTGAGTTGGATGAACCTTCTCAATATTTTCAACCAACTTTGTAGTTAAATAAAATATATTCCTTTGTTGTAGGGAAAAATTGGCTTTTCGCAAAAACATTATAACCATTGAGTTTTTCCACCAGCCAAATATGCATGTAGTGATAGCTACTATTCATCATTATCCTATGGTGTGAATTTGCCAGTACATTCAATGTACTGACCCTTTGTGGCTACAACGTCTCATGTTGTAGGACTTCTTACGACGAGTAAGTGATATGTTAGGGTTACGATTTCTACACTCAACTTTGTCGTTGGTGTTGATGGGAATCCACAACCTTGTTGTTACTTCCGCTATTTTGATTGAGGTAATAGTATTTATTTTATTTATACATGTGATTTACCTCTGTTATAAATCCTCGAGTACTGTGTGTGTCAGCATACCGATCCAGGGATGACACTTAAGCACAGAGACTTGACCGTTTGAGGTCGGGTCGCTACAAGATGGTATCAGAGCACATGTTGACTGTAGGACGTGAGCCTAGAAACTGGCAAGCCCATAGGAAGGATTTTCTCTAAAACTTTCTTTTCGAAAGGATCTTTTACCACTCTTCTCTTCTGAGCTTATTCAAAAATTCCCTTTTAGTGAGACTTTACCCCTTTTCCCCTTTTGACAACATGAAGATTCGACTGATGAGACCACTACAAGAAGTACAAGATATCGGACAACTAAGACCACTTCGGAATGAAGAGGATTTTTCCGAGCATTATAATGATGGAAACTACAATGGTTGAAGACTCCGAAGACTAGGAGAACTTGAAGGCTATGAAGAATTTCCAGATTTAGTATGACCTAGTAAGGCTACCCTTATGGAACTTGAAAGTCTAAGGAAGCTGTCAATACCCGAGATCAAGGTGTGTTGGAGAAATACAGGAGCATGGAGAGTTAAAAACTCAAAGTTCTGTCAAGGAAAACCCTAAGGCAGGAGATATCAACTATGGAGAGATGGCTCATGGAAATGGCAAGAGCAGAAATACGGCTATCCATGAGGTTATCGTTCGCCTATGCTATGGTCACTGCGTTGAGTTAAGCATGCATTACTTTGGAAGGATTGGATGGTAGAAGGCTGATGGAGCACCTATCAGCAAGATGAACTTTTAACCTTAGCTGGTGTATCACCATGATCTGGAGTGTTACATCAAGAAGTTTAAGATGGACCTTCAGGAAGCCGTATTTTGACAAGGAAGAATTTTGAGAAGAACTTAGGACCCAGAAGCTGAAGTAGCCAAACTGGAGGAACTAAATCTCGAGACACCGGAGATTCGCCAAGAAGTAAAGGACAGCAGGACCATGGTTCATGTCAAGGATGTTGAAACCCAGAAGTTTGGAACGCAACTCCAAAATATTAAAGGACGTCACGAGAGACTTCGCGTTAATAGTGATGACCTGGCAAAAGAACTTGAGAAGGAAAAGCACGAGCCATCGGAGACATGAACAAGACTTGAAGAGTTTGGCGATGTTAATCTTTAGAAGACCAAACCCGTGTTATATACCTACGTTAGATGCGACGATTGTGAGCTCTCATTTGTTTGATGTTTTTCTGACACCCACAATAAAAATCTGTCTTTTCAAAACTATTGTTTGCCTTGTGTGTATCTCTCTCTATCTCTCTTATCCCAACCCAAAACCCATGGAACAAATAGAGGATGAATGGAGGTGAGCTTGTATTTTCTGGACCGATGAGTCAATTGGGGCGGACCGATGGATTCAGAACATGGAGGATCACATGGAGAATAACCCTATAGACGGAAAGGATATGATCCAACATGCTCTTGAGTGCTTTGAAAGAGGTGCCACTACCTGGTAGAGGATTGAAAGCACAAGTGCTCCCCGGGTGGTTTCGGTAATTAATGTCAACATATCTCTTGTTGGACTAATACTTTTATCTAGTATATTTCAGATAAGTTCAACAATGGAGTGGCATGGACTAAAGGATGTGGGAACTCCTTCAAGATGCTAAGGACAAAGTATTGGCTAAAGCTTCAAGCTCAAGACTCTTCATTTTACACTTTTAGTGATCCATGATCACATTGAGTCCATAGGAAAAGCCAATACTGTCAAGGAGGGATGAGGTGTTGCTTAATGAGCCTTTTGCTCCATGTGCTTGATGATATGCTCCAAAACCCTCAGCTACTTTCCCACTTCCACATATGACCTAAACCCAAAGTCAAACTCGGACCTACCGATTCTTTCTATCCGGCACCACCGAGTTTCACATGTCATAAGCCACTACCAAACCCTAGGAAATCGGTTCTACCGATAGGGATCTCGGTCTCACCGAGATGGGATTGCAATCTCACTTTGTATGTCCATTGTCAAAATCGGTCCCACCGAGTTTAGGCAATCAGTACTACCGAGATTACAATGCAAACTCTCTGGTTAACTCATTACCAAAATCGGTCCAACCGAGTTTAGTAATCGGTCCCACCGAGTTTGCCCGACCAACTCTCTAGTTAGCTAGTTACCAAATCGGTTTCACCGAGTTTGTGTAATCGGTCTCACCGAGATTACGTTATGCCCTAACCCTAACCATATCGGTCCTACCGAGTTGCATGTCAGTCCCATCGAAAATTTCTAACGGTCACTAGGTTTACCTTTTCAGTCCGACCGAGTTTGTTGATTCGGTCCCACCGAGATTGGTAAATTGTGTGTAACGGTTGGATTTTGTGTGGAGGCTATATATACCCCTCCACCTCCTCTTCATTCATGGAGAGAGCCATCAGAACACATCTACACTTCCAACTCATATGTTCTGAGAGAGAACTACCTACCCTTGTGTTGAGGCCAAGATATTCCATTGCTACCATATGAATCTTGATCTCTAGCCTTCCCCAAGTTGCTTTCCACTCAAATCTTCTTTCCACCAAATCAAAATCCTGTGAGAGAGAGTTGAGTGTTGGGGAGACTATCATTTGAAGCACAAGAGCAAGGAGTTCATCATCAACACACCATTTGTTACTTCTTGGAGAGTGGTGTCTCCTAGATTGGCTAGGTGTCACTTGGGAGCCTCCGACAAGATTGTGGAGTTGAACCAAGGAGTTTGTAAGGGCAAGGAGATCGCCTACTTCATGAAGATCTACCGCTAGTGAGGCAAGTCCTTCGTGGGCGATGGCCATTGTGGGATAGACAAGGTTGCCTCTTCGTGGACCCTTCGTGGGTGGAGCCCTCCGTGGACTCGCGCAACCATTACCCTTCGTGGGTTGAACTCTCCATCAACGTGGATGTAGGATAGCACCACCTATCCGAACCACGGGAAAACATCCGTGTCTCCAATTGCATTTGAATTCTCCAAACCTTTCCCTTTACATTCTTGCAAGTTGCATGCTTTACATTCCGCTGCTCATATACTCTTTGCATGCTTGCTTGATATGTATTGTGTATGTTGAAATTGTGCCTAAAATTCCACTCAAACCGAAAAAGTTTAAAAATTGCAACTTTAGCACTGAGTGTCTAATCACCCCCCCCCCCCCCCGTCTCGACACACCTACTTCTAGATCCTACAAGTGGTATCAGAGCTTTGGTCTCCATTGCCTTGGTTTAATCACCACTGGAGGAAGATGGATGTGTCTACTTTAGGGAGTCTTAGACATAGAGTGCCTATTCTTGATGGAGAGTATTTTCATGAGTGGAAAAATGAGATGCTTGTGATTTTCAATCAATATCATTTGAACAAGTATATTGCTAGTCCTTGTGCACCTCATGTTGATCCTATGCATCCCACCCTAGATGAAGATATTGACATGATCCGCAATCTTAGAACCGTTGAGCTCATCTTTAGAGGATTGCCCAAAAACTTGATTGCTAGTTTACCTACTCTTAATTGTGCCTATACTATATGGAAATTTCTTGAGGAACGATTCCCCGATTATTCCTTGAAAAATTTGGATGAAATTCCCCATAAATCTATTGCCTTGAGTAAAATGAACTCTAGTGATCCTAGTTTTGGTGATTGTCTATTTGAGCTTACTAATCTCATGCATGCTAAAGGAAATGTTGGAATCATTAGTGATATTATATCCGAAGCTATTAGAATTCATAAAAGTGACCACTTTGATGATCATTTATCTAATGAATCACCCTCTCTAGGAAATGATGAATCACAAGATCATGTTGAACATGGATACTACGATGAGAATGATGATAGTGACTTCGATCTTGATGATGCAATGAGACACTTTGGTCTTATGGCAAATCTTCGAGGATATGTGTCAGGAGGAAAGGAATGGGTTCTCAACAGTGGATGTACTGATCATATGACCGGAGACGAAGAGATGTTCCGTGAGCTTGCTGAAAATGACGGCCCTCGAAAATATGTCACTTTTGGTGATAATTCAAAGGGTAAGGTGGTTGGCCTTGGTAAGGTGGCCATCTCACACGATAGCTCCATTCAAAATGTCATGCTCGTTGAATCTCTTGGCTACAACTTACTTTCAGTATCTAGACTTGCTGATTTCGGTTTGAATGTCCTATTTACTGAGGTAGATTGCCAAGTGTTTCGTCGAGACAATCATAAAATGGTCTTTACCGGTATATGTAGAGGTGACCTTTACATTGTCGATTTCTCTAAAAAGGCACAACCTAAAACTTGCTTTATCGCTAAATCCTCAAAAGGTTGGTTGTGGCATAGACGACTAGGTCACATTGGCATGAGAAACCTTGACAAGCTTATTAAAGGAAATCATATCCTTGGAGCTAACAATGTCATATTTGATAAGGATAGACTTTGCAGTGCTTGTCAAGCAGGTAAACAGGTTGGAGGAAGGCATCCCGTGAAAAACATCATGACCACAAGGAGGCCACTCGAGCTACTTCATATGGATCTTTTTGGTCCCAATGCCTACAAGAGTCTCAGTGGAAATTCTTTTGGTCTAGTTATAGTTGATGATTTTTCAAGATTTACGTGGGTGTTCTTTCTTGATGATAAATCGCAGGTCCAAAAGATCTTCAAAAACTTCGCTAGGAAGGCCCAAAATCAGTTTGACGTGAAGATCAAGAAGGTTCGGAGTGACAACGGAACGGAGTTCAAGAACGCAAATGTGGACACCTTTCTTGACGAAGAAGGGATTTCACACGAGTTCTCGGCTACGTACACACCTCAACAAAATGGATTTGTTGAGAGGAAGAACCGGACGCTCATCGAAATGGCGAGAACGATGCTTGATGAGTACAAGACGCCGAAGCACTTTTGGGCAGAAGCGGTTGAGACGGCTTGTCATGCAACAAATCGCTTGTATCTTCACAAGCTACTCGGCAAGACGACATACGAGCTCCTCACCGGTAACAAACCCCAAGTTGGATACTTTCGAGTATTCGGCTCAAAGTGCTACATTCTTGATAAGCATCGTCGTTCAAAGTTTGCTCCTAAATGTCATGAAGGTTTCCTACTTGGTTATGGCTCAAACTCTCACACTTACCGTGTCTACAACAATTTCACCCGAAAGGTTGAAGAGACGGTAGATGTGAAGTTTGATGAATCTAATGGATCGCAAGTAGAGCAATTGCAAATTGATGTAGGAGACAAAGACCCTTCAGAAGCAACCGAAGACTTGTCTATTGGCAAAATTCGCCCAACGGAAGTGAAGGAGTGTACCTCGTCCGTCCAGGTGGAAGCTTCTACTTCACGACAAGGTGAACCAAGAATTGACCCGGAAGCATCCACAAGTGGGACACACCAAGATGAAGGAAACGAGGAAATGCGTCAAGATGAACATCAACAACCTCCTTCTCCACCACGACAAGAGAACGACAACGCCAATAATGAAGAAGAACAAGATGAAGAAGATGTTCAACGAAGACCCAATCAAAAGCTTTCACAATTTCGAGCAAGAATTGCCAAAGATCATCCCGTCGAGCAAATCTACAATGATATTCAAACCGGGAGAATCACTCGCTCTAAAACTCGTTTAGCTAACTTTTGTGAAAACTATTCATTCATCTCTAGCATTGAACCTATGAAGGTCAAAGAAGCATTGGAAGATCCGGATTGGATAAACGCAATGCATGAAGAGCTACACAACTTTGAGAGAAACCAAGTTTGGACATTGGTTGAGAAGCCCGACAACAACCACAACATCATTAGTACCAAATGGGTGTTTCTCAACAAGCAAGATGAAGATGGACAAGTGGTTCGCAACAAAGCACGTCTCGTCGCCCAAGGGTACACAGAAGTCGAAGGTATGGACTATGGTGAGACATATGCTCCCGTTGCTAGACTTGAGTCCATTCACATCTTACTTGCCTATGCTAATCACCATAATATCACCTTGTACCAAATGGACATTAAAAGTGCTTTTCTAAATGGTGAAATAGAGGAGGAAGTTTATGTCAAACAACCTCCCGGCTTTGTCAATCCTAAGAAACCTAATCATGTTTACAAACTTCGCAAAGCCCTTTATGGTCTTAAACAAGCTCCTAGAGCATGGTATAAATGCTTGACCAAGTTCCTTATTGCAAGTGGTTTTGAAATTGGAAAGATTGATTCCACACTCTTTACTAAAAGGGTTAATGGAGAACTATTTGTATGCCAAATTTATGTTGATGATATTATATTTGGTTCAACTAACCCTCTTTTTAGTGAAAAGTTTGGAAAGCTAATGTCAAAGAAGTTTGAGATGTCAATGATGAGTGAACTCAAATTCTTTATCGGTTTGCAAATCAAGCAAACTAAGGAAGATACATTTATCTCTCAAACGAAGTACACCAAAGGCTTATTCAAGAAGTTCAATATGCAAGAATGCAAAGGTATGCCTACACCCATGCCTACTAGTGGACATAATGATTTGACCAAAGATGGTGAACCGGTTGATCAAAAGGTTTATCGCTCTATGATTGGTTCATTGTTATACCTATGTGCCTCACGTCCCGATATTATGCTAAGTGTGTGCATGTGTGCACGATATTAAGCTGCTCCTAAAGAATGTCATCTTAAGGCCGTGAAAAGGATAGTGAGATACTTAATCCATACACCAAATTTTGGCATTTGGTATCCTAAGAGGCCCTCTTTTGATCTTGTTGGCTATTCCGACTCGGATTATGCCGGAGACAAGGTTGATAGAAAGTCCACTTCGGGTACTTGTAAATTTCTTGGTAGATCTCTTGTGTCTTGGTCCTCCAAGAAACAAAACTCGGTATCCTTATCTACCGCCGAAGCGGAATACATTGCCGTTGGTTCATGTTGTGCTCAATTACTTTGGATGACCCAAACTCTTAAAGATTATGGGGTCTATGTGAAACATGTTCCATTGCTTTGTGACAATGAAAGTGCTATCAAAATTGGTCATAATCATGTGCAACATTCTCGAACTAAGCATATTGAAGTTCGTCATCATTTCATTCGAGATCATGTTGCTAAGGGTGACATTGATCTTAAGCATGTTCGCACCGATAAGCAATTAGCGGATATATTCACTAAACCACTTGATGAGAAAGTGTTTTGCAGGTTGAGAGGAGAATTGAATATCATTGATGCTTCAAACTTGGAGTAGAAACTCCATTGGATACATGCAAGACATGAGCTTATGGCTAATCCTTGATATATCTCTTATGATGACTATCTTATGTCTTGGATATATTTGCGTCTTGCATGTTATCTAACCCATGTAGGTACTTGGTTGAATCTAATTCTATGAGATTGCAACTCACTCACATCTTCAGCAATCTCTACATCACCAAGTCTCTACACAACGGTGGTTGAAGACAAGGAAGCACGAAACCATTCAAACATATCCTTTGACAAATTCTATGTTGAGCTTCATGCTTGTCATGTTTGGATATACAAGTGCTTTTCCTTGCAAGAACTAACCCATGTAGGTAGATGAAGTCAAATTCCAAGGGGTGCTCCCAACTCATGATGAGCTACATCAACCTTGAGCATCCACACAAGTTCAACTACATGAGCAAGATCCACACCACCACCCAAGGTATGTTATTCCATCTTAGAGAAGCTTTACTCCAAGTCATGAGTCAAAGCAACTCAACAAGATGTGAATACATCAAGATGCTTAAACAAAAATTGGTAACCCCATTTTGAGCTTAAACGATGAGTATGACCCACGATCAAGTGTTCTCACTTGACTCCTAAGTCAATATACTCTAACATAGGTGACTATGTCACCGCCCAAATCTAGATGAAGTTCTCTTGTGTTCTTTTGTTATTGCATTTGTCCCTTGCATATTTGTTTCCCTCTTTTTCAACAAAAAAACTTCATCTAGAACTTCCTTTTTTTTGACTCTTGTTCTGCATATTTCTGCATCAAATTCCTTGGAAATTCTTCAATTAATTCATTGCAAATCTTTCTGAGATCTTATTTGACTAGTGAGCTGAGGTGACAAGTGTTTTCTCTGTAATGAACTCGGTTTCACCGGATTGTAATTTTCGGTCCAACTGAATCCCTTCGGTACCACCGAAACATGCCACTCGATGTCACCGATTTCGTAACAGGAAAAACAGTTTGCCACATATTCTATAGTTCTTCTGATCCAGCTCCACTCAATGAATCTTGTCCTCTACAAGCATCATAGTTTTATCCACTGCTTTGTGCTGAGTCTCAAGGACCAAACCTATTCGACGGATTCCAGAAAAACCTTCTTGGAAATTGATGTCAAAGGGGGAGAGAGAGATCACATCAAAGCTTATCATCAGGGAGAAAGAGAGAGGAAGTATTAAGGGGGAGAAAGAGATCTCCAGGGGGAGAGAATACTCAAGGATCCCAGATGCTTGATGTTCAAGAGGAGAGATGCCACATGTCTTTTTGGGGGAAGGACATGTTCATATGTGCTCATTTACATTAAGTTCTATTCATTTATATCTTTCAGCTCTGATTTTCTGTTCCCTATCTTCTCCCAATATCCCATGTCAGATTCAGGGGGAGCAAGACATCTAAGGGAAAGAAATCATTCAAATTCATTGCATATCTTTACTCTTGGGGACATGTCTAATCCAATGTGGTACCTTGTAATCACTCTCTACATGTCATCCCAGCCTTGGTATTCTTGTGGTTTCTTTTGGTTTGCTCTGGCTAGTGGATGTACCTGTGTTATCTAACCTTGTTTATGCAGGTTCATTCCATCTTAAGTCAACTCAAGACTACAAGGTAAGTATATGCATCAGAACCATGAGTATGAGGAATTCTTGCTTTTGTACATACTATTTGCAAGAAGGACTCATAAGCATGAAGGTATTTATCTTAATAATCTTTTGCTCTGATGCATATGTCCAAGATACATGTAACACATTGCCTACTCTGTCATGATTATGCTCTCACATGCTTCTACATTTTACATTCACATGATTGCATACATGTAGGGGGAGCCTATGTTTGTTACATGTCCTTCCAAAGCTTTACTTGCTATTCTTTGTATCTTTATCTAAAGCTTTGATGTATGTTGCCATCAATTACCAAAAAGGGGGAGATTGAAAGCACAAGTGCTCCTCGGGTGGTTTTGGTAATTAATGTCAACATATCTGTTGTTGGACTAATACTTTTATCTAGTATATTTCAGATAAGTTCAACAATGGAGTGGCATGGACTAAAGGATGTGGGAACTCCTTCAAGATGCTAAGGACAAAGGATTGTCTAAAGCTTCAAGCTCAATACTCTTCATTTTACACTTTTAGTGGTCCATGATCACATTGAGTCCATAGGAAAAGCCAATGCTATCAAGGAGGGATGAGGTGTTGCTTAATGAGCCTTTTGCTCCATGTGCTTGATGATATGCTCCAAAACCCTCAGCTACTTTCCCACTTCCACATATGACCTAAACCCAAATTCAAACTCGGACCTACCGATTCTTTCTATCCGGCACCACCGAGTTTCACATGTCATAAGCCACTGCCAAACCCTAGCAAATCGGTTCTACCGATAGGGATCTCGGTCTCACCGAGATGGGATTGCAATCTCACTTTGTATGTCCATTGTCAAAATCGGTCCCACCGAGTTTAGGCAATCGGTACTACCGAGATTACAATGCAAACTCTCTGGTTAACTCATTACCAAAATCGGTCCAACCGAGTTTAGTAATCGGTCCCACCGAGTTTGCCCGACCAACTTTCTGGTTAGCTAGTTACCAAATCGGTTTCACCGAGTTTGTGTAATCGGTCTCACCGAGATTGCGTTATGCCCTAACCCTAACCATATCGGTCCTACCGAGTTGCATGTCAGTCCCATCGAAAATTTCTAACGGTCACTAGGTTTACCTTTTCGGTCTGACCGAGTTTGTTGATTCGGTCCCACCGAGATTGGTAAATTGTGTGTAACGGTTGGAGTTTGTGTGGAGGCTATATATACCCCTCCACCTCCTCTTCATTCGTGGAGAGAGCCATCAGAACACATCTACACTTCCAACTCATATGTTCTGAGAGAGAACTACCTACCCTTGTGTTGAGGCCAAGATATTCCATTCCTACCATATGAATCTTGATCTCTAGCCTTCCCCAAGTTGCTTTCCACTCAAATCTTCTTTCCACCAAATCCAAATCCTGTGAGAGAGAGTTGAGTGTTGGGGAGACTATCATTTGAAGCACAAGAGCAAGGAGTTCATCATCAACACACCATTTGTTACTTCTTGGAGAGTGGTGTCTCCTAGATTGGCTAGGTGTCACTTGGGAGCCTCCGACAAGATTGTGGAGTTGAACCAAGGAGTTTGTAAGGGCAAGGAGATCGCCTACTTCGTGAAGATCTACCGCTAGTGAGGCAAGTCCTTCGTGGGCGATGGGCATGGTGGGATAGACAAGGTTGCTTCTTCATGGACCCTTCGTGGGTGGAGCCCTCCGTGGACTCGCGCAACCATTACCCTTCGTGGGTTGAAGTCTCCATCAACGTGGATGTAGGATAGCACCACCTATCCGAACCATGGGAAAAACATCCGTGTCTCCAATTGCGTTTGAATTCTCCAAACCCTTCCCTTTACATTCTTGCAAGTTGCATGCTTTACATTCCGCTGCTCATATACTCTTTGCATGCTTGCTTGATATGTATTGTGTATGTTGAAATTGTGCCTAAAATTCCACTCAATCCGAAAAAGTTTAAAAATTGCAACTTTAGCACTGAGTGTCTAATCACCCCCCTCTAGACACACCTACTTCTAGATCCTACAAGGATGTACCAAACCATCAATGGATGGAAAGGAGTAACCACTTGGAAGGAATTTAAGTGGACTTTGTTAGAGTCTTGGCTTGTGTCCCAGAAATTGAGGCCTTATGGAAAGGATATGAAGAAACCTTGTGCATACAAGCTTTGTGGAGAAATAGGACACAACTATAAACAAAACAAGGACGAATACCCTCATAATCGGAGGATTACCAAAGGAGTTAGCCGAGGATCTTAGGGAACTTCGGTTGGAGATTGTTCCCAAAGGTTTTGTTGCAGCAATGGAAGTTCAGTCTACATTGTTGGGAAAGATCCGTGTAGCTCAGAAGGATGACAAAGAGATTGCTGAGGTAAAAGAGAGGATGAGCAAAGGAAAGTCCGAAGGTATTCATAAGGATGAGCACGACAACTTATGGTTCGAGGACCGTTTATATGTGCCTAATAATGCAAAGATCAGGAAGTTAATACTTCAGGAGGCTCATGACTCACCATACTCGATTCGCCCTGGAAACAGCAAGATGTATTTGGATTTGAAGGAGCGTTTCTGGTGGACTGGTATGAAGAAGGATATTGCGGAGTATGTAGTCGTAGGTGATGTATGCCAGAGAGTAAAAGCAGAGCATCAGAAGCTAGCCGGATTACTACAGCCTATGTCGATACCCGAATGGAAGTAGGATAAGCTTGGCATGGATTTCATTACCGGATTTCCCAGAACCCGATCGGGATATGATTCTATCTAGGTAGTAGTTGATTCGCTTAACCAAAGAGGCTCACTTTATCCCAGTGAAAACCACCTATACAAGTGCGAAGTTGGCCAAGATATATATGACCAAGATCGTATGTCTGCATGGAGTTCCGAGGACCATCGTATCAAATAGAGGAACACAGTTTACCTCAAAGTTTTGGAATCAGCTGTACTAGACTTTGGGTACTATGCTAGAGTTCAGTACAGCTCTTCATCTACAGACAGATGGACAGATCGAGAGAGTCAATCAGATTGTGGAGGACATGTTGAGAGCTTGTGCATTAGATTATGGATCCAGTTGGGATAATAATTTGCTTTAGGCGGAGTTCTCATACAACAACAGTTACCAAGCCAGTTTGAAGATGGCCCCTTTCAAAGCTTTGTATGGGAGAAGGTGCAGGACACCGTTGATGTGGGATGAAATTGGAGACCGTCTGTTGTTTGGACCAGATTTGATCAAAGTGTCAGAAGAGAATGTTAAGTTGATTCGAGATAGACTGAAGGTAACTCAGTCTAGGCAGAAGAGTTATGTAGACTCAAAAACACAAGGAGGTAGTCTATGAAATCGGAGACAGAGCATGTCTTCGTATGTCCCCTCTGCGAGGAGTTAAACGATTGGAGTTAAGGGAAAGTTAGCCCCGAGATTTGTAGGACCATACCGAGTTTTGGAGCATATGGGAAAAGTGGCCAACAAGTTGGAGTCACCCGAAGGACTGTCAGGAGTTCATGATGTGTTTCACGTTTCCTGGTTAAAGAAGTGCCATGCAGAGATGGCCAATATTCCCCTGTAAGGACGCTTGACCCTGGAAAGGATAATGATGTTCCACGAAGTGGAGTATGGACTTCATAAGTATAAGTTTTTATCTCGGTAGGTGGGATATCCCACGAGGATGAAGAGATGAATTACTATTGGATATAAAGGAGGTATGATGTTGGAAATATGGATCAAGGGAAATTCCATGATGAGTCTGAGTAATCATGTCCTAGCTTGGTGCCAATAGAAGGAAGGGAGACAATACAATTGGATGGATTTTTAGTATGCTAGGAAGCTGGAAGTTGGATGTTGGATTAGAGATCCGTTGCCCCGATGATGAGTTCAAGGTTTGCAAGTGATGTGATGGGCCATAACCCACAGGCCCCAGGACCTACCAAGAAGCAAGCACACTCTTGCTGAAGGAAAAACCCTAGAAGAAGTTACGATTTTATCAACAGACGATCTTATAGGAGTAACGCAAAACCTGAGAGTTGTGAAGGAATGATAGATGTTTGGCTGGATTGCAGAAATCTATGGATATATCCGAATTTGGTTCATCGACAAGAGAAATTCTGCAATGCTTGTGAGGATGACCGAGTGTTAGAATGCGAGATTCGCTAAACCATATACAGGGTAATGATTTGGGTGCGGGATGGATTGATCACCATACCGACTTACTCTTATTATTCGCCTTGCTATAGGGGATGGTAAATCTGAGTGACTTACCTATAATAGAGCGACGACGATCAAAACCTTACATAAACCTTAGAATGGTATAGGTATTTTTTCCCCTTGTACATGTCAGTTGTTGCCAATCGTAGGATATACGGTGAGGTTCAACCCAGACCCATTTTCTGCAGGAGAAACCATAAATTGTTGACCACCATGAGATATCGATAGTTGAATAGTATTGGCGCCAGACCCGTCAGCTAAGAAGACCCAATCTCGGAACAACCTTACCAAGATAAAAGGATAGAAGAAATTGAGGAAAAGGTTATGCCACTACCGGAAGACCCCAGAGAAGGAATTTCCCTGAAGATCTGAGAAGACCGACACTGTCAACAATAAGGATGAAGTATATGAGTATTGATGAGACCGTAACGATGTTTCTAAGGGTGGTAGCACCCCAAACCCCGGAGACGATCGATGGATTTTGAGAAGACCCTGACCCTAACCTATTTCTTTCTAGCCTCTCCGAATCTCGAGGACGAGATTCATTTTAAGGGTTGTAGGTTTGTAACATCCCAAAATTCTAGATTTTGGAATGTTATAATAAATAGGTAGATTCGGCTGATTGTTTGATTGTTGTGTGATTGATTGAGTGAAATTCGAAACTTTTTGAAAGTTAAATGAGAGGAAATAAAATGACTTTCCCAAACTTTCATTTTCTTTTATGATCTCCATGAATTCAAATTCTTTTCAAATACAAAACCCTTGGGTGAAGATGATATGACTTCTTCCATTTAATTAAATGAAAGGGTATTTGGAATATTTGAATTTCATATGGAAATATTTCCAACCCAGGAACTTTATGCAACTCAATGATTTTCACGAGCGAAGATAAAATGAATTCTTCAAAACATATGAAATATGAGTTGGGAGTTAAGGAATTAAATTCAAAGTTCTTTTGAATTTATTTCCAATTTGGAGTTATTTGAGTTTTATTCAAATTATTTTTCTTCAAAAATAAAATATATGGAAAATAGGGTAACATGATTCCCTACATCACAAAATTGGAGAGAAATAAATTTGAATTAATTTTGGTATTTTTTAAAATGATTTTTATTGGATTTTAATCGGGCAGTAGCACTGTTTGAATTATTTGTATTTGTGTGAATTTAATTTAATGCTAGGAAAATGTTCATGTTGTAGACAATCTTTTTCTGAAAATTTTGATATACTATACGCCTATATAATATTTTTACTTTCTTTGGTTTTATTATTTTGTTTGCCTGGAAAATGTTTTTTTTTTTAAAAACCTTTCCCCGCTGCCGACTGGGCCGGCCCAAAGCCAATCGCAGCCGCGGCCCAGCAACCCAGCGCATCGTCCCCGAGCTCAGGACGGTTTCCCGAGCGAGCACGCACCGCCGCCACCTTGCGCGACCTCGCCACCTCGCGCCTTGCCCCCTCCTCCACGCCATCGTCGCCTCCTCCCTCCTATAAAGCCGCGCCCGCCGCCCTCTCTCTATCCCTCGCGTCTCGGCCGCCACCGCACTTCGCATCTCGCCGGAACTGCGCCGCCACCTCGCTGCTGCATCGCCGCCACGTCGCTGCACCACCACCGCTCGCCTGCGCCGCCACCCGCGCCTTGCCCCGCGCCCGAAGCTGAGCCGCCGTGCCAGAGCCACCTCGCCTCGCCCCGCCCGATCCGCCGCCCTCGCCGGACTCCAACCGCCACGGTAGACCGCCGCCGGCGTTGAACCAGTCGTTAACCGGTAATAAAGCCGCCCGGTTTGCCGGTTTTTTTTAGGGTTTTGGTTTATGTTTAAAAACCGTTTTTATTTTATTTCATTTAGTTAGTTTATTTAGCGAGCGTTCGCTCGTTAGCTTTTGGTAACGAACATTTTTCGTTCTGTAGCGTTCGGCATCGAACGTTCATTGTTTAGTACTTTTCTTGTTCTTTTTAGTTTGCGGCCAGGGACCTATCTGTGATGATTTTATTTACATATTAGTCCCTGATTTTCAAACGATCACTACTTTTTACTCGTTTGTCCAAATCCAACGAAACCAATGTCCACTTCTTCGTTACGATCTCCTCTATCCAGTAATCCAACTAAAACATGTTTTTGAAAGTTTAAAATTTGAATTAGACCAGATTTGAATTCAAACTTCGTTTGATCATAACTTGAGTTCCTAGCTCCGTTTGAGTTGATTCTTTTTGCTAATCGAAGCTCTTGACCTAAACTTTCTGATAAGGCCAGATTCGCCTAATTTTGGCAATGTTAGAAATTGTTTTATGTTGCAAGGGTTATTTGTTTGGTTTTGATGTTTTCTGAATTGTTTTCTTCGTTCTTTTCGATCTTTTGAGTGATTGCTTATATGTGGTTACTATTATTTGCTTACGATAGATTGACCGGAGTGTGACGAGTAGACCTGTCGGTGTCAAAACCAGCGGATCTCGGGTAGGGGGTCCCGAACTGTGCGTCTAGGTGGATGGTAACAGGAGACAAGGGACACGAAGTTTTACCCAGGTTCGGGCCCTCTCGATGGAGGTAAAACCCTACGTCCTGCTTGATTAATATTGATGATATGGGTAGTACAAGAGTAGATCTACCACGAGATCAAGGAGGCTAAACCCTAGAAGCTAGCCTATGGTATGATTGTTGTATGGTGGAGTTGTTGTCCTACAGACTAAAACCCTCCGGTTTATATAGACACCGGATAGGGTTAGGGTTACACAAAGTCGGTTACAATGGTAGGAGATCTAAATATCCGCATCGCCAAGCTTGCCTTCCACGCCAAGGAAAGTCCCATCCGGACACGGGACGAAGTCTTCAATCTTGTATCTTCATAGTCCAGGAGTCCGGCCAAAGGTATAGTCCGGCCATCCGGACACCCCCTAATCCAGGACTCCCTCAGTAGCCTACCAGGCTTCAATGACAACGAGTCCGGCGCGTAGATTGTCTTCGGCATTGCAAGGCGGGTTCCTCCTCCAAGTTCTTCATAAAGGATTGTAAACACCAAGAATAGTGTCCGGCTCTGCAAAACAAGTTTCCACATATTGCCATAGAGAGAATAAAATTAACACAAATCTAATCTGCTAACGTATTCCATAGCGTGACATCACACTGCGGCCAAGCCTTTATTCGAATCGTTTTCACTTCTCCACCTCAGCGCGTTTTGCGAGGCGGTTTCCTTGGCACGTCTTGTCGAAGCAGAGATCATGTCCCCCATTTACGGGATTCTCATCAATACGGATGTGGGTAACCCAACCGCGCCATTTATCACGGCGCTTGGGAGGCAAGCGAGTTTTACTAGGCTGGTGGGGACGCATAGCCGCATCCGCCCATATAAGGGGATAAGGATCCACCTTTTTACCTACGCCTTCTTCCTCCTTTGCCTATCCATCTTCTGCGCACTCGAGCTCCAGTGCCCAAGCCCGCACTTCCCACCTCAACCTTCTCCAGCAATGTCTGGAGCGGTAGGCAAGTGGATGGTATCCTCCATGTCAAAAAGCTGAGGAAGGCCGGATACTTGTCCAAAGACATCGCGCACTGGCTCCCCGAAGAGGGGCAGCTTCTCCCCACCCCAGAGCCCCATGAGAGGGTTGTATTCCTTCCCCACTTCCTCCGCGGACAGGGCTTTCCTCTCCACCCATTTGTCCGGGGGCTCATGTTCTACTATGGCCTGGATTTCCACGATTTGGCCCCGAACTTCATCCTCAACATCTCGGCGTTTATCGTCGTGTGCGAGGCCTTCCTCCGCATCCGCCCCCATTTCGGCCTTTGGCTCAAGACTTTCCGAAGGTGGTGCGCGGCAGCCAAGCGGAGTGCGGAGGCGCCATGGCGGGCAAGATGGCCAACGTCTTATGGCTCGAGGGCTCTTTTGTGGAGACCCTGAAGTGGTGGCAGTCAGGGTGGTTTTACATCACCGAGCCGCGCGATCCGGAATGGATCGCGGCCCCTAAGTTCCGGTCCGGACCCCCTATGCGGCTCACGTCCTGGAAAGAGACGGGCCTGTCATGGGGCAACGAGGGAGAGGTGACCAGACTACAAACATGCATCCAGTCCCTGGTGAACAAGTGACTCAAGCTTGTCAATATAGTCCAGGTTATGCTCGTCCGCCGGATCCTCCCGTGTCAACAACGGGACTTCAATCTGTGGGAGTTCGACCCGACGCAGCACCAAACCCTGAATAGGCTCTTTGATACGACGTACGAAGACGCCTGGAAGGTGCTTTTTCAAAGGCGTCGAGGCTCCCACATCCGCATCCGAAGATCGCGGATTCAGCACGCAGCGTCAAGCTAGTGCGGTGAGTTATCTTTACCTTTTACAGGACATCTGTTTCTCATAGTTTGACTCTATGCGGGATCTAAACTCCCTTACCTTTGACAGGAATGGCAGGTGAAGTCCGGACCAATTAACTATCCGGCTCCTTTGCCCAAAGACCTAGTAGACGCTCGTTTATCCAAGCTGCTAGCTCTGGCACCTTATGTGGTGCCGGAGAAGAAGGCCAAGAAGAAGAAGGCCACGGGGACTCGAAAGAGTTCCCGTCATGTGGTGGTGTCGGATTCGTCGTCCGACGAATCCGAGACGCACTCCTCCCGTGAAGACGAGGAGGAGGAAGAAGAATCCTCTCCCCCTCCAGCGGGGGAGGAAAGAAGAGGAAGGCCGCCCCAGCAGGGGAGGCCGAAGGGTCCAGGAAGAGGAAGACCCCTCCACTGGACTACTCCCCCGACGCTGACGAGGACGAAGAGGAGTGGCCGGACAGGACCAAGCGTCCGGTGAAATCGTGAGTATTTGGATACCAGAGTAACTCATAATATCCATGTTGTTTGCACAACTCTTCCCTAATGTCGAGTGTAATTATGCAGGCCGCCCCGGGCCGGACTCGACGAGTCGTCGAGCGGCTCCCTGGATTCATCGGACGTGAACTCCGTTCCGCCCGCTGTCTCCCCCCGCACTGCGGACGACACCGAAGTGGCGTCGCAACAAGCTCCGGTGCAAGAGGAGATGGTCCTGGAGGAGCCGCCAGGCGACCTCCCAGACCCCAGGAGTAAAAGGGACAAGACCCCCCAGGGCTCCAAGTCCGGCTTTGAGCCAGACACCGTGCTGGAATCCTCAACAGCTCTAGACCGCGGTAGGCGAACTCCTTCTAAGAGGAGCAAGCCTTCTGAGCCGGCGGCCTCCGTCCAGCCGGAGGTGCCGGACAATCTGCTGGAGGTGCTTAACGGCGCCTCCATCGACGATGAGCACTGTACTATTATGAGTACGGTGATCCAGAAGGTTCAGTCCGCCAAGAGTGGACTGACTGAAGCTTGCGCCAGCCTTCTAGCAGGCTTCGAGGTAAGTAGAATATGCAGAAATATTACCGCATAGACAGTAGCCCCTGATGCTCTATTTGGCGTTCGGAAAGAAAAGCCGAATAGAGGATCTATTAAATTTCGCAGGAGTCTAACAAAAAAAGAGTCAGTATGCGTATGCAGGCTTCGATGCTAGCCACCGCCGCACTGACTGCGGAGGTGGGTGCCCTGAAGAAGGACCTCGAGTGGACCGAGCAAGAGCTCGGCCTTGCCAAGCGGCAGCTCGAGGAGAAAGAAGGTAAGAGATACCTTATAGAAAAAATATACAAAAAAGATGCAATTGCAAAAATTAACAGGATTATACTGCTTATTGTAGGGGCCACGACTGAGGTGGCGACCCTCAAGCAGGCGCTGTCCAAGGCCGAAAAGAGAGCGGCCACGGAGCGCATCGAGCAAGAGAAACTTGAGGCCCAGATTGGCGAGGTGCAGCAGGAGCTTCAGGATCTGATGAAAAAACATGAGAGTTTGGAGCTTGACTCGAAGACGCGAGCGTCCGAGCTCGCGACGGCCCTTAAAACTGCCGAGTCTGCCAAGGCCGAATCCCAGAAGGCTCTCCAAGAGTTGGAGGCGGTGAAAAATATAGCGGCGGGTAAGGCATTCTTTATGCAAAGCAGACATATAAAAGTAAACTACTTGTTACTTACCCGAATCCGGAGTTCTCCAGGGGCATTCGCAGATGTTCCCCGCAGCATATCCGATGCCGCCGCATTCTACCGAGCCGAAGAAGGCAGCTCGACGGAGAAGGTGTTCTGCTCTCAGTACGCTGAGGCCGGACACCCTGTGCCCTTGAGCGACCAGCTGAAGCAGCTGGTCGAGCTCCACAAGGCGGCCGAACAGGCCCTGAAGGGCTTCATAGTTCGGCTGTGGCCTGGAGAGGCCCTGCCTAGGAGCTACTTCGGGCTGGTGCGGCGGCTGGTGGAGGCCTGTCCAAGGCTCGAGGTCATCAAGCGCTCCGTCTGCATCGAAGGTGCCCGCAGGGCCCTTGCCCGTGCAAAGGTGCACTGGGGTAAGCTGGACGGTGAGAAGCTTGTGAGGGACGGGCCGCCACCGGGGAGGGAGCATCGCAAGCCCGAGAACTATTACAAGGATGTTCTTGCTCGTGCCCGCCTTATGGCGGATGTATGTACCAAGGATGTAATTTTTGAATGAACTCGCTCATGTTATCCTGTGCGCTGAAAACTTGTTCATATGCGCTAAGCAATGCTTGTTGAATTTAAAATATTACTTTCTGTGCGGCCGTTTATCAAAAATTGAGAGATGGCCATTCGTCGGCTTCTGCCCCCATGCCACTAGTGCTGGGGTGTTCGGGATAAACCTGAGCGCTCTTTTTCCCATGGTTGGGTCCGTCGAGCGAGGTGCTCAGCACAACGAACAAGGCAATCGGACTATAATGCTTGAACACTCTCAATTAGCCATAGAACTCTATAATTTTAAATTTCGGCGAAGCCCCTAGTATTCAGAAGACCGAGTTAGGGGCGCTATCCACGCCTTGGCCGGACAAAGCTGGTTCCTCGCTCGAAGCGGCATAAGTCTTTAAGGAGTCGAAAAACCTCTCGAACAGCGACCGGTCTCTCGCCTCATCATGACAGTCAGTTTTAGCTTTCTCTACTGAGGTGCTCAGCCCAGCTCAACTGGGGCACAATCGCAGTAGTTCTCCTAGTGCTACCTTAGCCGATATAGCGGAACGTAAGGCACCAAAACATAGGAGCTGGGCAAACCCAACTATTGACCCAAATCATGATTCGGAGCCGATGCATATAGTGCTATAAGTTCGGGGTGCCGCACTTGTGAAAGTGTTCAGTCTTCTCACACCATATTAAGGGGTACTGAAGCCCCTAGCGTATTTGCCGTACCACGTTGTATGGGTGCAACATGTTATTAATAAACATATATATAAAAAGAGGGTAATGCAGAAAATAGACAAAAGCTATGCATTGTTTATAGAAAGACTGCTATCAAAGCAGAACGATACAAATGGAGCGATAAGAAAAAGAAATTGGACTATTTAACATGTCCTGGCCAGGGGCAGGCCGGGGAATTGTATTTAAAACAGGTATACTGCTCGTAATAGAGACCACCTGGGAGTTCCATAATGCGGCACGGCTTGTCTGCTTTCCTGGATCTTGCATCGTTTGTGCGGCAGTTGAATTGCCGAATAGGTCGTCCGAAGTATGGTGTCCTGAAAGTAAGAGAAAATTTAAAAAAGAATCCGGCAGCCCCTAGTATGGTTTAAGCCGTGTTTTGGGCGTGCCATGATGATGCCCCTTCCCTTGTGCCCATGGTATTTCAAGAGCGTAGTTATGTATGCGAAGCACTGGTTTTGCTATATCGCGAGGGCTAGGGTTGGGGCCGCATTGCTATGCTAGCTCGGAACGTGCCAGGCGGTCTTGTTGTAGGTTACTCCGGGCGCGCTTGACAGTGTCCGGCTTTTTAAGGGCCGGACTGGAGAATTGCCTTGAGAGGTTACTTTGTACTTCTACTGCGAGCGCTGCTGTGTGCTCCTCTATTCGGAGGGAGCGTTCGGTGTTTCCGTTGACCGTGATTACTCCTTGAGGGCCTGGCATCTTGAGCTTGAGGTATGCATAATGTGGTACTGCATTGAACTTTGTGAATGCGGTTCGCCCGAGCAGTGCGTGATAGCCACTGCGGAACGGGACTATGTTGAAGATTAACTCCTCGCTTCGGAAGTTATCCGGAGATCCGAAGACCACTTCAAGTGTGACCAAACCTGTACAGTTGGCCTCTACACCTGGTATGACGCCTTTGAAGGTCGTTTTGGTGGGCTTGATCCTCGAGGGATCTATGCCCATTTTCCGCACTGTATCCTGGTAAAGCAGGTTCAGGTTGCTGCTGCCGTCCATAAGGACTCTTGTGAGATGAAATCCGTCAATGATTGGGTCAAGAACCAATGCGGCGAACCCGCCATGATGGATGCTAGTGGGGTGGTCCCTTCGATCGAAGGTGATCGGGCAGGAGGACCACGGGTTGAACTTTGGGGCGACTGGCTCCAGCGCGTATACGTCCCGTAACGCACGCTTCCGCTCCCTTTTGGGAATGTGGGTTGCGTATATCATGTTCACCGTCCGCACTTGTGGGGGAAAACTCTTCTGTCCACTGTTGTTCGGCAGCCTGGGCTCCTCCTCATTGTCGCTATGCAGCCCCTTGTCTTTGTTTTCGGCATTTAACTTGCATGCCTACTTCAACACCCAACAATCTCTGTTGGTGTGATTGGCTGGCTTTTCAGGGGTGCCATATATCTGGCACAAGCGGTCGAGTATTCGGACCAAACTGGACGGGCCCTGAGTTTTTCTTTTAAATGGCTTTTTCCGCTGACCGGATTTGTAGCCTCGAAAACCGGCATTTACTGTCGTTTGCTGTCGCTGTTAACGCGGCGCTTTTGCTTGTTCCAGTGTGACCTGCCGCTTTTGTCCTTGGTATCTGAATTACCAAGGTTATTGGTTAAGTTGTTGCTGCGAGCTAGCCAGCTGTCTTCTCCTGCGCAAAAGCGGGTCATGAGTGTCGTAAGGGCTGCCATAGATTTCGGCTTTTCCTGTCCCAGGTGCCGGGCGAGCCACTCGTCACGGATATTATGCTTGAAGGCCGCTAGGGCCTCTGCATCCGGACAGTCGACTATTTGGTTTTTCTTTGTTAGGAACCGCGTTCAGAATTGCCTGGCCGATTCTTATGACTGCTGAATTATGTGGCTTAGGTCATCAGCGTCCGGTAGTCGCACATACATACCCTGGAAATTGTCGAGGAATGCGGCTTCCAGGTCCTCCCAAGAACCGATTGAATCTGCTGGCAATCTGTTAATCCAATGCCAGGCCGGTCCCTTAAGTTTGAGCGGGAGGTATTTGATGGCGTGTAGATCATCGCCGCGGGCCATGTGGATATGAAGGAGATAGTCCTCGATCCATACCGCAGGATCTGTTGTGCCATCGTATGATTCAATGTTTACGGGTTTGAAGCCCTCAAGGATTTTATGATCCATTACTTCATCTGTGAAGCATAGTGGGTGTGCGGCGCCTCTGTACTGGGCTATATCACGACGCAGCTCACAGGAGCTTTGTCTATTGTGTTCGGCCTGGCCGGATTTATTGTATCCGGAGTGAAGATCACCGTCACGTGTCGTGCGGCGCCCGCGTGATCCGTAGATCGATCTTGTTTGCCTTGCCTTGTCCTCCAGTATATCTCGCAGGTCTGGCGCGTTTTCCCATGCCTTAGCATGTTTTGAGCGGCGTCGGGGCATAGCTTTAGTGGAAGGCCTAGAGGCCTCTCTGTCACGGCCACGAGGTGGCCGGTCGGCCATGTCATGCGCTGGTGATGTAGGTGCTTCCTCCTCTAGTCGGGGTAGCAGCCTGCGATTTGGGTAACGCTTGGAGGGGCGTTCGAGTTCATACTCTTCGGCTGCAAGGATTTCAGTCCATCTGTCAGCTAGCAAATTTTGATCAGCTCTAAGCTGTTGCTGCTTTTTCTTGAGGCTGCTTGCCGTGGCTAAAAGCCCGTGTTTAAAATGCTCTTGTTCGGCGGGATCTGATGGCATGATGAATTCGTCGTCGTCGAGGCTTGCCTCATCTTCGGAGGGAGGCATATAATTGTCATCCTCAACCTCCCGGTCTGCCGCTCTCTCATGAGGGCTGGCTTCTCCATCCTCCTGTGCCGAATCTTGCTGGAGGGGGTGTTCTTCGGCGCTATCCGGAGAAGTATTATCTCCTGTGCCAGAATCACCGTTTTTGCTTTGGCGGGATTTAGAGCGGCGCCGCTGACGTCGTTGCTTGGGATCACTACTAGGAAAAGGGGTATAGATAGGATTGATACTAATGGCGCACCCGGGAAGTAGTGCGCCACTAGTATATACTAATGGCGCACCTGCTGGCGATACGCTATTAGTGTGGAAGACACTAATGGCGCACCAGAAACGGGGTGCGCCACTAGTGTTAAATATTTTTTTCCATTTTTCCATACACACTAATGGCGCATCATACAGGCAGTGCGCCATTACTGTAAATTCCCCCCTCCATCTCGATCTCGATCCCCCTCCATATCTCGATCGCTATCCCCCTTCATCTCGATCTCGATTCCACCCGCACCCTCTCCCGCTAGCTCCACCGCCGCCGCCGACCCACCGCACCCTCCCCCGCTCCACCGCCGCCGACGAGCACCCCCGCACCCTCTCCCGCTAGCTCCACCGCTGCCGACGACCCACACCGCACCCTCCCCCGCTCCACCCCGTTCCACCACCGCTTCATTTTTTAATAACATTCTAATGGCACACTGCCGAGAGTGCGCCATTAGTAATCTAACCCGCGCCGCACCTTCCCCCTCCCTCTCGCCAGAATTTGATTCGTCCCTCTCCCTCCACCGTGCCGCTCCACCGCGTCGCCGCCGCCCACGCGCCCCCGCCGCCTCCCTCTCCCCTTCCTCCCCTCGAGCAGTCTCATTCACCCTCCCCCGCTCCACCGGCCACCGCCGCCGACCCCCGGCCCGCACCCTCCCCCACTCCACCGTCGCTGATGACCCACCGCACCCTCCACTCCACCTTTTTCATATTCATAAATATTTTCAAATAACAAATTTGAACATATTTTTAAAAAAAATTATTACTGTTTTTATAAATAAAATATTATTGTTATGATTTAAACAAGTTTGAACATATTTAAACACAAATAAATATCAAACAACATTTTAAATGCATAAAATAAAAATTGGGGAGCCTGGGAATCGAACCCAGGACCTCCAGTGTGTGTGCTGCGTGCTGACCAGTCAGGCTAGTGGGCGGGTTCCGATGTAGATTGGGTTAGGTGGAATATAACCTGATGGAACACTCTAATGGCGCACGCTGCTGGGTGCGCCATTAGTAAGCTTCCCCCCCACCTATTCCCCTCCCTCCCTTCCTCCCCACTCGACCTAACCGTACACCGCCGTCGCGCCTGCACGCCCCCTCCGCCCCCTCCGTCCCCTGCCGCCGCCGCCCCGACCCACGCCCCCATGCCCCCTCCGTCCCCTCCGTCCCCTGCCGCCGCCGCCCCGACACCCGCCCCCGCGCCGCCTGCCCCCGAGCCCCGCCTCCCCCTGAGCCCCGCCTCCCCCTGAGCCCCGCCGCCCCCAGTCAGCCCCTGCCCCGCCCCCCATCACCGTCCGCTCCCAATCCACCCCCTCCCTCGCCTTCACCGCACCCACCCACCCCCTCCCTCGCCTTCCCAGCTCTCGAAACCCTAGAAACCCGTGACGCTCCACCGTGCCTTCTCCGCTCGAGCTCCACCGTGCGAGGCGACAGGCAAGGCGGCGGGCAGAATCTGCTTCAACATCGGGCCGGCGAGCTGCGGAACCAGGGCGCGACGGCGCTCAACCCCTCCACCCCTGTCCACCTCTTCTTCCTTGGGTCGCCGCTGTCTTCCTCAACTCCGGCCACCTCTGTTGCTACTAAGCTATCGCAGGGCCTCCTTGCGCCTCCCCGGTGAGCTCCGCCTCCTTTCCCCTCTTCTTTCTCGCAACCATTCTGTTTGTCCAGCAAATCGGCGATGGACAGAAGCGGCGGTGGTGCCGGAGTTGAGTTCAGTTAGTAGAGCTAGCGCTAGTTCCTTCCGTGATCCTATAGGCCTCTACAGATACCCATTTGATGTAATTATCCAAATATGTACATTTATGTAGCCATGATCTGCATTTCTATTTTTGCATCCCTATTATCCAAATTCATCTCCGAAGACATGCTGCAAAGTCCTTAGCTATCGTTTATCCATCTGTTTTGTGTTCCATCATTGACCATTGCCTGCCTTGGGTGCATTTCATTGGTAATTCTGGTTGGATTCACAAAATTGTGTTGGCATACCATATCTATGCATGTGGTTACAACCTTAGATATATGCAAGTATAATTCTGGATGGGTGCGAGAAGTCCTACCTCAGCACCCACCAGAAGTCCTACCTCAGCACCCACCAGAAGTAGATGTGAGTAGCCACCTCAGCTGTTCCTCCTCTCCTCCATTAGAAAAGTTGATCAGTGTAAAGTAGTCTGAGTTAGAGAAATGTTGATCAGTGTTATGAGTGTTGGCCAAAAAGCTCTGTCAGTAGCTAAATGCCTCATGTTCTGCTTTGTGAACTGCTATGTGGTGCTGCTCATGGATGATGGTAGGAATTTATGCAAATATTCAAAGACACAAAATATTGAAGTTGCTGTAACTGATTACTTTCCCAAGTGAGAAAATACATTCTATTCTACCTATTTCAAACTCAGTGATTTTTGCAGCCAAGAAATGCCTAGCCAACATTAATAGTCCTATAAATGGCAGTACCCTAACAACTATTCTGCTCATGATCTTATTTTTATTTCTTTTATGAAAGTTGGTTCTTTTCTTCCCAAGTTCACAAAAAATCTTTTACATTTCAAGTAATGAACCACATAGGAAGAGAAGGTAAACAAACTATGCTAGTCTCAATATTTCCTGAAAACCCATGTTGGCTAGGATAATTTGCTTTTATTACCTTATTTACACCAAGTTTTAGTTAAACAATGATACTTGAATAATTTTGTGCTATTTCTGTTATGGTTTTGTGGACAGTATTTGACCTTATGGTAACTGGTTGGGGTCAGGTACCCCGAGAGGCCCTTGAGTTTGCCGGAATGTCGATTAACTTCCGTTCCGGCAAATTGGGGTACTCCATATGTCCTATTTTCAGCAAAGGTCATGCTGAAATTCATGTGTGTGTGTAGTTGCTTGTTTTTACTGTAGTTGTGGCTGCTTTATTCTTGTATCATAAAAATATCTCTTCTGCTGCTTATCAGAGATGGCGGGAAGCAGCCACCGCCGCTCTACGACACCGCAGTACGAGTTGGATGCTTCCGAGTTCTTCACTATCATACTTGGGACTTCAGTGTCATCCATGACGCAGGTATATAAAATGAGAGATCTCCCCTAGCTTCACCCATCTTATTATGATAGCTGTTGTTTGCCTACATCACTCATTGTCCCAAACTGCAGAGGCTGCCTGACAGTTTTAAGAACATGCTGATGGGTGAAGATCCGCCAAATAATGTGAAGGTGCGACAGGCCGGCAGCGGGTTTCGCGGGCTGTGGGATGTGGAGTTGATGATCAAGGAGGGACACATGTACTTGTCTCGTGGGTGGGAGAAGTTCTACCGTGCCTACGACCTGCGGCTGGGGTACTTCCTTCTCTTCAGGTACGACGACGACGACGCCACGCTCATCGTGAAGGTGTTCAACCCGACTATGTGTCGCATGCGCTACGCTTAAGATTATGATGCCGGTACGTTCTGCCTCTTCTTATTCCTCTACATTTGGCTTTGTCTCACATTGATTGTTAACGGTCATTGTTGCATTTGGACAGGTAATGGGAGCAGCAGCAGCGACAATGGCTACAGCCAAAGCAGCAGCGACCATGGCGGTAGCGAAAGCAGCAGCGACCATGGCGGTAGCGAAAGCGGCAGCGATTCTGGCAGCAGCATAGACAACAAGAAGGATGATCCGGACTGGAGTGCGGGAGAAGAGGAGCAGAGTGGGGATGAGGAGCTGCAGGATGACCTAGCACTGGTGGTGGCTGACCAAGGGCAAGAGATGGAGGTGGCTGAGGATGACCTAGCGATGGTCGTGCCTGAAGGTGGCCTCGCGATGGTTGTGGTGCCTGACAATGACCACGCACTGGTGGTGGCACCGGCGATCCCACAGCTGGGCGACATGACCGCACCAATTCAGGTAGAAGACTACATCCCACTGCCTCCACCGCCTCCACCGCCTCGCCGCTCTTGCCGCATCAGGCTGAGGAAGGAGAAGGAGAAGAACAATGCATGAGAACTGAACGGTGTTGAATGAACAATGTGAAACTTTTGTAATATGTAACTATGGAACTATGTGTTGGCTATGTATGTATATATGATGGAACTTGTGTGTTGGCTATCTATGTATATATGATGGAACTTGTATGTTGGCTATGATTGTTATATGGATGCTTGTTGTATATATATGTGTTGGATATCTCATAGGTGAAATAGTGACATGAGATTAAGAAAAAAAATTTAAAAAAATTGTTACTAATGGTGCATTACAGTATGGTGCGCCATTAGTATAGCAGACACTAGTGGCGCACCGTGGGAAAAACTAATGGCGCACTGCCTGGTGCGCCATTAGTATACCAGATACTAATGGCGCACCAGTGGTGCGCCATTAGTAAAAAATTCTAGTGGCGTGATACTAATGGCGCACCAGTGATGCGCCATTAGTAGGCAAAACTGGTGTGCCATTAGTAGCCCTTTTCCTAGTAGTGGATGTTTCTTAGAAGTGTCATCCCTCGCTGTTCCATCGCCTTCTCCATCTTTTGGAGTGTCCACCATATATATGTCATATGACGAGGTGGCCTTCCAGCGCCCTGCGGGTGCTGGTTCTTGTTCGTCTCCTGCATCGTCGTCCATACCGTCAATGTCTTTGGAGTCGAAGTCGAGCACGTCGGTTAAATCGTCGACAGTGGCTACGAAGTGGGTGGTGGGTGGTCTTTGAATTTCTTCATCATCCGTATCCCAACCTTGCTGACCGTAATCCGGCCAGGGCTCTCCCGATAAAGAGAGAGACGTTAGTGACTTCAGGATGTCACCGAAGGGCGAGTGCTGAAAGATGTCCGCGACGGTGAACTCCATTATCGGCGTCCAATCGGATTTGATCGGCAGGGGCATGGGGAGCTCGGAGTCCGGAGAGGAATCCGGCTCTTCGGGGTCACGGGCCATGCAGAGTGCGGGGCTGGTGTTCGGCTCGATCGCCTTTGAGATCGCAGCCCCTGATGTGGCGTCCAACCGCTCATCCTCGATCGGCGCAGCAGGCTCCGAATTAAGGGTCGGAGCCGACGCGCGTGCGGCCTCCAGGATACTGTTCGGCGGCAGAGCTAGATCATGCCCATCAAAACAGTGCGGCGCGCTTGGCTGTGGCTCGATTCCGTCGAAGATCAAGTCCCCGCGGATGTCAGCCATGTACTTCAAACTTCCAAACCTGACCTGATGGCCAGGGGCGTAGCTTTCGATCTACTCTAGATGGCCAAGCGAATTAGCCCGCAGTGCGAAGCCGCCGAACACAAAGATCTGTCCGGGGAGAAAAGTCTCACCCTGGACTGCATCGTTGTTGATGATCAAAGGAGCCATCGGGCCTAAAAGTGACGACACAGAGGAACTCTGAATGAAAGCACCAATGTCGGTGTCAAAACCGGCGGATCTCGGGTAGGGGGTCCCGAACTGTGCGTCTAGGCGGATGGTAACAGGAGACAAGGGACACGAAGTTTTACCCAGGTTCGGGCCCTCTCGATGGAGGTAAAACCCTACGTCCTGCTTGATTAATATTGATGATATGGGTAGTACAAGAGTAGATCTACCACGAGATCAAGGAGGCTAAACCCTAGAAGCTAGCCTATGGTATGATTGTTGTATGTTGGAGTTGTTGTCCTACAGACTAAAACCCTCCGGTTTATATAGACACTGGATAGGGTTAGGGTTACACAAAGTCGGTTACAATGGTAGGAGATCTAAATATCCGCATCGCCAAGCTTGCCTTCCACGCCAAGGAAAGTCCCATCCGGACACGGGACGAAGTCTTCAATCTTGTATCATTTGAGTGCGAATCATCTTCATCAACATTGTAGGCAAGTTCACACTTTGATCATATCCCATTCATACCCAGTTTTTATGCATTATTTTCAACCCTCAAACATTGCATGATTAGGATGTGATTAACATGTGGGATGGGAAGTAGTTGATGAGGTAGAACCTATTGCCCTGTTATATCAAACCCTTGGGAGTTACTTCTACGTATTGCTTATATTGCTATGTTATGCTCGTAGACTTGGTTTGGGTGAGTGAAAACCATGACAGATGTGAGATTCTTAATTAATGGTTCAACTTAAGGCGGCAACTTAAATACACATCTGGGTGGATTGAGGCACCTGGAGTACCCAGTGTTGCCTGTATTTTTGGAAATCCCGAGGTTCCGTGTGATTTTCCTATGAACCGCCACCCAGGCTCAAAGGGAACTGAGATATTTTCATGCTAGAAACTTCCGTGTGCAGCCACAAGCTATTATGGGCTCTAGCATAGTTGAGTAAGTTACGTGAAGCTCTTGAAGAGGTGGATCAGCAGGTAGAGGGTTGTAGGTTTGGTATGGTCTGCCCGGAGTAGAGAGTTAATGTTTCTGAAAGACTGTGTCTCAGTCATCCGTTTCTCAAACACCATGTAGTGCGAGAAATTCAACAGAGGCGATCGAGTCTTGGGAGAAGTGCGCAAACCTCTGCAGAGTGTACAATCTAATCATGGTTAGCCGTGTCCCGGGTTATGGGACAATCTTGAGTATCTAGTATTTGGAGTATCCTAAGTATCTCATCACTCTTAATTAATATGGTTGGGTTGATAACTACTTTAATTGGGATTGAGTTGGAGGAACCTTCTCAATATTTTCAACCAACTTTGTAGTTAAATAAAATATATTCCTTTGTTGTAGGGAAAATTGGCTTTTTGCAAAAACATTATAACCATTGAGCTTTTCCACCAGCCAAATATGCATGTAGTGATAGCTACTATTCATCACTATCCTATGGTGTGAATTTGCCAGTACATTCAATGTACTGACCCTTTGTGGCTGCAACGTCTCATGTTGCCGGACTTCTTACGACGAGTAAGTGATACGTTAGGGTTAGGATTTCTGCACTCAACTTTGCCGTTGGTGTTGATGGGAATACACCACCTTATTGTTACTTCCGCTATTTGGATTGAGGTAATAATATTTACGTTATTTATACATGTGATTTACCTCTATTATAAATACTCGAGTACTGTGTGTGTCAGCATACCGATCCAGGGATGACACTTAAGCACAAAGACTTGACCGTTTGAGGTCGAGTCGCTACACATTGTCTTGGGTCATAAAATTTCTGAAAGTGGTATTGAAGTGGACCATGCCAAGGTTGATGCAATTGAGAAGATGCCATGTCCTAAGGACATCAAAGGTATTTGTAGTTTCCTAGGTCATGATGGTTTCCATAGGAGATTTATCAAAGACTTCTCTAAAATTTCTAGGCCTCTCACTAGTCCCTTGCAAAAGGATATTCCTTTTGTTTTTTATGATGATTGTCTTGAAGCCTTTGAAACACTCAAGAAAGCCTTAATATCTACACCTATTATTCAACCACGTGATTGGAACTTGCCTATTGAAATTATGTGTGATGCTAGTGATTATGCTGTTGGTGTTGTTCTAGGACAAAGATTTTTGATAAGAAATTGAATGGTATCCATTATGCTAGTAAAACTCTAGACAGTGCTCAAAGAAATTATGCTACTACTGGAAAAGAATTCTTAGCAGTGGTGTTTGCTTGTGATAAATTTAGACCTTATATTGTTGATTCCAATGTAACTGTTCACACAGGCCATGCTGCTATTAAATACCTTATGGAAAAGAAAGATGCTAAACCTAGACTTATTCGTTGGGTTCTCTTGTTACAAGAATTTGATTTACATATCATTGATAGAAAAGGAGCTGAGAACCCCGTAGCTGATAACTTGTCTAGGCTTGAAGATGTGCTTGATGACCCACTACCTATTGATGATAGTTTTCCTGATGAGCAGATAGCTCCAATAAATGTTGCTCATAGCACTCCTTGGTATGTTGACTATGCTAATTACATTGTTGCTAAATATTTACCACCTAGATTTACATACCAGCAAAAGAAAAAATCTTCTATGATTTAAGACATTACTTTTGGGATGACCCACATCTTTATAAAGAAGGAGTAGATGGTATTATTAGACGTTGTGTACCTGAGCATGAACAGAAACAAATCCTATGGAAATTTCACTCCGAGGCTTATGGAGGGCATCATGCTGGAGATAGAACTGCTCATAAGGTCTTGCAGTCTGGATTTTATTGGCCTACTCTCTTCAAGGATGCATGTAAGTACGTCTCATCTTGTGATGAATGTAAAGAATATGTAATATCGGTAAGCGTCAAGAAATGCCTATGAATTATTCACTTGCTGTTGAACCATTTGATGTTTGGGGATTTGATTACATGAGACCTTTTCCTACCTCTGATGGGTATACACATATTTTGGTTGTTGTTGATTATGTTACTAAATGGGTAGAATTTATTCCAACCACTAGTGCTGATCACAACACCTCTATTAAAATGCTTAAGGAAGTTATTTTTCCCAGGTTTGGAGTCCCTAGATATTTAATGACTGATGGTGGTTCACACTTTATTCATGGTGCTTTCCATAAAATGTTTGCTAAGTATAATGTTAACCATAGAATTGCATCACCTTATCATCCTCAGTCTAGTAGTCAAGTTGAACTTAGCAATAGAGAAATAAAATTAATTTTGCAAAAGACTGTTAACAGGTCCAGGAAGAATTGGTCTAAGAAATTAGATGACGCACTTTGGGCTTATAGAACAACATATAAAAATCCTATGGGTATGTCTCCTTATAAAATGGTTTATGGAAAAGCTTGCCATTTGCCTCTTGAGTTAGAACATAAAGTTTTTTGGCCAGTCAAAGAGCTCAACTATTATTTCAAACTTGCTGGTGAAAAGAGGTTATTTGATATTAGCTCATTATTTGAATGGAGAACCCAATCATATGAAAATGCAAACTTATTCATAGAAAAAGTTAAAAGATGGCATGACAAAAGAATCCAAAATCACGAGTTTAAATTTGGAGAATATGTTCTTTTGTACAACTCTTATTTCAGATTCTTTGCGGGAAAGTGCTACCTCTTGAGCATGCGTTGGTTTTCCCTTGAAGAGGAAAGGGTGATGCAGCAAAGTAGCGTAAGTATTTCCCTCAATTTTGAGAACCAAGGTATCAATCCAGTAGGAGGTTACGCACAAGTCGCCTTGTACCTATACAATGAAATAAGAGCCTTGCAACCAACGCGATAAAGGGGTTGTCAATCCCTTCACAGCCACTTGCAAAAGTGAGATCTGGTAGAGATAATAAGATAAATATTTTTGGTATTTTTATGATATAGATTGGAAAGTAAAGATTGCAAAATAAAAGATAGCAGGAATAGTAAATTGATAAGAAAGCAATATGATGGAAGATAGACCCGGGGGCCATAGGTTTCACTAGTGGCTTCTCTCAAGATAGCATAATTTACGGTGGGTGAACGAATTACTGTCGAGCAATTGATAGAAAAGCGCATAGTTATGAGAATATCTAGGCATGATCATGTATATAGGAATCACGTCCGTGACAAGTAGACCGAAACGATTCTACATCTACTAGTATTACTCCACAAATTGACCGCTATCCAGCATGCATCTAGAGTATTAATTTCATAAGAACAGAGTAACGCATTAAGCAAGATGACATGATGTAGAGGGATAAACTCAAGCAATATGATATAAACCGCATCTTTTTATCCTCGATGGCAACAATACAATACGTGCCTTGCTTCCCTTGCTGTCACTGGGAAAGGACACCGCAAGATTGAACCCAAAGCTAAGCACTTCTACTATTGCAAGAAAGATCAATCTAGTAGGCCAAACGAAACTGATAATTCGAAGAGAGTTGCAAAGATAACAAATCATACATATAAGAATTCAGAGAAGTACCAAATATTGTTCATATATAAACTTGATCATAAACCCACAATTCATCGGATCTCGACAAACACACCACAAAAATAATTACATCGAATAGATCTCAAAGAAGATCGAGGAGAACTTTGTATTGAGATCCAAAGAGAGAGAAGAAGCCATCTAGCTAATAACTATGGACCAGAAGGTCTGTGGTAAATTACTCACACATCATCGGAGAGGCTATGGTGTTGATGTAGAAGCCCTCCGTGATCGATTCCCCCTCCGGTGGAGCACCGGAAAAGGCCCCAAGATGGGATCTCACGGGTACAGAAGGTTGCGGTGGTGGAAATAGGGTTTCGTGGTGCTCATGGATGTTTTTGGGGTATATGGATATATATAGGAGGAAGAAGTAGGTCGGTGGAGCTGCAAGGGGCCCACGAGGGTGGGGGCGCGCCCAGGGAGGGCAGGCGCGCCTCCCTGCCTCATGGCCTCCTTGCTTCTTTCTTGACGTCAACTCCAAGTCCCCTGGATCACGTTTGTTCCAAAAATAACTCTCCCGAAGGTTTCATTCCATTTGGATTCCATTTGATATTCCTTTTCTGCGAAACACTGAAATAGGCAAAAAAACAACAATTTGCACTGGGCCTTCGGTTAATAGGTTAGTCGCAAAAATAATATAAATGTGCTTAGTAAAGCCCATTAAACATCCAAAACAGATAATATAATAGCATGGAACAATCAAAAATTATAGATACGTTGGAGACGTATCAAGCATCCCCAAGCTTAATTCATGCTCGTCCTCGACTAGGTAAATGATAAAACCAGAAATTTTTATGTGGAATGCTACCTAGCATATTTCCCAATGTAATTTCCTTTATTGTGGCATGAATGTCCAGATCCAAAAGATTCAGGACAAAAGTTTAATATTGACATAAAAATAATAATACTTCAAGCATACTGACAAAGCAATCATGTCTTCTCAAAATAACATGGCCAAAGAAAGTTATCCCTACAAAATCATATAGTCTGGCTATGCTCTATCTTCATCACACAAAGTATTTAATCATGCACAACCCCGATGATAAGCCAAGCAATTGTTTCATACATTTGAAGTTCTCAAACTTTTCAATCTTCACGCAATACATGAGCGTGAGCCATGGACATAGAACTATATGTGGAATAGAATGGTGGTTGTGGAGAAGACAAAAAGGAGAAGATAGTATCACATCAACTAGGCGTATCAACGGGCTATGGAGATGCCCATCAATAGATATCAATGTGAGTGAGTAGGGATTTCCATGGAGCTATAAGTGTATGAAAGCTCACCAAAATAAACTAAGTGGGTGTGCATCCAACTTGCTTGCTCACGAAGACCTAGGGCATTTTGAGGAAGCCCATCATTGGAATATACAAGACAAGTTCTATAATGTAAAATCTCCACTAGTATATGAAAGTGACAACATAGGAGACTCTCTATTATGAAGATCATGGTGCTACTTTGAAGCACAAGTGTGGTAAAAGGATAGTAACATTGTCCCTTCTCTCTTTTTTCTCTCATTTGTTTTTATTTTTTTTATTTGGGCCTTTTCTCTCTCTTTTTTTATGGCCTCTTTTTTTTCCGGAGTCTCATCCCGACTTGTGGGGGAATCATAGTCTCCATCATCCTTTCCTCACTTGGGGCAATGCTCTAATAATGATGATCATCACACTTTTATTTACTTACAACTCAAAAATTACAACGACTCTATATGAATGCCTCCGGCGGTGTATCGGGATATGCAATGAATCAAGAGTGACATGTATGAAATAATTGTAAAGGTGGCTTTGCCACAAATACGATGTCAACTACATGATCATGCATGGCAATATGACGATGATGAAGCGTGTCACAACAAACGGAATGGTGGTAAGTTGCATGGCAATATATATCGGAATGGCTACGGAAATGCCATAATAGGTAGGTATGGTGGCTATTTTGAGGAAGGTATATGGTGGGTGTATGATACCGGCGAAAGGTGCGCGGTATTAGAGAGGCTAGCAATGGTGGAAGGGTGAGAGAGCGTATAATCCATGGACTCAACATTTGTCAAAAAGAATTCACATACTTATTGCAAAAATCTATTAGTTATCAAAATGAAGTACTACACGCATGCTCCTAGGGGGATAGATTGGTAGGAAAAGACGATCGCTCGTCCCCGACCGCCACTCATAAGGAAGAAAATCAATAAATAAATCATGCTCCGACTTCATCACATAACGGTTCACCATACGTGCATGCTACGGGAATCACAAACTTTAGAACAAGTATTTCTCAAATTCACAACTACTCAAGTAGCATGACTCTAATATCACCATCTTCATATCTCAAAACAATTATCAAGCATCAAACTTCTCATAGCATTCGATGCACTTTATATGATAGTTTTTATTATACCCATCTTGGATATTCATCATATTAGGACTAATTTTATAGCCAAAGCAAACTACCATGCTGTTCTAAAAGACTCTCAAATTAATATAAGTGAATCATGAGAGATCAATAATTTCTACAAAATAAAACCACCACAGTGCTCTAAAAAGATATAAGTGAAGCACTAGAGCAAAATTATCTAGCTCAAAAGATATAAGTGAAGCATATGGAGTATTCTAATAAATTCCGATTCATGTGTGTCTCTCCCAAAAGGTGTGTACAGAAAGGATGATTGTGGTAAACTAAAAAGCAAAGACTCAAATCATACAAGTGCTCCAAGTAAAACACATATCATGTGGTGAATAAAAATATAGCCTCAAGTAAAGTTACCGATAGACGAAGATGAAAGAGGGGATGTCTTCCGGGGCATCCCCAAGCTTAGGATTTTGGTTTTCCTTGAATTTTACCTTGGGGTGCCTTGGGAATCCCAAAGCTTAGGCTGTTGCCACTCCTTATTCCATAATCCATCAAATCTTTACCCAAAACTTGAAAACTTCACAACACAAAACTCAACAGAAAATCTCATGAGCTCCGTTTGTATAAGAAAACAAATCACCACCATAATGTACTGTAATTAACTCATTCTTTATTTATATT
This sequence comes from Aegilops umbellulata, assembly GCA_032464435.1. Lineage (NCBI taxonomy): Eukaryota > Viridiplantae > Streptophyta > Magnoliopsida > Poales > Poaceae > Aegilops > Aegilops umbellulata. The sequence goes on from CP136056.1 coordinate 251,522,565, forward strand.
GGTTTTAAACCTACTGTATTCCAACTTCTCTATGGTTCATACCCTCCGATACTAGTCATAGATTCATCAAAATAAGCAAACAACACACGAAAAACAGAATCTGTCAAAAACAGAACAGTCTGTAGTAATCTGGATTAAACGTATACTTATGTAACTCCAAAAATTCTGAAACAAACTGGTAGATGTGAGTAATTTGTCTATTAATCATCTGCAAAAAGAATCAACCTAAAATCACTCTCCAGTAAAACAATGGCAGCTAATCTCGTGAGCGCTAAAGTTTCTATTTTTTACAGCAAGATCATAAAGACTTCACCCAAGTCTTCCCAAAGGTTCTACTTGGCACAAACACTAATTTAAAACATGAAAACACAACTTAAAAGAAGCTAAATGATTTATTTATTACTAAACAGAACCAAAAAGCAAGAAACAAAAATAAAATTGGGTTGCCTCCCAACAAGCGCTATCGTTTAACGCCCCTAGCTAGGCATAAAGGCAAGAATAGATCTAGGTATTATCATCTTTGGTATGAACTAAGGTAATTTAATTTTCTTCCTAGGAAAGTGTTACATACCTTTCCTTAACGGAAATTGGAATATAATATTTCCTTCTTTCATATCAATAATTGCACCAATCGTTCTAAGGAAAGGTCTACCAAGAATAATAGGACATGTATGATTGCAATCTATATCAAGAACAATGAAATATATGGGCACATAATTCCTATTTGCAACAATAAGAACATAATTAATTCTTCTCATAGGTTTCTTAATGGTGGAATCCACAAGATGCAAATTTAAAGAACAATCATCAAATTCACGAAAACCTAATACATCACACAAAGTTTTCGGAATCGTGGAAACACTAGCACCCAAATCACATAAAGCATAGCATTCATGGTCTTTAATCTTCATTTTAATAGTAGTTTCCCACTCATCATAAAGTTTTCTAGGGATAGAAACTTCTAATTCAAGCTTTTCTTCATAGGATTGCATTAAAGCATCAACGATATGTTTGGTAAAAGCTTTATTTTGACTATAAGCATGGGGAAAATTTAACACGGATTGCAGCAAGGAAATACAATCTATTAAAGAACAATTATCATAATTAAATTCCTTTAAATCCAAAATAGTGGGTTCATTGCTATGTAAAGGTTTGACCTCTTCAATCCCACTTTTACCAATTTTTGCATCAAGATCTAAAAACTCTGAATCATTGGGACGCCTTTTAAATAAAGTCGACTCATCTCCAGTCCCATCATTATCAAGATTCATATTGCAAAACAAAGATTTAAGAGGAGACACACCAATCACTTTTAGATCATCCCTATTGTCATGAAAACTACAAGAACACGCCTTTACAAAGCAATCTTTCTTAGCACGCATCCTAGCGGTTCTTTCCTTGCACTCATCAATGGAAATTCTCATAGATTTGAGAGACTCGTTGATATCATGCTTAGGTGGAATAGATCTAAGTTTCAAAGGATAAACATCAAGAGAAATTCTATCCACGTTCCTAGGAAATTCATCAATCTTAGGTAATTTTTCTTCAAGCAAAGCATTGAAATTATTTTGGGAAATCATAAATTCTTTAACACTAGTCTCAAAATCAGAGGGCATCTTATTCAAATTTCCATAAGAGTTGTTATAGGAATTAACATAATTATTAGAGGAATTACTAGGAAACGGCCTAGGATTAAAGTTTCATCTATACGCGTTGTTACCAAAATTATTCCTACCAACAAAATTAACATCCATAGATTCATTACTATATTCAATCAAAGTGGACAAAGGCATATCCTTAGGATCAATAGGAGCACTCTTATTAGCAAACAATTTCATAAGTTCATCCATCTTTCCACTCAAAACATTAATCTCTTCTATTGCATGAAGTTTTTTACTAATAGATCTTTTGGTGTGCCATTGAGAATAATTAACCATAATATTATCTAGGAGTTTAGTAGCTTCTCCTAAAGTGATTTCCATAAAAGTGCCTCCCACGCCCGAATCCAAAAGATTTCTAGAGGCAAAATTCAATCCGGCATAAAAAATTTGTATGATCATCCATAAATTTAATCCATGTGTAGGGTAATTGTGAATCATTAATTTCATCCTCTCCCAAGTTTGTGCAACATGCTCATGATAAAGTTGCTTAAAATTCATAATATCGTTTCTAAGAGAGATGATCTTAGCGGGGGGAAAATACCTAGAGATAAAAGCATCTTTGCACTTATTCCATGAATCAATACTATTTTTAGGCAAAGATGAAAACCAAGTTTTAGCACGATCTCTAAGCGAAAATGGAAATAGCTTCAATTTAACAATATCATTATCCATGTCTTTCTTCTTTTTCATATCACACAAATCAACAAAGTTTTTTAGATGAGTAGCGGCATCTTCACTAGGAAGGCCAGAGAATTGATCTTTCATGACAAGATTCAACAAAGCATCATTAATTTCACAAGATTCAGCATCGGTAACAGGAGCAATCGGAGTGCTAAGAAAATCATTATTGTTGGTATTGGAAAAATCACACAATTTAGTATTGTCTTGAGCCATAGTGACAAACAATCCAACACACAAGCACACAAGAAGCAAGCGAAAAAGGGGGAACGAAAAAGAGGGCGAATAAAACGGCAAAGGTGAAGTGGGGGAGAGGAAAACAAGAGGCATGTGGCAAATATTGTAATGCAAGGGATAAGAGTTGTGATGGGTACTTGGTATGTCTTGACTTGACGTTAGCCTCCCCAGCAACGGTGCCAGAAATGGCTAGTTGCTGGGAGATCAAATCTTGACTTGACTTGGCGTAAGCCTCCCCAGCAACGGTGCTAGAAATCCTTCTTGCTACCTCTTGAGCATGCGTTGTTCTCCCATGAAGAGGAGAGGGTGATGCAGCAAAGTAGCGTATGTATTTCCCTCAGTTTTGGGAACCAAGGTATCAATCCATTAGGAGGTTACGCACAAGTCGCCTCGTACCTACACAAACAAATAAGAACCTTGCAACCAACGCGATAAAGGGGTTGTCAATCCCTTCACGGCCACTTGCAAAAGTGAGATCCGATAGAGATAATAAGATAAACATTTTTGGTATTTTTATGATATAGATTGGAAAGTAAAGATTGCAAAATAAAAGATAGCAGGAATAGTAAATTGATAAGAAAGCAATATGATGGAAGATAGACCTGGGGCCATAGGTTTCACTAGTGGCTTCTCTAAAGATAGCATAATTTATGGTGGGTGAACGAATTACTGTCGAGCAATTGATAGAAAAGCGCATAGTTATGAGAATATCTAGGCATGATCATGTATATAGGCATCACGTTTGTGACAAGTAGACCGAAACGATTCTGCATCTACAACTATTACTCCACACATCAACCGCTATCCAGGATGCATCCAGAGTATTAAGTTCATAAGAGCAGAGTAACACATTAAGCAAGATGACATGATGTAGAGGGGTAAACTCAAGCAATATGATATAAACCCCATCTTTTTATCCTCGATGGCAACAATACTATACGTGCCTTGCTGCCCCTGCTGTCACTGGGAAAGGACACCGCAAGATTGAACCCAAAGCTAAGCACTTCTCCCATTGCAAGAAAGATTAATACATATAATCTTGATCATAAACCAAATTGTCGGTGTACTAAAGTAGGGGTACTCTAGTATCCCGAACTTGTGCACGGGCAGTCGCAGCACCCCGCGGCAAGGCCCGCCAGGTGATCACCAAGGCTCTCTATGGTTCTTTTGGAGCCATTCGAGAACAAAATATTTAAGTCAAGAAGACTAGTCCCCGGCAAGAGGAGCTTGCTGGGAAGGCCATTCAAGGTACAAGACCCCGGCAAGAGGAGCTTGCCGGGAAGCCCAACAAGAGCATCTCAAAGAACCTGCCGCGGCGCGCCACGCGTCCCGGCAGGACCCGGCGAGCAACAAGTTCCCGGGCGCGACAAGGCAACGGCCGCGGCAAGGCACTTGCCGCGGCAGGCAGCCACTCTTTACCCGCGCTCCAGCTCACCCACCTTCGTGTCGCTCCGGGACCCTTCCCAGCGTACGTGGCGGGAGGCTGTGCAGCCAGGGGTACACTATGGCATGCAGCACTGACAGGATCGCCATCGTGGCGAGCGATAGCGCCCCTGACGGTCCCTTTTATGCACCGTCTGGGCGACGTAGACGGGCATTTAATGCCTTATAACGCCCTCGATGCGGCTATATCTCCCACGTGTCGAAGCACGACTTAGAGGCATAACCGCATTGAAAGCAATGTCGCAAGTGAGGTAATCTTCACACAACCCATGTAATACATAAGGGAAAGAGATACATAGTTGGCTTACAATCGCCACTTCACACAATACATGAATAAAACATTACATCATATAGTTACAATCAGGGCCCGACTACGGAGCCAAAATAAAAGAAGAAACCCCAAAAGCAACAAAGGTCCACGATCGACCCCAACTGGGCTCCACTACTGATCGACTAGAACGAAACAACATAAAGGACAAGATCTTCATCGAACTCATCCTTGAGCTCGGGTACGTCACCTGCACGGTCTCAGCGACACCTGCAAACTGGTTTAGGAAGTATCTGGTGAGTCACGAGGACTCAGCAATCTCACACCCGCGAGATCAAGACTATTTAAGCTTATAGGTAGGGTAAAAGGTATGAGGTGGAGCTGCAGCAAGCGACTAGCATATATGGTGGCTAACATACGCAAATGAGAGCGAGAAGAGAAGGCAAAGCACGGTCGAACAACTATGATCAATAAGTGATCCTGAACTACTTACGTCAGACATAACTCCAACAACCGTGTTCACTTCCCGGACCCAGCCGAGAAGAGACCATCACGGTTACACACGCGGTTGGTGTATTTTAATTAAGATCAACTTCGGGTTTTCTATAACCGGACATTAACAAATTCCCATCTGCCCATAACCGCGGGCACGGCTTTCGAAAGTTCAAACCCTGCAGGGGTGTCCCAACTTAGCCCATGATAAGCTCTCGCGATCAACGAAGGATATTCCTTCTCCCCGGGAAGACCCGATCAGTCTCGGAATCCCGGCTACAAGACATTTCGACAGTAATAAAACAAGTCCAGCAAAACCGCCCGATGCGCCGACATCCTGATAGGAGCTGCACATATCTCGGTCTCAGGGAAACACCGGATGAACACTACGTACGGCAACCGACGATACCCCAAGTTGCCTAGGGGTGGCACCGCAAGTGGCTCTGGTTTGGACCAACACTTAGACAAGCATTGGCCCGGGGGGCTGAATAAAGATGACCCTTGGGTTAATTACTCCCAAGGGAAAGTAGGTGGTGGTGAGGCAAATGGTAAAACCAAAGTTGGGCCTTGCTGGAAAAGTCTTATTCAAAGCGAACTGTCAAGGGGGTCCCATAAATCACCCGACCGCGTTAGGGACGCAAAATCCGGGAACATAACACCGATATGACGGAAACTAGGGCGGCAAGAGTGGAACAAAACACCAGGCATAAGGCCGAGCCTTCCACCCTTTACCAAGTATATAGATGCATTAATTAAATAAGATATATTGTGATATCCCAACAAGTAAACATGTTCCAACAAGGAACAACATCTCCACGTTCCAACAAGGAACAAACTTCGTCTTCACCTGCAACTAACAACGCTATAAGAGGGGCTGAGCAAAGCGGTAACATAGCCAATCAACGGTTTGCTAGGACATGGATGGTTAGAGGCTGACATGGCAATATGGGTGGCATGATATAGCAAGTGGTAGGTATCGCAGCATAGGCATAGCAAAAGAGCGAGCAATCTAGCGAGCAAAGATAGAAGTGATTTCGAGGGTATGGTCATCTTGCTTGAAATCCCGCAAGGAAGAAGAACGAGTCCATGAAGAAGACAAACGGACGTAGTCGAACGAATCCTCACAACTCCGGAACGAAACCGAAGCTAACGGGAGAAACAAACCCGGAAAGAAACAAACAACAAAGTAAACAACCAACACATAAACATGGCATGATGCACAATCAAGTATGATGCATGTCCGGTTTAAATAAGCATGGCATGGCAAATGCAACAAACAACGCTACAAATTAAGTGGAGCTCAATATGCAACGAGTTGCATATTGACGGGACACCACATCAAATATTTAGTTCGATCTTGTTTAAGTACCCAACATTATTAAATGTTGTTAAAAATGGCAAGAGGGTGAAGCAAAATAAAACTACCTATTTAGGCAATTTTAAATGAGGCCGGAAATAACAAACAACAATTCCGGAAAAGCCTCATGAGCATATATTAGATTTGGTACTGTTCTGACCTAAAGCATATTTTAGAGTTGTTAAACAGGAAAATAAAGTGCACCATGTAAAACTAGGCATTTTTCTACCCCATTTACATATATAAATTATTAAAATTCGAGTTACGGTTATTTAGTTATGGAATAAATCATTTTAACATGCCATTTAGCAAAATAAATGCAAACAACAATTTTAAGCACTTTAAATGTTGTTATCATGATGCGGATGACAATTACAAGTTTTATGCAATTTTATGAAAATGTTGATAAGGGCATTAAGAAGCGTTTATCATCGAGGTGGAAATAAAGTGTGCCACGGCAACGAATCCGAAAATGGTGCCACGGCAACGAATCCGAAAATGGTGCCACGGCAACATATCGGTTTCCGGTACTCGTTTGAGATGCCGGTGCAAAAGGAAATGTGCGGATGCGTGCAAAAGTTGGTGGGGTGCTCCCGGATACCGGGTTCCCACGAGACGATGGCATGGCAACGAGTGACAATTCAGACACGGTGAAAACGGTGCATCTCAAATAACACACGCATTCGTTCCACGGAAGGCATCTCGGCGGTTATACCTTCGAAGCGGGCATCTCGGAGCGGTTCGGGTTCGGTACGATGTAGAGGAAGTAGTCGTTCATGGGTCGTCGTGTGAAGTAGTGGAAGTAGTCGTTCAAGCGTCCGATGGTAACGGTACTCGGTCGTTTCGAAGAGGTACTTGGGGTCATTTGAACTTGCCGATCTCCTCATCTCGAAGGGGTACTTGACGTTCTTGGCGATTCCGAAGACGAGGTAGAGGTACACTTGTTGTAGGGGTACTTGTCGGATCCACGGCGATGGTAGAAGTACAAGTGTTCTCGCGGTACTTGTCGGATCCACCCTTGACGTAGATGTACATCGCAACCGTAGTGGTACTCGCGAACTTCGGCGCCGGTAGTCGTACGCGGTTCGTAGGGGAAACTTGGCGTATCCGAAGCGGTGTAGAGGTACATGTCGATGGTCGTCGTGGTACTTGGCGTTTCGTACAGTACTCAGCCGAGCATCCGTGTGGTCAACGTAGACAAACTTGGCGACAGTTATTCTTGTGCTCACGAAATGGCAAAGAGACACAGCAGCAGCGCTGCTGTTCGGGGACGTCGCGCTCGGTCAACGCAGAGGCCGGAGATGGCAGAACGGCAGCAGGCAGAGAGGGCCGACGAGAGGATGTAGGCGAGGTGGTTGTCCATGGCAGCGGAAGGGAAGCAGAGGTTGGCGCTGGTTCTCTGCTCCAATGAAGCAGAACGACGGGCGAGCGGGCGGCCGGGACTTGGACATGGTCGATGCGGGCGAGCGGAGGCGCGGCCCCCTGGTTCGAAGCAGAGGCGCTGGGGCGTGCTCGTTCCCGAGCAGAACGAGTGGGGCGCCGGCGCGGCTTGAAGCAGGAGTTTGGCGGCGAGGAAGAGATGGGGGCGCAGGGGACGGAGGAGGTTGGACGCGCGGCGCATGGCGCATGGAGGCGAGGTCCGGGCGCGGGGTTCCGTTCCCGGCTACGGAATGGAGGGGGGGCGCACTGGCGAGGAGAGGACGGCGGCTGGAGATGGTGGTGGCGCGGGCTTGCGGGAGCTTGAGGGACGGCGCGACGGGGCAAAGGAGGTCGGGGATGGGTCGCGGGGATTCCTCCCTGGAGTGTTGCGACGGCGCGAGGGAGGAGACGAGGGAGAGTGGGTTAGCGCTGAGAGATGGGGATCGAGCGTGGTGGCGGCGTGAGGGAAGACGAGAGGGAGAGAGGTCGGGGCTAGGGTTAGCTAGGCTCTAGGCTGGGCCTAGGCGCAGATGGATCTTGGGCCGGCCGGCCTGAGGCTGCAGCTGGGCTTGCTCCTCTCTCCCTCTTATTCTCATATCTTTAGCAAAAAACAAATTAGAGAGAAGGAAAAGAAAGAGAGGGTTAAGGAAACAATTTGCGCGCGGGGGTAATTTTCACGGACTCGTAAAAATATGCTTGATCAAGGAAAAATAGAAGTGGGCACGCGTGTGAAGTTGAATTCAAACACATTTGAATTTAATTCTAATGGTTTGAACTAGGACGAGGTTTTAGGAGTGTCCAAAAATGTTGAGAAATTAGGAGGAGCCTCGATAAATGAAGAAAGAATTGTGGACAAGATTTGAAGGTCAAACTCGAAGAGGAATAGGCATGGGAATTATTTTGCAAGTGTGTTATGGTTAACTCCAAATAAATGGAATAATTAATATAGCTCCCTAAAATATTGGGAGGATATGTAATAAAGAGAATTCACCATGTGAATACCCTCGGTTTAAATGGATCAAAGATCCATGCCATTTATTTATTTGAGTTACGAAAATAAATAACTTGATGGCATGATGACATGATGCAATGCACATGATGCAAAGCTGAATGCAATAAACCAACAACTCACATGACGAAAAGCCCAGAAACCCTGGAAGGCATCTGGAGCTCCGGTCTTGGGGCGTTACAACACTCCACCACTACGAGAGGATCTCGTCCCGAGATCTAGGATGGCACCGGAGAAAAGCGGAAGAGGAAGAGGTAAAACAAAGTTGCTTCTTAGACAAACGAGTGAAACCAAAGAACCTTGAGAGGTCGCAAAGATTAAAGAGAAGACACGACGGAGGTGAACAAAATCTAAAACACTCCATTCAGCAAGAGGAACAAGGAACATTACAAGAACCTTGTAGGTAGAACGACATGGAAAAAGAGCTTCACGAACGAAAAAAAGAAAAAAATATATATATATATATGACCACCTCGGTATAATGAGATAGTCAAGGAACAAGAATGACAGAATTTAGACAGCACGCCGGTTAAAACTAGATAGAGAAAGAATAAGATTGATATAATTTGGTCAGCACTCCGACTGTAAATGGAAGGAAATGAACATGAACTTGACAAGATGAGAAGATACTCGATGAGATTAACAACACACCGCCTCCGGAACTAATGAAAGAATGGCACCATGGGTAAGAAAGATTTCATACGGCACTCCGGTTGAGAAGGGGGGGGCAAAACTTGATAAGATGAAAAGAACTTGAGCAGAGGGCACAACACTTCGGTTAAATGGATAAGCATGAAAAGAACATGGTCCTGGCAATCCGAGATAATGAGTGAAGAAAACAACATCACAATGCCTCAGGGAGAAGAAATAGAAGATAGATCATTGGAATAAAAGAACAGAGAAGATGAATGACAACTGTCGCAAATAAAATTGAAAGAGAAAGCTTACGAAGAAAAGGTTGAACGGAGTTGTTGGATTATCAACAACGAAAGCTTAAGCTAGATGTGGACTTATGGGAGACATCCCAAAATTATGAGGTGACAACCTGCCACTAACGAAAACCAAAGATTGGATTGATATCACCAAGGAGACGAGAGACTTATTTCGCCGGGAGGACAAACGAAGAATTTGGGTCATTTATAAGCACCATAAATAGCAACAATCCTTAGGGAAGGCTATAGGTGAAACATGACACAAGATAAATCCAACAAAGAGATTGGTGGATTAAAAATATCTCATTCTTGACAACATGTGAATCATGAGACATGAACTCAAGTTATCAAGAATGACATAATACCACCTCGAATGATACGGTTGAAAGAATTGCACTTTAAAATGCAAGATAAAGAATACTTGAACTCCTCAAGACAAAACATGTGTTGAAACACCATGTTTATTTTAGAGTATGGCTTGACGGATCATAGCTTTGAGAGAAATCTTGAAGAACACTTCAAGAATGAAAAGAATCATTGACGAACCACCATGTAGAGCCTCCATGAATAACTCCGGTAATAAAAGAATGATAGGAAGCAAGAGAAGTTGAGAACACAAGGTGAAACCTTGGAGTGATAAGATGAAGCTTTGAAGTGATATAACTGAGAAAACTTGAAGCTCCAGAAAGAAAGATGACCAAATGAAATCAAGAATTTTGATGAATCTCCGGAATAAGGAATTGAATTTACTCGATGGAACAAGAATAAGAATTACATTATGCTCATCCTTCACCAACCAAATTGATGACAAGCAATGGCTTTGGCATAGTACTTATACCCGTCGAAAGGATTAAGATAGATATTGCGCAAAATTGAGAATGTCTTCAACGAACTGCCGGTAGGATTGAAACAATGAATAGATTAATATGATAACAAAGAAAGAGAACTCTTGAACGAACCACCGTAAGAATTGAAAATGAACAAGGGAAAAGATAAAGAAACATCGGGAAGAATTATAAAATGAAGGAAGATACTTGCTAGGATTTAGATACATGAGAACGAAGAGATCATGAACTGATTAGAGAATATTTGAACGATGCACCGGTAAGATTTGGAGAACGAGAGCTGAAAGCTGAGAATGAATAATTCTGAGATGAAAGGCTTTGGAGAATCAAACTGAAATGACCTCTGAAGTGCTCCGGATGGGTGAAAAGAATTCTCACAATCAAAACAATTATGAGAGAATGGCATCAAGCTAGAACCATTAATCTTGAAGAGAATGGCATCCATCGGAGTTCCTCAGCATCTACACCATTGCGGTGCAGGCTGCCGGGGGGCGGGACGACAAGATCCTCGCCAATTACTTCCCTCTGGTGCTCAGGCCCAACGTCAGGTCCTGGCTCATGCACTTGCCGGAAAACTCCATATCTTCCTGGGCGGACCTATGCCATCAGCTTGTCGGCGCCTTTACAGGCGGCCACAAACCCCATGGCCAGGAGAGTGATCTTCACCTGCTTGACCAGAAGGAAGGGGAGCCTCTGCGTAAGTACATCCAGAGATTCAGCCAAGTGCAACGCAACATCCCAGACGTCCACCCTGCCGCGGTCATCAGTGCGTTCCATCAGAACGTGCGCAACTGCAGGATGCGGGAGGAGATGGCGATGTGCAAGATCAGAGACGTCAGCGAGCTGTATGCCCTGGCCGACAGATGTGCACGTGCTGAGGAAGGGAGGAAACTCCCCGAAGAGAACGTAGGAACCGCAGGATCTGACAGCGACGATGCCGCCCCAGCAAGCAAAAACAGACGGCGGAACAACAGAAAGAGGAAAGGCAAAGAAGTGCTAGTTGTCGAGCAGTCCAGCAACGAGGGTGGCACCAAGACAGCCAAGACTGATGGCTCCGGCAAGGAGGTTGCCGCATGCGCCAACTGCCAGGCTGTGGCGGCCGCCGACAAGCAGGATGGCACCAACAAGCAGTACTGCAAGATTCACCGCACCAAAGGCCATGACCTCCAGAGCTGCAAGAAGGTCGAACAGCTCGTTGAGCTACAAAAGGCCGAGTACGAGCGACGCGACAAGGAGAAGGCCCAAGGAGGTGCTGGAGGATCTGGTACGAAGCGCACTGGCCGGGGAGGACGCCGCGGCAACACCAAGCAGCGGCAAAGCGACAGACCTCCCCGCGGCCGCGACAAGGATGAAGATGACGACGACGACGAAGACATGGATGACGCCGAGACCAGCGAGCAGGAGTTCCAGAAAGCCACAGAAGTGTTGTGCATTGACGGTGGTGCTTCTCTGCATACTTCACCCGCCAACTCAAGCAGTGGGTACGGGAAGTTAATGCAGCAGAACCACCCGTCGAATCACGTAAGCTTCTGAAATGGTCCAGCACGCCTATCATCTTTGATATTGAGGACCACCCCGATCGCACAACTGCTGTCGGGTGTTTGCCGATGTTGGTCTCACCAACTCTCCGCAACCTCAAGGTCACTAAGATGCTAGTTGACGGCGGGGCCGGCTTGAACCTGATCTCCTCCGCTATACTTCGGAGACTCCAAGTCCCTGATAGCGAGCTCGAAGAGACCGGCACGTTCCAAGGAATCAACCCGGGAAGGAGCAAGCCGAAGGGGAAGATCACGCTGCCGGTGACATTTGGCACGCTCGCCAAGTTCATGGCGGCCTCTCACTACGCGTACAACATGCTGAAGATGCCAGGCCCGATAAGTGTCATCTCTGTACATGGCGACAAGAAAGACGCTCTCATCTGTGCCGACAAGATCTACCAGGAAGCAGCAGCCGCCGCGGATCGCGAGACACTTGCCGCTGAAGCTCCCGGGGGGAAGAAGAAGACCAAGTCCGACAAGAGCTCTAATGCCCACTCCGGCAAGCGCACCTCTTCGGAGTGCTGCGCTACTGTTGAGGACGCACCATCGAGCTCCACCGGCAAGTGTAAGATGACAATGGCAGCTCCGCCAGCAACCAAGAAGGTGTCCGCCAAGGAGGACAGCACTGGTGGTACCTTCACCATCAGTGCCACTCTCGACCCTAAATAGGAAAGCGCGCTCGTTGCTTTCCTGCGGGCGAATGTCGACGTGTTTGTGTGGCAACCGTTTGACATCCCCGGCGTTCCCAGGAAAGTAATCGAGCACCACCTCGCCGCTTGTCCTCACGCGCGACCCGTCAAGCCGAGAGTCAGGAAACAAGCGGTGGAGAGCCAAGAGTTCATCGCCGAAGAGATCAAGAAGTTGGAAGCAGCAGGCCTCGTCAGAGGAGTGCTCCATCCTACGTGGTTGGCTAATCATGTAGTCTTGCGCAAGGCGAACGGGAAATGGAGACTTTGCATCGACTTCACCGATGTCAACAAAGCTTGTCCCAAAGACCCATTCCCCTTGCCGCGCATTGACCAGATTGTCGACTCCACAGCCGGATGCGACTTGCTTTCGTTTCTTGACGCATACTCAAGATACCATCAGATCTTCATGGCAGAAGAGGATGAGGAGAAAACCGCGTTCATCACTCCATGTGGCACGTACTATTTTGTACGGATGCCTTTCGGTTTGAAGAATGCTGGTTCAACATTTGCAAGGGTCGTCCATACTACTTTTGAGCCGCAGATACACAGAAATGTGGAAGCCTACATGGATGATATAGTGGTCAAAAGTAGGGACAAGTCAACTCTGATTCAAGATCTAGAAGAAACTTGTGGAACCAAGGAACCAAGGAATTTAAGTTACCTGTGGAACCAAGGATCTTTGTGCTCAACCTGACTCAGCCATCCGTGACGCCACCAACTGGACAGAGCAGGAAGAGAAAGTTGATTTCTGGTGACTATCTTCCGGTTGAGCTTCCCGAAGCCGCCGCCAAGAGGGTCCCCGAGATCAACACCAAGAGTGCTGAGGAGCAGTCTGCTCCGACAAGCCCCAAGGTTTGTTTCGTTGAAGCAGACGCTCCCGACAAGTTTCGCTCCGGCAAACTTGCCAGGGATCATCAAGCTCCGGCTGAACCGCGGGTTCTCGCCGTAGAAGCGGATGTTCCCGCAGCAGCAGTTATGCCTTTAGTCCTTGTTGTCGAGCCGCAGGCTCCAACATGGGCACAGCAGATCGTCCGTTTCCTCCAGTCAGGAGAACTTCCCGAAGAGCCAGAAGAAGCGGAAAGAGTAGCCCGGCAGTCTACTATGTACCAGTTCGTTGACAACGCACTGTACAGAAGAAGGCTCAACAGAGTGAAATTGAAGTGTATTCCCCGGGAAGATGGACAGAAGCTGTTGGCAGAGGTGCATGGAGGCATATGTGGTCATCACATTGGCGCCAGAGCACTTGCCGGCAAAGTGTTCCGGCAAGGTTTCTTTTGGCCAATAGCCCTCCAGGATGCAACTGCACAAGTAACCAAGTGTGAAGCGTGCCAATTCCATTCCAAGCAGATACACCAACCAGCTCAAGCTCTCCAGACAATCCCTTTATCCTGGCCATTTTCGGTCTGGGGGCTCGACATCCTCGGCCCTTTCCCCCGAGCTGTCAGGGGCTTTGAGTACTTGTACGTCGCAATCGACAAGTTCACAAAGTGGCCAGAAGTGGAGCCAGTGAGGAAGGTGACAGCACAGTCAGCAGTCAAGTTCTTCAGGTCGATTGTTTGCCGCTTCGGAATCCCTAACAGGATCATCACCGACAACGGTACACAATTCATGAGTCGCAATTTCATGCAGTACGTCCGAGACATTGGCACCAAGGTATGCTTCGCTTCTGTTGCTCACCCCAGGAGCAACGGTCAAGCAGAGAGGGCAAATGCTGAAGTACTGCGCGGACTCAAGACCCGGACTTTCGACAGGCTGCACAAGTGCGGAACAAACTGGATCGAGGAGCTGCCGGTGGTTCTTTGGTCGATCAGGACGATGCCAAATCGAGCCACTGGCCAGACACCTTTCGCTCTAGTCTATGGAGCAGAGGCAGTTACCCCCACGGAACTCGTATAAGGGTCACCTCGAGTGCTCGCTTATGATGAGCTTGAGCAAGAGCAGCTGCGGCGAGATGACGCGCTGCTCCTTGAGGAAGACCGTATTCAGGCTGCTGTACGAGCTGCTCGATACCAGCAAGCTTTGCGCCGCTACCATAGCCGCAAAGTTAAAGCCAGAAGTCTCGAGGAAGGCGACCTTGTTCTTCGGCGCGTTCATTCCGCCAAGAATTCCAACAAGTTGACGCCGAAGTGGGAAGGCCCTTACCGGGTGAAACGAGTCACGAGGCATGGCGCTGTCCGCCTTGAGACCGAGGATGGCTTTCTGGTGAGCAACTCCTGGAACATCGAGCATCTTCGTAAGTTTTACCCGTAAGGCGCGGTTGTCGGACCCTGTTCGGCAACCACCATTTTGTACAAGTCATGCCGCTGTTGCATGTAATCCTTTGTACAAAGCCAGGCGCAAACCCTGAGCGAAGATAAAGCGCTGGCGCCCTGAGTTTTAGCATGCATGCTGAGTCGAGTCTCGTCCTTGGTTAGGGTTGATAGTGCTTAGTAGTGGCTAACCCCTAACTTAGAGGTCGAGCGTGTGTCCCTTTGCCGTTATTTCGTTTTCCTGGTTCGCAGGACTCACCATATCCTTGCCGGACCACTTGAGGACGAAAAGGAGGAGGAGGACTGACCAACATCTGAACCCGGCAAGCCAGTGTTGCCGGGAGCTGCAAGATCCCGGCAAGCCAGTAACGCCGGGGGATGCAAGTGCAAGGATTAGCCCACGGCGAACCAGAGTGCCGGGGGCTGCTATCTCAGATAAGTTTTTCATCCCTTATCATGCATTCTCTTATGGATTGAGGTATGCGAAACCTCGTTTCTTCCTAAAAGTTACCATGCTCCCTTAACTCTAGGCCCTAGGACCCGTCCCCAGGGCCAGGTAAGGTCGTAGTCGCAGCAGCTAAAGGACGAAGCGTGGAGCCTGACCCCGCCTCCTCCCTGCCTCCGCCAAGAGCGTGAGAAAGGGCGAGCGACATGGGAAGAAGGCAGGGCCCGCTGCTGGGAAAGAAAGTGTCTATCTTGAAAGATATAAAGGATTCGCTCCTTGACGTGGGTTCCACCCGCGAGACAAGTAACCCGGCAAGCATCCCCTTTTCATTAAAAAGCATTCCACTCAGGTACAGTTCATAAGAGGATGAAGAACATGAATAATGGGATTACAAGTTTTAAACGCAACTAAGGCCCGAGGGCTTACAAACTAAAAAGAGATAAGGTGCCTGTAATCCCTCTCTTGTCCCTATCTTCAGGAGACAGGTCAAGGAAGCGAAAAGGGCAAAAGGGGCGCCTAGATGAACTACGGTGCCAGAAGACACCAACAGGGCGTCGCGGCAGCGTGATGATGGCGGCGCCGGAGGCAGAAGCTTGAAGACGAGGCGGCAGGACGTCAGCACGCTGTCGAGGGCATCGTGCCCTCGTACTCCGAGTTGACGGCCTTGCCGCCTGCCCTCTTCCTCTTCCGCAGCCTCCCCGAGAAGCTCCAGGAACCAGCGACGCGGATGATGGGGTCGCCGGTGCCCCGCGGAGCGGCGCCCGACACCTAGTCGGACCCGTCACCCCGCCGCCCGTTACCCTCGTCGCCGCTGTCACTGTCCTCCTCGTCACTCCCGCTCGAGGAGGAGCCTTCGCTATCGGAGGAGCTCTCCACGCAGTAGCGTGCCCGAGTCCCGAAGCACCCGAAGACCTTGACGGAGAGGAGACCGCCCTCCATCAGCTTAAAATGGAGGGTGAGGCCCGCCGTCAAGCTGTGGATGCGGGTGAACGTCTTCCACCCTCGAGCAAGATACATCACATCAGGGGCCGTGAAGTCGACGCGGACTTGCGTACCGCTGATTCCGCAGCCCCTCATGTGCAACCTCAGTGTCTCGGGTGGATCCAACTCCATCACACTCGCAAATGGAGTCAGGAGACGATGGCGACGACGAGGCGGCCGACGCAGCCTGACAAAGAACTCGCAAGGGTCGTCCCCGATATGGTCCGCCACCGGGAGAGGATCTGTTGGCGGAGGCGAGGCCGGCGAGCTGCCTCGTCCGCCTCTTCCCCGACCGCCTCGACCTCGCCATCGACCTCGCCCGCGGCCTCGTCCCCTCCCTCTTCCCCTTGCGGCTGGCTCTGCCGCCACAGGTGCGGAGGGAGGAGGAACGCATTGCCTAGCGGCAACCCTCGTCGCTACCGTTGAAGGACCAGGGTTCCCTTTCTCCATGGCGGATGGAAGAAAGAGGAGCAGAAGCTGAAGAAGGAAGAAGATGAGAGAATGCGGGCTTCCGTCCCCCCGTCCCGCTCCTTATAAAGGAGCGGGGTGGGGGCTCGGCCGCCCTGCTCAGCCAATCGAGACGCAGAAGGCGCAGGGAACTGGGCCCGACCTGCTGCCTCGACCCGTGGCGACCCGGTTTCCCGCCTCCACCGTTCGCCACTCCGAGCGCATGGAAGCCGCGTGGCGGGAGGGCAAAGTTGAGGCAACGGGTGAGGCGACCTCTCCCCACCCCGTGATCGTGGGGGGTGGACACCTCGAAGACCACGCCTCCACGCCTCCCTCCGTTTATGAGGAAGATACGAACCACCAGGGGGGCGGACGTTTTGCCTATCTGAGTAAGGGAACCACCCACGATCTCCCCCACGATGCCGCAATCGACGCGTGCCGTTCAGGAGGGCGTGGTGGATGCGGAGCAAGGTACAACGCGACCTAGGCCGTGCGTGCCCGTGCCCTGTTTTGGGCCTGGCCCAACAGCGATCGGCACCGTGTGTGGCCCAGGCCCGGGGGCTCCTGTCGGTGTACTAAAGTAGGGGTACTCTAGTATCCCGAACTTGTGCACGGGCAGTCGCAGAACCCCGCGGCAAGGCCCGCCAGGTGATCACCAAGGCTCTCTATGTGTCTTTTGGAGCCATACGAGAACAAAATATTTAAGTCAAGAAGACAAGTCCCCGGCAAGAGGAGCTTGCCGGGAAGGCCCTTCAAGGTACAAGACCCCGGAAAGAGTAGCTTGCCGGGAAGCCCAACAAGAGCATCTCAAAGAACCTGCCGCGGCGCGCCACGCGTCCCGGCAGGACCCGGCGAGCAACAAGTTCCCGGGCGCGACAAGGCAATGGCCGCGGCAAGGCACTTGCCGCGGCAGGCAGCCACTCTATACCCGCGCTCCAGCTCACCCACCTACGTGTCGCTCCGGGACCCTTCCCAGAGTACGTGGCGGGAGGTTGTGCAGCCAAGGGTACACTATGGCATGCAGCACTGACAGGATCACCATCATGGCGAGCGATAGCGCCCCTGACGGTCCCTTTTCTACATCGTCTGGGCGACGTAGACGGGCATTTAATGCCTTTGTCCCCTGCCGTCAGGGTTAGGTATGATACACTGTGTAGGTAGCTGTACCTACCGCAGCATATTTACACTTTTACCCTTACCTACGTTGCCACCTGTTGGAGACCCCTTGGACATATAAAAGGAGGCCCACGCACAACGTAGGGAAGGATGGATCCTCAGAGAAGCGCTCGGTCTCGTTAGCTGCTCGAGTGTACTGTAGCACTCAGCGCTCCCGAGCAAGAACTCAAAACAATCCACAAAGCAGCAGTAGGAGTGTTATCTCTCCGGAGAGCTCCGAAGCTGGGTAAAAACCTTCCCCCGCGTGCCTCGCCTCGATCCGCTCTTCGCGCGGCCTCCGCCCCCCGCCGAACCGAGAAAGGGGCTCCGTCCCCATAGGTGCTCGGGGAGCCCAGGAAAACCCCGGCACAAATATTGTTCATAGATAATCTTGATCATAAACCCACAATTCATCAGATCTCGACAAACAGACCGCAAAAAGAATTACATCGAATAGATCTCCAAGAAGATCGAGGAGAACTTTGTATTGAGATCCAAAGAGAGAGAAGAAGCCATCTAGCTAATAACTATGGACCCGAAGGTCTGTGGTAAACTACTTACACATCATCGGAGAGGCTATGGTGTTGATGTAGAAGCCCTCCGTGATCGATTCCCCCTCCGGCGGAGCGCCGAAAAATGGTTGCGTGGTGCTCCTGGATGTTTTTGGGGTATATGGATATATATAGGAGGAAGAAGTAGGTCGGTGGATCTGCGAGGGGCCCACGAGGGTGGGGTGCGCCCAGGGGGGCAGGCGCGCCTCCCTGCCTCGTGGCCTCCTCGCTTCTTTCTTGACGTCCACTCCAAGTCCCCTGGATCACGTTTGTTCCAAAAATAACTCTCCTGAAGGTTTCATTCCGTTTGGATTCCGTTCGATATTCCTTCTCCGCGAAACATTGAAATATACAAAAAAAACAACAATTTGCACTGGGCCTTCGGTTAATAGGTTAGTCCCAAAAATAATATAAAAGTGCTTAGTAAAGCCCATTAAACATCCAAAACAGATAATATAATAGCATGGAACAATCAAAAATTATAGATACGTTGGAGACGTATCAGAAAGCTCCTCTCAAAATGGGAAGGCACATATGTCATCGAGGAGGTTTACTGGTCTGGTGCCATCAAAATAAATAATTCCGAAGGTACTAACCCAAAGGATTTCAATGGACAACGAATAAAGTATTATATCTCAGGTACGCCTATTAATGTTGAAAGTAATATTATCCAAACTTTGGCACCGGAAGAACACATAAAAGAGTCCTTCTCGAACACT
The DNA here is from genome assembly GCA_032464435.1 of Aegilops umbellulata. Lineage (NCBI taxonomy): Eukaryota > Viridiplantae > Streptophyta > Magnoliopsida > Poales > Poaceae > Aegilops > Aegilops umbellulata. The sequence continues at coordinate 251,541,680 of CP136056.1, forward strand.
CCAGAATCGTGAAAATAAGGAGGTACATGATACGGTAAGTAAACGGACTCTGAAAAATCTGCAAAAATATTTTTTATCAGTTTTGGAATATTTTAGAACTTTGTAAATAAAGAAACTCCTAGGAAGCGTCCCCTGGTGGGCACAAGACACCAGGGCACGCGCTAGGCAAGCCTGGCGCGCCCCGGTGGGTTGTGCCCACCTTGGACACCTCCCGTACTCCGTTTTTCTTCTATGTACTTGTCCTCCAAGATACAAAATCTATATATACTTCCCGAACCTCTTAACCACCGTATCGAGGAGAAAATCCTCTGTTCTCTTTTCTTGTTGTTTCCGGTCATATTCATCAAGTTAGGCATCATGTCTTCCTGCTCCTCCAACCACATGGAAGAAGATGCTTGGGTGATGAAGATCGAGACGAAGAGGGAGGAGCCTACGGACGTCATCAAGGGAGACAAGGGCAAGGAAGCTACCGTAGATCCATCCCTGGTGGCAACACAAGCACTGTTGGCTGAGGAGGAGGAGGAGGAGGATATCATTAAACCCTACCTTACTCACCTTACTCCTACTGAGATTGAAGCTTTTCATGTCATTGAAATAGTTCGCATACAAAATAAGTATCTCACTCGCGAAAATATTCTGCATCAAGAGCATATCACCTCTCTCCGGAGCGTCATCCGTCGGTTGGAGAATCTCTTGATCCTCAAGGATAGGATCGCTTCATCACCACCACCATCTTCTTCACCACCAAAGGAGAACTGAGTATCGGGTATGGGCACTCCTCTTGGCTTCCGCCAAGATTGGGGGGGTGCCCCGGTATCGTATCATCCCACTATCTTTTTGCTTTTACTTATCTTAGTTCGATCTTTTTGCTTTAGATGAAACAAAGTTTAGTTCGATCATTTCTTATTTGAGAGTTGCTTAGTGATCTATCATTGTAATCGTGTGCAAGTTATATAATAAAGTTTAGTTTGAGTTTTTTCTTTCTTTACTTTCATGTTGCAAATAAAGGAAAAAAGAAATAAGAAAGAAATAAAGAAAAATAGAAAGGAAACAAACAAAAGAAAGGAAATAAATCAATAAGATTATATACTAATCCTATGGTAGGTGATGGCACCACATAAGGAAAAGTATAAGTAGGAAATTTTACTAGAGATTGACAAACATAGCATTAGTCAATGATGCAACTCATGAAAGGATTAATAAGGGAAGAGAAGATTCACATATAAATGTACTATCCTAGAAATCTTTTGTGATTGTGAGCTCTCATCAAAATATTATATGCCAATATTGTTGACATTGGACAAGGAAGACAACTTAATGGTTTATGTTTGTTTATATTCGCATAGAAGTCATATTGTCATAGATCCTTCAACATGTGGTGCTTGCCCCTATCTTTGCTAGCAAAAAATTTCGCACTAAGTAGAGATACTACTTGTGCATCCAAAAACCCTTAAACCCAAATATTTTTCAAGTATCCACCATACCTACCTAGGGATTGATCAAGATCCCTCAAGTAAGCTGTCATCAGTGCAAAAAGGCAATAAAAATTGCTTCTAAAAGTGTGAGATCATTTAGTGTAAGAGAAAATTGAGCGTTGTACGAACTTGGATGACAAAGAATAAAAGCGACATACTGCATAATAAAGGTTTTCATCTTAAGGGGCAATACAACGTGACGTTCTCTTGCACTAAGGGATTGAGCATACAAACAAATAAGCGCATGGCAACCTCTGCTTCCCTCCGCGAAGGGCCTATCTTTTACTTTTATGTATTTACTTTTATGCAAAGAGTCAAAGTTCTCCTTCTATTCCTTTTTATTTTTCTCTTTTGGCAAGCATCATGTGGTGAGGAAAGATCTAGGCACATATGTCCAGTTGAATATAGATAGCATGAGTTATTATTGTTGACATCACCCTTGAGGTGAATATGTTGGGAGGCAAAACTATAAGCCCATATCTTTCTATGTGTCTGGTTGAAACATTTTTCTCATGGGTACGAGGTGAGTGTTAGCAATCATAGAAGACTATATGATGGTTGAGTATGTGGACTTGCTTAAAAGGCTCAGACACCTGACTCTTCCTGAAAAGATGATGAATTGTAGTTGCAAAGTTGACTGAGAACATAGTTTGTTGGTTTCTAATAGAGTTTTTGCTTTATACTTAGATTATGTGATGAACTATTACTTATTCATGAGAAGTATATGATAAAAGTCCTATGTCTAACTTTGTTGTTGTTATAATATTCAACATGATGCTTCTATGTCCATATTTTGTTTTTATCGACACCTCTTTCTCAAAGCATGTGGACATGTTTTTCGATTTTGGTTTTTGCTTGAGGACAAGCGAGGTCTAAGCTTGGGGGAGCTGATACGTTCATTTTGCATCATGTTTTCTTACTATCATTTATAATGTTGTTATCCATAATAATGCGTTTTGGAGTAATTCTAATGCCTTTTCTCTCATAATTTGCAAGGTACACACCAAGAGGGAGAATTCCGGCAGCTGGAAATATGGACCTGGAATAGCTATGTCAGGCCACCTATTCTGCACAACTCCAAATAAGCTGAAACTTCATGGAAATTTTTTTTATGGAATATCTAAGAATTATTGGAGCCAATAAGTACCTGAGGGGGGCCACCAGGTGGGCACAACCCACCTGGGCACACCAGGGCACCTTGGCGCGCCCTGGTGGGTTGTGGCCTCCTCGCCCCACCTCTGGTGCCCATCTACTGGTACATAAGTCATTTTGACCTAGAAAAAATAAGGAGAAGGCTTTCGGGACGGAGCGCCGCCGTCTCGAGGCAGAACTTGGGCAGGAGCACTTTTGCCCTCCGGCGGAGCGATTCCGCCAGAGGAACTTCCCTCCCAAAGGGGGAAATCATCATCATCATCATCATCACCAACAACTCTCCCATCTTGGGGAGGGCAATCTCCATCAACATCTTCAACAACACCATCTCATCTCAAACCCTAGTTCATCTCTTGTATTCAATATTGTTACCGGAATTATAGATTGGTGCTTGTGAGTGACTAGTAGTGTTGATTACATCTTGTAGTTGATTACTATATGGTTTATTTGGTGGAAGATTATATGTTCAATCCATTTATGCTATTTAATACCCCTATAATCATGAGCGTGTTTATCATTTGTGAGTAGCTACTTTTGTTCTTGAGGTCACGGGAGAAATCGTGTTGCAAGTAATCATGTGAACTTGATATGTGTTTGATATTTTGATAGTATGTATGTTGTTATTCCCTTAGTGGTGTCATGTGAACGTCGACTACATGACACTTCACCATATTTGGGCCTAAGGGAATGCATTGTGGTGTAGCAATTAGATGATGGGTTGCAAGAGTGACAGAAGCTTAAACCCCAGTTTATGCGCTATTCCGTAAGGGACCGATTGGATCCTAGAGTTTAATGCTATGATTAGAATTTATTCTTAATACTTTTCTCGTAATTGCGGATGCTTGCGGGAGGGTTAATCATAAGTAAGAGGTTTGTTCAAGTAAGAATAGCACCTAAGCACCGGTCTACCCACATATCAAATTATCAAAGTAGCAAACACAAATCAAACCAACATGATGAAAGTGACTAGATGAAATTCCCGTGTACCTTCAAGAACACTTTGCTTATCATAAGAGACCATTTTGGCCTGTCCTTTGCCTCAAAAGGATTGGGCTACCTTGCTGCATACTTGTTACTATTATCATTACTTGCTCGTTACAAATTATCTTGCTATCAAACTACTCCGCTACTTACAATTTCAGCACTTGCAGACATTACCTTACTGAAAACTACCTGTCATTTCCTTCCGTTCCTCGTCGGGTTCAACACTCTTACTTATTGAAAAGACCTACAATTGATCCCCTATACTTGTGGGTCATCACCTATCCTCCCACAGTTTCTGAGTCATGTGGGAAGGTCCCCTCTGTCGCCCACACTCACTAGGCGACGGTTCAAAATGTTGTTGCGGAAAGGGGTTAAAAACCATTTCTACAGTTGTTCGTTGTACCAGTGCAAAGATGAGCTAAGCTGTGTGTTTGGTGGACTATATGATATGGGTGCACGTGACATGCTATATACAACATATGTTGTTTGGTAGGCTACATTCAAGCTTAATTCTGTCAACTTTCCTCTTCTAATTTCAATCATTCTAATTCGATCTGGATTATTCCATTGACAAAGATAACAAGTAAAACAAGCCTGTATTGATATCTAAACCGAAGCTCAAGTTTCAGTTTTATTTATCACAAATTTCTCAAACTTACCAGATCATTTTCACCAATCTGGACCATTCTACTTATATGGGATAGATCACAGAGGACACCAACCAGATCAAGAGTTGAAGGGTGACGAGATGGCTGAGCATGATATGGACAGTCAAGAGGAGATGCGGTTGTGCTGTTTGAGGGGAGAAACGCAACGCCAGATGCTAGTTGTGGCTCACGACACGCAGATGCCCCCTTCCCCCTTCTTCGTCTCCATTGGTGGCGGGTGGCGTGGCGAGCTCTAATGAGCTCATCCACATGGCTGGGTGCGCGCGGCTATGGCGGTCCATGGCGTTGAGGCGGCAGCAGAACACCATGATGTCAAGGTGGGGATGCGAGCCACTGGCATGGGCGTGGAGGAGCACCGACAATGGAGATCGGAATGGTGGTCAGCAAGGGAGCTCAGACCAGCTACGCACGCGGAGACTTACGTGGCGGTGGCGGTGAGTTGGTATGCTAGATCTGTTGTATGAGAAAGATAGAGGGAAATAAGGGAGGTTGCTATTAGGCACATATGCTAGTGCGGGCCTGGCTGCCCGATACGCCAGATTCTTGTGTTCCCCTCAGCCTGACTGAGAGGGCTCGTTTTGCATCGACCGGGCAAGGCCGAGGAGACCGCACAGGGAACTAATCACGCTGAAAACTTCATCATGGGTGTGAGCCAAGAATGAGCCAATCATCCAAACATGCCCTCTCATACTGCATGCATGTGGGCTATCAAAGTGGCCCTCCCTACCGCCAATTTGCACTTCCAGCTCGGTGCATACCACTGTAGGTGCATGCGGCGACAAAGAGCATCCACTCCATGGATTACTGGCTCGCAATCAAGTCTGGGGCCTAAACCATGCACCGCCAAATGAGAAACTTAGAGAAACTTTAGTGAAGTTATCTTATGAGTAGTGGTCATAATGTATAAGAAGGTTGCCAAAGTGATGCGCAAACTCAGAGTCTTCATATCGTGGGAGCCACTTGTTAATGGGAAATCATTATTCTTAATTTCATTTCATCCTCATGTTATGTACGGGACAGCATGAAGTCTCTTTCGCGTCGAACGGTTGGGTTGGATGTACAATGCTTTAAAATTTGGCTTTGAAATACCAAATGTGAAAGCTGAGAAGCCAAGTTTTGAAGATGATCCATAAATTATGACACACCAAATATGAAAGCTGAGAAACCAAGTTTGGTAGATGCTCCATAAATTATGACGATTTTAACAGGTGGCGACTTTGCTAGAGTGCACTTTTGGTCAAAATTGTTATATTTACAGTTACTGTAGTCATTGGGTTGGTATGGCTCATTTTACTAGAGTTGCTTTTAAATATATTCTTTGGTTACACGGTATGGTTTTGTAACAATAGCAATCAGCTCTCATCTCAACATGTGTTTTTTTTCGGTGTGAGCCATATCCTACTACAATTTTATAAGATAATAACCTGACCAAGTCGTTGTCCTACGAATAAGAACACCTCCTGACCAATACATTGTTAAGCCGTAGATACGATAATAGGCACAATTTATTTCATTTATTGCGCAATAGTGCCGGGGAAATCTGGCTCCTCGAGCACCTATGGGGAGGAAGCCCCTTCTCGGTTCAGCGGGGGGCGGAGGTCGCGTAAAGAGCGGATCGAGGCGAGGCACGCGAGGGGTTTTTACCCAGCTTCGGAGCTCTCCGGAGAGATAATACTCCTACTGCTGCTTTGTGGATTGTATTGAGTTCTTGCTCGGGAGAGCTGGGTGCTACAGTACACACCAGCAGCTAATGAGACCGAGCGGGAGTGTTCTACTGTTCGTCCTTCTCGGGCGATCCCCCCTCTACGTTGTGCATGGGCCTCCTTTTATATGCTCAAGGGGTCTCCAACAGGTGGCAACATAGGCGAGGGCAAAAATGGGGAGGTGCTGCGGTAGGTACAGCTACCTACACAGTGTATCATACCTAACCCTGACGGCAGGGGACAAAGGCATTAAATGCCTATCTACGTCGCCCAGACGATGCAGAAAAGGGACCGTCAGGGGCGCCACCACTTGCCACGATGGCGATCTTGTTAGCGCTGCATGCCACAGTGTACCCCTGGCTGCACAGCCTCCCGCCACGTACGCCTGGAAGGGTCCCAGAGCGACACGTAGGTGGGTGAGCTGGAGCGCAGGCACAGAGTGGTTGCTTGCCGTGGCAAACGCCTTGCCGCGGCCGGGAGCTTGTCGCTCGTCGGGTCCTGCCAGGACGTGTGGCGCGTCGCGGCAAGTCCCTTGAGATGTCTTGGTTGGCCTTCCCGGCAAGCTCCTCTTGTCGGGGTCTTGTGCCTCGAGTGGCCTTCCCGGCAAGCTCCTTTTGCCGGGGACTTGTCTCCTTGGCTTAAATACTTTGTTCTTGAATGGCTCCAAAGGTAGAGGGCCATGGTGATCACCTGGCAAGCCTTGCCGCAGGGTGCTGCGACTGCCCGTGCACAAGTTCGGGATACAAGGGTACCCCTACTCTAGTACACTGACAGGAGACCCCGGGCCTGGGCCATACACGATGCCGAGCGCTGTTGGGCCAGGCCCAAAACAGGGCACGGGCACGCGCGGCCTGGGTCACGTCGTACCTTACTCCGCATCCACCGCACCCTCCCCAAACGGCACGCGTCGATTGCGGCGTCGTGGGAGAGGTCATGGGTGGTTCTTTATTCGGGAAAGTGAAACGCCCGCCTCCTGGCGGTTCGTATCTTCCCCATAAACGGAGGGAGGCGTGGAGGCGTGGTCTTCGAGGCATCCACCCCCCACGATCACGGGGTGGGGGAGAGGTCGCCTCATCCGCCGCCTCAACTCTGTACGCCTGCCACGCGGCCTCCATGCGCTTGGAGTGGCGAACGGTGGAGGCGGGAAACCGGGCCGTCACGGGTCGAGGCAGAGGGTCGGGCCCAGTTCCCTGCTCCTTCCGTGTCTTGATTGGCTAAGCGGGGCGGCCGAGCCCCCACCCTGCTCCTTTATAGGGAGCGGGATGGGGGGACGGAAGCCCGCATTCTTTCATCTCCTCCTTCCTTCAGCTTCTGCTCCCCTCTCCCTCATTCTCCATGGAGAAAGGGAACCCTGGTCCTTCGACGGTGGCGACGAGGGTTTCCGCTAGGGAACGCGTCCCTCCTCCCCCCGCACCCGTGGTGGCAGAGCCAGCCGCAAGGGGAAGAGGGAGGGGACGAGGCCGCGAGCTAGGTCGAGGGCGAGGCCGAGGCGGTTGGGGAAGAGGTGGGCGAGGCAGCCCGCCGGCCTCGCCTCCACCAGCAGATCCTCTCCCCGTGGCGGATCATATCGGGGACGACCCTTGCGAGTTCTTCGTCAGGCTGCGCCGGCCGCCTCGTCGTCGCCTTCGTCTCCCGACTCCGTTTGCGAGCGAGATGGAGTTGGATCCGCCCGAGACACTGAGGTTGCACATGAGGGGCTGTGGAATCAGCGGTACGCGAGTCCGCGTTGATTTCCCGGCCCCTAATGTGATGTATCTTGGTCGAGGGTGGAAGACGTTCACACGCATCCACAGCTTGACGGCGGGGCTCACCCTCCATTTTAAGCTGATGGAGGGCGGTCTCCTCTCCGTCAAGGTCTTCGGGTGCTTCGGGACTCGGGCATGGTGCTGCGTGGAGAGCTCCTCCGATAGCGAAGGCTCCTCCTCGGGCGGGAGTGATGAGGAGGACAGCGACGACGAGGGTGGCGGGCGGCGGGATGACGGGTCCGACTAGGTGTCGGGCGCCGCTCGGTGTGGCACCGGCGACCCCATCATCCGCGTCGCCGGCTCCTGGAGCTTCTCGGGGCCGTCTCCTTGGGCGGCTGGTGTAGGGAGGCTGCGGAAGAGGAAGAGGGCAGGCGGCAAGGCCGTCAACTCGGAGTACGAGGGCACGACGCCCTCGACAGCGTGCTGACGTCCTGCCGTCCCGTCTTCGAGCTCCGCCTCCGGCGCTGCCATCACCATCCAGCCCCTGGACGACCGCCAAGACGCTCTCTTTGTGTCTTCTGCTTCCCGTAGCTCGTCTAGGCGCCCCTTTTGCCCTTTTCGCCTCCTTGCCCTACCTCCTAAAGAGAGGGACAAACAAGGGATTACGGGAACCTTATCTCTTTTTAATTTGTAAGCCCTCGGGCCTTAGCTGCATTTAAAGCTTGTAATCCCACTATTCATGTTTTTCATTCTCTTATGAACTGTACCTGAGTGGAATGCTCTTTAATGAAAAGGGGATGCTTGCCGGGTCACTTGTCTTGTGGGTGGAACCCACGCCAAGGAGAAAATCCTTAATATCTTTAAGATAGACACTTTTTTTCCGGCAGCAGGCCCTGCCGTCTTCCCACGTCGCTCGCCCTTTCTCACGCTTTTGGCGGAGGCAGGGAGGAGGCGGGTTCAAGCTCCTCATTTTGTCCCTTTGCTGCCGCGACTACGACCAAATCTGTCCCCGGGAACGAGCCCCAGGGCCTAGAGTTAAGGGAGCACGGTAACTTTTAGGAAGAAACGAGGTTTCGCATGCCTCAGCCCATAAGATAATGCATGATAGGGGATGAAAAACTTATCTGAGACCGCAGCCCCCGGCAACTCTTGTTCGCCGTGGGTTAATCTTTGTACTTGCAGCCCCCGGCAATACTGACTTACCGGGGTCTTGCAGCCCCCGGCACACTGGCTTGTCGAGGTCCAGATATTGGTCCGTCCTTCTCCTCCTTTTCGTCCTTAAGTGGTCTGGTCAGGATACGCGAGCCCTGCGAACCAAGGGAAACGGAAATAACGGCAAAGGAACGCGCACTCGACCTCTAAGTTAGGGGTTAGCCGCAACTAAGCACTGTCAACCCTAACCAAGGACGAGACTCGACTCAGCATGCATGCTAAAACTCAGGGCGCCAGCGCTTTATGTTCGCTCAGGGTCTGCGCCTGGCTTTGTACAAAGGATTACATGCAACAGCGGCAAGACTTGTACAAAACGGTGGTTGCCGGACAGGGTCCGACAACCGCGCCTTACGGGTAAAACTTACGAAGATGCTCGATGTTCCAGGAGTTGCTCACCAGAAAGCCATCTTCGGTCTCAAGGCGGACAGCGCCAAGCCTAGTGACTCGTTTCACCCGGTAAGGGCCTTCCCACTTCGGCGTCCACTTGTTGGAATTCTTGGCGGAATGAACGCGCCGAAGAACAAGGTCGCCTTCCTCGAGACTTCTGGCTTTAACTTTGCGGCTATGGTAGCGGCGCAAAGCTTGCTGGTAGCGAGCAGCTCGCACGGCAGCCTGAAGACGATCTTCCTCAAGGAGCAGCACGTCATCTTGCCGCAGCTGCTCTTGCTCAAGCTCATCATAAGCGAGCACTCGAGGTGACCCGTATACGAGTTCCGTGGGGATAACTGCCTCTGCTCCATAGACTAGAGCGAAAGGTGTCTGGCCAGTGGCTCGATTTGGCATCGTCCTGGTCGACCAAAGAACCACCGGCAGCTCCTCAATCCAGTTTCTTCCGCACTTGTGCAGCCGGTCGAAAGTCCTGGTCTTGAGCCCGCGCAGCACTTCAACATTTGCCCTCTCCGCTTGACCGTTGCTCCTGGGGTGAGCAACCGAAGCAAAGCAGACCTTGGCGCCAAGATCTTGGACGTACTGCATGAAGGTGCGTCTCGTGAATTGCGTACCGTTGTCGGTGATGATCCTGTTAGGGATCCCGAAGCGGCAAACAATCGACCTGAAGAACTTGACTGCTGACTGTGCTGTCACCTTACTCACTGGTTCCACTTCTGGCCACTTTGTGAACTTGTCGATTGCGACGTACAAGTACTCAAAGCCCCCGACTGCTCGGGGGAAGGGGCCGAGGATGTCGAGCCCCCAGACCGAAAATGGCCAGGATAAAGGGATCGTCTGGAGAGCTTGAGCTGGCTGGTGTATCTTCTTGGAATGGAACTGGCACGCTTCACACTTGGTTACTTGTGCAGTTGCATCCTGGAGGGCTGTCGGCCAAAAGAAACCTTGCCGGAAAGCTTTACCGGCAAGTGCTCTTGCGCCAATGTGGTGACCACAAATGCCTCCATGTATCTCTGCCAACAGCTTCTGTCCATCTTCCCGGGGAATACACTTCAATTTCACACCGTTGAGTCTTCTTCTGTACAGTGTGTTGTCGACGAACTGGTACATACTTGACTGCCGGGCTACTCTTTCCGCTTCTTCTGGCTCTTCGGGAAGTTCTCCTGTCTGGAGGAAATGGACGATCTGCTGTGCCCATGCTGGAGCTTGTGGATCGACAACAAGGACTAAAGGCATATCTGCTGCTGCGGGAACATCCGCTTCTACGGTGAGAACCTGCGGCTCAGCCTGAGCTTGACGTTCCCCGGCAAGCTTGCCGGAGCAAAACTTGTCGGGAGCGCCTGCTACAACGAAACAAACCCTGGGGCTTGTTGGAGCAGGCTGCTCCTCAGCACTCTTGGCGTTGATCTTGGGAACCTTCTTGGCGGCGGCTTCGGGAAGCTCTGCCGGAAGATATTCACCAGAAATCAATTTCCTCTTCTTGCTCTGTCCAGTTGATGGCGTCACAGACGGTTGAGTCAGCTTGAGCACAAAGATCCCTGGTTCCACAGGTAACTTAAGTACTGCGCATTTTGACAGGCCATCAGCAATGTCGTTCTGAGCTCTTGGAACATGTTCCATCTGTAGGCCGAAAAGGCACTCTTCTAGCTTCCTCACTTCATCAACGTAAGCTTCCATCAACGGACTCTGATAATTCTTGTTCACTTGGCGGACGACAAGCTGCGAGTCACCCCTGATAATGAGCTGCTTGATCCCAAGGTCTGCCGCGATCCTGAGACCGGCGAGCAATCCTTCATACTCTGCAGTATTGTTTGTTGCTTGCTCCTTGGGAAAGTGCATCTGGACCATGTACTTGAGGTGCTCTCCGGTGGGTGCGACAAGCAGCACACCAGCACCGGCACCTTGCAGCGAGAAAGCACCATCAAAGTACATCAGCCACTCTTTGCTCGCTTCCTTGACGGGGATGCTCGTCTCTGGAATTTCTTCATCTGGTGTTGGCGTCCACTCTGCTATGAATTCCGCCAATGCTCTGCTTTGGATAGTTGAAGTGCTCTCAAACTTGAGGCAAAAGCTTGACAGTTCCAGCGCCCACTCAACAATCCTGCCTGTTGCTTCTGGATTCTGCAGTATCCTCTTCAGTGGAAAGCGAGTGACAACTGTGATTTCATGTGCTTGGAAGTAATGGCGCAGCTTTCTCGAGGCCATGAGAAGGCCAAAAAGCAATTTCTGTACACCAGAGTACCTTGACCTAGCCCCCTGCAGAAGGGAACTGACAAAGTAGACTGGGCGCTGCACCATTTTCTTCTGTTGTATCTCTTCGCACATCTGCGCAGATCCATCTTTGTCGGGACCAGAGCTTGTCGGGGAAGCCCCCTGCTTGTCGCTGGATGTGCTTGCCACGGTCGCTGGCTCATCATCTGCCTCTCTCTCTGCTACTAACGCAGCACTAACCACTTGATTGGTTGCCACCAGATACAGCAGTAACTTCTCTTGTGGCTTAGGTGCGACAAGTATTGGAGTGGAGGACAGGTATCTCTTCTAGTCCTGCAGCACAGCCTCCGCTTCCGGAGTCCATTTCATTGGACCTGCCTTTTTCAAGATTTTGAAAAACGGCAGGGCGCGCTCGGCAGACTTAGAGATAAACCTGCTGAGAGCCGCCACGCAGCCGGCAAGTTTCCGTACATCCTTGACGCGCTTCGGTGCTTCGATCTGCTCAATGGCCTTGATCTTGTCGGGATTGGGTTCAATTCCCCGCTGAGACACGAAGAACCCGAGAAGCTTGCCGGAAGGGACTCCAAACACGCACTTCTCGGGGTTGAGCTTGAGGCTGATCTTGCGCAGATTTGCAAAAGTCTCTTCTAGATCTTGAATCAGAGTTGCTTTGTCCCTGCTCTTGACCACTATGTCATCCATGTAGGCTTCCACATTTCTGTGTATTTGTGGCTCAAAAGCAGTATGGACTACCTTTGCAAATGTTGAACCGGCATTCTTCAAGCCGAAAGGCATTCGTACGAAACAGTACGTGCCACATGGAGTGATGAATGCGGTTTTCTCCTCGTCCTCTTCTGCCATGAAGATCTGATGGTATCCTGAGTATGCGTCAAGAAATGAAAGAAAATCACATCCAGCCATGGAGTCAACAATCTGGTCAATGCGCGGCAAGGGAAATGGATCTTTGGGACAAGCTTTTTTAACATCGGTGAAGTCGATGCAAAGCCTCCACTTCCCGTTTGCCTTGCGCACGACTACAGGATTGGCCAACCACGTAGGATGGAGCACCCCTCTGACAAGGCCTGCTGCTTCCAACTTCTTGATCTCTTCTGCAATGAATTCTTGGCGCTCCACTGCTTGTTTCCTAACTTTCTGCTTGACGGGCCGTGCGTGAGGACAGACGGAAAGGTGGTGCTCAATTACTTTCCTGGGAACACCGGGGATGTCAGACGGTTGCCACGCAAACACATCGACAATCGCCCGCAGGAAAGCAACGAGCGCGCTTTCCTATTTAGGGTCGAGAGTGGCACTGATGGTGAAGGTACCACCAGTGCCGTCCTCCTTGGCGGACACCTTCTTGGTCGCTGGCGGAGCTACCATCGTCTTCTTACACTCGCCAGTGGAGCTCGATGGTGCGTCCTCGACGGTAGCGCAGCACTCCGAAGAGGTGCGCTTGCCGGAGTGGGCATCAGAACTCTTGCCGGACTTAGTCTTCTTCTTCCCCCCGGGAGCTTCAGCGGCAAGTGTCTCGCGATCCGCTGCGGCTGCTGCTTCCCGGTAGATCATGTCGGCACAGATAAGAGCGTCTTTCTTGTCGCCATGTACAGAGATGACACTTATCGGGCCTGGCATCTTCAGCATGTTGTACGCGTAGTGAGAGGCCGCCATGAACTTGGCGAGCGCTGGACGGCCGAGAATTCCATTGTAAGGTAATGGAAAATCGGCAACGTCAAAACTGGTCCTCTCAGTCCTAAAGTTCAGCTCGCTGCCAAATGTCACCGGCAGCGTGATCTTCCCCTTCGGCTTGCTCCTTCCCGGGTTGATTCCTTGGAATGTACCGGTCTCTTCGAGCTCGCTGTCAGGGACCTGGAGTTTTCGGAGCACAACGGAGGAGATCAGGTTCAAGCCGGCCCCGCCGTCAACTAGCATCTTAGTGACCTTGAGGTTGCGGATAGTTGGTGAGACCAACATCGGCAAGCACCCGACCGCAGTTGTGCGATCAGGGTGGTCCTCAATATCAAAAATGATAGGCGTGCTGGACCATTTCAGAAGCTTGCGTGATTCGACGAGTGGTTCTGCCGCATTGACTTCCCGCACCCACTGTTTAAGTTGGCGGTGCGAAGTATGCAGAGAAGCACCACCGTCAACGCACGAGACCCTTGTGGCTTTCTGAAATTCCTACTCGCTAGTCTCGTCATCATCCATGTCTTCGTCGTCGTCGTCTTCATCCTTGTCGCGGCCGCGGGGAGGTCTGTCTCCTTGCCGCTAATTGGCCTTGCCGCGACGTCCTCCCCGGCCGGTGCGCTTCGTACCGGATCCTCCAGCACCTGCTTGGGCTTTCTCCTTGTCGCGTCGCTCGTACTCGGCCTTTTGCAGCTCGACAAGCTGCTCGACCTTCTTGCAGCTCTGGAGGTCATGGCCCTTGGTGCGGTGGATCTTGCAGTACTGTTTGTTGGTGCCGTCCTGCTTGTCGGCGGCCGCCACAGCCTGGCAGTTGGCGCATGCGGCAACCTCCCTGCCGGAGCCACCATCTTTGGCTTTCTTGGCGCCACCGTCGTCGTCGGGCTGCTCAACAACTAGCACATCCTTGCCTTTCTTCTTCCTGTTGTTCCGCCGCCGGTTTTTATTTGCCGGGGCAGCATCCTCACTGTCAGATCCTCCAGTTCCTGTATTCACTCAGGGGAGTTTCCTCCCTTCCTCAGTGCGTGCACACCTATCGGCAAGAGCATACAGCTCGTTGACGTCTCTAATCTTGCACATCGCCATCTCCACCCGCATCCTGCGGTTACGCACGTTCTGATGGAACGCGCTGATGACCGCGGCAGGGTGGACATCTGGGGTGTTGCGTTGCACTTGGCTGAATCTCTGGATGTACTTGCGCAAGGGCTCTCCTTCCTTCTGGGCAAGCAGGTGAAGGTCACTCTCCTGGCCATGAGGTTTGTGGCCGCCTGTAAAGGCGCCAACAAACTGATGGCACAGGTCTGCCCAGGAAGATATGGAGTTTTCCGGCAAGTGCATGAGCCAGGATCTGACGTTGGGCTTGAGCACCAGAGGGAAGTAGTTGGCAAGGATCTTGTCATCTCGCCCCCCGGCAGCCTGCACCACGATGGTGTAGATGCTAAGGAACTCTGACGGATGCAACCTGCCGTCGTACTTCTCGGGTACGTCTGGCTTGAAATTCTTCGTGCTGGGCCACTGGACTTGCCGCAGCTCACGAGTAAACGCAGGGCAACCTACCGCGTACGGCAGGTCGCCTGGTTCCCCTGGCGCATGCATGTCGACGATGGGCCCAGCGCGTCGGTCTGATTGACGCCGCGTTTCTCTTCGGCACTCGATGCGGGTACGAGCATCTTCTTGCTGCCGTTCGTGAAGAACGCGGCGCTGATCGCGACGAGTTTGCGGATCTGATGAAGCAGTGGAGTCACTGTCGCGGTGGACCCGACGAGTCGGCGATCTTGGCCTTCGGGGCGGGGAGTGCACGGTGGTCGCACCCCCATCGGTCTTGTCGCCATCGGCTCGCACCTGGCTGGCTTGCCGCGGCTGCGATGTGGTTGGCTGTCGCGGAGTGTCGCCGTTGGCGAAGCCGATGAGGCTCTGAATGGTGGACCTCCAGTCGTCGATCTTGTCTGGCGTTGGAGGGAAGTCTAGGAGCAGTTGAGCTCGCGCCAAAGCTTCTGCTGGAGTGGCGAGTAGCGGCGGCGAACGGTGCGAGGAGCGGGATACGCTCGGACTTCCAACAATGTTAGAAGGAGCAGTATTCCGTCCAGGCGACCGTGCCTCGCTTGCACCAGCACGTTGGCGTGGATGCTGGCCTGGAGCATCTCGAGATCCACCAGCTCGATTTGGGTCCAGCGAACGTATGGTACCGTGAGTACCACGACGCTGCCGGTCCCGCGCTTCCTGAGATGGGCGCGGAGCATCCATCGACGCCCAGTCGTCGTGGGAGCCTGCTACACCGCCGACGGGCAGCGCAGCCTTGTCCTTGGACCTGGTGGCACCGTGGGCTTCTTCGTCGACGCCCGTTCTTCCGCCGGCGTCTTCCCCACCAGCCGTTTGTTCTGGCGGTGGTGGGTTCGACGCGGACGGAGCAGCCGCCTCCGAAGCCTTCTTCTTCGGCGGCATGTCGATGAAGTCAATGAAGATCTAGCTCGTGCGAACGCCGGATCGGGTTCACACAACCTCGACGCCCCCTACCTGGCGCGCCAAAGATGCCGGGGAAATCTGGCTCCTCGAGCACCTATGGGGACGGAGCCCCTTCTCGGTTCGGCGGGGGGCGGAGGTCGCGCGAAGAGCGGATCGAGGCGAGGCACGTGGGTTTTTTTTACCCAGCTTGGGAGCTCTCCGGAGAGATAATACTCCTACTGCTGCTTTGTGGATTGTATTGAGTTCTTGCTCAGGAGCGTTGGGTGCTACAGTACACACCAGTAGCTAACGAGACCGAGCAGGAGTGTTCTACTGTTCGTCCTTCTGGGGCGATCCCCCCTCTACGTTGTGCATGGGCCTCCTTTTATATGCTCAAGGGGTCTCCAACAGGTGGCAACATAGGCGAGGGCAAAAATGGAAAGGTGCTGCGGTAGGTACAGCTACCTACGCAGTGTATCATACCTAACCCTGACGGCAGGGGACAAAGGCATTAAATGCCTATCTACGTCGCCCAGACGGTGCAGAAAAGGGACCGTCAGGGGCGCCACCACTTGCCACGATGGCGATCTTGTCAGTGCTGCATGCCACAGTGTACCCCTGGCTGCACAGCCTGCCGCCACGTACGCCTGGAAGGGTCCCAGAGCGACACGTAGGTGGGTGAGCTGGAGCGTAGGCACAGAGTGGTTACTTGCCGCGGCAAACGCCTTGCCGCGGCCGGGAGCTTGTCGCTCGTCGGGTCCTGCCGGGACGCGTGGCGTGTCGCGGCAAGTCCCTTGAGATGTCTTGGTTGGCCTTCCCGGCAAGCTCCTCTTGTCGGGGTATTGTGCCTCGAGTGGCCTTCCCGGCAAGCTCCTTTTGCCGGGGACTTGTCTCCTTGGCTTAAATACTTTGTTCTTGAATGGCTCCAAAGGAACCATAGAGGGCCTTGGTGATCACCTGGCAAGCCTTGCCGCGGGGTGCTGCGACTGCCCGTGCACAAGTTCGGGATACTAGGGTACCCCTACTCTAGTACACCGACAAATAGTTGTGACACTATAACAAATTTACCTCACTAATATTTAATGTTTGTGTTGCAGGGTTTGCGCCTGCTCCCATTGTCTGCTTACATGCACAGTGGCGACCAATGTGTGTGAGTGTTGTATGACAGTCGTGATGTATACCGGATCTAGGGGATTTGACAAGAGGTCTTAGGCATTGGCCCAGTCTCGTGGGGAAGCTGTGAAAGGCATGACCCTTCTCTCCCTCACTACCATCGACATCGCGGCACATCTGGTAGCAACAACTGCTAGGTGTTGTCATGGTGCACACAACAACCATCGATAAGATGATGGTGTGCTAGTGTTTGGAAGCAACGCAATTGTCACTCCTTCATACGACCTCTCCTTTGGCCATCTAGTTCAATGTGAGTAGACCGGTAGAGTGGTGGATGGTGATTATGGTGACACACATTCTGGATGCACTTTCTCCAGATGAAAATTCATGATCTAGCCTTCTGGTTGAATCAGGCAGCGTTGAAGTCCGCGTAATGTTACCTTCTTGAAGGCGTGGTTTTGAAGCATGCTTTGGGGATGGTAGCATTTGATTTGATATTTGGTTAGAGCAGTGAAGATCGGCTTGTGAGTGGTGTTTCATTCTTGAAGGTGTTGTCTTGGAGGGTTGCACCCTTTGTCTGCTACTATATAGCTTCTAGGTTTTGTGGTAGGATTTGAACATGCCGCCACGGGACGTGTCCCATATGGATGGCCTCGAGTTTTCTATTTTATTTCTCTTCGCACATTTGATTAGCCTTAATGCTTAAAGTTGCTTGACATTGTTTCAATACTAATACATGCATGGTCGAGTGCATCATCTATTGCAGAGGACAGGGTATATCCACCTTTGTGAAGACCAAAAACCTTGTGTCCACATTGACGGAGGCTTCGACCAAGCGGTTCTAGACATCAATGATACCGGTTGTATTGGCCACGAAGCAAAACCAACCTATGTCGTTAGGGCTTGCACTTAGAAGCCCCAATAGGAGGTTGATGTTAAAAAATTAGGCATCCTCCATACCCGTACCAACTCTTACGTTTGTGATGGTCATGAGCCCAATTCTCAAAGCATGAAATCTTCATCCATGTAGTGCAAAGCTTTCAAGATTCAAGAACTTTCATAACTCGACTCTTGCACGAACCCCAAACCTTGTCTCACTAATAACGCCTAGTTGAAAATCCAATTTTCCAAAAACTTAAGCCCCCCACATATTAGGTTGGGTCATATCCTTCCAAGAGAACCACATTGTTCTTCGCTTGACATCCTTCATTGTCAACCAAAATTTATGCGGCATGTTATTAATGTGCTCACGTAGTCCTTATAGCAACTGAACATACTGAAGTACATAGGTCGGTAAAGCTTGCGCTGTAAATTTTGTGACGACTTTTTTCCTCGAACGATTTTTTTGTTCTATCCAACCCTCCATACACGATCTTTCGGGCCCTTGAACAGTCTATTTTTTGGACCTCACAATATTTATTGCTATTCTCAAATATTTTTCATTTAAAGTGTCCACATAAACATTTAATGTTCGCTTCACTTCACCTTTAATCTCATTTGGACATACTTTGCTAAAATACACCGAGGACTTCTCTAAATCAATCTTTTGGCATAACGGTCAACAATATAAATTTGTAGTACTAACAATCTCAATTGTTGCATGTGTAGACGCCTTTGTAAAGAACAAGCTATTGTTTGAAAACAAGGGATGGATAGATTTCGGAGAATTAGGTGCCACCACCAAGCCAATCAACTCATTGTTACTACTCCTCTCATGAAGCAAACATGAAAGGCCATTTGCTGCTAGCCACAATAAATGTGGCGAGATGTGATCCCTTTGCTAGTTTCCTCTAAACACTGATACGCGTCGGTCCTAAACAAACGGTTTTTAACCCCTTTCCGCAACAGCATTTGTAACCGTCGCCAGGTGAGTGTGGGTGATAGGGGGTCCTTCCCACACGACCCAGAAACTGTCGGGGATATGCCCTCCTGGCACACACGCTCGGCAAAATGAGGTCGTGTGTGACCGGCGAGCGCTCAAATATGGAAATACATACAGTAGAGCTAAAAAAAATACAATTATACAGGCGAAATTTTTCCGGTCGCAAGTACATCCCACACGGTCAGTCCCCGCTAAACGTTTTTGTTCGTACGTACATCCCACACAGTCGCTCCAAGGAAAACATTTTCGTTCACAGGTACATCACACACAATTTACCCCGTTAAATAGTTTGTGATAGCGTTGCCATTGCACACGATATTAATAATTTTATCGTTTGCGTTGTTGAATGCATCACACACTGTGCATAGAAGAAACTATATGGCAAAGGCTTTCCATCACACACAGTTTTTATGTGGTAAACGGTTGCGCAAGGTGGCCTAACGCAAACAGTTTTCAAGAGAAAGTCGTGTGTGGAGTGGAGATTGATCGCACACGTGGTGGATCCTAGAAACGTTTCTGATCTCCACGTATATCGTAGGCGTTTCGCTTTCGCAAACCATGTGCAGTAATTAATCCCTAATTTAAATTTCACATGTTTTGAATTTGAAAGTAGGCAATCACTTATTTCATATCCAACCTTGTTTATTACAAATCTAGGTTCAACCACAAATGCATAATTCGATGCACAGGTACATATACCGAAGAACTACAGAAGCACCAAGTAAAGAATCATGAACCACAGTTGTACTAAAGATTGTAAAGAGAGAGGCGAAAGACATTCTGGTTGCTAGAGAAGGTGAAGCGGAATGCCCATATTGTGCCCTCCTCCATGCCTAATGCGCGCATGACTCTAGGCCAACCCCTTGTGATGGCTGCCCGTCCATCCTTCACTGTCTTCATTAGGACTTCTCAATGCTCATTGTATTCTGGATGAGATACTTTAACCTTCATTGCGTGTCCACCAATCATGTACTTTGCGAGGTAATCTTGAGTGAACTGCTTCGGGAAGCACTGGGAACGAAAAAGATTCAGACATTGTTGTCTAACAACTCATTATGGGCAGTAAAAATAGAAGGCTGCAGAGTTTGTAGTTACCATCCTACAGCTCACTGTTGTGTTGGATAGAGCATAAACAAATAATTTGCTTGCCACCATTCGTATCTTTTTGCTAATAATCCTTATCAGTTTCCACACTTGATGCTTGTTCATCAATATCTCATTGCCCCATATGCAAAAAGGGTCGATGCGTGGATCCTTGCCAAGGGCATATGTACCTACAAGCAACAAGTCAATATTAGAAGCTAACTAGTGTCCAGGCCTGGATCTATATGCACTACATTATGAAACGACGGGGGGGGGGGGGGTACAAGCCGAGGGATGAAACAAACCTCGGCGGAAAATGGTGGCCACACCCGTTGTTGTCCTGCATAAGTAGTGGAAAGGCATGATAAGTACAACAACCTTAACATCAAACAAATATTGCAAAGGTAAACAACATCATCTCCAAAGATAACTTGAATGTGTTGGTTTCAGCATGTTGCTAAAGCAGATATAAAATGGAAGGCCATGTTACCGACACCAGGCTTAACAGCCATCAAATATTGCAATTCAAACTGGTATTGTTGAAAATGAATAGAACATAGGTAATGCTTAAACATCACACTGGATAAATGTGTAAAACTAAAATAAAGGGCATGTGTTAACTACACCAGGAATAACTGGAACCAAATATAGCCGTTCAAACTGGTATTGATGTAGTCGAGCGGCACAGTTCCGACTTGCGCATAATGAACAACACATTCTGAATGACTGAAATAAACAAGGCATAATGACCAGTATAACAACCAAATATAGCCATTGAAAATTGGACCGAGTCTCACTTCAACCAACCTAACAAGCAAATACAGATAAACAGGGCATATGCTTGAAAACTGGACAAATGCTCACTACAACCAACCTAACAAGCAGATAAAGATAAACAAGGAATCTGCTTGATAACTGGACAAATGCTAAAAAAGTAACCTAACAACCAAATATAGATAAACAAGGCATCTGCTTGATAATTGGACAAATGCTAAAAAAAGCAACCTAACAACCAAATACAGATAAACAAGGCATTTGCTTGATAACTGGACAAATGCTCACTGCAACCAAATTAAGAACCAAATACAGATAAACAAGGCATCTTCTCGATAACTAGAAAAATGCGCACTCCAACGAACCTAACAACCAAATACAGATAACCAAGGCATGTACTCACTATAAACAACCAAATATAGCCATTCGTGAAACTAAAGTGGACAATTCATACTTAAACATCACATAGACCTATTAAACAGTACATTTTTGCATAACTGAAATAATTAAGTAAGGCACAGTTAAAGCACCGCACGGAAAATGCTACTACAACAAAGGGTACGGGTTGGCAAGCTAGAAAAGGTAAGATTTGCTGATAGAATGTTGCCTCACATTTCATGGGCGGGATCCTTCCTGTTGGAAGAGCACAGACCCATGGTGCGCTCCCTGATGTCACAGATGGGTTGTTTCACCTTGGAAGAACCTTAATGGGTGCCCTCCTCATGGTCGTGGTCGTGGTCAATGAGATCTGACTTGGCAATTGAGGATCCCAAGCCGCCGCTGTAGAACGTGTCCTTCAGAAGTGACAAAATGGGCTCGATGGCGTATAAAGCTCGCAAATCCTTGACCGCTTGGCGGAGGAGATCAGCCGCAGGGTCGTCGAAGAGATCGATGGCGGTTGAACCAGAGGGGTTGGGGATGGACCACTTAGCCTGTGACATGGCCCGCGTGAAGCCGTCGATGTGGACGAGCTTGATGTCATAGCCAGCTTTCCCGAGATACAGTAATACGCTAGCCCGCTGACATGAAGCCTTCGGCATGGCAACGTAGTCAACGTCTTCACTGGCTTCCGCGGCAACGTGTTTCTACGGGATCGACAGGTCAGGGCGAACGGCGGCCACCTCGCCAATGTCCGCCGGAGAGGCCATGATAAACCTCTTCTTGGCCGAACACTCGTCAGGTTCCCTGGGATACATGGTCGAGCTTAGGCTGCGACATTCTGGAGCAGGGGATGTTGATCTGGCAGGGAGGGACACCGCAGGCCTCATCTAAAAACTCAGGGGAGTGGGGCGACGGTATGTGTTGGGGATATTACTACTGGGCGTAAATCGGCCAGGAGAGGCCGGATTAACTTGAAGCCCATGAAGACAGACGGTGACGCTGTGTAAAGGCCCAGGGCCCAGAACTGGTTTAAGGCATGTAGCTATAAACTGGCATTGGTATGTAACTTGCATTGTAAGATAGAAAGAGTGGAGACCGAGCCGGACACGTTTATGAGCCGGTCTCGGGACTCTGTAAACCGACGGGCATCACCCATGTATATAAGGGGACGACTCGGCGGCGGTTCAGGACAACAGACAACAACTCGAGACTCATGCCAACCGTATTCGCTCCCTGGTCATCGAAACCCCATCAATTCCATCACAACTAGACGTAGGCTTTTACCTTCATCGTAAGGGGCCGAACTAGTATAAAACTCTCTTGCGTCCCTTGTCTGCTTTAACCCCTTTAAGCTAACCCGTTGTGATGGCTCCACGACTAAGTCCTTTCCTGAGGACATCTGTCATGACAAAACCACGATAGTTGGCGCCCACCATGGGCCTATCGCACGATGGTTTCAAGTTCTTGGAGGGCAACTTCGAAGGACTCAAGGGTTACGCTATGGGCCGGATGACCAAGAGTCGTCGTGGCAAGCTCTACATCGACGATGCAGGTTGGGGCCCCAAGGCCGGCTCAATCGAGTACGGGTACCGGGTCCCCTTTGGTGGCATACACATTTTCATTGGCAAGATCGGCGAACCAGGCCCTGAGCTGGACATCTGCACCGACCTCGTCGAAATGGCTCAGCGTGTGAGATCTGCCAGGGTCAAGCCTGCCATGAAGCGTGCCTTCGTGGGAGTTATCCATGGAGGGGAATACGAGAACAGATCGGAATCTGGTGGTGAAACCGTCGTTTATTCCGGCGACGAGTCATCGACCGGAGAGACCGAGTCGTTATACCAGTTAAAAGATGGCCGGATTGGGGGCTGTTCCAATGGCGACAGTATTCCGGACCCCTATGATCTGCCAAACCGGGTTGCAATCTTCATGGCTGGTACGCAGCCGGCTCTTTACTCTTCGACCGCGGCAGCAATGATTTCCGGATCAGTAGAGGCGACGGCAGCCGGGGCAGGAGGCCCTGTGCGACCGCCGGCTCAGGTTTTATCTGATTGGTTTGATGCATTGGCAACACTGATGGCGGAGGCTAACCCGATGGATCAGGACGCGCACAATCGGAGATTGCGAAGGTAAAGGATCAGATTACTCAGGCCAAAGCCGATTTGGCCGCTGAGGATACCAGGATGGCCACAGAGCGGGCTGCTTTGGATGCCCAGGCCTACCGGCTTATGCTGGATCAGAATGCGTCACACGAGGTTCTGAAAAGGAGACACCGTTCTCGCCTGCCTCTGGTTTATGATGCTACGAACCTCTTTAACACCCCGGGAGTAGGGACCAGCAATCCGCCGTTGGTAAACTGGGCGGAGGCACCTGGGGCAGGGGCGCAGGTTCAGCCACGATTGATGGATCCGCCTCGACAGAACAACATTGTAGCACAGCCTGTACCAACACCATCGGGTCATTATTTTACTCCGATGGACAATCTTGTCGCTGCCGCTTCACGGCTGGAGGCTATCCCGATTGAAGGTGATTCTCCGGCGGCGGTCGAGACACGTCGGGTTAAGGAGCTTCTTCGGACAGCCTTCGTTCAACAGGAGGCATACTCATACAGTCGTGATCGAATTCATTCCACCCCCCGTCCAAGCCAAAGTTACAGCAGGTGTATGGATGAACCGGCCGTGTCAAGTAATGCACGGAACCGTGAACCGCCCCATGATAACAACCCGGCAGGTGGCGCCGGTGATGCTCAGGAGGTGGTGCACCGGGCTTGAGCACGCAGGGAGGCCGAGTTAGCGGCGCAGCATGAAGCCCGTCAGCTTACTCCAGTTCGTCCAACCATGTCAGTAGAGCCAGGAGTTACCTCTAGTTCTTTGGGGGTGCCATGTCTCGCCCCAGCGTTGCGCAACATGCGCCTGCCCAAGGATTTCAAGGGCCCGCGTAAGGTGCCAAATTACACAGCCGATTTATCCCCTGAGACATGGGTTGAAAGCTACGAGATGTCCATGGAGATGCTGGATGTGGATGATACGGCATGTGCAAAGTATTTCACCATGATGTTGGAAGGGACGGCACGCACTTGGCTAAAGCGTTTACCGGCAAATTCTATCAGGTCGTGGGCCGAGTTGAGAACCCGGTTTATCCAGAATTTCAAAGATACCTACAAGCAGCCCATGTCAATTATGGATCTAGCTGCCTGTGTCCAGGAGGAAGGAGAGTCAACAACCCGGTTAGTGCGCCGGGTTTCGGAAATTTTGCATTCATCACACCACATCAATGCGGATACTGCAGTTCTGACCTTGGAGGGCAATTGTCGGTTTGAGCCTCTGAAGTTGAAGTTGGGATGGCTGAAACGCCATTGCAATGACATGGGAACCCTCATGGCCGCTTTAGTGAAGTATGCTGACTCTGATAGTATCAAGGATCTCGAGTCTGATGATGATAAGATAGGGAAGGGAAAAAAGAGCGGCAACGCCAAGGGACAGCACCACAACCCGGGGGGTCATGGAAACAACAGCAAACATAAAGAGGATCACAGCTTAGACTTTGTGGCTAACACCAGCACGCAGGATAAGGGCCAGCGACGTAGGGGTAAACCGCCCCAGTGTAGCGGAGCACCTAGTCCTAACCCGGACCGCCTATCTTACCTGTTGAACCAGCCCTGCCCAAAACATGGGACGGAGGAGATGCCGACCACGCACCTCTGGAAGGACTGCTACATCATGCAAGAGTTCAAAAATTCTAATGCTTTCCGGTATGATCATGGACCAGGTGGCGGTTCAGGCCCTGGATCTCATGGGCCGGGTTATGGTGGAGAAAATTCTGGTTCAGGCTTCCATGGTAATCAGGGCGGACACAATAATCAAGGTAATCAGGGCAACCAGGGTGGCTACAATCAACAAGGCAATCAGCAGCAGCAGCAGCAATCGGGTTACCAGAGCAACCCGAAGCAGTTAAACAGTGGGCAATATCATGTCTTCACCACTAGCTTAGACAAGCATGACCAAAAGCTTCATAAGAGGGCAGTGAAATCCATTGAACCGGCGGTGCCCCATTACTTACGCTGGTCTGAGCAGCCGATTGTGTGGAGCAGAGAAGATCACCCACCCCGGGTTGACAATCCGGGTCATCTGGCATTTGTGGTGGCACCTCAGGTGGGAGGTTATAAGTTCATCAAAGTATCATGGATGGAGGAAGCAGTATCAATATCCTTTATTATGAAACCTTCCGTCGCATGGGGTTAACAGATAAAAATCTTAAACCGTCCAATACGGTGTTCCATGGTGTGGTGCCTGGTAAATCGGCATATCCTGTTAGTAAGATAGCTCTGGAGGTGGCTTTT
Organism: Aegilops umbellulata; assembly: GCA_032464435.1. Classification (NCBI taxonomy): domain Eukaryota; kingdom Viridiplantae; phylum Streptophyta; class Magnoliopsida; order Poales; family Poaceae; genus Aegilops; species Aegilops umbellulata. Next base: position 251,566,848 of record CP136056.1, read on the forward strand.
GGAGATGATCATGACTCAAGATCAGAAATGTTGACCTTTGAAGTGGTGAAAATCAAAAGTCTGTATCATGCCCTGTTTGGACGGCCGGCTTATGCTAAATTTATGGCACAGCCCTACTATGTCTATTTGTAGCTCAAGATGCCGGGTCACAAGGGAACTATAACCGTCCATGGAAGCCGCAAGATTGCTCTAGAGTGTGAAGAAGGTGATGCGGCTTATGCTGAGTCGGTTTGTGCCACAGACGAGTTAAAGTTTTACAAAGATAATGTTGATCCGGCAAATATGACTTCATTGAAGAAGCCAACTACAGAGCATGATCCGGCCCTGAAGTTTAAATCGACTGATGAGACTAAGCTTGTTGACTTCGTACCTGGCAATTCGTCCAAGCAGTTCAGCATCAGCGTTAACTTGGATCCGAAATAGGAAAGCGCGCTCATCGAGTTCATCCGTGAGAATTGGGACATCTTTGCGTGGAAGCCTTCCGACATGCCAGGTGTACCGAGAGAACTCATTGAGCACACTCTTAATGTTGATCCTAAGCATAAACCGGTCAAGCAGTTTCTCCACCGGTTCAATGAAGAACAACGCAAGGCTATTGGAGAAGAAGTGGCCAGGCTCTTGGCGGCTGGATTTATCGTTGAAGTTTTTCATCATGAGTGGTTGGCTAATCCGGTGCTGGTCCTTAAGAAGAATGGCACTTGGCGTATGTGTGTGGACTACACAGATCTCAACAAAGCTTGTCCAGTAGATACTTTTTCCCTCCCCCGTATTGATCAAATCATTGATGCTACGGCGGGTTGTGAGCGTTTGAGTTTTTTGGATGCATATTCTGGTTATCATCAGATCAAATGGCAGTTAAGGACCAGGAGAAGATGGCCTTCATAACTCCCTTTGGAGCCTTCTGCTATGTGTCCATGCCCTTTGGGCTCAAGAGTGCCCAGGCGACTTATCAACGATGTGTGCAAAATTGACTTCATAAACAAATCGGCCGTAATGTTCATGCCTATGTGGATGATATCATGGTGAAATCAAGGAAGAAGGAAACATTGATTGATGACTTGAAGGAGACCTTTGATAACCTGCGGGTTTACAAGATGATGCTTAATCCGGCCAAATGCGTTTTTGGTGTACCGGCAGGCAAGCTCTTGGGCTTTTTGGTGTCTAACAGGGGCATTGAAGCTAATCCGGAAAAAATCAAGGCCATCACCTCCTTGGCTAAACCGAAGTGTATCAATGACGTTCAACGCTTAGCAGGTCGGATTGCCGCGTTGAGCCGGTTTATCAGCCGCCTCGGCGAGAAGGCGATTCCTTTTTATCAGATGCTGAAGAAAACGGATAACTTCGTCTGGAGTTCTGCCGCAGACGAGGCGTTTGAGAACTTAAAGCGGCAGTTGGCTAATCCGCCGGTTCTTGCTGCTCCGGTTGACAAGGAGCCATTGTTGCTATATGTGGCAGCTAACGCTCGAGTAGTCAGCGTGGCTATTGTGGTGGAGAACAAGGAGGCAGGAAAGGAATATCCGGTTCAACGCCTAATTTATTATATCAGCAAGGTACTTATTGAGTCCAAGCAGAGGTACCCGCATTGGCAGAAGCTGGTATATGGGGTTTTTATGGCAAGCCGGAAGATCAAACAATATTTCCAAGGTCATCCTATCATGGTGGTCACCTCTGCTCCTTTGGGAGATATAATCCAGAACAGGGAAGCAACTGGCCGGATTGCCAAGTGGGCTATTGAGCTCGGGCCTCATGGGTTGAAATACATACCCCGAACGGCGATAAAGTCTCAGGCACTTGTGGATTTCATCAACGATTGGACAGAACTACAAGCACCTGAAGATAACCCGGATCACACTTATTGGACTATTCATTTTGATGGGTCCAGACAATTGGAGGGCTCGGGGCTGGAGTCGTATTAACTTACCCATGAGGTGATAAGTTTTGTTATGTTCCCCGTTTAATGTTCCCTTGCACTAACAATGCAGCTGAGTATGAGGCCTTACTCCATGGCCCAACAGGTGTCTGGCACTCGGGATTCCAAGGACCCACTCATGGTAGCATATCGACGTGAGGTGGATATTGTTGTAGGTCACTTTAAGGGTTATCAGGTGGATCATGTGGACCGGCGGAAGAATGAAGCGGCGAACGCTTTAAGCCTCCTTGGTTCTCAGCGTAAACCGGTTCCGCCTAATGTCTTCTTGGATGTTTTGCATAATCCGTCCGTCAAGCTCCCTGGTGAAGAGGATTTGGCCATTCCTGATCCGGAAGCTCAGTTGGTGGTGGCTCTTCATGTTATCCCGGATTGGACGGTTCCTTATCTGGCGTATATGAACCGGAGCGAGTTACCAGAGGATGAGACTCTGGCCAGGAAGATAATCCGGCGGTCCAAGTCCATGACCATCATTAATAGAGAGTTGCATCATTGCAGTGTGACAGGGGTGTTTCAACGTTGTGTGTCTCCTGAAGAAGGCTGTGAAATTTTAAGTGAGATCCACGAAGGAGACTGTGGTCACCATGCCGGTTCAAAATCTTTGGTTCCAAGGCATTTCGTCACGGTTTCTATTGGTTGACAGCTCATGCTGACGCCGAGGACTTGGTCAGACGATGTGATGGCTGTCAGAAATTCTCAAGGCGCGCTCACGTACCGGCTTAAGAATTGCAAATGATTCCAATCACTTGGCCGTTTGCAACTTGGGGGCTAGATATGGTTGGGCCTTTCAAGAGGTCCAAGGACAAGAAGACCCACCTTTTGGTGGCGGTTGACAAGTTCACAAAGTGCGTCGAGGCAGAGCCCGTTAGCAAGTGTGACGCAACCACGATGGTTCAATTCATCAAAAAAGTGATCTTCCGGTTTGGCTTTCCACATAGCATCATCACCGACAATGGTACCAATCTATCAAAAGGTGCCATGAAGGAGTTCTGTCAACGTGAGCACATCCGGCTAGATGTATCATCAGTAGCTCAGCCCCAATCTAACGGTCAAGCAGAGATGGCTAATCAAGAGATCTTGAGAGGCATCAAACCCGGGCTTATGGTTCCTTTGCAGCGGACGCCGGGTTGTTGGGTTGAGGAGCTACCTTCAGTGTTATGGAGCATCAATACCACGCCCAATAGGTCGACAGGATATACACCATTCTTCATGGTTTATGGAGCGGAGGTAGTCCTTCCTAGTGACATCCGTCATGACTCACCTCGTGTAGCGACATATGTTGTAGCAGATAACGAGAAGGCACGGCAGGAAGCTCTCGACCTGTTAGCCGAGGAGCGTGACATAGTGGCCGCCCGTTCGGCGATTTATCAGCAAGATCTGCGTCGCTATCATAGCCGCCGGGTTAGAACCAGAACCTTTCAAGAAGGAGATTTGGTGCTTCGGCTCATCCAGGATCAGACGGATATGCACAAGTTATCCCCCCCTTGGTAAGGACCTTTTGTGGTCGGCAAGAATCTACACAACGGGTCGTACTACCTAATCGATGTTTGAGAGCGCAAAGACTCACGCAAATCTGAGGAGGAGACCAACCGGGCGTGGAATATTGCTCATCTTCGGCCCTACTATACTTGAGCTATAGGCTCTGCTTATGTACACATTATGACAATGTATATATTATGATCAATACAATAAACCGGAACCTCAGCTAAAGCGGGGCATCTGTTATTTTCTTACATCATGTGTGGTTACATGGAGCTTCTGTTTTTAAAGCGACGTCCAGTTTACCCCTTGATTTAGCTTCTCAAAAGCTTTATATTATATCACTTGGGGGCTTGGTCCTATCCGAACCATAGCTACACCTCTTGATTGGCGCAATGCCACAACATCACTTGGGGGCTTGGTCGTATCCGAACCATAGCTACACCTCTTGATCGGTGCAATGCCACAACATCACTTGGGGGCTTGGTCGTATCTGAACCATAGCTACACCTCTTGATTGGTGCAATGCCACATCATCACTTGGGGGCTTGGTCGTATCCGAACCATAGCTACACCTCTTGATCAGCGCAAGGCCATAGCTTCACTTGGAGGCTTGGTCGAACTCGAACCATAGCTACACCTCTGGATCGGCGTAATGCCACAGCATCATTTGGGAACCTGGTCGAATCCGAACCATAGCTACACCTCTTGGGGGCTTGGTCGTGTCCGAACCATGGTCACACCTCTTGATCGGCTCAAAGCCTCGCCTACAACGGTTTTTATTTTGCCTTTGTTTGAGTTTTGTGCCCTTTTTTATAAATATTTTTTGTTGCTTTTTCAAACCGGCGTTAATCCGGTTCGACTGTCAATTACAAGTAGATGGTACACGATCAAATCATCACCCAGAGACTATCAGCCTGGTCTGATTTTCGATCAAAATCGCAGTATGGAGTAAACCGACATTTATCATAACCCAGAACGGTTTATACTATAATCTGGCCTTATGTCAACAGGAGTTGTTTCTCCTCCAAAAGCTGGATTATAACTCTCGCTACAAGTTTGGTCAGCCAACATCATGCTTAACGGTTGCAGGTATTATATATTTCCATATTTGGTTATATGTCACAACCTAAGTTATCATCTTTGATCATATATGTATGGGTATCATGACCCGCCCGGCGGTAAACCGCCCGGGCGCTTTAAGCTTTTTTGTCTGCAGAAACAGCTTGCACAAATGAATATGGATATCATATCTTATGTATGTCAAATAAAGCAAGCATTAGTTGCAGATAAATATGCGCGAAGGCATATCAGCACAAGTATTTTAATTAGCCTATTACAAGGCGTTCCCGTGCCCAAAAGGATCATTGTTTTCTCAAGTACATGTCGCAGCATGTAGAAGACTAAACCGGCCTACGGTTCATGATTGGTCACCACCTTGACCTGACGGTTGCGGATCATCTCGCGCCGGTTCAGCTTCTTCTTCTCTACCCAGTGGCTGGAAATCAACAGTTGCCCAGTCGATCCCAGTTAGGGCTTGGAATGCAGCTTCATCAATAATCAGCGTGGACGGTTCAATATCAGGGGCATGAGTGTGCTTACGGATTGGCGGGATAAGATTTTGAGCCTCTGGAATGTGTGCAGCAATCCGCTTGTTATTGTCATCATAGCCGGCTTGATAGTATGACATGTCTGCTTCTTCAACCAGTTGACAAGCTAATGGGTGAACCTCCCGGTTTATGATACGGAGATCATCTTCACCGAATTCTGTCCCGTCTTCCTTTAAGCTGGGATAACCTTGGGCCGCTTCAATTGGATCGAAGTCAGGTACCCATGCCTTTGCCCGGGTCAGTGCAGCTAAAGCGCCCGTTCTAGCAGCAGACTTTTTCAGTTCGTCGACCCGGGCAAGAAGCATAGATAATCTTTCAATGATATCTTTGATCAAAGTGGGAGGCGGATTGTTGTGGGAAGCAGTGTAGATGATCCGTTGTGCGCCAGTATACAGCTGCTCTATCAGAGTGTAGGCCGCTTTCAACTTCTTTCGCACATCAGATCCCAAGTGGCCAATATGAGTTCCTGTATTGTTGCAAGGATTAGCAAACCGCAGCTACATGAAAGGATATGGTCAAATCAGGAGACAAAGACGCTTACCAAACACAGCTGCAGTCATGGCATGAACTTGCCGCTTTACGCTGGTCAACTCATCAACCACCGGTTTAAGAGCGGCTTCTGCTTTTTCAGCCCTTTGCACCAAAGCGGACTTCTCAGTCTCCCAACCCGCCCGCTCTTTGTTGAAACCCTCTTTAAGTTTCTCCATAGCGCCTAAAGCGCTGGTTAATTCTTCCTTCGCCTTGGAGGTTTCAGCTTGTTGAGATTTAAGGTTCTCCTGCAGGTCAGCGGTTTGCCTCTCTTTCTTGCTCAACTCGGCCTGCATAGAGACAGTTATATGATGAAGTGGCAGTACATATTTGAAGTACCAAGCACATAACAAGTTATGCCCTTAGTACTTGGGGGCTAATGCATATTTGCTCTGTATCAGAAATTTTTTCAAAGTACCAAGCATAATACAAGTATTCAACTTGGTACTTGGGGGCTAATGGATATTTTCTCAAAGACTACTAATACAGAAGTTATCTTTTACAAAGTCCCGGTTCATCTTCATAAAAGTTAAACCGGAACTTGGGGGCTACTTCAGTGAAGTTCAGATGCATTGTGGCAAAGTATAAAGTTTTTTACTAAGTCCCGATTTGGATTGATATCTTAAACCGTCACTAGGGGGCTGTTGGAATTGATAAGCTACAAATCAATACAGGAAAAGAAGCATATAGGAAGTTACCTTGTATTTTTCCTTCATCATATTGACCAGACCGGCTTCATAGTCGCGACTGGTGTACAGACGATTCAGATAGCCGGAATGAAGGTCTTGAGCATTCAGAGCGACGTAAGTTGATAAATCGGCATTCCATTTGCCTTTGCCAATTGCAGAGAATTCCTCTTTGGTGGTATGTTTTGACAAAGCAACAGGATTGCCTGGTTCAGTATGGCCAACGCCAGTAACCAGAACATCATCATCCTTTTCCTCAGCAGCTCATACTGGGGTCGCCGGTTTGTCGGTATCCTTTGTTGGGCTGGCTGGTTTGTCAGTCCGGATAGGACTGGTCGGCTGGTCAGTATGGCCTATGGTGTCAACTTCTACCTGATCAGCAGTAAAATCATGATCCTGAGGTGGTGGATCATTCAGCACGTCATCAATGTTGGCTTCTTCAAGGTCAGTAGTTTTCTCCAGTTCAACAGTCGTGCCCTCCTTTGTCGGTTTGTTCAAGCGAGCCTTCTTGCTTGGTCTGGGCTTAGCACTGGCAAAGTAAACATGAAGGTCAGTATAGCACATGAAACACATGTCAAAGATAAAGCAAGTGAGTAGCTTACCCAATAACCGTTTTGAGGGGTGGAAGTTTGGTGGTTGACGACTCACTGGAGGATGAGTGAGAAGTGCCCTGATAATTTGAATCAGATGGGTTAAGAGGTTGACGAAAGCATCCCGCTTTAGGGCGTGAAGTGTCAAGGGAATAAGAGACCTCTGATCGGCGTTTCCCAACCAGACTGTTCGGTAACCCGGCGGAGGTAACTACCTGGCCGCTATGCCAGGTTGTGAGGCGAGCCTCGTGCTGTTGTGTCTTCACAAGAAAGTTCAGATCCAAATAAGCAAGAGGATGAGAAATTTTAACTTTCCGGTTTTCTCGACGGATTTTTAGTATTGTCAAAGGATCTGAATCGAAGGAAAGAGTGATTACCTCTACAGCATCAGCGTGACTGGCTTCAGCGTCGTCCTGACAATAATCATCATCAATAAGGCGTATGAAAAATGAACCAAGTGAGTCAAGTTCTACCTCTAAATCTGGATTACCCACATCATCATCAGCTGGTGGATCGGAAGATGTGGTCGTCCTCTTCCTGTTGGCAGGTATTTTCACAGCCTTGGTCTTTTGACGGGTTGGCTTCACCAGTTTGTCTTGCGGGGGTTTCTTGTTCTAGAACGGATCATCGCCCTGTACAGAAAATAGTCACACTTTTAGAGAATATTGGGACAGAAACAATTTCAAATAAGCAGATGGTATGATTCTTACAGCTGGCGGTTTGTTGATGGCGCAGAAAGGGGGTAGTTCGGTTTGCGCGCAGACAGCTTCCGGTTCATTCAACAACTTTTTCACAGCCTCAGTGACTTCGTTATCTGTCAGCTGAATGTCAATATGCCGCTGAACATCATTCAAGTTCCCTGTGTATTCAGACATCAAACCGGGGCGCTGGCTTATGGGCAAAACGCTCCAGCTTATCCAGCAGCGTGCAAGATCAACTCCTATCAAACCGTTTGCCATAAAAGCCCTAAGCTTTGACAGTTGAGGAGAATATTTGATCCTCTCTTTATCAGTTAGCCTTTGAGGAAAAGGATGTGTGTTGCTCAGACGTTCAGGGCGGTAACCCGGCAGAGGGTTTTCTTCAGCTGGAGATGTGTCCTTGCAATAAAACCAGGTCTGATTCCACTCTTTGGGGTGACTATGGAGATTGGCATGAGGAAAGGTGACTTCTTTCCTTTTCTGAACCGCCATACCGCCCAGCTCTATGTTGGGTCCATCTTTGAATTCTGTGCGGCGGTTTAGGTGAAAGAAATCCCTGAATAATTCTACTATAGGTTCCTCTTGAAGGTAAACCTCACAAAAAACTTGGAAATGGCATATATTGGTTACAGAGTTAGGGCCGATATCTTGTGGGCACAGTTGAAAGTTGGCAAGTACATCCCGGAATTTTTTTGAATCGGGAGGGTTGAAGCCCCGTCTTAAGTGATCAGCAAACACAATAACTTCTCCGTCTTTGGGAATAGGAGGACATTTCGAGCTAGGGACCCTCCAATGAATGACATCTTTCTTACTTAAAGCGCCCGTTTTGACCAAATTGTTCAACTGTTCTTGAGTCACTCGAGAAGGGACCCAATTGCATTCATACACTTGTTTGGCCATGGCAAGGAAGATCTACAATATAATAATTGCCGGTTTAAGAGTCACATTGGACGGTTATGCGGTGATACAAAGATGTAAGTATATTGCTAAACCGGAGTTAGCTATTTATAACCCGGGGTTTAACAGTGAAACAGTACACTAGTGAAGGTTTGGCGGTTCAACAAGGGGACTAATGGTATATATCGGATTGTCATTTTTTCTACAAAGTTAAACCGCCTAGTCTGACATTGAAGATTCAAGTCTGCAGATGTGTAAGTGAAGGAAAAACATATTTCACAAGTTGGTATTATAATTTTGGATCTGCCGCATGTCAGAAAAGGAAAGTATATTCAAGACCTAGGAAGCAGTACCGCAGCAATGGGTGAAGGTTCAAATGAGATCTTCTGTTTTGAGATGCATAGATGGAAACAGAGACTAAAGGCTATAATTATACGGTACAGATATTTAGGATTCTACCAAGAGTCATCGTATGAGCAAAGAACGCTGACGAACACTAAAGAACGCTGAAACCCTAGAACATATCTATGGCGGAAAGAGCAGAGAGCTTACCAGTGCTGATGAAGAAGCGGAGAGGCGCCGCAGTTTTCTGGTGCGTTTAGGGTGATGCAGCGGCCAGAGTCGGAGCAGAGGCGACGGTCGACGGTGGCGGCGGAGCTCCAAAGGCTGAGCGGCGCAAGGAAGACGACGATGCGAAGAGGCACGAGGGGGAAAGGTGAAAATGACCCCTCGGCCCTATTTATAAAGGCAAGGGATAAGTGTCAGGTGTGAAAATCGAGGAGCCAGAAATTTGGAAATAAAGTGGAGCTGTCACCTCGATTGTCGGAGACCCATTAATGAAGATGTGCCATACATAGTTTTTTATAACAGATGACGTCACGATGGTTTACCACGATCCAGGAAGATGATGTCACGGCGGTTTACAAAATTTTGTGAAAATGTTGAAGACGAAGTTTTTCTTGAGGACTGACATGAACCAGTTCAAATCAGTCTGGGGCCTAATGTTGGGGATATTACTACTGGGCGTAAACCGGCCAGGAGAGGCTGGATTAACTTGAAGCCCATGAAGACAGACGGTGACACTGTGTAAAGGCCCAGGGCCCAGAACCGGTTTATGGCCTGTAGATATAAACCGGCATTGGTATGTAACTTGCATTATAAGATAGAAAGAGTGGAGACCGAGCCGGACACGTTTATGAGCCGGTCTCGGCACTCTGTAAACCGACGGGCGTCACCCATGTATATAAGGGGACGACCCGGCGGTGGTTCAGGACAACAGACAACAACTCGAGACTCAGGCCAAGCGTATTCGCTCCCTGGTCATCAAAACCCCATCAATTCCATCACAACTAGACGTAAGCTTTTACCTTCATCGTAAGGGGCTGAACTAGTATAAAACTCTCTTGCGTCTCTTGTCCGCTTTAACCCCTTTAAGCTAACCCGTTTTGATGGCTCCACGACTAAGTCCTTTCCTGAGGTCATCTGCCGTGACAAAACCACGACAGTATGGGAATCGCTGGGTAACCTGAACTTTATTATCTAAGCTATGAGGAACGGGCAGACTAGCAGGGGTTGGCAGCGGCGGCGCCGGCGGCCACGAGCTAGGGTTCGAGGGGGGAGGGGTGGGTGGGGGACTATGGAGGGGTGGTGTTTGAGGATACGCCGCGGCTACTGAAAATTTTAGTAATGGTGGTGGACGAGGGAGGGCGACGGTTCAAATGCCTCGGCTACTGCAATTTTACTATAAGGTCGGTGCTAGAGGAGTGTGGGCGATAGTTGAAGTACGGCGGCTACTAAAATTTGGGTAAAGGAATTGATGAGGGGCAAGAGTGCCCAAGATCGTGCACGGTCCAATAACAATATGCGTGTATGATAATAAGGAAAAGTGGCGTCGATCCGCCGATTTTTGCAATGCTCAAGGCGAGTACTTTGTTTTTTATATTTCTAGCTAGCTGGTCTATCACACACAGTTCGTCCTAATTTCCAAATAAACTTACCCGCCTTTAGCTTGCACAGGTGGTGGTTTTACAGCGCACTTGCATCGCACACGGTTAAGCCATTACCTCCACCCTTAGCTCGTGCTTGCGCGGTCGTGGTGATTTCAGTGCACTTAAATCGCACACGGTTGAGCCAGTATCTCCACCTTAATTTGCTCGTGCTTGCGCGGTCGTGGTGATTTCAGCGCACTTGCATCGCACACGGTTGAGCCAGTACCTCCACTTTAATTTGCTCGCGCTTGCACGGTCGTGGTGATTTCAGCGCACTTGCATCGCACACGGTTGAGCCAGTACCTCCACCTTAATTTGCTCGCGCTTGCGCAGTCGTGGTGATTTCAGCGCACTTGCATCGCACACGGTTGAGCCAGTACCTCCACCTTAATTTGCTCGCGCTTGCGCAGGCGTGGTGATTCACATCGCATTTGTATCGCACACGGTTAAGATATTATACCCCGTGTCCGTTGAGTGTCATCGGGGTATTTGCGGCAAAAAATAACGTTAGAGAGGGTCAAAAGACAGCCACACCAGCATGTGGCCCTAATATATACGAGTGAAAGGGGTGGTCTGTGATGTTCAAAATTCCAATGCACAATTTTGATCGCGCGGGCCCACGGTTGGGTGCGTCGTTGAAGATCGATGAGAGGGGCCAGAAGTCAAGAACCACCTGGAAGTGGCCAAATATATGTACAAATATTGGGGATGTTTAAAAGTTTAAATACACAATGCATAACTTTGTGGCACCTGCCTCCCAAACCTGAAAGCACCCTAACAACCACCTAGCTAGGGTATATATAATGACATAATGTCGTACCTAGCTAGGATGCTTGGCCCACCACCTCCCACTTCGTGTCAGCGAGACCGATGCACGTAATGATCGATACTTTGGTCATACATGCATGTCGCCATGACCTACCATAAGACAGACCAATGAATCTATTGTTTGGTCAAATGATAGTTGTTGTTATCGATAAACCGCTTGGGCCAATAGATTGAACCATCATAAAAATCGCACAAGAGGGACCACAAAACCAGCACCTCTTGCATGCGGCCCAAATTGATGTACGTTGGGAAGGGGTGATGTGTGTTTTCGATATAGAATAATGTACAATTTAGATGTGGTGCCTACCTCTCGATACAGACAACAACCATGGATGCAAGGTAGTTAAGGACGAGATACGCAGGGTTTGATGTAGGTCGAACCCAGCAATCCGAGCATGTGGGAGGGAATCCTGACAACGCATGAGCTCGAGCTTTGGTTGAGCGACATGTGACGGTGACCGGCCCTAACACGAACTAGGAGGAATACATTCATGACCAACACATAATACCCCTCATTATCGGTCAAAGGGATGATATATATACACTCGGGGAGCCCACATATATGTGTGTCATCACAAAAACCCGCACAAGGGAGACGTGGTCGATCGGAAGACCCCGTACGTATACACTGCATGCGGCCCAAAAATATGTATGGGTACGGTGCTGTGTGATGTGTTTAAATCCCAAATGCACAACTTTGACGGGCCACTAAAAACATTACAAACCGAACACCGTACCCGACTCCAAGCCTGGTTCAATACATACGATGCCAGTTTCCCAACTTCGAGGCGGCAGGGGGGGGGTCGTCCCACGCATGCGCTCAAACTTTATTTGGTCTAGCATGGGACACATCCATATAGTGTGCCGCGTCTATAAGCCGCACAAGGGAGACATGCTCGATAAGAACACCCTGCCCCCTATTCCATGCATGCAACCTGAAAAAGGTTTATATAATCGCCATACAGGTCAAGTCAATATTTCTTTAATTTTTTAGAGGAAAAATAACCCCTAAAAACATAGTAGGTTTATATAATCGCCATGACAAGTCCGGTCAATCATTCTTTAATTTTTTTAGAGCAAAACATAACCCATAAAAACATAGTCTACAAATTGGCAAAACAAGGATCCCAAGGTTTATATAATTGCCATGATAGGTCATCATAGAGATATATTAATATATCTCTATATTTCTATAATGATATTTAGCAGGGTTAACTTCTGCGTTCTATTCGACTAGGATAGTGGATGGGAAGCCGGTCGTTGCTGATAAGAATTACCTCCTTGCCATTAAGGCGTTTCACGCTGTCGAAAGGGCTGAGGGTTGCCATTATATCTGGGAGCATCCAACGGTGCACGTGTACGATCCGTGGGGTTTGAGTTCTGGCCAATCAGAACACACCACTCAGATCGCGCGCGCAGCAAAGGGGGGCATCCGCCACGGTTTGGTAGGCACACGGCTTTCGTGTGTGAACCGTGTGCTATTTGAAAACATTTTTTGGAGGGGCTATTTGAAAACATCTACATGTGCTGTCAAAAGGGATGAGGATCGCCGTTCGATCAAGGAGAATCCAACAGTGCAGACGTACGATCCGTGGGGTTTGGGTTCTGGCCAATCAGAACGCATGACTCAGGTCTCGCGCGCAGCAGGGGGGATATCATACGGAAACCAACATTCAGTGGAACCGGTGAAAACCACGAGAAAAAGATGTCTTGAAGTTTAAAAAAATTGAAATAAATGCGGGATGTTAAGAGGATGATGTTTTATTGCCACACAAAATTTCAAGTTGAAACACATTACGAGATGTGAGCTATGAAAAAGAGAAAATCAGTGTTGAATAGTGCCGAATAGTAATGTCACAATTCAAGGCTGAATTTATCTTTTTCATAGCTCACATCTCGTAATATTTTTCAACTTGAAATTTTTGTGTCGCAATAAAACATCACCTTCTTAACATCCCACATTTTTTTTCAGATTTTTATGAAACTTTAACATATGGTTTCCACGAAGTTTTCATTGAATATCGACTTTCGTGACTGAACCATGTGCTATTTGAAAACATTTGGTGAGAAGAATCTCAGTTTTTAAATCCCCGTAAATCCAAAACTAAGACAAAAATCATGAAACCTGGCATGGTGTCACGATATGGCACTTATATGTCGAGGAATTTTTTTCGTCCATTGTGGCGCAAGTTTTATTACAAGCCTCTTACAAAACTGAGCTTCTCTCAAAGAAGCCTCGTGGTTCCTATAGGGAAATGTGTCCCCCTTGTGGGAGAAACGTAATCACTGCCTCTTTTCGCCTTGTATTTTCTTCTACGGGCAACATGGAACAACACGATATCCGTGCTGAAATTTAAACTTATTCAGGGTTCATTTGGCCTTTTTATACACTAATTAATTGAGTTTCCTAGGCATTTAATGCCCATAATTCAAAGCTGAACTTCAAATACATGACCTAGTTGACCAAAATGGCTAGAAAAATTATACATGTGTCCTTGGGTGCATGTTTAGGTCCCATGCCAGGAATGGGAACGAATTACAACCGCACCGGTTTCATGGCTCGTCCTCAAACATTTCGAATCTCGGTTTCTAAGTCCCCATAAATCCTAAACTCACCAGAAAGTCATAAAAGGTGGCATGGTGTCACGTCATGGCACATATATGTCGTGGTGAAAACATTGTCCAATTTGGGCCAAGCTTTATTACAAACCTCTTACAAACCGGAGCCTGTCGCAAGAACCCTCGTGGTTTCGATAGGGAAACGTGTCCCCTTGTGGGCCAAACGATAATCACACCCTCTTCTAGCCTCGTATTTTCTTCTACACGCGACACAGAACAACTCGGGATTCGCGCTGAACTTTGAAATTGTTTAGGGTTCGTTTGACCTTTTTTATTCATTAATTGAGTTTTCTAGCCAATTCAATGTCCATAATTCAAATCCGAACTACAAATACATGCTCCAGTGCACCAAAATGGCTAAAAAAACTTACATGTTTCCTTGGGGTGCATGTTTAGGTCCCATGGAACGAATGGGAATGAACTCAACCGTCTCGACGTCCTTGCTTGGCCACAAACATTGCGAATCTCCGTTTTTAAATCTCTGTAAATCCAAAACTCACCAGGAAATCATGAAACTTGGCATGGTGTCACTACATGGTACATATAATTGTCCAATTTGGGCGAAGCTATATTACAAGCCTTTTACAAATCGAAGCCTGTCGCAACCCTCGTGGTTCTGATAGGGAAAAATGCCCCTCTTCTGGGTGAAATGATAATCACTGCCTCTTCTCGCCTTGAACTTTGTTTTCGACAGGCAACATAGAATAACAGGAGTGTCAGGCTGAAATTTGAAACTGTTCAGGGTTCGTTTGGCCATTGTATATATATTACTAATTACTAAGTTTTCTATGCATTTAATGTAGTCCATAATTCAAATTTGAACTACAACCACATGCTTCAGTGAAGCAAAATGGGTGGGAAATCTTACATGTGTCATTGGGTGCATGTTTAGGTCTCATTTAAGGAATGGGAATGAATTACAAACTTGTCGTCGTCCTGAAACATTGAGAATCTCGGTTTTTAAATCCGGGTAAATCAAAAATTCACCAAAAAACATGAAACTTGGCATGGTTTCATGACATGGCACATATATGTCGTGGTTAAAAAAATCGTCCAGTTTGAGAAGAGGCGCACACATTAGTAGCCAAGGAAGTCCTTTTTGAAACAAAAAGCTGACACATTAATATCGCAAACGGCTGTATTATATTAACCGTGTCGAAATTTAACCATACTCGATGGCGTGCGTGCAGCCTTTGATTAGATGGGACGAGCGCGAGAGGTCCGATGTGCAGGCTCGACGGGACGCATGCGAGCAGTCCGCCGCGCAGGCTCGACGGGACGCATGCATCAAGTCCACCTCGCAGGCTTGATGGGACACGTGCGTGCAGTAAGGCCGCCCATGCTCACCGGGAAGCAAGCTCTTTGACCTTCATGCACCAGCCGCCGCCCGCCTCGCTCACAACTTCTACATCAATGGGTTAATTAAAGCACTTGGACGGAGGGTGTTTGTGTCGGCGTTCTGGGAACGGGGGTCCCCAGACTTGCCTGCCTGTGGCCCACAGCGTGGCTAAGCAGCAGGCCGTACGACCCATCTTCGTCAACAGGGCACCCAAGAGCCTCGCGAGGGTCCAAGCCTCGCGTGGCGGACGATGCAAGACCGCCTCTGGAGTGTCCTAGCCAAGCAGGCTCACGAGGAGCGGAAATATCAAGGCGAGGCAAACCTCACGAGGCTTTCGTGACGTGAGCCATGACGAACGGTACCAGGTGGGTGCCAGGCGGGCGCCAGTGCGCGCAGCGTACCTATTTCCTCTTTGGTGCTAAGGAGGCCAGCGCAGGCGGAGAGTACCGAGGCATCAGGCAAAGGTTGCCATATTGGTGCAACGAGACCAAGACCAGGAGGACGGCAGGGTGGAGGTCATCATGGAGCCCAAGACGGCGTCACCCCGGAGCTTTTCACAGGCCAAGACCGCTTTTGTCAGGATAGCTTGTACTAGCTGTCCCCCTTCAAATTTGCCCGCCATTGTTGGCTCCCTTTCCGCTCGATATTTGGGAAGAGGACCAGGGCCTATATAAGTAGAGCTAGCCACCACAGTAGAGGCATCGAATCCTCACGCCACAAGTTCATACGCACAAGAACACCTCAACCTCAGGAGGCTGTTCTTCTCTTGTACTATTCATCATCGGCCAAAGAGGCAATCCACCACCGCCACACTGGAGTAGGGTATTACACCACAACGGTGTCCCGAACCAGTATAAACCTCGTGTCTTTCTGTGTTGCGAGTTCGTCGAGTTTGTCCGCAAGATCTTAGCGAGCTAGAGCGTAGATCGGTAGGAGGGAGAGACTTCGCGCGCACCCCAGTGTTCGGACCTTAAGGGTTTGCCGGAACCCCACATCCGACATAGCTTCTTCTCCGCCAACCAGCTTACCGACGCTCCCCAGCCACGATGTCTGGCGATTCAAGGGCCGGCTCCGACCGATGGGCAGCCTGGCCAGCCCGGGCAGCGCCGCCTGCCCATGAAGGTCTCGACCCTGCACTCCAAGCGGCACGGGCGCCGCCAAACCCCGTCGGGCGCGGGCAGCGCAGCCAGGTGTCATCCACTCTCACCCCACGACAGGTACGGGCCGCGGCAAGAGCAGCAAGCCATGCCACAGCAGTGGCGCCGCACTCACGACGGGAGCAAGCAAACATGCGGGCAGCGCTCACCGTGGCAAGGGAGCTGCAGCGATGCAGGCTGATGGAGAACGGTCGGGAAACGCTGCTTAAGCGTGTTGCCGAGCTGCTGGATGCAGCGGTGTCGGGAGCACCACCCTTCTGCTATCGACTTCCTCCACAGGCCACTGCATGGCTGCACGGCGAACCTCACCACGTCCGCGCGCCATCGACTACGCCCGGGGGCTTCATCAACATCAGCACGGCCGGCGGCGTAGGGGGCTCCAACTCCCCCATGCCGCCCTCGACAAGCACAAGCGCAAGCGTCGCCCCCCATGGTCCCGGCCGGATGCCGTATTGTCATCCCCAGGACGTCATCATGGGCGGGGCAACATGGAGCGTGGGGCACCACGGCGAGGTGTTCAGGGTGACGGCCCCGGAAGCCTACGTGCCCCGCATGATGGACCAAGGGTACGCACTAGAGGACGACCTCGGCCCATTCACTGGAGAAGATTGGGGAGAGGGGGCGCTAGGAGCCGAAGCCTTCCAAGAACCAACGGAGAACCACAATGATCGCGCCGGCAGCGGCAACTACAGGGTACCGCTAGTCTCTCAGGAACAGGCTTATGCTAACCATGGACTATAGATGAATCAGGTTGCAGCGTCGATCGATGACCGAGGCACGGCGGCACCCGTCCCAACAAGGGAGACACGCTGGCCCCGAGAGGGATCCAGGAGCAAGGCCCCTCCCCGCGGTGCGTGATGCCTGACGACACCTGGAGGTAGGCCCTCTGTCAGGGAGGCCTCGACAACCCTTCCCCCGGCAGAGGACATGTGGTCGCCGAGGGAACCGTTGTCGTCCTATTTCCCTCCTCTGTGTCGTCCTGGTGACTGGTCAGCTAAGAGGAGGTCAAGAGTGGCGCAAGGCGGGGCCCTCATCTGGCGATATGAAGCAAGGCCGGTACCTGTGAAGAAGGCCCAGTGCCTGTGAAGCTCGCCGCCCGTGACACTCTCACGTAATAATGAGTTGGGGTTGTACACGCCCCGGAGTCTCAGGGGTGCCGGCCTCAGGCCCTGGGGCTCCCTCCCATCCTAGTGGTAGCACTTAGCTCCGCGCTAGTGAGAAGACTTGAAGACCAAATGACTAGACTAGGTGCCGGACGTGGCCTTTTACTTTGTATCTCTCTTTCTGTAGCTTTGCTTTCTGGATCTGGATTTGAGTTGAAGCTGAGTTTTTATCGATGCGCGCGGGGGGGGGGAGCCTTTTCTCGTTTGAGCAATTTCTTGCCTTCTAGATCTCGTTTTGTTTGGGACTCATGTCCATCACCTTCCCCCACGAGCTCCTCGCGAGAGGGATTGCGCGAAGCATGCGCGCGCCAAGCGCGCGCTAACGCTATAACCGGTGCTCACCTCATGTGGGACCCCTTCCGACGGCGCAACGAGCTCCGCAAGGTTCTCAGGAACTCGACCCATCGCAGCCCAGCTCAAAGCTAGTGCTGACTAAGGTAAACCAAGACAGGAAACTCGCATCAGGATTCACAAGTTCACGAGGACACAAACTCACATCGCATGGAAAAGTAAAAACTGCAATTTGCTTACACGAGGGGCTCCCCCTCTCAAAATGCTCTTACAAGTTTCCAAGGGCCACGCCCAAGTTTGTGCGCAGGAAGAAATGACAGGAGAACAAGGGATCAGCCAGAAATGTCGCTCGCTGCGTCAGCTGCAAACGCGTCACTCGCGTCATCGTCGACTTCATCGGCATCATCGCCGCCATCGGCAACGCCCTCGTCATCATCGTCGACCACGTCGCCTTCGTCTGCGATGACCACTACCGCGTCATCCTCCGAAGGACCAATGCGTCCACATTGTCCTCAACCTAGCGTGCTAGGTTGCCCCGGACAACCGTGGGTACGGGGGCGATGGTGGCGTCAAAGTCAAAGTTGGGGTCGGCATTCAGGAGGTGGCTAAAGACACAAGAGAAAGCGTGCTCGAGCAGGCCACGCCCCCTTTCCTCCACAAGCTAGCGAGCTCTGGAAGATCAAGCCTCCAGGCGCGTCACCACCTCGGTGAAGAAGGTCAGGTGGCTGGCATAATCATTTGAGTGAGGGGTCGGCGCCTCCATGTCGCAAATATGGCCCAGGGCGATATTGGCCCTGTTCCGGAGATCCTGAAGCATAGGGGCATGCTCGCGCTCCAGCGTTCGATGTTGGAGCACCTCCTCCGTGTTTTGCCTCGCGACGGCCTCTGCGTCATCAACCCGCCTCCGGAGGGAACGCAGCTCGGCGCGGGCGGAGGCCAAGTCCGCCTGCGCCGTGACCAGGGCGGCGGCCGGGGCTTCCGCGCGCCTCTCAGCCTCGTCCAACCTGGGCCTATGGGTAGTGGCCCTGCCCTCATCCTCCACGCCCGCGAGCTTCAGCTTCAGGTCGTAGCTGCCCTCCAGGTCTGCGCGAACCTCGGCCACCCGGCGGTTCACCTCCTCCTCAACTCCAACCTCGTGATCCCTGACGGCGTCTTCTGCTTGGGCAACTGGACGCTCCCCCGTCTCCAGTTGCTCGAGCTCGCGGCTATGCTTCATGGCCACCAGGGCCAGCGCCTCCTCACGCTTCCGGACCTCCTCTTCCTCTGCGAGCGTCCCCCTCAGTGATGCAAGAGTGGCCCTGCGCGCCTCCACCTGCTGCTCAAGAGATGCGCTCCAGGCCTGGAGCTCCCACGTGCGCTTCTCCGCAGCCTCGTGGCGGCGATCAGCCTCGCGAGCCTCTTCCAAGGCTCGTGAGCGGGCTTCGTGGGAAACCTTGAGAGACACCTCGGCCTTCGCTTTCTCGAGGTCACGCTGATAGCGGCCGAGGTTGATGGCCAACTTCAGCTTGCGCCGCTCCTCTGCCAGCCGGAGACCTTCAGCCTCAAGATGTGAATCGACACTCGCGAGCTCTTCACTAAGTCGGCTCATCACGTTCATCGCCTCCTGGAAGAGCTCATGGCGAACCACGCTCCACCCACGCTCAAGCTCGAACGCCCGGCCTTCTTCGTTATCCACCTTAGGGGCTGCGGGCGGGGCGTCAAGCGGCACGCCACCCCTTGGCAGGGGGCTAGCGCCACACCCGACACCAGCCCGTCCTCGCGAGAAGCCCAAGCTGGCCGGGGCTCACTGCTTGAAGAGGAGTCGAGGATCAAAGCCAACAAATTGTCGTCAAAGACCAGCAGAGGAGTCTTGGGAACGCCTGCCAGGCTCCACGCCAGACCAAGGGGGAGGGGCGACAAGGCTGCAGGTTCAGTGCGCCAGGAAGGCAGGAGTGCCCCTTTGACCAGCCTTGCTCCAGGAGCAACCAGCGGACTCGGAGTACTCGAGGCCGGCGGAAGAGTTAAGGAAGAAGGAGGACGTTTCTCAGGAGACTCAGCAGCCTTAGTGGAAGCAGCCCTGAAAGAGTGGCGTCAGAAGAAGAAGGCAGCACACAGAGAGCCACAGCGGTACGATACTTACACGTCAACGGCGATGTACTTCCTCCGCTTCAGCAGTCCAAAGATGTTGCTGCCGCTGGGAGATCCTTTCCTCTTGCGGAGCTCCTCGAAGTCCACACAAAGACGACCGAAACGCTGGACGTGACGGCCGGTGCGCAGCAGGGCCGAAGAAGAGCTTGGAAGAATATCTTCAGGGGTGCCAGGTTGCGGCGAACAGCCGGGCACAGCTTTGCCACGACCTCCCGAGGCTCCTGGAGCCTTGGCCTTGGGAGTCGCATGCAGCGTCTCCTCAGCAACCGACGCGTCAGGAGGGGTGTGGCAGGCTCCTGAGGACGATGCCCCAGGATCACCACTCGGCACGTGCTCCTTAGCACTCGAGCCGACGGCCTCCGCCTGAGCTCGCCCACCTGCACCGTCACTTGGGGCGAGCTCAGCATCAGGGGCAAGGAAGGGAACCACGACGACGTGGTTCTCACGAGGCCCCTCCAGGCCGATTGGCCGCGGCCCCCATTCATCGAAGAGAGGCATGTCCTTTATGAATTCATCCTTATTCTTGCAATGGTACAACAAACAGTTCTTCCCGGGCAGTTCGGCCGGAAGAAAGACACCCGTCAGGACCTTGAGCACTGTTCGCCGCGTCCCGAGAAGGAGCCCGGACTCCTGAAACCTCATGTGGTCTTGGCTGCTGAGCAAGGTCCACATTGGGCGGGAATGATGCTGAAGCGGAGCGACCCGGCGTTGGACGAATTCCTTCACCACCATCGGTGTAGTTACGCCACGATCCTTCAGCAACCTCATCCTGAGCCAGACGTGGGCAAGGCCGGGGCTCGCAAGCCGCTGATGGCTCCAGCCGGAGTTAGGAATAGCGAGCCCCGACGGAGCCTGAAGCAGAGGACTGAGCACACCGGCATCAACGAACACCCATCGTATCCGGAATTCTCTCGTCGATGGAGGAAGCTCGAAATCGATCCCCTCGCCCGCCATCGCAGCCACGGCCTGGAAGCTCACGCACCCCGAGCATTGCTGAGGGTCGGCCAGATGCAATGAGAAGAAGTGACGGAGGAGAGCCACCGAAGGAGCGATGCCCACCATGGCTTTGCACACGAAGGCGAAGACAGCAAGAAGAGTCACAGACTGAGGGTCGAGATGCAGCATGTGGATCTGATAATGCTCAAGCACAGCATTGAAGAAGGCGGAGAAGGGAGGAATCAGGCCAACCCAGAGGGCATCTATGATGATTGGGACCTCGGGGCCGCCTGAGCCGTGCGAGTGTGAGACGCGGGCCAAGCCGCCGTCTCCCCCCACTCATTGAAGCTGGAAGCAAGCATCGGGCGCACCTTGTCCATGGCCCCGTCGTTGAGCACCCGAGACCGGCCGAGCACCGACGCAAAGGACGGAGGCGCAGCTGGAAGAGACAAGGGACTCTTCCCCTTCTCAGCATGTTTCAACGCCATGGCGATGGAGCAGGCGGAGCGCAAGTCAGATTGGAGAAGAGAAGCAGAGCCACAAGGAAGCAGGGGAATTGGGGAAGCGAGGTGCAAGAGGTGGAGGAATAACTGTGTAGGCCGCAGGGGCCGCATAGCCAGGCGGATTCAAAGGCAGCGTGGGGAAGCGAAGACGCCCACGTCCAATCAACCGCCACGCGTCAACCGAGGCCGCAGGCTTTTGGATCCCGCGGTGCTCCAAACTTGACCCTTGGCTTCGCAGTGAAGCCAAGCCCAAGCGCACCTTGGGCCCGGGGACTACTGTCGGTGTTCTGGGAATGGGGGTCCCTAGACTTTCCTGCCTGTGGCCCACGGCATGGCTAAGCAGCAGGCCGTACGGCCCATCTTCGTCAACAAGGCACCCAAGAACCTCGCGAGGGTCCAAGCCTCGCGAGGCGGATGACGCAAGAGCGCCTCTGGAGTGGCCTAACCAAGCAGGCTCACGAGGAGCGGAGATATCAAGGCGAGGCAAACCTCACGAGGCTTTTGTGACGAGAGCCATGACGAACGGTACTAGGCGGGTGCCAGTGCGCACAGCGTTCCTATTTCCTCTTTGGTGCTCAGGAGGCCAGCGCAGGCGAAGAGTACCGAGGCATCAGGCAAAGGTTGCCATATTGGTGCAACGAGACCAAGACCAGGAGGACGGCAGGGCGAAGGTCATCGTGGAGCCCAAGACGGTGTCACCCCGGAGCTTTTCGCAGGCGAAGACCGCTTTTGTCAGGATAGCTTGTACTAGCTGTCCCCCTTCAAATTTGCCCGCCGTTTTTGGCTCCCTTCCCGCTCGATATTTGGGAAGAGGACCAGTGCCTATATAAGTAGAGCTAGCCACCACAGTAGAGGCATCGAATCCTCACGCCACAAGTTCATACGCACAAGAACACCTCAACCTCAGGAAGCTGTTCTTCTCTTGTCTATTCATCATCAGCCAAAGAGGCAATCCACCACCGCCACACTGGAGTAGGGCATCACACCACAACGGTGGCCCGAACTAGTATAAACCTCGTGTCTTTCTGTGTTGCGAGTTCGTCGAGTTTGTCCGCAAGATCTTAGAGAGCTAGAGCGTTGATAGGTAGGAGGGAGAGACTTCACGCGCACCCCAGTGTTCGAACCTTAAGGGTTTGCCGGAACCCCACATCTGACAGTTTGCTTGTGATCCCATGGCAGCATTTGCTTTGTTCGTGTTTTCAACTCGTATTCTGCCCTAATTTAAATTGCCATATAGGGCAACGGATAATACGACCACAAATAAAATGGCAACGGATAATACGATGACAAATTTACAATGGCATAGATAATAATTGTCTTACGTATTCTGGATAATTTAAAATGCCACATGCGGCAAAGCTCAGAAGACACGGGGGCAAGAGAAGAAGGAAATTGCAGACAACGATCTGGGTCGCTACTGTTTCTACTCGTCGAAGGATCGTCGGGCGGCGAAATCCTCCAGCTCCTTCTTCAATTCCTCATGACTTTGCTTGAAAGCAGCCACAGATTCCTCCACCTCCTGCTCACGCTCGATCTGGAGCTTCCTCATGCCACCCATCAGTTCCTCGACGACCGCTTTTAGTGTCATCTCCGAGGCACTGCTCTGCTCATGCAGCATCTTCTAGCCGGCGGCCTCCTCCTCCTTCTCGGCGACCAACTTGAGGAGCTTCACATTGTCACCCATGAGTTGCTCAACAAGGCCAGTCGCCTTCTCAACCGAGGCATCGCTGATCTAGAGCAGCTTTATCAAGCCGTCGACCAGCTCTTGCTGCGTAGTGACGCCTGCGAGAATGTCGTCGTCGGCGGCGAAGGACTTCAGGAATGCCGACTCATCACGATGGCTGACGCCACGAATGCGCTTGTGAGAGCCCCCGTGTGCCCGTGGGAGCTTGTTCAAGGGCTCCGCGGCGTGCCGGGACATCTCTGCTGCGGCTGCGGCTTCGCGGCGGGACCTCTCTAGTGCTTCCGCTACCTTGGTCTTTGTTGTCCGGTTATATGTCCACCCTAAACTCCTCCTACCGGTCATGGCGGAACGACTTGATAGAAAAACCCAGTTTTGTGGGTGATGAGGAGAGGAACTGTGAAGTTATTTTCGAGCGGGTGGTTTTTATAGCCCGGTGCTAAGTGTGAACACATGTTAGTTTAATAGTTGTGAACAGATTTGCAATTACTTATTGCATTGTAATCAGCAATGTGACGAGAAACAAGGTCAAAATTTGTTGATGGCAGAAGGTTGACCACGTGGTTTCTCGCCGTTGAGGCGGCCGCGGCGCGCTCCGCTTTGGCGTCCATGCGCACGCTCTGCTTGCCATTGAGACAAAGTTACAATGTCAATGGTTAATAATTCTTAATAATTGTCTTACATATTCAGGATAATTTAAAATACCAAATGCGGCAAGGCCCAGAACACTCACGACCTACATATGCATACAATTATAATAAAATATAAGCTAAAAGGCTGAGCTGGCGGCCTTCCGACGATGGTCTTCTCGGACTCCATGATCAGCATAGCACCCTTGCGGCCGTTCACTCCAAGTGTCCCGACCCGCCTCCGCATATGTAGCTATTGGCGCATGGAGGCTACTGGGGCTACTGGGCCTCTTCCAGAAGAGCTTGACAGCGTGCAATCGCGCTCATGACAACTCCTCGGAACCGCTCCATTTCCATGTCTCTAGCTTGGTAGCGAATTCCGTCGATCACCTGCATCCTCAAGATATCACATTGGCAATGTTCTACTTCGTCAGGGACATCAACTATGCCAAGGATGCGCTCGAGCCTGGCCACCACATCATCGGGATCGAGGTTGACACGGTCGCCGCAGGCAATGATGAAGCCGTAGGCTGCCTTTGTCTTGACTGAATCGCAGAGGTCCTCTGCCCATTCCTTGTGGGGCATCAGGCTCTTGGTGAGCACTAGTGACGGCGGCTCTTCGGGTGGGTCGTCGATCATGCCGCCGAGCAGCTCTGGTTCTTTTGCACGATGGGTGGCAAACTGCTCATCACACCTCCTCTGCAATATGTCAATTGTGCTCCCAAGGACTGTGACGCCGATATCGCTGCCGATGGGCCATGGTGCCTGCACCGGCCGATGAAGCTCTTGCTCCCCGACCTGCTCCGGCTCGTTCTCCTCGTCGAAGATGTAACGCAGGTAAGCGTCGACGTCGAAGCTTTGGTTGTTGCCTAGCATGCTTGAAATAAGAATGGTAGATGGGTGAGGACTAGATCTTCGCAGAGTGTCGCGGCGGTGCATTGCCGCCTGGTTATATGCAACAAGCCATTAGCTGGTAGCAGGAAACCGGTGAGGGAATAGGCGTAGATTTTACAATTCACCCATGTGGAGTGTGGGAAGCATTCGCTGGAGCGCGGGAAGACTAAGTGGAGCACACACACAAACCGAATACCATATCTGGTGCCACGTGTTATTTATCACACAAGTGTTAACATAAGTAAACATATGTGTAACTTACTAATCATCGCACACGAGTACTCACAGACGCATCGTGTGCGATACTCCTAGCCACCGCAAGCAACTAGTTTGCATTTTTTCAAAGTTTTTTGTACACACAAAATTGCACACGAACTAACTGTATTAACCATCTGTGTTGTAATTTCTCATCGCAAACAGTTCATCCGAGTGGGCTATTTGCCATGTATCACACACATCTTGTTATGTTGAACCGTTTCTGTTGCGTTCGCTAATCGAAAACAGTTCGTCCGAGTGAAACGTATGGCCTATATCACACACACCTTGATATGGCTAACCGTTTATGTTGCACTCCCTAATAGCAAACGGTTCATCGGAGCGAACTGTATGCCGTACACACATTGATATGGCGGCCCGTTCTGTTGTTCTGCCTCATTACAAAAAGTTCGAACGGGTTAACCGTGTGCCCTGAATCGCACACGCAACTAAAATCTGAACCGTGTTTGATGGCTCCGCCGTCACAAACGTTTTGCACCTTTTTTACGGTTCTTTTACACCATCGTTTGCGGTTATTGCATTGCACATAGTTTCGTCGAAGGGTCTTTGATCGTAGTGTCGCATTAGCAGCATTCTGCAGTAGTGAAACCATTTAAAATCCTCAAACCGGTGGCCATTGAATTGAATTGAAAAAGAGACAATTCCTACACACATCCCCACCAACGAAATCTGAACATGGCTTAACCCAAGTTTTTTATGGCCTCTAGATAATCCTACTCCATTCGATCGTAAGCCACAATCATATGTCTATTTTAGAGCACGACTCTTGTTCTTATTTGCTTTATCTGTTTTCATATAATGCAATACTCAAACACTGATGTGATGCTATCCATGATAAGTCTACCCGGTACAAAAGCATAATGTTCCAAAGAAATATTTTTTGGCGGAATTATCTTTAACCTATCAGCTGCAACTTTTGACACTATTTTACACGTCACATTCAGAATAATCACTATAGATGTTATGTTTATTGCCTCCACACTATCCTCTCCTTGTAGAATCTTCTATGTCGGTTGTATGATCGTCCCCTCATGAACTCCAATATCTCTGATCAACATGTGTTAGGAATCATTCTTCTCCTAGTGCCTTCGTTGAGAACATCTAAAATAGAGCTTTCTTCACTTCCTCGGTCATATATGGCCTATTTGGCTAGTATTTTTTTCAAAGTTTGCCTCATTATTTTGGCTACACTTGCCTTATCTTAGGTGCTCAAATTCTTAGCAACAATTGGGCTTGCCTATGGTAATCTTGCCACACTTTTTGTTTCTTTGACATGTGAGTCCCATTTCTCACAAAAAGAAACTTGCCTCAGGTCTAGCTGAAATTAAACACACACCTAACTCGATCAAATTTACCGAACTGGAGGTGAGGAGTCGGACAAGATGTGGGTAGGAACCAAACAACCTCACATTAGTAACCTTGCATGTCACAGCCTGTAGTAGCTGCTTTACTTACCACTTCAGACCAGTATAAGGTCACAAATAAATTATTCACCATGCCACTCTTCTCAGACTTATACTCCATGGTAGAACCATCAAATTTAGTGACCCTAGAAATCGTATTTCCTTTTTTCTAAGGAAAATGTGTGTTTCTCTTTTTCCTTGGCATAACCCTCTGATTTCTTTTGAGTGTGACCTAGCTTTCTGGAAAAACCGAACACTCCAAATTCTATTTGGTGCTTATGCACCAACAACAGCTATTTGGTACATAATGCTCACAGCCTCATCCCATATAGTTCCTACGAGGGCAACCCATGTAGGATTTTTCTCTCATTGGTTTTGAAGGTTTCCCTAGTTTTTCTGGGCCGGTTTATCCGTGTGTTTTCTTCTGTTTTTTCAGCCGACTTTCTATACAGGTTTTTACATTTAATTTTTTTTCACCCGACTTTTTTGAATTCGCCAACAATTTTCAAACTCATGGTTTTTTAAAGAAATTTGTGAACATTTTTTCCAACCCACGACCATTCTTTGAATTTTCCAAACAAAAAAATCTAACTCATGAACATATATTTTCAGTTCATGAACTTTTTTGGATTCATCAATTTTTTTCAAAACTAACAGAAAAAACAACGATCTTTTAAGAGCGGGCCAACAACAAAAAAAGCAAAAGAAACTAGCGAGTGGGAGGGGCGAAAGAACGGACCATAAGGCCTTGTATAATGCTAGGTGCTTAGGAAGGTGTTTAGAAAAATAAATCGGGTTTTTCTGAAGCATCGATGCCTATTTTTACAGAAGAGACGCATAATTAAACATCTACCCTGTACAAATAAGCATCGATGCTTAAGGAAAACCTGATTTATTTCTTTAAGCGCCTTGCATTGTACAAGCCCTAACGCGTGGGCGAACAAGCGAACCAGCTTACTGGGGCCCACACCCTGTGTGCTTTACTAGAATTTGGGCGGTTAAGGCGTTGCAGAGGTGCTCCCATTACAGTCTAAAATTTGGTTGACGTTGGTTTTGGATGTATATGATAACGTGGCCGACCCATCACATACTAGGGAGCATGTGGTGTTTTTCAAACTAGTATATGACAACATGGCCGACCCATCACATACTAGGGAGCATGTGGTGTTTTTCAAACTAGTATATGACAACGTGGCCGACCCATCACGCACTAGGGAGCATGTGGTGTTTTTGGAACTAGTAAATGCATAGATGCAATCACGTTGACATTTGGTAGAATTAGTTACATATGGGTATTTGTAGAATATTAATTATATGGTTAGCACTGATATTCATGTTTGGTATTATATTATTGCATGCTAAACATGTTGGGGCAACAGTGGTTGCGCCAACATGTGCGGTGCCGAAAAAATAATCAAAGATGGAGATGACATCCACAACAATGGTGGTGACTCACGGTACGGCTGTGCCCCGATCTAAGATTGGGTACTGTGGCTTCATGTCATCCAGTGTGCAGATTGGGGCAGATGTGCGAACACCGTTGCAGCTGGATAACAGAAGGGATTTTTTGAAGAGGGGCCCCTTTTCCCAAGTTCGTTGACTAGCAAAGAGGAGGACGAAATGGGTCCGAGAAAGAGGCGCTTAACTTGGGTTTTGGTAATGACTGGCGGTCGCGTCCTCGCCCGTTAACAAGGTCATACGAGTACAATTTCTGATCATGTCAGAACTGTGTCAGTGTGTGTGTGTGTGTATGGTGATTGGAAAGCCCAACATTCAGGCTGAAGACTTTCTGAGATGCCATGTTATGTTGCCCTCGTGCATGAGGCTTATGCATATTCGTTGCTGAGTGGTCTAGGACACGACGCATACATGCTTATGGGCATTTGTCTGTGTTCGACATCGTCAAGGATAGAAGGAATGACATTGGTGGTCAAGCAGATGCGACAACACATAGTGGTTGAGTTTCGTGGTGCTACTTTAGTACCAGAACTGGAGTTTTCAGGGTGAAAACCCTTGGTTAGACCTTCGTCAGTCATACCTGGCAATGGCGGTGTTTCGACTTTGTTACCTTTTTGAAGGCATTACATGGAATTTACTCAGGGTGAAAACTCAGGATCTAGTTGAAAGTGCTAGTTATCGACTAGAGGGGGATGAATAGGCGATTTTTATGAAAGTCTACAAAACACGAGGGCTTTGAAAACAAACAGTAGAAACCAACCTATTGACATGCAGCGAAAGGTAGACTACACTAGACAAGCCATAGTCAAGTAAGCAATGAAGTGAAAGCACGAAGACTATCAGCAGCTAGGTAGTATGGATCAGGATGGAAGATAGTATGAAGCCGAACAGCAAACAGTCTTTACACAGTGAAGCCAATCAGTTCAAGCAATTAGGCAATGACTTCACGAAGACAAACTGTAAAGTAGAGAGATGGGAAGGATAGAACCAGTTGCTTGGAGAGGACAAGGATTTGGTAGACCAGTTCCAGCTGCTGTGACAACTGTACGTCTGGTTAGGGAGGCTGAGATTCAATTCAGAAGACCGCGTCTTCACCTTATTCCCCTTGAGCTAAGAACACACAGTCCTCGCCCAGTCACTCTGGTCAGTCTTCAAGGTAGACTTCCAAACCTTCACAGAGTTCATTCACCGGCAATCCACAATGGCTCTTGGATGCTCAGAACGCGACGCCTAACCAGCTGGAGAATTCACAATCCTCAAGTGTAACAAGTCTTCAGATCACGTAGACAGAAAGACTTCAGCGATGCCTAACACTCTTTGGCTCTGGGTGTTTTGGGCTTTGTCCTCGCAAGGATCTCTATCTAAAATGCTTTGGAGGTGGGTTGCTCTCAAACGACAAAAGTCGTGCATTAACTCTAAGCAGCCACCGATTTATGGTGTAGGGGGTAGGCTATTTATAGCCAGGAGGCAACCCGACCTGATTTGTCCAAAATGACCCTGATTCACTAAGGAACTGACACGTGTCCAACGGTCAGATTTCAAACACACGCGGCAGCTTGACTTGGGCTACAAGTAAAGCTGACTCATCCAGCTCTACATAAGATTTGCTCTCATTGTCTTCGCTCGAAGACATAGGATTTGGTTTAGCATCACATCAGTCACTCTGACTTTGTTCACTTGGACCCCACTTAATAGTGCGGTGGTTCCTATGACTCAACAAAGTAGAAAAGGAAACTACGAAACAACTATGTCTTTGTACACCAGAGTCTTCATGCGATGTCTTCTCATGTCATAGTCTTCAATGTGAATATCTTCACAGACCACCATTGTCTTCAATGTCTTCACACATTTTTAGGGGTCATCTCCGGTAGGTAAACTGAATCAATATGGGACTACTACCTGTGTTATCCTGCAATTCTCACAAACACATTAGTCCCTCAACCAAGTTTGTCGTCAATACTCCAAAACAAACTAGGGGTGGCACAATCTCCCCCTTTTTGGTGATGGATGACAAACTGGTTGAAGTTCTCAACGGGGATAGAAGAATGTGAAAGTTAAGAATTCAGGCATTGTCATCATAAGTAGCAAAAGGCTCCCCCTGAAGATGTGCATATAAGTAGTTTGCTTTTGAATGCAAATGCACATGGCAGGTTTTACTTTGTGTAGATCCTCTTCAACTTATGTAGACAATTCATCATGCATATAAAAAGATAACGAAGATAATGACATACATAATGAAAAATGGACGTCTGCGGAATGGATTCATGCGGGATTTATCATCGCATCACAAAGTGGCAGAAAGAGTAGCAGACGACCATCGAGTTTAAGTGTTACAACTCAGAGAACCAAATGTTTCAAAATACGAGAGTTGTAAAGACTTAACAAAGATAATGCAACCACCCATAAGGACCCACTTGAAGACTATAAACTCATAAGCTTCTCCCCCTTTTGTCAGTAATGACCAAAAAGGTTTGAAGACATAGAGTATCTACTCGTTCCCATCAGGAGTAGATGTAGGTGCAGGGTCGACGTTGGAGTTTGGTGGTGCAGAGGGGCCTAGTGCAGTGTGGAGATGCAGCGAAGCCATGATTAGTGAAGTGAAATCATCTTCTTCATCGACGACTCTCGCAACAACAGTTGCAGCCGAAGATGAATACTCAAAATCTTCTATTAAGGGAGTGTGACGCTAGCTTGCATTCTAGGGAGGCCAGGAATCAAACTTGAAGTCCTCAGTGAAGCCATCTTCGCGAAGATCAGCTTCAGGACAGAGCAGTGTGAGGCTCTTCCGGGACCGCCGACAGGCTTCATGGGAAACAAACAAGTTCTTGGTGGCCAGGTTTCGAATGCGATTGAGATCCACCAAGATACTCTGCATCTGACGCTTGAGCCAGTCATGATGCTTATCCTGCTTCTGATGTAAGGCCACAAGAAGCTCTCGGTCATTGAGCACACGAGAACACTTCCGAGGCCTTTGAGCAATTGTACTGTCAGTGACTTCGGTGTTTGCACGATGGGGCACACGCATATTGCCAGCCAGAGGATAAGCAAGAGTTGCAGCATTTGGAACAAGCATTCCCTCCATTGGTTGCGTGAAGCTTTGATGATCAGCATTATGAAGATATAGAGGCTGCTTGGTAGGCTCAGGGTAGATGGCTTCAGCGGACAGATCAACCTCAGGCAGAAAGACAAGATGGTTGCGCGCTGAGGGATGATAGTTGTCGGTGTCAAAACCGGCGGATCTCGGGTAGGGGGTCCCTAACGGTGCGTCTAGGCGGATGGTAACAGGAGACAAGGGACACGATGTTTTTACCCAGGTTCGGGCCCTCTCGATGGAGGTAAAACCCTACTCCTGCTTGATTAATATTGATGATATGGGTAGTACAAGAGTAGATCTACCACGAGATCAAGGAGGCTAAACCCTAGAAGCTAGCCTATGGTATGATTGTTGTTCTTGTTGTGTCCTACGGACTAAAACCCTTCGGTTTATATAGACACTGGAGAGGGGTAGGGTTACACAGAGTCGGTTACATTGGTAGGAGATCTACATATCCGTATTGCCAAGCTTGCCTTCCACGCCAAGGAAAGTCCCTTCCGGACACGGGACGAAGTCTTCCATCTTGTATCTTCATAGTCCAGGAGTCCGGCCGAAGGTATAGTCCGGCTACCCGGACACCCCCTAATCCAGGACTCCCTCAGTAGCCCCTGAACCAGGCTTCAATGACGACGAGTCCGGCGCGCAAATTGTCTTCGGCATTGCAAGGCGGGTTCCTCCTCCAAGTACTTCATAGAAGATTTTGAACACAAGGATAGTGTCCGACTCTGCAAAATAAGTTTCCACATATTGCCATAGAGATAATAACATTTACACAAATCTAATGACGTATTCTGTAGCGTGTCATCACACCATGGCCAAGTCTTTATTCGAATCGTTTTATTGTCCCACCTTAGCGCGTTTAGCGAGGCGGTTTCCTTGGCACGTCTTGTCGAAGCAGAGATCGTGTCCCCTTATTTCGGGATTCTCATCAATACGGGTGTGGGTAACCCAACCGGCCATTGATTACGGCGCTTGGGAGATAAGCGAGTTTTACCAGGCGGGTGGGGACGTGTAGTTTTTGTCTGCCCATATAAGGGGATAAGGATCCACCTTTTCACCTACGCCTTCTTCCTCCTTTGCCTATCCATTTCCGCACACTCGAGCTCCAGCGCCCAAGTCCGCACTCCCCACCTCAACCTTCTCCAGCCATGTCCGGAGCGGGAGGCAAGTGGATGGTCTCCTCCGTTACGGAGGGACACATCAAAAAACTGAGGAAGGCCGGATACTTGTCTAACGACATCGCGCATCGGATTCCCGAAGAGGGGCAGCTCGTCCCCACCCCTAGGCCCCATGAGAGGGTGGTATTCCTCCCCCATTTCCTCCGCGGACTGGGCTTCCCTCTCCACCCATTTGTCTGGGGGCTCATGTTCTACTATGGCCTAGATTTCCACGATCTGGCCCCAAACTTCGTCCTCAACATCTCGGCGTTTATCGTCGTGTGCGAGGATTTCTGAGGGAGTCCGGGATTAGGGGGTGTCCGGATAGCCAGACTATACCTTCAGCCGGACTCCAGGACTATGAAGATACAAGATTGAAGACTTCGTCCCGGGTCCGGAAGGGACTTTCCTTGGCGTGGAAGGCAAGCTTGGCGATGCAGATATTTAGATCTCCTACCATTGTAACTAACTTTGTGTAACCCCAACCCTCTCCGGTGTCTATATAAACCGGAGGGTTTTAGTCCGTAGGACAACTCCAACATACAACAATCATACCATAGGCTAGCTTCTAGGGTTTAGCCTCCTTGATCTCGTGGTAGATCTACTCTTGTACTACCCATATCATCAATATTAATCAAGTAGGACATAGGGTTTTACCTCCATCGAGAGGGCCCGAACCTGGGTAAAACTTCGTGTCCCTTGTATCCTGTTACCATCCACCTAGACGCACAGTTCGGGACCCCCTACCCGAGATCCGCCGGTTTTGACACCGACATTGGTGCTTTCATTGAGAGTTCTCTATGCCATCGTAATCATGAAGGATGCCTCTTCCCGTCTTTAAAGACGGCGCCGTTATTGAGGGAGCCTTGGCTGTCGGCCAAACTCTCCGGCTAGGTGGTTTTCTCATGACCGCCTGTTCGGCTATTGCGTCGACGGTGACCTCTCGGGTCATCAAAAGCAATCTTCACGTCAGCTTGGAGCTCGTCGAGCAGTTGGATCCAATGGAGCTCTCTTCCGTAAATGAGCTCTTGGATCGCATCGCCGCCTTGGGGGTCACTACGGATTATGACTAGGTTGGGCTAAAACCCGATCTAAGAGAGATTAATTCTCCCCAAGTCACCCATCATGTTGCCGTGGTAGAGGCACAATGCGGCGACCCTTCATCTATCTTAAGGACTAGCTACGTCCAGATTCCCAATCCCTCCAAGCCGGATATCCGCAGAGGGGAGGATGTAACTCAAGACCTGAACTTAGAATCAGGCAACGGGCTAGACTCATTGGATAACATCCAAGAATCCAAACTTCAGAGTTCGGAAACTCCTTGGCCTCTGAGTCCCAAATTAGGTGAGGTCTCGGAATTAATTCCACCCACCCTCTCGAACACAAGCGATCTATCCCAAGTCAAGCAAAAGCCCGAAGAAACAGTACATCATTACTGGGCAAGGTTCCTCCTGGTTATGAACAGGATAAAGGACTGCCGAGAGGAAGACGCAATCTCAATCTTCTGCAAAAATTGCACGGACCAAGGAATCCTCAACGCCATAAGTCGCCGTGATATTACACGCTTCGCTAACTTGGCGTCCATAGTACAAAAGTATTGTGCGATGGAAAGCCCCTGGAAAACCGAAATTAAATTTTGGGACAATCCGGCCCTGAATAGAAACCTCGTCCGAAATAAAAGGGTGCATCATCATCAGACACCCGGGTTAAAAACCAAAAAACCAAAACCCTCTACAGGGCATGGAACCGTACTGGAGGGATGGCTTAATGGACCCTGTAAAATTCATAGTACAGAGGACGCCACACTAACTCACAGCCTTAGAGCATGTTGGATAATCCGGCAGGTGGCCAAAATCGGCGAAGATCTCCTAATTCCGGAGGCCACAGAAAGCCACCTCAGGGACCCCAGTACAGTTTTAACAGTCTTCGAGACTTTCGCATCAAATAATATGCGAAAAAGAACACTCTGCAGCCTCGCCGAAGTCTACCAAGTAGCAATGATAAACCCATGGAGTGACACGGCTATTACTTTTAATGCCAGTGATGAACCTAAGTTCCGAACATCTCGAGCACCAGCCGCACTAGTCCTCAGTCCAATAGTGGACAGCTTTCGCCTCACCAAGGTACTCATGGACGGAGGCAGCGGATTGAACCTCATTTACGAGGAAACCCTTCAAAAAATGGAAATAGACTGGAACCGCATTGAGCGAAGCAGCACAACCTTTAGAGGAATAATCTCCAGTCGAGAAGCGCGCTGCACCGGAAAAATCACACTAGATGTGGTGTTCGGCACGCCGGATAATTACAGGTCCGAAGAGGTCACATTCCAGGTGGCCCCATTCAGTAGCGGATGCCACGCTCTGCTAGGGCGTGAAGCATTTACAATCTTCCAAGCAATACCCCATTACGGGTACATGAAGCTCAAGATGCCCGAGCCAAACGAAATCATCACTCTCGCTAGTGATCCGGACATAGCACTCCGCGCCGAAAACAAGACAGCCGCATTGGCCCTTGAGGCACTGTCCGAAGCCCTAGCGGCTGAGGAACTAACTATGCTGCGCTCCATGGTAAACAGGGACGATGTGATACTCGATAAAAGATCCAAGTCCACCTCCTTTAAACCGGCGGATGAAATATTCAAATTCCAGATCCATCCAACGGACCCCAATAAAACAGCTTCCATCGAGGCACGACTAAACCCTGATGTAGACGCTGCACTGCGAGAGTTTCTACGTGCGAACTGGGACATTTTTGCCTGTCACCCCTCAGACATGCCAGGAATCCCACGTAGGCTGGTCGAACACAGCTTAAATATCCTAAATGGATTCAAACCAGTCAAACAAGCCCTTCGGCGCTTCTCTGAACCCAAGAGACAGGCCATGGGAGAGGAGCTAGCCAAGCTATTGGAGGCCGGATTCATCAGAGATATAAAACATCCGGACTGGCTAGCAAATTTGGTGATGGTACCAAAGAAGGACAAATCCTGGCGCCTGTGCGTCGATTTTAAAGACCTTAACAACGCTTGCCCAAAGGATCCCTTCCCTCTCCCCCGCATCGATCAAATTATCGATGCCACGGCAGGACACGATTCGTTGTGTTTCCTCGACGCATACTCCAGCTACCATCAAATCAAGATGGCAGAATCAGACCAAGCCGCAACGGCATTCATCACCCCATACGGCCCATTCTGCTTCAACACAATGCCTTTTGGGCTCAAAAACACCGGCGCAACATATCAGCGCATGATTCTGACATGTCTGGCAAACCAGATCGGCAAAACAGTGGAGGCATACATGGATGATGTGAAAGTAAAAACAAAACATGTCGAATCTCTAGTAGATGACTTGAGGCTTACATTTGATAACCTCTGAACATATGACATCAAGCTAAACCCGGAAAAATGCGTTTTTGGCGTTCCAGCTGGGAAGCTCTTGGGCTTCATTGTATCCGGTAGAGGAATCGAAGAAAATCCAGCCAAGATCCGAGCTTTATCACAATTGGATATCCCAAAGGACCTCAAACAAATACAAAAATTAACCGGATGCATGGCGGCTCTAAGCCGCTTTATCTCCCGTTTGGGAGAAAAGGCACTACCCCTCTATCGCCTCCTTCGGCGCACCGAACACTTCGAGTGGACGGATGCCGCCACGGCCGGACTCGACGAAATAAAAGCCATATTGGCAACAAATCCAGTCCTAGCTGCGCCAAACATTGGCGAACCAATGCTATTGTACATTGCAGCAACCTATCAAGTTGTTAGTGTAGTACTCGTCGTCGAGCGGGAAACGGACGGACACAAATTCCCCCTTCAAAACTCGGTTTACTACGTGTCCACTGTCCTCACCCCATGCAAATCACGGTACCCACATTATCAAAAGATTGCATATGCGGTATTCATGGCATCCCGGAAGCTACGACACTACTTTCAAGAGTGTTCAATCACAGTAGCATCGGAAGTACCACTCAACGATATTATAAACAACTGCGACGCAACGGGCCGGATTGCGAAATGGGCCATCAACTCCTCCCGTTCAACATAACTTATAAGCCACGGCGAGCTATCAAGTCGCAAGTTTTGGCTGACTTCCTCGCAGAATGGACGGAGGCCGAACTCCCTAAAGAATACGGCACATATTCAAACTGGATCATGCATTTTGACGGCTCCAAAATGTTGGCCGGTCTAGGGGCTGGCGTCGTCTTGACATCCCCCACAGGAAACACAGTCCAGTATGTACTCCAGATTAAGTATGCGGACTCCAACAATGCAGCCGACTATGAGGCCCTTCTACATGGTCCTCGGATGGCAGTATCCATGGGTATTCAATGCCTAGAGGTGCGCGGGGATTCTAATGTGACACCCAAAGATTTTTGACCCTGTTTTACTGATTTAAAATTTTGCCAGGAATTTAAAAACTTTTATTTTCTGAGCTCCCTTTTGATTTTTTGAAACTTGGTTGTTATGGAATTTTTCCCCAAAGTGAAAACTTTTCAAATATGTTTTTGGACTTGTTTAAACTCAAAAAAAAATCTTGTTTAGTAGAGTTAAAAAAAATTAAATTGCTTGATCTTTATTTTTTCTTGAAAAATAGTTTTTCAAGGTTATAAGGCCATTTTTGAACTACAACCATTTGATAAATTCATTTAAAATTTCAACCAAGATTTGGAGATGTCAGGTGCTGTTTTTAAATCACTTTTATGCAAAAATAACTTTGGTTCATAAAATATTTTGAGCTCTACACCCTATTTCCTTCTCTGGTCCAGAGTGCAAATTTGCACTACAACCCATTTAAATATTTCTTTCTAGCCTTCACCAAAATTATGGGATGTTGGAAATAGCCTATAATTCAACTTTATGCAAAAACCCAATGATGTTATTTGAAAAGATTGAGTGTATCAACCTCTTCTTCATTCTGGGCCAGACTTGTGTTTTCTACAGCAACCCTATTATTTCTTGCTCTAATGATCTTGTGCTTTCTCATGCTTGTAGTCAATCCTGCTAAACCCTTAAGTCCAGGAGATTGGGCCCATTGGATGACTCTAAGTGCTTGCAATCTTGCCATTTACTTCCTGTCCAGAAGTGTAGTTTTGCAAAACTTGCACTAGCAAGTTTCTTATTTTTGCAAACCAACTTCACCACCCCCTCTTTCTTCTAAAGAGACCCCACTCTGGAAGTTTTGGCCACCCCAAGAGGTGCCTAGGTTCCTTTTGCATTCTGTCAAACACCGTGAGTGCATAGCCAGTTTTGGTATGATTTCAAGTTTGCCTTGTGAACTTGAGCCCCTGACCCATCCACCATGTCCCATAGATTTGCCCCTAGCCTATAGCCCCGTTCTGCTAACTCTCGTGTGGTTTGGAAACCCCTAGGCTGCCCTGGCATTTCGTCGAACATGTCCCGGGCGTGCTCTGGGCACGAGCAGAGCGCGCGTTTTGCACGTGCCGCGCCCGAGCCGCCGCGTCGCGCGCCCCTGGCTTGACCCGCACGGAAGAACCTCACCTAGCACTCCCCTTCTCGACGCATCCCGCCAAAAGCCCCGACCGCTCCCTGGCGCCCTACAGCGCCGCCGTCAGAGGCCATTTGGCGGCACGCCCGTGGCCGCAACCGCCGCCCGACCACTCCTGCGCTAGCCAGCGCCGCCCAAGCCGCCAGCGCTCGCCACCTGCCTCATGGAGCAGTGCGTGCTCATCCACAGCTTCGTCCGCTAGCGCCCGTCGCCGCCACGTCGCCCTGCAAGCACAGAGAGGCGGTCCGCCGCCGTTCTTATCTCCGGCCACCTCAAACCGACCTCCATTGCCTATATAAGGGAGCCCCGAGCTCCTCTGAGCCCTCAGGAAACCCCTCACCGTCCCACTAGTGCCCCCATCGCCATCAATTGAAGAGGAGAGGGTCGTCTTCAACCTCTCCGGTCAGCTCGGCCGCCGCTTCGCCCCGGTCAGCCCCGACGCACCAAGACCTCCTCTGCCCTCCCAAACACCGCCGTCCGACTCCACTTCAACCCGCGGAGCTGCCTAGCCTCCCAGGCGCAGCCAGGAACCACCAGGGCCGGAATCCCCAAATCCACCGAAGCTTCCCTCCGCCGCGGAGCTCGCCGCCGGCGATTTCCTTCACCTCTGACAACCCTACGACCACCGGGGGAACCGTCTAGGAGTGGCGGATCCATCCCTGCACTCGGAAGCCCGGGTAGGACCGCCGTTCGCCGGCGACGAACGCCGGACGTCCCGCCTCTGCTCGAGCAAGGAAGAGGAGGGAGTGGGGACTGGTCAAACCTGACCAGTGGGCCAGGCGGGCCCACTGTCAGTGAAACCCCACGCCAGCCACGTGGATAAGTGGAGGCGTAAAACGTCAAGTACGCCTCCTCTGCACCGAAAGCGTATTCCGTCCGAATCGTTTTCTTTTATTTATTTATTTTTAATAACAAATTTGACTAAACTTTGACTGACTATAACTCTTTAAATATAACTCCAAATGAATTGATTCTTTTTCCTACATCTCTTAAATTCTGTCTAGTTTATTTTAAGATTTATTTGAAAATTTTCCAAAACAACTTTTTGTGCTGTTTGATTGTATGTGTTAATTCATACATATCCTTTTAAATAGGATTTTGAAGGTCTCAAGGTGTTTTGGATGCACCCCTCTTTTCCATGACCTTAAGGAAAGCATTCTGAACCCTGGTGTAATTTTTGTGTGTGTCGTTTGACTCGGTAACAACACCACCCCGGCACGTGCATGTGTCATTTTATGTGAGGACGTGATCTTACTCATAAGTGCTTATTAGTGAATTTCATGCATATGGAGTTGACGTGTTTTGTGATGGAAATCACCGCCGTACACTTTTCATGCATACCGGAAGGAAATGCCGGGTAGGCCTCTGTCTTGGGTAGACGCGGTCTTGACCCTAGTCCTCCGTTGAGACGGTCGTGTCCGGTATGGCATGATGGAGTATGTCGTGTGGTGTTCCTATCTGTCGGTTGAAGTATATACATTGTTATGCTAAACTTGCAGGGATTATTACTACCTCCTAAGTCGACCGTAGATCGAGTCTTGTGCCAGTAACCCCCATACTTGTTCCGTACTGCCACAGGTCCCTACCATAGGTGGGGTATGGTTCAGTAAGCTGTTAACCCTTGTCTTGGCACACACCGTACAGAGAGGCCATGGTGGAAGATATCGGTTGTAGCCGGTAGGCATGCCACCTGGTCAGGGGGCATGGGTGTTTCGGTTGTAGCCGAAGGGGGTAGCTCCCCCAGTTTGCGCGCGGTATAAATTTTGTGATCCCATGCTACGTCGAGGTTGTAGCCTCCCCACTTAGAGTTTGCTTGACAGGTGTCGTGGGTGATTCCAGACACCGGTGAGTTAAGCTGGTGTGTGCAAGTCAGGTGTGTTTTCAACTAAAAGACCGTAGACGGAATTAGTCCCGATGGACTAAAGGAATCCGTTACTCGTGGGTAAAGAGTACACCCTCTGCAGAGATTAAACCTATTCGAATAGCCGTGTCCATGGTTAAGGACTACAGTCTGGGATGGGTCAAGCGTCGGTCTTAGTGTCGGTCTTCGGAGGTGAAACTGTTAAACCAGAACGGGAATTATTACTTGTAACTTGTGATGATTATGTTTATTACTATTGCTGACTAACCCGTGATATTATTGTTATCATCGAATATCTCTGGGATGGTTCTACCTCCGGGATATTCCCTATGATCATTTCTTTTAAAGCCCTTTCTGTGGTGTCGCTCAGACGCCCGGCTGTGGCATTTCTTTTAAAGCCCTTTCTGTGGTGTCTCTCAGACGCCCGGCTGTGGCATTATTATTCTGCATTTTCTGCTCGAGGAGTCTTTCAGACACTCGTTTGGCACTAGTATTATTATTCTGCATTTTCCGCTCGAGGAGTCATTCAGACCCTCGCTTGGCACCCAGTATTTATTACCTCTATGTGGCCATTGCATAAATTTCCGGTTGCATATGAATAACCTGTTTGCATGCATCAAGATATTTTTTTTACTAACTAAGTGAGTATAAGGATATTGCAAAGCATGAGCATCAATGGTTATATTATACCTGTGTCCTTAATGTTTGCGAGTACATTCAAAGTACTCACTGGCTTGTCCCTGGCTATTGTCTTGGCCAGATTGCTTGCTTGGAGAGGAGCATTGCGACGATAGCCTCGGAACCTGAGCAACGGTGATAGCAGCCTCGTGAAGATAGGAGTTAACCTGGTCAGCTGTTCCCGTGGGAAATGGAGTCCCATAGCCGTGGTGATCCACAAACCGCCTCCGCCCTCAACCATTAGAAACCATTTGTTGTACTCATAGGCCACAATGGTCTTGTACTACATATTTTTGTACTTTTG
Organism: Aegilops umbellulata; assembly: GCA_032464435.1. Taxonomy (NCBI): domain Eukaryota; kingdom Viridiplantae; phylum Streptophyta; class Magnoliopsida; order Poales; family Poaceae; genus Aegilops; species Aegilops umbellulata. Next base: position 251,607,150 of record CP136056.1, read on the forward strand.
CTTGGAATTTCTGTATCAAGTTGGTGTCTCATCAGCTAACAGTAATCCTGGGGCTGGTGAGCACAATGGCCATTTTCTGGAAATTAATGCCCGGAAAACCGGTCGTGACATCGAACCTCACGATATCCCAGATAAATGGAGACTTTGATGCCAAGGATCCAAAAATGGCAGCTTACCGCAATGTCGTCCTAAAAATGTCAGCTCGGTTCGAGGGGCTCGAATTTCACCATATAGACCGAGAAAACAATCAGGCGGCAGACGTCCTGGCACGCATCGGCGCTAAACACGATGCGATCCCCACCAACATCTTCCTGGAAAGGTTGTTCAAGCCATCCGTAGTATGGGAAGGGGAACATGGTAATATTAGCCCGGACCCTACCGCATTGTCCGAGGCCGAACAATCTGACATAATCAGAGGCTCTACCAATGAAATCACAACTTCAGCCCATGTAATAATGGCCATCATCGCCCCGTGGACAGAACCATTCCTAGCCTACCTTACTAGGCAGGAACTCCCAGAGGACCAAAGCGAGGCATGCTGCATAGTGCGGTGATCCAAAGCCTATAAAGTCCATGAGGGAGAACTTTATAAGAAAAGCACTACCGGAGTCCTTCAAAGGTGCATCTCTGAAGAGGAAGGGCGGAACCTGCTGGCTGAAATTCATACCGGACTCGGCGGTCATCACGCTGTAGCTCGGTCCCTTGTAAGCAAGGCTTTCTGTACAGGCTTTTATTGGCCGACGGCCCGGGCAGACGCTCAGGACTTGGTCCAACGATGCGTCGGTTGCCAGCTTTTTGCAAACCAAAGCCATATGCCACCTACCGCCCTCCAGACTATCCCCATCACTTGGCCCTTCGCGGTCTGGAGGCTTGATATGGTTGGACCCCTTAAAGGGGGAACTAACAAGAAAAAATACTTACTGGTCATGGTGGATAAGTTCACCAAATGGATAGAAGCCAAGCCTATTAAGACGGCCGAATCCGGACCGGTGATAGACTTTATATCCGGGGTTGTACACCGTTACAGCATCCCCCACAGCATCATCATTGATAACGGCACGAACTTTATGGCCGACAAAGTAAAACTCTGGTGCAAAAACATGGGCATCAAGCTCGATTATGCTTCCGTCTATCACCCACAAACTAACGGCCAGGTCGAACATGCAAATGGTCTTATGATGAGCGGCATCAAACCCAAATTAGTGCGGTCCCTCAAGGAATCCAACACGCACTGGGTAGAGGAGCTCAACTCCGTACTCTGGGGGCTGCGAACCACGCCGAATCGCACCACCGGATACACACCATTCTTTATGGTGTACGGCGCAGAGGCAGTTCTGCCTTGCGACATAATTCATGACTCACCTCGCGTGTGCATGTACGAAGAAAGAGAAGCCGAGCTCGATCGGCAGGACAGTCTGGACGCCTTAGAGGAGGAGAGCGATGTGGCAAAAGCCCGTTCCGCATTTTATCAATAGCAGACTCGAAGATACCAAAGCAGAGAAGTGCGGGCCAAAAATTACAACATTGGCGAATTAGTTCTACGCCTGCCGGACAAGAAAAAGGACAAACTCAAGCCCAAGTGGGAAGGTCCCTTCATAATCGACCAAGTCCTAACTGGAGGAGCGTACCGCCTGCTAGATGCCTCGGATAACCGACTCGAGCCGAACCCATGGAACGCAGCCCGTCTCCGAAGATTCTACGCCTAGCGCCGGACTCTGTGTTCGTCTCCTTCCTCTGTCCACTTTTTACATTTTATGTCTTATATTTCTCTCCTTCCACCCTTTCTTTTTTTCTTTTTTATAGCCATCAAAGGCTCAACAAGTGACGCATTACTTGCGCTCACTACACCTGGGGGCTTCTTTAAACAGAAGCTTATTTATACGGGCTTCACGCCCAAAACATGTGTCAAACTTCCGCATGTACCTTTTCTTCACCATTATATGCATCGATATGACTTAAGTTATGGCCAAGCTGGGTTGCCTGGCTCCTGTGCTTACCCCTACGTTCCCGATTGTTCGGCTAGGTGGTAAAGGGAGCACCTCTGCGATTGTTACTGCCGGATCAGCCGGATGTGTACCTCAGACTGGGTGAAGCCAAAAGCTAGTGTTCTTAAGGGAATATTCGGTCGGTGAACTAAAATATGACCTTTTTACTTATTTATATATATGCCCCCAGATGATTTTCCTACGTTTGCAGTTCGGACATGCACTTTAGGGCATGCCTCCCAGAGAAAGGAACCCCTAACGGAACTATTCTCTCTGGAAGATGTTTCTTACTAACCATGTAATATAACATAACTAGTTGGGCACTTGTCTGATAAAGCACTAATGACCCCTACGCCTGGTCTCCATGCATACCCCGGTTCTTACATAACCGTTAGGGTATTCGGACACACTCTGGACATCAGGTCCCGAGGTCGAAGAGAAAAGGTCGGCAATGACAAACATCTACAATCCGGCTAGAAGGCATTACACATGTCAATTAAAAGTTACACAGTCACTTTGACTAATTGTATTCCTCTTCAATACCATCTCACAGGCTGTCTAATTTACAGTCCTGATGGGAATACTTTGCGGCCAATTCTACTTGGTTGTATACTAAGCTCACAGGGATCTCCTTCCCATCGGGCCCCACAGGTCCGACCTCGGCCATGTGGTTTGGGTCAGCCTTTGTGTACCGCGTCTTCACCATGGCCCAGGCCTCCCTAGCGCCTTGACGGCAGGCCGATATCTTCCACAACCGGAAGCGTCGCCGCACTCCCTTCAGCTTATCCGCAAGCTCTCCAAGGCCCTCGAGCATGGGGAGGGATGGCCATAAGGCTTGGGCAACACCCTGCATCGCCTGCCGAACTCGTTCATGCAGTTGCGAGAGCTCGGGAAGAACGTCACCCGTTGAACCGGGCATCTCCTCTGCAGGACGTCTTGTTAGCATACCTACAGACATAACTCTGTTAGTTGATTTCCCCGCCGAACTCCGTTTTCCGAGTTCATTTAAGCACTTACTATATATGCCGCGTCGAAGCCGTTGATTCTCCTTAGTGGAGTCCGACAACTGGGCCCGAACATCCTTCAGTTCAACGCCCAGCTTGGTGTTGGCATCTTGGAGATCGTTCTTTTCCCGCCTCACCTTTGTCAGCACGCTCTCACCAGCCTCCAGCTGGCGTAGGAGTTGTTGCTTTTCCGGATTTAATCCGGAGACATCTGCAATTTCATTTGTCAGATTTGTACCCACGCCGCACTTCGCAAAATATTTATCTTTCAAAGCATAAATTACCATAGGGGGTATCCTTAGTCACATCCCTAGCTTTGCCCTGGCCTTGGTTTAGCTTGGTTGTTGCATCATGTTTAACTTCAATTGAAATTTGAATTGAGGGAATTTTCAAAGCCTCAGAAACATTTTAAAAAAAATGATCAACATTAAATCTCTTCAAAGAAGTCCAAGAAAATGTTCCTCTTAGTCTCTGAAAATATTGGCAAGAGGTAAAAGTCAAACCAATATTTTTGGTATCTCAGAAACATTTATTTTTGGGCCTTTGAATTAACTAATTAACTATTTACTTTGGACATATATATATTTTATATAATTAATATATGTCTAATAATTCTGGAACATTTTATGTGGTTTGGTATATATTAGTTCTAGCCACATAATTATTTTCAGCATTTTATCAAATGGTTTAGTACTTTTACTAAATCAAAACAGTCAAAATAAAATAGAAAACTTTAGAAAACAGAAAACCAGAGAGAGAGAGAGAGAGAGAAGCCCACCTGGCCACTTACCTGGCCGGCCCAGTGGACAGCCCAGCCCATCTCCACCTCCCCTGTCGTCTTCCTCCTCTTGCCAGGAGGACGAAGGGCGCGTGGCCACCGCTCGCGAGCACGCGCCTCGCCAGCTCCTGCTTGCCGCCGACGCCCTGGCCGCGCTGTACGACGCCACGCACACCCCTCGACCCCCTCGTCCTCTCCCCTCTCTCCCTGGATCTCTTTCCCCTCCCCTGCCCTCTCTCTCGCGGTGCCACCGAACAGAGAGCCGCCGTCACTCGCCACCACCGCGGCCACTGCCTCCCCCTCGCCTCCCTGACCAGCCCAGAGGCTCCGCCTCGACCCCCTCTTTCTTCCACCCTGAGCCACGCCACCGGAGGAGCACTGCATCACCGTCGCCATCGCCTTCTTCAACCTCGGGTCACCGAGATCGCCGGCGACCTCCCGTCATCACCAGCCCCTCCCCGAGCTCGCCGATGCCCCCGTTGCAACCGCTGTGAGCTCCTGCCCCTAACCCCCCTCCTCCCCGCATCGATTGCACCGTGTAGCCGTCGATTTCACCGGAGCCGAGACCACCTCGCCGCCGGCCATGGCGCCGTCGCGGCTACAGGCGCCGTAGCTTGAACCTGAGCATGTAATCGTGCTCGGGTTGCTCCTAGGAGACGGCCCCGACCACCAGATGATCCTGCCGTGCACCAGAACACTGAACCCGCGCGTGTCCGAACTCCGGCCGCCGCGGATGACCTCGCCGCGGTCATCTCCGGCCACCCCAGCTCCTGCTGTCTGCTCTGTTAGCTGCGCGCGAGCAGCAGCTCTTCGTAGAGCCTCTCCACGCCCAAAACCATCGCCTGTGGGCATTTTCCGAAGCCCTCCGCCGCGCCTGTCGTCGCCGGCGTCGAGTCGCCGGTGGGTTTGACCCCGCCGGCCTGGGGTTTGACCCCGGCTGGGCCCAGTTGACCCCTCCGGCTCAATGACATGTGGGGCCCGGCCCTGCTAATTAATTAGGATTAGTATTAACTGTTTTAGTTAAACTAATTACACTGACACGCGGGACCCACAGGTCAGATTTGACCTGGACCGCGCCCGTTGACCGCTGACATCACAGTGACGTCATGCTAACGCAGTAAAGCATTTTCTGGATTTATTTTTATATAGGAAATTCCAGAAAATGCTGCAAACTTCAAAAATTCATAGTAATTCAACCGTAACTCCAAATGAAATAAATTATATATGAAAAATTATCAGAAAAATCCAATCTATCCATCTGTACCATTCTCATGCATGTTAGAACACTTTAACCTTGCTGTTTAGGTGAAACAAGATAATGCACCTTTATGACTACATACATGAGCTTACATTTGAATCTTTGATACAAATGGGTTCAAATCAACCTGTCCTAGTATACATTAGTCAAAACACATCATATTGCCATGTCATGATCATGCATCATATTGTTGCATTGCCTTGATTGCGTTTCTTCCTTGTTTGCCGGTAACCGTCCCCTCTCAGTAGACGATGTTTCGACGACGAGATCGATGACACCGATGAAGAACTATATTATCTTCAGAAGTGCCAGGCAAGCAAAAACCCCGTGTTCATTCCGATAAAATCCCACTCTCTCGCTCCTGCTGTCTTTTACTGCATTAAGATTACAACGATTCAACTGTTACTTGCTGCGGTAGTTGAACCCCTTTATCCTTTGCATGACCTGTCATTGCCACAGTAATTAGATGAAACCCACTAGCATGAGTAGGAGTTGTTTGAGCCTTGATGTGCCTACTCATACATGCTTGTCTGTCATGCCTGCTACTGCTTAGAGTTGAGTCGGGTCTGATTCATCGGGAATGAATTAGAATGGTGATGAACATGCCCTACTGTGTGTGAGCTAAGTGTGTGAACACGATTTGGTAAAGGTATTGGTGAGAGGCCATGTAGGAGTACATGGTGGGTTGTCTCATTGAAGCCGTCCTCAGGAACTGAGTTCTGTGTTTGTGATCCATGAAACAGTTACTACCACACATTGGGATCCTTAATTGACTCTCTCGGCTTCTTAATCACCCTTGTCCTCTGTCCAGGAGTTGCAAGTAGTTTCTGGTGTTTGTAGTATGCTGGGGGCCGCACGCAGCGCTGACCGTAGGGGTGGGCTGTGTTGCGGTAGGCACATGGCACGGTGTACCGGGCGCCCGTTTGGTGTCCCAGGAACCCTGTACACATCGTTTGGGGCTGTGAGCGAAACTCCGGCCGGATCTCCTCATGGATGGAACCCGAATAGGCGATAAACCTGGACTAGAGACTTGAGTGTTTAGGTAGGCCGTGGCCGACACCCTTGCTGGGCTTCCGCTTGAAGGTTGTCGAGTACATGTCGTGTAAACGGCGGTAAGTGGTGAGAGCGTGTGTGAAGAAGTACACCCCTGCAGGGTTAACATCATCTATTCGAATAGCCGTGTCCGCGGTAATGGACTTCTGGGTTGCCTATATCAGTTCATAGACAAGTGAAAGTGGATACTCTAAAATACGCAAGATAAGCGTGAGTGCTATGGATGGCCTTCTCGTAGGGAGACGGAAGTGGATGCATAGTGGTGTATTGGATGGTGAATATGTGGACTCGTGTGCGCCACCTCAAAAGAGTCGCTTGCAGTCGTAGTTCAGGTTAGCCACCGATTCAAAGCTGGCTTGCTGCAGTCAAACTCCACCACCCCCTTTATTGATACTAATGCATATGTAGTTAGTTCTGATGTAAGTCTTGCTGAGTACAATTGTACTCACGTTTGCCTATTTTATGTTTTTGCAGAGAGACTTCAGTCTCGCTAGTAGTACCGCTTGGACTTCGACGTTTAGCTTGATACCTCAGCTACGATCTTGTGCCCTCGGCAGGATCTGGTAGATAGTCAGGCTTCTCAGCCTTTTCCTTTTGTAGATGTCTGTACTCAGACATATTAAGCTTCCGCATGTGTTTGACTTGTGTGCTCTGAATGTTGGGTCATGAGACCCATGTTTGTAATATCTCGCTCCTCGGAGCCTAATGAATAAATACTTCAGTCGTAGAGTCTTGTTGTGATGCCATGTTGTATTTACACATATCGAGCATATTGTGTGCATGATTGAAATGCTTGGTATGTGTGGGATCCGACTATCTAGTTGTTTATCCTTGGCAGCCTATCATATGGGGAAATGTAGTCTAGTGCTTCTGAACGATAGTAGTCCGCTACAGCCCGGTTCACCGGAGTCCTGCTAGCCCAGCACTACTGCTCGGAACACTTGACTGGCCGGCATGTGATTCACTTCGTTCCTGTGTCTGTCCCTTCGGGGAAATGTCACGCGGTGACATCCGGAGTCCTGCCTAGCCTGCTACAGCCCGGGTTACCGGAGTCCTGTTAGCCCAGTGCTACAGCCCGGATTCACACGTTGATGACCGACATGCTCGATGTGATTCATGTATGCCTGTCCTCATAGGTTAGCGCCGCTTTGGGTTCACGACTAACCATGTCGGCCCGGGTTCTTTGTCATATGGATGCTAGCGACACTGTCATATACGTGAGCCAAAAGACGCAAACGGTCCCGGGCCAGGTAAGGTGGCACCCGTGGGAGTTCCGTGCGTGAGGCCGCAAAGTGATATGATGTGTTACATGCTGGATCGATGTGGCTTAGGATCGGGGTCCTGACAGCGTTGGTATCAGAGCCTGACTGCCTGTAGGATTACCAAGCCAAACTGGTCGAAGTTGTGTCTAGAAATGCTTTAGTTATGTAAGGGAATTGATTGTGGAAGGGAACGTAAGGCTCTTTTACTCCTTATATCTCATGGCCTTCTGATCTGAGTCAACCTCTTCTCTTCTACGGGGATTAAGAACTAGGCTTCTTTTCTATCTATCAGGATGACGTGTTACTGAACCGTAGTTGCCTAGGATTGTTGAGTTCAAGCCTTAGTTCGGTTCCTACTACTTCCATGTGTTCTTAGTTGATCTCAGAACATTGATATTGTGATGTTGAGTGGTTATGCCACCACTTTGCAGGATGTCTTAAATCATTTTGAGCATTTACAGCCGTTATGCTGTCCGAGTCATCCCAGGTTTCCAACTAGTCTGATGCATTTGCAAATCCTTTCCTTCCATTCCCGATGTCCCTTTGGTCGGAATAAGCACACTAATCGGTCTGTTGAGGTACTCCGTTGCCTCGGCATATATGTTGGAGCCATTATTATGACCTAGGCATCTTAGAGGACCACCCATAATCTAGCCATGCTTTATATTTATAGTGTGATGATTCTGGCCATCATTCTCGAAAGCATCCCGTGATGCCACTTAGTAGTAGGTATTCTATTCGTGGGTTCTTGAACCCGAGATTCACCCTACTTACTTCATGTTGATAGTGTTTGCTAGTTCCTCTAGGATATTAGTAACCTTTGCATTAGCCCTCGAGGTTCGTGGTATTCCCTTCTTCCAAATACTATGAACCATTTATGGCAGAAGTTTGTTGAACCAAAAGATCACAACCAGGGTGCTTTTGAGGAGTACTCCATTCATATTGTGATTCTGCCAGTTCTACCTTTCTGCATGGATTATCTGGAAGGAATATGTTGAACTCGGTTCGGCATACTAATCCATGCATCCACAACTCAGAAAAACATATGTTCCTTTGAGTTGTCCCTTCTTAGTTGTCTTCTGACCCTCGTCTATTAATTGATAGTCAAGAGTATGTGTGCATTCGTTCATCGATACCTATTATTCTTGTGGTCCATCAAGCCATTCTATTCCGGAATAACTAGGAGAAACAAACTCCAGTGCCTCATCCATTTCTAGGATTGGGTCAAAGTAATTGTATCCCGCAGATCGAAATGCCAATCCAGCTTCTGCTCTGCTCTACCTTGGAGTGTTACCATCTTTATGTCAAGAGAGTCATGAGAATTGCACCATCTCTCATGAATTTTTGACGCAGTGATACTTCTTGCCATCATTTTTCTTTCCTCGGTCCCGTGTTGTCATAACCAGAATGCCGACAAGTGAGTCATGATGTGTGAAATCAATACTCCTAGCAACCCAGTTGCTTGGTAGTTAATGGACAATAATTTCATTTTAGCGTGTTGGTTATTCAATCATCATTCTAAGACTAACCGTGCTACCTAGTCCTTATTACCGGTGCACTCTTCGATCAATGAGTTAGGATTATTCAATTCCTTACTCTTTTGATCATATCATCTTGCCCTGAAAAGCAAGATTGTTATCGAGCTTAGTAACATACCGATGGTTTGTGATATTCTGAATATCTTCTCAGAAGTATCACCAGGTTGTCACCTGACCGCTATGTTGAGTTCGTGATCATGTTGGTTTACCTCCAAACCACCCCTTCTCCAAGAATCTGTGTTGGATATCCCTGAGCTAGTTGGTTAAGCTAGACAACAACTTGGAGAGTTGGAAGATAAAATCTTGTCCGACTTAGTTCATGTTAAGGAATATCCTTTTTGTGTGTGTGTGTGTTGATGAAAGATTATATCTTCATCGATTGGTCCTTGTGATCAGTTGTTGGATCTATTGACTTGTCAAAACTTTGACTTGAGTATGGGCTATCGTCAAGTCAAATCAGAACCAACGATGTTCGTAATGTTGTCTTACTCGTGGTTGATCCCTCGAGCATACACCATTACATCCTTTGGTCTGACCAATGCTATCACCGTGTTCACATGATGGTGGAAGTCCAGTGTTATGGAAATTCCGATGAGTTGCTATTGAGCCCATCAACAGCATTTTGTCACCCCCCCATGATTCATGTTGAACATCAACCTAGTGTTGGAAACTTTGTAAGCATTGCCTTCATGTTCCGCTCATGAGGTATATGTTTGGATGCAAGGGGTGACTTCCTCTAATTCACGTGCATTTGATGGAAGTTGCCGCCGTGAATTCGAGAAAGATTGTTTTTGTTTCCTCGGGAATCATCCCAAATCAGTCATGCATACGTGCGAAGTATTCTATGGTTTGGTAGATTAATTACCTCCACTCCATTCGTATTCCTAGCACACCAAGCCACTGATTGACTTGTTCAAGGAAAGGAAGTTCCTCCTTAAGGGCATGCCTTATGCAAGGACTTCGTAATCCTTGATGATGGTTCCCCACCTGAACTCGGTAGTGTTTTATCATAAGACTACTACGTGGTCATGTTTGTCTTGGACAACATGTTCACAGGTTTGTAGCAAAACCCATTCATGTTTTGGAGCTTGCTATCGTAGTTCATCTCTCGAGAATCCCGCAACGTTATCTCGTCGGTTTGTGTTGCAACCTTTCTTTCCAGACATGAGTATGGAATATTCTGTTACCAACCAGATTTGAATCTCAGGCAAATATGATGGTTGAAACTTCTTCCAAGAACTATGATATAGATTCCAGTGAAGTGGACACACCTAGCTGGAAGCACTATTATTGTAGTATCTTGATTAAGCCGTTTGGTCACTTTCCATGAGGATGTCGTATGACTTATTTCACAAGTTGATCCTTATGGATTTTTGTGCTCCCGAAGTCCGACCTTACCTGATGGCCATGTTGATGCTTTTAAGCACTCACCGTGGTACCTAGTACATCAAGGAGAACATTAGAAGCGGAGTGCTAAATGTCTCTCGGTCGATCATCCAGATTTTCTTCTTTGGCATTGCTAAGGAAAATCTGAGAATGTGTTATCTTCCTTTGCATCTGCACCGTCCATCACTATTCATCATGGTAGTATGTTGTGTTGCCAGGATCCTTGACACGGATGTTGGTAGAACCTTGATGAATATGGAAATGCTCAAGTTCTTGAGAGCACGTGCAAGCAAAATCATCCCTTGCGTTGTCTTCAACAAGGTAGTCCACATCATCCATTCTAGTTTAAGCAAGCCATTTCTTTGAACTCCTTCAAACTATCGTTTGAGAATTGCTTTAGGCTGGTATAGAGAGTTTCAATGATCTATGGATCAAAAGTAATTCTTTTTGCCACTTAAGGGAATATTTCTGTGAGTCACCTTCCTTAAGGTGTCTCGTTGTGGTGTCATGGCTACCCAACTCCTCGCTACGTTGACACCGTTCACCACCCTCCTAGGTGTGGGAATTCCGCTACTTATCTAAACCTTGTCATATGCTCATTTCCATCATTCTCGATGTGTTTTTGTGTCTCAACTCGAGATGTTTCAGTATTTCATTCTGCGAGTCGGGATTGTATAGTTCGATCTTTGAGAAGAACAATCCTAGTAGAGTTCCTTTCCGTCGTCACCGTGTCGATGAAACTCTCTAAAGCAAAGACGTCAAGATCAATACGATGCAATGAAGATACTTCTTCGAGAAGGGCAGTTGGATCGAGAAGACCGTGATAGCTGTGACCCCCTTTCTTCTTACCTCACGTCTTGAATCTCGGGACGAGATTCTTGTTTAGTGGGGGTGAGTTGTCACATCCCTAGCTTTGCCCTGGCCTTGGTTTAGCTTGGTTGTTGCATCATGTTTAACTTCAATTGAAATTTGAATTGAGGGAATTTTCAAAGCCTCAGAAACATTTTAAAAAAAATGATCAACATTAAATCTCTTCAAAGAAGTCCAAGAAAATGTTCCTCTTAGTCTCTGAAAATATTGGCAAGAGGTAAAAGTCAAACCAATATTTTTGGTATCTCAGAAACATTTATTTTTGGGCCTTTGAATTAACTAATTAACTATTTACTTTGGACATATATATATTTTATATAATTAATATATGTCTAATAGTTCTGGAACATTTTATGTGGTTTGGTATATATTAGTTCTAGCCACATAATTATTTTCAGCATTTTATCAAATGGTTTAGTACTTTTACTAAATCAAAACAGACAAAATAAAATAGAAAACTTTAGAAAACAGAAAACCAGAGAGAGAGAGAGAGAAGCCCACCTGGCCACTTACCTGGCCGGCCCAGTGGACAGCCCAGCCCATCTCCACCTCCCCTGTCGTCTTCCTCCTCTTGCCAGGAGGACGAAGGGCGCGTGGCCACCGCTCGCGAGCACGCGCCTCGCCAGCTCCTGCTTGCCGCCGACGCCCTGGCCGCGCTGTACGACGCCACGCACACCCCTCGACCCCCTCGTCCTCTCCCCTCTCTCCCTGGATCTCTTTCCCCTCCCCTGCCCTCTCTCTCGCGGTGCCACCGAACAGAGAGCCGCCGTCACTCGCCACCACCGCGGCCACTGCCTCCCCCTCGCCTCCCTGACCAGCCCAGAGGCTCCGCCTCGACCCCCTCTTTCTTCCACCCTGAGCCACGCCACCGGAGGAGCACTGCATCACCGTCGCCATCGCCTTCTTCAACCTCGGGTCACCGAGATCGCCGGCGACCTCCCGTCATCACCAGCCCCTCCCCGAGCTCGCCGATGCCCCCGTTGCAACCGCTGTGAGCTCCTGCCCCTAACCCCCTCCTCTCCGCATCGATTGCACCGTGTAGCCGTCGATTTCACCGGAGCCGAGACCACCTCGCCGCCGGCCATGGCACCGTCGCGGCTACAGGCGCCGTAGCTTGAACCTGAGCATGTAATCGTGCTCGGGTTGCTCCTAGGAGACGGCCCCGACCACCAGATGATCCTGCCGTGCACCAGAACACTGAACCCGCGCGTGTCCGAACTCCGGCCGCCGCGGATGACCTCGCCGCGGTCATCTCCGGCCACCCCAGCTCCTGCTGTCTGCTCTGTTAGCTGCGCGCGAGCAGCAGCTCTTCGTAGAGCCTCTCCACGCCCAAAACCATCGCCTGTGGGCATTTTCCGAAGCCCTCCGCCGCGCCTGTCGTCGCCGGCATCGAGTCGCCGGTGGGTTTGACCCCGCCGGCCTGGGGTTTGACCCCGGCTGGGCCCAGTTGACCCCTCCGGCTCAATGACATGTGGGGCCCGGCCCTGCTAATTAATTAGGATTAGTATTAACTGTTTTAGTTAAACTAATTACACTGACACGCGGGACCCACAGGTCAGATTTGACCTGGACCGCGCCCGTTGACCGCTGACATCACAGTGACGTCATGCTGACGCAGTAAAGCATTTTCTGGATTTATTTTTATATAGGAAATTCCAGAAAATGCTGCAAACTTCAAAAATTCATAGTAATTCAACCATAACTCCAAATGAAATAAATTATATATGAAAAATTATCAGAAAAATCCAATCTATCCATCTGTACCATTCTCATGCATGTTAGAACACTTTAACCTTGCTGTTTAGGTGAAACAAGATAATGCACCTTTATGACTACATACATGAGCTTACATTTGAATCTTTGATACAAATGGGTTCAAATCAACCTGTCCTAGTATACATTAGTCAAAACACATCATATTGCCATGTCATGATCATGCATCATATTGTTGCATTGCCTTGATTGCGTTTCTTCCTTGTTTGCCGGTAACCGTCCCCTCTCAGTAGACGATGTTTCGACGACGAGATCGATGACACCGATGAAGAACTATATTATCTTCAGAAGTGCCAGGCAAGCAAAAACCCCGTGTTCATTCCGATAAAATCCCACTCTCTCGCTCCTGCTGTCTTTTACTGCATTAAGATTACAACGATTCAACTGTTACTTGCTGCGGTAGTTGAACCCCTTTATCCTTTGCATGACCTGTCATTGCCACAGTAATTAGATGAAACCCACTAGCATGAGTAGGAGTTGTTTGAGTCTTGATGTGCCTACTCATACATGCTTGTCTGTCATGCCTGCTACTGCTTAGAGTTGAGTCGGGTCTGATTCATCGGGAATGAATTAGAATGGTGATGAACATGCCCTACTGTGTGTGAGCTAAGTGTGTGAACACGATTTGGTAAAGGTATTGGTGAGAGGCCATGTAGGAGTACATGGTGGGTTGTCTCATTGAAGCCGTCCTCAGGAACTGAGTTCTGTGTTTGTGATCCATGAAACAGTTACTACCACACATTGGGATCCTTAATTGACTCTCTCGGCTTCTTAATCACCCTTGTCCTCTGTCCAGGAGTTGCAAGTAGTTTCTGGTGTTTGTAGTATGCTGGGGGCCGCACGCAGCGCTGACCGTAGGGGTGGGCTGTGTTGCGGTAGGCACGTGGCACGGTGTACCGGGCGCCCGTTTGGTGTCCCAGGAACCCTGTACACATCGTTTGGGGCTGTGAGCGAAACTCCGGCCGGATCTCCTCATGGATGGAACCCGAATAGGCGATAAACCTGGACTAGAGACTTGAGTGTTTAGGTAGGCCGTGGCCGACACCCTCGCTGGGCTTCCGCTTGAAGGTTGTCGAGTACATGTCGTGTAAACGGCGGTAAGTGGTGAGAGCGTGTGTGAAGAAGTACACCCCTGCAGGGTTAACATCATCTATTCGAATAGCCGTGTCCGCGGTAATGGACTTCTGGGTTGCCTATATCAGTTCATAGACAAGTGAAAGTGGATACTCTAAAATACGCAAGATAAGCGTGAGTGCTATGGATGGCCTTCTCGTAGGGAGATGGAAGTGGATCCATAGTGGTGTATTGGATGGTGAATATGTGGACTCGTGTGCGCCACCTCAAAAGAGTCGCTTGCAGTCGTAGTTCAGGTTAGCCACCGAGTCAAAGCTGGCTTGCTGCAGTCAAACTCCACCACCCCCTTTATTGATACTAATGCATATGTAGTTAGTTCTGATGTAAGTCTTGCTGAGTACAATTGTACTCACGTTTGCCTATTTTATGTTTTTGCAGAGAGACTTCAGTCTCGCTAGTAGTACCGCTTGGACTTCGACGTTTAGCTTGATACCTCAGCTACGATCTTGTGCCCTCGGCAGGATCTGGTAGATAGTCAGGCTTCTCAGCCTTTTCCTTTTGTAGATGTCTGTACTCAGACATATTAAGCTTCCGCATGTGTTTGACTTGTGTGCTCTGAATGTTGGGTCATGAGACCCATGTTTGTAATATCTCGCTCCTCGGAGCCTAATGAATAAATACTTCAGTCGTAGAGTCTTGTTGTGATGCCATGTTGTATTTACACATATCGAGCATATTGTGTGCATGATTGAAATGCTTGGTATGTGTGGGATCCGACTATCTAGTTGTTTATCCTTGGCAGCCTATCATATGGGGAAATGTAGTCTAGTGCTTCTGAACGATAGTAGTCCGCTACAGCCCGGTTCACCGGAGTCCTGCTAGCCCAGCACTACTGCTCGGAACACTTGACTGGCCGGCATGTGATTCACTTCGTTCCTGTGTCTGTCCCTTCGGGGAAATGTCACGCGGTGACATCCGGAGTCCTGCCTAGCCTGCTACAGCCTGGGTTACCGGAGTCCTGTTAGCCCAGTGCTACAGCCCGGATTCACACGTTGATGACCGACATGCTCGAAGTGATTCATGTATGCCTGTCCTCATAGGTTAGCGCCGCTTTGGGTTCACGACTAACCATGTCGGCCCGGGTTCTTTGTCATATGGATGCTAGCGACACTGTCATATACGTGAGCCAAAAGACGCAAACGGTCCCGGGCCAGGTAAGGTGGCACCCGTGGGAGTTCCGTGCGTGAGGCCGCAAAGTGATATGATGTGTTACATGCTGGATCGATGTGGCTTAGGATCGGGGTCCTGACATCCTTGGGCTCCCCTGCCGCGGCTAGTGCGGCCTCAAGTTGGGCTTTGCACTCTTCCAGCTCCTGGGACAGTAGGGTATTCTTTTCTATAAGAGCCTGCATAACAAATGATCCTTAAATCAGTTATTCTAAATGTTGCAAGTCTCGGGGGCTACTGGCATATGTATATATATATATATACCAAAAAAATCTCTTACCCGTATGTCTTTTACATATTGCTCCGTGGCTCTGGTTAAACCATTTTGAGCGGCACGGAGGTACGCATCTCCCGAGTTGAAGGCATCCAATGCCTCTTGGGAGAAACAACGTCGCGAAGAACTGTCCGGCGACGCCTGTGGTTCATGGCACTCTCCACCTCGGAATTGGTGGCAGACAGCCTATCCGCATCCTCTGTCGGAGGAGCGTCCGGTGCATGCCTTGTGTTCGCCTCCGCTTCCGGGCCAGGCTTTGGAGCCTTGCTGGTGGAGGCAGGATTGGCAACCTCCCCGGATATAGTCCGGCGAGGTCTCTTCGTCCTGAAGAGAGCATGAGCATTAATATGCCCCGAAGGAATAAAACCTGGGAAAAAGATGGTGCGCTTTACCTTTGCGCCAGCGTCTCAGTCTGGACTACATTCCTTTTTGCCCCGCGGGGTCCCACGGCCCCTTGTTGGCTAGCCGCCGCCGGCTCGGCCTCCTGCCTCGGAAACCTCCCCTTCAAAACACGGTTGTTGTCAGGGAAACTAAAACACATGAGGATGGATTCCTTCCCAAAGTGATGAGACTCCGGTCTATGTTACCTGGGAGGCCGGGATTAGCCCTGGGTAATCGGTCGTAATGGCCACCAAGGTATCATCCTTGCTCAGCTGATGAAATACCCCATTAATTAGCTCCACAGCTATATCCGGATCCTCTTCGGAGTCCAGATCAAGGGACCGTTCTGGATCCTCGGGCTGTGGAGGACGGCTGCTTATATCCTTTACTTCCTGACGCAGTTCCTGCGTTGAAGTCGTTAGATTACATATTTGATCATGGGAATATGAAACGGATGGTAGAGCAAAATTGTCTGCTTACCCAACTCGGAGGGTTGTACATAGTAAATCCACCCTGGGGGTTGACACAGAGGAATTCCTCCTCTTCTCCCTTGTACAAAGAGGACAAGATCTTTATCTGAGCGGCAACCGAGTTCGACCCCTTACGACCGCAACGGGTGGCGTCATCTTCCTCGTTAAAATCCCACATGGGGTGGCCTCTATACTACAGTGGCTGCACCCCCCGCATAATGCATGCAGCCATGACTCCAATCATGGTTAGTCCGGAATGAGACAATAGTCTTTTCCGGCCCTTCAGGTAAAGGACATCCCTGTCACTTTCTCTCCGAGAGCTCCGTGGACACCAGCTTAAGCGTTTCTTTGAGGGAGCACTGTTGAATTCGGGGAGACCGACCCGGATAGGATCCGACAGCGGGACATCATCTATATAAAACCATTCCGAAGGCCAGTCCTCAGACGCCTTCTTTGGGGTCCCGGATAGATATCCGGTCCCGGCGATGCACCACACTTCGGCTCCGCCCACTTGATATATGGACCCCTCCTGAGAATGAGGCACCGGGCAGAATAGCCTCTTCCACAGCGCGAAATGAGCTTCAATACCCAAGAACAACTCGCAGAGGGCAACGAAGCCCGCGATATGCAATATAGAGGCGGGCGTGAGGTTGTGCAGCTGGAGGCCGTAGAACTCCAGAAGCCCCCGGAGAAACGGATGAATTGGAAATCCGAGTCCTCTTATTAGATAAGGGACGAGGCATACCCGCTCTCCTTTGGAGGGATTAGGGGCGCTCTCCGCTTGCTCTCCGCCATTATAGGTGGCGAGTCCGTCTCGAACGGGAACCATATAGGCCGGAGGGAGGAATCCCTTGGTCTGAAGCGATACTAGCTCGCTATGCGGGATGGAGCACCTCTCCCAGTCTCCCGGCTTAGGGCTGGATGGGCGAGAAGAGGAGTTGGGATGGTTGGCCATGGTGGAATGGACCTTTGCTAGATGCGCTCTGATGACTGCTTGCGGAAGGGAGAAGATGTGATTTGGATCTAAATCCCCATCTCTTTAATAGGTGGCTCATTTACGCGGCCAGGGGTGTGAATGTAAAAACACCCGGACTTTTCGTATTTGTTCGACACGTGGAAGGCCGCCATTATTGGCGAAGAAGCCAAGGAGCGCTATATTATAAAAACTGGACATTATTCAACAGGTACGCAGAGTTTGGAGAAGAACCCGCCTTGCAATGCCGAAGACAATCTGCGCGCCGGACTTGTCGTCATTGAAGCATGGTTCGGGGGCTACTGAGGGAGTCCCGGATTAGGGGGTGTCCGGATAGCCGGACTATACCTTCAGCCGGACTCCAGGACTTTGAAGATACAAGATTGAAGACTTCATCCCGTGTCCGGAAGGGACTTTCCTTGGCGTGGAAGGCAAGCTTGGCGATGCGGATATTTAGATCTCCTACCATTGTAACTGACTTTGTGTAACCCTAACCCTCTCCAGTGTCTATATAAACCGAAGGGTTTTAGTCCGTAGGACAACTCCAACATACAACAATCATACCATAGGCTAGCTTCTAGGGTTTAGCCTCCTTGATCTCGTGGTAGATCTACTCTTGTACTACCCATATCATCAATATTAATCAAGCAGGACGTAGGGTTTTACCTCCATTGAGAGGGCCCGAACTTGGGTAAAACTTCGTGTCCCTTGTCTCCTGTTACCATCCGCCTAGACGCACAGTTCGGGACCCCCTACCCGAGATCCGCCGGTTTTGACACCGACACTTTCCTCTGCATCCGCCCCCATTTCGGCCTATGGCTCAAGACTTTCAATGTCAAGCCAAAGGTGGTGCGCGGCAACCAGGCGAAGTGCGAAGGCGCCATGGTGGGCAAGATGCCCAACGTCCTATGGCTCGAGGGCTCCTTCGTGGAGACCCTGAAGGGGTGGCAATCGGGATGGTTCTACATCACCGAGCCGCATGACCCTGAATGGGTCGCAGCCCCTGAGTTCCGATCCGGACCCCCTACGCGGCTCACGTCCTGGAAAGAGACGGGCCTGTCGTGGGGCAACAAAGGAGAGGTGACTGGACTGCAAACATGCATCCAAACCCTGGTGAACAAGAAGCTCAAACTTGTCAACATAGTCCAGGTTATGCTCATCCGCCGGATCCTCCTGTGTCAACAACGGGCTTTCAACCTGTGGGAGTTCGACCCGGCGCAGCACCGAACTCTAAGCAAGCTCTTCGACACGACTTACGAAGATGCCTGGAAGGCGCTTTTCAACGGCGCCGAGGCTCCCGCATCCGCTACCGAGGATCGCGGATTTAGCACGCAGCGTCATGCTAGTGCGGTAAGCTATTTTTACCTTTTACAAGGTATTAGTTTTTCATAGTTTGACTCTATGCGGGATCTAAGCTCCCTTACCTTTGACAGGATTGGCAGGCGAAGTCCGGACAGATCAACTATCCGACTCCTTTGCCCGAAGACCCAGCAGATGCCCGTTTGACAGGGCTGCTGGTTCCGGCACCATACGTGGTGCCGGAGAAGAAGGCCAAGAAGAAGGCCACGGGGACTCGAAAGAGTGCCCGTCATGTGGTGTTGTCGGATTCATCGTCCGACGACTCCGAGACGCGCTCCTCCCGTGAAGACGAGGAGGAGGAAGAAGAAGCCTCTCCCCCTCCAGCGGGGGGAGGAAAGAAAAGGAAGGCCGCCCCAACTGGGAAGGCTGAAGGGTCCAAGAGGGGGAAAACCCTTCTCCCGGACTACTCCACCAACGCCTACGGCGGTGAAGAGGAGTGGCCGCACAGGGCCAAGCCCCTGGCAAAATCGTAAGTATCCGGATACCAGAGTAAGTTAGAGTATTCCTTTACTGCACAACTTTTCCTTACGTCGAACATGATTATGCAGTCCACCCAAGGCCGGGCTCGACGAGTCATCGAGCGGCTCCCTGGATTCATCGGACGTGAACTCACTTCCGTCCGCTGCCGCCCCCCACCCCACGGACGACGCCGATGTGCTATCCCAACAGGTGCCAAGCCAGGAGGAGGTGGTCCTGGAGGCGCCGCAAGGCGGCCTCCCGGACTCCAGCCGTAAAGGGGATAAAACCCCCAAGGGCTCCAAGTCCGGCCTTGAGCCGGACACCGCGCCGGAATCCTCAATGGTTCCCGACTGCGGCAGGCGACCTCCTTCCAAGAGGAGCAAGCCTACTGAGCTGGTGGCCCCCGTCCAACCGAAGGCACCGGACAATCTGCTGGAGGTGCTTAACGGCGCCTCCATCGACGAGGAGCACTGTACTGTGATGAGTACAGTGATCCAGAAGGTTCAGTCCGCCAAGAGCGGACTGACTGAAGCCTATGCCAGCCTTCTAACAGGCTTTGAGGTAAATAAAGGATATGTAAAAATATTACCGCATAGACAGTAGCCCCTGATGCTCTGTTCGGCGTTCGGAAAGAAAATCCGAATAGAGGATCTAATAACATTCGCAGGAGTCTAACAAAAGTAAGTCAATATGCGTATGCAGGCTTTGCTGCTGGCATTTGCCGCACTGACTGCGGAGGTGGACACGCTGAAACAGAACCTCAAGCAGCCCGAGCAAGAGCTCGGGCTTGCCAAGAAGCAGCTCGAGGACAAGGAAGGTAAGAAATACCTTATTTAAATATATAAAAGGTGCAATTGCAAAAAGTGACAGGATCAACGTGGCTATTGTAGGGGCCACAACGGAGGTGGCGACCCTTAAGCAAGCGCTGTCCGAGGCTGAGAAGAGGGCGGCCACGGAGCGCACTGAGCGGGAGAAGTATGAGGCGCAGGTTGGCGAGGTGCGGAAGAGCTCCAGGCTCTCATGAAAAAACATGAGAGTTTGGAGCTTGACTCAAGGACGCGAGAGTCCGAGCTTGCGGCGGACGTTGAGAATGCCAAGTCTGCCAAGGACGAAGCCCAGAAGGCCCTCCAGGAGGTTGAGGCGATGAAAAAGATAGCGGCGGGTAAGGCTTTCTTTATGCAAAGCAAGCATGTGAAAGTGAACTACTTGTTACTTACCCGAATCCGGAGCTCTCCAGGAGCATTCGCAGATTTGCCCCGCAGCGTGCCCGATGTCGCCGCATTCTACCGAGCCGAGGAGGGCAGCTCAACGGAGAAGGTGTTCTGGCCTCAGTATGCTGAGGCTGGACACCCTGTGCCCTTGAGCGACCAGCTGAAGCAACTGGTCGAGCTCCACAAGGTGGCCGAACAGGCCATGAAGGGCCTCATAGTTCGGCTGTGGCCTAGAGAGGCTCTGCCTGGGAGCTACTTCGGGCTGGTGCGGCGACTGGTGGAGGCTTGTCCAAGGCTCGAAGTCATCAAGCGCTCCGTCTGCATCGAAGGTGCCCATAGGGCCCTTGCCCACGCTAAGGTGCACTGGGGCAAGTTGGATGCTGAGAAGCTTGTGAAGGACGGGCCACCGCCGGGCAAAGATCATAGCAAGCCCGAGATGTATTATGAGGGTGTCTTGAAAGGCGCCCGCCTTATGGCGGATGAATGTTCAAAAGATGTAATTTTTTAGTAAACTCGCTCGTTTTGTCCTGTGCGCTGAAAACTTTTTCATGTGCGCTAAGCAATGCTTTTCTGAATTTCAAATATTACCTTCTATGCGGCCGTTTATCGAATTTGAGAGATGGCGAGTCGTCGGCTTCTGCCCCCATGCCACGAGTGCTGGGGTGTTCGGGATAAACATGAGCGCTCGTTTTCCCATTCTTGGGTCCTTCGAGGGAGGCTCTCAACACAAAGAACAAGGCAATCGGACTATAATGCTTGAACACTCTCACTTAGCCATAGAATTCTATGATTTTAAATTTCAGCGAAGCCCCTAGTATTCGGAAGACCGAGTTCGGGGCGCTATCGACGCCTAGGCCGGACAAAGCCGACTCCTCGCTCTAAGTGGCATAAGTCTTTAGGGACTCGAAAACCTCTCGAACAGCGACCAGCTCTCGCCTCATCATGACGGTCAGTTTTAGCTTTCTCCACTGAGGTGCTTAGCCAAGCTCAACTGGGGCACAATCGCAGTAGTTCTCCTAGCGCTACCTTAGCCGATATAACGGAACGTAAGGTACCAAAACATAGGAGCCGGGCAAACCCAACTATTGACCCAAGACATGATTCAGAGCCGATGCATATAATGCTATAAGTTCGGGGTGCCGCACTTGTGAAAGTGTTCGGACTTTTCACACCGTGTTGTGGGGTACTTAAGCCCCTGGCGTATTGGTCGTACCAAAGTGTATGGATGCAACATGTCATTAATGAACATATATTCATAAAAAAAGTAATGCAATAATACACAAAAGCTATGCATTGTTTATTTGAAAAAGCTGCGATCAAAGCAGAACGATACAAATAGTGCGATAAGCAAAAGGAGGGACTATTTAACATGTCCCTTCCAGGGGCAGGCTATGAAATGGTATGTGAAACAGGTATACTGCTTGTTATAGAGACCACCTGGGAGTTCCATAATGCGGCGTGGCTTTCTGCTTCCCTGGTTCTTGCATCGTTTGTGCAGCAATTGTACTGCCGGTGAGGCCTTCCGAAGAATGGAGTCCTGAAAGTAAGATAAAGGTAAGAAATCGGCAGCCCCTAGTGCGGTTTAAGCCGTGTTTCGGGCGTGCCATGATGGTGCCCCTCCCCTGTGCCCATGATATTTCCAGAGCGTAGTTATGTACGCGCGACACTGATTTCGCAATTTCGCGGGGGCTGGGGTTGGGGCCGCATTGCTACGCCTGCTCGGAACGTACCAGGAGGTCTTGTTGTAGGTTACTCCGGGCGCGCTTGACGGTGTCCGGATGTTTAATGGCCGGACTGGAGAATTGCCTTGAGAGGCTGCTTTGTACTTCCGCTGTGAGAGTCGTCGTATGCTCCTCCGTACGGAGAGAGCGTTCGGTGTTTCCATTGACCGTAATGACTCCTCGATGGCCTGGCATCTTGAGCTTAAGGTATGCGTAATGCGGTAACGCAGTGAACTTGGCAAATGCGGTTCGCCCGAGCAGTGCGTGATAGCCACTGCGGAACGGGACTATGTCGAAGATTAACTCCTTGCTTTGGAAATTATCTAGACATCCGAAGACCACTTCAAGTGTGACTGAGCCTGTACAATTGGCCTCTACACCTGGTATATATGACGCCTTTAAAGGTCGTTTTAGTGGGTTTAATCCTCGAGGGATCGATGCCCATTTTACGCACCGTATCCTGATAAAGCAGGTTCAGGCTGCTGCCGCCGTCCATAAGGACTCTAGTGAGGTGAAATCCGTCAACAATTGGGTCTAGAACCAATGCAGCGAATCCGCCATGACGGATGCTAGTAGGGTGGTCCCTTCGATCAAAAGTGGTCGGGCAGGAGGACCATGGGTTGAACTTTGGGGCGACTGGCTCCATCGCGTATACGTCCCTTAACGCATGCTTCCGCTCCCTCTTGGGGATGTGGGTTGCGTATATCATGTTCACCGTCCGCACTTGTGGGGGGAATCCCTTCTGTCCACTACTGTTCGGCGGCCGGGGCTCCTCCTCGTCGTCGCTATGTAGCCCCTGGTCTCTATTTTTGGCATTTAATTTGCCGGCCTGCTTGAACACCCCAACAATCCCTGTTGGTGTGATTGGCTGGCTTTTCGGGGGTGCCATGTATCTGGCACAAGTGGTCGAGTATTCGGTCCAAACTGGACAGGCCCGGACTATTTCCCTTGAGTGTCTTTTTCCGCTGATCGGGTTTAGAACCTCTGAATCCGGCATTAACTGTCGTATCTTCAGCATTGTCGTTGTTAATGCGGCGCTTATGCTTGTTGTGACGCGACCTGGCACTGTTGTCCTTGGTATCCGAATTACCAGGGCTCTTGGTTATGTTATTGCTACGAGCCAGTCAGCTGTCTTCTCCCGCGCAAAAGCGGGTCATGAGTGTCGTGAGGGCTGTCATAGATTTCGGCTTTTCCTATCCAAGGTGCCGGGGAAGCCACTCGTCACGGATATTATGCTTGAAGGCCGCTAGGGCCTCTGCGTCCGGACAGTCAATGATTTGATTGTTCTTGGTTAGGAACCGTGTCCAGAATTGCCTGGCCGATTCCTCTGGCTGCTGAATTATGTGGCTTAGGTCATCGGCGTCTGGTGGTCGCACATAAGTGCCCTGGAAATTGCCGAGGAATGCGGCTTCCAGGTCCTCCCAACAACCAATTGATTCTGCTGGCAAGGTGTTAAGCCAATGCCGAGCTGGTCCTTTAAGCTTGAGTGGGAGGTATTTGATGGCGTGTAGGTCATCACCGCGAGCCATGTGGATATGGAGGAGATAATCCTCGATCCATACCGCAGGATCTGTTGTGCCATCGTATGATTCAAAGTTTATGAGTTTGAAACCCTCTGGGATTTGATGATCCATTACTTCATCTGTGAAGCATAGTGGGTGTGCAGCACCTCTTTATTGGGCTATATCACGACGTAGCTCAAACGAGCTTTGTCTACTGTGTTCGGCCCGGCCAGATTTACTGTATCCGGCGTGACGACTACCGTCTCGTGCCGTGGGGCGCCCATGCGATCCGTAGATCGACCTTGTTTGCTTTTCCTTGTCCTCCCATATATCTCGTAGGTCTGGCGGTTTCCCCGTGCCTTGGTATTTTTAAAGCGGCGTCTGGGTGCAGCTTGAGTGGAGGGCCGAGAGGCCTCTCTGTCACAGCCACGCGGTGGCCGGTCGGCCGCATCATGCGCTGGTGATGTAGTTGCTTCCACTTCTGATCGGGGTAGCAACCTGCGCTTTGGGTAGCTCTTGGAGGGGCGTTCGAGTTCATACTTATCGGCCGCAAGGACTTCCGTCCATTTGTCGGCTAGCAAGTCTTGATCAGCTCTAAGCTGTAGCTGTTTTTTCTTGAGGCTGCTCGCCGTGGCCATAAGCCTGCGTTTGAAGCACTCTTGTTCGACGGGATCCTCAGGCACGAAAAATTCGTCGTCGTCAAGGCTTGCCTCGTCTTCGGAGGGAGGCATTTAATTATCGTCCTCGACCTCTCTGTTTGCCGCCCTCTCATGAGGGTTGGCTTCTCCATCCTCCTGTGCTGAATCTTGCTAGAGGGGGTTTTCTTCGGCACTGTCCGGAGTGTTATTATCTCCCGTGCTGGAATCACCGTTTTTGCTTTGGCGGGATTTAGAGCGGCGCCGCTGACGACGGCGCTTAGGCTGTTTCTTGGAGGGGTCATCCTTCGTTGTTCCATCGCCATCGCCTTCTTTTGGGGTATCCACCATGTATATGTCATATGACGGTGGCTTTCCAGTGCCCTATAGGTGCTGGTTCCTGATCGTCTCCTACATCGGCGTCCATACCATCGATGTGTTCGGAGTCGAAGTCGAGCATGTCGGTTAAATCATCGACAGTGGCTACAAAGTGGGTGGTGGGTGGGCATTGAATTTCTTCATCATCCGCATCCCAACCTTGCTGACCGTAATCCGGCCAGGGCTCTCCTGATAAAGAGAGAGACTTTAGTGAATTTAGAATATCGCCGAAGGGCGAGTGCTGAAAGATGTCCGCGGCGGTGAACTCCATAATCGGCACCCAATCGGATTCGATCGGCAGGGGCGTGGGGGGATCGGACTCTGGAGAGGAGTCCGGCACCTTGGAGTCACGGGCTTTGCAGGAGAC
This sequence comes from Aegilops umbellulata, assembly GCA_032464435.1. Classification (NCBI taxonomy): domain Eukaryota; kingdom Viridiplantae; phylum Streptophyta; class Magnoliopsida; order Poales; family Poaceae; genus Aegilops; species Aegilops umbellulata. Next base: position 251,632,088 of record CP136056.1, read on the forward strand.
AAAGCTGGTGTTCGGCTCGAACGCCATAGAGATTGCAGCCTTCGAGGCGGCGTCCAACCACCCGTCCTCGATCGGCGCAATTGGCTCCGAACTAAGGGTCGGAGCTGATGCGGGTGCGACCTCTAGGACACTGTTCGGCGGCAGAGCTAAATCATGCCCTTCGTGAGAGTACGGCGCACTCAGCTGTGGCTCGAATCCGTCGAAGATCAAGTCCCCGCGGATGTCAGCCGTGTAGTTCAGACTTCCAAATCTGACCTGATGGCCAGGGGCGTAGCTTTCAATCTGCTCCAGATGGCCAAGCGAATTGGCCCGCAGTGCAAAGCCGCCGAATACGAAGATCTGCCCGGGGAGAAAAGTCTCACCCTAGACCGCATCGCTGCTGATGATCGGAGGAGCCATCGGGCCTAAAAGTGACGACACATAGGAACTCTTAATGAAAGCACCAATGTCGGTGTCAAAACCGGCGGATCTCGAGTAGGGGGTCCCGAACTATGCATCTAGGCGGATGATAACAGGAGACAAGGGACATGATGTTTTTACCCAGGTTCGGGCCCTCTCGATGGAGGTAAAAACCTACTCCTGCTTGATTAATATTGATGATATGGGTAGTACAAGAGTAGACCTACCACGAGATCAAGGAGGCTAAACCCTAGGAGCTAGCCTATGGTATGATTGTTGTACTTGTTGTGTCCTACGGACTAAAACCCTCCGGTTTATATAGGCACTGGAGAGGGCTAGGGTTACACAGAGTCGGTTACATTGGTAGGAGATCTACATATCCGTATCGCCAAGCTTGCCTTCCACGCCAAGGAAAGTCCCTTCCGGACACGGGAAGAAGTCTTCCATCTTGTATCTTCATAGTCCAGGAGTCCGGCCGAAGGTATAGTCCGGCTACCCGGACACCCCCTAATCCAGGACTCCCTCAATAGTCATAAGAAGAATGGAGTTTGATCAGGCGCATCACCCATGGAGCATAAAACTTCAAGCCAAACAGATCAATCCCAGAAGCAGCAAGTTGTCTGATGAAGAAATCCTTGGTGTTGAATCTGATGCCATTGATGATAGAAAACACCAAAGTCTTCATGGTTACTTCAAGTTTGGCTTCAGAAGTATATCCCTTGATTGGCCATAGAGTACGCCTCAGAATATGATAAAGTGTGCGGGGCAAGTACTCGAGGTCTTTGAAGAAGAACTCTTTGGGGTATTCAGCATCTTAGGGTAGTGGCTTCATCATGCTGAGCATCTCGCTCATATTGGGTTCAGGCCTCTGAAAAATTCTCTACAGTTCATTCCTGTGAAGCTGACAACCAGGCTCATACAACTCATCTGGAGTGGGCAGGGAAGTAAGCTCAATGATATCTTGAGCTTTGCTTCATGATGTACATCTCCTGACATCCACTCAAGGACCCTGTCTTCGTATCCCTGTTGTAGCCACGGATGTGAAGAGTGGCATAGAATTGCAGCAGAAGCTCTTCATTCCAGTGCTTTTTTGTCCGTAACGAATGGCAGAGGGCCAACCTCCCTGAAGCAGTCAAGAGCTTCTTCTAGATAGGGCAGCCCAGCAATAGCTTCATAATCAAGACGCATGTGAGGAAATATTCACCCTTGATTGTATAGAATGCAGGAGTAATAGTTGCACTGCTGATAGCTCCAAAATCAATCCGAAGAGATCTTTGGCTTTGAGTATGGATTCTTGGCGCTATCAAAGAAGGTGTTGTGAACTCTGAAGCTGTTCACGCTGAAAGATCCTGGCGAAGTTGCAGCACCTGGAAGCCTTGGCAACCTTGGCTTCGGCTTCTGAACCTGAGGCCTCTGCTCCACATGATAGTCATATTGTGGTCCGGGAGCAGTGGGAGGAACCAAGAGTGGCCATCTCACAGTGACCAGTTGTCCACGATCAAAGGCATGTTCAATGGTGTGAGGACTAGGAGGTGGAATAGTGGTTTCAGTATTTATAGTGGCTTCAGGTTGGGCATGAGCTTCAGGCACCACATTTGCTTCAGGCTCCACATTGTCTTCGGCCATGGCAATGTCATTGGCTTCAGCATCATTGTTTGTGGCAGCCTCAGTGGTTTCAACCTCCGTTTGTTCAGTAGCAGGAGGGTCGGGCACAGTTACATTCTCCTCGAGAATGACTTGATCTGTAGCTGGGGGTGTGGCAACTCTTTCTTCTTCTCTTTCTCCTTGATCTTCATCGACTGATGCAGCCGGAATGTCCTCAGCAGCTTTGGCTTCAGACTCAGAGACATTCGTAGTTGGGGTGGCTTCAGGAAACACCTGACGTGCTACTGAGCTTTATTGCACTTCCCCTTCTGGAATGCTCGACGTGGTGACCTGGGGCCTGGGGCCTTTGAGAAGCCTGCGGATAGCGGGCGACGCCTATGGTGATGGAGTGGTCTGTACCATGTGGTTATCGTCGTCAAGCACCGGAGTGCTGACTTGAGGTGATGGAGTTATGGGCATCTCATCATGAATGGGGGTGTCTTGTTGAGGGCGATTAGCCCATGAATCATCCGGAGTGATTGGCGTCAAGGGACGACCAATGCTGATGAGTTCGCTGTTCGTAAGAACAGGCGATGATACCAATTGGTGCTCAAGTTGAGGAAGGATTCATCAGCATCAACATTGTCTTCACGACCAATGTCTTCAGTTGTGATGGGGTCAACAGCTGGAACTTCTTCATCTTCAGGAGCCTCTGTGGAAGCAGGCTCGTGGGTCACAAGGTGAAGCTCTTGGTTCCGTGAAGCAGGAAGAGCAACAGAAATGGGTTCAACATTGAGGGGCTCAGAGGCGGCAGCATGCTCTTTCCTTGAAGACTTTGTCTTCAACTTCTTCTTTGATGGGGCATCATCAGAAGCATTCTTGTGCTTGCGTTTCTTGGCTTCGGCTTCAGCTGCCCTTGTCTTCTTCAGCTCTGAAGCTGCTGAGGTGACCTTAGGCTTCGAGCCTGTCATGCTGGCAGGGAAGACAATGTGAGGTTCTTCCTGCCTTGGTGCCTCAATTTGGGCCACATTAGACTTCTTTTGCTTGGCAGCCATATTGGGGTCAATGCCAGGACGCCTAAGAGCCTTTCGCTTTTTAGCTTCATTCTGTGCTTGAACACATTTCTATGCAAAGTACTTCATGCGCTCTCTTGAACCTTTGGCTTCTTCACGCTTCTTGTGAAACTGTTCCTTGAGATCATGCAACTTCTTCTTCAAGATCTGAACATCTGCCACGCTAAGCTTGTCCATGTTCTTCTTGAAGTGAGCCTTCTCATAATCAATTTTGTTTTTGATTTCAACAATTTTCTGAGCCAGAGCCACATCATTGGCAATGGCTCCATGGAAGGTGACGTTGATGTCTACAGGAAGCTGAAGATCATCAATGCTGATGATCTGGTCGTCGAACCACTCATCAATGAAGTTGTTCAGTATATCAACATCAAAGAGGGGCTGATCATTGAAGATCTCCACCTCTTGCTTGCTCTTGATCAGCAACTCAAGGGCATCATCACAAAGATCTTCATCGCTGGGCAGATCAATGGTGTCATCCTCATTGCGCAAAACGGCAGTAGGAGTCAGTTCATGCCCAGAAATCTTCTTGGGCTTCTTGGCTTTCTTTGTCTTCTCGGCCTTCTTGGAGACACGAGACAAATCTTCAGATTGCACACTAGGTTCGGGAGGTGCCATGGCCAATGGCTTCATACGCGAAGATTTTGGTGAGGCAGAGGGCTTTGAAGCCTTGCTCTTCTTCTTCTTTTGCAGCTTTGGTAGAACAGGCGCTTCTTCAGAGTCAGCGTCATCAGCAGATTGATCCACAATGGCCCGCTGTGCAGCAATGTGGGAGAGGAGCCCATCGAAGTTGTCGAAGGGGTCGATGACATTAGGATTGGCATCGCGTGTGCCATCAGCCCTTGGAGCAGATGGACTAGTGTTGAAGTTGAGGCCAAACTCCTTCCTTTTTTTGACAGCAGACTCCTTGGCAAATTGATAGTTGCGCTTGAAGAGATTGTCTTCGTGACACCATAACATTGATGATGGGTCGGCATTCTATGGCTTCTGTCCTCAGACCATGCATGGGTAGAAGCCTTGAGTAATGGCTTCAGACTTGGACTTGGGCTGCAGATTTCTGAACAAAATATCTCCCCATGGGTGCTTGATAGCATTTTTCTCTGCATATTCGGCGGTGACGAAGTTGCACTTGAACCATTGCTCTGCCCAATATCTTTGAATCCATTGGATTCGGGTCTTGTGCTAGTTGTAGTTTTCCTCGGGATCTGACTTGCATAGCTCAAACAGATCTGGAGGTAAATCCTTAGTTGTGTATCCACGACATTGCCTGCCACCTTTTCTTGCTGATTTCTCAGTTGCCATTGTATTCAGACTGAATGGCTTCAGAACAGCGAATGGCTTCCTTCTACTGGTCAGACAAGAGATGGCTTCAGGGGAATGTATATGGTGTTGTAAGAACTCTGCAAATGAATGCAGACTATGAGAACCAAGGGATTCTCCCACGGACATGTACCTATGACAGCATTAGAGATGCGAGGGAAGGGGAAGAGGTCATATGCATTCTCAGAAGATTTTGAAGAAAAATCAGTTTGAAGACATTGACCTCATAGAGCGAATACATTCACTTATTTGAAGAGAGTTGGTTCTAGATTTGTACGAATCCATGAATAAGTGCAAGTGAGGAATCTAACTAGTTATGAAGCATAAGTGAATATTCTTAGCAAGATATGAGATGCAGATGGGGACAGATCCATGCTTGGAAGTGTAGAAACCACTTTTGGTTGAAGTGGATTGATTTGACAGATCAAAAAGGCAGTGAAAAGTGAGATTTGATTACCGCTGACGAACTACTAGACGAGGTGAAATTAGAGGCCGAGCAGTTCAATCTCCCACGCCCTAACTTGGCGGCGGAAAACACCTACGGCGGCGGCAGAGAGGACGAGGTCCGCGGCCGGCATGAGGACGGCGTCGAAGAAGTCGCGGCAGCTAAGCGCTTCGTCTCCAGCGTCAACGCGAGCTAGCGGAGGCGCTAGGGTTTGTGCAAGGTGGCGAGGTGGAAGAAAAGATTCGACCGCGGTGAGTGTGTATTTATAAGGAAGGGGGCAGCACAGCGTAATTACGCAGGTGCCCCTGGCGGTTCACATCTGGAGGACACGTGGCTTGCATGCAACTTATTGGAAGTTGTTCCACGTTCCCACGCACGCCTGGATTGTTGGGTAGTCATTCCAGCTTCTCCGGTATTCAAGCAAAAATGATATGGCATTAAAAACAGATTTAAATGTTTGTCTCTTTGTTTGCTGCTGACAAGGACTCAGAGAAGACGATCGACAGATTTCAATAGAATGCATAAGATTTGGACAGATAGAATTTTAGGAAGAAGCACAGAAGACACATAACATTCAACTCCGAAGTCAAATTCCGTGTTAATGTATTCACACTTAGAGTGTATGTCTTCATTGATTGAAGATATACATTACTTCGTGTGTTGCACATCTAAGTAATCAACATGCATAAGCGTTAGGATGTGTGTCCAATTACAGAACATTTGAGGATTCTAAGATATTTAGCTCACACCGCAACTTGCACAACATTTTCTCATCCAATGGTTTTGTGAAGATATCTGCCAATTGCTCTTCAGTGTTGACGTGAATGATATCAATGTCTTCCTTCATGACATGATCTCAGAGAAAGTGATGACGGATCTGAATGTGCTTTGTCTTCGAGTGCTGAACTGGGTTGTTGGCAATCTTGATGGCGCTTTCATTGTCGCAATAGAGTGGCACATGTTTCAGGTGGATGCCATAGTCCTTGAGAGTTTGTTTCATCCATAGAAGTTGAACGCAGCAAGATCCAGCAGCAATGTATTCAGATTCAGCAGTGGAAAGGGATACACAGTTCTGCTTCTTTGAAGACCAACAGACAAGAGATTGTCCAAGAAAGTGACATGTGCCTAATGTGGACTTGCGATCAACCCTGTCACCAGCATAATCAGCATCTGAGAATCCAACTAGATCAAACTCTGAGCCCTTTGGATACCATAATCCTAGTGTTGGGGTGTAAGCCAAATATCGAAGAATTTGCTTTACGGCTATTTAGTGCCGCTTGGAATCGGGCACACATGCAAATGCTAAGCATTATATCTGGCCTAGATGCACATAAATAGAGTAAAGAACCAATCATGGAGTGGTATACCTTTTGATCGAACTCTTTACCATTGTCGTCGGGACCCAATTGACCTTTGGTTGGCATTGGCGTCGTGTATCCTTTGCAGTCTTGCATTCCAAACTTCTTCAGACAATCTTTGAGATATTTCTCTTGAGATATGAAGATGTCGTTGCTCTGCCGACGAATTTGAAGACCGAGGAAGAACTTCAGCTCACCCATCATGGACATCTAATATAGCTCTTGCATCATATGTCCAAACTCATCACTGTATCTCTTGTCAGAGCAGCCGAAGATAATGTCATCCACATAAATTTGGCACACAAACAGTTCTCCATCATATGTCTTCGTGAAGAGTGTAGTATCTAGAGAACCAGGTTTGAAGCCTTTGCTCTGCAGGAAGTCTTTGAGTGTGTCATACCAAGCGCGAGGAGCTTGTTTGATGCCATACAGTGCCTTGTTGAGCTTGTATACCATGTCAAGATGTTTTGGATCTTCAAAGCTAGGTGGTTGTGCAACATACACTTCTTCTTCAATCTTGCCATTGAGAAAGGCACTCTTCACATCCATTTGGTACAAACAATGTTGTGATGGTTGGCATAGGCTAGCAGGATGCAAATAGCCTCAAGCCTAGCCACAGGAGCAAAAGTTTCATCGAAGTCAATCCCTTCTACTTGAGTGTATCCTTGAGCAACGAGACGAGCCTTGTTTCTGACCACTTGACCATGCTCATCTTGTTTATTGCGATAGATCCATTTGGTGCCAATGATGTTATGCTCGCGAGGATCAGGACGCTTAACCAATTCCCACACATTGTTTAGCTCCAACTATTGAAGCTCTTCTTGCATCGCTTGAATCCATTCAGGTTCCATGAAGGCTTCAGCAACTTTCTTGGGTTTAGATATAGAGACAAATGCAAAGTGCCCATAGAAATTTGCTAGCTGTGTTGCTCTTGAACGAGTGAGCGGACCAGGTGCATTGATGCTATCGATTATCTTCTCAATTTGTACTTCATTTGCAACACGAGGATGAACTGGACAAATATTTTGCCCTTGCAGATCATTGTCTTCAGCTTCAGCATTGACTTCAGGCTGAGCATTGTCTTCATGTTGATTAGGTGCAGAAATGATGATTTCTTCTTCAGCCTGAGCCTCTGAAGGTATGATTTCTCCAGTACCCATAAGCTTGATAGATTCACTTGGTGAGGCTTCATCTAGCACACTAGGCAGGTGCTCTCTTTGCGAGCCGTTAGTCTCATTGAACCGCGCATCCACAGTTTCAACCACTTTATAGTGAAAGAGGTTGAAAACTATGTAGGAGTGTGAAACCTTTCCGTAGCCAAGCATAAAACCTTCATGTGCTTTCGGTGCAAATTTGGAAGTGTGATGTGGATCCTTGATCCAGCACCTAGCACCAAATACTCTGAAGTAACTAAAGTTTGGCTTCTTACCAGTTAGTAGCTCATATGATGTCTTCTTTAGAAGCTTGAAGATAAACACGGTTGATGACGTGACATGCAGTGTCAATGGCTTCAGGCCAGAATTTCCATGGAGTCTTGTACTCATCGAGCATCGTCCGAGCCATCTCAATGAGGGTTCTGTTCTTGCGCTCCACGATGCCATTCTATTGAGGTGTGTAAGGATCTGAGAACTCATGAGTGATGCCCAATGTATCAAGATAAGTGTCGAGGCCGGTGTTCTTGAATTCTGTGCCGTTGTCACTTTTTATGTGCTTGATCTTGATGCCATAGTTCGTCATGGCATGATTGGCGAATCTTCTGAAGACATCCTCCACTTCATTCTTATAGAGAATTATGTGTACCCATGTGTATCTTGAGTAATCATCAGCAATGACGAAGCCATAGAGGCAAGCAGTGGTAGTAAGTTAAGAGTAGTGACTAGGGCCGAATAAGTCCATGTGAAGCAGCTCGAAGGGACATGATGTCATCATGATTGTCTTCGAGGGATGCTTGGCCCTTGTCATCTTTCAACCTTCGCAGGTAGCACACAGATGATCCTTCTTGAACTTGACGCCCTCGATGCCTACGACATGCTTCTTCTTCGCGAGAGTGTACAAGTTCCTCATGCCAGCATGCCCTAGCCTCCGATGCCAGAGCCAGCACTTTGAAGCTTTTGCTAGAAGACATACTGCTAACTGCGGTCCTAATGAGAAATCTACCATGTACAAATCGTCTTTTCGATATCCTTCAAAGACTAGAGATTTGTCAGATTCCATAAGTACAAGGCAACGATATTTTCCAAATATCACAATCATGTTCAAATCACAAAGCATTGAGACAGACATTAAGTTGAAACCAAGGGATTCAACAAGCATCACTTTATCCATGTGTTGATCCTTTGAGATTGCAACTCTACCTAGACCCAATACCTTGCTTTTACCAGTGTCAGCAAATATGATGTGACTCTTGTCAGATGGACGTAAGGTTGAGTCCATGAGAAGACTTCGATCACCAGTCATGTGGTCAGTGCATCCACTGTCCATAATCCACTCAGAAGCCTTTGGTGTCGTACCATACAGTGCAGTTAGGGGGATAGGCTTCACCAAGGGAAATGTGAAGCATAAACATTTGACGAACAAGCATATTATCAAAGTTCAGATCCTGGTTAGGGTAAATAGGATGTTTGTCAAGGAATCCTGGGACGAAATACATAGTAAGACCATTTGGACATTTTATCTTGCGTCCCACAAGATGTTTTAGGTCCCCAACATAAGCATCAGAAGCCTTTGATTTCCGGCTGGAGACCTTTCCCTGCAAAAGAGAGTTAATTTTTCTTAACCACCCACATTTTCAGGGGTGCCTTCGAAGCAATGATTCTAAGTGCAGCATCTGAGAACTTCGGCTTTGGAGCCCTAGCAAATAGCCTTGCAGGAGGTGAATAATACTCATAAGAATAAGCAGAAAAGTTCTTGGTCTTATGAAAATAGCGGTTTGACGAATCACGCTCATATTCATAAGTCTGAGTATGGTTTCGTTGCAAAACATTGGCGTTAGGGTGACTCTGGTGAGTCCACTGTCTGTATGAAGCCTTTGGTCTGGGGTTTGTCTTCTTCCTAGGTGGTGTCATGATGACATTCACCTGAAGATTCTCAAGACAACTTTTGGGCACCCAAATCTTCTTCAAAGGAGGTCCATTCCTGCAGTTAGTACCAATATACCTGGCAAACACTTCTCCATTCTAATTCTTAAACATTTTATAGTTTGCATCAAAGGATCCATCAATGATAATCGGGTTAGCACAAGTGAAGCCAGATAAGGTAGATGGATCCACTGAAGGTCCCTTTGCAGCAAACCATGTGGTTTTGGGATACTGCTCAGGCTTCCAGTAAGAACCATCAATATTCATTTTCCTCTCGAACCCAACACCCTCTTTCCTAGGGTTTCGGTTCAGAATTTGTTTCTTGATGACATCACATAGTTTCTGATGCCCTTTGAGACTTTTGTACATTCTTGTCTCAAGCAATGTCTTCCACCTGGCATTCTCATCAGCAATAGTAGTGGTATCCTCAACAGAGGGGTTAGTTACCACATCAGTAGTTGAAGATACTGTAATAGTAGCAGAAGTAGAACATTCAGCAACAGAGACAGCATTATCACGCTCAAGGCATTTTAGACATGGTGGTTCAAATCCTTCCTGAGCGGAACTGATTTGTTGAGCACGGAGTGACTCGTTCTCCTTTTGAATATCTTCATGAGCCGATCTTAATTTCTCAAGCTCTTGCTTCCTTTGAAGATAATCATAGGAGAGCTTTTCATGAGTAGTTGAGAGCGTTTCATGACGACTTTCAAGTTCCTCGTACTTAACATGAAGATTTTTAATGTCTTCAATTAAGGACTGAGTTCGGGTCATTTCCGTGTCCAACAGGTCATCGCTTTTATCTAGCAACTTTTGAATATGTTCCATAGCATTTTGTTGTTCAGTTGCAATTTTAGCAAGTGTTTTGTAGCTAGATTTAGATTCACATTCAGAGTCATCTTCACTTGATGTTTGAAAGTAAGCATCGCGTGAGTTTACCTTGGCACCACGTGCCATGAAGCAGTAAGTGGGAGCAAAGTCATCCTCATCATTAGCATCAGCGTTGGTGACGGGGCCATTGTCTTCAGTGTTGAAGATGAACTTGGCGACATACGCTGAAGCTAGAGCCAGGCTTGCCACGCCTGAATCAGATTCCTCTTCAGACTCCACCTCAGCCTCCTTAGAAGTAGACTCCTCCTCTAAATCCATCTCCTTGCCAACAAACGCACGAGCCTTGCTAGATGAGCTCTTCTTGTGTGATGAAAACTTCGACGAAGACTTGGAAGAAGACTTTGAGGATTTCTTCTTGTTCTTGTCATCAAAATCATATTCCTTGCTCTTCTTCTTCTTCTTGGTCTCATTGTCCCACTATGGACATTCAGAGATGTAGTGACCAGGTTTCTTGCATTTGTGGCATATTCTCTTCTTGTGATCACGAGTGGAAGCTTCATCATTTCTAGAGCTGGATCTTGAAGACTTTCTGAAGTCTTTCTTCTTGGTGAACTTCTGGAACTTCTTCACAAGCATAGCAAGCTCCTTTCCAATGTCTTCAGGATCCTCAGAACTGCAGTCAGATTCTTCTTCATATGAGGAAACAACCTTTGCCTTCAAAGCGCGAGTTCGGCCATAGTTGGGACCATAGATATCTCTTTTCTCAGATAGCTGGAACTCATGTGTGTTGAGCCTCTCAAGTATGTCAGACGGATCGAGAGTCTTGAAGTCAGGGCGTACTTGAATCATCAGGGCCAGGGTGTCGAATGAGCTGTAAAGCGATCTTAGAAGCGTCTTGACGATTTCGTGCTTGGTGATCTCACTGGCGCCGAGTGTGTGCTCATTTGTGATATCAGTGAGGCGATCAAATGTGAGTTGGACATTCTCATTATCATTTCTCTTGAAGCGGTTGCGAAGAACACTAATCCTTGAGTCTCTCTGGGTTGAGACGCCTTCGTTGACCTTGGAGAGCCAGTCCCAGACTAGCTTCGTAGTTTCCAGAGCACTCACACAACTATACTGTCCTTTGGTCAGATGGCCACAGATGATGTTCTTGGCAGTCGAGTCCAATTGAATGAACCTCTTGACATCAGCAGCAGTGACACCTTCACCGACCTTGGGAACGCCATTCTTGACGACATACCAGAGGTCGATGTCAATGGCTACAAGATGCATACGCATCTTATTCTTCCAGTAGGGGTAATCAGTGCCATCAAAGACAGGGCACGCAGCGGAGACCTTGATTATCCCTGCAGTTGACATAGCTAAAACTCCAGGTGGTTAAACCGAATCACACAGAACAAGGGAGCATCTTGCTCTGATACCAATTGAAAGTGCTAGTTGTCGACTAGAGGGGGTGAATAGGCGATTTTTATGGAAGTCTTCAAAAACGGGGGCTTTAAAGACAAACAGTAGAAATGAACCTGTTAACATGCAGCGGAAGGTGGACTACACTAGACAAGCCATAGTCAAGTAAGAAATGAAGTGAAAGCACGAAGACTATCAGCAGCTAGGTAGTATGGATCAGGATGGAAGATAGTATGAAGCCGAACAACAGACAATCTTTACACAGTGAAGCCAATCAGTTGAAGCAATCCGGCAATGACTTCACGAAGACAAACTGTAAAGTAGAGAGATGGGAAGGATAAAACCAGTTGCTTGGAGAGGACACGGATTTGGTAGACCAGTTCCAGTTTCTATGACAATTGTACGTCTGGTTAGGGAGGCTGAGATTCAACTCAGAAGACCGCATCTTCACCTTATTCCCCTTGAGCTAAGAACACACAGTCCTCGCCCAATCACTCTGGTAAGTCTTCAAGGTAGACTTCCAAACCTTCACAGACTTCGTTCACCGGCAATCCACAATGGCTCTTAGATGCTCAGAACGCAACGCCTAACCGGCTGGAGGATTCACATTTCTCAAGTGTAACAAGTCTTCAGATCACGCAGTTAGGAAGACTTCAGTGATGCCTAACACTCTTTGGCTCTGGGTGTTTTGGGCTTTGTCCTTGCAAGGATCTCTCTCAAATGCTTCGGAGGTGGGTTGCTCTGAAAAACGACAAAAGCCATGCACTAACTTTGAGCAGCCACCGATTTATGGTGTAGGGGGTAGGCTATTTATAGCCAGGAGGCAACCCGACCTGATTTTTCCAAAATGACCCTGGGTCACTAAGGAACTGACACGTGTCCAACGGTCAGATTTCAAACACACGCGGCAGCTTGACTTGGGCTACAAGTAAAGCTGACTCATCCAGCTCTGGATAAGATTTGCTCTCATTGTCTTCGCTCGAAGACATAGGATTTGGTTGAGCATCACATCAGTCACTGTGACTTTGTTCACTTGGACCCCACTTAACAGTGCGGTGGTTCCTATGACTCAACAAAGAAGAAAAGGAAACTACGAAATAACTATGTCTTCGTACACCAGAGTCTTCATTTGATGTCTTCTCATGTCATAGTCTTCAATATGAATATCTTCACAGACCACCATTGTCTTCAATGTCTTCACACATTTTTAGGGTTCATTTCCGGTAGGTAAACCGAATCAATATGGGACTACTACCTGTGTTGTCCTGCAATTTTCACAAACACATTAGTCCCTCAACCAATTTTGTCGTCAATACTCCAAAACCAACTAGGGGTAGCACTAGATGCACTTACACTAGTCTTTGATTGAAACTGATGATGGTGACACTTGTGTGTCTTTATAATCCTGAAGGTGTTGCATTTGGAGAACCTTCTCGCAGCCCATGTGTTGTCACAGTAGTGTTTTTTTACCCTGAAACCACAGAACAATCGTTATACAAAAAAAAATTCTATTAATATGAGTAGTATTTACAAAAAAATTGACAGGAAAAGGAAAGAGTATATAGCTCAATAGTTCCCTTTTCTAGGCCACATAAGGAATAATATATTATCTAACTGGACTAATCATAGATATATTAATCATCAATTCTTGAGCTCGTCAACTTTTTTAGGTTTCATACGCAACAATGTGAACTTGAGCAATTCTTTGAGAGTGGCTCTAGGAGTTCGAGTTCGAGCATTCTTGAAGATTTTATCGTTTTGTTGAGTCCATATGCTCCAACAGCCCATGATGACAATATCCAAAACAATAGCTGTGGGAAGTTCCACAAGAGCATCAAAGAATGAGATGCCTATGTGCTTATTGGGCATGTTCTTCTACCAGCATGTAACGCCCTCGATGCGGCTATATCTCCTACGTGTCGAAGCACGACTTAGAGACATAACCGCATTGAAAGCAATGTCGCAAGTGAGGTAATCTTCACACAACCCATGTAATACATAAGGGAAAGAGATACATAGTTGGCTTACAATCGCCACTTCACACAATACATGAGTAAAGCATTACATCATACAGATACAATCAAGGTCCGACTACAGAACCAAAATAAAAGAAGACTACCCCAAATGCTACACAGATCCCCGATCGACCCCAACTGGGCTCCACCACTGATCAACTGAAAAGAAACAACTCAAAGAACAAGATCTTCATCAAGCTCCTCCTTGAGCTCGGGTGCATCACCTGCACGATTTCATCGGCACCTGCAAACTGGTTTTGGAAGTATCTGTGAGTCACGAGGACTCAGCAATCGACACCTGCACTATTTAAGCCTAAAGGTAGGACAGGGTAGTGAGGTTGAGCTGCAGCAAGCGACTAGCATATATGGTGGCTAACATACGCAAATGAGAGCGAGAAGAGAAGGCAAACACGGTCGAACAACTATGATCAAGAAGTGATCCTGAAACTACTTACGTCAAGCATAACTCCAACACCGTGTTCACTTCCCGGACTCCGCCGAGAAGAGACCATCACGGTTACACACGCGGTTGGTGTATTTTAATTAAGGTCAACTTCAGGTTTTCTACAACCGGACATTAACAAATTCCCATCTGCCACATAACCGCGGGCACGGCTTTCGAAAGTTCAAACCCTGCAGGGGTGTCCCAACTTAGCCCATGATAAGCTCTCGCGATCAATGAAGGATATTCCTTCTCCCCGGGAAGACCCGATCAGTCTCGGAATCCCGACTACAAGACATTTCGACAGTAATAAAACAAGTCCAGCAAAGCCGCCCGATGCGCCGACATCCCGATAGGAGCTGCACATATCTCGTTCTCAGGGCAACACCGGATAAGCTAAGCATACAGGTACCAACATAACCCAAGTTGCCAAGGGACGGTCCCGCACGGTGCTCTAGTTTGGACCAACACTTAGACAAGCATTGGCCCGGGGGGCTAAATAAAGATGACCCTCGAGAGAGTGACTCCCAAGGGAAAAGTAGGTGGTGGTGAGGCAAATGGTAAAACCAAGGTTGGGCCTTGCTGGAGGAGTCTTATTCAAAGCGAACTGTCAAGGGGGTCCCATAAATCACCCGACCGCGTTAGGGACGCAAAAATCCGGGAACATAATACCGATATGACGGAAACTAGGGCGGCAAGAGTGGAACAAAACACCAGGCATAAGGCCGAGCCTTCCACCCTTTACCAAGTATATAGATGCATTAATTAAATAAGATATATTGTGATATCCCAACAAGTAAACATGTTCCAATCAAGGAACAACCTCTCCATGTTCCAACAAGGAACAAACTTCATCTTCACCTGCAACTAACAACGCTATAAGAGGGGCTGAGCAAAGCGGTAACATAGCCAAACAACGGTTTGCTAGGACAAGGTGAGTTAGAGGCTTGGTTTAACAATATGGGAGGCATGATAAGCAGGTGGTAGGTATCGCAGCATAGGCATAGCAAAAGAGCGAGCAACTAGCAAGCAAAGATAGAAGTGATTTCGAGGGTATGGTCATCTTGCCTGAGATCCCGCAAGGAAGAAGAACGAGTCCATGAAGAAGACAAACGGACGTAGACGAATGGATCCTCACAATCGCAACGTTATCGGAACTAACCCGAAGAAGCAACACCAGAAAGAAGCAAACAACAAAGTAAACAACCACCACATAAACATGGCATGATATGCGAGATGCGGTATGCAATGCATATGCGTGCTCCGGAAGGACAAAGATGAACAAGGCATAATCTTGGCAAACCAAGTATGCCACTGGAAAGGTGAGGTGATTTCGGTAGAAATCGATATAAAGATCACCGGAATCGGATGCACGGTTTGCAAATGACAAGCAAATCAAGAATGACATCTCTACCATTAACAGCATGATGCTACTTAGCAAGCAACAAGAAATTAAGCTACTGCACCCAAACATATCAGCAAAGCATATGGCTGTGATCTACTCAAGATGCTTGACAAAAGATGAACACTGATCTACGGCTAAATCGCACCATAACAGGTTCAAACAAGCATGGCAAAAGTGCAAAAGATAACAGGTTCACAGACTTGTGAAAATACTAACATGCCAGAATTAACATCAGGATGACATGTTTAGAGCAAGGAAACAACATGCTACAGGAACACAATATAGCAAAGCAAGGCATGGCATGAATCTACTCAAAGCATAGAACAAAAGTCCCTTACTGACCATGAGCCAAAAAGGACCATAAAATATAATAATACCCATGTCAATTAAGCAAGTTTCGTTACAGATTTCAAACTTGGCAGAAAACTGGTCATGTCAAAACAGATAACAAGTAGGCATGTTTACGAGCTCGATGCACTCACTACAGAGCATTGCATGACAAACCAAGCATACAACCAGCAACTAGACATGGCATAGAAGCTAGACATTGCAAGAACAACAACATAGCATGCAAGGATCAACTACAACAAGCTTGGCAAAATCGAATAACATGTAAACAATCTGCCAGTAACATTTTTTAGCAAAAGTAGAGCTCGATTGAATCAAGCTATGGCACTCCATAATTATAAACAAAGGCATGGATGGATAGAGCAAATCCATATGCTCAA
Organism: Aegilops umbellulata; assembly: GCA_032464435.1. NCBI lineage: Eukaryota > Viridiplantae > Streptophyta > Magnoliopsida > Poales > Poaceae > Aegilops > Aegilops umbellulata. The sequence goes on from CP136056.1 coordinate 251,648,166, forward strand.
AACACTCTTACTGATCATGCTCAAAAAGGGCATACATCTCGCTGAAACAACATGAACACATGGCATAAAAATAACAGCAGGATATGACGGCGAAAATACTAAGTCTCTGAAATCAGCAACAATAAGTACCCTAGTTTGCATGCTTGTGCTAGTCACCACAAAGATCACAAAAATACATGGCATACACCCCTGGAAATATAGCATGGCATATTACAAAACACATGTAGGACTCAAGTTCATAGGATGCACACATCAATCATGGCAAAAATGACAAACGTGCAAGTGCTGATACAGATCTGAAACTAACATCACATAGCCCTCTTCTAACAGTATTTCGGGCACCAAGATGAGCCCAAATGAAAATGATGCAATGTAATGAAATGATGTACTCGACGAGGCGAACAATTTGACATATTACACGCACGAAACGGAGCAGTATGCAGCATGTTATGATGCGATGAACATGGCATGATAATGATAGAATTCCAGGACTTAGAAGATTTCGGGGCAACCTCAGATTTCGGCACGGGTTGCGATGCGCGGCCGGATCTCGCCGGAGAGACGCCGGAGAGGAGGGAGAAGGCGGGGATCGACGGATCCGGGGCCGGGGAGACCGGATCTGGGGCGCCGGCGGCCGGAGGAGGCGGCGCGGCGAGGTCGCGGGGAGGCGCCGGGAGGCGGGGATCGACGGGCAGAGCTGCGGGGCGGCACGCGGGAGGCGAGGCGGCGCCGGCGACGGGAAGGCGGGAGGCGCGGCGCCGGTGGCTTGCGGTGGCGCGGAGGAGGAGCGCCGGCGCGGAGGAGGCGGCGCACGGGCGGCGGTGCGAGCAGGGCGGCGGCGCGGCTGGCAGGCGCGGGCTCGCGCGGAAGCCGAGGCGCGGCGGCGGCGAGCGGACGGCGGCGGCGGACGCGGGCCGAGCAGGCGGACGGCGGCGGCGGCGCGGGCTCGTGCGGCCCCGATCCGGGTCCCGCGGGCCGCGCGGTGGAGAGAGGAGAGAGAGGGTGAGGTGGCGTGCGTTGGTTGGTGGAGAGCGGCGGCGGGGTGACGTGGCGGCTCCCCATTGGTCCGGGTGAGGTGGCCGGTGGACATGTCCGGCGCGGACGGACGTGTCCGGCGGCGGAGAGGGAGCGGGGCTAGGGTTTCATCTGCGATTTGGACGGGGGAGGCACATATTTATAGGTAGAGGGGGCTAGGAAGCTCCAAATTGAGTGCGGTTTTCGCCCACACGATCATGATCGAACGACCGAGAACATGGAGATGACTTAGATGGGTTTTGGGCCACTTTGAAAGGGGTGTTGGGCTGCACACCAAAGAGGCCTTTACGGTTAACCGTTAGAGTATCAAACGACCTCCGAATGACCAGAAACTTGACAGGCGGTCTACCGGTGCTATAACAAGGCCGCTTGGCAAACCTCGGTCCATTCCGAGAAAGTTTAATACCCGCTCATGGAAAAAGGTAAAAGGGGACGCCGGAGGACGTAGGAGCGCCGGATTGCAAAACGGACAATGGGGAAAAAGCTCGGATACATGAAACGAACACGTATGCGAATGCGATGCACATGATGACATAATATGAAATGCAGATGATGACATGGCAAAGTGCAACACGCAAGCACATGACATGGCAAGGACGGCGAATAACTGGCGGACACCTAGCGCATCGAAACCGGGGCGTTACACAGCAACTTTGAGGAAAAGTACAATCCAGAAGAAGACTTTGTAGATCGGCATAGCAGCACTTTTCCAGAGTTTAGTGAACATGCTATGAGCCTTATCTGGTCCCTTGAGATGTGTATACATTTTATTGATAAGAGTAAGTATGGCCCCAAGGATAGATCCATTTGTCATTATGAGCCAAAACCTATCTTTCCTGAAGGAAAGTCTGAAGCAGCAAGAATGGGGTGTATGCTTGAGTGGAAAGTGGTCTATTGAGTAAATATTCAAAGTGTTCTTTGATACGTCCATTTTGCATCATGTTTTACTAATATTATTTATAATTTTTTCAATCAATATAACACTCTGTGGAGCAATTCTAATGTCTTTTCTCTCATAATATGCAAGGTTTACACGAAGAGGGAGATTATCGGCAGTTGGAATTCTGGACCTGAAAAAGCTATGTTAGAGATACCTATTCTGCTATCTCCAAAATGAGATGAAATTTTACTGAGATTTATTTTGGAATAAATCAAAAATGCTGGAGCAAGGAAGTACCAGAGGGGGACACCCAGGTGCACACAAGGCACCAGGGCGCGCCTGCCCCCTGCACCGGGGCGCGCCCTGATGGGTGGGGGGGCCCCTGGCCAGCCCCGGGTGCCCATCTTTTGGTATATAAGCCCATTTGCCCTAGAAAAGAAATAAAGAGAGGACTTTCGGGACAGAGCGCCGCCGTTCGAGGCAGAACTTGGGCAGGAGCACTTTTGCACTTCGGCACATCGATTACGCCGGTGATACGTCCCTCCGGGAGGGGAAATCTAAGTCGTCATCATCACCAACAACCTTCTCATCGTGGTAGGGCTAATCTTCATCAACATATTCAACAACACCATCTCATCTCAAACTCTAGTTCATCTCTTGTATTCAATCTTTGTATCAAAACCTCAAATTGGTACCTGTGGGTTGCTAGTAGTGTTGATTACATCTTGTAGTTGATGCTAGTTGGATTATTGGGTGGAAGATCATATGTTCAAATATATTATGCTATTCAATACCCCTCTGATCTTGAGCATGAATATGTTTTGTGAGTAGTTACTTTTTTTCTTGAGGACATGGGAGAAGTCTTTTCATAAGTAATCATGTGAATTTGGTATTCGTTCGATATTTTGATGACATGTATGTTGTTGATTCCATTAGTGGTGTTATGTGAATGTCGACTACATGACACTTCACCATCTCTGGGCCTAACAGAATACATTGTGGAGTAGTAATTAGATGATGGGTTGCTAGAGTGACAGAAGCTTAAACCCTAGTTTATGCGCTATTCCGTAAGGGGCTGATTGGATCCATATGTTTAATGCTATGGCTAGATTTATCTTAATTCTTCTTTCATAGTTGCGGATGCTTGTGAGAGGGGTTAATCATAAGTGGGGGGCTTGTTTAAGTAAGAGCGGCAACCAAGCACCGGTCCACCCACATATCAAGTTATCAAAGTAGCGAACGTGAACCAAACAAACATGATGAAAGTGACTAGATAAAATTCCCGTGTGTCCTCAAGAATACTTAGGTTATTATAAGAGACTGTTCCGGCCTGTCCTTTGCCACAAAAAGGATTGGGCAACCTTGCTGCACTTTTATTACAGTTACTATTATTTGCTCATTACAAATTATCTTGCTACAAAACTACTCGTTATCAATAATTTCAGTGCTTGCAGAAAACACCTTGCTGAAAACCGCTTGTCATTTCCTTTTGCTCCTCGTTGGGTTCGACACTCTTACTTATCAAAAGGACAATGATTGATCCGCTATACTTGTGGGTCATCATTCTTGTACCATGACTTCCTGAAGAGGGATCATGTCCTGATAATTGAAGGAGTGCAATTCTGGATAAGAGAGTGTCAATTCTTGTTGCCTCCACTGGTATTCCCAAATCAAAACAGTTTGCCATTACCAGCTTCGCAAGAGGCAATTTGTTTATAGAGAGGTGGAGCTTAATAATAGATCTCCACCAAAATGATCCAGCTTTTCTATCCGTTGGTGGTCCATGTGAGTAGTAAGACTCCCAAATAATACTAACCTAGGGCAGATCCTGTTGGGAACTCGACAAAGGTAATGAGTCAGGTATAATACTTGAGTTTGATTGTGTTAAATCTTTTATGGATACTGAAGCTTTTCATAAGTTTAGCACTAGATATGGACTTGACTCTTAGATAGTAGCTTCATTTTGTGAATCATTTTCTACTCATGTTGATCTCCCTAAGGAGAAGTGGTTTAAATATCATTCCCCTGTTAAAGAAAAGATTGAGGAACCGGTTATAGTTAAAGAAGAAACTATCATTTTCAATGTTGATTCAGTTGTTCCTACAGCTTATATTGAGAAACCACTTTTCCATGTTAGGATAAAGGAACATGCTAAAGTTTTAACCGTGGTGAACAACACTAATATTAGAGCACCTAGACCCTCTGAAAAAATCAAAGTAGAAACTAATTTTACTATGGTTAAAGATCTCTTGGTCGATAATATAGATGGGCATGTTATTTATTTCTGTGATGAAGCTACTAGAATTGCCAAACATGATACTAAAGATAAGAATAAGCCCGTTGTTGGCATGCATGTTGTCTCAATTAAGATAGGATATCATTGTTATACTAGCGAACACATCTTTCAAAAGTGCCCGTTTTTCTCCATAGGATAAAAGTGTGGAGCAACTAGAGAGCCTTCTCTCAATCCTTTGCAGCATAGGGATTATAATGCGGAGCATCCTACGGACATCACCATGTCAAGATTCCGTTCGACAAGTGACACGTGCGACATCTACTTCACATACATCAAGGTTAACATCTCCTTTACATGTGTTCACTTGACCCCTTCGAGGATGGTATACTACATGACATCCCTCTCGTGTACATGTATAGGTATTACCGGAGCTTCATCAACGACGAGGAGGAGTTCAAGTGCAAGAGAACATCTACACCATCCAAGAAGGGAGAAGGAGGAGAAAAAAACACCCCAAGACACGAAGCATCGGAGCTCTCTGGACACCCCGGGTGCCCGCACCATCCACCCCCGGGTGCCCGGACCCGCCAGCCACCAAGGGTGCGGCCCCTTGGATGCCCCGGGTGCCCGGGCCTCACACCCTCGGGTGCCCCCCCCTCCCCAGGTGCGCCCTGGGTGCCCGGACTTCACCCCTGGGTGCTCGGCCCTCCGTCTCTAGGCAAGCCCCGGGTGCCCGGACCCTCCACCGTGGCTACGCGTATTTCGGGATAATTTACCTATGTACCCACCAATTCATCCCTAGCTTATATATACTCCTCACCTAGCTCATTTAGAGGATAGAAAAGTATATGTGAGATATTGAGAGAGCTTTTCTCATCTTCCTCCTCTTGGAGATCATGACCTCCTAAGGGAGAAAATCCTCTTGTGGATGTCAAGGCCTCCTCTTGGAGAAGGATCCCCATTATAGGATCATCAAGAAATCTTTCCTCATAGGATTGGGATTAACTAGTTACCTCTTGTATCTTCTTGTGTTAGATTTGGACCTTTGTTTCTCTCTTGGAGTGATTGGATCTAGCACATGTGTGATTGGATCAAGTCAATTTGAGTGTTCCTCTTGTTTTCCCCCTTTTGTGTTCTTCTTGTTCTTGGGGATTTCCCCTCCAATTCGTGAAAGATCTCCATCTAGGGTTCCACCCTACAACATCTTGATATCATGAGCAAGGTTGATTCACATCTTGGAGTCCCATTCCCCCTTTGCTAGCCTAATTTCGTTGCTTTTTAGTCCCAATTTGAAAATCCCCAAAAATAATTAGCTCATAATTTTTTCTTGCACTTTGTTTGTTCTTGTGAGATTTTGTTATTTTGGTCCATGGATATGTTGTTTGGCAAGTGGATCTATCCTTCCCACATCCATCCCCACCTTTCCCACCACGAAATCCACCGAAATCTTGCAGTTCCCACAAATTTTGCCAAATTTGGCCACCACCGGGTGCCCGCACCCCAAACCCTGGGTGCCCGCACACCCGGGCAATTTTTGCCCACCACCCTGACCACCCGTGCACCCGCACCTCGTACCCCCGGGTGCCCGCACCCCCCCAGTTTCAGCCCACTTCCAAACACCGTTTCGGCCATAACTTTCACTCCCGAAGTCCGATTTTGACGTTCTTTAGCTTGTTGAGTAGCTATTGACATCCCCCATCCATCTAGATAGGTTCCAACATCATTTGACTCCATCATAATTTTGGCATTTTGGAATTTTTGCCTAGGCCATCCACCATATCGTCTGCAAAACCACCATAGCTTTCCGCAACCTAACCCATTTTAACCCATATAGCATTTGTGGTTGCTTGAGTGGTGACTTGAGTCTCCTAAGGTGTTTCGGCTAATCAGGGACGGTTGCTTCTTCATCAACCACCACCACCACTTCCGCATTGCCAACTTCAGAACCACCAACGCATTCCGCTACCACCATTTGACATTTTCCTTTGAGATTTTGAGTTTGCGGTTTTTTCCGTTTCCTAGGGTGTTTCGGCTAACTAGGAACGGTTCGACATCGAAAACACCGCCGCTCAACTTTGACAAGGATTCTACATCGACCACCTTCACCAATTTGACATCCTTACCGCAAGCAAGAACGGTAACCTCTATATCATCTTGGTATCGTGGTACCCCATCATTGTATATTCCCCTTGCCATTACATTGTTAACCCCTTAGCCCATTTTGCGTCACTTGCCTACCGAGACTAGCCATTTGAGTATTGTCGGCAATGTTACTTATGCACATTACTGATCCATACCTTCCATTGCATACATACCATATCATCTTGGTATCATCATATCATCCCTTGTGTCACAACATTGTTCCCGCATATACACAATTGCTATCTTGGTTCGAGCATTTCTCATAAGTGGCCATATAAAAAAAGAGAATAAGCTTTTAAGAAAAAAGAGAGCAAAGCATCTTGTAAGCAAGAGCCATAGCATCGCCACATTGCATACCTGATCGCTCTCTGACTATAGCACCAGAAAAGCTCCTGTCTGCTAGGACTACGTTGGTATTTCCCCAAACAGGAAAGGATGATGCATCACAGCGATGGTAGGTACTTCCCTCAGTGAAGAAACCAAGGTTATCGAACCAGTAGGAGAACCAAGCAACACAACGTAAACAACACCTGCACACAAATAACAACACCTCGCAACCCGACGTGTTAAAAGGGTTGTCAATCCCTTTCAAGTAACGATGCCAGAAATTGTAATAGATTGAAATAATAGATCACAAATAAAATAAAGAACAGCAAAGTATTTTTGTATTTTTGGTTTAATAGATCTGAATAAAAATGCAAAGGAAAAGTAGATAGCAAGAAAATATATGAGGAAGAAGACCCGGGGGTCATAGGTTTCACTAGTGGCTTCTCTTGAGAAAGATAGCAAATGGTGAGTAAACAAATTACTGTTGGGAAATTGATAGAACCTCAAATAATTATGACGATATCCAGGCAATGATCATTACATAGGCATCACGTCCAAGATTAGTAGATCGACTCCTGCCTGCATCTACTACTATTACTCCACACATCGATCGCTATCCAGCATACATGTAGTGTAAGTTCATGGAAAAGCAGAGTAATGCAATAAGAACAATGACATGATGTGGACAAGATTCGTTTATCTATTACGTAGATCTAGATCCCATCTTTTTATCCTTAGTAGCAACGATACATACGTGTCGGTTCCCTTTCTGTCACTGGGATCAAGCACCGTAAGATCAAACCCACTACCGGGAACCTCTTCCCATTGCAAGATAAGTAGATCAAGTTGGCCAAACAAAAGCCAAATATCAGAGAAGAAATACGAGGCTATAAGAGACCATGCATATAAGAGATCAAAGAAACTCAAATAACTTTCATGGATATAAAAAGATATGACTGATCATAAACCCAAAGTTCATCAGATCCCAACAAACACACCGCAAAAAGAGTTACATCATATGGATCTCCAAGATACCATTGTATTGAGAATTCAGCGAGAGAGAGAAAGCCATCTAGATACTAACTACGAACCCGAAGGTCCACAAAGAACTACTCACGCATCCGGAGAGGCACCAACGGAGGTGTTGAACCCCATCCGAGATGGTGTCTAGATTGGATCTGGTGGTTCTGGACTCTACGGCGGCTGGATGAATATTTCATCGACTCCCATAGGGTTCTGATATTTTTGGGGTATTTATAGAGCAAAGAGGCGGTCCGGGGGGCACCCGAGGTGGGCACAACCCACCAGGGCGCGCCTGGGCCCCCAGGTGCAACCAGGGCGCAACATCTTCCATTTATCCCATAAAAATCATCATGGAGTTTCGTGGCATTTGGAGTCCGTCTGGTATTGATTTTCTGCGTCGTAAAAAACATGGAAAAAGAACAACAACTGGCACTTGGCACTATGTCAATAGGTTAGTACCAAAAAAATGATATAAAATGATTATAAAACATCCAAGATTGATAATAAAACAGCATGGAACAATAAAAAATTATAGATACGTTGGAGACATATCAGCATCCCCAAGCTTAACTCTTGCTCGTCCTCGAGTAGGTAAGTGATAAAATAGAATTTTTGAATTTTTGATATGGAGTGTTGTCTATCATGTCATATCATATCCCTTTTCTTTTTAGCATGGACATTTGGACTTTTATGTGATTCAAAGCAATAGTCTAGTTTTGACATAATAATTTAGATACTCAAGCATATAAACAAGCAACCATGTCTTTCAAAATATCAATGCTAAAATAAGTTATCCCTAGCCCATCATGCTCAAACATTGATCCATTCATGAAACACACTCAAATATTAGCTATACCTAATACTTAAGTACGATCATATTGCCTCCTAGTTGGTGCTTTTTATAAGAGAGATGGAGACTCAAATTTCAAAATAAAAATTGCATAAAGTAAAAGAAAGGCCCTTAGCAGAGGGAAGTAGGGATTTGTAGAGGTGCCAGAGCTCAAAGCAAAAAAAATAGAGATAAAAACATTTTGGGATATCCCACCAAGGAAAACGACTTAGAGTGCCCAACACTTTCCATGCTAGATATGCCATAGGCGGTTCCCAAACAGAAAATAAAGTTTATTCCTTTTTCCACCATACTTTCACTTTCCATGGCTAACCGTATCCATGGTTGCCCTCCATACCAACACTTTCCAAGGAATTTATTATTTGACAACATAAACTAAATTCATTTTTGCATTTTGGGACTGGGCATCCCTAAGACCTTTGCCTTTCTCTCGCGCAATGAAAAGTGAATAAACACTCATCTTGAGAATAACACATCCAGCATGGAAAATATTAGCCACCCGTTACCGTTCCACGAGCGAAACAAACACACAAAAGAGAAGTTTATTTTGAAAATTAGAGATGGCACATGAAAAATTGCTTAGAACGGCAAAAGAATACCGCATATAGGTAGATATAGTGGACTCATGTGGCAAAACTGGTTTAAAGGATTTTGGATGCACAAGTAGAGGTCATACTTGGTGCAAAGTGAAGGCTAGCAAAAGATTGGGAAGCGACCAACCAAGAAACGGATAATCTCAAGTATAATTAACACCAAATAATGCACCACAAGTAGGATATAATTTTCATTACATGATTATTGACTTCCGTACTTGCATAGAGAATCACAAACCTTAACACCAATATTCTTACTAGAGCACAATTACTCATCAACATAACTCACATATCACACCATCATATCTAAAAACTATTACAAAGAATCTAGTTTATTTTGTCCAATGATCTTCATGACATTCTTTTTCTTTATCCTTCTTGGATATCTATCACTTTGGGACTAATTTTCATGTGTTGCTTTTCATAAGCTCAAACAAATATAAGTGAAGATCATGAGCATAACAAATTTTCTTTCTCTCAAAATAGTTTAAGTGAAGCAAGAGAGAATTTCTTAAAAAAAATTACTAACTCTCAAATAAATTTAAGTGAAGCAAGAGAGCATTTCTTCAAAAAATACTAAGCACACCGTGCTCAAAAAGATATAAGTGAAGCACTAGAGCAAGTCCTAGCTCATAAAAGATTTAAGTGAAGCATAGAGAGTAATTCTAACAAGTCATGATATAATTTTGGCTCTCTCAAATAGGTGTGTCCAGCAAGGATTGATGACTTAAAACACAAAATAAAACAAGCAAAGACACATATCATACAAGACGCTCCAGGCAAAACACATATCATGTGACGAATAAAAATATATTTTCAAGTAAAATACCGATGGTCGTTAGAAGAAAGAGGGGATGCCACTCGGGGGCATCCCCAAGCTTAGTTGGTTGCTCATTCTTGGATAATAGCTTGGGATGCCGGGGCATCCCCAAGCTTAGGCTCTTTTATCCTTCTTTCATCCATCGTAAGATAACCCAAAACTTGAAAACTTCAATCACACAAAACTCAACACACTACAAAAAAAAATACACTTCCATGATGATACGTGTTTGTCACGGTAGGTCCCTTTTTTTGTCATGCATGTACATCCATGACAAATTTATGACAGAATCAAGATATTCATACATGTGCTGTCGTAGAAGTGTTCCATGACATTACCAAAATTATCATCATGGAAGTGTCCACTTCCATGACGATAAATCATGTGTCACAGAAGTGCTTTCGTCAACGGTGACTGACACGTGGCATCCACCGTAACGGAACACCGTTAGGCTATCGGGTCGGGTTTTGGATCCGATAACCCGTTAATAGCCCTGACCAATGGGAAATTTCCACGTGTAAAATTCTTATTGGCCGGACAAAACACGTGTCAGCTCGTCAGTGGGTCAGATAGGCGCTTATGATACGTCGACACGTGGCACGCCCAACAGAGGCCCATTCCTGTGAAAAGGCCGGCCCGTTTGACTTGGTCAAAAGCTGGCGGGCCGGCCCATGGAAAGCCTATTAACGGCATGTTCGCATATAGCCCATTTACAGCCCGCTAACCCAAGGCCCGTTACGCCCTATCCGAATTAGGCCCAGTAGCATCATCTGGGCCATCCAATATGATTCCAGCACGTTTTCACTTCTGGCCCATGTATGGCCCATGACGTCTTTCGGTCCATATGAGGCCCTATGTAACTCTTGGCCTATTAATGGCCCGTGGTGAAACTAGCCCATAATGAACAGTGTGTCACCTTACATCCATTAACGGCCCATGGGGAAACTGGCCCGTAATGAACAGTGTATCACTCTATACCCATTAACGGCCCGTTATTCTGTTGGGCCATTTCCAGCCCATGTTATCTTTCGGCCTTCTCAGAGCCCATTTATTCTTGGGCTCATTTCCAGCATTCGTTTACTTACGGCCCGTTACTGTCATTTTCTGCTTGTGGGCCAAATTCAGCCCGTGGTTACAGTCGGCCTATTTGTGGTCCGTTAATACGTTGGGCCATTTTCATAGCGTCATCAAATACGGCCTATTAACGATGGCCCGTTAAGGTCGGCCCATGAACGGACGATTCCAACTCTAGACTGTTTACGGCCATAATGCGGCCTGTTATTGGCCCATGTTTGGCCAATCGATCATACGACCCGTATAAGGCCCATTGATGATACGGCCCGTAGAAGGCCTACTGTTTCTACGGCCCGTAAAAGGCCCACTGTTTCTACGGCCCGTAGGAGGCCCAGTGTCACTACAGTAAATATTATCCCATAGTTATTGTGGCCTATTTTTAAAAATAGGTTATTGCAGCCACTAGTTAACCGCGGAAAAATAACTGCAATGACTACAAGCAAACAAATAAACAAGACAACAAGGAAATAAATAAGCAAGCAACTAACGCTAGGCTATCACGGCTATTACACATATTACATCCACTGGGCATCAAAGTTCGCCACCAGTGCAAATATAGGGAACAAAGCAGCATATCATATACACTGGCCGTCAAAATTGGCCACCAGTGCAAATAAACGCGGCAGCAAAACAAGAGCATAACTGAAACAACTTCAGAAGAGCTCAAGAAACGTTATCCTGGGTATCCACCATGCTGGCAATAAGCTTAGCAAGCTGATTAGCTTTGTCCTGTTTCGCGCTAAAATCCTCCAACGCTTGTTGTTGCACCAGAAAGTATGCATCTGAATGCTCCAGGGACTTCCGCAGTCCTTCTGCTTCTTGTCGCAGCACAGCTGATCGATGTCTTTCAGCTTGTAGTTGAGACTCAAGAAACCGAACTGATTTAGACAGTGAGTTTGAATAGCTTGTGCAAGCGGTAGTGGCCAGTAACTCCAACAATAAACCAAGACAGGATGTGTCACTATCCTGAACCTTATTTGCATTACTTCCTTTACCGTTGCTTAATAAGGCACTCTTCCCCAATATTCTGTCAGCATTCTAAAAGAAGAAACAAGCAGACACATAACAAGTTTAGCATGTACTACTATATGAAACTCATTTCGGTGAACCAGTTCATTAGTAAGGTGGACAGGATTAAACTACCAAGTCTTCTATTGCCAAGTACTAGTACATAATAAAAGCATCAAACAAACATATATCTATGTCCTATGGTAGCAATGGAATCTTAAATTAGAACAATTGTTCTTCAGGTTTAGGCACTTGTTCTACATGAACAGAGTATAGTAAAACGCAAGAATATAATACTTAAAAATAGAAAATGAGCTCATAGACCTTACCACATTCTTGGTTCGGGGCCAGTACAGAACAAGGCGTTCCCAGTCATCGTCCAGTAAATGTGTCTCAGGAGAACGTAAGGGAATTTGATGAGTTTCTTTGCTGGTGAAGTACGTTTTCTTTAGGTAATTCCGATACTGCCACCAAGCATTCTTGAAGATAGCAGAGGTATTAGCACGGGTTACCTCATCCTGAGTTTCCAAATCGGTCCTTCTCTATAGAGAAAAATGGGAAAATTTGTTGTATTATAACCATCATGGAGGTAGGATGTATGGGACGAAGCAAAGTAATTGCCATGAATAACATTACTTACACATAACTCCTGGACAAACACCTGCAACTGGCAGTTTCCTTCATCTTCAGTATAATATTTCCAAGATGGGAAGATACGCACATACGATTTAACAACATCAAATGTGATAGATGCTAAACTACGACTAGCTGGTTGTGCTTCCTCCACAGGAATAGGCGTACTAACTGGTGGAGTTGGGGTTCGCCGTGATAGTACTGGCCCTTTGGGCACTGGAGCTGCCTTACTAACTGCTCTTGTTTGGGAGCTTTGTGGTGGAGATGGTGTTGTGTCAATAGGAACTGGGTTACTATCGGCTGGGGTTGGGGTTAGATTGGGTGAAGCTGGTTCTCTGTCCATCGTAGTAGGGGTACAATCTGCGAGAGTTTGGGTTATGTGTGGTAGGGCTGGTTCTTGTGCATGTACAACCGGGGTGCTATCTCCACCAAGAGGTAGCACTGTTTTATTTGAAGACCGTTTTTTTAGTCCGCTAGATACTGGCATCACCCGCTCCAATTCAAATGGCTGATAAACAGGAAACATAGTTGAATGTACAGACATTGTATGAGAGACAGATGCAATAGATAGTGTGGAAAAAAGAGGGCATGAAATAGTTGACATGTATATTGTTTAACTAAAATGGATAGCATGACATAATTTCACATATATGATGTCTATCTAAACTGGATAGCATAGCATATCATAATTCAAAGATATGATGAATAACTAAACAGGATCGCCTGACATAATTCACCTACATGTTATCTAAGTAATCAAGATTGCATCATTTAATTCACATATATGATTTATATGCTAAACAGAGGGCATTCGATATGATGTCTGAACTAAGAACATGGTGTTGAATATTGTGTATATGATGTCTAAACTATGCAATGCAAGACACCGTATGCATGATATGAGCAGTATAACTGTGCCAAGTTAGAGCATACACCTCAGTGGGGGAATAGGACTGGTCATCTGTCTCTAAATCCATCTCTGAGGAGCTATCGGGACCCAACAAGAGATCTGCTTCGACAGGTAGCACTGTCTGCTCAAAAGGCCTTGTTTTCACTCCAGATTTTTCCATCTCCCACCCAAATGGCTGATTTACAGGAAGAGTAGTTTAATGTACAAACATTGTCGACAAATGGAAATGTAATGAAGAAAAGGATGGGCAAGATATCATTCAAATATATGATGCCTGGTTAAACAGGATGGCATTGCACATTTCACATATATTATGGCTGGCTAAAAGACATGAGACTGCATAATTCCCATATATGATATAGAAACTAAACAGGTGGCATTACAGAACATGTCTAAACTAAGCAGATGACATATATGATGTCAAAAGTAGGCAGTGCAAGGCAACATATGCATGATATGACTAACATCATCATGCCAAGGTAGAGCAAACACCTTGGGGGTAAATAGGAGTGGTCAGCGGCATCCGAATCCGCCTCAGAACAGATATCTTCCTCTGGATTACAATCTGGAGAGGGGTGGGGAGGGTTTGCCATTGAACCCACCATGGAGCAATGTCTGCATGACATTGTATTGCCGCGCAAAACTCTTCTCTTTTTCTCTACATGTTCAGCATGACTATGTACAATATATCACATGCATACGAAAAAAATATGGTGAGATTATGTAAGGAGAGCATGCAGAAATTTAGAGTGATGGTAACAACCAGTGCATCGATGTTTTTCCATTGAACCAAAATAGCCCTAATGGATCGACGTGAATGTATATTAATAAGTGATGCAACAAGTGTACAACCTCTTTGTCGTAGCCGTGTCGACCTCAGCATCATTGGGTTGGTCGCTGAAGCAGTTGAGGCAGAGGTGGCTGTCGGAGGTGTGGAGGAAGATCTGGGGAATCCGTAGACGCGTCCAGGGCACTGCTCTATTGTGATGGATCGTTCTGTCGTTGGACCAGCTCCGGTGAGCCGTAAGACGTCAAGGCTGAAGCAGCACAAGACAGACATCGTCAATCTCAAGTGGGATTCTAATAGCATCTCCAATAGATGATGTAAAATGGATGTAAAATTAACATCAACAAAAACCACCTGACTACAACAGATGAGGTAAAAACTATTGACTCTGAACTTAACTGTCGAAACTGAAATTTATTATGGAATCAGAATGCTAATGTCGAAACTGAACGCAATGGTAGCAGAGAGGCACTTGACATGTAGTTTAGGGAGGGCCTGCAGTTCATCTTCAACCTGCACCCCCCTGAGCCGCCAGCCACCACCGGCCTAACCGCCGGCCCCAGCGCCGCCTCGCCGCCCCGAAACAACTCACCACCGCCACCCCAGCCAGCCCTCTAGCCCCCCCCCACCCTGAACCCTAAGATAGATAGTGGGGTACCTCTCCGGCGAGCCCCCGTCCCCGCTGCGGGTGGTTCTTCCTTAACTCCGGCGAGCCCCCCCAACCCCTGAAAATCGACTGACCCAAAAGTCGATTCAGTCGACTGAAGTGTGGCTTAATCGGAGCAGAGCAGCAGCACGAGCGAGGGGGAGAGCAACAGCAGCAGCTGGGTGAGCGAGCGATCGAGCGAGAGCCGGAGCAGCAGCAGATCCGGCTGGTATGGACGCCACCACCAAAGGGGCCTCGCACTGGGGGAGAGCCGTCGTGGAGATGTCGCCCGCGGCGCCGGCTTCAAGGTAGCCGCTCCATGGGGGGTGCGGGATGGAGCACCGTCGGCACTGGGAGGTCGAGTTAAGGAGAAGGTGCGATGCGATGAGTGTACAACCTCTTTGGTGGTGCCGAGTAGGCCTCGGCTTCGTCCGAGGAGTCGGTGAGGATGTTGTGGTTCCGGTGGAGCAGGTTAAGGCGGCGCTGTGGGGATGGAGCAGCCGCGATAGACGAGGCGATCATCGGAGCAGCTCCTTGGAGGTGGAGGACGGGGCGGCTGAACCAGCGGGACGGCGAGATGGACGACGGATCCTCATCCGGGGAGGTAGACGAGGGACGTCGAGCTGTTGCGGTGGACGACGTCGTCAGGGAAGAGGCTCTGGCTAGGCAGCGGTGACGTTGCGGACAGAGGAGGGTGGGGTTTCGCGGCTGGAGCGGAGAGGTTATGGCGGCCTGGGATTTCGAATGGCGAAAAGGGGGTGATGGGAGGGGGTGAAGCATGACTTAGGAACGCGCTTGTCCAAAATGTAGGGTGTGTTACAAAAGTACCCCCCCCCCCTCGCCACCGATTTGAACTAGCGGCACTTTCGGCTCCGGGTTAGAAGGGGGATTTCATGTGTCGGGATTTGGCAGCTGGAGGGAGTTTCCGCACGCGTTGTAATTTTGGGATAGCAAGGCGCGGGTTGTGAAGGCGCCAGTTTTGGGAGCACGATATCTAAATTTTCGGGATATAACAAGACGCGGGTTGACTTTCAGGGACAAGCCTAACGTGTCATAATATTGTACTTGTACGTACCAAATCAATTCACACTTCCCTCAACCAAAAAGAAAATGAAAAAAATAAAACTATTCACACCACACAAAGAGAGAGTCTTGCCCCGTTTTACTATACAAATGCTATTCAAAGCTACTCCCTCCTTCCATCTATATAGGGCCTAATGCGTTTTTCGATGCTAACTTTGACCAAATATTAGAGCAATGATATATGACATGCAACTTACACAAAGCACACTGTTAAATTCGTTTGTGATAGGTTATTTCAATGATATAATTTTCACATTGTGCATGTCATGTACTATTAATCTTGTCAATAGTCAAAGGCGGTCTTAAAAATCTCATTACGCCCTATGTAGATGGAAGGAGGGAGTATGAATCCATGTTATGTCCGATTAAATTTTTTCGCTTGCTATATAATGCATGTAACCTACTCATACCAACATTTTAGTGCATTCCAAATGTCTATACTACCGCTGCAATTCGAACTAAATTTGAATTCGTTTCTCTATTTCAATAAGAATCTACAATCATGATTGTTGCCAACTTCAACCATCAAAGTTTCCTTGCTATCCGCCCGATATAAATCAGACGACCTATAATGCAGGATGGCAGGCACACCATCATCAACAACTCCGTTTTTTTATAAGAGTAGAGATAAAATATATTAAATATAGTATACCATGTTCATAACCACACCATGTTTATCACCGTTATATATATTCACACATCCGTCGGTTTTAAACACTATGATAAATTCTTCAAATATCCGAATTCGCTTTTTATAATGAAGTATATATGATCTCTATTTGTCTTTTACACCCACACAACCCTCTTATCTTTGTAGCTAGCGCTAACTTGCACACGCCCGCATCCCTCTCACCCTCCGTCAGCATTCTCTAGCTCCATCGCGCAAATTCGTCTTTTCACTTTAGGTCGTTCACCCACGGTGTGTGTAGGCCCCCCAGATCCTTCTTTACGGCACCACCTCCTACATGCATCCCTCTCTCTCTCTATCCTTCTCCTCGTGCCTCATTTGCTTCTAACACACACATGCATGTATACCGATCGATCTCCCAACATATACCTAGATCGACTTTAACTACCCCCCCCCCATCAATCGACGTACCTCACAAGTTATGTCTCTCCTTTCTCTTACAAAGGGTGATTGATCTTCCTATGTAGTTACGTCTGCTTACCACAGCCACATCGTCCCCCCTCATCATTCGTGCATGCCTCCTGACCCGTCTCTCACACGCACGTGCACAGACAACAAGCAGCCATCTCCTCTCTTATTGATATTGCGGGTGTGCCCTCCGTTTGTCTAGCAAGCCTATCCCACCATTTGTTAGAAGCAACTCCACTACCACCCCCTCCAACACTCTAGCTCTGTCTCTCTCCCAACCTTATTCATCTCCTGCACATATGCATGGATGCCGATCGATCTCCCTTAATACATGAGGCAGATCGATCTCCTTAATACATGAGGTAGGCCTCTCTCCTCCTCCACACATATACCAGCCATTGTACCTCTATAGTTAATTGGGCCTCCCTCTTCCCCCACCACACACTGATAGTCGAGCACTGCAGGTAGGTATCCATGCCAAAGAGACAAACTGCACATGTCCCATCTCACATTCCAGTAGGCCAGCCACTCTATATCTTTGACGTGGGCACACACAAACTCGATGGCACTCTTTATCGATCGCGCGCGCGCGCACACACACACACATCATCCCTCTCTTCGATTCTATAAACACCTCAAGACGATGATATCTCCACTCTCTTCTCGTGGATCGCACCCTCTATATATATGTTATATCCAAGACTCTATTTCACACACATTTCATATGTTAAATTTTTTGATTGACCCCCCCCCCCAAAAAAACTCTCAAGAACCCACACACACTATATCTCTCTAGGTTTGTATCTCTCTCACACAACCCCACGTAGGTGGTGTACATATACAAGAAGAGAATAGGTGCACCATGCACGTACTCACGCTTCGTGCTCAGCCACACCCGCGCGGGTACACGGTGGAGCTCATTTCTTTATGAAATGGCAGCCCACGTGCTAATTTGAACGCATGTAGCGGTTATTTACCAAGGGAGGTCATGTACCATGCGTGCACGAAACAAAGTTCGACTTGACGCGTTGCCGCGTTATTTTTAAATAAAGTTATAGTGCTCAATGGCACATACACAGAATATAAAACGATTTTTATGGAGGAAAAGGTAGTCTGCTCTTCAGAGTATCTCACACAAGGCTCTGGTGGCCTCTCTCTCTCTCACCGTTGGTCACTGATCCGGCCGCATCCCATCCGCCGGGGGAAAGGGAGTGCTGTGGCCTCTTTCTCTCACCGTTGGTCACTGATCCGGCCGCATCCCGTCCGCCGGGGGAAAGGGAGTGCGGTGGCCTCTCTCTCTCACCGTTGGTCATTGATCCGGCCGCATCCCGTACGTCGGGGGAAAGGGAGTGCGGTGGCCTCTCTCTCTCTCTCACCGTTGGTCACTGATTCGGCCGCATCCCGTTTGCCGGGGGAAAGGAAGGAAGTGCATCATTTCTCCGTTCGACGGTGCCGAGGCAGCACGTCCCGATCTGCGGTAAACTCCATTCTCTTTAACCAAGCTCTGGCGCGGTAGGGCCTACGCCACCTGCTCGCAGATTCCGCCAGCCGCCGCTCACCTAGTTACATCCTGACGACCTCCAGGTATCCCCTCCGTCCTTGCTCCACTGCCCGTTTTCCCACGTCGCTGCATGTGGATCTTCCATAGTTCTTTGCCCAAAACGTAGCTCGTCTGGCGTACTTTCCATATTGCATTCTCGTCCTCACACTATTTTAGACAAACACAACCGTGTTGTTATCTTCCCTTAGGACAAGGAATATGCTTCTTTTTTGTCATCGCATGTGTCATCAACTGTTATTGGCCAGTAATTGTTTCCTTTCTCCCTCTTTTTTGCAAACAGGGCTATCCATTTCACCTCGTTGCTATTGCGACCTTTTGGTGAACTGCACAAAACACTTTTTTCTTAAGAGTGTTTTGTGCAGTTGTACTAAAATGTCACACGGGCAACGTCTCTACATTTCAGTGCGACTGCACAAAGGGAGATTGGTTTTGCTCTATCCTCCTCATCCAACTCCGAGCCTAATCTTCTCCAACTAGTTAGTCTTAAGAGAGACCGCAAAGGTGACCGGCTTCTATTTGTGTTTTTATTGTTTCATCAGCAGTCCTCTATTATCGTAATCACACTTGATATCTTTGGAACAGGGACGCTCAGCTCTATTTTAGTGGAACTGCACAAAATGATCGGAATGTTGCATGCTCCAGACAGCTACTTTTTTCCCAACATGCCTTGTTGATTTAGACAAAGCTGGGGGGACGTTGCTGCCAATGAAAGCATGGATCAATTTTAATTTAACACCTTCTCACAACTTTGTCTTCAGTTGTGATGTAATTATTAGTTCTGATCTGCTAATAATTAACATGCATTAGCAAGGAAGTTAGTTTTTTATTATTTCCGAAAGAGTATCGATGGCAAGACACGCGAAACAAAAGCTGAAAGCTCACACCATTGTACAATTTCATGTCGCTGAAAAATTATTTTTATAGTACGATCAATTATGTAAACAAATGATGGAAGCTTGATAGCATTGCCAGAAGCCTCTTCATCTTCCGGGTCCATGTGCCATGCACGAAATTATACTCCTTCGTTCCTAAATATTTGTCTTTTTACAAATTTCAAACGGGCATATTTTAGAGTGTAGATTCACTCATTTTCCTTCGTATGTGTACTCCCTCCGTTCCTAAATATTCTATTCGTCTTAACAGAGATTTCAACATATTTTAGAAAGACAAATACTCCGGAGTATATTGAAGAACCGAGGGGGTAGTGCACAACCGCATGGGAGACTCGGCCCGGTCATTGCGTTGCATTAATAGTGAGTAATGAGCAGTCAAATCATAAGCCCCACCTTTCCCACTGTAAGTTGCTCTGAAGAAGCAACCATCAATATGCTCTTCTTTGAATCCGCTCATACTACTCCATCCGTCACTGTTTATACAACGCGCTTCAGAAAAAAGAAAAAAATATGTGGGACCAAGGCGACTAGCGATCGGCCTGAAAAATAGCATTGGTAGTTATAGCACGGCGTCTGTTACTAGAGGGAATAATGCGTACACATATGCATGCAGTGCTTCCACCTCGGGTACACACATGCATGCACTCAGTAGTAGTACAGTACATGGAGAGAAAATTGTGGACTTGATTGCGGTTACCACGCCCTAATTAATTGAGCATTAAACCAAACGCGTCTAAAGTCTCTCTGGTGGTGGAAATGCATTGAGAGAAATGCATCATAATGAAGCGTGCCCTGTAAACTATGACGGAGGGTGGAGTAGTATGAAGGTGCAAAACCAAGTACGCGTACTAGTACTGCACTTGGCTCTTCGCCCCTTCGTGAAGTCAAACAATGATGGTACTCCGCATGTTGGGTACTACAGTGTATGCCTCTGACAATATGACACCAAACAGACTGATGCATGTCCATCGAGGGTAGGTTGCATTAGTCAAAAGGCGTAAAACGAGCTTCACCTTGTCCTGCAAGCTTCTCCTCGTTCTGCGAGTTGATGGGACACACCAAAAAGTAGTGCTAGTCCATACTCCCTCCTTTCCGGTTAATATGGCTTAATCTTTTTGCGGGTAAATGAGAGAGCTTTATTCATATATATATAAGCATTCTTAGGACGATCATCCAAGACACTGGTCACTAGGAAGCCAAAAAAAGAAGTAGGAAGCGAGGTGTTTCATCAAGCCAGCTCTCGGCCACATTCAAAGTGCAGCAAGCACGGTTCGCACGAAGATGCGCCACAAGGATTGTTGACCTGTTTACATGCTGAATAACAAAAAAAGAGGAAATATTACTGAGCGCTACTATTTGTAACAGGATATGAGCCAGAATTAAGCGAGAATTGTGGCGAGTGTTCCATGCAATCAACTTCTATTATCACATGCGAGAACCCTCGAAGAGAACCAAATGTGTTGAAGAATGCTTTATCACATTTTAAAATTATAATAAGAGTGCAGACACTCCTCCATCCGGTTCCTAGTAGTATAGTGTAGAATGCTTCTAACAATCTGACACCGAATTAACTGTTGCACGTCCACTGCCTGAGCGAGGGAGAGCTTGCATTAGTCAAAAGTTTCTCCTTGTCCTGCGAGCCACCGCGCGCAAGCTTCTCCCGTCCTGCAACCTTCTCCTCGTTCGGCAAGTTGATGGGACACATCAAAGTAATGCTAGTCCATGCTGCCTCCTCTCCGGTTAACATGGCTTAATTTCAAACGAGATAAATGCACTGTCTGTCACTGTATATATTTGTAAAAATACGGTCAGTGGACTTCATAATACGCTCATTGCGCTCAATATATATATTTTCCGGTGTTCATACGGTCACTAGCTCACCCTGACTGAGTATGTGTGTGCATGCACGTGTAGGTTGAGCACTTGAGCGTCACCGTGTGTGTTCCATCGTGTGCTCGGACATGCATGCATTAGGGCGTCGTGCACGTTTTTGCGTCCAAGTGTACGTGTGACTGTTGCATACACGTAGGGGGAGTACGTGTAGGGGCCACTAAGGAGCAGTCAAATCACACAGTAAGTTAGTCGGAAGAAGCAACCATCATTTCACTCTTGAATGACACGTATGCAATATAAAATGGTTGATATGGAGAGAAAAAGAAAACCACTATATATACACTAGCAGGAGCCTAAGCTACAAGCCTGCTTGCTTAGGTTGCTCTCTTCACAAGCATAGAACGACGGGCCTGATCCCGCAGCTGGGGAAAGGGAACAATGTTCTGCGTAGACGCGGTCGACATCGGCGAGGGAGAAAACCCACAGTCGGTGCGTCCCAATCGAGGTTCACCGCGGTATGGGCCGATGCCGCATCCCAACCGCCCTTCTAGCTACAGCCCGACGTCCCAGGTAGTCCATCTTCCTTTTGGAGCTGGCTTGCTCCACTATCGTAGCTCCATCTCCATGTCGATCTTTCTCTACTTCTACCGGCTTCTACTTGTGATGAGTTTATGTCTCATGAACTAGTGTCAGTACTATTATTCTAATCACACTTCTTCAATATCTTTGCCATCAGGGATGCTCAGGTCGATTTTTGTGGAACTACACAAAAGCATCGTATGATCCGAGGGTGCCAGCCGTCTTTCCTTCGACAGGTTCTACCTGGCCAGGAAATTAAATCATGTTTAGGGTTTAGGGTTTAAGTTGTAGTGACCCCATCAGTAGTTTTTCTTTCGTACACGCTCTCACAACTTTTTTCATTAGTTGTGAAGTAAATATTGGCTATGATCTGTGAATCATTGAGATGCATCAGCATGCGTGTTAGTTTTCCTTTGTATTTGATGGAATGTTGTAACGGGGCAACCTTGGAATAGGAATGAAAATGGAGTGGAAAAGTTTCCATTTTTCAGAGAAAAAATGGAAACGGAGAGAAACCAACGTTTTGTTTCGTTGGATCGCGCCATCGAGCAAAACCAACGTTTAAATCACGTCTGTTGTGTTCGTGTCTCACACGGTCGCTCGGCATGCCACTCACCGCAAACCGAGTAGTATACCATAACTTTCCTGCCTGCTTGTCGATGGATCGCGCCATGGAGTACTAGCACTACTGGAAGAGATTGACGAGTTGGGGGAGGACAGCTAGCTGTAGCACGGACTCCCAAGAAATTTTTACATGCATGTTGTAGCCGGCTATTGCGACCTTTGAATGCGGACCAGCCGCGTGCACCCGGAAGCGGCGTGGGCGACGCTCTCTCGGCCGGTGCGCCGCTTCAATGCCGGCGCCAGTGAGAGGTCGCGTCCGCTCTGGCCAGGCATGAATGCGGCACTGACCGTTTTGGGCGGGAAGCACGCGCTGGTGATGAAGAGGGTTCGGGTTGGTCAGGACCGGCCGTGGCAGCGGTCCGGACGTGCGCAAACAAGAGATGATGTACGTTAATATTGCGGCGTATATAATTAACAACGTAAATAATGTGCCAGTTGGACAAATATGATTGGAGATGGAGATGGAAATGGAATTTTACATAAACACGGATATGCATGTCTATGTCTATGTGTGTGTGCGCGACGACTCTCGCGACCTGGAAGCGGGGGCGTGTTTTTGATCGAGTTTTCTTTCTTGGTACGTTAGAAAATCAGTTTGTCTAATTCACATCTAGATGTTATTTAAGGATATCACATCTAAGATCCCACAAGTATATAATGTAGCAACAAGAAACAAAAAAACTAGGAAAAGACCACAAACAGAGTGGACATCAACTTATATGTGACATAACTATGTCACATCTAGATGTGTCCTAGACAGACCCTTAAAAAATTTTCCGCCAGTTTTCGTTTCTTTTTTCCGAGAACGCGCGTATTCTATTTAAAACCACTGCTATGGAGAGATTTTTTACTCCATTATAGCCTCTTGTTTGATAGATTTTCTCGCGTCTCGCTCTCTCACCCTCTCCATATCAAAACAAGATGACAGTGTCCACTCTATCTCTCTCCTCACCGGTGGTCACAGATCCGGCCGAATCCCATCCGCTGCGGGAGGTGAGGAGGTGCGGCTTTGACGTTGTCGCCATCGGCGACGGAGGAAGCCGATGCGCACCATCCTCTCGGAGCCAGCGCTGGCGCAGACGAAGATCCTCTGCGCCCTTCTTCGCTGCCGTCGTGTGGGCAGATCCCGCCCGCCCTCCTAAACGACATCTCGCCCACCTAAGGTATAACTTCTTGTACTTGTCCAGCTCCCCAGGTCGCTGCGTGCGGGTTTTCTTCTATGAGACTACTCCCCAGCTCCCCATGCATAGTAGCTAGGGTTCGTCGGCTGGTCCAACATCACCTACTACTATTATAGAGGAAATGCCACTCAAAAAGTTGTCCTGATTTATGCCTCGGTGGAGGTATACATGTTGTTTCGACAAAAAGTACATGGTGGTTGTGCGGTCATTGTCCATATGGTGGAAGTACTATCACTGGTTAAACGAAGAAATGCTTTTTTTCTCGGGTATCCTGGTTTAGTTCTCATCAAGATAGTATGACGCTTCTGTTTGTTGGTGTACTCTTCATTAATTCTTATTGACAATTGAGATGTCGTTGCTAACCCTTTTTTATATTTTTGGAAACAGCGATGCGTGTCTCCATACCCGGGCATGTCTTCCTCAATTTTAGTGGAACTGCACAAAACTGGATGGCCATTGTTGTTCCGCCTCGCTGTCCTCTGCCATGTGGTTCTTCCTTCCTCGAGCTTGGTTACTGAGAAGAAACAGACCACAGTGAGGATTTGTCGAACTTGTTAGGTGCCTCACCCTAACTTGATGCCAAATGGATGATGCATCACCACGATGACCTATCGATGCTCATGGTTGCGCCTCATGGTTGCGTCGGTTGGTGAAGTTGATCGATTTTCGACGAAAAACAAGATGTCGTCCATCAGTGCTCTTTGCTTGTTATGCACAAAGATGATATCCTTCGTCAGTTCACCTTGGTTGTGTTGGAGACGCAGTTGTCTTTCACGTTGGTGCAATTTTATCACACAATTGGCTATGAACCAAATGTTTCCTTGAAGAAGGATCGATGTTGGTACTAAGAGCATAAGTTTTGTATTGATTTCTAAGCCTTCTCACAACTTTGTCTCCAGCTCCCCTGTAATTTTATTTGTCCAGCTATTAACTTTGATTTAAAAAATGATGTGGACTAAATACCCGGATGGACGTAGTAGCCCTCCATTTTTATTTACTCCGAATATTAGATTTGACTGAAGTCAAACTTTGTAATACTCTCAAACCTTTCCGATAATTGAAATTAAATTTCTTTATTTGTACACACTCTCACACGTTTCCGATAATTTGGCGCATGTGTGGTTGTTCACTTAAGGGAGGGTAGTGTACCACACGTGAAGGACAGGAAGTGCGACCAGGACGCGTGGGCGTGGATCATTAGTTCATCAGAAGTAGTACTAGTTTTCTTCACTGTACATTAAATAAAGAGTTTCGTTTCGTACTTACACAATTTAAAACGATTGTTATGGAGAGAATAAGAAAAACACTCCACTATATTTTAGTCGTATACACGAGAGTACTATATGGACGCAGCTTCATTGACTTAGTGCACCTGCCTTTGGATTTACGATAGGTGGGCCCAAAATGTGGCTGGCTCACCTGTCATACAGCCAAAAGCATGTGCAGTGAAGGCACCGGAGCTCAGTCCGTACTACAGTAGTATATATATAAGCGGGAGCCTCAGAGCTTGTTCGCTAGGGTTTGCACTCTCCACACGCTCGCCGCACTACATATATGTTACATGCTGGAGGCTCAGCGTTCATTTGCTAGGGTTTGCTATATTCACAGTCTCTCACCCTCTCTTCACCAGATCTAAACAAGACTATGTTGGCCTCTTGTCTCCCCCCTCCCCCCCCCCTCACAGCTGGTGAAGGAGGCGTCTGTATCCCGTCGCAGCGGGAAGGGGAGGAGGTGCAGCATTCACTCTATCGCCTTCGGCGAGGGAGGCAATCCACTACCGGCTGCGTTGTTCTCTTTCACCCAGTGCCTGTGCGGGAGGTCCACCGACCCCTTCTTCCTCGTTGTCGTACGTAGTGTGGGCAGATCCGTCCTCCCGCCGCACGCCTTGCCACATCCCGACGACCCTAAGGTATAAGTTTCTTTGAAACCATCGTTGCTCTAGCTGCATGTGGATCTTTTTCGATCTGTAGTCGAATCTAGGTCTTGGTTCAATGAGGAAAGAAGGGTGCGGTGGGCTGGAGCAAGAATCTAGGACGTGGTTCAATGAGGAAAGGAGGGGCGAAAAGTAGTATAGACTGGCTATCGAGCCGCTTTGTAGGTCGAAAAGGGGAAAAGGGGGTAACCCAGTACACACATCTGTAAGGAACCGATCTCTTTGTTGAAAAGGGAAAGAAACTAGGGGGGCGGGTAGTTTGTGCACGACTAGATTTGCTGCCCTCACATAGGAAGAAGATTCAAAGAGAACAAATATGGGACCAGCGCATATATGCTGCTTGGCTACATACTCTGCATCACCCATTTATACGTGTGGACGCACATGGTGCTGGCATGTCCCATGCAGCTATTTTGCTGTTGTTAATCTAAGAATGCCGCCGGAAAATTGAAGCAATGCCACTGTTAAAAGTAAATTACATTTTTTAACGAATGTTGTTTCAAGAGAATGTCTCTATTAATATGAATCAATGCAACCGTTTTAAATAAATGATGAATTGAAGCTATTGTATTGCTGTCTTTTCCCATTAAGTAGTGAACAAAATGGGACCAGCCCAGACATGATGCTTGTTGCTTTGTTACAACAAATTCAGCATCACCCCCTTTATAAACCAGTAATTGATGCCACTCTCATAATTAACTACTGATCTATTTTAAGAGAATTTCTCTGTTAATATGAATCAATGCAACCGTTTTAGAAATGATACTGTCCTATGCTTTGTTTTCCATCAAGATAAGGTAGATGCTTCTTTTTGTGGCCGCATGTTTCATCCTCCTTTATTGGCCAGTAATTGTTTTCTTTTTTGCCTCTTAAAACAGGGATATCTATTCAACTTGTTGCTATAGAAAACTTAAATGTCACACCGACGACTTTGCTTGATTTCAGTGCAACTGCACAAAACTTGATTGGATTTCCTATTCGTGTTGGTAGATTCGTATTTTATCTTGGTCGTCTCATGAAAGATCAGTACATGCCTTCATCCACATGATTGTGCAGTGTGCTTTGAGATGTTGTGCTACTTGTATTGGTACTGTTTTAAATAAATGATGAATTGAAGCTATTGTATTGCTGTCTTTTCCCATTAAGTAGTGAACAAAAATGGGACCAACCCAGACATGATGCTTGTTGCTTTGTTACAACAAATTCAGCATCACCCCCTTTATAAGCAAGTAATTGATGCCACTCTCAGAATTAACTACTGAATCTTATTTCAAAACTGCAACACTTGTTAGGGATTGGCGGGATTACCATTTTTGTGGCCGCATGTTTCATCCTCCTTTATTAGCCAGTAATTGATTCCTTTTTTGCCTCTGTTTAAACAGGGATATCTATTCAACTTGTTGCTATTGCGACATTTTGCTTCGCTACGCGAAACACTTTGCTTGATTTCAGTGCAACTGCACAAAACGAGATTGGATTTCCTATTCGTGTTGGCAGATTCGTATTTTATCGTTGTTGGTCTCATGAAAGGTCAGTACAGGCCTTCATCCACATGATTGTGCAGTGTGCTTTGAGATGTTGTGCTACTTGTATTGGTACTGTTTTAAATAAATGTTGAATTGAAGCTATTGTATTGCTGTCTTTTCCCATTAAGTAGTGAACCAAAATGGGACCAACCCAGACATGATGCTTGTTGCTTTGTTACAACAAATTCAGCATCACCCCCTTTATAAGCCAGTAATTGATGCCACTCTCAGAATTAACTACTGAATCTTATTTCAAAACTGCAACACTTGTTAGGGATTGGCTGGATTACCATTTTTGTGGCCGCATGTTTCATCCTCCTTTATTGGCCGGTAATTGATTCCTTTTTTGCCTTTGTTAAAACAGGGATATCTTTTCAACTTGTTGCTATTGCGACATTTTGCTTCGCTTAATTTTGGTGGAACTGCACAAAATGAGACCGGATTTCCATATATGTGTTGAGATCTCTGTGAGATCTTCCTCACGAGTTGTTTCAAATCTTGGTCTTGAATGGTCAGTACCGACCTTCCTCCGAATTAACTACTGAATCTTAGTTCAAAACTGCAAACACTTGTTAGGGGTCGGCAGGAGTACCATTTCTGTTAGGGATCGGCCGGAGTACATGTTTAAGAAATGTATTGTTCAGATAATGTCTCTGTTATTATATATCAGTTACAGACTTATAGTGTTTTACAAATGTTACTATCCTGCTTTGTAGTTCTTTCTACATGTTTAACCAAGGTATTGTTAAGATAATGTCTCTGTTAAAATCAATCAGTCGCATTGTTTTAGGAATGATACTTTTCTGCTTTTTCGTTCTTTATACATCTTGAAACAAGGCATTGTTAAGATAATGTCTCGGTTAATATGAATGAATCACACTGATTGAGAATTGCTACTCTCCTGCTTTGTTTCCCATTAAGATAAGGTAGATTAGTAGATGTTTTTCTTCTGGGAGTACAAGTCATCAACCATTGTTTCTCAGTAGTTGTTTCCCTTATACCTTTTGTTGCTTACAGGGATATCAAAATTAAAGCTCGGTTTTATTCCGACTTTGATTTTAGTTCAACTGCGCAAAAGGGGCCAATGTGTCCAAGGCAAACTGCTGCATTACTGGGTCTAGTTGGTGGTTCCACTTTGCAGAAAGAAGCAGTCACTGTTTGCGCTACATTAGAGAAGGAATGACCGAGAAGCTTTATAGAGTATTATTAGACACCGGTGACATGACTAGTCTGCAGAGACCATTGGCAATTTAACAACACGTGGAGTGCCTCCACGATCATAGGCATTACATATTTTGAATGGGAAAAGCTTGTCAAAGTTTAATCATTGATGTTAGCAAGAAGCGACAGGACTCCACGATCATAGGCATTACATCTTTTGAATGGGAAAAGCTTGTCAAAGTTTAATCATTGATGTTAGCAAGAAGCGACAGGACTCCACGATCATAGGCATTACATATTTTGAATGGGAAAAGCTTGTCAAAGTTTAATCATTGATGTTAGCAAGAAGACGTTAGTTTAATATATCGGAACTGGAAAACCTTGTCAAAATTTGCTCATTCATGTTAGCCAGAAGCGTCGAGTGTTTTTTCCTATTCCTGTGTTCAGTTTAGAAGTAGATAGTTACTCTGCTGAGATATTCCTGTGTTAAGAGTTTGTTCTGAATATTGTCTATGTAATGTCAGGCCTTGTGTTTGATTGCAAAGTTGAGCTTGGAATGTTGTGGCATGCGGCATCACGAGCTGTTCACCGTGCCTCCTGAGAATAATGCTTCGTATTGTTTTGCATGTCGATCTAATGCCAGTGATTTGCTTGTTAAGAAGATCATCCTCTTCTGTTTTTTCCGTGCTTAAGAAGTTCATCGTCTGATCTTTCATTCATAGCCTATGCGACAAGTCGGGTTCGTTAGACGTGAAACCATATGATCTTCCGACCAACTCATGATATTAGGCCGTGATTGGATCATTGTTTTCCAACCAAAACCGCTTGTAAAACTGACGCTTGTAAATTAAAGCAGATGGTCTCGGGCGAAGGCGCTTGGTTGGTCGATTTCGACTAGTAAAATATTGGAAGTACTTGACACATGATAAAAACGATGAACGACACTCGGACGATTTCTAATCCAGTCGTTAGCTGTTGTTTTAGCCTTGCCCATGGTGGCATGATACGCACGTCGTGCATGTATCGTCTGGTAATGTTGTCCATATAGCAGTGCTCGTAAAATATACACTGGTCTCTCAAATTACATGCGTAACCCGCCGGTTTTACTTACAGACCTCGGGCCCTCGGTTTCATTACGCCTGTATTTTACGCGTTGTTTTCTATGACAAGTAAATTACACTTGTGAAATAAACCAGAGCTCCTAAGCGCAGCCTTACCGTTTCATGCCGTCTCAGTTTCTCGAAGGTGCTCATAGGTGTCCGATGATCCCGGCTTCCTGAATCAGTAGCAGGCGTTGTATCAGACCATCCGTAGGGCCCGCGAGGCCCTCTCCGTTGTCCTTCGAGTTGTTGCGCTCGCCGTGGCGCCGAGCATTGTTAACATCATCAACGAACATGAGGATTCAGGAGATGACATTATTTTGACTGGATGACACTAGGGACCCACTAGTGCCATAGCCGTATGTACGCAAGTGCCTCCTTATTATGTACAACTATATTTTTTTGCTTTCTCCTGGTTTCCTGACATCACGGTCCCACACCATTGTCAACCCATGTAGTCAATATAAACGAGAGAATTGCACAAGCTGCGGCCGACAGCTGGGACCAAGCAGATCGAGCAGTATTGAGGAGAGCAGGGTATTAACTGGGCGAGTTGTGGCCCGTCTAGCCCAGGCCAGATATCCAGCCCAAATACTATTTTTTTCAAGATGAAAATGGCTAGCCCAACTATACGTCTTTTTGAGGAATACCCGCTAGGCTGCAAATCTTTCCTACGAGGGATGCATTAGGCTTAACAGGAAAATGGGCTTTAAAAAATAATAAATGGGATGTAATTATAAAAATTGGTCAGTAACTATAAAAAAATGCACCAAAAACGAAATTAGTTTATAAAATATTATTTATGGATTTTGAAAATCTTAAATTTTCATTGTTGCGTGCGCAATGTTTCGTTAGATTTTTACGTCATACAAATTTATATTTAATCTGACTAGAAATTTCGGGATAAAAATATTTCGGAGCCCATCAAAATGTGGGAATTTTATTGAATTCTGTATTCAACGGTTGGTTGAAATTATTAATCATTGTCCTAGCTAGAAAATGGGTTGTACTTTTAACAAACTGTAAATGGGCTGTTGTAAATTCCATTAGAATTCCAAAATGGGTTGTACATTCTTACAAAACGTAAATGGGCTATAAGTTCTCTGCCACACACTTGTTGGCCTACTAAGTGACGCGTCCCCTAAAAAATAAGTTGACGCGTATGCAAGGCTTTGCCAACTTATTATAGTCAACACACGGTTCTAGCAGCAGTGGCCGTTGGATGTCTATCCAACGGATGTCGTGCTTCTTCTTCAATTTCGGATATTCTTAGCTTCGGCCCCCCAAAAATGATTCCTCCCCCTGACATCTGGGGCGCACCATTTCGGAGGCTGACCTGTGGGCCTACTAAGTTGGAGCGTACCAAGGGCTTTGTTAACTTAGTCAATAATAAACGTTTCTAGCTTCAGTGACCGTATGATGTCCATCCAACGGTCGTAGTGCTTCCTCAACCTCTGGTCTTCTTGGTCCAGCCGCCCAAAGCAGCGCCGGTCGTGTTGCCTGCTCCTGCCTCTCGTGGCCGGCTGTGCTGCCGCGAAGGCCTCACCGCCCCCATACTACTCCCACCGTTGGCCAGGCCATCCCTCCACTCACCCACACCCCCTGTTATTCTGCGGCGACGGCAGCCTCACACCGCAGCCGAACTAGTGAACCCTCGTACTCCTCTCCGCACGGGCTTCCACTGTTGCGTATTCCCCAGCTCCGCGTCGTCCCCTTCCTAGGCCTCGCCGTTGTCCAGACCACCGCCCTGGTGCTCTCGGTGCGGCGTGGTCAACGTGGTCAACGACCGACTTTCATCGGAAGAGTACTGTATGTGGAGAGGCTGACAGCTGGGTCCAGGCGGCCGCAAGGAAGTGCCTCCTTATTACGCGCAAAATAATTATTCCTCCACCTTACAGCAGGGACCCACCGAACGGGCCACCTTATTTCGTGAAAAAAACGTTGCCCCCCTGACTGCTCGGACCCACCGGACGGGCCAGCGTATTTTGCGAAAAAAACATTCCCCCCGCTGTCAGCTCGGACCCACCGGAAGTGCCTCCTTATTACGCACAAAAAATTAATACTCCCCCTGCTAGTTGGGACCCACCATGGTGGGAGGCTGACTTGTGGGCCTACTAAGTTGACTGGGACGGGGGCCATTGTCAACTTTAGTCAATATGAACGATTCTAGCTCCAGTGACCGTACGATGTGCATCCAACGGCCGTAGTGCTTCTTCAACCTCTGGTCTTCTTGCTCCAGCCGCCCAAAGCAGCGCCGGTCGTGCCGCATGCTCCTGCCTCCCATGGTCGGCTGTGATGCCGCGGAGGCCTCACTGCCCCGTACTACTCCCACCGCTGGCCAGGCCAGCCCTCTACTCACCCACACCCCCTGTTATTCTGCGGCGACGGCAGCCTCACACCGCAGCCAAACCAGTGAACCCTCGTACTCCTCTCCGCGCGGGCTTCCACTGCTGCGTCTTCCCCGGCTCTGCGTCGTCCCCTTCCTAGGCCTCACCGTCGTCCACTGCCCTGGGGCTCTCGGCGCGGCGTGGTTAACGTGGTCAAGGAATGACTTCCATCGGACGTGGATTGTACGTGGAGAGGCTGACAGCTAGGTCCACGGCCGCAGCAAGGAAGTGCCTCCTTATTACATGCAAAATAATTATTCCTCCACCTGACAGCGGGGACCCACCGGACGGGCCATCGTATTTCACCCCCCTGACTGCTGGGACCCACCAGCTACATCTTCGTAGGCAAGGAAGTGCCTGACAGTCGGGACCCACCTGGTCGAAGCGTACGTAGCTTTGTCATTCTGGTCGCGAACGTGTACGTAGATATATACTGGTGGATGTAGAGGCGCGCACGTGTCTAGTAGAGGCGCGCACATGTCGTAGTAGAGGCGCGCACGTAGCATGTACACGTACGTACAGCGGCCAGGGTGCAAGAAAGAAAATACGGCCACGTATGTGTACATACGGGCGGGGTCTCAAACGCCTACTCGCGCATACATACGGCGAGGGCTCGTGTACATGGCTGGGTCGGAACAGAGAAACATCGTCGTCGTCGTGTTCATGGGGAGGCAACGGAATGCGTCGTGTTCATCGGGAGGGCTTGGACGGAAGAGGCGATGGAAACGAGGCCTGGCGTACCGCACAACAAAGGAAACGGACCTCCTACGGTCGAAACGGGGGTCCTGTTGATCGGGAGGGGTGTGGCGTACCGCAAAACGGAGGAAACGGACCTCCTACGGTCGAAACAGGGGTCATGTTGATCGGGAGGGGTGTGGCGTACCACAAAATGGAGGAAACGGACCTCCTACGGTCGAAACGGGGGTCCTGTTGATCGGGAGGGGTGTGGCGTACCGCAAAACGGAGGAAACGGACTTGTGTTGGAGCGCTACGGTCAAAACGGGGGTCCTGTTCAACCGGAGGGGTGTGGCGTACCGCAAAACAGGACTCCACGGGATACTGTTCATCTCCACCGTCGATCCCCTCCAGCCTCCACGAGCTACTGTTCATCCACCGTCGACCTCCTCCAGCCTCCATGGGCTCCTGTTCATCCAGCCTCCACCGCGCGCTACTCCACCGGCTACTGTTCAACCACCCCTCCACCATCTACTGTTCATCCAGCCCTCGACACCACGGGGTCCTGTTCAACCACCCCTCCATGGGCACCCCTCCACCGTCTACTGTTCATCCTGCCCTCCACGGGGTGGTCCTGTTCATCCAGCCCTCCACGGGGTCCTGTTCATCCAGCCCCAACCGGCTCGATCGATCGGGGTCCTGTTCATCCAGAGGCAACAGCACGGGGTCCTGTTCATCCACCCCCACCGGGAACTGTTCATCCACCCCCCCCCCCCCCCCCCCGCGCGTGCAGCGCTCATTGTTCATCCAGAGGCAGCATCGATCGGCTTCAGTTAGCAGCAGTATCCAAGGAATCGCTCGATTGGGTTCAGTTAACAGCCATCGATCGATCGCTCGGGTTCAGTAACGCGTATCCTGCAGTGCAATCGCTCGGGTTTAGTTAGAGCCCAACGCCTCGCTCGGGTTCAGTTAGAGCCAACGCCTCGCACACACACGCGTACGTGTACGAGAGAAACGTGCATCGCTCGGCCCCCGACCTTCCACCGTAACCAGGAACTCCCCGAAATTTTTCTCCCCCTCGCTTCTACCACGGTTTTTCCGTCATGGACGGCCCAAAGAATGTCATGCAGCTGCGTCTCCGGCCCGCCCAGGACGAAAAGCCCATTTTCTGTCATGATTTTTTGTCATATAAGTAGGAGCCCACCACATCTATGATGATACCGGGTTTTGTCACAATTATCGTCATAGAAGTGTCATATGTATGACAGAAAAAAAAATCGTTTGGCCCAAAATGTCACGGATGTGTCTTTTTTTTGTAGTGACAAAACCTTCGTGAGATCCGTTAGTGTAAGAAAAATAAACCACTACTATAAGTGTTGTATCAAACCAATTATTATTTTGTTTTTGTATCATATCTAATGTATTCCAACTTTTCTATGGCAAAAACTCATCAAAGACAGCCATAGAGCCATCAAAATAAGCACACAACACAGAGAAAACAGAATATGTCAAAACAGAATAGTCTATAGCAATCTGATTTGTTCGAATACTTCTGGGACTCCAAATATTCTGAAAAACTAGAACCACCTGGATAATTTGCATATTAATCTTCTGCAAAAAGAATTGGAATTTTATCACGTTCTGGTGAATTTTAACAATTATTTTCGTGAGCACAAAGTTTCTGTCTTTCTCAGCAAGATCAAACAACTATCACCCAAGAAGATCATATTGGTTTTACTTGGCACAAACACTAATTAAAACACAAAAAACACAATCATAACAGTAGCATAATTGTGCTAACACTGAACAGAAAGCAAAAGGCAAAAATAAATTTTATTCATTGGGTTGCCTCCCAACAAGCGCTATAGTTTTACGCCCTTAGCTAGGCATAAAGCAAGGATCTAAATTTTGTCAT
Organism: Aegilops umbellulata; assembly: GCA_032464435.1. NCBI lineage: Eukaryota > Viridiplantae > Streptophyta > Magnoliopsida > Poales > Poaceae > Aegilops > Aegilops umbellulata. Next base: position 251,682,677 of record CP136056.1, read on the forward strand.
CTTTGGTTTGAGATCCATAAGATGCCCTCATGACTGATTCATAAGGTGGCCTGATTTTTGTTCTAGGAAAGTGTTCCATACCTTTCCTCAAAGGAAATTGGAACTTAATATTGCCCTCTTTCATGTCAATCATGGCACCAATAGTGCGTAAAAATGGTCTACTAAGAATAATTGGACAAGACGGATTGCAATCAATATCAAGAACAATAAAATCTATGGGCACATAATTCCTATTTGCAAGAATAAGAACATCATTAATTATTCCCATAGGTTTTTTAATAGTAGAATCCAGCAAGTGCAAATTCAAAGAACATTCTTCAAGATTAGTAAGACCAAGCAGATCACATAAAGATTTCGAATTGTAGAAACACTAGCACCCAAGTCACACAAAGCAAAACACTCATAATTTTTAATCTTGAATTTGATAGTAGGTTCCCATTCATCATGCAATTCTCTAGGAATTGATATTTCTAATTCCAATTTTTCTTCCAAAGCTTTCATCATAGCATCAAGAATATGTTTAGTAAAAGCTTTGTTTTGTTCATAAGCATGGGGTGAATTTAGCATGGATTGCAACAAAGAAATACAATCAATAAAAGAGCAACTATCATAATTAAAATCTTTGTAATCCAAAAGAGTGGGTGCATCACTAGCTAAAGTTTTGACCTCTCCAAACCCACTTTTATCAATTTTCTCAACAAGATTTTCACCCTCCGAAATATTGGGACGCCTTCTACCTAAAGTTGACTCTTATCCAGTCCCTTTTTCATCAATCTTATCTTTACTAAACAAGGAATCAATAGAAGAAACACCAATCATTTTAAGATCTTCATCATTTTTGCAAGAATAATCACTAGAAAAGGCTTTCTCTAAAAATTCTCTTTTAGCTCTAAGCATAGCAGTTCTTTTCTTACTTTCATCCATAGAAACATAAAGAGCTTTAATTGATTCATATACCTTAGGCACAAAGATTTTCATCTTGAGATTTTCCACATCATGAGCAATTCTATCAACACTTCTAGACAAATCATCGATCTTATTCAACTTTTCTTCTATGGAAGTGTTGAAAACTTTTTGTGTGTTGATAAATTCTTTAATATTACTCTCAAGAGCAGAGGTGTTCCTATTATTATTGTAAGATTGATTTGCATAGGAATTACCATAATTATTAGAGGAATTACTAGGAAAATGCCTAGGATTAAAATTACCTCTATAGGCATTGTTGTTGAAATTATTTCGAGAAATAAAATTCACATCTATGCATCACTCTTTTGCTCAATCAAAGTAGACAAAGGCATATCATTAAAATCAATAGAAGCACTTTTACTAGCAACCAATTTCATAAGAAGAAGAAGAGATTTCTTCAATCGAATTAACTTTTTTACTAGTAGGAGCTCTTTCGGTATGCCATTGTGAATAATTTGCCATGATATTATCAAGCAATTTGGTGGCTTCACCCAAAGTAATTTCCATAAAAGTACCACCCGCGGCGGAATCTAAGAGATTACGAGAAACAAAATTCAACCCCGCATAAAATTTTTGTATGATCATCCAAAGATTTAACCCATGAGTTGAGCAATTCCTTAGCATCATTTTCATCCTTTTCCAAGATTGTGCAACATGCTCATGTTCAAGTTGTTGAAATTCAAGATCTGGGTTCTAAGGGAAATAAGTTTTGTGGGAGGAAAATACTTAGTGATAAAAGCATCTTTGCACTTATTCCAAGAATCGATACTATTACGAGGCAAAGAAGAGAACCAAATTTTGCAGAATCACACAAAGAGAACGGAAATAATTTCATCTTGACCACATCATTGTCCATGTCTTTTTTATTTTGCATATCGCATAATTCCACGAAGGTATTAAGATGGGATGCGACATCCTCATTAGGAGTACCGGAAAATTGGTCTTTCATAAGAAGATTCAGCAAAGTAGTATTAATATCACAAGTCTCCGCACTAGTGGTGGGAGGAGCAAGCGGAGTGCCAATAAAATCATTGTTGTTGGTATTTGAGAAATCACATAACTTGGTGTTCTCTTGAGTCATGATGACCACACAACAAGATTGCACTCAAGAACAGATCTGGCAAGGAAACGGCTAACAGGAAAAGAGAGGCGAATAAAACGGCAAATTTTTGTGAAGTGTGGGAGAGGAAAACGAGAGGCCAATGGAAAATAATGTAAATTGTGAGGAGATGAGATTTGTGATTAGGAACCTGGTTATGTTGAAGATCCTCCTCGGCAACAGCGCTAGAAATTCCTTTTGATCGCTCTCTGACTATAGCGCCAGAAAAGCTCCTGTCTGCTAGGACTACGTCGGTATTTCCCCAAAGAGGAAGGGATGATGCAGCACAGCGACGGTAGGTATTTCCCTCAGTGAATAAACCAAGGTTATCGAACCAGTAGGAGAACCAAGCAACACAACGTAAACAGCACCTGCACACAAATAACAACACCTTGCAACCCGATGTGTTAAAGGGGTTGTCAATCCCTTTCGGGTAACGATGCCAGATATTTTGTAATAGATTGAAATAATAGATCACAAATAAAATAAAGTACAGCAAAGTATTTTTGTATTTTTGGTTTATAGATAAGAATAAAAATGCAAAGGAAAAGTAGATCGCAAGCAAATATATGAGGAAGAAGACCCTGGGGCCGTAGGTTTCACTAGTGGCTTCTCTCGAGAAAGATAGCAAACGGTGGGTAAACAAATTACTGTTGGGAAATTGATAGAACCTCAAATAATTATGACGATATCCAGGCAATGATCATTACATAGGCATCACGTCCAAGATTAGTAGACCGACTCCTGCCTGCATCTACTACTATTACTCCACACATCGACCACTATCCAGCATGCATCTAGTGTATTAAGTTCATGGAGAAACGGAGTAATGCAATAAGAACAATGACATGATGTAGACAAGATCCGTTTATCTATTGCATAGATCTAGATCCCATCTTTTTATCCTTAGTAGCAATGATACATACGTGTCGGTTCCCTTTCTGTCACTAGGATCAAGCACCGTAAGATCGAACCCACTACCGGGCACCTCTTCCCATTGCAAGATAAATAGATCAAGTTGGCCAAACAAAACCCAAATATCGAAGAAGAAATATGAGGCTATAAGAGATCATGCATATAAGAGATCAAAGAAACTCAAATAACTTTCATGGATATAAAAAGATATGACTGATCATAAACTCAAAGTTCATCAGATCCCAACAAACACACCGCAAAAAGAGTTACATCATATCGATCTCCAAGAGACCATTGTATTGAGAATTCAGTGAGAGAGAGAAAGCCATCTAGCTACTAACTACAGACCCGAAGGTACTCACGCATAGACCTGTTCAAGGACAACCCGGCTCGGCAGCCCGAACCCGAAGCCCGACATTCGGGCCGGGCTCGGGCTCCAATTTCTTGCTCGAAGCCCGGCCCGAAAGCCCGAAATAAGCCCGAAATGCGTATATATATGTTTTTTATTTGAAATATAGGTATAATAAATTAATATAATATCCCGAATATTATTAATTTAATTAAAAACGCCACTGTTCATGTGCTTCGGGCCGGGCCGGGCCGGGCCGGGCTCGGGCCTGGGATTTTTTCATCGGGCTTTGCCAAGCCCGGCCCGAACCCGACCCGGCCCGGCGAATGATCAGGTCTACTCACGCATCATTGGAGAGGCACCAATGGAGGTGGTGAACCCCATCCGAGATGGTGTATAGATTGGATCTGGTGGTTCTGGACTCTGCGGCGGCTGGATGAATATTTCGTCGACTCCCCAAGGGTTCTAGTATTTTGGGGTATTTATAGAGAAAAGAGGTGGTCCGGGGGCACCCGAGGTGGGCACAACCCACCAGGGCGCGCCTGGGCCTCCTGGCGCGCCCTGGTGGGTTGTCCCCTCCTCGAGACTCCCCTAGGTGCAACCAGGGCCCAACACCTTCCATTTGGCCCATAAAAAATCATCGTGGAGTTTCGTGGAATTTGGACTCCATCTGGTATTGATTTTCTGCGATGTAAAAAACATGAAAAAAATAGCAACTGGCACTTGGCACTATGTCAATAGGTTAGTACCAAAAAATGATATAAAATGACTATAAAATGATTATAAAACATCCAGGATTGATAATAAAACAGCGTGGAACAATCAAAAATTATAGATATGTTGGAGAGGTATCAATACCATACTACCATATTGATCATCTTGGATCATAGTGTGTGAAACACCGGAACATCATACATATATAGCATACTTGGGATAGAAAGTTGATACATTTTTCATCTCATAGGTTGTGCACAAGTGTCGTATCCTCTGCTACCTTTTGAGCACTGCGTTGGATTTCCCCGAAGAGGAGAGGGTGATGCAGCAAAGTAGCGTAAGTATTTCCCTCAGTTTTTGAGAACCAAGGTATCAATCCAGTAGGAGGCTACGCGCGAGTCCCTCGTACCTACACAAAACAATAGCTCAACGCAACCAACGCGATTAGGGGTTGTCAATCCCTTCACGGTCACTTACGAGAGTGAGATCTGATAGATATGATAGATAATATTTTTGGTATTTTTGGTATAGAGATGCAAAGTGAAAAGTAAAAAGCAAAGCAATAATAAAGTGATGGAGATTGATATGATGAGAATAGACCCGGGGGCCATAGGTTTCACTAGTGGCTTCTCTCAAGAGCATAAGTATTCTACGGTGGGTGAACAAGTTACTATTGAGCAATTGAAAGAATTGAGCATAATTATGAGAATATCTAGGTATGATCATGTATATAGGCATCACGTCTGAGACAAGTAGACCGACTCCTGCCGGCATCTACTACTATTACTCCACTCATCAATCGCTATCCAGCATGCATCTAGAGTATTAAGTTAAAAACAGAGTAACGCCTTAAGCAAGATGACATGATGTAGATGGATAGTTTCATGCAATATGATAAAAACCCCATCTTGTTATCCTCGATGGCAACAATACAATACGTGCGTTGCTGCCCCTTCTGTCACTGGGAAAGGACACCGCAAGATTGAACCCAAAGCTAAGCACTTCTCCCATTGCAAGAAAAACCAATCTAGTAGGCCAAACCAAACTGATAATTCGAAGAGACTTGCAAAGATAACCAATCATACATAAAAGAATTCAGAGAAGATTCAAATATTATTCATAGATAGACTTGATCATAAACCCACAATTCATCGGTCTCAACAAACACACCGCAAAAAGAAGATTACATAGAATAGATCTCCACGAGAGAGGGGGAGAACATTGTATTGAGATCCAAAAGGAGAGAAGAAGCCATCTAGCTACTAACTATGGACCCGAAGGTCTGAGGTAAACTACTCACACTTCATCGGAGGGGCTAGGATGATGTAGAAGCCCTCCATGATGATGGCCCTCTCCGGTGGAGCTCCTGAATAGGCCCCAAGATGGGATCTCGTGGATATAGAAAGTTGCGGCGGTGGAATTAGGTTTTTGGCTCCATATCTGATCGTTTGGGGGTACGTAGGTATCTATAGGAGGAAGGAGTACGTCGGTGGAGCTTCGAGGGGGCCACGAGGCAGGGGGCGCGCCCTAGGGGGGCGCGCCCTCCACCCTCGTGACCGCCTCGTGGCTTTCTTGACAGAGGGTCCAAGTCTCCTGGGTCTTATCTGATGAGAAAATCACGTTCCTGAAGGTTTCATTCCGTTTGGACTCCGTTTGATACTCTGTTTCTCCGAAACACTGAAATAGGCAAAAATATAGCAATTCTGGGCTGGGCCTCCGGTTAATAGGTTAGTACCAAAAATAACATAAAAGTGGAAAATAAAGCCCAATATAGTCCAAAACAGTAGATAATATAGCATGGAGCAATCAAAAATTATAGATACGTTGGAGACATATCATCCTCCTATTGAGCAATCATGCTAGCGTCTCTCTAGAGTTGTGCAACACGAGCATTTTTCGTGGATTCCACATTTTGAGCTCATTCCATGGTTGCACGACCCCATTTATCTATCTGTGTGTGTGTTTCCGTGTGCCATTCTTTGCTATTGGTCTACTTGCTTTACTTATAATTTTGTGAACCTTCCCAACATTATCGATATCTTGACTAACATTTTCTTGAAATTTTGTGTCGGGGAACGTAGTAATTTCAAAAAAAAATCCTACGCACATGCAAGATCATGGTGATGCATAGAAACGAGAGGGGAGAGTGTTGTCCACGTACCCTCATAGACCGAAAGCGGAAGCGTTATCACAACGCGTATGATGTAGTCGTATGTCTTCACGATCCGACCGATCAAGTACCGAACGCACAGCACCTCCGAGTTCAGCACACGTTCAGCTCGATGACGTCCCTCGAACTCCGATCCAGCCGAGTGTTGAGGGAGAGTTTCGTCAGCACGACGGCATGGTGACGATGTTGATGTTCTACCGACGCAGGGCTTCACCTAAGCACCGCTACAGTGTTATCGAGGTGGACTATGGTGGAGGGGGGCACCGCACACGGCTAACAGATCAAACCGATCAATTGTTGTGTCTTTGGGGTGCCCCTGTCCCCGTATATAAAGGAGCAAGGGGGTGCGGCCGGCCAGGGAGAGGGCGCGCCATGAGGAGTCCTACTCCCACCGGGAGTAGGACTCGCCCCCCTTTCCTAGTTGGAATAGGATTCGGGAGGGGGAAAGAGGAGGGAGAGAAGGAAGGGGGGAGCCGCCCCCCTCTCCTTGTCCTATTCGGACTAGGGGGGAGGGGTGCGCGGCCCTGCCCTGGCCTCCTCTCCTCTTCTCCGTAAAGGCCCATAAGGCCCATTTACCTCCCGGGGGGTTCCGGTAACCTCCCGGTACTCCGGTAAAATCCCGATTTCACCCGGAACACTTCTGATATCCAAACATAGGCTTCAAATATATCAATCTTCATGTCTTGACCATTTCGAGACTCCTCATCATGTCCATGATCACATCCGAGACTCCGAACAACCTTCGGTACATCAAAACATATAAACTCATAATAACTGTCATCGTAACGTTAAGTGTGTGGACCCTACGGGTTCGAGAACTATGTAGACATGACCGAGATACGTCTCCGGTCAATAACCAATAGCGGAACCTGGATGCTCATATTGGCTCCCACATATTCTACAAAGATCTTTATCGGTCAGACCGCATAACAACATACGTTGTTCCCTTTGTCATCGGTATGTTACTTGCCCGAGATTCGATCGTCGGTATCTCAATACCTAGTTCAATCTCGTTACCAGCAAGTCTCTTTACTCGTTCCGTAATACATCATATCGCAACTAACCCATTAGTCACAATGCTTGCAAGGCTTATAGTGATGTGCATTACCGAGAGGGCCCAGAGATACCTCTCCGACAATCAGAGTGACAAATCCTAATCTCGAAATACGCCAACCCAACAAGTACCTTCGGAGACACCTGTAGAGCACCTTTATAATCACCCAGTTACTTGTGACATTTGGTAGCACACAAAGTGTTCCTCCGGTAAGCGGGAGTTGCATAATCTCATAGTCATAGAAACATGTATAAGTCATGAAGAAAAGCAATAGCAACATACTAAACGATCAAGTGCTAAGCTAACGGAATGGGTCAAGTCAATCACATCATTCTCCTAATGATGTGACCCCATTAATCAAATGACAACTCATGTCTATGGCTAGGAAACATAACCATCTTTGATCAACGAGCTAGTCAAGTAGAGGCATACTAGTGACACTCTGTTTGTCTATGTACTCACACATGTATTATGTTTCCGGTTAATACAATTCTAGCATGAATAATAAACATTTATCATGAAATAAGGAAATAAATAATAACTTTATTATTGCCTCTAGGGCATATTTCCTTCATTTTGTGCCACTCATCCTCACCAAGATCGTCGATAAGCCTTTACTTTTGTAGGTGTGAGAAACAAACTCGGTACCAATTATACTATTGCAGCATTACATTGAGTGACACTCGATACATCCTCAATCTTTGGAAAAGGGTAACTTTGGTTTTGTTCTCTCATTTCCTACTCAACTTTGCTCGAGACTTGTGATGGATAAGCAAAGCACACCTCCTTTGGTCTACAACAACAGCAACGAGTTTGGTGCCATGATCAACAACTTGGACACCAAGATGGATGCTCAAATGGAGGAGATCAAAGCCCTCATCAAGTCCTACAAGAGATCTTCCTCATCTTCGAGAAGACGCTCTAGTGCACATCCTTCCAAGCTACCATCTCCGGCAAGGTCACATCGGCATCAACACCATCACCAACAAGAACAAAAGGTCAAGAGCTCAACACCAATAACCGCTCAACGACTTCACCATCTACCTTGGTATCTTCACCTTTGGACATTCGACATCTTTGCCTACAAGCACCTCAAGACTACGCTCAAGAGAAGCTCCCCAAGCTCAAGTCCGCGACTTCCACGAGCTACTACGACCTCGACACCGACCACGAGCTTCCTTTCTATGGGACTCAAGACCCCGAGGAGTATCTCAAGTGGGAGCACAAGATGGACGACTACCTCAGGCTACATCAAGTCCCTTCCGAAGACCAAGTGAAGCGCGCCACAAGTAACTTCCACGACTACGCGTCGACATGGTGGCTTCATACACCTTCGAAGACCTTCAACATGAGTTCGCCCAAGACGAAGAAAGCTATGCGGTGAGAGTTTTTGCCTTCCACCTACACGGAACATCTTCACCGCCAATTGAAGAACACCATCCAAGGATACAAGTCCCTCGACAAGTACTTCCTCGAGATGAAGAAAGCCTTGCGACGAGCCGGTGTGGATGACCCCATTTGGATGAAGTTCTACTTCATGATGGGATTGAACAACGCATCTCCAAGATTATCTTTCTCGAGAACTACAAGTCCCTCGACGACAACTACATTAGTGATCTCAAGGGGGAGCAAGAACTCACGAAGGCCAAGTCGACTCGACCCCCAGCTCACTTCACGACGACCACACTCCAAGACGTCGAGCATGAGGCTAGTACCACCGAGATGTCCAAGCCCGATGAGCTCCAAGATGGTGCTTCCACCGTTGGCGGCGAGAGTGATGATGTGCCATCTTCGGCCTTCATCCATGATGAGAGTGATGATGTGCCTTCTTCGGCCTTCATCCACGACGAGAGTGATGATGTGCCATCTTCGGCCTTCATCCACGGCGACGACTACGACACGGTTGAGCATGGGATTTTTCCCTTCGACCAAGGAGGCGTAGGTGATGAGTTGAGTGACATATGCCACAATATTGAGAGTGAGAGTGACTTCACCACTAGCACCATATATGACGAGTTGCCCCAATTCCCATGTGTGGAGAGCCACCACCACTACCACTTGAGTGATTTGAGTGACTCCACCATATGTGACATTGAGTGCACCTACCTTGAGGGAGTGAGTGAGCCACCACCACATAGAGAGAGTGAGGTCATTTCAATTTCTAACAACTTAACCTCTACCTCTATTATGTCTTACCATTTGGTGCTAGGTCCCATATATGACGACGCGCCGATCCTCGACAACTACGTCCTTCCTTCCTTTGGATAAGACGATGGCCATGGTGGACTATGATGCACCCCCCACATGGTTCCATCATGATGATGATGTTGAACACAATTTGGTATTTGACACCTCACCTACACCACATGAGTGGAATGACAAAGGTAACATAGGTGGTGGTACTTCACTTGTCCTACTAGTGGACTATCTTGCAAATGATGCTTGCATGATGTTGATCACCTTATGGATTCATCACATACTACATCCTCTACTTGTTTCTATATGCCACCCATTGATGTTGAGCATGTCAAATTACCTAGTTGTGATGCTATGCTCCATAGGATATCATGTGAAAATTCTATTGGTCACATTATGTTTGACAATCCATTTAACTTGCCATATGCTATAAGTGAGATCTCCCATATTGCATCATTCCAATCTCATCATAGAGACTATGCATATGCCATTAAACTAAACCCAATTTGCACATATGGCATAGATGACAAGCCCATGGTTATTGGCATTTGTTTTTCTTATGATGATACTGATATGCTTCCTTTGCATCATTTATCTCATTGGCCATGCCATGACCACCTAGATTCGAATATGCATTGTTTCGGATGTTATCCATTTTCTCCATATGATGTTTCCGCTATTGCTCATGAGGAGACCCCCATAGTTTCCTCATCCATATTAGGAGATTTTGATCCATCACATCCATTGCATCATTCCCATGATTGTGTGCACCATATGCATCCCATGAATAAAAATGCTCTTGTTCTGCCACACACTTGCTATAATTGCATTCTCAATTTGTGTCCCCATCGTGTTATACACAACAAATATTCTTTCATGATGGATGACATGTTCTTGTACCATGCATCAAATTTCTTTGAGCGATGCTTATCTTGTGCTATCTCACACATGCACATACACATCATGATGGATGATGTGTACATTTACCACACACACAATTTCTTTCGTTTGTGTATTTGTTGTGTAGGCACCCATGCATACTTGTCAACCTCACAATCCCATGAGTTAACAAAACGTGCTCTAGAGAGCAATGATGACTTGGGATACTGTGGATTCTCATTCCCACCACTCCCTCCGCACAATGACTTCGCGCATTTCTTCTACATGGCCCTCCTATGGTTATCGGTTATTGTTCATTACATATTTTATGCCCATCTTGCCATGTTCACTTTGCATGACATGCATATTCCTATGCCTTTACCATGCATTTGTGACCCATGCTTTGCATTACACATGATGATTGATTCTAATACTTGTATGTGTATTTGCAAGCTTGGTGGAGATATTACTTGTTATTGCATTGTGCCCAATGCCTATGATGATACTTTGATCTTGCTTAATGTCCGTGCTTGCGATATGCCATGTGCATTACCTAGGACTACTATTTGCACACATGACATGATTGCCATGATTACCTATAGTATGTTGCATCTTTGCACTACTAGCCTGCATGACTTGATTGCCTCGCACATGATGAACAATTGCTCTTTCTATTGTGTTGAGTGCCACTCTATATTCACTACACCCCATGCGTGTTACGCTTGGATTGTCTTGCACTTTAGACACTTCATTTATTTTGGTGTTGTGAATGCTTCATATGCATACCATAGACCATTTGTTGAGCGCCTTATGCATGCTTGCTATGAGGTTGAGGTAGATGCTTATTCTCTTGACACACATATTTGCATCGCTACCTCACATTTACATGCTTGTTTCCATGATGTCCTTGATTTCGCTCAATTTATGTGCTTTCATGCCATGTCACAATCCTTTGTTACACCATATGCTATGCATGATGGCGACACTTGTTCGGTGAATCACCACTTGAATGCTTGGTTTTGCACTAATGTTAACCACATTTGCTTTTCCAAGTGTTTGTTGTTTGTGCTCCTTTTGAAGGAATCACTAGATGGTGCGACACTGGAGAATGCCCATCTCGAGCTTGAAGACTATGAGTACTTGGTGCACGTTCACTTCTACATGACGACGCCATCTCTTTCCCATGGTGATTTGGCTTTCGATCCGTGTCGGATCTTTCCCAAGGGGGGGGGGGGATGATGCGGAGCATCCTACGGACATCACCATGTCAAGAGTCCGTTCGACAAGTGACACGTTCGACATCTACTTCACATACATAAAGGTTAATCATCTCCTTTACATGTGTTCACTTGACACCTTCGAGGATGGTATACTACTTGACATCCCTCTCGTGTGCATGTGTAGGTATTACCGGAGCTTCATCAACGACGAGGAGGAGTTCAAGCGCAAGAGAACATCTACACCATCCAAGAAGGGAGAAGGAGGAAAAAGGACCCCAAGATGCGAAGTATCAGAGCTCTCTGGACACCCCGGGTTCCCACACCATCCACCCCCGGGTGCCCGCACCGCCACCACAGGGTGCCCGGCCCCGCCAGCCGCCAAGGGCGCATGTAACGCCCTGGATTTGATGCGCCAGGTGTCCGCCAGTTATTCGCCATTGTTTCCATGTCATTTGCTTGCGTATCGCACTTTGTCATGTCATCATGTGGATCTCATTTTGCATACGTGTTCGTTTTATGCATCCGAGCATTTTCCCCGTTGTCCGTTTTGCAATCCGACACTCCTATGTCCCCCGGCGCCCCCTTTTGCCTCTTTTCGTGTGCAGGTGTTAAACTTTCTTGGGATAGACTGAGGTTTGCCATGCATCCTTGTTACACCACTGGTAGACCGCCTGTCATGTTTCGTTCCATTTGGAGGTCGTTTGATGCTCCAACGGTTAACCGGGTAACCGCAAAGGCTTCTTTTGTGTGCAGCCCAACACCCCTCCAAAGTGGCCCAATAACCCATCCAAAACCCCTCCATGCTCTCGGTCGTTCGATCACGATCGTGTGGGCGAAAACCGCACCTCATTTGGACTCTCCTAGCTCCCTCTACCTATAAATATGTGCATCTCCCCGAAATTTCGGATCAAACCTTCCTCTTCCTCTTCCTCCGCGCGCCGGACATGTCCACTCCACCGCGGGACACGTCCAGCCCCCGCGCCGGACGAATCTGCCGCCGCCACGTCAGCCCCGCACCTCCTCTCTCTCTTCCCCGCGCCGCCGCGGCCCTGCGGGCCCACGGCCGGCCCGCCCGGCCCGTTCCGCCGCCGCCCGCCCGCGCCCGAGCTCCGCCTCCCGCCGGCGACCCGCCGCCGCCCGCCTCTCCATCTCCGGTCGCTGCTCCGGCCAGATCCGGGCGGGTGGATGAGATCCACCCATCCCGCGATCCAAACGCACGCCCCGGGCCCGGATCCTTCCGTCCCAGGATCTCCTCATCCGCCGTTGACTTTTCCCCGGGGTGAGAAATTTGGCCAAGTCCCGAATCTGTGTCATTTTCATGCCCTGTTCATCATGCCATAACTCCACGTGTGCTGCTCTGTTTAATGCATATGATATATCGAAATGTTCATCATGCGATGCTATTCATTTCGTTCCATTGTGCCATGTTTGTTTGAGTTCATATTGATGCCCTATTCATTGTTGCAAGAGTGCTATATAATGTTGTCTGCTGTAGTTTATCAGAACATGCTCATTTGTTATTTTTGCATATTTTTGTGTGATTTTCTTTTGAGCAATAAGTCTACATGTGTTATGAGCTACAACATTCCATATTTTCTGTGGTGCAATCCATTCTTCATGATATTCCATGTGCTGATTGTTACAAGCATGCAGAGTAGCCTCCGTGATGTTGCTGATTTCAGTGACTTAAATTTCACCGTCTTTATTCTGCTGTTATTCTCATGCCATGTATTCATGTTGCTACAGTGAGATCCATGCCTCTTTTTAGTATGTTCAGTAAGGATGCTTTAGCCATATGGTTATGCTCTACCCATACATACCCCTATTTTCATTTATAGAGTGCTCTAGCATGTCTTAATATTGCTCTATTTTTGCTATAAAATGTTCCTGGCAGATTGTTTACATGTTAATCAATTTTGCCAAGGTTGCTATAGTTTATCCAAGCATGTTATGAACTTGCCCTTGCTATGATTATCTTCATTAACATGTCATCTTGTTGTAGGTATGCTTTTATTGTCATGCAATGCTTTGTGATGAGTGATTCGAGCTCGCAAAGTTGCCTTCATGCTGCTGCTTATGCTATGCTCTGTTTTTCCAAGTCTGAATCTATTTACGGAACTTGCTATGTTTACATGGGTGGCATCATATTTTATGTGCCCTTTTGGCTCATGGTCAGTAAGGGACTATTGTTAAATGCAATTATTAGATTCATTCCATGCCTTTGTTTGCTATGATAAGTTCTTGTAGCACATTGTTTGATAGCTCTAAGCATTGCAACCTGATGTTTTTCTGCCATGTCCTGTGAATTCTACCGTCTGTGAACCTGTTATTATTTGCAATCTTGTCATGTCCTTTTGAGCATGTTCTCGTAGTTTTTGGAGATAGCTCAGTGTTCATGTTTTGTAATGTTTTACCTGTAAATCATTTCCGTGCCTTTTGTTTTCATGTTGATATCTTGTAGCATGTTGTTCTGATGCTTGCAATATGCCTAGTTGCTGTTTTGGACAGCAAGCCCTTTAAACTTATATGGTGTGTATGTGTTGAACCGTTGCTCCGTTTTGAGCGTGCTCTATATGGAACTTGCTTAGTTTTGTGTGTAGCTTCATGTTAGCTTGTTGCATACATGATTTGAGGTGTGTGCTTGATGTTTGAATGCATTTTGCTTCAATGCCATGCTTAACTTGTTTTGCTCATATCTTCTAGGTCGTAGCTCCGAATCTTATGAACTTTATATGTAACTTGACTATAATTTCGTGTAGATCATCGTGGTGCATCTTGACTTGTTGTTTAACAACTTGAACAAAGGGTTTATTCAGATCAGGACCAATTTCTAAATTTGCATATGAGGACTTACCGGTATTGTTATATGTTGTTTCCGGCCTCATTTAAACTTGCCTTGATGTGTCGTTCTTGTATGCATCATTCCTTGCCATGAGTAGCTTCATGTAGCCTTGTCATGCATCATACTTGGTTGAGCATCATGACTTGTTCATGTGTAGTGTGTTTACCATGTTGTGTTCTTCTTCTCGATAGTTCCCGTTTCGTTGCGATCGTGAGGATTCGTTCGTCTACGCTTGGTTCGTCTTCTTCATGGACTCGCTCTTCTTCCTAGCGGGATTTCAGGCAAGATGACCGTCACCTTGGATCTCATTTGTATCATTGCTATGCTATTTGCTTCGTTCTATCGCTATGTCGCGTTACCTACCACTTGCTTATCAAGTCTCCCAAATTGCCATGAACCTATAACCTTTGTCACCCTTCCTAGCAAATCATTGCTTGGCTATGTTACCGCTTTGCTCAGCCCCTCTTATAGCGTTGCTAGCTGCAGGTGAAGATGAAGATTGCTCCATGTTAGATTATGTTTTATGTTGGGATATCACAATATCTCTTATAATACTAATGCATCTATATACTTGGTAAAGGGTGGAAGGGTCGGCCTTATGCCTGGTGTTTTGTTCCACTCTTGCCTCCCTAGTTTCCGTCATATCGGTATTATGTTCCCGGATTTTGCGTCCCTAACGCGGTTGGGTGATTTATGGGACCCCTTGACAGCTCGCTTTGAATAAAACTCCTCCAGCAAGACCCAACCTTGGCTTTACCATTTGCCTCACCACCACCTACTTTTCCCTTGGGAGTCACTCTCTTGAGGGTCATCTTTATTTAGCCCCCCGGGCCAATGCTTCTCTAAGTGTTGGTCCAAACTAGAGCCCCTTGCAGCGCCATCTCGGGGAATCTTGAGGGCTGGTTTTAGTTGTACGAATTGCTCATCCAGTGTTGCCCTGAGAACGAGATATGTGCAGCTCCTATCAGGATGTTGGCGCATCGGGCGGTCTTGCTGGTCTTGTTTTACCATTGTCGAAATGTCTTGTAAACGGGATTCCGAGACTGCTCGGGTCTTCCCGGGAGAAGGAATATCCTTCATGGATCGTGAGAGCTTATCATGGGCTAAGTTGGGACACCCTGCAGGGTTTGAACTTTCGAAAGCCGTGCCCGTGGTTATGTGGCAGATGGGAATTTGTTAATGTCCGGTTGTAGTAAACTTGAAGTAAACTCTTCTAAAATACACCAACCGTGTGCGTAACCGTGATGGTCTCTTTTCGGGGTTGTTCGAGAAGAGAACACGGTGTTTGGGTTATGTTTGACATAAGTAGGAGTTCAGGATCACTTCTTGATCATTACTAGTTGACGACCGTTTGCTAAGCTCCTCTTCTCGCTCTTGTTTTCGTAAGTTAGCCACCATACATGCTTAGTCGCTGCTGCAACCTCACCACTTTACCCCTTCCTTATCCATTAAGCTTTGCTAGTCTTGATACCCATGGTTATGGGATTGCTGAGTCCTCGTGGCTCACAGATTACTACAACACCAGTTACAGGTACAGGTTATGCAATGATCTTGACGTGAGAGCGATGTTTATTTGTGTTGGAGTTCTTCTTCTGCTTCTTCTTCGATTGAGGGATAGGTTCCTGGTCGGCAGCCTGGGCTAGCAGGGTGGATATTGTTTGAGTTTCTATTTCTGTTTCATCCGTAGTCGGATGTTGATCTTATGTGTATGATGTATTGTTGTATTCATGTGACATTGTATGTCTTGGTTGTATCCCCACTATTATGTAATGTTGATGTAATGATATCCACCTTGCAAAAGCGTCTTCAAGATGCGCTTCTATCCTTGGTGGGACCTTCGAGTTCCTTTAGGATAGGGTCGCATCTTGGGCGTGACACCCTTGGACGCCCCGGGTGCCCGGGCCTCACACTCCGAGGTGCCCGCCCCCAACCCTCCCCAGGCGCGCCCCGGGTGCCCAGACTTCACCCCCGGGTGCCCGGCCCTCCATCTCCAGGCGACCCCCGGGTGCCCGGGTGCCCGGACCCTCCACCGTGGCTACGCGTATTTCAGGATAATTTACCTATGTACCCTTGTTTTACCCCCAATTCGCCCCTAGCTTATATATACTCCTCACCTAGCTCATTTAGAGGATAGAAGAGTATGTGTGAGATATTGAGAGAGCTTTGCTCATCTTCCTCCTCTTGGAGATCATGACCTCCTAAGGGAGAAGATCCTCTTGTGGATATCAAGGCCTCCTCTTGGAGAAGGATCCCCATCATAGGATCATCAAGACCTCTTTCCTCATAGGATTGGGATGAACTAGTTACCTCTTGTATCTTCTTGTGTTGGATTTGGACCTTTGTATCTCTCTTGTGTGATTGGATCTAGCACATGTGTGATTGGATCAAGTCAATTTGAGTGTTCCTCTTGTTTTCCCCCTTTTGTGTTCTTCTTGTTCTTGGGGATTTCCCCTTCAATTCGTGAAAGATCTCCATCTAGGGTTCCACCCTACAACAGATTAGGTCTCCGATGTTGGGCTTTTGGGTATTTAGAGCAACTCCAACGCGTCGACCCAAAACGACAGCGATTTTGTTCGCTTTTTGTTCGTTTGGGTCGGGCATCTGCCCTATTTATCATTTGGGTCGGCAGTGCGCCCAATGCGTCGACCCATATTTGCCGGCGTGGCCGGCTGGCCGCCTTTTTCAACAAATATGCACACATTTTGCATTATTTCAGAAGCAAACATATAAGAAATAACATATTTTCACAATGAAATAAAGCATAGTTTCACAAAGTTTTACAAGCCGAATGAAAATGAAATTGTCTCAAATACATGTGAAAAAAGATACATCTGTTGGTTGCCAACATGAGCCCACATATGCTCAACCAAATCATTTTGCAGCTGCATGAGTTTCTCAATCACGCATTTCATGATGAAATTGGGTGAACTGTTCAAACTTTGCCGCTCCTTCATGCTTAAGCACAACATTCTCACCCTGAAACTGAAACCCTTGATCATAGATACATTCCAGGCACTCATCTTCTACGGTCGTATTGTACATTATCACACAAGCAGTCATCACCTCCCACAGCTTCTTGGTGCTCCAATTCCTAGCAGGATACCGAACGATGCCCCATCAAGATTTCAAAACACCAAAGGCACGCTCGACGTCCTTCCTAGCACTCTCTTGCTCTTGGGTCAATCTTTTCCTCTTCTCTCCGACAGGGTTGGGGATTATCTTCACAATAGTGGTCCACTCAGGATAGATATCGTCACCTAGGTAGTATCCTTTGTCGTAGTTGTGGTCGTTGATGGTAATATTCACCGGCGGGTTGTTGCCTTCGGCAAGCCTTGCGAACACCAGCGAGCGTTGAAGCACGTTGATATCATTGTATGATCTGACCATGCCAAAGAAAGAGTGCCAGATCCAGAGATCTTGTGAGGCTACGGCCTCAAGTATGACAGTGCAAGCCCTGACATGGCCCTTATACTGCCCTTGCCAAGCAGAAGGGCAGTTCTTCCACTCCCAGTGCATGCAGTCTATGTTGTCAAGCATCCCTGGGAAGCCCCTGCTGGCATTCATCGCCAACAAGCGGGGTGTATCTTGAGGAGTCGGCTCTCTCAAGTACTCAGGGCCAAACACAGCAATCACAGCCTTGCAGAACTTGTACATGGGGTCTAGGCATGTAGACTCGCTCATACGGACGTACTCATCAATGAGATCACCGGGAACTCCTTATGCAAGCATCCATATGGTTGCAGTGTATTTCTGATAAGATGAGAAGCCAATCTTTCCAAGGGCATCCTCTTTGCACTCGAAATAGTTATCGTATCCGACCACCCCCTCTCTAATACGGTTGAAAAGATGCCTACTCATACGGAAACACCGCTAGAATTTCTAATGTTTAAACAGCGGGTTGGTTGTGTCAAAGTAGTCCTTCCAAAGAAGGAAATGGCCAGTCTCTCGGTTGCGATTCAACGCCGGAAGGTGCCCCGGGATCGAGCCACGGAACAACGGTCGCTGGCTACTAAGGTAGTGATGGACCAACACGGCAGCCAAGATCTCCTCCACCTCATCGCACGAGGAATCATCGGAGTCGCAAAGGAAATTGTGGAAAAGGAACTCGTCGGCGAAGTCCATTTTGTACCTTCGCAAATTGTCAAACAACTTGCGGGCGTCGACGAAGGAGATGGCCGGCGAAGGGACGCACGCGTCCCCTTGGACCGGTGGCTGGCCTAGAGGCGTCCGACGAGCGTGCCGGCGTCAGGACAAAGGAGCTGGTCGGGGCGGCGAGGCGGCTTCCTGCTCGCGGCGGCGTCGGGAGGTGGGGGTGGGAAGCTTCAGTCCCCGCAGGCGAGATAGTGGCGGCGGCCAAATGAGTGTGCATGTGTTCATTGAAAATAAATAGACTGTAGGAGGCCAGCAACTAACACAAAAATGAGGGGTGAAAGTGGATATCCTTGTCTGACACCTCTCGTGCACAAAACTTGTTTTCCAGGTTTTTCGTTACCATTAGGCAGTACAGAAGAGAAACCGGTGTTGGAAATCATACTAATCCATGTCATCCACCTTTGTCCAAATCCTTGGGCGTTAAGCAGTTCCATGGTAGTGTTATGGTCAAGCAGATCAACTGCCTTCTCAAAATCAAGTTTTAAAATCACCATTTCAATCTTTGAGTGATGGCATTGATGCACATATTCAAAAGCCCATGCTAGACAATCTTGGATACTTTTGCTATGCAGAAATCCATATTGATTTTTATGCACCAATTTAAGAATGGTCCTTTGCACTCTGTTGGCCAAAAGTTTGGTGAGAATTTTCAGTGCACAGTTGAGAAGTGAGATAGGTGCGAAGTCCCCTGGGAGGAGAGGGTTATCTTTCTTAGGGATCATAGTGATGAAGAAATAATTGACGCTCTCCATATTGATATGACCCTGATAGAAATCCATGAGTTTGATGTGCCAACAAGCTCTGAGAAGCTTTTGTGAAACCATCTGGTCCAAGGGCTTCGTCAGCAGGCACCTGTTCAGTAACAAAATCAATCTCCTCTTTGTTGAAAGGAACTTTCAGATCATGTAAATCATTAGTGCTTAAGAGCAGGTTGTGAAGTTGCAAAGGATTGCGGGTAGGAGTGATGTATCCAAGTCTGTCTTTAAAGGCTCCGAAGAAAGTAATGTGGATCACCGTAGTGGTTGATGTCTTTCGTTACTACATGCCTAAGATCTTGGTAAAAAAAATTGTTCTTTTTTCCTTCTGGTAATAATTTGGATGTGTGCATCATCAATGTCTCAAGTTGCTCGTGGTATTGAGTTGTTGGAGAAGCCAGGTGTACTTGATATCGTCTTGATATTAATATATTCCGTTTACCAAAAAAGCATTCGTGCGGTGCAAAATGTTTTGAAAAGATAGACCTCTATGATGTACTAGTACAAGATAACTAATGAACCTAAACATTACATGTGGTCAAATGATATGTACACATCGATTCATATTTGCGGGCAACTTTCTAGAACATGCCTCATATCGTCATCATCTACCTCTTCTGGAAGTTGAGCTTCATGATGGCAAAACCGAACAAGAAGGCAAACAGCACCGCGAACGCCACGACCACCGTAGCAACATAACCTAACCAGCTGTGCTTGAAGTCGAAGTAGCCCTCTATAAAGTCTTTCACGGGAGTGCCGTCCTCCATCGGCGTTGTGACATCGCCGAACTGTGAGACAACCAGCCCGTACAGTGTCCACGCTACGGGGCATACCCAGCAATACCATCTCCACCAGATTGGAACTTTCTGTACATTGTTTCAGGGTAAAACGGGGAATAGTTAAGCTACGAAATGCTGAAAAAAGGAGTAGACGTGGACTGCCAAAGGTGATGGCACTTACTGGTCGGGGGATGATGAAACCTGAGAAGAGATTCCAGATGGCGTAGAATGCTGACGAGACGATTGAGGCAATGTGGTAGTTGGGTGTCAGGCCAACAGCCATCATGCCGTAGAATGTGAAGTAGAGCAGCGTGAAGTACATGAA
Source organism: Aegilops umbellulata (assembly GCA_032464435.1). NCBI lineage: Eukaryota > Viridiplantae > Streptophyta > Magnoliopsida > Poales > Poaceae > Aegilops > Aegilops umbellulata. The sequence goes on from CP136056.1 coordinate 251,703,092, forward strand.
GAAGAGGTACCAGAAGAATTTAGGAGCTGTCCACTCAAACCCAATCATCGAGTAAACTATGACTCCGTATACGGTAGCCTGAGCGAGTGTGTATGGGAGTTCAATGACAACCTGCAATAGAGAAGTTTTAACACTAATCAGACTCTGGTTCTCAGTAATGCAACCACCAGCTTAGAGCATGAGCACCTGGAACTTTGAATAATAGGAGAACAACTTTCACCTGGCCAAATGCGTACGGGAATGCTGAGTACATGCCGGCTGCTCTTTCACGGTAAAAGACTGTCCTCTCCACAGCCACCACTGGTTGAACCGAAGTACAGTTCATAATACCGATGAACAGCACTGCAGCATACATTGACCCCATGGCGTTGAACAAGTCTTGTGACTGGCTCCTGGAATAAGAAGCAAGAGATAAATAAAGTTTCAAAGGTTGGCTGCTTGCTTGCTATATAGGATGTGTGTGTCATGACATACATTTTGCCACCAAGGTCCCAGAAGATGGTGCCGAAGAGGAGAGCAATCACAGTAGTGAAAAGGAACCTAACGGCATTGTAAGGAGGGTTCCTCCAGTATGACAGGTTCTGCTTCCACAGGCAAGCCATGCATTGTGTGATCGAAGACTGTGAGTACTGGGTAGGGAAATACAGATCAGTTGAACCCGGCGCGGGTTGGCTCAGTTCCTTTATCAATGCCTTGTTTCTCCTGCAAAAGGTAACATACCAATATCACATCTACATCTGCCATAGCAAAAATGCATTGGAGAAAGGAAAGCTGGCCTATTGTCCACTTCGAAAAAAAAAACGTTTCGGAAAAAAAGCTGGACTATTGGAAGTCTGCCTTTGCAAATCTAAGTCCAAGTCAAAGAGCATTAGTATGTTAGAACCGGGTAGTCCTTCAGTTTGTTATCATACCTTAGTTGTATTAGCATGCTGAGTTACCTGTAGCAAACTTCTAAGGTTTTGACATACCATATAAATAAATCTAGTACCTATTTATCTGTAGTATGCTAAGTTACTTTATCTGTAGCATACTTAAAATAACTATGTTTCCTTGACCATCTAACGTGATTCCAAATGACTATGTCTAGGATGGCAAGTAAGTTACTCACTGGTAGAGTTCAGATTTCTTGTATATGTCACTGAAATCAATGCCTAGCATCTGTTCTTGACCGATCGTTGTCACTTCCAACATCCATGTTGCCGGATTGTAGCCATCTTTAATTTTGCTGACTCCATGAATGCCCTGAGCAAAACAAAACCATGGGCTTGTCAGTAAGCAAATTAGATTGGGGTAATATTCAAATTCTTGTAACATTGGTTTACCTCGTAGTAATTGATTAAGTCTGCAGAATGATGGCCCAATGGACCAGCATAGATCTCTTCTCCACCTCGCTTCATCAGGAATAGCTGCAAGCATTGATCAGGAAGTTTAGACCTCAGGGCATAATTCAAGGTTTGGACAACCAGCCATAATCAAGGGGTCAAGCCAGTCTAATGAATCGTGCAGATCACACTTCTACAGTGGAGAATGTCCACAGGAAAGCTGGTAGAAATCTGCGCTCGGAAATCTCACTCACCTCATCAAATGCTTCAAATATGTCAATGCTAGGTTGATGAATCGTGCAAACCACAGTTCTACCAGTATCAACAGTGTTCCTCACTGTCCTCATCACGATTGCGGCTGCTCGGGCATCAAGTCCGGAGGTTGGCTCATCCATGAAAATGATAGAAGGATTAGCAACGAGCTCCACAGCAATGGTCAGCCTCTTCCTCTGTTCAGTTGACAGACCATTCACTCCCGGTAGACCAACCAATGCATCTTTCAGAGGCTTGAGCTCCACAAGCTCCATCACCTCCTCAATGAACATCTGCATACACAGAGGTAAGAAACAGTCGATTGTGTATTAACTAAAGCTAATAATTGCTATTTCGATTGACTGACCCTTCTTTTGTTTGAATCAACATCCTCGGGGAGACGGAGCCACGCTGAGAAAAGCAGCGACTCATAGACTGTCACTTGCGGAGAGTGGATATCATTCTGTTCGCAGTATCCTGATACGCGTGCAAAGGTCTCTTGTTTCTTCGGGTATCCTGAAATGCTGATGTTTCCTTGAATGTACCCACCTGTCTTTCTCCCTGCCAACACATCCATCAGAGTAGTCTTGCCAGCACCACTGACACCCATCAGGGCAGTCAGTACCCCTGGCCTGAAAGATCCACTAACACCTTTGAGGAGCTCCAATCGGTCTTCAACTACGCCTTGTGCTTTCATTTCCTGAAACAAATTTCGTACTCATGGTTAGGAACTACGACAATGACCTACGACGATACTGTAACAGAAGCATTTTTTAATCAATTACCGGTGGCATGTCAACAGAGTATCTGATGTTGTCAAACGTGAGTGAAAGCGGGAGAAATGGAAGCACCATTCCCCTTTGCATGGGGCTAGAATTCTCTTCGACTATTGCTGAGTCATTTCCAGTGTTCATTCGTATCGGTCCATCATTGCTTGGTGATTCCAGGCCATCATTGTCCAGAACCTCACCGTTCAGGTTGGCATGCTTCTCCTTCAGTTCGTCTTCAGATACCGACGAACGGGAGTTGCCATATGCTGGAAAACCCCAAGATGAAACCGTTCTCAGGAATAGATAATAACCAAATCCACGAAAAATGATCAAACTAGTTCTACATGTACTCACCCTTCAGGTATGTAAGGGCAAGAGTGAAGAGAGCATTGAACAACAAGGTGTACCCAAGCATTGCACCCAAACCGATCCAGTACCACTTTGCTTCTGGAAACACTCCGCGATACTTCAGGACTTGCACTCCAAGGGTCTCGTTTGAGGCCGTGCTATTCAATATTTTATCCCAGCTGTGACCGAAGAACTCATTCACTGAGATGGCATTCTGTGCATACATTAGTGGGGAGATCCAGTAGCCCCAAATCCACCATTTCTTCACTTTTTCTGCAAGTTCGAAAGAAGGAAGGCTTACATGTGAAAAAAATCTGTATTGTCAAGGACTATTTGGCAAGAAGGATGAATATTTACCTCTTACTAGAATGAATCCGCCCAATACCATAAAAATGAGCAGCATGAATGATGCGAAGACATTCGCAACAATCATGTTCCTTGCTGCTCCACCAATGAATCGGAAGAGTGATGCCGCCATCTGATTGATTGCTAACATGAGAAGATATTGCTTGAAGAACCTGGTTGATGGATAGCAGGTACTGTCAAAACATTTCCGAACAGCATCAAAACAAGATGCGCAGTTGTTAACCAAAAAGAGAATCCCCATAAATCTCACCTGCCTACATTTGGGTCGAACCCCATGACATAGTATGTTATGAAAACATAACCGCCAACCTCAACAAATGTTATTGGGATCTTGAGGATCCATGAGGGTACTGTGTAGGCCCATGCTGGGTAGAAAAGGAGGTCCCTCTGCTTGAAGAACACAGGTAACTTAAAGACGGTGAGTGCAAGCTCAGAGAAGCCATTGAACATGATCATGAGCACACCAAAGAAGAGTGCCCCCATGTAGATGCCCCCATTTGTCACCGAGTCGCGCTTCATCTTTGTACGGAAGAAGAGCGTCATTGCAATAAATGACATGAGGGTCAGCTGTAATGCCAGAATATGAGGGAATCCGTCATGCGTATGTTGCTTCTCATTCCATTAAATACCAGCCAATATATTTGTTTGTACTAATGGCAATTACCTGGAAGGTTCTAAACATGTAGACGAAAGAGTTCCTCTTCATGAGGAGGATCTCCCTGTCAATGTTTGCCTTTAGCAGCTCCGTGCCACTCACACCATACCTCGTAGTTGTCAATGCTGCTGGATGGCTCTTGCTCTTGTCGAATGGCACAGCGAGCTCCTTTCTTATAGCTCTCCCGGTGTGGAATGACTGGAATGCACGCACAAAGTCCTTAACCGGCACGAACCGGTAGGACTCATCACCCGGCGCCCAGTATTGCTTTTGATCTTTCTTCGAAGTCACCTACCCATTAATCGCACAGAGACATATCTTTAATAAAAGCACTCATTCAGTACATAAGAGGGTGGTGGCAATGGCAATACAAGTACCTCTTGCAAGAAGTCGGCGACACCCTTCCTTTCAGGACACTTGAACCCCACAGACTCGAAGAATTCAAGCACGTCGTCACGAGGGCCCTGATACACGACTTGGCCATCAGAGAGGAGGATGATGTCATCGAATAAGTTGTACGTTTCAGGGGCTGGCTGCAGCAGGGAGATGACGGCTGTGCCACCAAGGATGTGCACAGATTGCCTGAGTGAGTTTACAATCTGAAATGTAGTTGAGCTGTCGAGCCCAGTTGAGATCTCGTCCATGAAGAGCGCCTTGGCCGGCCCAACCAGCATCTCACCTACAGGACATATCAACATAAGCTTATTCATGTAACAGTTTATTTAATAGCTGACTTGACATACATACTGAAATGGAGCTGGAGTTCTATCTTTTTTTACCAGTTGTAACACGCTTCCGTTGTCCACCAGAGATGCCCCTCAGCATCTCGTCCCCAACCATCGTGTCTGCACACATCTCTAGGCCTAATATCTGTGAAATGTAGCAATGTCCAAACGGTGAGCAAGACAGATTTGGGCAATTCAATCTGAAGTTACTCGTAGCTGTAGCTCAAAGTTTCATGTACTACCTTCAGTATATAGTCTGTATTCACATTGGCCTCCAGACCTCCCATTGAAGACGCCTAATGAAGATAAACAGAACAAATACATTAAGTCTTCATTTCAGATTAGATATCATGAAGAACACACAGAAACCACCAAAATATTCTTGGTTTATTTCGGATTTGCAAGTCTTGCCTTCATAAATGCATCAATATCAGCATCTGGCTTGATATTTGCAGCCTTCTCTCGCCTCGACAACTCAGTCAGCATATCTGGCAATGTAACAAAAAGGAAGCTTGATAAGCATATCTCAAGCAAACTAAGCCAATCCCACAGAATCTGAAAACAGCAGAAATGAATGCATGTGACAGTTGCAGAGAATGGTACCAAAGCGAGTGCCAACACCCTGGCAGCGTGCGGAGAAGGCGAGTGTCTCCCTCACGGTCATCTCCCCTATGTGGAGGTCGTGCTGGCTTATGTACGCCGCCGTCCTCTCCGGCACAAACTCCTCCATCCCGTGCCCGTTGTAGGTAACATTGCCTGAGACCTTGAGGTCTTTGTCGAGCCTCCCGGCCAAGGCGAGCAGCAAGGTGGTCTTGCCTGACCCAGGTGGGCCCAACAGGAGTGTCATCCTGCGCGAACGAAAAGAGCGTGAGGTGGAAGGAGCGATGAATGAAACCGAGCTCCAAAAGACCCGGGTCAAAGTCTACAAGTTCAATGTTCAAACAGGTGACAAGTGTACTCCGCAGGCAAGCAGAGCATGAGCATGAGCATGCGCATCGCATGTTTTCTGTGGCCAAAAGGCAAGAGAGATGTTTTGACTACCTGCGGGGCTTGATGATGCCACTGACGTCGTGGAGGATGGGCATGGTCCGCTTCCTGTTGGGGAGTATGCGCAGCGCGTTCGCCGCTTCCTGCACCAAGCACAACCAAAACAAATCAATGAACTCTTCCTGTGACACGCAAAGACACAAACGTGTTGGTGCGATGATCACCTCGAGCGTGTTGGTGATGGAGTTGAGGACGGTGGGGAGGCCGCTGTTGCCGACCCGGACCTCCGCCTCCGCCACCAGGTGCTCGAACCGCACCTCGATCGTCGGCATTTCAATCCCAACCCTGCGCAACCAGACACGCACAAATCATCAAACACCCGGCAGGCATGGCGACGAGCTCCGACCGGGAAACGGAAACGAGTAGTAGCACGCACGCACCGCTCGAGGCGGTCCTTGAGCTTGAGCAGGAAGCGCTCGTTGTCCTCGTCGGCGACGCGCACGAGGCGCTCGAGGAGAGCCCGGCGCTCGCGAGGCCCGAGGCCGTGCACGTCCACGACCCCCTTCCCCGCCGCCGCTCCGGGGGGCGCGCCCTCGCCGCCGTCGAGGGGCGGGAGGATGGCACGGCGGACGCGGTCGTAGGTGGGCAGCTTCTCGAGCGCGGCCCAGCGCAGCGCCTCCTCGTCGTCCTCGTCCCTGGACGATCGCGAGAACACGTCGTCCCCGCGCCGCCATATGGAGCCGCTGTCGCGCCGCATGCTGGCGACCTTGTGGATTTCCGCCGTCGCGTCCATCTCCCCTAACGCCCCCCCCCCCCCCCCCCCCCCACCGTCGGCGTGATTTCCAAGGGCTTTTCGGGTGTGTTTCAAGCCTCTCAGGCGCGTTTATGCTTATTCGGGTGAGGTGGGACTGCGGCTGGTGCTGGGAGGGAAGCTGGGACGACGGGGGTTTTGTAGGGCGTGGGAATCCGTTGGGACGGGACGGGGGAGGGAAGAAGGTGGTGGCTTGGCTTGCGCTTGCGTTGCGAGTCAGAGTTGGGAAGCGGGGAAAGTGAGACGGCTTGGTTACCACGGAAATCCCCGTCCATTTCTACTGTGCGGCCGCTTGTCGCTTCTAGAAGCCTAGTCCGTACTCCGAGGCTGGACTAGGGCCGCAGTCCTCTAGAAGGGCGTCCTTCCGCGGAGGATTGGCGAGCCAGCATTTATTTCGCCAGCATTACCTGCGGGAATGCGGGCTTGATTAACCTCGTAAGTATTTATTTGCCAACATTTTCCCCCCTCTGTCCAATCTATTTTTGGCCTCCTTTGTTTATAGGAAGGATTTTAGTAGGAATTCTATAAGGAAGATTTTCTCCGGCGCCCTTTGATTTGTAGGAATAAATTTCTATTTCTATGTGAGTAGGAACTAATCCTTTACATTTCAAATGAAAAAAAATTAGGCTATACTCGATGGAAAATTCTTACCTATGCATCAAATGAGATCTCTTTCCCTATAAGAATTGAGATACATGTCTTTTTCTTTTTTTGCGGGGTGAGATACATGTCATTTTACTTTTTATGATTTTTTCTATTACTATCATGTGAACCAAAAGAGGCCTTCATGTGATATTAGTTATTATTCAATAAAAGTATATCCATGGCGTCATTCACAATTTGTGTGTTGCCTAGAATGTGTGTGGGGGGGGGGGGGGGGAGGGGCGAGGGGGTGTGTTGATTCGGCGACGGCCGGCCGAAATCGAGCGTCAGCGGGGAGGAGCTCGACGAGACTGGGTGGTGGCGTCACAAGCTCAGCGGCTGTCGTGGGGGTCGATGATCGGCATGCGCTAACGTAGGATGAAAACGCCGGGGTGGTTGGGTTGCGGCACTTTTTTGGTATTTTTGGTGGTGTAGTAAGAAGGACTCAAATATTGGTACTGGTAACAAAATTTAGGTGGCTACCAGAAAAAAAATGTTCACATGAATAAGTCTTAGATGTATTGTCGGAGTCATTTTTTGGGCCAAAAATCCCAAATTTACATTTTAGGTCTTGAGCAAAATTTTATTACCTCCGTCTAGGTGAATAAGTCACTCGCGTAGTTCTAGGTCATCAATTTGAGGAATTAAATATGTGTTATATGTCATGAAAAGTATATCACTAGATTTCTACACGGATGTAGTTTCTAAATATATATTTTTGTCACGTATAATACATATTTAGATAGTTAAATCGTCAACCTAGAACTACATGAATGACTTATTCACCGAAACGGAGGTAGTAGTTCTCTTGTTGGAGATGCTCTATGCGGAAAGAAAATGAGTTTTCCACATTTTCTTGTAAATAAAACAAGTCAAAGTTAAAGCCTTTTTTTCTTTTTTTCCATATGGGTTACTGTCGGTGTCAAAACCGGCAGATCTTGGGTAGGGGGTCCCGAACTGTGCATCTAAGGTCGATGGTAACAGGAGACAGGGGACACGATGTTTACCCAGGTTCACGCCCTCTGTATGGAGGTAATACCCTACTTCCTGCTTGATTGATCTTAATGAATATGAGTATTACAAGAGTTGATTTACCACGAGATCGTAATGGCTAAAACCCCAGAAGTCTAGCCTATATGATTATGATTGCATCTATGGACTAAACCCTTTGGTTTATATAGACATCGGAGGGGACTAGGGTTATACAAAGTCGGCTACAAAGAAAGGAATCTTCATATCCGAACGCCAAGCTTGCCATCCACGCCAAGGAGAGTCCCATCCGGACACGGGAAGGAGTCTTCTGTCTCGTATCTTCACGGCCCATCAGTCCGGCCCATGTCCAACAGGTCGGACGCCCGAGGACCCCTTAATCCAGGACTCCCTCAGTAGCCCCTAAACCAGGCTTCAATGACGAGGTGTCCGGCGCGCAGATTGTCTTCGGCATTGCAAGGCGGGTTCCTCCTCTGATCACTTCAAAGTACCTGACTTAGAGAGCTGTATTCGGTCTTCCATTTAATGTCGCACCCATCAGCTTCTGTGCCTCCACACTTTCTGCTTCCACGTGTCGAGCGAATACGAGAGGTCGGGGTATTTTTTCACATACCCCCCCCCCCCGGGGCACGCAAGAAAGGCCTCTATTTAAAGGAATTGGATCTCAGATCCATTCCACATCCAGCGGAAAATCCTTAGAGTCTTGCCAGGGGAAATCTTTCAACATGGCTAGCGTCCCCAGTTCTTCCTCCCGCCCTCGCGACTCCAAAAGGCGATTGGGAGAGATGTTCAGTATCCCACGAGCAGTTGGTTAAGCTCCAAACACAGGGATTCCTTTCCCCCGCGGATCTAGTCCTTGTCCGAGTAGGATTGGCCTCCTTCACAGGCGAAGTTCTGACGGAAAATTTCCCCAATCCAACTAGGGGGAACGGGTGTGCTTCGTACCCTACTTATTAAGAGGCGTCGGGTTTCCAATCGACCCTTTCCTTTGAGGACTCTTGGAGTATTACGGCCTCCAACTGCACAACCTTACGTCGGCCTCTGTCCTGCACATCGCAGGTTTTGTTGCCCTTTGGGAGCTTTTCCTGGGCTGTGAAGCCCACTTCGATTTGTGGAGGAAGCTATTCTGCCTCGTCCCTCGCAACCAAGAGGGGTCGATATTCGAGGTGGGCGGCGCTGAAGTATGGCGCATAGCCGGGACTGGATACCTGTCTGGCACGGCGAAGAAGGCGCCCGAAGAATGGCCCTCAGAATGGTTCTATATTGAGGACGTCGCTCTCCCCGACCCAGTTCGAATGGGTCTTCCCGAATTTTCAAATGCTCCGTTGAAGAAACGCCACAGCTGGCGCCCACGGAGCTTTGAGGAGGAAAATAGCGCGGAAGTCCGTCAATTGATGGGCAAGATAAAGACACTTGCCCAGTCCGGACTATCAATAATCGAGGTAATGGCGACTTCCATAGTGCGGGGGGTCCAACCACTCCAATACAGAGGGCTTCCCATGTGGCAATATAATGGAGAAGATGACGCCTCACGTGTTGGAAATATGCCCTAGAGGCAATAATAAAATGGTTATTATTGTATTTCCTTGTTCATGATAATTGTCTATTGTTCATGCTATAATTGTATTAACTAGAAACCGTAATACATGTGTGAATACATAGACCACAACATGTCCCTAGTAAGCCTCTAGTTGACTAGCTCGTTGATCAATAGATGGTTATGATTTCCTGACCATGGACATTGGATGTCATTGATAACGGGATCACATCATTAGGAGAATGATGTGATGGACAAGACCCAATCCTAAGCATAGCACAAGATCATGTAGTTCGTTTGCTAAGAGCTTTTCTAATGTCAAGTATCATTTCCTTAGACCATGAGATTGTGTAACTCCCGGATACCGTAGGAATGCTTTGGGTGTACCAAACGTCACAACGTAACTGGGTGGCTATAAAGGTGCACTACAGGTATCTCCGAAAGTGTTTGTTGGGTTGGCACGAATCGAGACTGGGATTTGTCACTCCGTATGACGGAGAGGTATCTCTGGGCCCACTCGGTAATGCATCATCATAATGAGCTCAATGTGACTAATGAGTTAGCCACGGGATAATGCGTTACAGAACGAGTAAAGAGACTTGCCGGTAACGAGATTGAACAAGGTATAGGAATACCGACGATCGAATCTCGGGCAAGTAGCATACCGATAGGCAAAGGGAATTGTATACGGGATTGATTGAATCCCCGACATTGTGGTTCATCCGATGAGATCATCATGGAACATGTGGGAGCCGACATGGGTATCCAGATCCCGCTGTTGGTTATTGGCTAGAGAGTTGTCTCGGTCATGTCTGCATGATTCCTGAACCCGTAGGGTCTACACACTTAAGGTTCGGTGACGCTAGAGTTGTTATGGGAATTAGTGTGCAGTTACCGAATGTTATTCAGAGTCCCGGATGAGATCCCGGACGTCACGAGGAGTTCCGGAATGGTCCGGAGGTAAAGATTTATATATGGGAAGTCCTATTTTGGCCACCGGAAAATGTTCGGGATTTTTCGGTATTGTACCGGGAAGGTTCTAGAAGGTTCTGGAGTGGGGCCCACCTGCATGGGGGGACCCACATGAATGTGGGTAGTGGGTTCAAGGCCCCACACCCCTGGTAAGGCGCACCAAGATCCCCCCTTAGAAGGAATAATATCATATCCCGAAGGGATAAGATCAAGATCCCTAAAAAGGGGGATAACAATCGGTGGGGAAGGGAAATGATGGGATTTCTTTCCCCCACCTTTGCCAACGCCCCAATGGACTTGGAGGGCAAGAAAACAGCCCCCTCCACCCCTATATATAGTGGGGAGGCGCATGGGAGCCACACCCCTTCCCTGGCGCAACCCTCTCCCTCCCTAACACCTCCGTAGTAGTAGTAGTGCTTGGCGAAGCCCTGCCGGAGAACTGCAAGCTCCACCACCACGTCGTCGTGCTGCCGGAGCTCTCCCTCGACTTCTCCTCTCCCCTTACTGGATCAAGAAGGCGAAACGTTCCCGGGTTGTACGTGTGTTGAACGCGGAGGCACCGTTGTTCGGCGCTTAGATCGGAATCAACCGCGATCTAAATCGCTACGAATACGACTCCTTCATCCGCGTTCTTGTAACGCTTCCGCACCGCGATCTTCAAGGGTATGAAGATGCATTACCCTCTCTCTCATTGCTAGTCTCTCCATAAATTGATCTTGGTGATGCGTAGAAAATTTTTGAATTTCTGCAACGATCCCCAACAAGGGCATCATGAGCTAGGTCTATGCGTAGTTTCTATGCACGAGTAGAACACAAGTTGTTGTGGGCATCGATTTTGTCAATTTAATTGCCGTTACTAGTCTTATCTTGATTCGGCGGCATCATGGGATGAAGCGGCCCGGACCGAAATTACACATACACTTACATGAGACAGGTTCCATCGACTGACATGCACTAGTTGCATAAGGTGGCTAGCGGGTGTCTGTCTCTCCCACTTTAGTCGGATCGGATTCGATGAAAAGGGTCCTTATGAAGGGTAAATAGAAATTGGCATATCACATTGTGTTTTTGGCGTAGGTAAGAAACGTTTTTGCTAAGAAACCTATAGCAACCACGTAAAAATTTGCAACAACAATTAGAAGACGTCTAACTTGTTTTTGTAGCATATGCCGTGTGATCTGATATGGCCAAAAGGATGTGATGAATGATATATGTGATGTATGAGATTGATCATGTTCTTTTAATAGGAATCACGACTTGCATGTCGATGAGTATGACAACCAGCAGGAGCCATAGGAGTTATCTTAATTTATTTATGACCTGCGTGTCAACATAAACGTCATGTAACTACTTTACTTTATTGCTAAACCGTTAGCCATAGTAGTAGAAGTAATAGTTGACCAGACAACTATATGAAGACATGATGATGGAGATCATGATGATGGAGATCATGGTGTCATGCCGGTGACGATGATGATCATGGCGCCCCGAAGATGGAGATCAAAAGGAGCAAAATGATATTGGCCATATCATGTCACTATTTGATTGCATGTGATGTTTATCATGTTTTACATCTTATTTGCTTAGAACGACGGTAGCTTAAATAAGATGATCCCTCGCAATAATTTCAAGAAAGTGTTCCCCCTAACCGTGCACCATTGCGAAGGTTCGTTTTCTCGAAGCACCACGTGATGATCGGGTGTGATAGATTCTAACGTTCGAATACAACGGGTGTAAGCCAGATTTACACACGCGATACACTGAGGTTGACTTGATGAGCCTAGCATGTACAGACATGGCCTCGGAACATGGAAGACCGAAAGGTCGAACATGAGTCGTATAGAAGATACGATCAACATGAAGATGTTCACCGATGATGACTAGTCCGTCTCACGTGATGATCGGACACGACCTAGTTGACTCGGATCATGTATCACTTAGATGACTAGAGGGATGTCTATCTAAGTGGGAGTTCATTGAATAATTTGATTAGATGAACTTAATTATCATGAACATAGTCAAAAGGTCTTTGCAAATTATGTCGTAGCTCACGCTTGGTTCTACTGTTTTAGACATGTTCCTAGAGAAAATTTAGTTGAGAGTTGACAGTAGCAATTATGCGGTCTGGGTCCGTGAACTGAGGATTGTCCTCATTGCTGCACAGAAGGTCTATGTCCTTAATGCACCACTCAGTGTGTTGAACCTCGAGCGTCGTCTGCAGATGTTGGGAAACATCCGACATACACGTTTTGATGATTGCGTGATAGTTCAGTGCGTAATACTAACGGTTTAGAATTGTGGCACCAAAGACGTTTTTGAAACGTCGCAAAACATATGAGATGTTCCAAAGACTGAAATTGGAATTTCGGACTAGTGCCACAGTCAAGAGGTATGAGACCTATGACAAGTTTCTTAAGCCTGCAAACTGAGGGAGAAAAGCTCAATCGTTGAGCATGTGCTCAGATTGTCTGAGTACTACAATCGCTTGAATCGAGTGGGAGTTAATCTTCCAGATGAGATAGTGATGGTTCTCCATAGTCATTGCCACCAAGCTATTGGAGCTTCGTGATGAACTATAACATATCAGGGATAGACATGATGATCCTTGAGCAACTCGTGATGTTTGACACCGCGAAAGTAGAAATCAAGAAGGAGCATCAATTTTTGATGGTTAAACCACTAGTTTCAAGAAGGGCAAGGGAAAGAAGGGATACTTCATGAAACGACAAATCAGTTGCTGCTCTAGTGAAGAAACCCAAGGTTGAACCCAAACCCGAGACTAAGTGCTTCTATAATGAGGGGAACGGTCACTGAATCAGAACTACCCTAGATACTCGATAGATGAGAAGGCTGGCAAGGTCGACAGAAGTATATTGGATATACATTATAATGTGTACTTCACTAGTACTCCTAGTAGCACCAGGGTATTAAAAATACCGGTTCAGTTACTAAGTGTTAGTAACTCGAAATAAAAGGCTACAGAATAAACGGAGACTAGCTGAAGGTGAGATGACGATATGTGTTGGAAGTGTTTCCAAGGTTGATGTGATCAAGCATCGCATGCTCCCTCTACCATCGATATTGGTGTTAAACCTAAATAATTGTTATTTGGTGTTTGCATAGACATGATTGGATTATGTTTATCGTAATACGGTTATTCATTTAAGGAGAATAATGGTTACTCTGTTTTTTTGAATAATACCATCAATGGTATTGCACCTAAAATGAATGGTTTATTGAATCTTGATCGTAGTGATACACATGTTCATGCCAAAAGATATAAGATAGTGATGATAGTACCACATACTTGTGGCACTGCCATTTGAGTCATGTTGGTATAAAACGCATGAAGAAGCTCCATGTTGATGGATCTTTGGACTCACTCGTTTTTGAAAAGATTGAGACATGCGAACCATGTCTATTGGTAGATATGCATGAAGAAACTCCATATAGATGGATCATTTGGACTCACTAGATTTTGAATCACTTGAGACATGCATATCATACCACATGGGCAAGATGACTGAAAGGCCTCGTTTTCAGTAAGATGGAGCAAAAAAAGCAACTTGTTGGAAGTAATACATTTTGATGTGTGCAGTCCAATGAGTGCTGAGGCACACAGTGGATATCGTTATGTTCTTACTTCACAGATGATTTGAGTAGATGCTGAGTATATTTACTTGATGAAACACAAGTCTGAATTATTGAAAGGTTCAAGTAATTTCAGAGTGAAGTTGAAGATCGTCATGACAAGATGATAAAATGTCTATGATATGATCATAGAGATGAATATCTGAGTTACGAGTTTGGCACACAATTAAGACATTGTGGAAATTGTTTCACAACTAATACTGCCTGGAACACCATAGTATGATGGTGTGTCCGAACATCATAGCTGCACCCTATTGGATGTGGTGCATACCATGATGTCTCTTATCGAATTACCACTATCATTTACGGGTTAAGCATTAGAGACAACCGCATTCACTTTAAATAGGGCACCACGCAATTCCGTTGAGACGACACTGTGTGAACTATGGTTTAGATAAACCTAAGCTGTCGTTTCTTAAAAGTTTGGGGCTATGACGCTTATGTGAAAAGGTTTCAGGCTGATAAGCTCGAACCCAAAGCGGATGAATGCATCTTCATAGAATACCCAAAAATAGTTGGGTATACCTCCTATCTCAGATCCAGAAGCAAAAGTGATTGTTTCTAGAAACGGGTCCTTTTTCGAGGAAAAGTTTCTCTCGGAAGAATTGAGTGGGAGGATGGTGGAGACTTGATAAGGTTATTGAACCGTCACTTCAACTAGTGTGTAGCAGGGCACCGGAAGTTGTTCCTGTGGCACCTACACCAATTGAAGTGGAAGCTTATGATAGTGATCATGAAACTTCGGATCAAGTCACTACCAAACCTCATAGGTCGACAAGGATGTGTACTACTTCAGAGTGGTACGTAATCCTGTCTTGGAAGTCATGTTGCTAGACAACAATGAACCTACGCGCTATGGAGAAGCGATGGTGGACCCGGATTCTGACGAATGGCTCGAGGCCATAAAATCCGAGAGAGGATCCATGTATAAAACAAAGTATAGACTTTGAAAGAACTACTTGATGGTGGTAAGGCTGTTGGGTGCAGATGGATTTTAAAAGGAAGACGGACAATGATGGTAAGTGTCGCCATTAAGAAATCTTGACTTGTCGTTAAGATGTTTCCCGACAAGTTCAAGGAGTTGACTACGATGGGACTTTCTCACTCGTAGCGATGCTAAGAGTCTGTTGGAATTATATTAGCAGTTACTACATTATTTATGAAATCTTGCAGATAGGGTGTCAAAACAATGTTTCCTCGATGATTTTCTTGAGGAAAGGTTGTATGTGATACAACCAGAAAGTTTTTGTCAATCCTGAAAGATGCTAACAAGTATGCAAAGCTCCAGCAATCCTTCTAAGGACTGGAGTAAGCATCTCGGAATTGGAATGTACGCTTTGATGAGATGATCAAAGATTTTGGGTTTATACAAAGTTTATGAGAAACTTGTATTTCCAAAGAAGTGAGTGGGAGCACTATAGAATTTCTGATGAGTATATGTTGTTGACATATTGTTGATCAGAAATGATGTAGAATTTCCGGAAAGCATGCAGGGTTATTTGGAAAGTGTTTTTCAATGGAGAACCTGGATTAAGCTACTTGAACATTAAGCATCAAGATCTATAAGGATAGATAAAAACGCTTAATAGTACTTTCAAATGAATCATACCGTGACAAGATTTTGAAGGAGTTCAAAATAGATCAGCAAAGAAGGAGTTATTGGCTGTGTTACAAGGTGTGAGTATTGAGTAAGACTCAAGACCTGACCACGGCAGAAGAGAGAGAAAGGACGAAGGTCGTCCCCTATGCTTTAGACGTAGGCTCTACAGTATGCTATGCTGTGTACCACACCTGAAGTGTGCCTTGCCATGAGTCAGTCAAGGGGTACAAGAGTGATCCAGGAATGGATCACATGACAGCGGTCGAACTTATCCTTAGTAACTAGTGGACTAAGGAATTTTCTCGATTATGGAGGTGGAAAAAGAGTTCGTCGTAAAGGGTTACGTCGATGCAAACTTTGACACTAATCCGGATGACTCTGAGTAGTAAACCGGATTCGTATAGTAGAGCAGTTATTTGGAATAGCTCTACGTAGCGTGTGGTAGCTGCATCTACAAGATGACATAGAGATTTGTAGCACACACGGATCTGAAAGGTTCAGACCCATTGACTAATAACCTCTCTCACAAGTGAGATATGAACAAACCCCATGGTTGGTGGATTCATTACAATCACATAGTGATCTGAACTAGATTATTGACTCTAGTGCAAGTGGGAGACTGTTGGAAATATGCCCTAGAGGCAATAATAAAATGGTTATTATTGTATTTCCTTGTTCATGATAATTGTCTATTGTTCATGCTATAATTGTATTAACTGGAAACCGTAATACATGTGTGAATACATAGACCACAACATGTCCCTAGTAAGCCTTTAGTTGACTAGCTCGTTGATCAATAGATGGTTATGGTTTCCTGACCATGGACATTGGATGTCATTGATAACGGGATCACGTCATTAGGAGAATGATGTGATGGACAAGACCCAATCTTAAGCATAGCACAAAATCATGTAGTTTGTTTGCTAAGAGCTTTTCTAATGTCAAGTATCATTTCCTTAGACCATGAGATTGTGTAACTCCCGGATACCGTAGGAATGCTTTTGGTGTACCAAACGTCACAACGTAACTGGGTGGCTATAAAGGTGCACTACAGGTATCTCCGAAAGTGTCTGTTGGGTTGGCACGAATCGAGACTGGGATTTGTCACTCCATATGACGGAGAGGTATCTCTGGGCCCACTCGGTAATGCATCATCATAATGAGCTCAATGTGACTAATGAGTTAGCCACGGGATCATGCGTTACAGAACGAGTAAAGAGACTTGCCAGTAACGAGATTGAACAAGGTATAGGGATACCGACGATCGAATCTCGGGCAAGTAGCATAATGATAGACAAAGGGAATTGTATACGGGATTGATTGAATCCTCGACATCGTGGAACATGTGGGATCCGACATGGGTATCCAGATCCCGCTGTTGGTTATTGGCCAGAGAGTTGTCTCGGTCATGTCTGCATGATTCCCGAACCCGTAGGGTCTACACACTTAAGGTTCGGTGACGCTAGGGTTGTTATGGGAATTAGTGTGCAGTTACCGAATGTTATTTGGAGTCCCGGATGAGATCCCAAACGTCACGAGGAGTTCCGGAATGGTCCGAAGGTAAAGATTTATATATGGGAAGTCCTATTTTGGCCACCGGAAAATGTTTGGGATTTTTCGGTATTGTACCGGGAAGGTTCTAGAAGGTTCTGGAGTGGGGCCCACCTACATGGGGGGACCCACATGAACGTGGGTAGTGGGGGCAAGGACCCACACCCCTGGTCAAGGCGCACCAAGATCCCCCCTTAGAAGGAATAAGATCATATCCCGAAGGGATAAGATCAAGATCCCTAAAAAGGGGGGATAACAATCGGTGGGGAAGGGAAATGATGGGATTTCTTTACCCCACCTTTGCCAATGCCCCAATGGACTTGGAGGGCAAGAAACCATCCCCCTCCACCCCTATGTATAGTGGGGAGGCGCATGGGAGCCGCACCCCTTCCCTGGCGCAGCCCTCTCCCTCCCTAACACCTCCTCCTCCGTAGTAGTGCTTGGCGAAGCCCTGCCGGAGAACTGCAAGCTCCACCACCACGCCGTCGTGCTGCCGGAGCTCTCCCTCAACTTCCCCTCTCCCCTTGCTGGATCAAGAAGGAGGAGATGTCCCCGGGCTGTACGTGTGTTGAACACGGAGGCGCCGTTGTTCGGCGCTTAGATCGGAATCAACCGCGGTCTGAATCGCTACGAGTACGACTCCTTCATCCGCGTTCTTGTAACGGTTCCGCATCACGATCTTCAAGGGTATGAAGATGCATTCCCCTCTCTCTCGTTGCTAGTCTCTCCATAGATTGACCTTGGTGATGCATAGAAATTTTTTAAATTTCTGCAACGATCCCCAACATCACGCTGCGGTCGGAAGGGTCCGGACACCCCCGCCACTTTGGCCAAAATATTGGGCGAACTGTACAAAGGGGAGAAAGAGGAGTTCACTCGTCTTAAACATCGAGATGAATTTTCCATGTTTAGTCCTCCTAGCTGGGTGAGTTCTAATCCCATCATTTTACTCAATTCTCTCCCTGAGTCACTTTTAATGGGCATCAACTCATCCATTTGTAACAGGAATGGCGGAAGGCTACCGAGGGGACTCATAGCCCCGACCCACAGCTAGAGGATCACAACCGGGACCTTGACCCCTGATTCGAAGAGGATCCGGATATATTTGTGTAACTTGAGGATGGAGTATTCTACCAGGTGAGCTATGATGGTACGGAAGTGGCCATCATCGCCGACTATCCCGACCTCCTTCCTGCCTCGCATGTAAGTAATCAAGAGACACCTTCTTCGAAAGAGCTTCCTCATTACGCCTCACCCACCGCACTATTTTGTGCTCTAAAGGGGAGGCGCCCGACGCCTCAACATGCACCAGAGGCATCTCCTAAGAGAGCGGCGCCCGCGCCGAGAAAATCTTCGAAGAGGAAGGCGAACGTCAACATGGCAGAGCCTTCATCAAAGAGGTATGGTTTTTTAATCATGCCCCATGGCAGTCACATCAAACTGTGACATTATCCACTGTGTCTTATCAGAAAAAACGTTCGCCGGACTATGTCCGGGGATCCCGCCGGTCGCGCCTCCACAAGTCAGGTTCCAGACCCTGCCTTAAAGGTGAGGGCTGATGCAAGAGTGACGCCGGATTGTCCTTCTATAGAGGATTCGGATGATTTATCTGTCACAAACTCTGAAGTGGAAAGCGCTATGAATCATCGGCGCCGGCGGGCCGCTCTTCGCGACCCCGGCTTTACAAAAGAGGCATTCAACACCTTCAGCTTGGCTGATGCATACATCCGAGCTGCTCGAGACGGGCTTACCAGAGCCACAGACCATCATTTGAGAGATATGCGGGTAAGTACTCATTTGTACAAATCTGATAATTATATATACCAGTAGCCCCCGAGACTTGAAGTAGTTGATACAACTGATTTAAGGATCATGGTATAACCAGGTGCTCACAGAGAAGAACAACCTGTTGTCAAGAGCTAGAAAAGTGTCAGACCCAGCTAGCTGTTGTTACCACCGAACTGGAGAAACACGAGAAGGCATCACCTAGTAATGTTCCCCTCCATCGAGAAAATATAATCATATACCAGCAATATTAATATTTTTGTACTCCCCATGGCAGGATTGTTGGATCAACTGAAGGAGGCCCTGAAAGTCGCACAAGCGGGTGAACAAGAGGCCAAAAGGCAACTGGCCGCAGGCGAGCATGTGCTAACACGGGTTAGGGATGATAAAATTAAGCTGCAGGATTCAAACACCCTGTTGGGCGAAGAACTAAAAGACGTGCGAGCCTAGCTGGGCGACTCCGTGAAGGAGAATAAGAGACTACGAGGCAGCATATTCAGTATGCTTTTCAAACTTGCCTCCCTATAATTCGGCGAGGGCAGGAACTGATAGATTTATGTCTGCAGGTATGCTGACTGGTCGTCCCGAAGAGGAAATGCCCGGATCGCAAGGCGGCCTGCTACAAGATCTGTCCCAGATGCACGAGAGAGTTCGGCAAGCAATGCGGAGTGTTGCCAAGGCTTTATGGCCATCCACCTCCCCTCCAAGAAGTATGCCGGAGCTCGTGGAGCTATTCAAAGGAGCACGACGGCGTATTCGATTATGGAAGATATCAGCCTGCCGAGAAGGTGCGCGAGAGGCCTGAGCCATGGTGAAGACACGGTACACCAAGCTTGATCCAAATCATATGGCCTGGGTCGGGCCTAAAGGGTCAGATGGAAAAGAAATTTCAGATGGTAAAGGTAGCCGTCAAATATTCCCAACAAGATTGTAAGCTAGACAGCCTGTTAGACGGTATAGAGGAAGAAGTTTTTGAGTCCAAGTAACTATGTACTTCTATTGACATAATTGTCCCTAGCCGGATTGTAAAACGATTGTCATGGCAGACCTTTTCACTTCGACCTCTGGACCCGAAGGTGCGGAGTGTTTCCGAATACCAAAGCGGTAATATAGACCGGGGTATGCGTGGAAACCAGGCGTAGGGGTCATAGTTGCTTGAGCAGACAAGTTGTATCCGGCTAGCTATGTTATATTACATTGTAATTGTAAGAAACATCTTCCAAAGAGAATAGTTCCGTTAACGGTTCCTTTCCCTGGGTGGACATGCGTTATTGTGCATGCTCGAACTATGATTGAAAAAATGGCAGTGTACGTGACATCTGGGGGTTCATAGTGTAATGAGTGTAACACGTCTTTAGTCCACCGACCGAATATTCCCTTAAGAACGCTAGCTTTCGGCTTCACCCAGTCTGAGGTACACGTCCAGATGACCCGACGGTAACAATCACAGAGGTGCTCCTTTTATGCCCTAGCCGAATAAATGGGAACGTAGGGCATAACCACAGGAACCACGCAACCCAGCTTGACAAAACTTAAGTCATAACGATGCATATAATGACGGAGAAAAGGTACACATCTCTACTATTATTAAACATATTCTCAGGCGGACGAAAACTCTGCCCGCAACTATCTCCTCTGAAACTTACGCGCCTTACCCGGCTTTCATGAAACCCTTCACAACTATCTTCTCCACCCGCAGCCACAGCCAATCCCGCGATCCCCTTCTCCATCCGCCGCCAACGCTGCTGCTCCCGTGATACCCTTCTCCACCGGCACCGCCGCTGCACCCTACTCCCCATGACGCACCGATTCCCTCCCCTCCCCTCCCTCCCTAACTCCTCCGCCTGGGCTTCATTATCGAAACTGCTTAGCCCTGGTGCGTTGCAGCCGCGCTGCAGTAGATTTCGTGGTGGAAGAATCTTCAAATAGTCGATGCATCCACGTTTCTTCTTCTGCTCCGCTCGCGTTGGAGCCTGGCGGGTTGGGACGCGACATCGCCTGAAGCTGCTTCCTGTTGCTGGTTGTGGTTGTTCGCTGGGGCTTCATTATCAGAGCTACTTGGACCTGCACCCTACTGGCGCACCCAGCCGAGCGCCCCATCCACCATCCAAGGAGTGACGCCACGGTTGAGGCCCAGTCCATGAGGCGAGTAGTGCAGCGAGTAGTTATACATCGATGGATCGATACATGTGCGATTGCGTTCGTGTCTTCCTCTGCTCGCTCACCAAGGGTCCTCTTCGTGCCCTCCCTCGACCACTCGAGAGCTCTTCGCAGTAGGCAGGTCGCCACACACAAGATCTCTCCAAGTCGCCGGATTAGAGGAGAGTAAAAATTGGTATGTTGTCTCGGTAAGTGCAAGATCTTCTTTAGGGAGTAATCGCAGCATGCTGGTGATGAGTTCGGCATTGATTTTGTTTTTGTTGATCTTCTTTTTGTTCAGAGTAAATTTCTCACTGATTTTCTTATTTCAACTCATTTCTAGGAACCTGAGGCTGAAGACAACCCATATAAGGATATATCTGAGAGGTATACGTACAGGTCTACAAACTCATCTCCAAGTTATATTTGAGGTATCGTTTTTTCCTTACTTGCGTTCAGTAAAGATTAATTTGTCCATGTTTTTTAGAACAATTTATCCATGTTGTATACACATTGTTGGCATAAATTGATTCTCAGCGTTATGTCTGACTTCCTCCAATAGAATGCACCAGCCGTAAATCCAAAATCTGGAAGTGACATATCAATCCCATGCAACACAATATTGGATAAATTAGTTTGTTTTCTGGTCCATAAATGATTTTTCTAAGTGCAGAAATAAAATAGACATGGTTAATCTGAGGTATTCCTGCCTGGTTTTTCTTTAGATTTCTACGTACCTATTATTGTTTGCCTTTTGAGTTATGTTGACGTGAATGCAACTGCATGATGAAGTATATGAAGCAATTGCATCCGAAGATGATTTCTTAGTATGAGAAGTACAGTATTCTGTTCTCAAGATTGATATCCCAAATTACAATTATGTACACTCGAGCTTCTGCATCATTCCATCAAAATTTGTTTCATGGAAACATTATCAAATTATGCCTAACTTTTATCTAGATTGTGCTGAGAAAACATTTCCAGGATCAATCCTGGAACCACCTCCTGCCAGCTATGCAGCAGCCGAGCTCACCTCAGGGGAGTGCAGTGTGCCTGGCGCAGTCAACTCAGTGGAGCGCATGGCGATTCCTGAAGTTCTACTACTTCTGGTTTTGTTTTTCTAACTGAACCACATTTGAGATTTTTGTTATCGATTTTGGGAGAGGAAGTGTTTGCTTTAGACATGCAAAATTTGTTCCAAAAACCAAAGGAAATGATGTAAGTCATTGAGTGTCATCTGGTGAAACAATATCTTGAAGGACTAGGATAAACTGGTTGTATGTCATGAACCATTCCCTGAAAGGCTTCAGAACCACATCCAAAATCCAAAGGAAATGCTGTAAGGCATTGAGCATTGTATTTTTTTTCTGTTGAGGGATATGATCCAAAAAAATTAAAGAACTCATGACTGATATTACAGTAACCTTTTGTTCTGTTATAATCATGTCTGTAGTACAATGTGTCATCAGGCGTTTATTATAGAGTTATTGAGCAACGTGGCATTGCCTATATGCGTGCACTAGGTAAACTATCACTTGATGCACAGTTTTTTTATTTGGTCAAGAAGTAGAATGCATGAGAAGAATAAAGCTATTCCATGTATTGTTGTTTATATCTAGGCAAATTGTTACTGGTTGTGCTAGCATGACATGCTATATATGGAGTGTGAGAGGCTATGAATCTGTGATTTAGGATGTCAAAGAAGATGGCTTCTAAGGTCTTCAACCATCCTGGAAAGGTGAGCTCCAAGAATTGGTGCTTCCGAAAAGATTTTTCCTGAAAGAATCCCCCACCGACTTTCAATAAAAATCAGAACATCAGCACAGAGGGTAGCATTTTTGCTTTTTTGTATATTGGATTATTTAATGAGCTGATATTCTTTTTCTGTATTGGGTAGATGAAAGTTAAGCAGAGCATAGTCTGTAATTGATGTTCCAGTGAGAAAGCGATTTAAGTCGGCGCTGCTGGCAATGGTTGGCACTGCTAGCTGCAGTGCCCCTGCTCCTGGATCATCACTCAACCATATTTTTGTCTGCAACTAGAAATAGGATGTTGAAGGAAGTTTTACAACTACCAAGGTACTTTTTTTACAACCTCTGATGATCAACTTTCTTCAAAGATGCATGACTGTTGTATCGTCTCCTATATTATAAAAGCTTTTGTCATGATATTTCTGGTTGCGGTTCCGTAAACTGAACAATCATCAAAATGCACATGTCTTTTCATCTTGAAACTGTACTTTCATTGAACCTTCTGCCTCCAGCCATATACTCTCCGTCCCACAATAAGTGAATCTACTTTATACTAACTTTAGTACAAAGTTAGTACAAAGTTGAGTCACTTATTTTGGGAGAGAGAGAGTATCATATAGAGAGTAAGCTTGGTGGGAGAATACAACAAACATTAAGTTAGAAGTTAAAAAGCACAGAAAACATGGCACACGAAGGAGCCGGAATAAAAGAAATTAGAGAATTGGATGTCGTCTCCTAGCAAAATCTCTTTTGTTCCTTTCATATTTTATATCTACGGTCACATGGAGGTGCTCTTAGGTGTATCTAATTCTGGCATCCTTACCTTTCTTCATGATTTCATATTGAGATTTATATGCAAATATTTCATATACCAGTATGAACATTGTTTTCAAATTCAGTGACCATTCCTGGAAAAAAAAGTGGCCAATTGCATTGTCTTCTAGAATGTAATTATGCACCATGGAGTAGGCTTTATGAATTAGAATTTACAAGTGTGTGAGTAATATATTGCCATCCATCCATAGACTTCTACTCACTTCATTATTCGGCACAAATTAAATTTCAGTGTCCAAAATGCATATGATTTTATTTTGTACGCCCAACCAATTACAACTTTACTGGTTCTTTTAGAATTAAGTGGAAGTAGATACTGATTTTGGCTCCTAAGCCAATTTTTCATAGATTCCTTTCAATTTGAATCACAGAAAATAGAGTGTTTACCGAGGGTCTGTGGAAGAAATCTACATGCCATCATGAGGAAAGAGGGAATGACCTACGCCATGGGATACCGAAGAGTGAAAAGTGTGGTTATGTTTTGTCCGTCAAATAGATCTTTTTCTTGGGACCACTATATGTTGTATAGTGAAATCATGTTCTATACTATATTTTTTTTATTTTAGAGAAAAGGCATTGGCCGAGCCCGAGAGAAGGCTCGAACCTAGCCCGGCTTTGAATTAACAAAGCCATCAACCGGCCAGGAATACATAGGAATTACAGAACAGAGAAACAAAGCAATGCGGAAAAAGATACATAGTGCTACGAGGAACGACTCAAAGGCTACAGCAAGCGCCGAAGCCATCGACCGCCGCAAAGCCAAAACCAACTAACCAAACTACGGCCTCAGAAGGAGGGCAACACCGGGCAATGCATCGTGCCGCTGACTGTAACCAGAGGGCCAAACATGAGCAACCACAAGGTCTGTATCCGTCGCCCCAAAGGGCCACTACCCTTTCACCTAGGCTCGACAGGTGCCGCACCAGCGAACGACGGAGATGTTCCATAGAACCCAGACCAAGGAGCCCAAGCTGCCATGACACACAGCAACGGCCAACCCACATGCAACGGAGGCCGACCACTAGAAGACCATCGTTGGTAGCGGCAAGGCAGCGCGTCGACCGAGACTCGTCGATCGAAGACGGAATGCCACAAAGAAGGCCGAAGAGGGGCCAAGCCATGCACCGGTCGTGGATTGGAATCGTCGGAGACCGGAACTCCCACCAACCAGGGTACCACCGGCGCCGGAAAGGAGACACCAATCCCCTCATAAGGCGTCAGTGGCAGAGACCATCCGCACCAGGGACCGCGCAGGCTGCCGCATAGAAGATCAGGCCGCCGCACCCTTCACCGCACCACCAACAGCTCCACCAACGCAAGAGCAGGCCCCGGAAGACGCCTTCAGGAAGGAGCACGGCACCGAGTGTCGTCGTCGTCCAAGCAGGGGAGGGCAGACTTTCACCTGTGCTCGAGGGGGGGTGGGGGTGGGAGGGAGGGACTCCACTCCAAAGCCTCAAGGAAGGAGAACGGCGCCAGAAGATGTCGCCTTTGGAGTGATCGCCGCGGCGGCCAGGGGTTTCCCCCGGAAACACGCCCAGCCACCAGATCCACCCGGTAGAGTCCCGGGGACGACGACCGCAGCCACCAGAGGGCAGGTCCAGCACGGATCCAAGCAGATCGGGGTCGGGGAAGGGTCTTCTCCAGCACTTTCCAGCAGACCACCGCGGGTACGCCAGACCGCCGACGACCGCCACCCCCCGCCGCCCGCGCGGCCAGGGAGGCAGCCCACGCACCACTCGCCGGCGAGGCCCGCCGCAAAGGCCACGCCGTGCGCCACCCGTCGGAGCCACCGCTCTGGGCGCCGAGGCTCACCAGCAAGCCGGATCCGCCGGATCCCCGCCGCCACCTTCCTAGGTGTCATGCACCCGCGCCGGCGAGCACCCCCGGTGGTGGCGGAGGGGGAGGAGGGGGAGGGGAGGGACGCGGCGGCGGGCTAGGGTTGGCCCTCGGGTCGCCTCAAAGGAGGCGACGCGAGAAAGGGGGGGGTGGTCTACCCACATTGTGAGATTTCGGGCATATCTATACTATAATCATGTTGTCTTAAGAAGTATCAAGCTAGAATTAGCTTGTCCAGTGACTGACTATTTCAACTATGGGGGGCGGGGGGGGGGGGGGGAGGGGGGAGGGGGGAGGAAAAAATTACTTCATTGTTTCACGAACTATCAAAGACCAAAGGATAAACAATATTTTTTGTGGCAATATGACCACCATGATTTTCACTTTGACTAAAAATATATCTGAAGTGATATCACAAACATTGTGTATCCATTTAAATTATATATGCTTCAAACAGAAATTTTTTTAGACGTGCGTTGCACGTGCAAGCTTACTAGTGAGGAAAAAGACACATGTGTGGTGAGCTTGATGCTCGAAAAATAATAATAAGTTTTTGTACAAGAAGCCCCCAGGTATTATGGGCGTACATATTTAAGGATGTGTACGTCATAGGTGTGTGGTTTAGCCGCACAAGAGTTTAAAGCTAGAAGAAAAGTTAAAGAGAGGGAAAAATGGAAACAAAGGTAGAAGAAGACGAACGAAGAGTCCGACTCTAGGCGTAGAATCTTCGGAGTCTGACGGCATTCCACGGGTTCGGCTCTAAGCGGTTGTCCGATGCGTCACGCATGCGTTATGCTCCTCCAGTCAGAACTTCATCTATGATGAAGGGACCCTCCCACTTGGGCTTGAGTTTGTCCTTTTTCTTCTCTGGTAAGCGTAGAACGAGTTCGTCAACGTTATAAGCCTTGGCCCACACTTCTCTGCTTTGATATCTGAATGCCTGTTGTTGATAAAATGCGGAACGGGCTTTTGCGACGTCGCGCTCCTCCTCCAGGGCATCTAAGTTGTCCTGCCGATCAAGCTCGGCCTATCTCTTCATATATGCGCACTCGAGGTGAGTTATAAATAATGTCGTAGGGCAGCACAGCCTCTGCGCCGTACACCATGAAGAAAGGTGTATATCCGGTAGTGCGATTGGGCGTGGTCCGCAGCCCCCAGAGTACAGAGTCGAGCTCCTCAACCCAGTGCTTGTCTGATTGTTTCAAATACCGCACTAGTCTAGGCTTAATGCCGCTCATAATAAGACCATTAGCTTGTTCGACTTGACCGTTTGTTTGTGGATTATAGACGGAGGCGTAATCAAGCTTAATGCCCAGGTTAGCACACCAGGATTTTACCTCATCGGCTGTAAAATTGGAGCCGTTATCGGTGATGATACTGTGTGGGACACCATAACGGTGCATAACACCGGATATGAAGTCTATCACAGGTCGGGCTTCGGCCGTTTTAAATGGTTTGGCCTCTATCCACTTGGTGAATTTATCTACCATGACCAGCATGTATTTTTTCTTGTGGCTTCCTCCTTTAAGGGGTCCGACCATATCAAGCCCCCAGACCGCAAAAGGCCAGGTAATGGGGATTGTTTGTAGGGCGGTGGGTGGCATATGGCTTTGGTAGGCGAAAAGCTGGCATCCGACGCAATGTTGGACAAGGTCCTGTGCATCTGCGCGGGCCGTCGGCCAATAGAAACATGTACGGAAGGCCTTCCTTATAAGGGCCCGAGCCGCGGCGTGGTGACCACCGAGACCGGCATGAATTTTGGCCAAGAGTTGTCGTCCCTCTTCTTCGGAGATGCATCTTTGAAGTACTCCAGTGGCGCTTTTCTTGTAGAGCTCTCCGTCATGGACCTTGTAGGCTTTTGAGCGCCGGATAATGCAGCGAGCCTCATTCTGATCCTCAGGGAGCTGTCGCCTATTAAGGTCGGCCAAGAAGGGTTCAGTCCATGGGGCAATTACTGCCATGATAAGATGGGCTGATGGTGTTACTTCGGTGGCTGAGCCCCCGATGATATCGGTATTGTGCTCGGAATCTGGGGGTATACTCGGGTCTGGGTTGGTGTTGCCGCTCTCCTCTTGCCACACCACAGATGGCTTGGAGAGCCTTTCTAGGAATATGTTAGGCGGGACGGGGTCGCGCTTGGCACCGATGCGAGCGAGGACATTCGCCGCTTGGTTACTTTCTTGAGCCACATGATGAAACTCGAGCCCCTCGAACCAAGCCGACATTTTGAGGATGGCGTTACGGTAGGCTGCCATCTTCGGATCTTTGGCGTTGAAATCTCCATTTATTTGGGATATTGCAAGGTTTGAATCCCCGCGCACCTCCAGGCGTTGTATGCCCATGGATACGGCCATCCAAAGACCATGTAGTAAGGCCTCGTATTCGGCTACATTGTTGGAGTCTGTGTATAATATTTGGAGTATGTAATGAACTGTGTCTCTAGTGAGGGACGTTAAGACAACGCCCGCTCCTAAGCCCGCCAGCATTTTGGAACCATCGAAGTGCATGACCTAGTTGGAATATGTGTCGTGCTCTTTAGGGAGTTCGGCTTCTGTCCATTCGGCGACGAAGTCGGCCAGTACTTGGGATTTAATGGCCCGACGCGATTTGCATGTTATGTCAAATGGAAGGAGTTCAATGGCTCACTTGGCAATCCGGCCCGTGGCATCGCGGTTGTTTATTATGTCATTGAGTGGTACTTCGGAAGCCACCGTAATTGAGCACTCTTGAAAGTAGTGCCATAGCTTCCGGGATGCCATGAAGACCGCGTATGCTATCTTTTGGTAATGAGGGTACTGGGATTTGCACGGTGTGAGGACAGTGGATACGTAGTATACCGGTTTCTGAAGTGGGAATTTGTGTCTGTCCTCCTCTCGCTCGACGACGAGCATCGGGCTCACCACCTGGTGTGTTGCCGAGATGTATAATAACATGGGTTCGCCAACGTTCGATGCGGCCAGGATTGGGTTGCTCGCTAAAAGAGCCTTTATATCTTCAGTTCGACCGGTGCCGCATCCGTCTACTCGAAGTGGTCGGTGCATCGGAGAAGGCGATAAAGCGGCAATGCTTTTTCTCCTAGTCTGGAGATAAAACGGCTTAAAGCTTCCACACATCTGGCTAGTTTTTGGACCTATTTAAGGTCTGTTGGTGTGGCCAATTGTGACAAAGCTCAGATTTTGGCTGGATTTGCCTCAATTCCTCTATTGGAGACGATGAAGCCCAGCAGTTTTCTGGAGGGGACGCCGAAAACACACTTTTCTGGATTGAGCTTGATGTCATATGTGCGGAGGTTGTCGAATGTGAGACACAGATCATCTATTAATGACTCGACATGCCTTGTTTTGATGACGACATCGTCCACATATGCTTCAACTGTCTTGTCGATCTGTTTCTCCAGGCATGTTTGAATCATGCGTTGGTAGGTGGCGTCGGCGTTTTTAAGTCCGAAGGGCATAGTGTTGAAGCAGAATGGCCCATATGGAGTAATGAATGTCGTTGCGGCTTGGTCGGACTCCTTCATTTTGATTTGATGGTATCCGGAGTATGCGTCGAGGAAACACAGTGAGTCGTATTCTGTAGTGGCATCAATAATCTGATCGATGCAAGGGAGGGGGAAGGGATCCTTAGGGCAGGTCTTGTTGAGGTCTTTGAAATCGACGCATAGGCGCCAGGATTTATCCTTCTTTGGTACCATAAGCAGGTTTGTTAGCTAGTCCAGGTGTTTTATTTCTCTGATGAATCCAACCTCGAGTAACTTGGCTAGCTCCTCCCCCATAGCTTGTCGTTTGGGTTCAGAAAAGCGTCGCAGTGTTTGTTTGACCGGTTTATATCCCTTAAATATATTGAGGCTATGTTCGGCCAACCTGCATGGGATTCCTAGCATATCAGAAGGGTGCCAGGCGAATATGTCCCAGTTCTCGCGTAGGAACTCCCGTAGCGCGGCGTCGACCGTTGGTTCCAGCTGTGCTCCTATGGATGCGGTCTTCTTGGTGTCTGTCGGGTGGACTTGAAATTTGACTATTTCATCTGCTGGTTTAAAGGAGGTGGATTTGGGTCGCTTGTCCAGGATTACGTCGTCCCTATCCATCGTGGAGCGTAGTGTGGTTAACTCTTCGGCCGCGAGGGCTTCAGGCAGTGCCTCGAGGGCCAGGGATGCAGTTTTGTTTTTGGCGTGGAGTGATATGTCTGGATCACTAGCAAGAGTGATAATGCCATTGAGCCTGGGCATCTTGAGCTTCATGTACCCGTAATGAGGTATAGCTTGGAAGTGTGTAAATGCATCCCGCCCCAATACGGCGTGATATCCACTGTTGAAAGGGGCCACTTGGAAGGTTATCTCTTCGGACCGATAATTCTCCGGCTTGCCGAATACCACGTCGAGCGTGATTTTTCCCGCGCATCGTGAAGGAAATATGCCCTAGAGGCAATAATAAAGTTATTATTTATTTCCTTATATCATGATAAATGTTTATTATTCATGCTATAATTGTATTAACCGGAAACATAATACATGTGTGAATACATAGACAAACAGAGTGTCACTAGTATGCCTCTACTTGACTAGCTCGTTGATCAAAGATGGTTATGTTTCCTAGCCATTGACATGAGTTGTCATTTGATTAACGGGATCACATCATTAGGAGAATGATGTGATTGACATGACCCATTCCGTTAGCTTTGCACATGATCATTTAGTATGTTGCTATTGCTTTCTTCATAACTTATACATGTTCCTATGACTATGAGATTATGCAACTCCTGTTTACCGGAGGAACACTTTGTGTGCTACCAAACGTCACAACATAGCTGGGTGATTATAAAGGTGCTCTACAGGTGTCTCCAAAGGTACATGTTGGGTTGGCGTATTTCGAGATTAGGATTTGTCACTCCGATTGTCGAAGAGGTATCTCTGGGCCCACTGGGTAATGCACATCACTATAAGCCTTGCAAGCATTGCAACTAATGAGTTAGTTGCGGGATTATGTATTACAGAACGAGTAAAGAGACTTGCTAGTAACGAGATTGAACTAGGTATTGAGATACTGACGATCGAATCTCAGGCAAGTAACATACCGATAACAAAGGGAACAACGTATGTTGTTATGCGGTCTGACCGATAAAGATCTTCGTAGAATATGTGGGAGCCAATATGAGCATCCAGGTTCCGCTATTGGTTATTGACCGGAGACGTGTCTCGGTCATGTCTACATAGTTCTCGAACCCGTAGGGTCCGCACGCTTAAAGTTTCGATGATAGTTATATTATGAGTTTATGAGTTTTGATGTACCGAAGGAGTTCGGAGTCCTGGATGAGATCGGGGACATGACGAGGAGTCTCGGAATGGTCGAGACGTAAATATTGATATATTGGATGACTATATTCGGACATCGGAAAGGTTCCGAGTGATTCGGGTATTTATCGGAGTGCCGGGGGTTATCGGAAACCCCGGGGGGACTATTGGGCCTACATGGGCCATAGGGAAGAGGGAAGGCAGCCCACAAGGGGCAGCTGCGCCCACTCCCTATAGGGGGTCCGAATTGGACTAGGGAAGGGGGCGCGCCCCCCTCTCCTTCTCCTTTCCCTATCCTTACTTCCCCCTTCCTTTTCCTAGTTGGACTAGGAAAGAGGGGAGTCCTACTCCTACTAGGAGGAGGACTCCTCCCCTCCTTGGTGCGCCCCAAGGCTGGCCGGCCTCCCCCCTTGCTCCTTTATATACGAGGGCAGGGGGGCACCCTAGAGACACAACAATTGATCATTGATCTCTTAGCCGTGTGCGGTGCCCCCCTCCACCATAATCATCGATAATATTGTAGCGGTGCTTAGGTGAAGCCCTGCGACAGTAGAACATCAAGATCGTCACCACGTCGTCGTGCTGACGGAACTCTTCCCCGACATTTTGCTGGATCGGAGTCCGGGGATCGTCATCGAGCTGAACGTGTGCTAGAACTCGGAGGTGCCGTAGTTTCGGTGCTTGATCGGTCGGGCCGTGAAGACGTACGACTACATCAACCATGTTGTTATAACGCTTCCGCTTTTGGTCTACGAGGGTACGTGGACAACACTCTCCCCTCTCGTTGCTATGCATCACCATGATCTTGCGTGCGCGTAGGATTTTTTTTGAAATTACTACGTTCCCCAACAGTGGCATCCGAGCCAGGTTTTATGCGTTGATGTTATATGCACGAGTAGAACACAAGTGAGTTGTGGGCGATATAAGTTATACTGCTTATCAGCATGTCATACTTTGGATCGGCGGTATTGTTGGATGAAGTGGCCCGGACCGACATTACGCGTACACTTACGCGAGACTGGTTCTACCGACGTGCTTTGCACACAGGTGGCTGGCGGGTGTCAGTTTCTCCAACTTTAGTTGAACCGAGTATGGCTACGCCCGGTCCTTGCGAAGGTTAAAACATCACCAACTTGACAAACTATCGTTGTGGTTTTGATGCGTAGGTAAGAACGGTTCTTGCTAAGCCCGTAGCAGCCACGTAAAACTTGCAACAACAAAGTAGAGGACGTCTAACTTGTTTTTTGCAGGGCATGTTGTAATGTGATATGGTCAAGACGTGATGAGATATAAGTTATTGTATAAGATGATCATGTTTTGTTGAAGTTATCGGCAACTGACAAAAGCCTTATGGTTGTGTCTCTATTGCATAAGATGCAAGCGCCAAATAATTGCTTTACTTTATCGCTATGCGATAGCAATAGTTGCAAGAGCAATTGTTGGTGAGACAACCATGTGACGACACATTGATATAGATCAAGATGATGGAGATCATGGTGTCATGCCGGTGACGATGGAGATCATGATGCTGCTTCAGAGATGGAGATCACAAGCACAAGATGATCATGGCCATATCATATCACTTATATTTTGATTGCATGTGATGTTTATCTTTTATACATCTTATTTTGCTTAGTTCGACGGTAGCTTTATAAGATGATCTCTCACTAAATTTCAAGATAAAAGTGTTCTCCCTGAGTATGCACCATTGCCAAAGTTCGTCGTGCCCAGACACCACGTGATGATCGAGTGTGATAAGCTTTACGTCCATCTACAACGGGTGCAAGCCAGTTTTGCACACGTAGAATACTCAGGTTAAACTTGACGAGCCTAGCATATGCAGATATGGCCTCGGAACACTGAGACCGAAAGGTCGAGCGTGAATCATATAGTAGATATGATCAACATAGTGATGTTCACCATTGAAAACTACTCCATTTCACGTGATAATCGGTTATGGTTTAGTTGATTTCGATCACGTGATCACTTAGATGATTAGAGGGATGTCTATATAAGTGGGAGTTCTTAAGTAATATGATTAATTGAACTTTAATTTATCATGAACTTAGTCCTGGTAGTATTAGCATATCTATGTTGTAGATCAATAGCTCGCATTTAGCTCCCCTGTTTTATTTTTGATATGTTCCTAGAGAAAACTAAGTTGAAAAATGTTAGTAGCAATGATGCGGATTGGATCCGTGATCTGAGGTTTATCCTCATTGCTGCATAGAAGAATTATGTCCTGGATGCACCGCTAGGTGACAAACCTATTGCAGGAGCAGATGCAGAAGTTATGAACGTTTGGTTAGCTCAATATGATGACTACTTGATAGTTTAGTGCACCATGCTTAACAGCTTACAATCGGGACATCAAAGACGTTTTGAACGTCATGGACCATATGAGATGTTCCAGGAGTTGAAGTTAATA
Organism: Aegilops umbellulata; assembly: GCA_032464435.1. Lineage (NCBI taxonomy): Eukaryota > Viridiplantae > Streptophyta > Magnoliopsida > Poales > Poaceae > Aegilops > Aegilops umbellulata. Next base: position 251,736,334 of record CP136056.1, read on the forward strand.
TTCCAAGCAAATACCCGAGTTGAGAGATATGAAGTCTCCAACAAGTTCTATAGCTAAAATATGCAGGAGAATAGCTCAAGCAGTGAGCATGTGCTCAGATTGTCTGGGTACTACAATCGCTTGAATCAAGTGGGAGTTAACCTTCCAGATAAGATAGTGATTGACAGAATTCTCTAGTCACCATCACCAAGTTAGTAGAACTTCGTGATGAACTATAATACGCAAGGGATGACGAAAGTAATTCCCAAGCTCTTCGTGATGTTGAAATCAACAAAGGTAGAAATCAAGAAAAACATCAAGTGTTGATGGTTGACAAGACCACTAGTTTCAAGAAAAGGGCAAAGGGAAGAAGGGAAACTTCAATAAGAATGGCAAGCAAGTTGCTGCTCAAGTGAAGAAGCCCAAGACTGGTCCTAAGCCTGAGACTGAGTGCTTCTACTGCAAAGGAACTGGTCACTGGAAACGGAACTACCCCAAGTATTTGGCGGATAAGAAGGATGGCAAAGTGAACAAAGGTATATTTGATATACAGGTTATTGATGTGTACTTTACTAGTGTTTATAGCAACCCCTCGGCATTTGATACTGGTTCAGTTGCTAAGAGTAGTAACTCGAAAACGGGAGTTGCAGAATGAACAGAAACTAGTAAAGGGCGAGGTGACGATGTGTGTTGGAAGTAGTTCCAAGATTGATATGATCATCATCGCACACTCCATGTACTTTCGGGATTAGTGTTGAAACTAAATAAGTGTTATTTGGTGTTTGCGTTGAGCATGAATATGATTTGATCATGTTTATTGCAATATGGTTATTCATTTAAGTTAGAGAATAATTGTTGTTCTGTTTACATGAATAAAACCTTCTATGGTCATACACCCAATAAAATGGTTTGTTGGATCTCGATCGTAGTGATACACATATTCATAATATTGAAGCCAAAAGATGCAAAGTGATAATGCAACTTATTTTTGGCACTGCCGTTTAGGTCATATTGGTGTAAAGCGCATGAAGAAACTCCATGCTGATGGGATTTTGAAATCACTTGATTATGAATCACTTGATGCTTGCGAACCATGCCTTATGGGCAAGATGACTAAGACTCTGTTCTCCAGAACAATGGAGCGAGCAACCGACTTATTGGAAATAATACATACTGATGTATGCGATCCAATGACTGTTGAGGCTCGCGGCGGGTATCGCTATTTTCTCACCTTCACAGATGATTTAAGCAGATATGGATATATCTACTTGATGAAACATAAGGCTGAAACATTTAAAAAGTTCAAAGAATTTCAGAGTGAAGTAGAGAATCATCATAACAAGAAAATAAAGTTTCTACGATCTGATCGTAGATGCAAATATTTGAGTTACGAGTTTGGCCTTCAATTAAAACAATGTGGAATAGTTTCACAAACTCATGCCACCTCGAACACTACAGCGTAATGGTGTGTCTGAACGTCATAACTGTACTTTATTGGATATAGTGCAATCTATGATGTTTCTTACCGACTTACCACTATAGTTTTGGGGTTATGCATTAGAGACAGCTGCATTCACGTTAAAAAGGGCACCATCTAAATCCGTTGAGACGACACCGTATGAACTGTGGTTTGGCAAGAAACCAAAGTTGTCGTTTCTTAAAGTTTGGGGTTGCGATGCTTATAAGAAAAAGTTTCATCCTGATAAGCTCAAACCCAAATCGGAGAAATATGTCTTCATAGGATACCCATAGGAGACAGTTGGGTACACCTTCTATCACAGATCCAAAGGCAAGATATTTGTTGCTAAGAATGGATCCTTTCTAGAGAAGGAGTTTCTCTCGAAAGAAGTGAGTGGGAGGAAAGTAGAACTTGATGAGGTAACTGTACCTGCTCCCTTATTGGAAAGTAGTTCATCACAGAAATTTGTCCCTGTGACTCCTACACCAAATGGTGAGGAAGCTAATGATGATGATCATGTAACTTCAGATCAAGTTATTACCGAACCTCGTAGGTCAACCAGAGTAAGATTCGCACCAGAGTGGTACGGTAATCCTGTTCTGGAGGTCATGTTACTTGACCATGATGAACCTACGAACTATGAGGAAGCGATGATGAGCCCAGATTCCGCAAAATGGTTTGAGGCCATGAAATCTAAGATGGGATCCATGTATGAGAACAAAGTGTAGACTTTGGTTGACTTGCCCGATGATCGGCAAGCCATAGAAAATAAATGGATCTTCAAGAGGAAGACGGACGCTGATAGTAGTGTTACTATCTACAAAGCTATACTTGTTGAAAAAGGTTTTTTGACAAACTTCAAGGTATTGACTACGATGAGATTTTCTCACTCGTATCAATGCTTAAAGTCTGTCCGAATCATGTTAGCAATTGCCGCATTTTATGAAATCTGGCAAATGGATAAACAAAACTGCATTCCTTAATGGATTTATGAAAGAAGAGTTGTATATGATGCAACCAGAAGGTTTTGTCAATCCTAAACGTGATAACAAAATATGTAAGCTCCAGCGATCCATCTATGGACTGGTGCAAGCATCTCGGAGTTGGAATATACGCTTTGATAAGTTGATCAAAGCATATAGTTTTATACAGACTTGCGGTGAAGCCTGTATTTACAAGAAAGTGAGTGGGAGCACTACAACATTTCTGATAAGTATATGTGAATGACATATTGTTGATCGGAAATAATGTAGAATTATTCTGCAAAGCATAAAGGAGTGTTTGAAAGGAGTTTTTTCAAAGAAAGACCTCGGTGAAGATGCTTACATATTGAGCATCAAGATCTATAGAGATAGATCAAGACGCTTGATAAGTTTTTCAGCGAGTACATACCTTGACAAGATTTTGAAGTAGTTCAAAATGGAACAGTCAAAGAAAGAGTTCTTTCCTGTGTTACAAGGTGTGAAATTGAGTAAGACTCAAAGCCCGACCACGGCAGAAGATAGAAAGAGAATGAAAGTCATTCCCTATACCTCAGCCATAGGTTCTATAAAGTATGCCATGCTGCGTACCAGATCTATTGTATACCCTACACTAAGTTAAGCAAGGGAGTACAATAGTGATCTAGGAGTAGATCACTGGACAGTGGTCAAAATTATCCTGAGTGGAATAAGGAAATATTTCTTGGTTATGGAGGTGACAAAAGGTTCGTCGTAAAGAGTTACGTCGATGCAAGTTTTGACACAGATCCAGATGACTCTAAGTCTCAATCTGGATACATATTAAAAGTGGGAGCAATTAGCTAGAGTAGCTCCATGCAGAGCATTGTTGACATAGAAATTTGCAAAATACATACGGATCTGAAGGTGGAAGACCCGTTGACTAAACTTCTCTCACAAGCAAAACATGATCACACCTTAGTACTCTTTGGGTGTTAATCACATAGCGATGTGAACTAGATTATTGACTCTAGAAAACCCTTTGGGTGTTGGTCACATGACGATGTGAACTATGGGTGTTAATCACATTGTGATGTGAACTAAATCACATGGCGATGTGATCTAGATTATTGACTCTAGTGCAAGTGGGAAACTGAAGGAAATATGCCCTAGATGCAAGAATAAAGTTATTATTTATTTCCTTATATCATGATAAATGTTTATTATTTGTATTAACCGGAAACATAATACATGTGTGAATACATAGACAAACAGAGTGTCACTAGTATGCCTCTACTTGACTAGCTCGTTGATCAAAGATGGTTATGTTTCCTAGCCATTGACATGAGTTGTCATTTGATTAACGGGATCGCATCATTAGGAGAATGATGTGATTGACATGACCCATTCCGTTAGCTTAGCACACGATCGTTTAGTATGTTGCTATTGCTTTCTTCATAACTTATACATGTTCCTATGACTATGAGATTATGCAACTCCTGTTTACCGGAGGAACACTTTGTGTGCTACCAAACGTCACAACGTAACTGGGTGATAAAGATCTTCGTAGAATATGTGAGAGCCAATATGAGCATCCAGGTTCCGCTATTGGTTATTGACAGGAGACGTGTCTCGGTCATGTCTACATAGTTCTCGAACCCGTAGGGTCCGCATGCTTAAAGTTTCGATGATAGTTATATTATGAGTTTATGAGTTTTGATGTACCGAAGGAGTTCGGAGTCCCGGATGATATCGGGGACATGGCGAGGAATCTCGAAATGGTCGAGACATAAAGATTGATATATTGGACGACTATATTCGGACATCGGAAAGGTTCCGAGTGATTCGGGTATTTATCGGAGTGCCGGGGGTTATCGGAAACCCCGGGGGGACTATTGGGCCTACATGGGCCATAGGGAAGAGGGAAGGCAGCCCACAAGGGGTAGCTGCGCCCCCTCCCTATAGGGGGTCCGAATTGGACTAGGGAAGGGGGCGCGCCCCCCTTTCCTTCTCCTTTCCCTCTCCTTCCTTCCCCCTTCCTTTTCCTAGTTGGACTAGGAAAGAGGGGAGTCCTACTCCTACTAGGAGGAGGACTCCTCCCCTCCTTGGTGCGCCCCAAGGCTGGCCAGCCTCCCCCCTTGCTCCTTTATATACGGGGGCAGGGGGAACCCTAGAGACACAACAATTGATCATTGATCTCTTAGCCGTGTGCGGTGCCCCCCTCCACCATAATCCTCGATAATATTGTAGCGGTGCTTAGGTGAGGCCCTGCGACGGTAGAACATCAAGATCGTCACCACGCCGTCGTGCTGACGGAACTCTTCCCCGACATTCTGCTAGATCGGAGTCCGGGGATCGTCATAGAGCTGAACGTGTGCTAGAACTCGGAGGTGCCGTAGTTTCAGTGCTTGATCGGTCGGGCTGTGAAGACGTACGACTACATCAACGGCGTTGTTATAACGCTTCCGCTTTCGGTCTACGAGTGTACGTGGACAACACTCTCCCCTCTTGTTGCTATGCATCACCATGATCTTGCGTGTGCGTAGGATTTTTTTTGAAATTAGTACATTCCCCAACACATCGCGCCTCCCGACTGGGAATGATTCCTCGGAAGGTCGTGCTACTTTGCTCGATGCGGCTCCTCTCTATTTCCATTTTGTTGAGTGTATCCTCATAGATGAGGTTTAATCCACCGCCGCCGTCCATGAGCGCTTTGGTGAGCCGAAAACCGTCCACAATTGGATTGAGGACCAAGGCGGCCGGTGCCCGGACTGTCTGGAATTTTGGTTCGTCACTGGCATTGAAAGATATGGCCGTGTCGTTTCAGGGGTTTATTGCTGCGACTTGGTAGACTTCGATGAGGCCGCGGAAGGCCCTTTTACGCCGATTGTTTGAAGCGAAGGTCTCGAAGACTGTCAATACACCGAGGTCGTCATCTTCCGGGGGGTGTTGCTTTGGCGTATTTTTGGTGAGGATATCCTCGCCGCTCTTGGCCACTTGCCGGAGTATCCAACATGCTCTAAGGCTGTGGGTTGGTATGGTATCCGGTGTCGTGTGTATTTTGCATGGCCTATCGAGCCATCCCTCTAGAACGGTTCCGCGCCCCGTAATGGGCTTAGATTTCTTTACTGCTGGGTCGGGCGCCCCGCGAGGGTGCGCCCTTTTTTCCCGGACGAGGGGTTGAGTGGAAACCGGTGGTTCCCAGCGAGCTGCCTGAGTTTTCTAGGTGCTTTCCATTGCTCAGTACTTTTGTACTATGGTTGCCAAGTCAGCGAAGTGTAATACGTGACGGCGGTTGATGGTGTTGAGGATTCCTTCGTCCGTGCAATTATTGCAGAATACTGAGATCGCGTCTTTGTCGCGGCAACCTTTAATCTTGTTTTTGACAAGGAGGAATCTGGCCCAAAAGTGATGGACTGTTTCCTGAGACTGCTGCCGTAGGTACATGAGATCACGTATATATGGTTGGGTGGGTGGATTCCAATCCGAACCCTGACCCAATTTGGGATCCGGAGTTTGAGAAACTTCCGAGCTTAATAGTTCAGACTCCGGGATATCAACCGATTTTTCAGGTCCACCGTCCGATTCCAGGTTCGGAGGACAAGGCATGTCGTTCCGTGGACAGGTATCCGGCTCTTCGAGCTCGGAAATCCGAACATAGTTTGTCCTCAATATAGAGGGAGATTTGTTGTTTTGCTCCTCTACTACCGCTATCTGATGGGTGATCGGTGGAGATTTGATTTCTCTCTGATCGGGTTTAAGCCCAATCCGATCATAGTCTGTAGCGACCCTCAAGGCGGCGATGCGATCCAGGAGTTCGTTTAAGGACGACAACTCCGTCAGATCCATATGTTTGGAGTACTCGGAGTCAACACGAAGGCGATTTCGATGACCCGAGAAGTCATCGTCGGCTTAAAGGCCGGACGGGAGGTCATGGTAAAGCCGCCCAACCGAAGGGTTTGGCCTAAGGCCAGGGCTCCTCCGGAGGTGATACTTTCCTTGATAACAAGGCGAGCCATCAATCCTATCTTCGACGTCACAGCGGAACTCTCAATGAAAGCACCAATGTCGGTGTCAAAACCGGCGGATCTCGGGTAGGGGGTCCCGAACTGTGCGTCTAAGGTCGATGGTAACAGGAGACATGGGACACAATGTTTACCCAGGTTCGGCCCTCTCTATGGAGGTAATACCCTACTTCCTACTTGATTGATCTTGATGAATATGACTATTACAAGAGTTGATCTACCACGAGATCGTATTGGCTAAAACCCTAGAAGTCTAGCCTATATGATTATGATTGCCTCTATGGACCAAACCCTCCAGTTTATATAGACATCGGAGGGGACTAGGGTTATACAAAGTCGGTTACAGAGAAAGGAATCTTCGTATCCGAACGCCAGGCTTGCCATCCACGCCAAGGAGAATCCTATCCAGACATGGTAAGGAGTCTTCTGTCTCATATCTTCACGGCCCATCAGTCCGGCCCATGTCCAACAGGCTGGACGCCCGAGGACCCCTTAATCCAGGACTCCCTCAGTTACCCACTATCTGAAACTGGTGGGACGTAGTAGAAAATTCTCCTCTGTTACACTACCGAAAAATGTCTTCTCAAACTACTCAATACAAAATGAAGTGGTTGATCACTCACGCCACCCACAGGGGCGGATTAGGCAAAACCCTAGTTGTCGGCATCCCCACACCCTCATTTTCTCTCCTTTCCCACCGCCGCCGGAGGACGTTAGCGGGCAAGGCCCGCTCGGTCGGCGAAAGTGGCGAGAATGAGTTCTCGTGCGAGGAGCTTTCCTTTAACATAGCACAGGGGTCCGGGCATGCCATAATTGATGGAGCTTGAATATTGGGGTGTGGCGGCCCGAGGGTCATAGGATGCAGTTAGTCGCGGGTGGTGATATGGGCCTTCATCGCTTAGCTAGCGACTACGGCGTGAAGACGTACATCGGTTGGATGGGAGTGGTCGCCTCTATGTCTTGCGGCAGCTACGGAGTTGTCGCCACATCTCGGCGTCATTGTCGTCGTCGACCTTTGTCATAAGATTTTTGAAGCACATGCGAGTGAGATGGATCCCAGCGATGTCCGGCTCTTTGCGTTACTGTGACAATTATGTGCTTGCATACATAGATTTGATGATGTGGTGATATCCACGCCAAGGATGTGCAGGTGAGCGGCTACCTTCGGGCATGAATGGGAATGGAATGGCTCGGATTTCAGTTTTTCGTGAGTGGGTGCCTTTTCATAGCTTCGTCTTCCTCAGGTGGTGGCAACAAACGGTGTCTTTGGCTTGGTGGTGCTCTTCAAGATCTAGGTCTCGAGCTCTGGGTGAAAACCTATGTTCGACATTCAATTGTTGTACCTGGCAATGGTAGTGTTTCACACGCCATGTCCTTGTTGAAGGCATTGCTTTGGAGTCTACTCTGACGTGCTCTCCGGTGTGAAAAGCCAAGATCTGCCCTGCAGTGGTTGGATCTCACGGTGGCAACACTTGAGCGTCATTACCTTCTTGAAGGCATTATTTTTAGAGAACCTTTCTAGTAGCTCATGTGTTGCCAAGGATGCTAGATAGCATTCTTGCTGGTCTATTGCAAGTCATTGATTGTGTCGGCTTTATTTGTTTCTCCTTCTCATTTTATTTTTATTTTTTTGGTTGTGTGCATTTTCAATGTCTTAACGAGGTCTTCTTTAGAGAAATGGCCCGACCATGTTTTGATGTTGTGTTATTGCAAAAACAAGGTATAATTTGTATCATCTTGATATTAATATATTACCTTTTATTGAGAAAAGACCTCCCTGTGTATAGGGATGGCACCCACCGGGTTAGGGTACAGGTGGATCCACCCCATACCCTTACATGTTCCCTTTGAGCCTACCCATCACCGTACTCATACCCACCAATGGATACATTTTTTTGCAATACATGTCACTCGACAAGGTAAAGTACCCATGGGTAAAAATACACATGTTTGCAAAGCATCAATTTGAGCAACACATAATCATGATCAACAACATATGATCATAATGTATAAACAACAACGCATCATAACAACAAGACATACTTATAAACAACAACATATCATAAACGACACCTTCTATAAACAACAACACATCAAAACAATCACATATAGTCATAAACGGTAGCACATAATTGTACATGTTAAGTTCACAAACTCACGGCAAAGCGTAGCGGTAATTTGTATGTACTTGTTAGATTTTATACAGATATATGAGTATGAGGTTATGAATCATAGATCCCATACCCATACCCACTCTACCAGGTGGGCTTGAGATTTCCTATTTATATACCATGATAATTTTTGTCCCATACCGTTGGTTTTTATCCACCGGGTGCGTGGGTAATGGGTATCCACTGTCATCCCTACGTATCTAGGAATAACCAATACCTATTTCAAAGAGCAAGTTATACTCCCTCCGATCCATAATAAGCGTCGTAGTTTTAGTTCAAATTACTAATTTTCTGAACTAGTAAGTTTATTCGTCTATACTTGCACTCAATGCTTTGTCTAGAGTTCCAATTTATGTCTATAATAAAAAGAAGGAAACTTATGTCCTTTATAGGAGGACAATGGATCAGTATATTCCAACTCATAGTACGTTCTTGATTTATTTCTGTTATAATGTAATTGTTTGAGATTTATCACGACGGTTGATGTGACGAGCACGAGTGCCATGTTTGCTTTGTAAAATTTGTTTGTTAGTTCTATTCGATTTGGAATTCCGTTTGCTTGCGTCCACCAAACAACCATAGTGCTTTGCTATGGATGTGTGCACCAGTACAGGCCGGAGCGTTGCCTCTTTTGAGAAAAAAACGTAAAGCTTTGTGGACGTCACATTCATATTTGTTTTGTCGTTTCAGTTTTATGGATCATTACCCAGATCTACATGAACAAAATTAGAAACGCAAAAACGGGATACAATGTCGGATCAAAGCCAAGGGGAGAATTCATTAATTAACCGGCAGCCACGCCAGCCGTCCCATGCCGTCACTATCACCTGGTCCTTTGCTGGTAGAAGACTCTCCCGAGTCTCGTCCGGCACGTGGATATATCTGTAGCAAAGAGCCAGCAGCAGAAAATGATGGCGAACGGAGTCGGGTCATAGGGGCGGTACCTGTGTTTGCCTGGCCTTCTAGAGAGAATTGACATCCGAAAGAGGACAGACGACGCCAAATACAGCGACGTGACCTTTTAGGGATTTGCTTCGCAAGTGGTTTATGTGACTTGTATGGTCAGTTGCTTTTCTAACTTTTGAACTCGAAAATCTGGAAAATATGCCTGCTAATGTTACTTTTTGAGTGTTCTCTGTAATGCCATCCATCGTCATCTCTTGCATGGACATGCATGATGTCATTGATGAATCCAGTTCCCAAGTTGGACAAACTAACGGGCAAATTAGGACTTGACCAAACCTAATATACTAGTACAGTTTGAACTAGAATAATTAAGAGTTAATAGCACAATTAATACAGAAACTTGTAGTGGTTGGAACAGAACCATAAAAAACTAAAAAACCCCATAAATTGGTCCTTCAACTTTCCTAACAGAACATTTTAGTCCATTCCGTCAATTCTGCCGGTGCGCCGTCTCCGGCCGTTATAACCCGCGTTTGTGATACGCCAGGGTGGAAACAGGCCCACTTGTCACTATGACGGAGAAAAACACAAAATTATAAGAAATCTCTTCTATGCGTCGGTCGAACCGCAGCCCTCGCGCTCAAGCACTGGTTTTCAAACCACTTCAACAGGCGTAACTTGTTACACCCTTCGTTCCAAAATTCTTGTCTTAGATTTGTCCAAATACAGATGTATCTAGTTACGTTTTAATATTAGATACATCCGTATCTAGACAAATGTAAGACAAAAATTTTGTGACTGAGGGAGTACTTCATATGGAGTTAAAATATTTATATTCATTGTAGCCACGGTCGGCGTGTACATGAATCTACTTCCTGTGATGTGACTATATCATCATGCTCGATATTAATCATGTGGCACCGCAATACAATGTTGTGTTATTATAATACAAGGTGTAGGTCTTGTCAAACTTGCTGCTGTTAGGGCGTCTCCAATGGTGACCCGTAATTTTCTTCCGCATCTGTCCACATATAGGGGATCAGTTCACGGACACGGATGCGGAAAATGACTACCCAACCGTAGCCGCATACATTTCAAACACTTTATGAATTAACATGACATAATTCGTGCAATTACGATTGATTTTACTAAAACTCGGACATAATTTACATAAAAATCAATATTTTGGGTGTTTAACGAAAAACTTATTAAAAAAACCTCAACCCTATGACGAACGACAACCTCGTACGCGTGGTTGCCCTGTCTTGCCGTTGTTGTCGTCGTCCCTCCAGCGACGCAAGGGTTCAGGGTTGAGTTCCCTTCGGTGGAGGATTTGCAGAGGCTTCTAAGTTTTGGGATGTGCAAAGTGCCGGGTACAGATTGTATCCTCGAGTTCCATCAGTGGAAGCAGGTGGATCCTCAGGGTAAGCCGCTTACTCAGGCGTGGCTGCGTTTCTCCGGGGCTCCCTCGAAGCCGATGCAGGATGCTAGAGTCATGGCTAGCTTGGGCATTATGGTGTGGAAGACTGAGCGAGTGGATATGGCTTTTACCAGAGCTCATGGGGTAGCTCGTTTACTGGTTAGTATTTTGGACATTGAGTACATGCCTGAGGTCGTCTGGACATATCGAGGCCAGATTTTTAACCTTGGGATTGAGTTTGAGGATGAGAGCCTGTTCGCCGAGGCGGCTAACGGGATTGATGTTGATATGCACGAGGGAGATGACAGCGCTGGAGCGAAGGAGACACCGGTCGATGATATTGGACGAGAGTTGTCCAAGGGACCGGGGTCCGGGTCTCCGACGACCAGGGATGGGACGGTTCCACCCTCCTCGGTGCCTACGACTTCTCTGAGATTTGGGTCTTTCGAGCCTGCTTCTGCACCCCCGAGACTTTGGAGTGATCGGGTGGAGTCTGACGAGGCTTTTGAGCTTGCGTTGCCTGCTTTGGTTTTTGAGGATGTTGTGAGCCCTGCTCCTGGGGCCTTGCCAATCTCGGTCAGGGGAGAGGAGGAGGAGGTTAGGCAGGCGGCCACTCCCTCACGTGCACAACACGTTGTCTCTCCTCAAGACGAGGTTCCGGTGGTGGAGGTCTTATCTTCGGGAGGGGACCCAGGGCAGGCGGCCTCAGCTCTTTCTTCTCCTATCCAGGTGCAGGTGCTGCAGGGGGCGGAGCCGCTTTCTGAAGGGGACTCGGGGCGGGTGGCCCCCGTGTCCTCTTCTCCTCCCGTGGTGGACGAGGTCTCGGCAATGGCGGTCTTACCTTTGGGAGGGGGTTCGGGGCAGGTGGCCTCGGAATCCTTTTCTCCCATTGCGTTGTCGGAGCTGTAGGTGGTGGCTTCGCCGTCGGAAGGGGGCTCAGGGCAGGTGGGCTCGGTGCCCTCTTCACCTGGGGCGCCTAAGGTGGCCGCCCCTCCTGTGCTGGGTGGGGAGTTCGGGCAGGTGGCCCATGCACTCCCCTCCCCCGGTGCGCTGCCGTTTCCGTGCTGTGGGGCGCGACCGACGTCTGCGGTGCTGGCGAGTGCCTCACCGCTTCCTGGTGTTACCGCTGGGGCGTCCATGGAGGCTGACCGCGTCGCGTTTGGGGTAAGGCAGGAGGTCCCACCACGGGCAGGATCTCTCGGAGGAGGTTATAGCGTTTGGAGGGATTCTGGATCCGGTTTCTGAGGGGCGACGGTTGAGCTGCCATCTCCAGAATCATCCGGAGGTTGACGACATTCAGCAGCGGTGCGCCATGAGGGCGGCCAAGCTTCGTGATATTGAGGTCACTAATGGTATGTCGGCTAATACATCTAATTCCATTTTGCATTTTTCTAATAATGAGATTATTAATAATGCAAATCAATTAGGAGTTTCACTAGGTAGTAATGATAGTGAAATTTCAAATTCTGTTAATGATCTCCTGGATTTAGAGGCTGAGCGGGCTTTAGAGATGATTTGTAACTTAGCAGCCGTTAAGCCTATGAGTGATTCCGACTTTGATGCTTTGGGGGTCAGGTTGCTCGATAATTTTTGTGCGGATCTTATACCTCCCCTACCCGAGTCGGAGGAGGAGGATGATACATCTGAGCATGTCGTGGTTAGACCTTCTGAGACTGGTTGTGAGGACCGGCTGGAGAGTCAGAACATTCCTAAACGCAAATGGAAGCGGAAGGTTTACCCGGTGTCCGCAGTGCGTAGGAGTGCTAGAATCCGTACGGCAAAAAAATTCCATGATGAATTGTGAAATGAATCTTTTGGAATAGGAGAGGTCTGAAAGACTTGGCTAAAAGAAGGTTTCTTGCAGAGGCGTCTATCGAGCATATGTTAGATTTTATTGCTTTGTCGGAAACTGGCAGAGATAATTTTGCACCACAATTTATGAATACTTTGTCGGGAGGAATTGATTTTGACTGGCACTGTCTGCCACCGAGAGGGAGATCGGGTGGGATCTTACTCGGAGTTAGATGCGATTCGCTCGAAGTTCGAAGTGTGGTAATGGGAGATTTTGTAGTTAAGTTTCGGGTGCGGTCGAAGACAGGAGGGTTCAATTGGGCTCTGGTGGCGGTATATGGTGCCGCACAGCCCGAGCTCAAACCCGAGTTCTTGGCTGATCTGGTTAGGATTTGCGGCTCTGAGCAGCTTCCTATCATGGTGGGGGGTGATTTCAACATCATTAGAAGGCGTGAGGATAAGAACAATGATAACTTTTACGGCAGATGGTCGTTCATGTTTAATACTATCATTGAAAGCTTGGATCTGAGAGAGATTGAGCTTTCGGGAAGAAATTCACCTGGGCTAACGCGTTGCCAAATCCGACGTTTGAAAAGTTGGATCGAGTGTTGGCTAGCGTCGAATGGGAATAGAAGTTTCCCTTTGTAACAGTTCATGCTCTTTCCCGTGGAATTTCTGACCACACACCTTTATTTCTGGACTCTGGTGTAACACCCCAAAATTTAACCATGATTTATTTATTAAAATTTTGTCAGGAAATTAAATTTTCATTTTTTTATTTATCTTTTGATTTCAGAACCACTCTTTTCTTTGATATTATGGAGTTTTTACCCCAAGTGAAAACTTCCCAAAAATGTTGTTGGACTTGTATACCCTCTCAAGAACCATTTCTTTTATCAGTGGAATTATCTATATAATTATTTTTCCTGAGCTTTATTGCTTTAAAAATGACTTTTCATAAGTTTTAAGGTCGCATTTGCACTACAACCCTTTGATAGATTCATTTCAGAATTTCACCAAAAATTGGGGATGACATGTGATGTTCCTAAATCACTTTTGTGCAAAAATCTCTCTTAATCATTGGGGATTTTGAACCCTACCCCAAGTTTTCAAATCTGGTCCAGTTTGTAAAATTGCACTACAACCTATTATATTTTTCTTTAAAGTTTCCACCAAAATTAAGAGATGTTAGTAGGAGTATATAATTCAACTTTATGCAAAAACCCATTGATGTTCTTTGAAAAATTTGAGCAAATCATCCTCATCTTCATTCTGGTCCAGCTTGGTGAATTGTACTGCAACCATATTTTTTCTTGCTCCTTTTGCCATGGGATTTGTCCGGCTTGAAGTACACCCTACAAAACCCTTAAGTCCAAGAGATTGGACCCATTGGAGTATTTTTCGTACATGCAATAATGCCTTTTATTTTCTGTCCAGAACTGAAGATTTGCAAAACTTGCACTAGCAAGTTTCTAGTTTTGCCCAAATGGCCTTGCCATCATCACCTACACCTAAAGAGACCCCAATCTGGAGATTTTGGCCACCCCAAGAGATGCCTAGATGGCCATAGCATTCTGTCAAATACCTTGAGTGCATGAACAGAATTGGCATGAACCCTAGTTTGCATTTTGAACCTGCTTGCTTTGCCAAACCAACATGTCTATTAGCTCTCTTATAATCATTAGCCTAGTCCTGTTTAGTTGCAGAGGCATCAGAGAGGCCTAGAGCGCGTTGGCATTACGTTGAGCACCTGGCGTGCGTGCGCTGGGCGCGCCCAGAGCGCACGTTTTGCACGCACGCGCACCGAGTCGCCGCGTCCCACTGCCGCCTCCCCGCGCCCGTTCTGGTCCCTTCCCACTCACAGCCATCGCGCCCCGACTCCTCCCTCACCACAGAGCCGCCCTGGCCCCCTCCTGGCGCCCCACAACACCACCACCGCAAGCCGCCACCGCCGCTCCTACAACCTCTGCCATGGACGGCGTCGCCCAAGCCACAGCCGCACGCCAGCTCGCCCCTGAGCAGTCCGAGCTCATCCATTCACTCCTCCAAGCCGCCCCCTGCATCGCCACGTCGTCTACGGCCATAGTAGAATCTCACCGATGATCTTATCCCCGACCGCCGCGGAACCGACCTCGACCGCCTATAGAAAGGGGCCCCGAGCTCGTCCAGACCCTCAGGCAACCTCAAGCCATCTCCCCAGCACTCCCATAGCCAGCAATCAACGGGGGGGGGGGGGGGGAGGCAGTCTTCCTCGTCTCCGGCCAGTTCGGCCGCAGCCACACTCCGGTGACGTGCGTCGCGAATAGAGCCTCCCCAGTCCATCCAGTGCCACCGTTCTCCTCCCCTCGACCGTGCGGAGCCGCCCAGCCTCTCAGCTTCGATCGGGAGCCACCATAGCCCAAGACCCCAATCCACCAGAAGTTGTTGTCCGCCGCAAAGCTCACCGCCGGCGACTCCCTTCGTCCTCGTCACCCTCTCGACCACTAGGAGGACCGCCCTGGACTGGCGGATCCATCCCTGCCCTCGGAGTGCCGTGGGGAGCCGCCGTTCGTCGGCGGCGATCGCCGAAGCTCCGCCTCCGCTCGGACAGAGGAGGAAGGAGGCGCGGGCGACTGGTCAAACCTGACCAGAGGGCCCAAGGGACCCACTGTCAGTGACCCAGCGACGGCCCACGCCAGTTTAAGTGGAAGCGTATTTCTCCAAATACGCCTCCGCTAGAGGAAAACGTAAGTGCTGCCGAAACATTTTCTTTTTCTGATTTTTATTAAAAACAGAATTTTGACTAAACTTTGACTCGCTATAAATTTTTAAATATAAGTCCAATTGACTTGATTCTTTTTCTATTGTTTCTCAAATTCTGTCTAGTTTATTTTCATGTTTTTTTGAAAATTTTCCAAACAACTTTTTTGTACTGTTTTGAAACTATGTGTTGATTTGAATTTTTTTCAAAATAGGATTTTTGAAGAAGGAAGCAACTTTCAAAAAGTGCACCCCCACTTGCATACTCTTGAAGGCAAGCATTCTGAACTCTGGCATAATATTATTGTGTGTTGTTCGATACGGTTACAACACCACCTTGATGCAAAGTTTTCAGTATTTTATGAGATGATATGATCATACTCATGAGTGCATGTTGATGATTCCGTGCTATTGGAATTTGATATGTTTGTGATAGTAATCACCCTTGTATGCCTTTCATGCCTACCGGAAGGGATCCGGGAAAGTCTCTGTCTTGGGTGGACACGAGCTTGTCCCTAATCCCCCGTCGAGACGGTTATGTCCGGTAGGGCATGGTGAGGTATGATGAGTGGTGATTCTGTCTGATTGGTGTGAAATATGTTTCTTATGCTAATCATGCAGGAAATACTTTAACCTCCTGAGTCGACCATAGATCGAGTCTTGTTCCAGTAACCCCCATACTTGTTTCGTACTACCACTTGTCCCTGCCATAGGTAGGGTACGGTTTAGTAAGTTGTCAGCCCCTTTCCTAGCACACATCGTACAGAGAGGCCATGGTGGAAGATATTGGCTGCATCCGGTAGGCATGCCACCTGGTCCGGGGGCATGGGTGTTTCCGGTTGGAGCCGAGGGGTAGCTCCCCTAGTTTGCGCGCGTTATAAATTTTGTGATCCCATGCTAA
The DNA here is from genome assembly GCA_032464435.1 of Aegilops umbellulata. Lineage (NCBI taxonomy): Eukaryota > Viridiplantae > Streptophyta > Magnoliopsida > Poales > Poaceae > Aegilops > Aegilops umbellulata. The sequence continues at coordinate 251,752,663 of CP136056.1, forward strand.
TCGAGGTTGTAGCCTCCCCACTTAGAGTTTCGCTTAACGGGTGTCGTGGGTGATTCCAGACACCGGTAAGTTAGGCTGGTGTGTGCGGTCAGGTGTGTTTTTGAATGAAAGACCGTAGACGGAATTAGTCCCGATGGACTAAAGGAATCCGTTGCTCGTGGGTAAAGAGTACACCCTTTGCAGAGATTGTATCTATTCGAATAGCCGTGTCCATGGTTAAGGACTATAGTCTGGGATGGGTCAAGTGTCGGTCTTAGTGTCGGTCTTCGGAGGAAAGATTGCTAAACCAAAACATGGATCATGACTTGGGACACATGATGATTATGATTATTATTATTATGGACTAAACTTTTACATTATTTGAATTATTGAGTATCCCTGGGACGGTTCTACCTCCTGGATACTCACTATGATTATTCTCTTATAAGCCCTTTATGTGGTGTCGCTGAGACGCCCGACTGTGGCATGCTTGTTGTTTATTTGCTCTATAAGCCCTTTATGTGGTGTCGCTGAGATGCCCGACTGAGGCATGCTTGTTGTTTATTTACTCTATAAGCCCTTTATGTGGTGTCGCACAGACGCCCGACTGTGGCATGTTTGCTACTTATTTACTTTATAAGCCCTTTATGTGACGTCGCTCAGACGCCCGACTGAGGCATGCTTTATATTATTATCCTTTCTAGGCGTCGCTTCAGACACCCGATCGGTGCATTCTACTTCTACTTCCTTAGTGCATATTCATGTTGTATATGAATAACCCGCTTGCGTGCATCATAGATGTTTATTTTGTGACCGACGTGTGATCATAGAATATTTCAGAGCATGATTATCAATTGTTATATTATACCTGTGTTCATAATGTTTGCGAATACATTCAAAGTACTCACTGGCTTGTCCCTGGCTATTGTCTTGGCCAGATTTCTTGCGTGGAGAGGAGCGTTGCAATGACAGCCCTGGAACCTACACAACGGTGATAGCAGCCTCGCGAAGATAGGAGTTATCCAGGTCAGCTGTTCCCGTGGGAAATGGAGTCCCATAGGCGCTGATGAACCACACACCGCTTCCGCCATCAAACCCTAGAAACCATTTGTTGTACTCATAGGCCAGAATGGTCTTGTACCACATATTTTGTATTTTTGCTTGGAATTTCTGTACCAAGTTGGTGCCTCATTAGCTAACAGTAATCCTGGGGCTGGTGAGCACAAGGGCCATTTTCTGGGAAATTAATATCCCGAAATCCGGTCCTGACATCTGGTGAGGCCACCCACTTGGGAAACAAAAAATCGTTTTCGTTCGAGCTTGCTTGGTTTAAACAAGACGACTTCTTTGATCTCGTAGCCAGAGAGTGGGCTAAGGATGCAGGAGGTAGGACTGCGCTTGAGCGCTGGCAGAATAAGATCAGACACTTGAGAAGTTTCCCGTGTGGGTGGGCTAACCATCTTAGCGGGATTTATAAGGTCGAAAAGGAATGGCTCCTTTCCCTTATTCAGTCCTTAGATGTAAAAGCAGAAACCATAGTTCTGCCAGCATCGGAGTTTCAGGACAAGCTTGACGCGAAGATGAGGCTGAAAGAGCTTCTTCATGAAGAGGAATTGAATTGGGCATTGCGGGCCAAGGTCCGACGAGTAGTCCAGGGGGACGCGAACACTCAATTCTTTCACATGATCGCTAATGGTAAACACAGAAAGAAGAGGATCTTTCAGCTTGAACAAGATGAAGGAACGATAGGACATGAGAACCTAAAATTATACATTACCGAGTATTACAAGCAGTTGTTTGGACCTCCAGAGGATAACTGTGTGTCTCTGGATGAGTCCAGGATTGAGGATGTTCCTCAACTAACTGTAGTGGAGAATGATATTTTGGCTGCTCCTTTTACTGAGAAAGAAGTGTTTGAGGCCATATCGCAGATGAAAAATAATAAGGCTCCCGGCCCAGATGGATTTTTGGCTGAATTCTATAAGAAGTGTTGGCATATTATTAAGGGGGATCTGTTGCCTTTGTTCAATGATATATTCTCTGGACAACTTCAGCTTTTTGAACTGAATTTTGGAACGTTAACCCTGCTTCCTAAGAAAACAGAGGTTCTGAGAATTGAGCAATTCAGGCCCATCTGTCTTCTTAATGTTAGTTTCAAAATTTTTACCAAGGTCGGGACTAATAGGCTCACACAGATTGCGCATGCTATGGTGCAGCCTACCCAAACTGCTTTCATGCCGGATAGGAACATCCTCCAAGGGGTTGTGGTCCTTCATGAAACGCTCCATGACATTCACACGAAAAAACTAGATGGAGTTGTTTTCTAGGTAGATTTCGAGAAAGCGTATGATAAAGTCAAATGGCCTTTCCTTCAACAAGCCTTATGCATGAAGGGTTTTGATGAAGCTTGGCGACGCCAGGTAGACTCTTTCACGCAAAAAGGAGTGTTGGAATTAAAGTGAATGACGACATAGGTCATTATTTCCAGACACACAAGGGCCTGAGACAAGGTGATCCAATGTCTCCTATTCTGTTCAACATTGTGGTTGACATGTTGGCAATTCTGATAGGAAGGGCAAAGGAGGCCGGTCAGCTGGGTGGCCTGGTGCCTCATCTAGTTGATGGTGGTGTGTCCATCCTACAGTACGCTGATGATACAATCATCTTTATGGAGCACGACTTGGCAAAAGCGAGAAATATGAAGCTGGTGTTATGCTTATTTGAACAATTGACCGGATTGAAGATCAATTTTCATAAAAGCGAGTTGTTCTGCTTTGGTAGAGCCAATGAGGAACAAGAGGCCTATAGGCAATTGTTTGGATGCGAATTGGGGGCATTACCTTTCACGTACTTAGGTATACCCATTCACCATCGTAAGCTGACAAACAGAGAATGGAAGTGCATCGAGGATCGGTTTGAGAAGAAACTGAGTTGCTGGAAGGGCAAACTCATGTCATATGGAGGCCGGCTGATTCTTATTAATTTGGTGCTCACGAGTATGCCTATGTTTCTCTTATCTTTCTTCGAAGTCCCAGTTGGTGTTAGGAAAAGGCTGGACTTCTATCGATCCCGGTTCTTCTGGCAGAGTGATGAACTAAAGAGAAAATACCGACTCGCCAAATGGGATATCATCTGTCGACCAAAGGACTAGGGGGCCTTGGTATCGAGAATCTTGAAGTCAAGAACATATGTCTTCTCAGTAAGTGGCAGAATAAACTATCAGTTGAGACTGAGGCCATGTGGGTGTAGGTTCTCCGTAGTAAGTATCTGCAGTCCAAGACGTTGTCTCAGGAGACAGTGAGACCGACGTACTCGCCGTTTTGGAAGGGGCTTATGAGAGTCAAAGATGTCTTCTTTAATAGAACAAAGTTTATAGTCGGTATTGGAAACACCACTCGCTTCTGGGAGGATACCTGGCTTGGTGAAACGTCGTTGGCGCTTCAGTATCCGTCCCTGTATCGTATTATTCAACGCCGTGATGCTCTTGTTGCAACGGTTATGCAGTCCATTCCCCTCAATATTCAGTTTAGGAGGGCGCTTGTTGGTGACCGGTGAGAAGCATGGCTTCATTTGGTGAGTAGACTGATGGAGGTTCAGCTATCTCATCAGCCCGATCAGTTGCGTTGGAAGCTCACTAGGTCTGGAGAGTTCACAGTTAAGTCGATGTATATCGATGTCATTAACTCTAGTGTCATTCCTAGTTCCAAAGAGGTTTGGAAAGTCAAAGTTCCTTTGAAAATTAAGGTGTTTATGTGATTTGTACATAAACAAGTCATTTTAACAAAGGATAATTTGGTTAAGCACAACTGGACAGGATCTACTAGGTGTAGTTTTTGTGATCGGGACGAAACTATCAAGCACCTCTTTTTTGACTGTCCGTTAGCAAGAGTTTTGTGGCACACGGTGCATATTGCCTTTAACTCATTACTCCTCCGAATTCGGTCAGTATGTTATTTGGAACATGGCTTGTTGGGATAGAGTCCGAAACAGCTAGACACATTCGTGTAGGAGTATGTGCGTTGTTGTGGGCAATTTGGAATTGCAGAAATGATTGGGCTTTTAACAGAACAACAAATATTCATTTTTTGCAGGTATTCCGAGCTACTGCGCTGATCCATATGTGGTCATTACTCACTCCGACGGAGGCCAGGGACCGTTTGGTTACTGGATCTGTCAGGTGGGAGATGGTAGCGCGGGATATCTTCACCGGTTTGGATGGTGGTCATGTAATAGGATAGGCAATTAGTTTACCTATCTTTGTTATGCCAACCGGTTGTGGCTTTTGGGCCTTTTGTTTCTTGGTGTTGTGGCTCTTTGTGAGCTTGCCGTTATTTTGTTTTTAGACTTTAAGACCTTGTTGAACTTCTTTATTTATATATAATGTGGCCGTATGAATCGTTCTGATGCAGAGGCCGGCGAGTCCCCCCTTTTCGAAAAAAATGACAGCCTTGTCGGACTGTTGCCTGCTGCTCGTGAAGTAGCCGCTCCGCCTCATGCTTCATGGTTCAGATTGCCACCGTGGCCAGTGCCAACGGTGCGGGCGGAGCACCGGTCACCGGCGGCAGCCTTGCCCTTGCCGGTGTTGGGAGTCTCGCTAAGAGACCACTCCTTTCCAGACTTGATGATCTAGTTGTCGAGGCGGGAACGACGTCTCGTGTCCGTCTCATTGGTGGTGACGAAACGGTCGAGGGCCCATGCAGCGGCGAGGTCTGGGTTGTTGCGGACCCATTCTGGAGCCTCGCCAGTCTTGGCGAACGAGGAGCGGCCGACGGCATTGGAGACGATAGACCTCGACCCCGAGGGGCCGCCGACATCGCCGCCTCTGAGGTAGTTGAGGATGCGGTTTGCGTGCCTTCATTATGGCCGGTGGCAGCTCCTCGACGGCTTGGCAGCGGGGCGACGAGTCGGGCCCGCTAATGCTGTGTATCGATTGTGTGCCAGTAGCGATACGGTCTCGTCCTTCAAGCGACATCAATTCTGGACATTGCAGCTGCAGCTTGGGGGGGAGGTGGGCTCCTTCTTGACCCAACGGGGTGGGAACATCAGCTCCGGCTTGACAGGGCAGCGCGGCGGGGACGATGGCTCCTCCTTGACTTGCGCCAGCAACACTGGCCGCCAAGATCCACCCGAGGATAAACTCCCACCGCAACCGTCTGCCGGTGCGGACCACCACTACTTCGGCATCGCCGCTGTAGAAGGGGCTCGGAGAGTAGGAGATGCTGGTGTGCATCACCGGAGCACGTCTTATATAGCCGCGGCCAGGCCAGATGAACGGGTGGTCAGCTCACTTTTTTTAGATAAAAGGCATGCGCCCGACTTTATAAATAAAGCCACTAGGCAGAGTCACATTACAGCCCATAGAACAACATATAAGCCGAGCAGATCAGAGTTAAGAAGTGCGAGTACATGGCAACCAGCCAAACATGGCACGCAGGCCAGCAAAGAGTCCAAAAGAACCGGATATTAAGCCATCCTCCTAGAGCGCTGCAGCAGGGAAGACGCCGTAGATCTCATCTTAGATAACATGTCGTCAAATGCCTCTAGGTCCCCTTCCTTAGTCAATGATCTCCACTGCTGCAAAAAGACATTGGCTTTAAATAAGCAATTCAGAAGGTTAGCCGGGAAAATGTGTTCGATAGTGAACTTGTTTCTAGTAGTCCATAGCGACCAAAAGATCCCTGCCCAGCCAACCCAGAATACCCTCTTAGACCGGCCTGCTAAAGTATTAACACAATGCCGCAAATCCTCAAAAGAAGATGGATTCCAATTAACATGAAGCCAAAGTCTAATGCAGCTCCAGAGGAATTTAGCCAAAGAACAGTGAAAAAAATATATGCTCGGTCTTTTTAAGAGCCCCACAAAGCGCGCATCTATCAGAGCCCGGCCCATTCCTCTTCCTAATTTGATCGGCCGCAGGAAGTTTTCACCATAAAGCTTGCCATAGGAAAAAATTTATCTTAGGAGGAATACGAGCTGGCCAAATATCCTTGAATTTAGTTGTGCGGGCACCCGAGATAAGTTTGGAGTAGGCAGATTTAACTGAGAAACGCCCCGAGGCAGTGTGAGGCCAGACCACCGAGTCATCTTCCTCCGAGAGCAAGGGGAAGCAGGCAGTAAGACGTTGCCAATCATCCAACTCCACAGGAGAAAGAGTATGCCGGAAATCAAGGACGGCTCAGGAAGATAGAGATCTCGGGATCAACACAATACGAGAACAGGGTCAGGTAAGCCACCGCAAGCGTATCCCCTACCCACCAATCTAACCAAAAACAAGTGGAATTACCATTTCAAACTACAAATTTAACGAGGGATCGGAAAATCGGCCGAACTTTAACGAGCTGACGCCAAAACTGAGAGCCACCAGAGGAGGAGGCGAACATAGGGCTCGAGCAGGGGAAGTACTTAGCTTTGAGAAGAGATAGCCAGGTGGGGCGCTCCTCGAGGAACATAATCTTCCACCACCATTTTATCATGAGGCACTTGTTCATGACCAAAGTATTAATGATGCCTAGGCCCCCCATGCTCTTAGGTCTGCAAATCAGGTCCCACTTAACCATCCTATATTTGCGCTTATTATCAGAGGAGTTCCAATAGAAAGCACCCCTATGCTTGTCGAAACCAGCGTGAATCCCTCCGGACAAGAGATAGAAGCCCATTAGAAACATTGGAAGGGAGGAGAGGCACTCATTAGTAAGGGCAACCTTGCCCTCCTGGGAATTATAACGCCTCTCCACGGCAATACTCTATTTCCTACTTTAGTCATTGTCAGGGCAAAATCTTTTGCCAAATCTTGAGAGGGGAGATTGGTAGGCCCAGGTATTTGAGAGGATAAGACCCTAGAGAATAGTTGAGAAGATGCGCCACTCTCTAAGCTTCCGAATTAGGCACCCCAGTCACAATAACTTTGCTCTTTGAAAAGTTAATTTTAAGACTCGAAAGCGCTTCGAAGCATAAGAGGAGAAATTTCAGGTCCGTGAGGCTGTCCTCATTAAGTTCAACCATAATAATGGTATCGTCCGCGTATTGAAGGTGAGTGATGCCATTGGGGATAAGGTGAGAACTAACAGCGTAGTGTGCCCAGTAGTAGCTGCTCGAGAAAGGATATGAGAGAGAGCATCTGCAACAAAATTAAAGAGCAATGGGGACGCCGGATCCCCTTGTCTAAGGCCCCTACCATTAGCAAAGAAATTACTAATCTGACCATTCACCACCACAACTGTGTGCCCGCCCGAGACGAGCTGCATAAGACGGTGAACCACCGCTCCCTCGAAACCCTTAGCAAGAAGAACTTGGCGAAGGAAATTCCAACTCACCGTGTCATAGGCCTTTTCGAAGTCAAGCTTAAGAACCACAACCTTAGTGCCCTTGGTCCGTAGGTCATGGACTATCTCATGCAAGCAAAGCACCCCATCCAGAATAAATCTCCCCTTTATGAACGTGGATTGAAAAGGACTAATGACACGATGGGCGATCGGAGATACCCTAGTTGCCAAGCCCTTAGCCGGAATCTTCGCAAAGTTGTTAATTAAAGCAATGGGCCTAAACTGGGAAATCAAGTCAGCACCTTTGACCTTAGGGATGAGAGTGAGTACCGCGTAATTCAGTCTAGAGATGTCAACAGTTCCTAGCCAAAAACCTTGTGTAATAGCCTGAATGAGGCCTTTTAACTGAGGCCAGAATTGCCGAAAGAAAGGAATGGAGAATCCGTCAGGCCCGGAAGCCGCATTAGAATTTGCAGATTGAATTGCTTCGAAAATCTCCTCTTCAGAAGGGGAAATCATCAAACTCTCATTTTCAGCACTCGAAACCTGTTCGAGGGGAGACCAAAAGGACGGCGCCAACCTAAACCCCAGCTCAGGTTTAGCAGATAAGAGGGTAGAGAAGAAGTGGACCACGTGCCGCATAATCACAGACTGATCAGAGACCCTGACGCCCTCGATAAGGAGGCTATCAATCAGGCATCTCCGACATCTACCGTTTGCAATGACAAAGAAATAGGTCGTGGGCGAGTCACCCTTTAAGGTCCAGTTAATAGTGCCTCTTTGCTTCCAGTACACTTCCTCCTGACGATGAATACCCAAAAGAGCCTCTTCAAGACCGTAGCGGGTCTGCCATTCACCCGCGGAGAGGCCTAAATTATACACACGAGCATCAAGCACCCCAATTTGAGCAGCCAGCCTTGCTTTGTCCTGCCTTGACTCAGCATAATGATTTTTAGACCAACCTCTAAGGAATCTGCGAAGAAAATAGGAGCATTGATGCCAGTCGTCCATCAGGCCAAAAGACCGGCGGTTAGAAGACAGGAAAACCGAAATCTTTTGCGCAATCAGGTCAGCGAAACCATCCACTTGGAGCCACGAAGCATCGAACTGAAACCCCGGGAAGGCAACCGAGCGAGTACCATCATCAAGAATCAGGGGGGAGTGATCAGAACCAACTATAGCTAGGGCTCTGAGGCTGACACGGGGAAACAGCGAGTCCCAACTAGGACACAAGAAAACCCGATCAAGGACAGAACGTATGGGAGAGGTTTGGCGATTCGTCCAGGTGAAACGGGCCCCAACCCTAGGGATTTCACGGATAGCTGTGTCCCTAATGAAAGCATTGAAAGCATCGGCCAGTGGCCAAGAGAAATTAAAGGAACTCTTATCCGAAGGATATCGCATCAAATTGAAATCGCCCCCAATCAAGAGTGGCAGCTGACAGGAATCAATTTTATTACTAAGTTCATCCAAAAAAATATAAGACATAGAATGATCAGCCGGACCATAAACCACCATGATTTCAAGTAAAGAGTTAAGGGATCGATGACAGACCACCGTGCTAGCCCAAAAAATGCCATGATCAAAAGCGACAAAATCAAAAACATCTTTTTTGGTGCTAAGAAGAATACCACCCGAGTGACCATCAGGGGCCACAAAATTCCAATTGAATCTATCTATCCCAACAATGGCCGAGAGTTCACTAGGGGAGAAGGAGGGTTTGAGAGTCTCGACGAGGCCAATAAAATCAACATTTTTAGAACGAACCAAGTCTTTAAGCTGGTCCCTGCGCCCCCTAGCGCCGAAACCTCTGATGTTCCAGAATAGGGCCTTCATCTGAAGGAAAGGTTTTTAATTCTAAGACTCGACCTGCTCGGAGCCTTGCAGGATTTAGCACGTTTCCCAGCCCGGCGTTTAGATACAGCCGGGGAAGCCTGACTCCTGTCATCTCCCCCCTCATCCCCACTGGCCACAACCAGTGGGGCACTCGGTCCCACCCCAGCCTCCTTGGCTTTTGCAATGTCAGCCTGAGCTAATTCATTAGCCCTAATAACACCAAGTAAAGAAGAGGGGGAGCCCAAACTAGCGTCTAAGCAAATGCCCACATCATCTAAAATACTAAGCAAATGTTCATCAGATTGAGATGGAAGCACTAAACGAACAGGAGAATGGACATCGGGGAAAGAGGAGGAGGGGACTGGGCGCGAACCTGATGGAGGCAGATCCCGAGCCGCAGCGCGCCGAGCAGCCCGATCAGCCACCCGCTCACCGCTGTTGGAGACGCGGCCACTTTTCCGAGCCGTGGAAGCGGGCGAACGCACTGGCACAGGGCGAGCACAGCAGGGAGACACCGCAGCAGAAGACGGGCCCGAGGCCGTACCCAAGTCAGCATCGAGCCTATGACAGAGCCCAGCCGCAGACTGCCTTGAATCACCAGACGCCCTGCTCTTAGCAGAGTATTTCTTGACCGACGACTTCTTCTTCTTCTTGGAGGCTAAGGGGCCAGCCGGGGGCAGATCTTCAATGCCAGAGAGGGAAGGAGAGGCAGGACGGGAAAGAATATTAGAGCACACCGCCGAGAAAGGTGTACCCTTGGCCCCACCAGAAGCAGCATCCCCTCCAACCAAGTCCGCCAGCGAGTCATTGGCCCCCCGACCGACCGGAGCATTCTCCTTCAACATATCCTGGTCTTCAGGGGAGATCCCGTCCCACTCCGACTGGGTAAAGCGCTGATCAGTGCCATGCATAGAATCATTTGGGCAACCATCCCCATCTTTGCTCTTCTCATCATTGCCAGAGGCCGGGGCGGGGGAGGAGGTGGGGGCGACACCGGACCCGAAGCACCCTCCACCCAAACCCTGAGCCAAAAGCCACCAGCCGAAGGGAAGACATCAATGGAACCACGAATACACAGGGGGTCCACACACCAAACCCGTAGATGGACCGACCCGAGGATAGCCAAAGAATCTTGATCGACCTCAATAGGCTTGCCGATGAGTACCCCAAACGCCATCAGAAACGCCGTGGTACGCACTGTGGAGGAACATCTTCAACTAGAACCCATACATCAGACAGGGAGGAGATCACTACAAAAAAAATACACTTCCGTGATGATACGTGTCTGTCACAGTAGGTCGCATTTTTTTCATGCATGTACATCCATGACAAATTTATGACAGAATCAAGATAGTCATACCTGTGCTGTCGTAGAAGTGTTCCATGACATTACCAAAATTATCATCACGGAAGTGTCCACTTCCATGACGATAAATCACGCGTCACAGAAGTGCTTTCGTCAAGGGTGACCGACATGTGGCATCCACTGTAACGGAACTCCATTAAGTTATAGGGTCGGGTTTTGGACCGATAACCCGTTAACAGCCCCGGCCAATTGGAAATTTCCACGTGTAAAATTCTTATTGGCCGGACGAAACACGTGTCAGCTCGTAAGTGGGTCAGATAGGCGCCTATGATACGTCGACAGGTGGCACGACCCAACAGAGGCCCATTCCTGTGAAAAGGCCGGCCCGTTTGACTTGGTCAAAAGCTGGCGGGCCGGCCCATGGAAAGCCTGTTAACGGCCTGTTCGCATATAGCCCATTTACAGCCCGCTAACCTAAGGCCCGTTACACCCTATTCGAATTAGGCCCAGTAGCGTCATCTGGGCCATCCAATATGATTCCAACCCGTTTTCACTTCTGGCCCATGTATGGCCCATGACGTCTTTCGGCCCATATGAGGCCCTATGTAACTCTTGGCCTATTAACGGCCCGTGGTGAAACTGGCCCGTAATGAACAGTGTATCACTTTACACCCATTAACGGCCTGTGGTGAAACTTGCCCGTAATGAACAGTGTATCACTTTATACCCATTAACGACCCATTATTCCGTTGGGCCATTTCCAGCCCATGTTATCTTTCGGCCTTCTCAGAGCCCATTTATTCTTGGGCTCATTTCTAGCATTCATTTACTTATGGCCCGTTACTGTCATTTTCTGCTTGTGGGCCAAATTCAGCCCGTGGTTACACTCGGCCCGTTTGTGTTCTGTTAATACGTTGGGCCGTTTTCATAGCGTCATCAAATACGGCCTATTAACGATGGCCCGTTACGGTCGGCCCATGAACGGACGATTCCAACTCTAGCCCGTTTACGGCCATAATGTGGCCTGTTATTGGCCCATGTTTGGCCAGTCGATCATACGGCCCGTATAAGGCCCATTGATGATACGGCCCATAGAAGGCCCATTGTTTCTACGGCTCATAGAAGGCCTACTGTTTCTACGGCCCGTAGAAGGCCCACTGTTTCTACGGCCCGTAGGAGGCCTAGTGTCACTACAGTAAATATTATCCCATGGTTATTATGGCCTAGTTTTAAAAAATAGGTTATTGCAACCACTAGTTAACCGCGAAAAAATAACTGCAATGACTACAAGCAAACAAATAAACAAGACAACAAGGAAATAAATAAGCAAGCAACTAACGCTAGGCTATCACGGCTATTACACATATTACATCCACTGGGCATCAAAGTTCGCCACCAGTGCAAATATAGGGAACAAAGCAGCATATCATATACACTGGCTGTCAAAATTGGCCACCAGTGCAAATAAACGCGGCATCAAAACAAGAGCATAACTGAAATAACTTCAGAAGAGCTCAAGAAACGTTATCCTGGGTATCCACCATGCTGGCAATAAGCTTAGAAAGCTGATTAGCTTTGTCCTGTTTGGCGCTAAAATCCTCCAACGCTTGCTGTTGCACCAGAAAGTATGCATCTGAATGCTCCAGGGAATTCCGTGGTCCTTCCGCTTCTTGTCGCAACACAACTGATCGATGTCTTTCAGCTTGTAGTTGAGACTCAAGAAACCGAACTGATTCAGACAGTGAGTTTGAATAGCTTGTGCAAGCGGTAGTGGCTAGTAACTCCAACACTAAACCAAGACAGGATGTGTCACTATCCTGAACCTTATCTGCATTACTTCCTTTACCATTGCTTAATAAGGCACTCTTCCCCAATATTCCGTTAGCATTCTAAAAGAAGAAACAAGCAGACACATAACAAGTTTAGCATGTACTAGTATATGAAACTCATTTCGGTGAACCAGTTCATTAGTAAGGTGGACAGGATTAAACTACCAAGTCTTCTATTGCCAAGTACTAGTACATAATAAAAGCATCAAACAAACATATATCTATGTCCTATGGTAGCAATGGAATCTTAAATTAGAACAGTTGTTCTTCAGGTTTAGGCACTTGTTCTACATGAACAAAGTACAATAAGACACAAGAATATAATACTTAAAAATAGAAAATGAGCTCATAGACCTTACCACATTCTTGGTTCGGGACCAGTACAGAACAAGGCGTTCCCAGTAATCGTCCAGTAAATGTGTCTCAGGAGAACGTAAGGGAATTTGATGAGTTTCTTTGCCGGTGAAGTACGTTTTCTTCAGGTAATTCCGATACCGCCACCAAGCATTCTTGAAGATAGCAGAGGTATTAGCACAGGTTACCTCATCCTGAGTTTCCAAATCGGTCCTTCTCTATAGAGAAAAATGGGAAAATTTGATGTATTATAACCATCATGGAGGTAGGATGTATGGGACGAAGCAAAGTAATTGCCATGAATAACATTACTTACACATAACTCCTGGACAAACACCTGCAACTGGCATTTTCCTTCATCTTCAGTATAATATTTCCAAGTTGGGAAGATATGCACATACGATTTAACAACATCAAATGCGATAGATGCTAAACTACGACTAGCTGGTTGTGCTTCCTCCACAGGAATAGGCGTACTAACTGGTGGAGTTGGGGTTCGCCGTGATAGTACAACCCGGATTTCGGGTTCCGGCAGACCCTTCAGGTTCGAACACTGGGGTGCGCGCGGAAATCTCTCCCCTACCGTTCTACGTCCGATCTCCTCATCCGAGCTGAGCTGGAAACGATGAAGAACACAAGGAACACGAGACTTATACTGGTTCGGGCCACCGTTGTGGTGTAATACCCTACTCCAGTGTGTGGTGTGGTGGATTGTCTCTGGGGCTGATGATGAACGGTACAGGGGAAGAACAGCCTCGCGAGCGGTGTTCTTGAGCTGGTGAGGTATGCTCTACTTGGTCTCTCCCAGATCTCTAGATGCCTTCCTACCATGTGGTGGCTAGCTCTATATATAGAGGCCCTGGGCCTCTCCCCAAATAATGAGCGAAAAGGGTGCCAACAATTGGCCATTTTGAAGGGGAACATCTAGTACAAGTTATCCTGACCAAAGGTGGTCTTCGGCTCCCAAAAGCACTGGTGGTGACGCCGTCTTGGGCTCCACGGTGACCTCCGCCCGGCCGTCCGGCTGGTCTTGGTCTTGTTGCACCAGAATGGTAACCTTTGCCTGATACCTTGGCCTGCGCTTGCCCCCTTTGCACCGAAGGGGAAACAAGGACTCTGCGCAGGCTGACGCCTGCCTGGCGCCCGACTGGTCTTGATTCGTCATGGATTGCATCATTGGGTCCTCGCGAGTTACCTTGCCTTGATCTCTCCGCCTCCTCGCGAGCCTGCCTGATGAGGCTGCCTCTGAGGACGCTTCCTATCATCCGCCCCGCGAGGCTTGGCCCCTCGCGAGGGTCTTGAGCTTGAGCTGATGAAGATGGGCCGCCGTGGGCCCCCACTTGAGCCACGTCGCAGGCCGCAGGCAGGCAAGTCTGGGGACCCCGTTCCCAGAATGCCGACAGTAGCCCCCGGGCCCAAGGCGCGCGCGGGCTTGACTTAGCAAAGAAGCGAAGGGGCAAGCGCGAAGCGCCGTGGGCCCTAAAAGCCTACGGCCTTGGGCACCGCGTGGCGGTTGATTGGACATGGGCGACTGCGCTTCCCCATGACGCCTTGGCAATTGCACGACTTGACAAGTCCCTGCATGCGGAGAAACGGGTCATGATTACCTGCGATCGTGGTGCTCGGCGGTTGGCCTTCTCCGGCTATAAGTATGGGGCTGCGTGAGCTCCTTCTGTTCATCCCTTCCTGCTATCCCTTCTCTTCTTCTACCTCGCCCTTGCTTCTTCTTGCGCTGATGGCACCGATCCGCCGGTTTTCTGCAGAGGAGAAGGGAAAGGCCCCCCGAGAGGGTCCAGACCCTCTTCCGCCGAAGCAGCGGCCAGTCCTTTGCCGCCAAGGCGAAGGTTCCTGGCAGGAGGTGTCTACGCCATGGTACGAACGGCCACCGCCTGGGTTCCCACTGCCCTTGTATGCCCGCGTCGTGGGCCCTAGGGAGGAGGGCACCGAGCGGCACCGACAGCGCCACTATCGACGCCGGCGGGTCACAGTGGTGCGCGTCGTTTCTCCTGGAGTCCACGCCGAGTGCTCTTCTCGCGAGCTTGTGCTCCACACCACCATGCCTCCAAGCTCTTGGATCCGCCTTCCTTCCTCCTTCGCCTTCGAGATGCCGCAGAGTGGGCCCCTGGAGCTCTGGCTGCAGCACGCCGACTGCGGCACCCCCGCGACCGGGGCGGAGGTCGCGGTCGTCGCTCCGGGCAAGGTCTTCATGACCCGGGGCTGGGGTGAGATCGCCCGGGTCTGCCGCGCGGATGGCGCCGTCGTGATTCATCTTGAATACGACGGCGCCTCCCTGATGTTCTTCAAGGTCTTCAACGCTGAAGGACGTCGGCTGGAGTGTTGCCCCAAGGGGAGCGGCAGCGACGAACTGGCGAGGGCCTGGCCCGCCCGTCGGCCCTCCAGCAGCTCCTCAGGCAACAACGGAGGAGCTGAGGACTTCAGTGGCTCCCCCGAGCTTCTCACGACTCCGAAGACGAGCGACGACAGCTACGAGCCTCCGAGATCGTGCCGTGCTCGTAGCGGGGCAGCTCCATCGGGCCACCGATGCCGCTGATCTGGATGGGGTTGGCGCCGGAGTCGGGCAGCCCACTGTTGATGATGGTGTCGCTTGCGGAGGTGCTAGCAGTTAACATTCCTTAGGTTTGTCACCTTTTGTTCCCTGAGAGGAATCAAAGCAACACCCCGCGGGGGTATGTAAGGCGTCGGCCATGTCTTTTGTGAATATTATATCCTCAGTACGAATTGATGCAAGATGCTTGTCCTGTCGTGACTCGGCTCCCCCTTTCTATCCTCACGAGGGCTTAGCGCTCTACGCCGACAGGTCCCAGTCCCCAGGCGGGCTTCAGCTGTCGCTGGTATGCCAGGTCGCGATGCCGTGGTCAAGGCCAGGAGGTGAGCGGCCCGAGGTCCGGTAAGAGCCCCCGAGGCGCGATGCTCGGGAGGTCCCCTTTAGTGCTCAAGCAGCCCTTGCCTGGCGAGAAAGGAAGGCAGCGTCGTCGCAACAGACCCGCATTGGGCGAGGGTGTGGCGCTGCGTTGGTCCAACTCCCGTAAGGGCGAGACTTATCTTTTGAGTTGGTGTAGTTACTTGACAAGGCGCCCGACCCGAGAGGTGGTAGTTGAGGCACCGCTGGGTTAGGTCCTCGCGAGCTTGTTCCCACTCCCCCACACCTTCCTTAGTGCTCTACTCCTCATGTCCTGGCTCTTGAGCGAGCTCGGCCGCCGCTGGTATGACAGGTCGCGATGCCGTGGGTCAAGGCTAGGGGGTGAGGGCTGGAGATCCAGTAAGAGCCCATGAGTCGCGATGCTCAGGTACCCCCATTTTAACGTGCAAGCGGTCGGTGCTGGAGAGAGGGAGAGAGAGCCCATGATGTCCCCAACGCCGCTCCTGGAGTGGGTCCTGCACATTAATCATAAGGAGAGACGAGACCTGTCGTTACGGTTGCCGGCCAACCCTTGGTCGCTCCGCGGGAATGATTGGGGCACTGAGGGCCTGGTGAGGTGGCGCCCTACGGGGCTGTCGCGGCCAGAGCTCGACCACTCAGGTTTATCAGCGTTGTAGGGACGGACCCGTGCGCAAGTGCCGTGCCAGAGCGAGCGTCTCTATAGATAGGCGTCAATCGAGCAGGTGATTAGGGCGAGTATGTGAAGCACACAGGAGGAAATCCAATTTCAGGTAGACGCAGGTAAAAGCAACCGCCGTTGGGTCAGGCCCGAGTTGCTTGGGGATGATGCAGCCCGAGGGGCGCCCCCAACAAGGTAAGTAAAGAACATAGGCAAAAACGGATACATGCCGCGGGGACAGACCCACGCTGCCTGGGAATGATGCGGCCGTGTGGGCGCTCCCAGCTGAAAGTAGAATTCTGAAATATGTCACCTGATGCTGTTGAGGATGAAGTGATGCTGAAGAAGTGAGCGATGCGCGGTGAAGACGTCGGCCCTCACGAGCCCCCAGGCCCAGGGGCCTCGGGAGGTTCCGGGGGCCCAGGTGGGTCCTCGAGAGCCATCTCCATCTATGCCAGGACCGCATAGTGCCTGACCTCCTGAGCCTCCAGAATGCTCCTCAACAGGCGCTGGTGAGCAGCGACTGCGTTCGGCAGGCCGAAGGGCATGCGTACGTAGCTGTGAGGTGGCCCCTCACAGCGCCCCACGCGCGAAGGCCAGAGGCGCTCCTGAGACGCGGCTCGGTTGAGCCCCAGGACGTCAATGCAGACGCGCAGCCCACCATCCTCACCTGGATGTGGGGCTACGCGGGCAAGCGGACGCCGCCACGCATGACTCTTGACTCTTGTAGTTCATGGGCGTTTCTTGCGATGAACTCCTGAGGGTTTGGTCTTCCTTGCCTTGTATCTTCATGAGGGAAACGTGCCTGGAAGCACCCCTCCAAGTGGTGCCCGAGCGCCTCCCTCATGACCTTGGCAAAGTCGGCGGCTCTCCAAGAGAGAGCCCCCGAGCCCTGCCTGAGGAGGGCGCCGGGCGCGCCTTCCTATGCGTGAGAGGGTGGCGCTCCCTGATCGGGCGTGAAACCTGACACAACACCTTCGGAGGCGCTGGCCTCGTAGCTTGGGCTAGGCGAGGCCTTCTTCTTCTTGAGGGTCGCCTCGGGAAGTCTCCCGCTCCTGTGATCTGGGTCTTCGATTGCTGCAGCTTGGAATGTGCGCTCAAGTGAACACACTGCGTCTCTTTCTTCACAGGGTACGGTGATGACTCCACCGCTTCCTGGCATCTTGAGGACATTGTAACCATGGTGAGTCACTGCCATGAACTTGGCTAGAGCTGGGTACCCGAGGATGGCGTTGTAGGGCAGGCGTATGTAGGCAACGTCGAAGTCGATGAGCTCGGTGCGGTAGTTGTTGCGCTGTCCGAAGGTGACTGGGAGGCGAACCTGCCCTATTGGAATAGTGGAACCATCGGTGACTCCTGAGAAAGGCTTGGTTGGCTGAAGCTCATCGTATGGCACTTGGAGATTGTCGAACGTCTCGACGGACAGGATGTTGAGTCCTGCACCGCCATCGATGAGGGTCCTGGTGACCTGCACATTGCTGATGACTGGGAGCAAAGCATCGGGAGGACTCCGGCCGTTGCCACGCACTTGATCTGATCCGCTGAGCTGAACATAATTGCACATGTAGACCACCTGAGAGGGCGTGTGGCCTCAAGCTTGGGGAGGACTGCATTCACCTCGCGAGCAAACTGCTTGAAGATGCGCTGTGATGCCGGGGCCTGGGCGCCACCCAAGATGCAAGCGATTGCGCACGGCTCCTGGAAGCCCCCAGCCCCATCGTCTTGATGTTGGTCTTCATTCCTCCTTGGTGGTGGTGGCAAAGGAGGGAGGCCTGCGTTGTCGTGGGGGCGATCCTCACGAGGCTGATCCCTCCAGCCTCCCTCGCGAGGTTGGTCTTGCCAGCAATCCTCGCGAGGTCGGTCACGCCACCCTTGGCGAGGGCCACGGTCTTCCCATCGTCCGCCACCTCTTCCTCCTCCTCGGCCATAGCCCATGTCGTTGCGCTCGGGGCATCGGTCGATTCGCCCATCTCGCACGACTCTGAGCTCTTGACATTCATTGGTGTTGTGGGTGTGGAGGTCGTGGTACACGCAGTACCGGCTGCCCTTGGATGACTCAGGCTGATCTCTGCCTCTCTTGGTGTCTGGTTCTGCCGCAAGCACGACAGCCCCCTTGCGCTTCACGTCCTTGGCCTTGAGCTTCTTCTCTTCTGGGTCGGCTGCCGGAAGCTCAAGGAGGGAGAGACGCCCTTCCTCAGCTCTGGCGCACTTGGTCGCCAAGTTGAACAGCTCCAAGGATGTGCACAGGTCCTCATGGATTGCTAGCTCTTCCTTCATCTTGATGTC
The DNA here is from genome assembly GCA_032464435.1 of Aegilops umbellulata. NCBI lineage: Eukaryota > Viridiplantae > Streptophyta > Magnoliopsida > Poales > Poaceae > Aegilops > Aegilops umbellulata. The sequence continues at coordinate 251,771,075 of CP136056.1, forward strand.
GCGCACGCCGTCGGAGAAGGCTGAGATGATGGCTTCCTCGGTCACCTTGGGGATCTTGAGGCGAGCATAGTTGAAGTGCTGGATACACTTCTGCAGGGTTTCCCCTGGCTGTTGCTTGATGCGGCGCAGGTCACTCATGGATGGGGGCCGGTCGCGAGTGCCCTGGAAGTTGGTGATGAAGTGGGTGCGCATCTCGCTCCAGGAGGAGCCAGGTTCGGGCGCCGTCCTTGAGCGCCATGGGAAACCAGTTCGCCATGACCTTTTCGTCTCCGTTGGCGGCTACGATGCCCAACGCGTAGAGCTGTAGGAACTCCGCGGGGTCCACCGTGCCGTCGTAGCGAGGAGGGAGGTCAGGCTTGAACTTGCCTGGCCATGTGACGACGCGCAGCTCGGGGGTGAAGGCGAGGCAGCCCGCCGTGGCCACCGGCGCCCTTTGCTGGTGCTGGGCTTGCTCCTGGGGATCACCACGCGCCGCCGCCTGGAGCAGCGCAGGGTCTTGGCGTGGAGGTGGAGGGACGCGATCTTGGCGCGCCGGCGCTGGGAGCGCGCGAGCACCTTCTCGGGGACGTGGAATCTCTTGGCAGCTACCTTCTTGCCATGCAGGCGCCGGACGCGGGGGATCTCGCCCTGGGGCTGCACGCCTTGCAGCCAAGGCGCCTTCTTGGGGAGGAGGTGGCGGAGGCACCTCCTAATCCTCGCCCCCTGCACGGAACGGAGGGCGAGGCAGCGAGAGGGACCGCAAGGGGGAGCCCCCTGCGGCGCTGACGAGCTCGGTGATGTGAGCGTAGAGGTTGTCGACGGGGCGATGGTGTAGGAGCTCTCTTGCCAGGAGCAGCAAGGCGTGCGCATCCATGGGAGCGCGACAGGTGTGAGACGACAAGCTAGCTGGAGTCAGCGACGGGGTGGCGGTGCGGCCATCCCGCCGCACCGAAGGATGCTGGGACGAGGCCTGATGCTCGTTCCCCGCCGGGCCGGTGGCGGCATTGGCGGCAGGCGACGGGGAACGACGAGGGGGGCCGCCGATGGGCGCCGTCTGGGCGACGCGGGTGGCACGAGCAGCCCGGCGCTCGGCGCGAGCCCGACGAGCGTCAGCCATGGACCCAACGGAAGATCACACGCGAACAACGGAAGAAAGGTTCCGGCGCACCCCTACCTGGCACGCCAAATGTCGGATTTCGGGTTCCGGCAGACCCTTGAGGTTCGAACACTGGGGTGCGCGCGGAAATCTCTCCCCTACCGTTCTACCTCCGATCTCCTCGTGCGAGCTAAGCTGGAAACGATGAACAACACAAGGAACACGAGACTTATACTGGTTCGGGCCACCGTTGTGGTGTAATACCCTACTCCAGTGTGTGGTGTGGTGGATTGCCTCTGGGGCTGATGATGAACGGTACAGGGGAAGAACAGCCTCGCGAGGGGTGTTCTTGAGCTGGTGAGGTATGCTCTACTTGGTCCCTCCCAGATCTCTAGATGCCTTCCTACCCTGTGGTGGCTAGCTCTATATATAGAGGCCCTGGGCCTCTCCCCAAATAATGAGCAGGAAGGGAGCCAACAATTGGCCATTTTGAAAGGGAACATCTAGTACAAGTTATCCTGACCAAAGGTGGTCTTCGACTGCCAAAAGCACTGGTGGTGACGCCGTCTTGGGCTCCACGGTGACCTCCGCCCGGCCGTCCGGCTGGTCTTGGTCTTGTTGCACCAGAATGGTAACCTTTGCCTGATACCTTGGCCTGCGCTTGCCCCCTTTGCACCGAAGGGGAAACAAGGACTCTGCGCAGGCCGGCGCCCGCTTGGCGCCCGCCTGGTCTTGATTCTTCATGGCTTGCGTCATTGGGTCCTCGCGAGGTACCTCGCCTTGATCTCTCCGCCTCCTCGCGAGCCTGCCTGATGAGGCTGCCTCTGAGGACGCTTCCTGTCGTCCGCCCCGCGAGGCTTGGCCCCTCGCGAGGGTCTGGAGCTTGAGCTGATGAAGATGGGACGCGCTGGGCCCCCACTTGAGCAACGTCGCAGGCCGCAGGCAGGCAAGTTTGGGGACCCCCGTTCCCAGAACGCTGACAGTACTGGCCCTTTGGGCACTGGAGCTGCCTTACTAACTGCTCTTGTTTGGGAGCTCTGTGGTGGAGATGGTGCTATGTCAACAGGAGCTGGGTTACTATCGGCTGGGGTTAGATTGGGTGAAGCTGGTTCTCTGTCCATCGTAGTAGGGGTACAATCTGGGAGAGTTTGGGTTATGTGTGGTAGGGCTGGTTCTTGTGCATGTACAACCTGGGTGCTATCTCCACCAAGAGGTAGCATTGTTTTATTTGAAGACCGTGTTTTTAGTCCGCTAGATACTGGCATCACCCGCTCCAATTCAAATGGCTGATAAACATGAAACATAGTTGAATGTACAGACATTGTATGAGAGACAGATGCAATAGATAGTGTGGAAAAAAGAGGGCATGAAATAGTTGACAGTATATTGTTTAACTAAAACGGATAGCATGACATAATTTCACATATATGATGTCTATCTAAACTGGATAGCATAACATAATTCAAAGAGATAACTAAACAGGATCGCATGACATAATTCACCTACAATGATTTCTACAATGAAATTGTTTCCCTAGCTCCTGTTAACAGTGCCTACATAACTTTGATACCTAAGAATGACAATCCTGAAACTCCTGATGATTATAGGCCCATATCCCTTGTAAGTATGCCTATCAAAATACTTACTAAACTCCTTTCTAATAGAGTGCAACAGATTATTATATCTAGAATTAGCAAGAATCAATATGGGTTTATTAAGACTAGGAATATTCAGGATTGCCTTGCATGGAGTTTTGAATACATACATATGTGCCACAAGTCCAAGAAAGAAATCATTATTTTTAAGATTGACTTTGTTAAGGCTTTTGATAAAGTGAACTACAAGGCTATCTTATTGATGATGAAGCATCTGGGATCTAGCAACAAATGGATTAGATGGGTCTCATCTATCCTATCTACTGCTTCTACATCTTTCATCCTTAATAGTGTCCCAGGTAAAAGCATACAATGTAAGTGTGGTGTCAGGCAAGGAGATCCTTTTTCCCCTCTTCTATCTGTTATGATTGGAGAATTATTGCAAATCATGGTTAATGATGCTTGGAGAAATGGAACATTATCTCTACCCATTGAGACTAATTTTACTGAATGCTACCCCATCATACAATATGTTGATGACACCCTGGTTATCTTGCCTGCTGATGAGGTACAAATTAGAAGTTTCATTGAGATACTTGACAATTTCTCAAAATTCACTGGGCTTGTTGTAAACTATAGTAAATCTTCCATGGTACCAATCAATATGTCTGATGATAAAGCTCAGGAGCTGGCAAATACTTTCAACTGTAAAAAAGAAGCCATGCCTTTCACATATCTTGGTTTACCAATGGGATCTACAAGACCTAAAGTAGCAGATTTGATGCCCATGGTATCAAGACTTGACCATAGACTTTCTGGCATTGCTTCCTTAATGTCATGCTCTGGGAGACTTGTTCATCTCAAATCCATAGTTGCTGCTTTGCCAATTTTTGCTATGTGTTGTATCAGAGTACCTTTGTCCATATTGGACTACTTTGAAAAGTCTGGCAGGAATTTTCTTTGGTATGGTAAGGATATCAACAAAAAAGGAAATTGTCTTGTTAAATGGGATAATGTTTGCTTGCCAAAAAAAGCAGGGGGCCTGGGTGTGTTAGATCTGAGAACACAAAACAAAACTCTGCTTATTAAATTTCTTTACAAATTCTTCAACAAGAATGATATTCTCTGGGTTAACCTTATATGGAACAATTACTATGGCAATGATGAGGTACCTAGTTTCCCTACCATGGTGGGATCTTTTTGGTGTAGAGATTGTTGCTCTAATTTGCAAGACTTAAAAAATATGACTATATGCTATGCTGGGAATGGTGATACAATTAAGCTATGGTCAGATAAAATGGTGTTCTCATACAATATCACAGTCAATGCCTCAACTATTTTCTTATGCAAAGAAGACTGACACAACTCTTGCATATGTCAGCAACATGGAGGATAGTGAATTTTATGAATTGTTCCACTTGCCTATGTCTTCTATTGCAGTACAACAAAGTATCAATCTTAGAGAGCAGATCAACAACAGAGAGAACCAACAGCTATCAGATTCTTGGAAATTCTATTGGGGTGACACAAAGTACTCCAATAAGAGAATATACCTTGAACTAATGGGAAATCCTGTTGATGCTCCTAAACCTTATCAATGGATATGGAAATCATGCTCTTTACCCAAGCAAAAATTCTTCTTCTGGCTTCTGTTACAAGACAGATTAAACACAAGAGACCTACTCAACAGGAAGAATTTCCACATTGAGACTAGTAGGTGTAAATTATGTGTTGATGAACCTAATGAACACCTAATGCACCTCTTTTTTAGTTGTGATTTCAGCCAAATCTTCTGGATGAACATTGGTTACCAATGGAATACTGATCATAACCTTATGGAAATGCTCTTGGAGGGAAGGAAACAAGATACCCATGGCTGCTTTAAAGAATGTTTGATTGCTGGATGCTGGAGTCTCTGGAAACACAGAAATAGCATTATTTTTTATCAAAAGGTCAAGAATATGGCATATTGCATTGCCACTTTCAAGGAGCACTTTAGCATGATTATAAAGAAGGCAAAACCTGGATTGAAAGAGGGCATGCAAAGCTGGCTAGATCAGTTGTAGACATCTTATTATCTTGTACTGTATCCATCATGTAAATCCATATGTAACTGTTCCCCTCTTATAAATGAAAATGAGAATCACAGTGGGGGTCTTCCCCACTGTTTTTTTCAAAAACAACAATTCACCAACATGTTATCTAAGTAATCAGGATCGCATATATATGCTAAACAGAGGAAATTCGATATGATGTCTGAACTAAGAACATGGTGTTGAATATTGTGTATATGATGTCTAAACTATGCAATGCAAGACACCGTATGCATGATATGAGCAGTATAACCGTGCCAAGTTAGAGCATACACCTCAGTGGGGGAATAGGACCGGTCATCTGTCTCTGAATCCATCTTTGAGGAGCTATCGGGACCCAACAAGAGATCTGCTTCGACAGGTAGCACTGTCTGCTCTGAAGGCCTTGTTTTCACTCCAGATTTTTCCATCTCCCACCCAAATGGCTGATTCACAGGAAGAGTAGTTTAATGTACAAACATTGTCGACAAATGGAAATGTAATGAAGAAAAGGATGGGCAAGATATCATTCAAATATATGATGCCTGGTTAAACAGGATGGCATTGCCCATTTCACATATATTATGGCTGGCTAAAAGACATGAGACTGCATAATTCCCATATATGATATAGAAACTAAACAGGTGGCATTACAGAACATGTCTAAACTAAGCAGATGACATATATGATGTCAAAAGTAGGCACTGCAAGGCAACATATGCATGATATGACTAACATCATCATGCCAAGGTAGAACAAACACCTTGGGGGGTAAATAGGAGTGGTCAGCGGCATCCGAATCCGCCTCAGAACAGATATATTCCTATGGATTACAATCTGGAGAGGGGTGGGGAGGGTTTGCCATTGAACCCACCATGGAGCGATGTCTGCATGACATTGTATTGCCGCGCAAAACTCTTCTCTTTTTCTCTACATATTCAGCATGACTGTGTACAATATGTGACATGCATACGAAAAAAATATGGTGAGATTATGTAAGGAGAACATGCAGAAATTTAGAGTGATGGTAACAACCAGTGGATCGATGTTTTTCCGTTGAACCAAAATAGCCCTAATGGATCAACGTGAATGTATAGTAATAAGTGATGCAACAAGTGTACAACCTCTTTGCCATAGCCATGTCGACCTCAGCATCAATGGGTTGGTCGCTGAAGCAGTTGAGGCAGAGGTGGCTGTCGGAGGTGTGGAGGACGATCTGAGGAATCTGTAGACGGCGTCCAGGGCACTGCTCTATTGTGATGGATCGTTCTGTCGTTGGAGCAGCTCCGGTGAATCGTAAGACGTCAAGGCTGAAGCAGCACAAGACAGACATCATCAATCTCAAGTGGGATTCCAATAGCATCTCCAATAGATGATGTAAAATGGATGTAAAATTAACATCACCAAAAACCACCAGACTACAATAGATGAGGTAAAAACTATTGACTCTAAACTTAACTGTCGAAACTGAAATTTACTGTGGAATCTGAATGCTACTGTCGAAACTGAACACAATGGTAGCAGAGAGGCACTTGACATGTAGTTTAGGGAGGGCCTGCAGTTCATCTTCAACCTGCACCCCCCTGAGCCGCCAGCCACCACCGGCAGAACCGTCGGCCCCAGCGCCGCCTCGCCGCCCCGAAACAAGTCGCCACCGCCGCCCCGGCCAGCCATCTAGGCCCCCTGCCCCCACCCTGAACCCTAAGATAGATAGTGGGGTACCTCTTCGGCGAGCCCCCGTCCCCGCTGCGGGTGGTTCTTCCTTAACTCCGGCGAGCCCCCCAACCCCTGAAAACCGACTGACCCAAAACTCGATTCAGTCGACTGCAGTGTGGCTTAATCGGAGCAGAGCAGCAGCACGAGCGAGGGGGAGAGCAGCAGCAGCAACTGGGCGAGCGAGCGATCGAGCGAGAGCCGGAGCAGCGGCAGCAGATCCGGCTGGTATGGACGCCGCCGCCGAAGGGGCCTCGCACTGGGGGAGAGACACCGTGAAGATGTCGCCCGCGGCGCCGGCTTCAAGGTAGCCGCTCCATGGGGGTGCAGGATGGAGCACCGTCGGCGCCGGGAGGTCGAGTTAAGGAGAAGGTGTGATGCGATGAGTGTACAACCTCTTTGGTGGCGCCGAGTAGGCCTCGGCTTCGTCCGAGGAGTCGGTGAGGATGCTGCGGTTCCGGTGGAGCAGGTTAAGGCGGTGTTGTGGGGATGGAGCAACCGCGATAGACGAGGCGATCATCGGAGCAGCTCCTTGGAGGTGGAGGACGGGGCGGCTGAACCGGCGGGACGGCGAGATGGACGACGGATCCTCATCCGGGGAGGTGGACGAGGGACGTCGAGCTGTTGTGGTGGACGACATCGTCGGGGAAGAGGCTCCGGCTGGGCAACGGTGACGTGGAGGACAGAGGAGGGTGGGGTTTCGCGGCTGGAGCGGAGAGGTTATGGCGGCCTGGGATTTCGAATGGCGAAAAGGGGGCGATGCGAGGGGGTGAAGCATGGCTTAGGAATGCTCTTGTCCAAAATGTAGGGTGTGTTACAAAAGTACCCCCCATCGATTTGAACTAGCGGCCCTTTCGGCTCAGGGTTAGAAGGGGGATTTCGCGTGTCGGGATTTGGCAGCTGGAGGGAGTTTTCACGCGCGTTCTAATTTCGGGATAGCAAGGCGCGGGTTGTGAAGGCGTCAGTTTTGGGAGCACGATATATGAATTTTCGGGATATAAGAAGACGCGGGTTGAATTTTAGGGAAAAGCCTAACGTGTCGTAATATTGTACTTGTACGTACCAAATCAATTCGCACTTCCCTCAACCAAAAAGAAAACAAAAAAATAAAACTATTCACACCACACAATGAGAGAGTCTTGCCCCGTTTTACTATACAATGCTATTCAAAGCTACTCCCTCCTTCCATCTATATAGGGCCTAATGCGTTTTTCGATGCTAACTTTGACCAAATATTAGAGCAATGATATATGACATGCAACTTACACAAAGCACACCGTTAAATTCGTCTGCGAAAGGTTCTTTCAATGATATAATTTTCACATTGTGCATGTCATGTACTATTAATCTTGTCAATAGTCAAAGGCGGTCTTAAAAATCTCATTACGCCCTATATAGATGGAAGGAGGGAGTATGAATCCATGTTATGTCCGATTAAATTTTTTCGCTTGCTGTATAATGCATGTAACCTACTCATACCAACATTTTAGTGCATTCCAAATGTCTATACTACCGCTGCAATTCGAACTAAATTTGAATTCATTTCTCTATTTCAATAAGAATCTACAATCATGATTGTTACCAACTTCAACCATCATAGTTTCCTTGCTATCCGCTAGATATAAATCAGACGGCCTATAATGCAGGATGGCAGGCACACCATCATCAACAACTCCGCTTTTTATAAGAGTAGAGATAAAATATATTAAATGTAGTATACCATGTTCGTAATCACACCATGTGTATCACCGTTATATATATTCACACATCCGTCGGTTTGAAACAGTATGATAAATTCTTCAAATATCCGAATTCGCTTTTTATAATGAAGTATATATGATCTCTATTCGTCTTTTACACCCACACAACCCTCTTATCTTTGTAGCTAGCGCTAACTTTCTCTTGTGCATGCACACGCCCGCATCCCTCTCACCCTCCCTCAACATTCTCTAGCTCCATCGCGCAAATTCGTCTTTTCACTTTAGGTCGTTCACCCATGGTTTGTGTAGGCCCCCCATCTCCTTCTTTACGGCACACATCGATTGATATGCCTCTCTAGCCAGGTGTTCCTAGCACAAACACAAGCTTCCCCTCTTCTCTTGTCACCGTCCATGCCTCACTCCCACCACTCTTTTCATCGTTCTCGTACTCGCACACTCCTCCCCCTTGATATAGTATACCTCTCGTACCACCTCCTACATGCATCCCTCTCTCTCTATCCTTCTCCTCGTGCCTCATTTGCTTCTAACACACACATGCATGCATACCGATCGATCTCCCAACATATACCTAGATCGACTTTAACTACCCCCCCATCGATCGACGTATCTCACAAGTTATGTCTCTCCTTTCTCTTACAAAGGGCGATTGATCTTCCTATGTAGTTACGTCTGCTTACCACAGCCACATCGTCCCCCTCATCATTCGTGCATGCCTCCTGACCCGTCTCTCACACGCACGTGCACAGACAACAAGCAGCCATCTCCTCTCTTATTGATATTGCGGGCGTGTCCTCCGTTTGTCTAGCAAGCCTATCCCACCATTTGTTAGAAGCAACTCCACTACCACCCCCTCCAACACTCTAGCTCTGTCTCTCTCCCAACCTATTCATCTCCTGCACATATGCATGGATGCCGATCGATCTCCCTTAATACATGAAGTAGATCGATCTCCTTAATACATGAGGTAGGCCTCTCTCCTCCTCCACATATATACCAACTATTGTACCTCTATAGTTAATTGGGCCTCCCTCTTCCCCCACCACACGCCGATAGTCAAGCGATGCAGGTAGGTATCCATGCCACAGAGACAAACTACACATGTCCCATCTCACGTTCCAGTAGGCCAGCCACTCTATATCTTTGACGTGGGCACACACAAATTCGATGGCACTCTTTATCGATCGTGTGCGCGCGCGCGCACACACACACATCATCCCTCTCTTCGATTCTATGGACACCTCAAGCCGATGATACCTCCACTCTCTTCTCGTGGATCGCCCCCTCTATATATATGTTATATCCAGGACTCTATTTCACACACATGGCATATGTTAATTTTTTTGATTGACCCCCCCCCCACAAAAAAAACTCTTAAGAACCCACACACTATATCTCTCTAGGTTTGTATCTCTTTCACACAACCCCATGTAGGTGGTGTACGTATACAAGAAGAGAATAGGTGCACCGTGCATGTACTCACGCTTTGTGCCTAGCCACACCCGCGCGGGTACACGGTGGAGCTCATTTCTTTATGAAATGGCAGCCCACGTGCTAATTTGAATGCCTGTAGCAGTTGTTTACCTAGGGAGGTCGTGTACCACGCGTGCACGAAACAAAGTTTGACTTGACGCGTTGCCGCGTTATTTTTAAATAAAGTTATAGCGCTCAATGGCACGTACACAGAACATAAAATGATTTTTATGGAGGAAAAGCTAGTCCGCTCTTCAGAGTATCTCACACAAGGCTCCGGTGGCCTCTCTCTCTCTCACCGTTGGTCACTGATCCGGCCGCATCCCGTCCGCCGGGGGAAAGGGAGTGCGGTGGCCTCTCTCTCTCTCTCTCTCTCTCTCTCATCGTTGGTCACTGATCCGGCCGCATCCCGTACGCCGGGGGAAAGGGAGTGCGGTGGCCTCTCTCTCTCTCACCGTTGGTCACTGATCCGGCCGCATCCCGTCCGCCGGGGGAAAGGGAGGAAGTGCATCGTTTCTCCGTTCGACGGCGCCGAGGCAGCACGTCCCGATCGGCGGTACACGCCGTTCTCTCTGACCAAGCTCCGGCGCGGCAGGGCCTACGCCACCTGCTCACAGATTCCGCCTGCCGCCGCTCACCTAGTTACATCCCGACGACCTCCAGGTATCCCCTCCGTCCTTGCTCCACTGCCCGTTTTCTCATGTCGCTGCATGTGGATCTTCCATAGTTCTTTGCCCAAAACGTAGCTCGTCCGGCATACTTTCCATATTGATTCTCGTCCTCACGCCGTTTTAGACAAACACAACCGTGTTGTTATCTTCCCTTAGGACAAGGAATATGCTTCTTTTTTGTTGTCGCATGTGTCATCAACTGTTATTGGCCAGTAATTGTTTCCTTTCTACCTCTTTTTTGCAAACAGGGCTATCTATTTCACCTCGTTGCTATTGCGACCTTTTGGTGAACTGCACAAATCACTTTTTTCTTAAGAGTGTTTTGTGCAGTTGTACTAAAATGTCACACGGGCAACGTCTCTACATTTCAGTGCGACTGCACAAAGGGAGATTGGTTTTGCTCTATCCTCCTCATCCAACTCCGAGCCTAATCTTCTCCAACTAGTTAGTCTTAAGAGAGTCTGGAAAGGTGACCGGCTTCTATTTGTGTGTGTATTGTTTCATCAGCAGTCCTCTATTATCATAATCACACTTGATATCTTTGGAACAGAGATGCTCAGCTCTATTTTAGTGGAACTGCACAAAATGATCGGAATGTTGCATGCTCCAGACAGCTACTTTTTTCCCAACATGCCTTGTTGATTTAGACAGAGCTGGGGGGACGTTGCTGCCAATGAAAGCATGGATCAATTTTAATTTAACACCTTCTCACAACTTTGTCTTCAGTTGTGATGTAATTATTAGCTCTAATCTGCTAATAATTGACATGCATTAGCAAGGAAGTTAGTTTTTTATTGTTTCCGAAAGAGCATCGATGGCAAGACACGCGAAACAAAAGCTGAAAGCTCACACCATTGTACAATTTCATGTCGCTGGAAAATTATTTGTATAGTACGTCAATTATGTAAACAAATGATGGAAGCTTGATAGCATTGCCAGAAGCCTCTTCATCATCCGGGTCCATGTGCCATGCACAAAATTATACTCCTTCGTTCCTAAATATTTGTCTTTTTACAAATTTCAAACGGGCATATTTTAGAGTGTAGATTCACTCATTTTGCTTCATATGTGTACTCCCTCCGTTCCTAAATATTCTATTTGTCTTAACAGAGATTTCAACAAGTGACTACATACGGAGCAAAATGAGTGAATCAACACTCTAAAATATGTTTATATACATCCGTATGTGCCAGTCCATTTCAAATCTCTAAAAGGACAAATATTTGAGTAGTCACTCATTGAAATCTCTAGAAAGACAAATACTCCGGAGTATATTTAAGAACCGAGGGGGTAGTGCACAACCGCATGGGAGACTCAGCCCGGTCGTTGCGCCGCATTAATAGTGAGTAATGAGCAGTCAAATCATAAGCCCCACCTTTCCCACTGTAACTTGCTCTGAAGAAGCAACCATCAATACGCTCTTCTTTGAATCCGCTCATACTACTCCATCCGTCACTGTTTATATAGCACGCTTCAGAAAAAAGAAAGAAAATCTGTGGGACCAAGGCGACTAGCGATCGGCCTGAAAAATAGCATTGGTAGTTATAGCACGGCGTCTATTACTAGATGGAATAATGCGTACACACATGCATGCAGTGCTTCCACCCCGGGTACACACATGCATGCACTCCGTAGTAGTACAGTACATGGAGAGAAAATTGTGGACTTGATTGCGGTTACCACACCCTAATTAATTGAGCATTAAACCAAACGCGTCTAAAGTCTCTCTGGTGGTGGAAATGCATTGAGAGAAATGCATCATAATGAAGCGCGCCCTGTAAACTATGACGGAGGGTGGAGTAGTATGAAGGTGCAAAACCAAGTAGAGTACGCGTACTACTGCGCTTGGCTCTTCACCCCTTCGTGAAGTCGAACAATGATGATACTCCGCATGTTGGGTACTACAGTGTATGCCTTTGACAATATGACACCGAAAGGACTGATGGATGTCCACCGAGGGTAGGTTGCATTAGTCAAAAGGCGTAAGCGAGCTTCACCTTGTCCTGCAAGCTTCTCCTCGTTCTGCGAGTTGACGGGACACACCAAAAAGTAGTGCTAGTCCATACTCCCTCCTTTCCGGTTAATATGGCTTAATCTTTTTTGCGGGTAAATGAGAGAGCTTTATTCATATATAAGCATTCTTAGGACGATCAGCCAAGACACTGGTCACTAGGAAGCGAGGTACCCCGCAAAAAAAGAAGTAGGAAGCGAGGTGTTTCATCAAGCCAGCTCTCGGCCACATTCAAAGTGCAGCAAGCACGGTTCACACGAAGATGCGCCGCAAGGTTTGCTGACCTGTTTACATGCTGAATAACAAAAAAAGAGGAAATATTACTAAGCACTACTATTTGTAACAGGATATGAGCCAGAATTAAGCGAGAATTGTGGCGAGTGTTCCATGCAATCAACTTCCATTATCACATGCGAGAACCCTCGAAGAGAACCAAATGTATTGAAGATTGCTTTATCACATTTTAAAATTATAATAAGAGTGCAGACGCTCCTCCATGCAGTTCCTAGTACTAGTATAGTACGTACCTTTATGGACTATAGTAGTAGTACTAGTAAACTTTGCGCTTGGCTGTTCGGGAAGTCGAACAATAATAGCACTAGTAGTACAGTGTATGCTTCTGGCAATCTGACACCGAATTAACTGTTGCATGTACACCGCCTGAGCGAGGGAGAGCTTGCATTAGTCAAAAGTTTCTCCTTGTCCTGCGAGCCACCGCGCACAAGCTTCTCCCGTCCTGCAACCTTCTCCTCGTTCGGCAAGTTGACGGGACACAGCAAAGTAATGCTAGTCCATGCTGCCTCCTCTTCGGTTAACATGGCTTAATTTCAAATGAGATAAATACACTGTCTGTCACTGTATATTTGTAAAAATACGGTCAGTGGACTTCATAATACGCTCATTGCGCTCAATATATATATTTTCCGGTGTTCATACGGTCACTAGCTCACCCTGACTGAGTATGTGTGTGCATGCACGTGTAGGTTGAGCACTTGAGCGTGACCGTGTGTGTTCCGTCGTGTGCTCGGACATGCATGCATTAGGGCGTCGCACGTGTTTTTGCGTCCATGTGTATGTGTGACTGTTGCATACACGTAGGGGGAGTATGTGTAGGGGCCACTAAGGAGCAGTCAAATCACACAGTAAGTTAGTCGGAAGAAGCAACCATCATTTCCCTCTTGAATGACATGTACGCAATATAAAATGGTTGATATGGAGAGAAAAAGAAAACCACTATATATACACTAGCAGGAGCCTAAGCTACAAGACTGCTTGCTTAGGTTGCTCTCTTCACAAGCATAGAACGACGGGCTTGATCCCGCAGCTGGGGGAAGGGAACAATGTTCTGCGTAGACGCGGTCGACATCGGCGAGGGAGAAAACCCACAATCGGTGCGTCCCAATCGGGGGTCACCGCGGTATGGGCCGATGCCGCGTCCCAACCGCCCTTCTAGCTATAGCCCGACGTCCCAGGTAGTCCATCTTCCTTTTGGAACCAGCTTGCTCCACTGCCGTAGCTCCATCTCCATGTCGATCTTTCTCTACTTCTACCGGCTTCTACTTGTGATGAGTTTATGTCTCATGAACTAGGGCCAGTACTATTATTCTAATCACACTTCTTCAATATCTTTGCCATCAGGGATGCTCAGGTCGATTTTAGTGAAACTGCACAAAAGCATCGTATGATCCGAGGGTGCCAGCCGTCTTTCCTTCGACAGGTTCTACCTGGCCAGGAAATTAAATCATGTTTAGGGTTTAGGGTTTAAGTCGTAGTGACCCCATCAGTAGTTTTTCTTTCGTACACGCTCTCACAACTTTTTTCTTTAGTTGTGAAGTAAATATTGGCTATGATCTGTGAATCATTGAGATGCATCAGCATGCGTGTTAGTTTTCCTTTGTATTTGATGGAATGTTGTAACGGGGCAACCTTGGAATAGGAATGAAAATGGAGTGGAAAAGTTTCCGTTTTTCCGGAGAAAAAATGGAAACGGAGAGAAACCAATGTTTCGTTTCGTTGGATCGCGCCATCGAGCAAAACCAACGTTTAGATCACGTCTGTCGTGTTCGTGTCTCACCCTCCTCCACGGCTCGACCCCACACGGTCGCTCGGCATGCCACTCACCACAAACCGAGTAGTATACCATAACTTTCCCGCCTGCTTGTCAATGGATCGCGCCATGGAGTACTAGCACTACTGGAAGAGATTGACGAGTTGGGGGAGGACATCTAGCTGTAGCACGGACTCCCAAGAACTTTTTACATGCATGTTGTAGCCGGCTATTGCGACCTTTGAACGCGGAGCAGCCGCGTGCACCCGGAAGCGGTGCGGGCGACGCTCTCTCGGCCGGCGCGTCGCTTCAATGCCGGCGCCAGTGAGAGTTCGCGTCCGCTCTGGCTGGGCATGAATGTGGCACTGACCGTTTTGGGCGGGAAGCACGCGCGGGTGATGAAGAGGGTTCGGGTTGGTCAGGACCGGCCGTGGCAGCGGTCCGGACGTGCGCAAACAAGAGATGATGTATGTTAATATTGCTGCGTATATAATTAACAACGTAAATAATGTGCCAGTTGGACAAATATGATTGAAGATGGAGATGGAAATGGAATTTTACGTAAACACGGATATGCATGTCTATGTCTATGTGTGTGTGTGCGACAACTCTCGCGACCTGGAAGCGGGGGCGTGTTTTTGATCGAGTTTTCTTTCTTGGTACGTTAGAAAATCAGTTTGTCTAATTCACATATAGATGTTATTTAAGGATACCACATCTAAGCTCCCACAAGTATATAATGTAGCAGCAAGAAACAAAAAAAACTAGGAAAAGATCACAAACAGAGTGACATCAACTTATATGTGACATAACTATGTCACATCTAGATGTGTCCTAGACGGACCCTCAAAACATTGTCCGCCAGTTTTCGTTTCTTTTTTCCGGGAACGCGCGTATTCTATTTAAAACCACTGCTATGGAGAGATTTTTTACTCCATTATAGCCTCTGGTTTGATAGATTTTCTAGCTTCTCGCTCTCTCACCCTCTCCATATCAAAACAAGATGACAGTGTCCACTCTATCTCTCTCCTCACCGGTGGTCACAGATCCGGCTGAATCCCGTCCGCTGCGGGAGGTGAGGAGGTGCAGCATTGACGTTGTCGCCGTCGGCGACGGAGGAAGCCAATGCGCATCGTCCTCTCGGAGCCGGCGCTGGCTCGGGCGAAGATCCTCCGCGCCCTTGTTCGCTGTCGTCGTGTGGGAAGATCCCGCCCGCCCGCCTAAACGACATCTCGCCCACCTGAGGTATAACTTCTTGTACTTGTCCAGCTGAAAGTGCAACTATCCCTAGGTGGTTTTGGTAATTCATAACAACATATAGCTCATTGAGCTAATGCTATTCCAAGACAATTATTTCAGGAAAGCTCAATGATTGGCATGGCATGGATGGTGAAAGTGGAACCCTCAAAATGCTAAGGACAAAGGATTGGCTCAAGCTCAAAAGCTCAAGACTCTTCATTTTACATTTTAGTGATCCAAGATCACATTGAGTCCATAGGAAAAGCCAATACTATCAAGGAGGGATGAGGTGTTGCTTAATGAGCCTTTTGCTTCATGTGCTTAATGATATGCTCCAAAATCCTCAGCTACTTCCCCATATCCACAAATGACCTAAACCCAAAGCCAAACTCGGTCCTACCGATTCTTTCTATCCGGCGCCACCGAGTTTCACATGTCATAAGCCACTGCCAAACCCTAGCAAATCAGTTCTACCGATAGGGATCTCGGTCTTACCGAGATGGGATTGCAATTTCTCTGTTTCCTTTTCATAACTTTTCGGTCTCACCGAAAGAGCGGATCAGTCCCACCGAGATTGCAATGTAAACTCTCTGTTTCCCTTT
This sequence comes from Aegilops umbellulata, assembly GCA_032464435.1. Lineage (NCBI taxonomy): Eukaryota > Viridiplantae > Streptophyta > Magnoliopsida > Poales > Poaceae > Aegilops > Aegilops umbellulata. The sequence goes on from CP136056.1 coordinate 251,787,291, forward strand.
TGTAACTTTTCAGTCTCACCGAAAGAGCAAATCGGTCCCACCGAGTTTACCTGACCAACTCTCTGGTTAGCCTATTACCAAATCGGTCTCACCGAGTTTGTGTAATCGGTCTCACCGAGATTACGTTATGCCCTAACCCTAACCATATCGGTCCTACCGAGTTGCATGTCAGTCCCACCGAAAATCTCTAACGGTCACTAGGTTTACTATTTCGGTCTGACCGAGTTTGTTGATTCGGTCCCACCGAGATTGGTAAATTGTGTGTAACGGTTGGATTTTGTGTGGAGGCTATATATACCCCTCCACCTCCTCTCCATTCGTGGAGAGAGCCATCAGAACACATCTACACTTCCAACTCATATGTTCTGAGAGAGAACCACCTACCCTTGTGTTGAGGCCAAGATATTCCATTCCTACCATATGAATCTTGATCTCTAGCCTTCCCCAAGTTGCTTTCCACTCAAATCTTCTTTCCACCAAATCCAAATCCTGTGAGAGAGAGTTGAGTGTTGGGGAGACTATCATTTGAAGCACAAGAGCAAGGAGTTCATCATAAACACACCATTTGTTACTTCTTGGAGAGTGGTGTCTCCTGGATTGGCTAGGTGTCACTTGGGAGCCTCCGACAAGATTGTGGAGTTGAACCAAGGAGTTTGTAAGGGCAAGGAGATCGCCTACTTCGTGAAGATCTACCGCTAGTGAGGCAAGTCCTTCGTGGGCGATGGCCATGGTGGGATAGACAAGGTTGCTTCTTCGTGGACCCTTCGTGGGTGGAGCCCTCCGTGGACTCGCGCAACCGTTACCCTTCGTGGGTTGAAGTCTCCATCAACGTGGATGTAGTATAGCACCACCTATCCGAACCACGGGAAAAACATCCGTGCCTCCAATAGCGTTTGAATTCTCCAAACCCTTCCCTTTACATTCTTGCAAGTTGCATGCTTTACTTTCCGTTGCCTACATACTCTTTGCATGCTTGCTTGAATTGTGTGATGATTGCTTGACTTGTCCTAAATGTTGCTAAAATCTGCCAAGAACTAAAATTGGGAAAAGGTTAAGTTTTTATTTGGTCAAGTAGTCTAATCACCCCCCCTCTAGACATACTTCCGATCCTACAAGTGGTATAAGAGCTTTGGTCTCCATTTGCTTTGATTTCCATAGCTTTTGGTGGTCATAGCCTTGGTTTCACAACCTAGGAGAGTATGGCGTCTAGCGAGGGAAATTAGCACCGTAGAGGTCCTTACTTTGATGGTAGTATTTTTGCTAGTTGGAAGCATAAAATGAAAATGCATATTCTTGGACATAACCCCACCGTTTGGGCTATTGTGTGTGTTGGTTTGCAAGGTGACTTCTTCGATGGGAAAGAACCAAACCGTGAAGCTACCATGGATGAGTTGAAGATGCTACAACACAACGCTCAAGCTTGTGATATTCTCTTCAACGGATTGTGCCCCGAAGAATTCAACAAAATCAGCCGTCTTGAGAATGCAAAGGAAATTTGGGATACTTTGATTGATATGCACGAAGGTACCGACTCCGTCAAGGAATCCAAATTGTGTGTGCTTTAAAGTCAACTTGACAAGTTCAAAATGAAGGATGGTGAAGGTGTCGCTGAAATGTACTCTAGGCTTGGTCTCATCACAAACGAGATTGCCGGCTTAGGGAGTGAACAGATGACCGATAGATTCATCATCAAGAAGATCCTAAGAGCCTTGGATGGAAAATATGATACCGTGTGCACATTGATCCAAATGATGCCCAATTACGAAGATCTCAAGCCAACGGAGGTCATTGGATGAATTGTTGCTCATGAGATGTCGCTCATGGATAAAGAGGAACTTCACAACAAATCAAGTGGTGCTTACAAAGACTCATGTGAAGCCCCCACATCATCAAGTGAGAAACAAAACTTCAATGAAGAACTGAGCTTAATGGTGAAGAACTTCAACAAGTTCTACAAGAGTAGAAGCAAAGATAGAAGCTCCAAGTCAAGATCCTACAATGACAAAAGATCTTCTAGTCAAGAGCGAAACTGCTACAATTGTGGAAGACCCGGACACTATTCCAATGAGTGTACGACTCCCTACAAAAGAAGAGAAGATTCTCCAAAAAGAAGAAGCAAAAGAGAAGAATCACCATCAAGAGAGAGAAGGAGTAGAGATGATCATTATGAACGAAGATACTCACGGAGAAGCAAGGATTCGGAAAGAAAGGAAAAATCATCAAGGAGCTACACAAAACGAAGACATCAAGCTCATGTTGGTGAATGGGTATCCGGCTCCGACTCCGAAAACCACTCCGAGAGAAGTTATCACTCCGATTCCGAATATACTCAAGATGAAGGTGTTGCCAGTCTAGCACTTGTGTCAAACAACTCCTACGACATATTTGACTCACCAAATGAAGGAATTGGAAGATGCTTCATGGCCAAAGGTCCTAAGGTAACTCACCCTGAGTACGTTGATTTTAATAGTGATGAAGATGACTTGTTAGGTGATGATGATTTATTTGTTGACAACTTTAGTGATGAATACTATGATGAAACGTCAATTAATCATGCTAATCAAGATAAAACGAATGACAATGATAAGGAGAAAATTGAGGCTCTAACTAAAGAACTAAACACTCTTAAGTTAGCTCATGAAACTATCTTCGAAGATCATCGAGAACTTTTAAGAGCTCATGAGAAGTTACGCTTTGAAAAGCTCAATCTTGAGCAAGAGCATGAGTTTTTAATGGCAATAAATGATGATCTCCGCAAGAAAAGTTCTTCTTACATTGCCAAGAATTTACTCTTATCCACTTACATGCCTCAAGTCAAGTCTAGTAATAAGAACAAGAAAGATTCTTCCTCTAGTAGTAACAATGATCTTGGTAAATCCGATATTGTTGCTTCTAGTAGTTCTCTTGATTCCACTAATGATTCTCTTAGCCAAGTTACACTTGAGCAAGAAAATAGCTTATTGAAGGTAATCATAGAGAAAGGAGTGTACAAAAGCCTTGCCGGAAGTAAGCAATTCGAGGAAATTGTACGCAAGCAAGGAAGGCACCGGAAGAATCAAGGTGTTGGTTTTGAATGAAAGTTCAATGCCAATGGAGTTGAGTGGGAAGAAGATCAATACCCCAAGACAAACTTTGTTCCACAACAAGAGAAGTATGATCCTACTTCTTTCAAGGGTACACAAACTCAAGATGATCTTCCACCACAAGACTACAAGCAAAAAGGCAAGGACAAGCTTCAAGAGGAAATTGATGCATTTGAAGAAGCTCCTAAGACCTTAGTCAAGTGGATTCCCAAGACCACTTCAGGTTCCACTTCATCAAGTACGACTACAACTCCAAGGGTTCCCATCAAGATGGTGTGGATCCAAAAGAAGAAGAACTAGAGAGTTCTTGAGGGTGACTCCACCAACATACTTCACTCTTATCATTTTGGCAAGAACAAGCGCAATCAACTTCCACATCTTGCACTAGTTCAAGGAGTCACAAACCCTCTTGTTGGTAAGACAAGGGACAAGGTAACCTAAAAGCTTTCATAGACATCATCTTGTGTGTGCATCACTCTATGTCTATGGAAATCCCTGTTTGTTCCTTGTGGGACTAACCCATGTAGGTATTGAAAGTGCAATTCACTCAAAAGGATAGCTCCAAGTGATCTACATCAACATTGAGCATCCACATCTTCAACATCTACATGAAGTCATCATCGACAAAACCCAAGGTTAGGTCATCCCTCTTAGGGGGGATATCACATCTAGGGGGAGCTTTACTCTAAGAGTTGAGTTAATGCAACTCTAATGATGTGAACACAACAATGCTTTATGTAAAAGTGGTAACCCCACTTGAGCTTAAACGATGAGTATGACCTATGATCAAGTGTTCTCATTTGACTCCTAAGTCAATATACTCATATATAGATGACCTAGTCATCGCCAATTGGTTGATAGATGCTAGAATTGGTTGTGCATGCTTTGTCACATATTTCAATTGCCATTTTATTGTCTGAGCATGTTGGTTGCATATTTTATTCATTCGAGGACATCCACTTGTTGTTTTGATTGTTTGGCTTTATTTTTCTTTTGCCAAGTGGATGGACAAGAATGCCTAAGAACCTTCTCTAGCTATCTATGCTTTTCTCGTCTCAAACTCTATTCATGCTACATCACAAAATTGATCAAGTCAGATTCGAACCACTCTGTGTGAGGAGCACTCGGAGTCCGCGATTCGTCATAGACTTAAACTTCCAAAACCTCTTTGTGATTCTCGGTCTGACCGATACCCCACTTTCGGTCTTACTGAGATCATTAAGTTGATCTATGTTTTCAATCTCGGTGCAACCGATTTGAACCATTCGGTCACACCGAGGTGCAATAACTGTATACAGTTTTGCATCTCGGTGCCATCGAGTTGTTCCACTCGGTCACACCGACAAGGTCGGGCTATATATAGACACGGGCAAAAATTTGGAAATTTCTCCTAACCCTTTCGCCCGCGCGATAGCTCGCTCTGCCAACGTGGTCTCCGGACCGTCTCCTCGCCGCCAGCCGCCTCCAGTCGCTGGTCTCCGTTGCCGTCAATGGGATTCAACCCCGCCGTTGCCGCCGTAGCGAGTCTCCGCCGAACTAGGGTATGGACTCGATCTTTGTGCTATTCCCCAATCCGATTCCTAGCACATTGTGATCATATTGATTCTAGCCACGTTTGATAAACTCCTATCCAATCAATGAATTCGTAGAATAGGTTTGATTCGCAAATTTTAGGGTTAGGTTTCCGCCGAAACCATCTCGGACCCACCGAGTTGAAAAACTCGGTCCCACCGATCTGGCTTATGCCATTGCACAAGTGAGACTCGGTCTGACCGAGTATTGCTAATTGGTGTGACCGATATGGGAACTTTGTGAAACCCTAGCAATCTCGGTGCCACCGGACTGTTACTCGGTCTGACCGAGTTCACCAGTTTAGGTTCCAAAAGCTGCTTCGGTATCACCGAGTTTAAAAATCGGTAGATCCGAAATGATTTCTGTGGGAAATTAAAACTAAGTTTTTGAATCATTCTTTTGCAAAATCTCTGCATTTTGTGATGCTCATCCACTCTACCTCATCTATAAACTATTCACAGGGTCAGCAGTCAGCTTGTTCATCATGTCAGACCAGAGTGATAGCCAGAACATGTCAGAATAGCCAGTGCATATGAGTGAGGGCACTAGTCCCTCCAGTTCTTCAGATGAAGGCAGCAGGAGCACCCCTAGCAACCTGCCAAAAGCTGCCACAAGACAAAGGAAGAAGAAAACCTCAGAATCAGAGGATGAGGACTATGTGGGCGAAGAGGAAGCAACTTCCAAGAGAGTTGTGCTCAAGAAAGAGCATGGCTCAAGACAGAGCACCAAGCCAGGCTTAAAGGTCAAAAGGCCAGTAGGCAGGCAGCCCATGCCAAAGGCCAGAGCCTCAACAAAGATTCCTGAGAAGTCTGCACCCAAAGAGTTAGTTGCTGCTGAAGGGAAGAAGGAAAGGAAAAGAGGCAGATGGTGCAAGAAAGTTGATCCCATGGCTGGATTTGAACAACATTCTTCTGATGAGGAAGAAGAAGAAGACGTTGCTGCACCAGCACCTAAGGCACCCAAGCTGATGGGTGATGCTATATGATCAGGGGCTACTGCATCTAAGCCCAAGGAAGCACCCAAGGCTGCATCAAAGGCCAAGACAGCTCCAAAGAGAAATACAAGGAGCATCCCAGCAGCTGAGAAGAACAAGGCCCCAGTGCCTGACACTTCAGAAGAAGAAGAAGGCCAAGTTCTCAGAAAGTTGAAGCCCAAGATCCCAGACCACAATGATGCTCATCCTGTGGCTGAGGATATGAAGATCAGAAGAGACTCAGGACTGAGAAAGTGGAGAGCAGAGGATCCATATGCTACCAGGAGGAGGACTGCTGTTGACTACATGTTCCACAATAAGGAACAACATGACTTCTATGAGACAGTCTTGTTGGACAAGAAGCCCATTGTGTGTGATATGAGATGGGTCGACTGGGAATACATCAAGGACAATGAAGAGCACTACCCTGGAGTGCAAGACAGCTTCAAGGCATGTGCAGTAGCTGACTTTGTTGGGCAGAAGCTCAAAAAGTGGAATGAAGAGCTGATCATGCAGTTCTACTCCACAGCACATTTTTATCCAGATGGCAGAATTGTATGGATGTCTGAAGGTACGAGGTACCAATCAACAGTTGCTGAGTGGGCACAGCTCATCAATGCCCCAGAGGAAAATGAGGATGACTTGGACATATATGCCAAGAAGAAGATGGACCACAACTCTATGTCAAATATGTACAAAGAGATCCCAAACAAGGCACTTGACACTTTCAAGTTTGGATCAGTACATTATCTTCTGTCAGGATTGCCAACCATCAATTGGATACTGAGGCACACCTTGTTGCCCAAGTCAGGTGATCACAAGATGATCAGAGGCCATGCAATCAACTTGCTTCATATCTTTGATGTGCCACAAAAATTCAAAGTCATGAGCCTCATGGTAGAAACAATCAAGAGGACTGCAGCAGACCAGAAGAGGAGCTGTGGATATGCCCCTCAGATTCAGGAGCTGATTAACTCCAAGATGGGCACAGGCATATACCTCTTGGACAAGGAACATTTGCCTATTCATCCAGATTTTGAAGATAATGAAGTTGTGATGAACAAGGATGAACCATCTTCAGCCCATGCACAAGCACAGAAGGAGAAGGCAAGGAAGGAGAAAGCTGCAAAGATGCCAACTCAAGAGGAGGCATCTGAATATTTCTTGAAAACCAAGCAAGAGCAGCTCAGTTACTTGATTGCATCCACCCTGAGGATAGAGAAAGGACTGGCCACCCTCAATCAGAATCAGGAGAGCTTAGAGAGGATTGTAGAACAAAAGTTCTATGACTTGGATGTCAAAGTGACAGAGATTCAGTCTGCAGTGGAGCAACTTCAAGATGATATGCAGGAGAGGAAAGGGAAGACTACCACTGATGCATTTGCCAGAGTGCCACGAGCTCAGAGGTCCAGCGCAGTGCCAGTTCCTGACACAAGAGCCACCACCTCAGTTCTAGCCACACCACCAGCCCAACCAGCTCCAGCATCCACTTCAGCTCCAGCTCCAACCACGTCTACAGAAGCCTTCGTCCTTGGAGTGATCCAGACTCCACCACCACCAGCAGATCAAGCCTGAGTGTCGATTTAGCACTATGCATTTTCTAGGAACTTTTTGGTAACTTGTTGCCAAAGGGGGAGAAAAATGTATAGATCATAGGCTTCGAGAGAGAGAGAGAGTGTTGTTTTTCTCTCTTGCTTTATTTGGTGGTTTTTCAAACATTGTTTTCTTTTGGTCGAGATACTTCGATATGCTTGTGAGACATTGATGATCATGTGTTTGATCATAAGCTACACTTATGCATGCTTGATATATCCTATCTATCTTATGTGATCATTCACTTTTCCTTGGTGATGAGTGCATGTATTTCATTATTATCATTTTGAGCGCTCCACCAAGATGTATGTGACATGGAAGAGTAACCCATAATTCTAACTCTTTGTGCATCTGCAGTCCAAAGCAAATTTTAAATATACACAAATTTAGGGGGAGCTCTTACTTATCACATACTTCTCAAAGCGACGATATAATTCGCTCTTATTATCATTTGTCGAAGCTTTGATCTATATGTTGTCATCAATTACCAAAAAGGGGGAGATTGAAAGTGCAACTATCCCTAGGTGGTTTTGGTAATTCATAACAACATATAGCTCATTGAGCTAATGCTATTCCAAGACAATTATTTCAGGAAAGCTCAATGATTGGCATGGCATGGATGGTGAAAGTGGAACCCTCAAAGTGCTAAGGACAAAGGACTGGCTCAAGCTCAAAAGCTCAAGACTCTTCATTTTACATTTTAGTGATCCAAGATCACATTGAGTCCATAGGAAAAGCCAATACTATCAAGGAGGGATGAGGTGTTGCTTAATGAGCCTTTTGCTTCATGTGCTTAATGATATGCTCCAAAATCCTCAGCTACTTTCCCATATCCACAAATGACCTAAACCCAAAGCCAAACTCGGTCCTACCGATTCTTTCTATCCGGCGCCACCGAGTTTCACATGTCATAAGCCACTGCCAAACCCTAGCAAATCGGTTCTACCGATAGGGATCTCGGTCTTACCGAGATGGGATTGCAATTTCTCTGTTTCCTTTTCGTAACTTCTCGGTCTCACCGAAAGAGTGGATCGGTCCCACCGAGATTGTAATGTAAACTCTCTGTTTCCCTTTTGTAACTTTTCGGTCTCACCGAAAGAGCAAATCGGTCCCACCGAGTTTACCTGACCAACTCTCTAGTTAGCCTATTACCAAATCGATCTCACCGAGTTTGTGTAATCGGTCTCACCGAGATTATGTTATGCCCTAACCCTAACCATATCGGTCCTACCGAGTTGCATGTCAGTCCCACCGAAAATCTCTAACGGTCACTAGGTTTACTATTTCGATCCGACCGAGTTTGTTGATTCGGTCCCACCGAGATTGGTAAATTGTGTGTAACGGTTGGATTTTGTGTGGAGGCTATATATACCCCTCCACCTCCTCTCCATTCGTGGAGAGAGCCATCAGAACACATCTACACTTCCAACTCATATGTTCTGAGAGAGAACCACCTACCCTTGTGTTGAGGCCAAGATATTCCATTCCTACCATATGAATCTTGATCTCTAGCCTTCCCCAAGTTGCTTTCCACTCAAATCTTCTTTCCACCAAATCCAAATCCTGTGAGAGAGAGTTGAGTGTTGGGGAGACTATCATTTGAAGCACAAGAGCAAGGAGTTCATCATAAACACACCATTTGTTACTTCTTGGAGAGTGGTGTCTCCTGGATTGGCTAGGTGTCACTTGGGAGCCTCCGACAAGATTGTGGAGTTGAACCAAGGAGTTTGTAAGGGCAAGGAGATCGCCTACTTCGTGAAGATCTACCGCTAGTGAGGCAAGTCCTTCGTGGGCGATGGCCATGGTGGGATAGACAAGGTTGCTTCTTCGTGGACCCTTCGTGGGTGGAGCCCTCCGTGGACTCGCGCAACCGTTACCCTTCGTGGGTTGAAGTCTCCATCAACGTGGATGTAGTATAGCACCACCTATCCGAACCACGGGAAAAACATCCGTGCCTCCAATAGCGTTTGAATTCTCCAAACCCTTCCCTTTACATTCTTGCAAGTTGCATGCTTTACTTTCCGTTGCCTACATACTCTTTGCATGCTTGCTTGAATTGTGTGATGATTGCTTGACTTGTCCTAAATGTTGCTAAAATCTGCCAAGAACTAAAATTGGGAAAAGGTTAAGTTTTTATTTGGTCAAGTAGTCTAATCACCCCCCTCTAGACATACTTCCGATCCTACACCAGCTCCCCAGGTCGTTGCGTGCGGGTTTTCTTCTATGCGACTACTCCCCAACTCCCCAAGCATAGTAGCTAGGGTTCGACGGCCGGTCCAACATCACCTACTAGTACTACTACTATTATTGAGGAAATGCCACTCAAAAAGTTGTCCTGATTTATGCCTCGGTGGAGGTATACATGTTGTTTCGACAAAAAGTACATGGTGGTTGTGCGGTCATTGTCCATATGGTGGTAGTACTATCACTGGTTAAATGAAGAAATGCTTTTTTTGTCGGGTATCCTGGTTTAGTTCCCATCAAGTATGATGCTTTTGTTTGTTGGTGTACTTTTCATTGATTCTTATTAACAATTGAGATGTCGTTGCTAACCCTTTTTTATATTTTTGGAAACAGCGATGCGTGTCTCCATACCCGGGCATGTCTTCCTCAATTTTAGTGGAACTTCACAAAATTGGATGGCCATTGTTGTTCCGCCTCACTGTCCTCTACCACGTGGTTCTTCCTTCCTCAAGCTTGATTACTGAGAAGAAACAGACCACAGTGAGGATTTGTCGAACTTCTTAGGTGCCTCACCCTAACTTGATGCCAAATGGATGATGCATCACCACGATGACCTATCGATGCTCATGGTTGCGCCTCATGGTTGCGATGGCTGGTGAAGCTGATCGATTTTCGATGAAAAACAAGCTGTCTTCCATCAGTAGCTAGTCAAACTTTGTAATACTCTCAAACCTTTACGATAATTGAAATTAAATTTCTTTATTTGTACACACTCTCACACGTTTCCGATAATTTGGCGCATGTGTGGTTGTTCACTTAAGGGAGGGTAGTGTACCACACGTGAAGGACAGGAAGTGCGACCAGGATCGTTAGTTCATCGGAAGTAGTACTAGTTTTCTTCACTTTACATTAAATAAAGAGTTTCGTTTCGTACTTACACAATTTAAAACGATTGTTATGGAGAGAATAATAAAACAACTCCAATATATATTAGTCGTATACATGAGAGTACTATATGGACGCAGCTTCATTGACTTAGTGCACCTGCCTTTGGATTTATGACAGGTGGGCCCAAAATGTGGCTGGCTCACCTGTCATACAGCCAAAAGTAGGTGCAGTGAAGGCACTGGAGCTCAGTCCGTACTACAGTAGTATATATATAAGCGGGACCCTCAGCGCTTGTTCGCTAGGGTTTGCACTCTCCACACGCTGGCCGCACTACATATATGTTACACGCTGGAGGCTCAGCGTTCATTTGCTAGGATTTGCTATATTCACAGTCTCTCACCCTCTCTTCACCAGATCTAAACAAGACTGCGTTGGCCTCTTGTCTCTCTCTCTCCCCCCTCACAGCTGGTGAAGGAGGCGTCCGTATCCCGTCGCACCAGGAAGGGGAGGAGGTGCAACGTTCACTCTATCGCCTTCGGCGAGGGAGGCAATCCACTGCCGGCTGCGCTGTTCTGTTTCACCCAGCGCCTGTGCAGGTAGGCCACCAACCCCTTCTTCCTCGCTGTCGTACGTAGTGTGGGCAGATCTGGCCTCCCACCGCACGCCTTGCCACATCCCGACGACCCTAAGGTACAAGTTTCTTTGAAACCGTCATTGCTCTAGCTGCATGTGGATCTTTTTCGATCTGTAGTCGAATCTAGGTCTTGGTTCAAAGAGGAAAGAAGGGTGCGGTGGGCTGGAGCAAGAATCTAGGACGTGGTTCAATGAGGAAAGGAGGGGCGGAAAGTAGTATAGACTGTCTATCTAGCCGCTTAGTAGGTCGAAAAGGGAAAAATGGGGTAACCCAGTACACACATCTGTAAGGAACCGATCTCTTTGTTGAAAAGGGAAAGAAACTCGGGGGTCGGGTAGTTTGTGCACGACTAGATTTGCTGCCCTCACATAGGAAGAAGGTTCAAAGAGAACAAATATGGAACCAGCGCATATATGTTGCTTGGCTACATACTCTGCATCACCCATTTATACGTGTGGACGCACATGGTGCTGGCATATCCCATGCAGCTATTTTGCTATTGTTAATCTAAGAATTAACTACTGATCTGTTTTAAAAGAATCTCTCTATTAATATGAATCAATGCAACCGTTTTAGAAATGCTACTGTCCTATACTTTGTTTTCCATCAAGATAAGGTAGATGCTTCTTTTTGTGGCCGCATGTTTCATCCTCCTTTATTGGCCAGTAATTGTTTTATTTTTTGCCTCTTAAAACAAGGACATCTATTCAACTTGTTGCTATAGAAAACTTAAATGTAACACCGGCAACTTTGCTTGATTTCAGTGCAACTGCACAAAACTTGATTGGATTTCCTGTTCGTGTTGGTAGATTCGTATTTTTATGTTGGTCGTCTCATGAAAGGTAAGTACAGGCCTTCATCCACATGATTGTGCAGTGTGCTTTGAGATGTTGTGCTACTTGTATTGGTACTGTTTTAAATAAATGATGAATTGAAGCTATTATATTGCTGTCTTTTCCCATTAAGTAGTGAACAACAATGGGAGCAACCCAGACATGATGCTTGTTGCTTTGTTACAACAAATTCAACATCACCCCCTTTATAAGCCAGTAATTGATGCCACTCTCAGAATTAACTACTGAATCTTATTTCAAAACTGCAACACTTGTTAGGGATTGGCGGGATTAGCATTTTTGTGGCCGCATGTTTCATCCTCCTTTATTAGCCAGTAATTCATTCCTTTTTTGCCTTTGTTTATACAGGGATATCTATTCAACTTGTTGCTATTGTGACATTTTGATTCGCTACGCGAAACACTTTGCTTGATTTCAGTGCAACTGCACAAAACGAGATTGGATTTCCTATTCATGTTGGCAGATTCGTATTTTATCTTGTGTGCGTCATGACAGGTTGGTACTTGCCTTCATCCACATGATCGTGCAGTGTGTTTTGAGATGCTGTGCTACTTGTATTGGTACTGTTTTAAATAAATGATGAATTGAAGCTATTGTATTGCTGTCTTTTCCCATTATGTAGTGAACAAAAATGGGACCAACCCAGACATGATGATTGTTGCTTTTTTACAACAAATTCAACATCACCCCCTTTATAAGCCAGTAATTGATGCCACTCTTAGAATTAACTACTGAATCTTATTTCAAAACTGCAACACTTGTTAGGGATTGGCGGGATTACCATTTTTGTGGCCGCATGTTTCATCCTCCTTTATTAGCCAGTAATTGATTCCTTTTTTGCCTCTGTTTATACAGGGATATCTATTCAACTTGTTGCTATTGTGACATTTTGATTCGCTACGCGAAACACTTTGCTTGATTTCAGTGCAACTGCACAAAACGAGATTGGATTTCCTATTCGTGTTGGCAGATTCATATTTTATCTTTGTTGGTCTCATGAAAGGTCAGTACAGGCATCATCCACATGATTGTGCAGTGTGCTTTGAGATGTTGTGATACTTGTATTGGTACTGTTTTAAATAAATGTTGAATTGAAGCTATTGTATTGCTGTCTTTTCCCATTAAGTAGTGAACAAAAATGGAACCAACCCAGACATGATGCTTGTTGCTTTGTTACAACAAACTCTGCATCGCCCCCTTTATAAGTAGATGGAAGCACATACTGTTGTTGCGCCCACTCTACCCTGCAACCGTTTATGCTTTTGTTAATCTAATGCCGCTGGTAAAATTAAGCAATGCCACTCTCAGAAATAATTAACTACTGAATCTTAGTTCAAGTTCAAAACTGCAGCACTTGTTAGGGATTGGCAGGATTACCATTTTTGTGGCCGCATGTTTCATCCGCCTTTATTGGCCAGTAATTGATTCCTTTTTTGCCTCTGTTAAAACAGGGATATCTTTTCAACTTGTTGCTATTGCAACATTTTGCTTCGCTTAATTTTGGTGGAACTGCACAAAATGAGACCGGATTTCCATATATGTGTTGAGATCTCTTTGAGATCTTCCTCACGAGTTGTTTCAAATCTTGGTCTTGAATGGTCAGTACCGACCTTCCTCTGAATTAACTACTGAATCTTAGTTCAAAACTGCAAACACTTGTTAGCGATCGGTAGGAGTACCATTTCTGTTAGGGATCGGCCGGAGTACATGTTTAAGAAATGTATTGTTCAGATAATGTCTCTGTTATTATATATCAGTTACAGACTTACAGTGTTTTACAAATGGTACTATCCTGCTTTGTAGTTCTTTCTACATGTTTAACCAAGGTGTTGTTAAGATAATGTCTCTGTTAAAATGAATCAGTCGCATTGTTTTAGGAATGATACTTTTCTGCTTTTTCGTTCTTTATACATCTTGAAACAAGGCATTGTTAAGATAATGTCTCAGTTAATTTGAATGAATCACACTGATTGAGAATTGCTACTCTCCTGCTTTGTTTCCCATTAAGATAAGGTAGATCAGTAGATGTTTTCTTCAGGGAGTACAAGTCATCAACCGTTATTTCTCAGTAATTGTTTCCCTTATACCTTTTGTTGCTTATAGGGATATCAAAATTAAAGCTCGGTTTTATTCCGACTTCGATTTTAGTTCAACTGCACAAAAGGAGCCAATGTGTCCAAGGCAAACTGTTGCATTACTGGGTCCGGTTGGTCGTTCCACTTTGCAGAAAGAAGCAGTCACTGTTTGCGCTACATTACAGAAGGAATGACTGAGAAGCTTTACAAATTATTATTAGACACCGGTGACATGACTAGTTTGCAGAGACCATTGGCAATTTAACAACATGTGGAGTGCCTCCACGATCATAGGCATTACATATTTTGAATGGGAAAAGCTTGTCAAAGTTTAATCATCGATGTTAGCAAGAAGCGACAGGACTCCACGATCTTAGTTTAATCATTGATGTTAGCAAGAAGACGTTAGTTTAATATATTGGAATTGGAAAACCTTGTCAAAATTTGCTCATTGATGTTAGCCAGAAGACATGCATTTGATATTTTTGAGTGGGACGCCCTTGCTGTGAGCAGCGTCGAGTGTTTTTTCCTATTCCTGTGTTTAGTTTAGAAGTAAATAGTTACTCTGCTGAGATATTCCTGTGTTAAGAGTTTGTTCTGAATATTGTCTATGTAATGTCAGGCCTTGTGTTTGATTGCAAAGTTGAGCTTGGAATGTTGTGGCATGCGGCATCACGAGCTGTTCACCGTGCCTCCTGAGAATAATGCTTCGTATTGTTTTGCATGTCGATCTAATGCCAGTGATTTGCTTGTTAAGAAGATCATCCTCTTCTGTTGTTTCCGTGCTTAAGAAGTTCATCATCTGATGTTTCATTCATAGCCTATACGACAAGTTGGGTAGGTTAGACGTGAAACCATATGATCTTCCGACCAACTCATGATATTAGGCCGTGATTGGATAGTCGTTTTCCAACCAAAACCGCTTGTAAAACTAACGCTTGTAAATTAAAGCAGATGGTCTCGGGCGAAGGCGCTTGGTTGGTCGATTTTGACTAGTAAAATATCGGAAGTACTTGACACACGATAAAAACGCTGAACGACACTCGGACGATTGCTAATCCAGCCATTAGCTGCTGTTTCAGCCTTGCCCATGGATGGCATGATACACACATCGTGCATGTATCGTCTAGTTATGTCGTCCATATAGCAGTGCTCGTAGAATATACACTGGTCTCTCAAATTACACGCGTAACCCGCCGGTTTTACTTACAGACCTCGTGCCCTCGGTTTCATTACGCCTGTATTTTACGCGTTGTTTTCGATGATGAGTAAATTACACTTGTATGTTAATACAGGTTTGAAATAAACCAGAGCTCCCAAGCGCGGCCTTACCGTTTCATGCCGTCTTTGTTTCTCGAAGGTGCTCATAGGTGTCCGATGATCCTGGCTTCCTGAATGAGTAGTCGGCGCTGTATCAGACCATCCGTAGGGCCCGCGAGGCCTTCTCCGTTGTCCTTCGAGTTGTTGCGCTCGCCGTGGCACCGAGCATTGTTAACATCGTCAATGAACATGGGGATTCAAGAGATGACTTTATTTTGACTGGATGACACTAGGGACCCACTAGGGCCATAGCCGTACGTACGCAAGTGCCTCCTTATTATGTACAACTATATTTTTTTTGCTTTCTCCTGGTTTCCTGACATCACGGTCCCACACCATTGTCGACCTATGTAGTCAATATAAATGATAGAATTGCACAAGGTGCGGCCGACATCTGGGACCAAGCAGCTCGAGCAGTATTTGTGTTTTTGAGGCATGAGCACTGCAGAGTTTTTCTTGGCGATGATTTCGTTGTTGTTCAGAGGAGAGCAGGGTATTAACTGGGCGGGCTGTGGCCCGTCTAGCCCAGGCCAGATATCTAGCCCAGATACTAATTTTTTTCAAGATGAAAATGGCGAGCCCAGCTATACGTCTTTTTGAGGAATACCCAAGCAAGGTCAACTTGTTATTCTCCGCTCCGCTGGGCTGCAAATCTTTCCTAGGAGGGATGCATTAGGCTTAACAGGAAAATGGGCTTTAAAAAATAATAAATGGGATGTAATTATAAAAACTGGGCAGTAACTATAAAAAATGCACCAAACACGAAATTACTTTATAAAATATTATTTATGGATTTTGAAAATCTTAAATTTTCATTGTTGCATGCACAATGTTTCGTTGGATTTTACGTAATACAAATTTATATTTAATCTGACTAGAAATTTCGAGATAAAAATATTTCGGAGCCCATCAAAATGTGGGAAATTTTATTGAATTCTGTCTTCAACGGTTGGTTGAAATTATTAATCATTGTCCTAGCTAGAAAATGGGTTGTACTTTTAACAAACTGTAAATGGGCTGTTGTAAATTCCATTAGAGTTCCAAAATGGGCTGTACATTCTTACAAAACGTAAATGGGCTATAAGTTCTCTGCCACACACTTGTGGGCCTACTAAGACGCGTCCCCTAAAAAAATAAGTTGACGCGTATGCAAGGCTTTGCCAACTTATTATAGTCAACACACGGTTCTAGCAGCAGTGGCCGTTGGATGTCTATCCAACGGATGTCGTGCTTCTTCTTCAATTTCGGATATTCTTATCTTCGGCCGCCCAAAAAATGATTCCTCCCCCTGACATCTGGGGCACACCGTTTCGGAGGATGACCTGTGGGCCTACTAAGTTGGAGCGTACCAAGGGCTTTGTCAACTTAGTCAATAATAAAAGTTTCTAGCTTTAGTGACCGTACGATGTCCATCCAACGGTCGTAGTGCTTCTTCAACCTCTGGTCTTCTTGGTCCAGCCGCCCAAAGCAACGCTGGTCGTGCCGCCTGCTCCTGCCTCCCGTGGTCGGCTGTGCTGCCACGGAGGCCTCACCGCCCCATACTACTCCCACCGCTGGCCAGGCCATCCCTCCACTCACCCACACCCCCTGTTATTCTGTGGCGACGGCAGCCTCACACCGCAGCCGAACCAGTGAACCCTCGTGCTCCTCTCCGCGCGGGGCTTCCACTGCTGCGTCTTCCCCGGCTCCCTGTCATCCCCTTCCTAGGCCTCGCCGCCGTCCAGACCACCGCCCTGGTGCTCTCGGCACGGCGTGGTCAACGTGGTCAACGACCGACTTCCATCAGAAGAGTACTGTACGTGGAGAGGCTGACAGCTGGGTCCAGGCGACCGCAAGGAAGTGCCTCCTTATTACGCGCAAAATAAGTATTCCTCCACCTTACAGCAAGGACCCACCGGACGGGCCACCTTATTTCGCGAAAAAACATTGCCCCCCTGACTGCTCGGACCCACCGGACGGGCCAGCGTATTTCGCGAAAAAACGTTCCCCCCGCTGTCAGCTCGGACCCACCGGAAGTGCCTCCTTATTACGCACAAAAAATGAATACTCCCCCTGCTAGCTGGGACCCACCATGGTGGGAGGCTGACTTGTGGGCCTACTAAGTTGACTGGGACGGGGGCCTTTATCAACTTTAGTCAATATGAACGATTCTAGCTCCAGTGACCGTACGATGTGCATCCAACGGCCGTAGTGCTTCTTCAACCTCTGGTCCTCTTGCTCCAGCCGCACAAAGCAGCGCCGGTCGTGCCGCATGCTCCTGCCTCCCGTGGTCGGCTGTGCTGACGCGGAGGCCTCACCGCCGCCTACTATTCCCACCGCTGGCCGGGCCCTGCGGCAATGGCAGCCTCACGCCGTAGCCGAACAAGTGAACCCTCGTACTCCTCTCCACGCGCGCGCGGGCTTCCACTGCCGAGTATTCCCTGGCTTTGTGTCGTTCCCTTCCTAGGTCTCGCTGTCGTCCACTGCCCTGGTGCTCTCGGCGCGGCGTGGTCAACGTGGTCAAGGAACGACTTCCATCGGACATGGACTATACGTGTAGAGGCTGACAGCTGGGTCCACAGCCGCAGCAAGGAAGTGCATCCTTATTACGTGCAAAATAATTATTCCTCCACCTGACAGCGGGGACCCACCAGACGGGCTACCGTATTTCGCGAAAAAACGTTTGCCCCTGACTGCTGGGACCCACCAGCTACATCTTCGCACGCAAGGAAGTGCCTGACAGTCGGGACCCACCTGGTCGAAGCGTATGTGGCGTTGTCATTCTGGTCGTGAACGTGTATGTACATACTGGCCGATGTAGAGGTGCGCACGTAGCATGTACACGTATGTACAGCGGCCAGGGTGCAAGAAAGAAAATACGGCCACGTATGTGTACATACGGGCGGGGTCTCGAACGCCTACCCGCACATACGTACGGCGAGGGCCCGTGTACATGGCTTGGTCGGAACGGAGAAACAGCGTCATCGCCGTGTTCATGGGGAGGAAACGGAATGCGTGGTCGTGTTCATCGGGAGGGCTTGGACAGAACATGCGATGGAAACGAGGCCTGGCGTACCGCAGAATGGAGGAAACGGCCTTGTGTTTGACCGGCCACGTTCGAAATGGGATCCTGTTCATCGGGAGGGGTGTGGCGTACCGCAAAACGGAGGAAACGGACCTCCTACGGTCGAAGCGGGGGTCCTGTTGATCAGGAGGGGTGTGGCGTACCGCAAAACGGAGGAAATGGACCTCCTACTGTCGAAACGGGGGTCCTGTTGATCGGGAGGGGTGTGGCGTACCGCAAAACGGAGGAAACGGACTTGCGTTGGAGCGCTACAGTCGAAACGGGGGTCATGTTCATCGGGAGGGGTGTGGCGTACCGCAAAACGGGACTCCACGGGATACTATTCATCTCCACCATCGACCTCCTCCAGCCTCCACGGGCTCCTGTTCATCCAGCCTGCACCGCGCGCTACTCCACCGTCTACTGTTCAACTACCCCTCCACCATCTACTGTTCATCCAGCCCTCCACACCACGGGGTCCTGTTCAACCACCCCTCCACGGGCACCCCTCCACCGTCTACTGTTCATCCAGCCCTCCACACCACGGGGTCCTGTTCAACCACCCCTCCACCGTCTACTGTTCATCCAGCCCTCCACACCACGGGGTCCTGTTCATCCACCCCTCCACGGGCACCCCTCCATCGTCTACTGTTCATCCAGCCCTCCACACCATGGGGTCCTGTTCAACCACCCCTCCACCGTCTACTGTTCATCCAGCCCTCCACATCACGGGGTCCTGTTCATCCACCCCTCCACGGGCACCCCTCCACCGTCTACTGTTCATCTAGCCCTCCACCACACCACGGGGTGTCCTGTTCATCCAGAGGCAACGCCACCGCTCACTGTTCATCCAAACCCCCTGCAACGCTCACTGTTCATCCCAGAGGCAGCATCGATCGGCTTCAGTTAGCAGCAGTAGCGAAGGAATCGCTTGATCGGGTTCAGTTAACAGCCATCGATCGATCGCTCGGGTTCAGTAACGCATAGCCTGCAGTGCAATCGCTCGGGTTCGGTTAGAGCCCAACGCCTCGCTCGGGTTCAGTTAGAGCCAACACCTCACACACACGCGCGTACGTTTATGAGAGAAACGCGCATCGCTTGGCCCCCGACCTCCCACCGTAACCGGGAACTCCCCGAAATTTTCCTCGCCCTCGCTTCTACCACGGTTTTTTCCGTCATGGACGGCCCAAAGAATGTCATGCAGCTGCGTCTCCGGCCCGCCTAGGTCGAAAAGCCCATTTTCTGTCATGATTTTTTTGTCATAGAAGTAGGAGCCCACCACATCTATCATGATACCTGGTTTTGTCACAATTATTGTCATAGAAGTGTCATATGTATGACATAAATTTTTTTCGTTCGACCCAAAATGTCACGGATGTGTCTTTTTTTGTAGTGGATAGCCTTGGAACCATTAGAAGCAGCCTTGACCGAAACAACCAATTGATTCAGAGGTAGCGTGAAGCTAGTACAGGAGGAAATCATGCGGAGACTTTCTTTGGAAGGGAAGGTCACAGCAAACTCGAAATCTGAAAGCTGGCGGATTTGCCAATCCCACCCTCCCTCATCCCACAACCGGATCTCATCAAGAAGAACCTAGGATGAAATGCGTTTGGACTGGACAGAGATGATGTCGACATTGGATAGCACAGGGATAGGAGCTGCAGCAGGAACCTCCCTATCTAAGGCAAAAAATGAGCACCCACAAAGGCCAAGGCCATAGTGAACGAAGGCAGGAGGTTTAGAACGATTCTGACAGTCCACCGTGAGGTGGCCATCTTCCCTACAGATGAGGCAGAAGGGGGGGGTTTGGCACCAGGACTGAAAGTGACCAGGACGGTGACACGCAAAGCAGGTGAGAGTGGGGTTGGCGACCTGAGATTGAGGAGGAATGCGACCAGGACCACGAGGGGGAGGAGGGAGAATACCATCACCCGCCGCGCCAGGCCCAGAACTGACGCTCCGCCCAGCAGCAGTGCCAACGGGGCGGTGGGCCGGAGCCCCCGACGCACCACGCGGAACGAAATGAGACGGACCCCCACCAGCCATCGCTGGAGCCCGCACCGACCCACCACCCAGGGGAGCCAGCCCGAATACCCGCAGCCGCCAACTCCCACAGATCGACTGCAATCGGAGGAGCTCCATGCAAGGGCAGCGAGGGATCCGTCGGCCCAGATCCAAAGGCGCGCGGGGATGAACTGGCCGCCGCCGCTGCCGACCCCACCTCCGGAGCGAGCGACGCATGGAGCTTAGCGCACAGTGCAGCTTTATACTCCAGATCGGCCGCCACCTCACCAGATCCGTCGCGCCCCCGCTTCTGGCCGGAGACAGCCTCGCTGGAGGACCCGCACGAACGGTCCACCGCGACCACCGCCGCAAACGAACGAGAAAGGGGAGGAGGAGGAGCAGATCGGACGAAGGACCGAATGGGGAGGCGGCGCCGACGTAGATCGGAGGAGGAGGCAGGAAACCCTAGAAATGGGGGAACCGATCCCTTCCGGATCCATATATACCCGGTCCGAGCAGGCCCGGTTCGACATATGGCACCAAGGGGGGCTGGGCCTGGGCCAACCGCGGCCCAGAGTCCAGAGAAGGGAGGGGGGAAACAGACACACAAGCCAAGTTAGGGACCGACCAAGGCCCACCAGGCCCAACACACGGCACAAGGGTCCGCAATCCAGACGCAGGCTCCACCACCAGCCCCAGCTCTAGATCTAGGGCGGGCGCCGGCGCCGCTGCTGACGGAGAAGCCGGAGCCGCACCCCCAGAAGATGAACAGGCGAGGAGGACCACCGGAGAGGAGGACGGTGACACCGCCCCCCCAACCCCACCAGAGCCCAGCGACTCCCAAGCCGGAGACCAGGCCGCAGCACGACGGAGCCCACGGGAAACGCGGCGCCAGCCATCCACCTCCACCACGGGCCCGACGAACCGACCTCGCCCGCCAGGAGCAACGACGCCACCCGCCCCCTCCTTCCCTCTAGCGGCGACCTCGTCTCGTGTGGCCTCCTCCCCCCTTCTTCCCTGCGGTCTCCTCCCTGCTCCTCCTCGGCGGCGCGCCTCGCTCCCCCCTCCCCGACTTCCTCGCCTCGCTCCATCCTCCTCGCTCCTCCCCGGGCCAACAGGTTTTGGGCGCTATATTCGGATGGTAACACGAGACGGGGGACACGATGTTTTTACCCAGATTCGGGCCCTCTCGATGGAGGTAAAACCCTACTCCTGCTTGATTGATCTTGATGATATGAATATTACAAGAGTTGATCTACCACGAGATCGAAGAGGCTAAACCCTAGAAGCTAGCCTATGGTATGATTGTTGTTGGTCCTACGGACTAAACCCTCCGGTTTATATAGACACCGGAGGGGGCTAGGGTTACACAGAGTCAGTTACAAGGAAGGATATCTACATATCCGTATTGCCAAGCTTGCCTTCCAGAGTCCCATCCGGACACGGGACGAAGTCTTCAATCTTGTATCTTCATAGTCCAACTGTCCGGCCAAATGATATAGTCCGGCTGTCCGGATACCCCCTAATCCAGGTCTCCCTCAGTAGCCCCCGAACCAGGCTTCAATGGCGATAAGTCCGGCGCGCAAATTGTCTTCGGCATTGCAAGGCGGGTTCTTCTTCAAACTCTGAGTACCTGTTAAATAGTGTCCGGCTTCTCGTAAACGTTGCGCTTCTTGGCTTCTGTGTCCAATAATGGCCATCTTCCACGCGTCAAGCGAATGTGAGGAGCCAGGGCGTTTTTACATTTACCACCCTAGCTATGTGAATGAACTGTCTATTAAAGAGACGAGGATTCTTAGATCCAAACCACACCGTCCTCCCTCAGCGAGCATTCATCAGAGCGCGCCCGAAAAAATCCATTCCAACATGGCCGGCCAGTGTAGCTCCTCCTCTCGCTCCCGCAGTCCCAAGCCCGGAGATTGGGAGAGGTGTTCCGTCCCGCACACCCAATTAGTGAAGCTATAGACCCAGGGATTTCTCCCCCCAGCGTATATGGTCTCGGTTCGAGCCGGGCTCGCCACCTATAATGGCGGGGACCAAGCGGAGAGCTTTCCCAACCCCTCTAAGGGAGAGCGGGTATGCCTTGTCCCTTATTTGTTAAGGGGACTCAGATTTCCAATCCATCTGTTTCTCCGAGGGCTCCTGGAGTTCTATGGCCTCCAGTTGCACAACCTCACCCCTGCCTCCATACTGCACATCGCCGGTTACGTAGCCCTTTGCGAACGGTTTCTGGGCTGCGAAGCTCATTTCGCATTGTGGAAGAAGATGTTCTGCCTTGTGCCCCGTACACAGAGGGGATCAATATATCAAGTGGGCGGAGCCGAAGTATGGCACATCGCCGGGACCGGATACCTATCCGGTACCCCAAAGAAGATGTCGGAAGACTGGCCTTCAAAGTGGTTTTATGTGGAGGACGTCCCCCTTTCGGATCCTATTCGGATCGGTGTTCCCGAGTATGATAATGCTCCTTTGAAGAAATGCCTAAGCTGGCGCCCACGGAGCCCACAGGAGGAAGATGATAGAGACGTATTGTATCTGATGGGCCATAACTGAGGTTATGACAATATGCATTATGCGGGGGGTGCAGCCACTGCAATATCGAGGCCACCCCATGTGGCACTTCAACGGGGAAGATGATGCCACTCGCTGCGGGCGCAAGGGACCGGACTAAATTGCCGCTCTAGCAAAAATTCTATCTGATCTGTATAAGGGGGAAGAAGAGGAGTTCCTCCACATCAAGCCACATGATGGATTCTCCATGAACAACCCTCGAAGCTGGGTGAGCTTCCGCTCTTTTTACTTCCATCCTTCCCTTGTTTTCGTGATAAATATTTACCTCGCCGTTTCATCGCAGGAACTGCGTAAGGCGGTAGGAGAAATCAATAGCCCACCTCCACAACCGGAGGATCCTGAACGGGTCCTCGACCCTGGCCTAAAAGAGGATCCGGACATATTCGTGGGGCTGATTGTTAGGATTTTCTATCAGCTAAGCTGTGATGACGCCATGGTGGCCATTATAGCCGACTACCCTGGGATACTCCCAGCCTTGCAGGTAAATGAGACCAAAGTCCCAATCTTTGAAAAGGATTTCCTTTTATGCACTTCACCTACCGTATACAAAGGGTATTTTATAGGGAAGGCCCTCGGGACGCCATGCCAAGCCTGCGGCGACTCGCCAACAAGGGGCTCCGGAGCCGGACAAGCTAAAAAGGAAGGCGATCCGGACGGAGACGCCGGCGCAGAGGTATGATGCAACACCTCACTCCGTGGTTGTCGTCTTTAAAAACATAATAACACCCGTGTTTCCTAGAAGGAAGAACGCTCACCGGACAATATCCGGGGAGGTCGCCGATCACGCCCCTACCAGTCGGGCTCCAGGGCCGGACACAGAGGCGGAAGCGAACATGAGGCACAAGCCGGATGCTCCTTCTACAGAAGATGCGGATAAAATATTCCGCTATGAATTACAAGTGGAGAGCGCCATGAATCACAGGCGTCGCAGAGCCGTACTCCGTGACGCTTGTTTCTCCCAAGAGGCTTTTAATGCCTTCAACTCAGGAGATGCGTATATCCGTGCAGCTCAAAATGGTCTAGCCAGAGCCACGGAGCAGTATGTAAAGGATATACGGGTAAGAAAATTTGATGGTTATATATATCAGTGGCCCTGAGACTTGAAACAATTAGAATAACTGATTTAAGGATCATGACTTATGCAGGTTTCGACAGAGAAGAATACCCAATTATATCAGGAGCTGGAAGAGTGCAAAGCCCAGCTTCAGGCCGCACTTGCCGCAGAAGAGGAGTCCAAGAAGACCCCCGCTGGTAACTACTGGGTTCATGCGACGAACGACAGGTACAAGATGTTTGTGCGGCGTGCCTGCAAGTCTTACAATAGCTTTTGCAGATGACTCCGGAGTAAATCCGGAGGCCGTGCTAGGGGATGCGAAACGTGCTGAACGACAACTAAATGCTGGCGAGCGCGTGCTGTCACACGTCATTGAAGAGAAAAATAATCTCCGAGACGCTAATACCCAGCTGAGCGTGGAACTGAAGGATGTTCGGGCCGAGCTTGGGGACTCCGTAAAGGAAAATAAGCGACTTCGACGCGACATTTTTAGTAAGTGCTTAAACGAACCCTTGAAAGAGTTCGGCGAAGAGGCCGGCTAACAGAGTTATGTCTGCAGGTATGCTGACAGGTCGTCCCGCGGAGGAGATGCCCGGGTCTGCGGGTGATCTTCTACCCAAGCTCTCACAACTGCACGAACAAGTTCGGCAGGCGATGTAGGGTATTTCCCAGGCCTTGTGGCCATCCGTCTCCCTGCCAGCAGGCATTGAGAGCTTGCGGAGAATCTCAAGGGAGCACGGCGGCGCTTCCGATTATGGAAGATATCGGCCTGCCGTCAAGGTGCCAGGGAAGCCTGGGCCATGGTGAAGACGCGGTATACCAAGGCTGACCCAAACCACATGGCCGAGGTTGGACCTGTGGGGCCCGATGGGAAAGAGATCCCCGTTAGCTTAGTGTATGGGCAAGTAGAATTAGCTGCAAAGTATTCCCAACAGGACTGTAGGCTAGACAGCCTGTTGGATGGTATAGAAGAGGAATTTAGTCAGTCGAAGTGACTATGTAATTAAAGTGACATGTATAATGCCTTCTAGCCGGATTGTAAATCATTTGTCATGGCGGACCTTTTCGCTTCAACCTCGGGACCCGATAGTCCGGAGTGTATCGGATTACCCGCTCAGTTATATAAGAACCGGGGTATGCGTGGAAACCAGGCGTAGGGGTCATTAGTGCTTGAACAGACAAGTATCCAACTAGTTATGTTATATTACATGGGTACTAAGAAACATCTTCCAGGGAGAATAGTTTTTTTTGACTAAAAGACTGTAAGGGAACCCCCTACAGTATAATTGGTGCAACAAACCCAAATTGCAAGTATCATGCCTTGAACCTGGGTGGGTGGGAAAGCATCAGCCCCTTCCCACCACTAGGCTATGCCTTAGTCTGCCAGGGAGAATAGTTCTGTTAGGGGTTCCTTTCCCTGGGTACGCATGCCCTAAAGTGCATGTCCGAACTGCGAGAGGAGACACAGGCAAAAACATTTGGGGGCACATATGGAAAATAGATAAAAATCATCTTTTGTTCACCGACCGAATATTCCCTTAAAAATGCTAGCTTTCGGCTTCACCTAGTCTGAGGTACACATCCGGCTGACCCGCAGTAACAATCGCAGAGGTGCTCCCCTTATGCCCTAGCCGAATTAACGGGAACGTAGGGCATAAATACAAGAGCCAGGCAACCCAGCTTGGCCAAAACTTAAGTCATATCAATGCATATAATGGCGAAGAAAGGTACATGCGGAAGAATAACACATGTGCGGGGCATGAAGCCCAGATAAATAATTAAGCTTCTGTGTAAGAAGCCCCCAGGTATAATGAGCGCTGTTAGCGCGTCAATAGTGTGCAAGCAAGGCACAAGTTGGCCCTTGAAGGCTTTGAGAAAGGAAAAATAGGAAAGAAAGAAAAGACAGATAATGTATATGCAAAAAATGGACAGAGGAAGGAGACGAACATAGACTCCGACACTAGGCGTAGAATCTTCGGAGCCTGGCTGCGTTCCATGGGTTCGGCTCAAGTCGATTATCCGATGCATTCCGCAGACGGTACGCTCCACCAGTCAGAACTTGGTCAATAATGAAGGGACCTTCCAGTTTGGGCTCGAGCTTGGTCTTTTTCTTCTCCGGCAGGCGTAGAACTAGTTCGCCAACGTTATAAGTTTTGGCCCGTACTTCTCTGCTTTGGTATCTTCGAGCCTGTTGCTGATAGATTGCGGATCGGGCTTTTGCCACGTCGCGCTCCTCCTCCAGGGTGTCCAGACTGTCCTGTCGATCGAGCTCGGCTTCTCTTTCTTCATACATGCGCACTCGAGGTGAGTCATGAATTATGTCGCAGGGCAGAACCTCCTCTGTGCCGTACACCATAAAGAAGGGTGTGTGTCCGGTAGTACGAAATCTGAAAGCTGGCGGATTTGCCAATCCCACCCTCCCTCATCCCACAACCGGAGCTCATCAAGAAGAACCTAGGATGAAATGCGCTTGGACTGGACAGAGATGATGCCGACGTTGGATAGCACAGGGATAGGAGCTGCAGCAGGGACCTCCCTATCTAAGGCAAAAAATGAGCACCCACAAAGGCCAAGGCCATAGTGAATGAAGGCAGGAGGTTTGGAACGATTCTGACAGTCCACCGTGAGGTGGCTATCTTCCCTACAGATGAGGCAGAAGGGGGGGTTTTGGCACCAGGACTGAAAGTGACCAGGACGGTGACACGCGAAGCAGGTGAGAGTGGGGTTGGCGACCTGAGATTGAGGAGGAATGCGACCAGGACCATGAGGGGGAGGAGGGAGAATACCATCACCAGCCGCACCAGGCCCAGAACTGACGCTCCGCCCAGCAGCAGTGCCAACGGGGCGGCGGGCCGGAGCCCCCGACGCACCACGCGGAACGAAATGAGACGGACCCCCACCAGCCACCGCCGGAGCCTGCACCGACCCACCACCCAGGGGAGCAGCACCATGCGGAGGAGGCGGCGGGACCGGCCCCGACGAGCCAGCCCGACTACCCGCAGCCGCCAACTCCCACAGATCGACTGCAGTCGGAGGAGCTCCATGCAAGGGCAGCGAGGGATCCGTCGGCCCAGATCCAAAGGCGCGCGGGGATGAACTGGCCGCCGCCGCTGCCGACCCCACCTCCGGAGCGAGCGACGCATGGAGCTTAGCGCACAGCGCAACTTCATACTCCAGATCGGCCGCCACCTCACCAGATCCATCGCGCCCCTGCTTCTGGCCGGAGACAGCCTCGCTGGAGGACCCGCACGAACGGTCCATCGCGACCACCGCCGCAAACGAACGAGAAAGGGGAGGAGGAGGAGCAGATCGGACGAAGGAGCGAATGGGGAGGCGGCGCCGACGCAGATCGGAGGAGGAGGCAGGAAACCCTAGAAATGGGGGAACCGATCCCTTCCGGATCCATATATACCCGGTCCGACCAGGCCCGGTTCGACATATGGCACCAAGGGGGGCTGGTCCTGGGCCAACCGCGGCCCAGAGTCCAGAGAAGGGAGGGGGGGGGCAAAACAGACACACAAGCCAAGGTAGGGACCGACCAAGGCCCACCAGGCCCAACACACGGCACAAGGGCCCGCAATCTAGACGCAGGCTCCACCACCAGCCCTAGCTCCAGATCTAGGGCGGGCGCCGGCGCCGCTGCTGACAGAGAAGCCGGAGCCGCAACCCCAGAAGATGAACAGGCGAGGAGGACCACCGGAGAGGAGGACGGTTACACCGCCCCCCCCCAACCCCACCAGAGCCCAGCGACTCCCAAGCCGGAGACCAGGCCGCAGCACGACGGAGCCCACGGGAAACGCGGCACCAGTCATCCACCTCCACCACGGGCCCGACGAACTGACCTCGCCCGCCAGGAGCAGCGACGCCACCCGCCCCCTCCTTCCCTCTAGCGGCGACCTCGTCTCGTGTGGCCTCCTCCCCCCTTCTTCCATGCGGTCTCCTCCCTGCTCCTCCTCGGCGGCGCGCCTCGCTCCCCCCTCCCCGACTTCCTCGCCTCGCTCCATCCTCCTCGCTCCTCCCCGGGCCAACAGGTTTTGGGCGCTATATTCGGATGGTAAGAGGAGACGGGGGACACGATGTTTTTACCCAGATTCGGGCCCTCTCGATGCAGGTAAAACCCTACTCCTGCTTGATTGATCTTGATGATATGAATATTACAAGAGTTGATCTACCACGAGATCGAAGAGGCTAAACCCTAGAAGCTAGCCTATGGTATGATTGTTGTTGGTCCTACGGACTAAACCCTCCGGTTTATATAGACACCGGAGGGGGCTAGGGTTACACAGAGTCAGTTACAAGGAAGGATATCTACATATCCGTATTGCCAAGCTTGCCTTCCACGCCAAGGAGAGTCCCATCCGGACACGGGACGAAGTCTTCAATCTTGTATCTTCATAGTCCAACTGTCCGGCCAAATGATATAGTCCGGCTGTCCGGATACCCCCTAATCCAGGTCTCCCTCAGTAGCCCCCGAACCAGGCTTCAATGGCGATAAGTCCGGCGCGCAAATTGTCTTCGGCATTGCAAGGCGGGTTCTTCTTCAAACTCTGAGTACCTGTTAAATAGTGTCCGGCTTCTTGTAAACGTTGCGCTTCTTGGCTTCTGCGTCCAATAATGGCCATCTTCCACGCGTCAAGCGAATGTGAGGAGCCAGGGCGTTTTTACATTTACCACCCTAGCTATGTGAATGAACTGTCTATTAAAGAGACGAGGATTCTTAGATCCAAACCACACCGTCCTCCCTCAGCGAGTATTCATCAGAGCGCGCCCGAAAAAATCCATTCCAACATGGCCGGCCAGTGTAGCTCCTCCTCTCGCTCCCGCAGCCCCAAGCCCGGAGATTGGGAGAGGTGTTCTGTCCCGCACAGCCAATTAGTGAAGCTATAGACCCAGGGATTTCTCCCCCCAGCGTATATGGTCCCGGTTCGAGCCGGGCTCGCCACCTATAATGGCGGGGACCAAGCGGAGAGCTTTCCCAACCCCTCTAAGGGAGAGCGGGTATGCCTTGTCCCTTATTTGTTAAGGGGACTCAGATTTCCAATCCATCTGTTTCCCCGAGGGCTCCTGGAGTTCTATGGCCTCCAGTTGCACAACCTCACCCCTGCCTCCATACTGCACATCGCCGGTTACGTAGCGCTTTGCGAACGGTTTCTGGGCTGCGAAGCTCATTTCGCATTGTGGAAGAAGATGTTCTGCCTTGTGCCCCATACACAGTGGGGATCAATATATCAAGTGGGCGGAGCCGAAGTATGGCACATCGCCGGGACCGGATACCTATCCGGTACCCCAAAGAAGATGTTCGAAGACTAGCCTTCAGAGTGGTTTTATGTGGAGGACGTCCCCCTTCCGGATCCTATTCGGATCGGCGTTCCCGAGTATGATAATTCTCCTTTGAAGAAATGCCTAAGCTGGCGCCCACGGAGCCCACAGGAGGAAGATGATAGAGACGTATTTTATCTGATGGGCCATAACTGAGGTTATGAAAATATGCATTATGCGGGGGGTGCAGCCACTGCAATATCGAGGCCACCCCATGTGGCACTTCAACGGGGAAGATGATGCCACTCGCTGCGGGCACAAGGGACCAGACTAAATTGCCGCTCTAGCAAAAATTCTATCTGATCTGTATAAGGGGGAAGAAGAGGAGTTCCTCCACATCAAGCCACATGATGGATTCTCCATGAACAACCCTCGAAGCTGGGTGAGCTTCCACTCTTTTTACTTCCATCCTTCCCTTGTTTTCGTGATAAATATTTACCTCGCCGTTTCATCGCAGGAATTGCGTAAGGCGGTAGGAGAAATCAATAGCCCACCTCCACAACCGGAGGATCCTGAACGGGTCCTCGACCCCGGCCTCAAAGAGGATCCAGACATATTCGTGGGGCTGATTGTTAGGATTTTCTATCAGCTAAGCTGTGATGATGCCATGGTGGCCATTATAGCCGACTACCCTGGGCTACTCCCAGCCTTGCAGGTAAATGAGACCAAAGTCCCAACCTTTGAAAAGGATTTCCTTTTATGCACTTCACCTACCATATACAAAGGGTATTTTATAGGGAAGGCCCTCGGGACGCCATGCCAAGCCCGCGGCGACTCGCCAACAAGGGGCTCCGGAGCCGGACAAGCTAAAAAGGAAGGCGATCCGGACGGAGACGCCGGCGCATAGGTATGATGCAACACCTCACTCCGTGGTTGTCGTCTTTAAAAACATAATAACACCCGTGTTTCCTAGAAGGAAGAACGCTCACCGGACAATATCCGGGGAGGTCGCCGATCACGCCTCTACCAGTCGGGCTCCAGGGCCGGACACAGAGGCGGAAGCGAACATGAGGCACAAGCCGGATGCTCCTTCTACAGAAGATGCGGATAAAATATTCCGCTACGAATTACAAGTGGAGAGCGCCATGAATCACAGGCGTCGCAGAGCCGTACTCCGTGATGCTTGTTTCTCCCAAGAGGCTTTTAATGCCTTCAACTCAGGAGATGCGTATATCCGTGCAGCTCAAAATGGTCTAGCCAGAGCCACGGAGCAGTATGTAAAGGATATACGGGTAAGAAAATTTGATGGTTATATATATCAGTGGCCCTGAGACTTGAAACAATTAGAATAACTGATTTAAGGATCATGACTTATGCAGGTTTTGACGGAGAAGAATACCCAATTATCTCAGGAGCTGGAAGAGTGCAAAGCCCAGCTTCAGGCCGCACTTGCCGCAGAAGAGGAGTCCAAGAAGACCCCCGCTGGTAACTACTGGGTTCATGCGACGAATGGCAGGTACCAGATGTTTGTGCGGCGTGCCTGCAAGTCTAACAATAGCTTTTGCAGATGACTCCGGAGTAAATCTGGAGGCCGTGCCAAGGGATGCGAAACGTGCTGAACGACAACTAAATGCTGGCGAGCGCGTGCTGTCACGCGTCATTGAAGAGAAAAATAATCTCCGAGACGCTAATACCCAGCTGAGCGTGGAACTGAAGGATGTTCGGGCCCAGCTTGGGGACTCCGTAAAGGAAAATAAGCGACTTCGACGCGACATTTTTAGTAAGTGCTTAAACGAACCCTTGAAAGAGTTCGGCGAAGAGGCCGGCTAACAGAGTTATGTCTGCAGGTATGCTGACGGGTCGTCCCGCGGAGGAGATGCCCGGGTCTGCGGGTGATCTTCTACCCAAGCTCTCACAACTTCACGAACAAGTTCGGCAGGCGATGCAGGGTATTTCCCAGGCCTTGTGGCCATCCGTCTCCCTGCCAGCAAGCATTGGAGAGCTTGCGGAGAATCTCAAGGGAGCACGGCGGCGCTTCCGATTATGGAAGATATCGGCCTGCCGTCAAGGTGCCAGGGAAGCCTGGGCCATGGTGAAGACGCGGTATACCAAGGCTGACCCAAACCACATGGCCGAGGTTGGACCTGTGGGGCCCGATGGGAAAGAGATCCCCGTTAGCTTAGTGTATGGGCAAGTAGAATTAGCCGCAAAGTATTCCCAACAGGACTGTAGGCTAGACAGCCTATTGGATGGTATAGAAGAGGAATTTAGTCAGTCGAAGTGACTATGTAATTAAAGTGACATGTATAATGCCTTCTAGCCGGATTGTAAATCATTTGTCATGGCGGACCTTTTCGCTTCAACCTCGGGACCCGATAGTCCGGAGTGTATCGGATTACCCGCTCAGTTATATAAGAACCGGGGTATGCGTGGAAACCAGGCGTAGGGGTCATTAGTGCTTGAACAGACAAGTATCCAACTAGTTATGTTATATTACATGGGTACTAAGAAACATCTTCCAGGGAGAATAGTTTTTTTTGACTAAAAGACTGTAAGGGAACCCCCTACAGTATAATTGGTGCAACAAACCCAAATTGCAAGTATCATGCCTTGAACCTGGGTGGGTGGGAAAGCATCAGCCCCTTCCCACCACTAGGCTATGCCTTAGTCTGCCAGGGAGAATAGTTCTGTTAGGGGTTCCTTTCCCTGGGTACGCATGCCCTAGTGCATGTCCGAACTGCGAGAGGAGACACAGGCAAAAACATTTGGGGGCACATATGGAAAATAGATAAAAATCATCTTTTGTTCACCGACCGAATATTCCCTTAAAAACGCTAGCTTTCGGCTTCACCCAGTCTGAGGTACACATCCGGCTGACCCGGCAGTAACAATCGCAGAGGTGCTCCCCTTATGCCCTAGCCGAATTAACGGGAACGTAGGGCATAAATACAAGAGCCAGGCAACCCAGCTTGGCCAAAACTTAAGTCATATCAATGCATATAATGGCGAAGAAAGGTACATGCGGAAGAATAACACATGTGCAGGGCATGAAGCCCAGATAAATAATTAAGCTTCTGTGTAAGAAGCCCCCAGGTATAATGAGCGCTGTTAGCGCGTCAATAGTGTGCAAGCAAGGCACAAGTTGGCCCTTGAAGGCTTTGAGAAAGGAAAAATAGGAAAGAAAGAAAAGACAGATAATGTATATGCAAAAAATGGACAGAGGAAGGAGACGAACATAGACTCCGACACTAGGCGTAGAATCTTCGGAGCCTGGCTGCGTTCCATGGGTTCGGCTCAAGTCGATTATCCGATGCATTCCGCAGACGGTACGCTCCACCAGTCAGAACTTGGTCAATAATGAAGGGACCTTCCCATTTGGGCTCGAGCTTGGTCTTTTTCTTCTCCGGCAGGCGTAGAACTAGTTCGCCAACGTTATAAGTTTTGGCCCGTACTTCTCTGCTTTGGTATCTTCGAGCCTGTTGCTGATAGAATGCGGAACGGGCTTTTGCCACATCGTGCTCCTCCTCCAGGGTGTCCAGACTATCCTGTCGATCGAGCTCGGCTTCTCTTTCTTCATACATGCACACTCGAGGTGAGTCATGAATTATGTCGCAGGGCAGAACCGCCTCTGCGCCGTACACCATAAAGAAGGGTGTGTATCCGGTAGTACGATTCAGCATGGTCCGCAGCCCCTAGAGTACGAAGTCGAGCTCCTCTACCCAGTGCGTGTTAGATTCCTTTAAGGACCACACTAATCTGGGTTTGATACCGCTCATGATAAGACCATTTGCTCGCTCAACTTGACCGTTAGTTTGTGGGTGATAGACAGAAGCATAATCGAGCTTGATGCCCATGTTGCTGCACCAGAGTTTTACCTCGTCGGTCGTCAAGTTTGTGCTGTCGTCAGTGATGATGCTATGGGGGACGCCATAACGGTGTACAACCTCGGATATGAAGTCTATCACCGGTCCGGATTCGACAATTTTAACAGGTCTGGCTTCTATCCATTTGGTGAATTTATCCACCATGACTAGTAAGTATTGTTTCTTATGGGTTCCCCCTTTGAGGGGTCCAACCATGTCAAGCCCCCAGAACGCGAAGGGCTAGGTAATGGGGATTGTTTGGAGGGTGGTGGGTGGCATATGGCTTTGGTTTGCAAAAAGCTGGCAAACGACGCAGCGTTGGACCAAGTCCTGTGCATCTGCCTGGGCCATTGGCCAATAAAAACCTGTACGGAAGGCCTTACTTACGAGGGCTCGGGCTACGGCATGGTGGCCGCCGAGTCTGGCATGAATTTCCGCCAAAAGCTTCCGCCCTTCCTCATCGGAGAAGCACCTTTGAACGACTCCGGTAGTGCTTTTTTTATACAGCTCTCCCTCATGGACCCTGTAGGCTTTAGATCGCCGTACTATGCAGCGTGCCTCATTTTGGTCCTCGGGAAGTTCCTGCCTAGTTAGGTAGGCTAGGAATGGTTCTGTCCATGGGGCGATGATGGCCATTATTACATGGGCTGAAGGTGTTATTTCGGTGGCAGAGCCTCCGATTATGTCAGAGTGTTCGGTATCGGGCATTTTGGCCGGGTCTGGACTATTGTTACCGGTGTCCCCTTCCCATACCACGGATGGCTTAAACAGCCTCTCCAAAAAGATGTTGGGGGGAACGCATCGCGTTTTGCGCCGATGCGGGTGAGGATATCCGCCGCCTGATTGTTTTCCCGAGCCACATGGTGAAATTCGAGCCCCTCGAACCGAGCTGACATTTTTAGGACGGCGTTGCGATAGGCCGCCATTTTCAGATCCTTGGCATCGAAGTCTCCATTTATTTGGGATATTGTGAGGTTCGAATACCCACGCACCTCCAGGCGTTGAATGCCCATGGAAACTTCCGTCTGAAGACCATGTAACAGGGCCTCGTACTCGGCTGCATTGTTGGAGTCTGTATACAGTATCTGGAGTACGTATTGAACTGTATCTCCAGTTGGGGACGTCAGGACGACGCCAGCCCCCAGACCAGCCAGCATTTTGGAGCCGCCGGAGTGCATGATCCAATTGGAGTATGCGTCGTACTCTTTAGGGAGTTCGGCTTCCGTCCATTCGGCGACAAAGTCGGCCAATACCTGCGACTTAATGGCTCGCCGGGGTTTGTATGTTATGTCGAACGGGAGGAGCTCAATGGCCCATTTGGCAATCCGGCCCGTGGCGTCGCGGCTGTTTATAACATCATTAAGTGGCACTTCCGAGGCTACTGTAATTGAACGCTCTTGAAAGTAGTGTCGCAGCTTCCGGGATGCCATGAATACCGCATAGGCTATCTTTTGATAATGTGGGTACCGTGATTTGCATGGAGTGAGGACAGTGGATACAGAATATACTGGCTTTTGAAGGGGGAATTTATGTCCGTCCGTTTCTCGTTCAACGACGAGCACTGCGCTTACAACCTGATGAGTTGCCGCAATGTACAACAACATTGGTTCGCTGATGTTTGGCGCAGCCAGGATTGGGTTGGTTGCCAGTATGGCCTTTATTTCTTTCAATCCGGCTGTGGCAGCATCCGTCCACTCGAAGTGTTTGGTGCACCGAAGGAGGCGATAAATGGGTAATGCATTTTCTCCTAAGCGGGAGATAAAGCGGCTTAGAGCCACCACACATCCGGTTAATTTCTGGATTTGTTTGAGGTCCATTGGTGTAGCCAACTGTGACAGAGCATGGATTTTGGCCGTATTTGCTTCAATTCCTCTACTGGAGACAATGAAGCCTAGGAGCTTTGCGGCTGGTACACCGAAAACGCATTTTTCCGGATTGAGCTTGATGTCGTATGTTCGGAGGTTGTCGAATGTGAGCCTCAAGTCATCTATTAGAGAGTTGACGTGTTTGGTTTTGACGACCACATCATCTACGTATGCCTCAACTGTTTTGCCGATCTGTTTCTCCAGACACGTCTGAATCATGCGCTGATATGTTGCGCCGGCGTTTTTGAGCCCAAAAGGCATTGTGTTGAAACAGAAGGGGCTGTATGGTGTGATAACTGCCGTTGCGGCTTGGTCGGACTCCGCCATCTTGATTTGGTGGTAGCCGGAGTATGCGTCGAGGAAACACAATGAATCGTGTCCTGCGGTAGCATCGATAATTTGATCGATGCGGGGGAGGGGGAAGGGATCCTTTGGGCAAGCCTTGTTGAGGTCCTTGAAATCAACACATAGGCGCCAGGATTTGTCCTTCTTTGGTACCATCACAAGGTTTGCTAGCCAGTCCGGGTGTTTTATTTCTCTAATGAATCCGACCTCCAATAACTTGGCTAGTTCCTCTCCCATAGCTTGTCTCTTAGGTTTAGAGAAACGCTGAAGAGTCTGCTTGACCGGCTTGAATCCCTTTAGAATATTAAGGTTGTGCTCGGCCAGCCTACGCGAGATTCCTGGCATATCTGAGGGATGCCAGGCAAATATGTCCCAAGTCAGCGAAGCGTGATATGTCACGGCGACTTATGGCGTTAAGGATTCCCTTATCCGTGCAATTATTGCAGAAAAATGAGACTGCGTATTCCTCGCGACAGTCCTTAACCTTGTTCATTACAAGGAGGAATCTGGCCCAATAATGATGTACTGTTTCCTAGGGCTCTTGCCTGATGTGGGAAAGATCGTTTATGTTTGGGTGGGTGGGTGTATTTGAGTCTGAACCCTGACCCGATCTGAGACCCAGGGGCCGGGGAGTTTCCAATCTTGGAAGTTCGGGTTCCGGGATGTTGCCCGATAAGTCTGGCCCGCTGCCTGACTCTGGGTTCAGGGCTTGGGTGATGTCCTCCCGTAAACGGGTATCCGGCTTGGAGAGCTCAGGAATCCGGACATAGTTAGTCCTCAAGATAGAGGAAGAATCGCCGCATTGTTCCTCCACCACCGCAATATGATGGGTGACTGGTGGAGAATTAATCTCCCTTTGATCGGGTTTAAGCCCAATCCGATCATAGTCCGTAGCGACTCCCAAGGCGGCGATGCGGTCCAAGAGCTCGTTTAGGGAAGAGAGCTCCGTTGGATCCGTCTGCTCAGCAAATTCCGAGCCGGCGTGGAGGCTGTTTTCGATGACCCGAGAAGTCATCGTCGGTGCAGCGGCCGAACGGGCGGTCATGATGAAACTGCCTAGCCGGAGAGTTTGGCCGATAGCCAGGGCTCCCCGGCGGTAATGTTGTTTTTAACAACGAGACAAGGCATCCTTCCTTACGGTGACGACACAGTGGAACTCTCAATGAAAGCACCAATGTCGGTGTCAAAACCGGCGGATCTCGGGTAGGGGTCCCCAACTGTGCGTCTAGGCGGATGGTAACAAGAGACGGGGGACATTGTGTTTTAACCCAGGTTCGGGCCCTCTCGATGGAGGTAAAACCCTACTCTTGCTTGATTGATCTTGATGATATGAATATTACAAGAGTTGATCTACCACGAGATCGAAGAGGCTAAACCCTAGAAGCTAGCCTATGGTATGATTGTTGTTGGTCCTATGGACTAAACCCTCCGGTTTATATAGACACCGGAGGGGGCTAGGGTTACACAGAGTCGGTTACAAGGAAGGAGATCTACATGTCCATATTGCCAAGCTTGCCTTCCACGCCAAGGAGAGTCCCATCCGGACACGGGATGAAGTCTTCAATCTTGTATCTTCATAGTCCAATAGTCCGACCAAAGGATAGAGTCCGGCTGTCCGGATACCCCCTAATCCAGGACTCCCTCAGTCGCCCCCAAACCAGGCTTCAATGGCGATAAGTCCGGTGCACAAATTGTCTTCGGTCAGCTCCATGAGTATGAGGTTTCAACTCGGTCAGCTCACTTCAATGCGACGAAGCGGTCTGAGTTGGTTCCTCGGGAAGCTGCATCCGGGCTCACTCTGTTTCTTTTCTAATTATGCCTCATTAGCATTCTTTGTTGTTCTATTAAATTTAAGACACTTATTTTGAAACGGAGGGAGTACAATTCTTTCTGCAGGAAACTGAATGTGCTGAGAGAATGCGAGCAGGTTGACAACATAGAAAAATCACCAGAACAACAATTGCTTAGTTGTATTGTGCACAAGAAAATAATTTATGTTAGTTTCACCTCCCTATGCATAAGGCTCAGGAGTTCTTGACGTTCCTTGCTAATTGACTGCATGGGAAATAAGTCAACAAGCAGAAAGATCAGCAGCTAATTGACGGGTACCCGCACGGCAGGACACGCACATCGGTCACAGTCATGGTCAGCGTCTATAAACTGGTGATAAATGAATATAAAGGGCGCAACTCAAAATGCAATAAGACGAGTCACAGTGGAGAGTAACTTAGAGTAGTAACATGCATACGTTACCAGTCTATGTTACTACCTCCACAGTGGGTAGTATCATAGATTAGTATCATAGGTGGTCTCATTTATTGTCATGCATGACACATAGTAGCATCACATTTATTATGTTACGGTATCTACTCCCTCCGTCCGGGTTTATTAGGCCTAAAGACAACTTCTCTTAGACCAAGACACATAGTAATTTACTCACATTAATTCTTCTATTCCATTCCCAATGCACTTTCTCACATGCATGCAGCCAATGAAAAAGCAGGCATGAAGTGTATTAATTTTTGAGCCATGGCACCAACAACAATGACTTTCAATGCAACCAATGAAATGGTTGCATGCATGCACCTTTCCAAAGGGGGGCCTTATAAAAAGGGACAAGCTTGTGATGCTGAGGGGCCTAATAAACCCGGATGGAGGGAGTACCTATGTTACTATAACAATCTCTCTCTTCTTTAATTGCCTGCCACATAAGCATGTTTGCGAGTTCCAAGTGCATGATACTACTTATGTTACCCCCACTATGGCCAGCCTAACATATGTGTTGTGTCATGCATCACTTCATTTATTACGTTGTCGACTCATCTTTTCTTGATATGTGTGATGTTACAGTAACTAGCTATGTTACCACATGTCTCCTTTTTTTCATTAATTACATGCCACATCATTTATTTTGCCTAGATAAGTGTGATGTTAACACCTATGTTACTCCCACTGTGGTTAGTCTAAGTACCTTGTCTAGTTCGAGTGGTTAGAGTACGTCCAGACCAGTGGAGAACCCTATGCGCGAGGTCCCCGGTTCGAGGCCATTTCATTTTAATTATGCGTTTCTTCCTCTGTGACACTGACAAGTGGGCTCGTTTCCACCCTGCCCTACCCGCAAACGCGGGTTATAACGGCGGGAGACGGTGCACCGGCAGAATTGACAAAAGTGGACTAAAATGTTCTGTTAGGAAAGTTGAAGGACCATTTTTGTGGGGTTTTTTAGTTTTTGTATGATTTTGTTCCCACCACTACAAGCTTCTGTACTAATTGTGGTATTAACTCAATAATTAAAGACACATGTGTTGTAGAGGGGAAATACACTTGTGTTCCTGGTTGTATATGCACCCTATATGGGGATTTTTTTAATATTTTAATAAAAATTCAAAATAGGTAAGAACTATTTTGAAAAAAAAACTTGATTTACTTTTGCACTAGTATATAAATTAAAAAAACAAAAGTTGACTTTACAACAAAAAAGACAAAATTTATTTGCTATTATAGGTCGCTATTTACACTATTTTAGCCAAAAATTTATCTTTTTTAAAAGAAGTCAACGGGAGATTTTCTTTTTGTGGATTTTTTTCTCACGAGTATTTCAAAAATATTTTCAGGATTTTTTGACTTTTTGTTAAATTACTAAAAAAAATTCATATAGGGTGTAGATGTCCCCATAGACCACAAATCCGCCTCCTATTGTAGAGTCTCAAATTAGGCTTTCAGTAACCGAAGAACAGAAATCGAACAAAAAGACGAGCACAAAGGTGCAAAAACTCCACGAAAACGCTGCCGGGAAGAAGCTGGATTTGATGGCAACAAGAAAACTCTATCGGGAGAACTCATGGCTTCTTTGAATCACAGGATTAGAAAAACACAGGAATTCAAAAAATACAGGAATTTGACGGGATTGTAGGTGCAAAATAGAGGATTACAAAACAGAGGAAAATTGCAAGAATGGTCGTTTGGATGGAACACAAAAAAACATAGGAAAAGTGCCTTGATCCTACGCGAATCAGTGTAAAAAAGAGGATTAGCAGAGTTGGAATGTAATCTATAGGAATTTTGGAGGTGTCATTCCTTTGATCCCTCCCGAAAAAATTCATTCCTTTGATCCAAAGGGCTTCCTTAGGAAAAAACCAATGGATTGGAATCCTTCAATATTCCTATGAAAATCCTTCAATCGAAGAGGCCTTCAAATAAAAATAGTACAATTTCTCTAGCCAACCTCTTGGTTAACAGAACTTATGAGATGATAGTTACCCAAGGAAACATACTCACTGCGGCACTGCCACTAAGTAATCAAACAAATCTCGAGATAAAACAATTGCTTTGTAATATTTGGGCAGCAACTTCACAAGGGGTTGAAGAATCAACAAAATTTCTGCCTCCATTAACTCGTTAGAAATGACAACATTACTGGTCGGGTTTACATTCTCCGACGAGAAAGGTAGCAGTTACTCAAGCGGCGGGAGAGCTTGAGACGACGGTGCCGTGGTGCGGAGCTGGGGGCGTCGAGCGGATGGGAGATGGTGGGATGAGGAATGGAGAGCGACGAGAGAGAGAAGGGGATGAGTGGTGTGAGTATCTAGTTCGTTCGGGACGACTTCTGTTTTCTCCGAACGATATCGATCACTGACGTGGCTCTGGTCCCCTGCTTTAACATGCGTAATCTAATC
Organism: Aegilops umbellulata; assembly: GCA_032464435.1. Classification (NCBI taxonomy): domain Eukaryota; kingdom Viridiplantae; phylum Streptophyta; class Magnoliopsida; order Poales; family Poaceae; genus Aegilops; species Aegilops umbellulata. Next base: position 251,827,147 of record CP136056.1, read on the forward strand.
CAGCAGTGGAAAGGACGTTCGGACCGAAATGTTGAACATATAGTTTGTGCATGTATATTGTATAGCCCGCCCCACCTCCTAGTCATTGTATAATTGAGGTTGTGCCCCCTTTGTACTCCATATATACGTGCGCTATGCACCGATCAATATATCGTGAAGCATTGCCAAAACTCTCGTTTCCAACATGGTATCATACCTACGATCCTAACCCTAACCCTTGCCGTTGCCGCCGCGATCTAATCGCCGCCGCCGCCACCACCACCACCAACCGCCGCCCACGTGTGCCGCCGCCGCCCATGCTTCCGCCCACATCCCACCGTGCTGCCCCAAGCCGCGCCACCACCCCTTTGCCGCACCGCTTCCCCGCGTGCCGCCGCACCCCCATCCCCTCTTGGACTCATGGCCTCCCCCGGTTCCTCCGGCACCACCCGCAGCCACCGCACCAACCCGTTCGAAGGTCCCCACCCCATCGTCATCCACGATCTCAACATCCTCGCTCGTGTTCCCGTCGTTCTCGATCATCTCCCCTCCACCTACTATGCCTGGAAGACGTACTTCTCCCTTGTGTTCCGTGAGTACAACCTTAGGGATCACATCGATGGCTCCATGGATTCCTGCTTCATGGAGGACAATGAGGAGTGGACGTCCATCGACGCCACTCTCATCCGTTGGTTCTACACCACCATCTCGAAGGACCTCTTCCACACGGTGGTCTCCGCCGACGATGACGCTCACGCCGTTTGGACCAAGCTCAACGGCCTCTTCACCGGCAACGCGCTCCAACGCAAGGTTTTCTTGCACGGCGAGTTTTTTGGGTGCCAGGGGCTCGACTCGTCTGTTGACGATTATTGCATGCTCCTCAAGAAGCTTGTTGAGGAGCTCCGTGACCTTGGTGAGAAGGTCTCCAACGAGCTTCTTCTTAGCACCCTCATCGCCGGCCTGAACTACGACTTCGGGAACGCCGCCTCCAACATCCCTCTCATCACCAACCCAATGTTCCCTAAGATCATCGCGTACTTGAAGCTAGAGGACAGGAGGATGCAGATGTCGCGCACCCGGGACACCCACACGAACCTCACCGCCGGTACCCACGGTTGTGCGCCGCACACCGCCCCGGATCCCCACCGCGGCCCGCCTCGGGCCCCTTCCAGGGCCCGCCACCGCTTGGGTTTCCATACCCGCAGTCGCCGCAGGCCACCCCGCCGAGCAGCCGCAGCGCCGTGATGGCCGCCATGGCCGTGGTGGCCGCAAACAGCAGCAACAGCAGCAGCCGGCTGCACACGGCGGGTCGCCGCGCCATCAACAGCAGCAGCAACCGGCATCCTAGCAGGCCGTCCAGAACCCCTGGACGGGGGGTCGTTCACACGTACTCCATGCCTGTATCGCGCGCCCCCGTCCCCGGCTTCTTCGGCGCCCGCCCGGCCTATGATCAGGCGCTGCACGTGGCCCCTCAATCGTACCCGCCCGCGCCGCCCTACGGCCCCTCTGCGGCCTATGGGCTGCCCTCGGCCAGTGGGTTCGCGGCACCGCCGCCACAGCCGCTGCCGTCGGCCCCGGCCCTCCCGCCGGCGCCTTGGGACCCCGCGCTTCTAGCGGCCCTCCACACCGCCCCCACGCCGCAGCAGTACACTGACGGTGGCGACTGGTATATGGACACCGGAGCCATGGCTCACATGCCGCCAACCCCGGTAACCTTCTTACCGCTCACCCAGTTCACACCGCTGGTCGCATTACCGTGGGCGACGGTTCTTCCATGCCTACTACTCATGTCGGTCATGCTTTTTTTCCTTCTAACTCCATGCCATTATATCTTTCTAACATACACGTCTCTCCTGGCATCATTAAAAACCTTGTTTCCGTTCGTTCTCTTACATGTGAAAATCCTGTCACCGTTGAATTTGACATGTTTGGCTTTTCTGCTAAGGATGCCTGATACGTCTCCAACGTATCTATAATTTATGAAGTATTCATGCTATTATATTATCCGTTTAGGATGTTTATGGGCTTTATTAAACACTTCTATATTATTTTTGGGACTAACCTATTAACCTAGAGCCCAGTGCCAGTTCTTGTTTTTTCCCTTGTTTCAGTGTTTCGAAGAAAAGGAATATCAAACGGAGTCCAAACGGAATGAAACCTTCGGGAGAAGTTATTTTTGGAAAGAAAGCAATCCAGGATACTTGGAGTGCACGTCAGGGTATCAACATGGAGAGCACGAGGTAGGGGGGCGCCCACCCACCTGGGCGCGCCCTCCACCCTCGTGGGCCCCTCGTGGCTCCCCTTACCGACTTTTTTCGCCTATATATATCCATATACCCTAAAACCTTCGGGGAGCAGAATAGATCGGGAGTTCCAGCGCCGCAAGCCTCTATAGCCACCAAAAACCAATCGGGACCCTGTTCTGGCACCCTGCCGGAGGTGGGGAACCCTCCCCGGTGGCTATCTTCATCATCCCAGCGCTCTCTATGACGAGGAGGGAGTAGTTTACCCTCGGGGCTGAGGGTATGTACCAGTAGCTATGTGTTTGATCTCTCTCTCTCTCTCTCTCTCTCTCTCTCTCGTGTTCTTGAGGTGATACGATCTTGATGTATTGCGAGCTTTGCTATTATAGTTGGATCTTATGATGTTTCTCCCCCTCTACTCTCTTGTAATGGATTGAGTTTTCCCTTTGAAGTTATCTTATCAGATTGAGTCTTTAAGGATTTGAGAACACTTGATGTATGTCTTGCCGTGCTTATCTGTGGTGACAATGGGATATCAAGTGATCCACTTGATGTATGTTTTGGTGATCAACTTGCGGGTTCTGCCCATGAACCTATGCAAAGGGGTTGGCACACGTTTTCATCTTGACTCTCTGGTAGAAACTTTGGGGCACTCTCTGAAGTTCTTTGTGTTGGTTGAATAGATGAATCTGAGATTGTGTGATGCATATCGTGTAATCATGCCCACGGATACTTGAGGTGACATTGGAGTATCTAGGTGACATTAGGGTTTTGGTTGATTTGTGTCTTAAGGTGTTATTCTAGTACGAACTCTACGATAGATCGAACGGAAAGAATATCTTCGTGTTATTTTACTACGAACTCTTGAATAGATTGATCCGAAAGAATAACTTTGAGGTGGTTTCGTACCCTACCATAATCTCTTCGTTTGTTCTCCGCTATTAGTAACTTTGAAGTGACTCTTTGTTGCATGTTGAGGGATAGTTATATGATCCAATTATGTTATTATTGTTGAGAGAACTTGCACTAGTGAAAGTATGAACCCTAGGCCTTATTTCCTAGTATTGCAATACCGTTTGTGCTCACTTTTATCATTAGTTACCTTGCTGTTTTTATATTTTCCGGTTACAAAAACCTATATCTACCACCCATATTGCACTTGTATCACCATCTCTTCGCCGAACTAGTGTACCTATACAATTTACCATTGTATTGGGTGTGTTGGGGACACAAGAGACTCTTTGTTATTTGGTTGCAGGGTTGTTTCAGAGAGACCATCTTCAACCTACGCCTCCCACAGATTGATAAACCTTAGGTCATCCACTTGAGGGAAATTTGCTACTCTCCTACAAACCTCTGCACTTGGAGGCCCAACAACATCTACAAGAAGAAGGTTGCGTAGTAGACATCAAGCTCTTTTTTGGCGCAGTTGCCGGGGAGGTGAGTGCTTGAAGGTATATCTTTAGATCTTGCAATCGAATCTTTTTGTTTCTTGTTTTATCACTAGTTTAGTCTATAAAAGAAAACTAAAAAATGGAATTGAGTTTGCCTCATAGGCTTCATTTTTTTAATGTCTTTCGTGAAAATGATGGGAAGGAAAATTGTGCTCAAGTACTAGAAGAAGAATTACATAGAATGCTTGGCATAAAATATGTGAATGATGAGCATGATTGCAATGTTGTTAGTATGAATTCTTTGAATACCCATGATGCTAATGATATGCAAAGCCAGAAACTTGGGGATGCTATGTTTGATGAAGATGATATGTTTAGTCCCCCAAGTTTTGATGAGAAAATTTATTATGATGAAAGCATGCCTCCTATCTATGATGATTATTGTGATGACACATATGCTATTAAGAATAATGATAACCATGAAAATTGTCATCTTGATCTTAATTTTCAATCACATGATAGTTATTTTGTTGAGTTTGCTCCCACTACTATCGATGAGAATAAATTTGCTTACGTGGAGAGTAGGAAAATTTCTATGCAAGTAGATCATGAAAAGAATGCTTTAGGTGCTGGTTATACTGTTGAATTTATTCGTGATGCTACTGGAAATTATTATGAGGGAGGAACATATGTTTGTAGAAATTGCAATAATATCAAGTTTCCTCTCTATGTGCTTAAAGTTTTGAAGTTATGCTTGTTTTGCCTTCCTACGCTAGTTGATTATTGTTCCCATAAGTTGTTTGCTCACAAAATCCCTATGCATAGGAAGTGGGTTAGACTTAAATGTGCTAGTCATATTCTTCATGATGCTCTCTTTATGTTTCAATTCTTATCTTTTATGTGAGCATCATTGAAATCATCATGCCTAGCTAGGGGCGTTAAACGATAGCGCTTGTTGGGAGGAAACCCAATTTTATTTTAGTTTTTTTTCTTTTTGGTTCTGTTTAGTAATAAATAATCCATCTAGCTTCTGTTTAGATGTGGTTTTATGTTTAAATTAGTGTTTGTGCCAAAAGAACCTTTGGGAAGACTTGGGTGAAGTCTTTATGATCATGCTGTAAAAAACAGAAACTTTAGCGCTCACGAGATTAGCTAAAAAGTTTTACTGGAGAGTGCTATTTAGTTGATTCTTTTTGAACATGATTAGTAGACAAATCCCTCAGGCCCGTCAATTTATTTTAGGATTGTTTGAGTTCTATAAGTTTGCGTTAGTTACAGATTACTACAGACTGTTCTGTTTTTGACAGATTCTGTTTTTCGTGTGTTGTTTGCTTATTTTGAGGACTCTATGGCTAGTAAAATAGTTTATGAACCATAGAGAAGCTGGAATACAGTAGGTTTAACACCAATATAAATAAAGAATGATTTCATTACAGTACCTTTAAGTGGTGTTTTTTTTTCTTTCGCTAACGGAGATTACGAGTTTTCTGTTGAGTTTTGTGTTGTGAAGTTTTCAAGTTTTGGGTAAAGATTCGATGGACTATGGAATAAGGAGTGGCAAGAGCCTAAGCTTGGGGAGGCACAAGGCACCCCAAGGTAATATTCAAGGATAACCAAGCGTCTAAGCTTGGGGATGCCCCGGAAGGCATCCTGTAGGATCGGAAGTATGTCTAGAGGGGGGTGATTAGACTACTTGACCAAATAAAAACTTAACCTTTTCCCAATTTTAGTTCTTGGCAGATTTTAGCAACTTTAGGACAAGTCAAGCAATCATCACACAATTCAAGCAAGCATGCAAAGAGTATATAGGCAGCGGAAAGTAAAGCATGCAACTTGCAAGAATGTAAAGGGAAGGGTTTGGAGAATTCAAACGCTATTGGAGACACGGATGTTTTTCCCGTGGTTCGGATAGGTGGTGCTATCCTACATCCACGTTAGTGGAGACTTCAACCCACAAAGGGTAACGGTTGCGCGAGTCCACGGAGGGCTCCACCCACGAAGGGTCCACGAAGTAGCAACCTTGTCTATCCCACCATGGCCATCGCCCACGAAGGACTTGCCTCACTAGCGGTAGATCTTCACAAAGTAGGCGATCTCCTTGCCCTTACAAACTCCTTGGTTCAACTCCACAGTCTTGTCAGAGGCTCCCAAGTGACACCTAGCCAATCTAGGAGACACCACTCTCCAAGAAGTAACAAATGGTGTGTTGATGATGAACTCCTTGCTCTTGTGCTTCAAATGATAGTCTCCCCAACACTCAACTCTCTCTCACAGGATTTGGATTTGGTGGAAAGAAGATTTGAGTGGAAAGCAACTTGGGGAAGGCTAGAGATCAAGATTCATATGGTAGGAATGGAATATCTTGGTCTCAACACATGAGTAGGTGGTTCTCTCTCAGAACATATGAGTTGGAAGTGTAGATGTGTTCTGATGGCTCTCTCCACGAATGAAGAGGAGGTGGAGGGGTATATATAGCCTCCACTTAAAATCCAACCGTTACACACAATTTACCAATCTCGGTGGGACCGAATCAACAAACTCGGTCAGACCGAAAAGATAAACCTAGTGACCGTTAGAGTTTTTCGGTGGGACTGACATGCATCTCGGTAGGACCGATATGGTTAGGGTTTGGGCATAACGTAATCTCGGTGAGACCGATTACACAAACTCGGTGAGACCGATTTGGTAATTAGCTAACCAGAGAGTTGGTCAGGCAAACTCGGTGGGACCGATTTGCTCTTTCGGTGAGTCCGAAAAGTTACAAAAGGGAAACAGAGAGTTTGCATTGCAATCTCGGTGGGACCGATCCGCTCTTTTGGTGAGACCGAAAAGTTACGAAAAGGAAACAGAGAGATTGCAATCCCATCTCGGTGAGACCGAGATCCCTATCGGTGAAACCGATTTGCTAGGGTTTTGGCAGTGGCTTATGACATATGAAGACTCGGTGGTGCCGGATAGAAAGAATCGGTATGACCGAGTTTGGCTTAGGGTTTAGGTCATATGTGGATATGGGAAAGTAGTTGAGGATTTTGGAGCATATCATTAAGCACATAAGGCAAAGAGCTCATTAAGCAACACCTCATCCCTCCTTGATAGTATTGGCTTTTCCTATGGACTCAATGTGATCTTGGATCACTAAAATGTAAAATGAAGAGTCTTGAGCTTTTGAGCTCGAGCCAATCCTTTGTCCTTAGTATTTTGAGGGTTCCACTTTCACCATTCATGCCATGCCAATCATTGAGCTTTCATGAAATAGTTATCTTGGAATATCATTAGCTCAATGAGCTACATGTTGTTATGAATTACCAAAACCACCTAGGGATAGTTGCACTCTCAATCTCCCCCTTTTTGGTAATTGATGACAACATATAGATCAAAGCTTCGACAAATGATAATAAGAATGAATTACATCGTCGCTTTGAGAAGTATGTGATAAGTATGAGCTCCCCCTAAATTTGTGCATATTTAAAATTTGCTTTGGACTGCAAATGCACAAGAAGTTAGAATTATGGGTTACTCTTCCATGTCACATACATCTTGGTGGAGCGCTCAAAATGATTAATAATGAAATACATGCACTCATCACCAAGGAAAAATGAATGACCACATAAGTTAGATAAGATATATCAAGCATGCATAAGTGTAGCTTATGATCAAACACATGATCATCAATGTCTCACAAGCATATCAAAGTAACTCAACCAAAAGCAAACAATGTTTGAAAAACCACCAAATAAAGAAAGAGAGAATAAAAGCAACACTCTCTCTCGAAGCCTATGATCTATACATTTTTCTCCCCCTTTGGCAACAAGTTACCAAAAAGTTCCTAGGAAATGCATAGTGCTAGATCGACACTCAGGCTTGATCTTCAGGTGGTGGTGGAGTCTGGATCACTCCAAGGACGAAGGCTTCCGTAGATGCTGTTGGAGTTGGAGCTGAAGTGGATGCTGGAGCAGGTTGGGTTGGTGTTGCGGCTGGTGCTGAGGTGGTTGCTCTTGTGTCAGGAACTGGCACTGCAGACGACCTTGGACCTCGTGGCACTCTGACAAATGCATCTGTGGTTGTCTTCCCTCTCCTCTCCTGCATGTCATCTTGGAGTTGCTCCACTGCAGTCTAAATCTCTGTCACCTTGATATCCAAGTCATAGAACCTCTGTTCTACGATTCTCTCTAAGCTTGCCTGGTTCTGAGTTAGGTTGGCCAAACCTTTCTCAATCCGCAGGGTGGATGCAATCAGGTAACTAAGCTGCTCTTGCTTGGTTTTCAAGAAGTATTCATATGCCTCCTCTTGAGTTGGCATCCTTGCAGCTTTGTCCTTCCTTGCCTTCTCCTTCTGTGCTTGTGCATGGGCTGAAGATGGTTCATATTTGTTCATCACAACCTCATTGTCTTCAAAATCAGGATGAATAGGCAGATGTTCCTTATCCAAAAGATATATGCCAGTGCCCATCTTGAAGTTGATCAGTTCCTGGATCTGAGGGGCATATCGACAACTCCTCTTCTGGTCTGATGCAGTCCTCTTGATTGTTTCTATCATAAGGCTCATGACTTTGAACTTCTGAGGCACATCAAGGATATGAAGCAAATTGATTGCATGGCCTCTGATCATCTTGTGATCACCTGACTTGGGCAACAGAGTGTGCCTTAAGATCCAATTGATGGTTGGCAATCCTGACAGAAGATAGTGTACAGATCCATACTTGAAAGTTTCAAGTGCCTTGTCACGGATCTCTTTGTAGATGTTGATCATGGAGTTGTGGTCCATCTTCTTCTTGGAATAGACATTCAAGTCATCTTCATTTTCCTCTGGGGCATTGATCAACTTTGCCCATTCCTCAACAGTTGAGTGGTACCTTGTACCTTCAGACATCCATGTGATCCTTCCATCTGGGTAAAAGTGTGCTGTGGAGTAGAACTGCATGATAAGCTCTTCATTCCACTTTGTGAGCTTCTGCCCAACAAAGTCAGCTACTCCACATGCCTTGAAGCTGTCCTGCACTCCAGGGTAGTGCTCTTCGTTGTCCTTGATGTATTGTCAATCGACCCATCTCATGTCACATACAATGGGCTTCTTGTCTAACAAGACTGTCTCATAGAAGTCCCGTTGTTCCTTAGTATGGAACCTGTAGTCTACAGCAGTCCTTCTCCTGGTAGCATAGGGATCCTCTTCTCTCCATTTTCTCAATCCAGAGTCTCTCCTGATTTTCATATCCTCAGCCACAGGATGAGCATCATTGTGGTCTGGGATCTTGGGCTTCAACTTTCTCAGCACTTGGCCTTCCTCTTCTTCTGCAGGTTCAGGCACTGGGGCCTTGTTTTTCTCAGCAGCTGGGATGCTCCTAGTATTCCTCTTTGGTTTTGGCTTTTTTTACTATAAACAGTAGGGTAAACACCCCACTGCAATCTTTGGTTTTGGCTTTGGAGCTGGCTTGGCCTTGGAAGCAGACTTGGGGGCTTCCTTTGGCTTAGATGCAGCTGCTCCTGATCTAATGGCATCACCCATCAGCTTGGGTGCCTTAGGTGCTGGTGAAGCACCTTCCTCTTCCTCTTCTTCTTCTTCATCAGAAGAATGCTGTTCAAATTCAACCATGGGATCTACTTTCTTGCACCATCTGCCTCTTTTCCTTTCTTTCTTTGTTTCAGCTGCAACTGGCTCTTTGGGTGCAGGCTTCTCAGGAAACTTTGTTGAGGCTCTGGCCTTTGGCATGGGCTGCCTGCCTGCTGGCCTTTTGACCTTTAAGCCTGGCTTGTTGGCTGCAGCTGAGCCATATTCTTTCTTGAGCACAAATCTCTTGGAAGTTGCCTCTTCCTCTGCCACATAATCTTCATCCTCTGAGTCTGAAGTTCTCTTCTTTCTCTGTCTTGTGGCAGCTTTTGGCAGATTGCTAGGGGTGCTCCTGCTGCCATCATCGGAGGAACTGGAGGGACTAGTGCCCTCACTCATGTGCACAAGCTGCTCTGACTGATTCTGACTATCACTTTGATCTGACATGATGAACAAGCTGACTGCTGACTGCTGACCCCTGTGAATAGTTTATAGATGAGGTAGAGTGGATGAGCATCACAAAATGCAGAGATTTTTGCAAAAAGAATGATTCAAAAACTTAGTTTTAGTTTCCCACAGAAAGCATCTCGGATCTACCGATTTTTAAACTCGGTGATACCGAAGCAGTTTTTGGAACCTAAACAAGTGAACTAAGTCAGACCGAGTCACAGTTCGGTGGCACCAAGACTGCTAGGGTTTCACAAAGTTCAAAAATCGGTCACACCGATTAGTTACACTCGGTCAGACTGAGTTTCACTTGTGCAATGGCATAGGCCAAATCGGTGGGACCGAGTTTTTCAACTCGGTGGGTCCGAGATGGTTTCGGCGGAAACCTAACACTAAAATTTTCGAATCAAAACTAATCTACAAGTTCTTTGACTGGATAGAAGTTTATCAAACGTGGCAAGAATCATTATGATCACAATGTGCTAGGAATCGGATTGGGGAATAGCACAAAGATCGAGTTCGTACCCTATTTCGGCGGAGACTCGCTGCGGCGGCAACGGCGGGGTTGATTCCCGTTGACGGCGACGGAGACCAGCGACTGCAGGCTGCTGGCGGCGAGGAGACGATCCGGAGACCACGTCGGCAGAGCGAGCTATGGCGCGGGCGAAGAGGTTCGGAGAAATTTCCAAAATTTTGCCCGTGTCTATATATAGCCCGACCCTGTCGGCGTGACCGAGTGGAACAACTCGGTGGCACCGAGATGCAAAACTGTGTACAATTATTGCAACTCGGTGTGACCGAATAGTTCAAATCGGTTGCACCGAGATTAAAAACTTAGATCAACTTGATGATCTCGGTAAGACCGGAAGTGGGATATCGGTCAGACCGAAAATCACAAAGAGGTTTTGGAAGTTTAAGTCTATGACGAATCGGGGACTCCAAGTGCTCCTCACACAGAGTGGTTCGAATCTGACTTGATCAATTTTGTGATGTAGCATGAATAGAGTTTGAGACGAGAAAAGCATAGATAGCTAGAGGAGGTTCTTAGGCATTCTTGTCCATCCACTTGGCAAATGAAAAATAAAGCCAAACAATCAAAACAACAAGTGGATGTCCTCGAATGAGTAAAACATGCAACCAACATGCTCACACAATAAAATGGCAATGGAAATATGTGACAAAACATGCACAGCCAATTCTAGCATCTATCAAGCAATTGGCGATGACTAGGTCATCTATATATGAGTATATTGACTTAGGAGTCAAATGAGAACATTTGATCATAGGTCATACTCATTGTTTAAGCTCAAGTGGGGTTACCACTTTTACATAAAGCATTATTGTGTTCACATCATTAGAGTCGCTTTAGCTCAAGTCTTAGAGTAAAGCTCCCCCTAGATGTGATATCCCCCCTGAAGAGGGATGAACTAACCTTGGGTTTTGTCGATGATGACTTCATGTAGATGTTGAAGATGTGGATGCTCAATGTTGATGTAGATCACTTGGAGATATCCTTTTGAGTGAATTGCACTTTCAATACCTACATGGGTTAGTCCCACAAGGAACAAGCAAGTATATCCATAGACATAGAGTGATGCACAAACAAGATGATGTCTATGAAAGATTTTAGGTTACCTTGTCCTTTGACTTACCAACAAGAGGGTTTGTGACTCCTTGAACTAGTGCAAGATGTGGAAGTTGATTGCACTTGTTCTTGCCAAAATGATAAGAGTGAAGTTTGTTGGCGGAATCACCCTCAAGAACTCTCTAGTTCTTCTTCTTTTGGATCCACACCATCTTGATGGGAATCCTTGGAGTTGTATTCGTACTTGATGAAGTGGAACTTGATGTAGTCTTGGGAATCCACTTGACTAAGGTCTTAGGAGCTTCTTCAAATGCATCTATTTCCTCTTGAAGCTTGTCCTTGCCTTTTTGCTTGTAGTCCTGTGGTGGAAGATCATCTTGAGTTTGTGTCCCCTTGAAAGAAGTTGGGTCATACTTCTCTTGTTGAGGAACAAACTTTGTCTTGGGGTATTGATCTTCTTCCCACTCAACTCCATTGGCATTGAACTTTCATTCAAAACCAACACCTTGATTCTTCCGGTGCCATCCTTGCTTGCGTACAATCTCCTCGAATTGCTTACTTCCGGCAAGGCTTTTGTACACTCCTTTCTCTATGATTTCCTTCAATATGCTATTTTCTTGCTCAAGTGTAACTTGGCTAAGAGAATCATTAGTGGAATCAAGAGAATTACTAGAAGCAACAATATTGGATTTAACATGATCATTGTTACTACTAGAAGAAGAATCTTTCTTGTTCTTGTTACTAGGCTTGACTTGAGGCATGTAAGTGGATAAGAGTAAACGTTTGGCAATGTAAGAAGAACTTTTCTTGCGGAGATCATCATTGATTGCCTTTAAAAGCTCATGCTCTTGCTCAAGATTGAGCTTTTCAAAGCGTAACTTCTCATGAGCCCTTAAAAGTTCTCGATGATCTTCGAAGATAGTTTCATGAGCTAACTTAAGAGTGTTTAGTTCTTTAGTTAGAGCCTCAATTTTCTCCTTATCATTGTCATTCGTTTTAGCATGATTAATTGACGTTTCATCATAGGATTCATCACTAGAGTTGTCAACAAGTAAATCATCATCGCCTAACAAGTCATCTTCATCACTATTAAAATCTACATACTCAGGATGAGTTACCTTAGGACCTTTGGCCATGAAACATCTTCCAATTCCTTCATTTGGTGAATCAAATATGTCGTAGGAGTTGGTTGACACAAGTGCTAGACCGGCAACACCTTCATCTTGAGTATATTCGGAGTCGGAGTGATAACTTCTCTCGGAGTGGTTGTCGGAGTCGGAACCGGATACCCATTCTCCAACATGAGCTTGATGTCTTCGTTTTGTGTAGCTCCTTGATGATTTTTCCTTCCTTCCCGAATCCTTGCTTCTCCGTGAGTATCTTCGTGCATAACAATCATCTCTACTCCTTCACTCTCGTGATGGTGAATCCTCTCTTTTGCTTCTTCTTTTTGGAGAATCTTCTCTTCTTTTGTAGGGAGCCGTACACTCATTGGAATAGTGTCCGGGTCTTCCACAATTGTAGCACTTTCGCTCTCGACTAGGAGATCTTTTGTCATTGTAGGACCTTGACTTGGAGCTTCTATCTTTGCTTTTACTCTTGTAGAACTTGTTGAAGTTCTTCACCATTAAGCTCAGTTCTTCATTGAAGTTTTGTTTCTCACTTCATGATGTGGGGGCTTCACATGAGGCTTTGTAAGCACCACTTGATTTGTTGTGAAGTTCCTCTTTATCCTTGAGTGACATCTCATGAGCAACAATTCTTCCAATGACTTCCGTTGGCTTGAGATCTTTGTAATTGGGCATCATTTGGATCAATGTGCACACGGTATCATATTTTCCATCCAAGGCTCTTAGGATCTTCTTGATGATGAATCTGTCGGTCATCTCTTCACTCCCTAAGCCGGCAATCTCATTTGTGATGAGAGCAAGCCTAGAGTACATTTCAGCGACACCTTCACCATCCTTCATTTTCAACTTGTCAAGTTGACTTTGAAGCACATCCAATTTGGATTCCTTGACGGAGTCGGTACCCTCGTGCATATCAATCAAAGTATCCCAAATTTCCTTTGCATTCTCAAGACGGCTGATTTTGTTGAATTCTTCGGGGCACAATCCGTTGAAGAGAATATCACAAGCTTGAGCGTTGTATTGTAGCACCTTCAACTCATCCGCGGTAGCTTCACAGTTTGGTTCTTTCCCATCGAAGAAGTCACCTTGCAAACCAACACACACAATAGCCCAAACGGCGGGGTTATGTCCAAGAATATGCATTTTCATTTTACGCTTCCAACTAGCAAAGTTAGTACCATCAAAGTAAGGACCTCTACGCTGATAATTTCCCTCACTAGACTCCATACTCTCCTAGGTTGTGAAACCAAGGCTATGACCACCAAAAGCTATGGAAATCAAAGCAAATGGAGACCAAAGCTCTGATACCACTTGTAGGATCGGAAGTATGTCTAGAGGGGGGTGATTAGACTACTTGACCAAATAAAAACTTAACCTTTTCCCAATTTTAGTTCTTGGCAGATTTTAGCAACTTTAGGACAAGTCAAGCAATCATCACACAATTCAAGCAAGCATGCAAAGAGTATATAGGCAGCGGAAAGTAAAGCATGCAACTTGCAAGAATGTAAAGGGAAGGGTTTGGAGAATTCAAACGCTATTGGAGACACGGATGTTTTTCCCGTGGTTCGGATAGGTGGTGCTATCCTACATCCACGTTAGTGGAGACTTCAACCCACGAAGGGTAACGGTTGCGCGATTCCACGGAGGGCTCCACCCACGAAGGGTCCATGAAGTAGCAACCTTGTCTATCCCACCATGGCCATCGCCCACGAAGGACTTGCCTCACTAGCGGTAGATCTTCACGAAGTAGGCGATCTCCTTGCCCTTACAAACTCCTTGGTTCAACTCCACAGTCTTGTCGGAGGCTCCCAAGTGACACCTAGCCAATCTAGGAGACACCACTCTCCAAGAAGTAACAAATGGTGTGTTGATGATGAACTCCTTGCTCTTGTGCTTCAAATGATAGTCTCCCCAACACTCAACTCTCTCTCACAGGATTTGGATTTGGTGGAAAGAAGATTTGAGTGGAAAGCAACTTGGGGAAGGCTAGAGATCAAGATTCATATGGTAGGAATGGAATATCTTGGTCTCAACACATGAGTAGGTGGTTCTCTCTCAGAACATATGAGTTGGAAGTGTAGATGTGTTCTGATGGCTCTCTCCACGAATGAAGAGGAGGTGGAGGGGTATATATAGCCTCCACTTAAAATCCAACCGTTACACACAATTTACCAATCTCGGTGGGACCGAATCAACAAACTCGGTCGGACCGAAAAGATAAACCTAGTGACCGTTAGAGTTTTTCGGTGGGACTGACATACATCTCGGTAGGACCGATATGGTTAGGGTTTGGGCATAACGTAATCTCGGTGAGACCGATTACACAAACTCGGTGAGACCGATTGCGTAATTAGCTAACCAGAGAGTTGGTCAGGAAACTCGGTGGGACCGATTTGCTCTTTCGGTGAGACCGAAAAGTTACAAAAGGGAAACAGAGAGTTTGCATTGCAATCTCGGTGGGACCGATCCGCTCTTCCGGTGAGACCGAAAAGTTACGAAAAGGAAATAGAGAGATTGCAATCCCATCTCGGTGAGACCGAGATCCCTATCGGTGAAACCGATTTGCTAGGGTTTTGACAGTGGCTTATGACATATGAAGACTCGGTGGCGCCGGATAGAAAGAATCGGTATGACCGAGTTTGGCTTAGGGTTTAGGTCATATGTGGATATGGGAAAGTAGTTGAGGATTTTGGAGCATATCATTAAGCACATAAGACAAAGAGCTCATTAAGCAACACCTCATCCCTCCTTGATAGTATTGGCTTTTCCTATGGACTCAATGTGATCTTGGATCACTAAAATGTAAAATGAAGAGTCTTGAGCTTTTGAGCTTGAGCCAATCCTTTGTCCTTAGTATTTTGAGGGTTCCACTTTCACCATTCATGCCATGCCAATCATTGAGCTTTCCTGAAATAGTTATCTTGGAATATCATTAGCTCAATGAGCTATATGTTGTTATGAATTACCAAAACCACCTAGGGATAGTTGCACTTTCACATCCCCTCTTTCGTCTTCGTTCATCGGTAACTTTACTTGGAGCTATATTTTTATTCACCACATGATATGTGTTTTGCTTGGAGCATCATTTTATTTTCTTTAGCTTTGCTTGTTGTTTGAATGAAATATCAAGATATGCAATTCTTAAATGAGAGAGAGTCTTCACATAGCTACATAATTATTTGACTACTCATTGATCTTCACTTATATCTTTTTGGAGTACTTTGTCATTTACTCGTGTGCTTCACTAATATCCTATGAGTAAATGGTTGAATGATTTGAATGTCATAAATCTGAAATTTTATATGTTTCATATGCCTTTCCCATGGGGAGTAATGCCTTCACATATAAGAAGCAGAGGTGGGAAAATTATTGAAGGTTAGCAAACATTGTATTGGTCACTTGAACAATTCATGAAAGAATATTGGAGGAAGAGATATTTCACATATAAATATACTATCTTGGACATAATCTATGATTGTGAGCCCCATTATTATTTTCAAACCTGAGCAAATTAGTTGAAGTTGGACAAGGAAGACAACATAATGAGTTATGCTTGGGTATATGTATAGAAGTTATATTGTTATGGATCCTCTAACATGTGGTTCTTGCTATTTAGAATCCTTTGCTAGCCAAAATATCTGTACTAAGCGGGAATACTGATTGTGCATCCAAATTCCTTGAACCAAGTTTATTCCATGAGTGTCCACCATATCTACCTATATGCGGTATTTACCTGCCGTTCCAAGTAAATTTGCATGTGCCAAACTCTAAACCTTCAAATAATAATCTGTTTTGTATGTCCAAATCGCTCATGTAGCGACTAGGGGCTGTCAGTATATTCCATGCTAGGTGGGTTATTCTCACGATGAGTGGACTCCGCTCATCATTCACAAGAAAATGGCTGGTAACTAGGATGCCCAGTCCTATGATCAAAAGATCAAAAAACAAATTCGCAAATAATTTAAACAAACTCCCCCAGGATTGTTGATAGTTGGACGACACCCGTTGTTTTGGACAAGCCGTGGAGTGTGATTGTTGGTGGAGGGGGAGTAAAATCTTTACCTTTCTGTTTGGGAACTGCCTATAATGTATCTAGTATGGAAGATATTGGGAACTCTTGGTCGTTATGTTGACAATGAAAGCATACCTCTCTAAATTATTTTCATCTCTGTTTTTGCTTCGAACTCTGGCACCTCTGCAAATCCCTGCTTCCCTCTACGAAGGGCCCATCTTTTACTTTTATGCAAGAGTCAGTAGTATTCCTTCTCATTCCAACCTACTCTTTAGTTGGCAAGCATCATGTGATGGAAAGATCTAAGCATATATGGCCATTCAAATATATTTGATCATGAATTATTATTGTTGACAATTATCTACATGATAAATAAGTTGCGAGGCAAAACATTAAGCCCCTATCTTTCTCTGTGTTCGATGGATGCTATTTGTTCTAAAAATATGCTTTGAGTAGTAGCAATCATGGAAGACTATATGATAGTTGAGTATGTGGGATTTGCTAAATCAAAGCTCTTACATAGACCCTTCCTGAAAATAAGATGAATTGCAATTGTTTGATGACTGAGAACTATTTGTTAGTTTTCAAGAAAGTTTATGATCTATACTTTAACATGTGAATAGCTTGTTACTTGATCATGAGAAGCTTTATGATATGAGCTACTGTTATGACATATAATGATGCTAGAAAAGGTGATTGAAATTATCATTGATCAAACTTGTGCACCAGCTAGCATTCACACTTCATAAATTATTTCTTTTATCATTTACCTACTCGAGGACGAGCAGGAATTAAGCTTGGGGATGCTGATACGTCTCCAACGTATCTATAATTTATGAAGTATTCATGCTATTGTATTATCTGTTTTGGATGTTTATGGGCTTTATTAAACACTTTTATATTATTTTTGGGACTAACCTATTAACCCAGAGCCCAGTGCCAGTTCCTGTTTTTTCCCTTGTTTCAGTGTTTCGAAGAAAAGGAATATCAAACGGTGTCCAAACGGAATGAAACGTTCGAGAGAAGTTATTTCTAGAAAGAAAGCAATCTAGGAGACTTGGAGTGCACGCCAGGGGATCAACGAGGAGAGCACGAGACAGGGGGCGCCCACCCCCTGGGCGCGCCCTCCACCCTCATGGGCCCCTCGTGGCTCCCCTTACCGACTTCTTTCGCCTATATATATCCATATACCCTAAAACCTTCGGGGAGCAGAATAGATCGGGAGTTCTGCCGCCGCAAGCCTCTGTAGCCACCAAAAACCAATCGGGACCCAGTTCCGGCACCCTGCCGGAGGGGGGGAACACCTCACCGGTGGCCATCTTCATCATCCCGGCGCTCTCTATGACGAGGAGGGAGTAGTTCACCCTCGGGGTTGAGGGTATGTACCAGTAGCTATGTGTTTGATCTCTCTCTCTCTCTCTCTCTCTCTCTCTCTCGTGTTCTTGAGGTGATACGATTGAGGGAGTCCTGGATTAGGGGGTATCCGGACAGCCGGACTATAACCTTTGGCCGGATTGTTGGACTATGAAGATACAAGATTGAAGACTTCGCCCCGTGTCCGGATAAGACTCTCCTTGGCGTGGAAGGCAAGCTTGGCAATACGAATATGTAGATCTCCTTCCTTGTAACCGACTCTGTGTAACCCTAGCCCCCTCCGGTGTCTATATAAGCCGGAGGGTTTAGTCCGTAGGACAACAACAATCATACCATAGGCTAGCTTCTAGGTTTTAGCCTCTCTGATCTCGTGGTAGATCAACTCTTATACTACTGATATCATAAATATTAATCAAGCAGGAGTAGGGTTTTACCTAGGGCCCGAACCTGGGTAAAAACATAGTGTCCCTTATCTCCTGTTACCATCCGCCTAGACGCACAATTAGGGACCCCCTACCCGAGATCCGCCGGTTTTGACACCGACATTGGTGCTTTCATTGAGAGTTCCTCTGTGTCGTCATATTTAGGCTTGATGGCTCCGTCGATCATCAACAGCGATGCAGTCCAGGGTGAGACTTTTCTCCTCGGACAGATCTTTGTGTTCGGCGGCTTCGCACTGCGGGCCAACTCGCTTGGCCATCTGGAGCAGATCGAGAGTTACGCCCCTGGCCATCAGGTCAGGTTTGGTAGCTTAAACTACACGGCCGACATCCACGGAGACTTGATCTTCGACGGATTCGAGCCCCAGCCGAATGCGCCGCACTGTCACGATGGGCATGATTTAGCTCTACCGCCGAACAGTGTCCTAGAGACCGCACCTGCAACCGCCCCGACCTTCAATTCGGAGCCAATTGCGTCATCCGTGGGCGGGTGGTTAGACCCCGCGACGGAGGCAGCAGCCTCAACGGCGATCGAGCCGAACACCAGCCTTACCCATCATGAGGCCCGTGACTCCACATCGCCGGACTCTCCTCCGGACTCTGAACCACCCGCGCCCCTACCAATCGAATCGATTGGGCGCCGATCATGGAGTTCACCGCCGCGGATATCTTTCAGCACTCGCCCTTTGGCGACATACTGGATTCACTAAGGTCTCTCTCCTTGTCAGGAGAGTCCTGGCCGGATTATGACCGGCAGGATTGGGATGCGGACGACAAAGAAATTCAACGCCCACTCTCCACCCACTATGTAGCCACTTTTGATGATTTGACCGACATGCTCGACTTTGACTCTGAAGACATCGACGGTATGGACGACGATGTTGGAGACGAACAGGAACCACCGCCCACAGGGCAATGGACAGCCACCTCATCATATGACATATATATGGTGGAGACACCCAAAGAGGGCAATGGCGACGGAACAGGGGAGGATGACCCCTCCAAGAAGCAACCTAGGCGCCGGCGTCAGCGGCACCGCTCTAAGTCTCGCCAAAGCAAAAACAGTGATACCGGCACAGGAGATAATAACACTCCGGATAGTGCCGAAGACAACCCCCTCCAGGAAGATTCAGCGCAGGAGGATGAAGAAGCCAGCCCTCCTGGGAGAGCGGCAGATAGAGAGGTAGAGGATGATAATTACATGCCTCCCTCCGAAGACGAGGCAAGCCTCGACGACGACGAATTTGTCATGCCTGAGGATCCCGTCGAGCAAGAGCGCTTCAAGCGCCGGCTTATAGCCACGGCAAATAGCCTTAAGAAAAAGCAGCAGCAGCTTAGAGCTGATCAAGACATGCTAGTTGACAGATGGACTGAAGTCCTTGCGGCCGAGAAATATGAACTCGAACGCCCCTCCAAGAGCTACCCAAAGCGCAGATTGCTCCCCCGATTAGAGGAGGAAGCATTAAAACCTACATCTCCAGCATATGACGCGGCTGATCGGCCACCTCGTGGCCGCGACAGAGAGGCTTCTCGACCCACAGTTCAAGCCGCACCCCGGCGCCACTCAAAAAATACCAAGGCACGGGGAAATGCGCTAGACCTGCGAGACATATTGGAGGACAAAGCAAAGCAAGCAAGATTGATCTACGGATCACGAGGGCGCCCCACCACACGAGACGATAACCGTCACGCCGGATACTGTAAAAGTAAATCCGGCCGGGCCGAACACAGCAGACAAAGCTCACTTGAGCTGCGTCGTGATATAGCCCAGTACAGAGGCGCCACACATCCGCTATGCTTCACGGATGAAGTAATAGATCATCAAATCCTAGGAGGTTTCAAACCCGTGAATATCGAATCATACGATGGTACGACAGATCCCGCAGTATGGATTGAGGACTATCTCCTTCATATCCACATGGCCCGTGGCGACGATATACACGCCATCAAATACCTCCCACTCAAGCTTAAAGGACCTGCTCGACATTGGCTCAACAGCTTGCCAACAGAATCCATCAGTTGTTGGGAAGATCTGGAAGCCGCATTCCTCGACAACTTCTAGGGCACTTATGTGCGACTACCAGTGTGACGCCCCCGATTCAATTGTACACTAATCATGCGCGCAAATGTGTACGATCAAGATCAGGGACTCACGGGAAGATATCACAACACAACTCTAAAACATAAATAAGTCATATAGGCATCATAATACAAGCCAGGGGCCTCGAGGGCTCGAATATAAGTGCTCGATCATAGACGAGTCAGCAGAAGCAACAATATCTGAGTACAGACATAAGTTAAACAAGTTGCCATAAGATGGCTAGCACAACTAGGATACAGATCGAACGAGGCGCAGGCCTCCTGCCTGGGATCCTCCTAACTACTCCTGGTTGTCGTCAGCGGGCTGCACGTAGTAGTAGGCACCTCCGGTGTAGTAGGAGTCGTCGTTGACGGTGGCGTCGGGCTCCTAGACTCCATCGTCTGGTCGCAGCAATCGGGTAGAGAAATGGGGAAAAGGGGGAACAAGGCAACCGTGAGTACTCATCCAAAGTACTCGCACGCAAGGAGTTACACTACATATGCATGGATATATGTGTAAAGGGCCATATCAGTGGACTGAACTGCAAAATGCCAGAATAAGAGGGGGATAGCTAATCCTGTCGAGGACTACGCTTCTGGCAGCCTCCGTCTTGCAGCATGTAGAAGAGAGTAGAGTGAAGTCCTCCAAGTAGCATCGCATAGCATAACCCTACCCGGCGATCCCCTCCTTGTCGCCCTGTTAGAGAGCGACCACCGTGTTGTATCTGGCACTTGGAAGGGTGTGTTTTATTAAGTATCCGGTTCTAGTTGTCATAAGGTCAAGGTACAACTCCAAGTGGTCCTGTTACCGAAGATCACGGCTATTTGAATAGATTAAATTCCCTGCAGAGGTGTGCCACATTACCCGACACGCTCGGTCCCATTTGGCCGGACACACTTTCCTGGGTCATGCCCAGCCGCGGAAGATCAACACGTCGCAGCCCCACCTAGGCACAACAGAGAGGTCTAAACCTAAGCGCACAAGGGTCTGGGCCCATCGCCCATAGCACACATGCACGTTGCGAATGCGGCCGGAAGCATACCTAGCAACCTCGAGTACAACGGAAGTCACGTTACACGGTCCAATCTGGCGCGCGCCACTCAGTCGCTAACGTCACGAAGTGCTTCGGCTGATACCACGACGCCGGTTGCCCATATCTTATCCCACGTAGCAGTTAGTGCGTATAAGGTCAACGACCCAACTTAGATCAAATACCAAGATCTCGTTAAGCGTGTTAAGTATTCGCGAATGCCGACCAGGGCCAGGCCCACCTCTCGCCTAGGTGGTCTCAACCTGCCCTGTCGCTCCGCCACAAAGATCCACACAGAGGGTCGTCGGGACAAAGGTCCTTTCAGCCCCCAATCTGTGAATCACTCGCGGGTGCTCCACGAGCCGACCCGACTTTAGTCACCACATGTATCATGTATAAAGTATATAGTATATACCCGTGATCACCTCCCAAGTGATCACGGCCCGATAGTATAGCATAGCAGACGGACAAGAATGTAGGGCCACAGATGGAATACTAGCATCCTATACTAAGCATGTAGGATTGCAGGTAAAGGTAACAACAGTAGTAGCAAGGACAGGCTATGCATCAGGATAGGATTAACGGAAAGCAGTAACATGCTACACTACTCTAATGCAAGCAGTATAGGGAAGAATAGGTGATATCTGGTGATCAAGGGGGGGGCGGGCTTGCCTGATTGCTCTGGTAAGAAGGACGGGTCGTCAACACCGTACTCGAACTGGGTAGCAGCGGCGTCGGTCTCGGTGTCTAACGAGAGAAGAGAGGGAAGAAACAATAAATATAATGCAAACATAAGCATGACGATGGAAGACATGACAATGCGTGGTGCTAGGTGTGCCCTAACGCGGTAGGAGGTGGTACCAGCGAAGGGGGAAAACATCCGGGAGAGCATTCCTGGTGTTTCGCGTTTTCGGACAGATGAACCGGAGGGAGAAAGTTGTGTGTTCGCTATGCTAGTGATGTGTGGCGGATGAACGGGCTGCGTATCCAGATTCGCTCATCGTTCTGAGCAACTTTCATGTACAACGTTTTTCCATCCGAGCTACGGTTTATTTTCTATTAATTTTTAAAGTTTTAAATCATTTTTTTACATTAACAGAATTAGTTTAAATAAAAAATATGTTTACTGCATCAGCATGATGTCAGCGGTCAACATTGACCGTTGACTGGGTCAACTAACGTGTGGGGTCCGTTAGTCATTGACTGTTATCCAAATTGACAGTTTTAATTAGTTTAGTTAGCTAATTAGATTAACTAACACATGTTAATTAAGTTAATTAATTGTCCTAATTAATTAATTAATTATCATATCAGACTTCATTTTTTTTGTTCCTGGGGCTGGGGCCCAATTGTCATTGGCCTATAGGCCATAGCGGGCATGCGGGTGCGGGCGAAGCCGCAGCCTGCCTGGTAGCAAGGCGAGGCCGGAGCGGGGCCTGCACCTCGCGGTCGGTGTAGCCGGCCGGCGCGGGCGCGACCGAGCCGTGGTCAGCGGCAAGAGGCAGTTGAGGCCAGTGCGGGGGGGCAGGCGGCGAGGCAACGGCGGGTCAGCGGCGCGAGGCGCTCTGCGGCGCCGGCAAACGGCGGGATGGCGAGCGTCACGGCCGCAGCTCGAGGAGCCAGCGGGGCGCGGGCGGAGCGAGGGCGGAGGGTGAGACGCGACAGTGGGGCCAACGGTGGAGCAGCGTACGACAGCAGCGGTTGCACGCACGGCTGGCCGACGTGGTCGGCAAGCAAGGGGTGTGCGAGCATGGACGGACCTGGAGCGCACAGGGTATGGGGCGGGGCGTGCTCGACCGCAAGGCAGAGACGGGGGGGAGGCGAGTGGACTGCACAGGCGCGAGGTAGCAGCGGGGAGGCAGCGGTGGCCGCGGACGTAGCAGCTGTAGGGAGGGGCGACGTCGTGCGGCATGGCAAGGCGGTGGCCGGAGCGGGCGTGAGGCGCGGGAGAGAGAGGAGGTGGAGGCCAAGCCTCACTGCGGGTGCATGGAACATGGCAGTGGGGCGCGAGGAGGAGACGAAGACGGCGTGACAGAGAGGAGGCAGGCTGGTGATGGCGTCCGGCGAGGTCCAGGCAGCGGCGCGGGCTCCGGACGGTGTCGGCGCGGCAACGAGGCGGGTTGAGCCCTCGATCCAATCGGGGGGGAAGAGTGGGAGGAATGGGGGTCGTGGGGTTAGGGTTTGTGGGGGGTGAGGGGATAAGGTGTGGCCGGCTGGTCCTGGTGGGTTGGCCCAGTGGGGTTGATGGCCTGCTGGGCCGGAGCCCGGGGGTTCTTTTCCTTTTTTATTTATCCTTTTTCTGTTCTTCAAAAATGTTTAGCACCTAATTGATTTTTATAAAATATGGGAGCTAGCTCATCAATTGCAATGCATTAGATCCTAGCACCAAAAACTAGTTTGGGTGAAATACTATTTCATATTAGATTTAGATTAATTAAAAGGTTATTAAATAATGTATTCAGCCACTGTTGAGGTTGTTTAATAGACTTATCAAATTTCAATAATGTTGTTTACAATTTTATCCTAGCCTCTGATTTACCTACTATTTATTGAACATTTTAGTTTTAAGATTGGAAAACTTCTATTGTTTGCTTGATTTTGAATTTTGAGTTTGAATCAGTTTCGAACTAACGCGAGATTAACAACAGTAATCATGGTGACTCAGCATCGTTAACGTGGGATTACTGTAGCGTAACTATTCGGGCGTCACAATTCTCCTCCACTACAAGAAATCTCGTCCCGAGATTTAAGAGGGGGAGTAAGGGGGAAGGGATTTGGTGACGAAATTCTGACGAGTCTTCTCGGTCTTGGTTACTCTTCTCGAAGAGGGCTATCCATAACATTGATGTCTTCATACCTCGGCTTTAGGTCCTCATGAAGAAGTCGTCATCCTTTCTTCGGAGTTCTCATTGTACATATGAAGGACAAGGGGTAACTTCGGAAAAACGGACCTCAGAAAGGTTGACTATCTGGTTGATAACATCGGGGATGGTGGCGGAACGTAACTCTCGAATGGAAACTTAAGACAATATCGAGAGAAAAGTAAGAAGGTGCAAAATGGAAGTTTCGAGCGGGCAGGCTATAGTTCGATGCCTGAAACAGGACATGAAAGGGGTTCAAAGCAACAGGAACAAGTATCGTGTTTGATACCCGAATTGATGATCTCTCAGAAGTGGCTCGTGAATTTACATACGAGGCCGCGCGCAAGGAACAACCTTGGGATCAGGGGGTGTACAGAAGAGTCAGGTTTCGATCCTGTGAAACTATGGGTTATGGGCCCACCAGGTGAGTTAACGGTAGGAAGGTCGGTGACGTCTTGTATGACCATGTAGGCAAGACATGTCAGCGGATAGCCTGTCAGTTATTTCGGCAACAACGTCGGTACCAAGGGTGAGGGACGAAGAGAACCATTTTCCTGCTCGTTGAACACGGCGGACCAATAGGCAAAGTTCTCGTCCATCGATGGCTACCAGAATGTCATCAACAATAGTAACAGGGCTACACCAAACAGGATGGTACACCGAGGCATTTACATAAGCAAGGAAATATTGTTGCTTATATCATATAGGTCACAAGAAAGGTTAACCAAAACAATGGAAAGGAAAATGTGATTATTACATTAATCAGACCAATGGAAAGGAAAAGGTGGTTATACTCAAGTATTAGAGTATATCTTTCCCAAGGAAAGGCAGAGCAAGATATTAAGGATTTGGCTCCAAGTATGTAACCATTTAGGTAAGGGGAGAGGAATTTCATGACATTACCCAAACAA
This sequence comes from Aegilops umbellulata, assembly GCA_032464435.1. Lineage (NCBI taxonomy): Eukaryota > Viridiplantae > Streptophyta > Magnoliopsida > Poales > Poaceae > Aegilops > Aegilops umbellulata. Next base: position 251,852,177 of record CP136056.1, read on the forward strand.
GAGTGTTTGAATAGTTGATAAAGAAAATTTAGCATTGTGCTACAAATGTTCTTATTGATGATAGGAGTACCAGATACATGCTTCGAGACAGCATTGACATGGTCTTCAAGCAAAGGTCAGACCTTGGATACACAAAGGATCCATCGGGATAAACTTATTAAACAAGGCATTCAAATTCCTCATGGAAAAATGGTTAACCTTGTTAAAAAGGAAACTATAACACTTAGTCCTCCGGTCAGGTGTGCATGACATCACCTTACCGGGTCATATGAGGATCAATGCTATAACTCTTGAAAATATGATCCAACCATCATATCTGACCGAGATTCAGATCTGATTGGTATCAAGATAACTCAGACACAGGATTCCTGAAAAGAAAAGGTGCAACACAAATTGACGAGATGACATTGTAAGATTCTCGGGAAATGAACTATGGAAGCGAGTTCCGAAACGAGAGTTCATCATTAATCCAAGGAGAGGATGAGGAGGTGGCTGATGGATTCAGCAACATTTCGTCAAGATTTCCAAAAAGATGGATTTCCACAATTATGTGAACAAGGAGATAACATTTGTCATATCAAATGATATAATGATGTATGCTCGAGGAAAAACATACACAATTAAACATTGGCTGAAAGGTGCACCCGAAATATGGATTGGGTTGCACGATCAATGTTAGAATGGTGACTTGATGAACAAAAGAATTAGAATGAAACTCGACTGTTCACTTCAAAGCAATAGGGTTGCTAGAAGTTTTGAATTCAAACATCATAGTTTAGTTGTGGGTATTCCAGTTAGGAACAATACGGGTACCAAGAAAGAATGGTGAGGGTGAGAAGTATCACTATACCAAGAATTCTTAAGAGGTACTCGATCGTTCCTGCCAAATACACGGCACCCCCAACAAGCCAGCCAACCCCACCAACAGGGATTGTTGGGTGTTCAAGTAGGCCGGCAAGTTAAATGCCCAAAACAAAGACAAGGGGCTACATAGCGATGACGAGGAGGAGCCCCGACTGCCGAACAATAGAGGACAGAAGAGGTTTTCCCCACAAGTGCGGACGGTGAATATGATATACGCAACCCACATCCCCAAGAGAGAGCGGAAGCGTGCGTTAAGGGACGTATACGCGTTGGAGCCAGTCGCCCCAAAGTTCAACCCTTGGTCCTCCTGTCCGATCACTTTAGATCGCATGGACCATCCCACTAGCACCCATCATGGCGGATTTGCCGCATTGGTCCTAGACCCAATCATCAACTGATTTCACCTCACTCGAGTCCTTATGGATTGCGGCAGCAGCCTGAACCTGCTTTATCAGGACACAGTGCGCAAAATGGGCATAGATCCCTCAAGGATTAAACCCACAAAAACGACCTTTAAGGGCGTCAGACTAGGTGTAGAGTCCCATTGCATAGGCTCAGTTACACTAGAAGTGGTCTTCGGATCCCCGGATAATTTCCGTAGCAAGGAGTTAAACTTCGATATAGTCTCGTTCCGCAGTGGCTATCATGCACTGCTCGGGCGAACCGCATTTGCAAAGTTCAATGCGGTGCCGCACTATGCATACCTCAAGCTCAAGATGCCAGGACCTCGGGGGGTCGTCACAGTCAATGGAAACACAGAGCGCTCTCTCCGAACGAAGGAGCACACTGCGGCCCTTGCAGCAGAAGCACAAAGCAGCCTCTCAAGGCAATTCTCCAGTCCGGCGATCAAACGTCCAGACGCCGTCAAGCGCTCTAGGAGTAATCTTCAACAAGACCGCCTGACACGTTCCGAGCAGGTGTAGCAATGCAGCCCCAACCCCAGCCCCAACCAAATGGTGAAATCCGTGCCACGCGTACATAATTACGCTCTGAAAATACCATGGGCATAGGGGGAGGGGCACGACCACGACACGCCCCAAAATGCGGCTTAACCGCACTAGGGCCTTCCGACTTTGTTATTTTTTCTCACTTTCAGGACTTTACTCTCCGGAAGACCTGTTCGGCAGTACAATCGCCGAACACACAATACAACAACCAGGGTGGCAAAAAGCTACATCACACTATGGAACTCCCAGGTGGTCTCTATAACGAGCAAAATACCTGCTTTAAATACCATTCCGTAGCTCGCCCCTGGAGGGGACATGTAAAATAGTCCCATTTTTTGCTTATCGCACTATTTGTATCGTTCTGCTTTTAATACACCTTTTTTGAATAAACAATGCATAGCTTCAGTCTATTATTGCATTCTCTATTCCTTCCTTTTTATGTATATATGTTCATTCATGACATTTAGCACCCGTACACTTTGGTACGGCTAATACGCCAGGGGCTTAAGCACCCCATAATACGGCGTGAGAAGTCCGAACACTTTCACAAGTGCGGCACTCTGAACTTATAGCATTATATGCATCATCTCCGAATCATGTCTTGGGTCAATAGTTGGGTTTGCCCGGCTCCCATGTTTTGGTACCTTACGTTCCGCTATATCGGCTAAGGTAGCACCGGGAGAACTACTGTGATTGTGCCCCGATTCAGCTGGGCTAAGCACCTCAGTAGAGAAAGCTAAAACTGACTGTCATGATAGGGCGAGAGCTGGTCGTTGTTCGAGAGGTTTCGAGTCCCTAAAGACTTATGCCGCTTAGGGCGAGGAGTCGGCTTTGTCCGGCCTAGGCGTGTATAGCGCCCCGAACTCGGTCTTCCGAACACTAGGGGCTTCGCCAAAATTTAAAATTATAGAATTCTCTGGCTAAGTGAGAGTGATAAAGCATTATAGTCTGATTGCCTTGTTCGTTGTGCTGAGCACCTCCCTCGAAGGACCCAAGAATGGGAAAAAGAGTGCTCAGGTTTATCCCGAACACCCCAGCACTCGTGGCACGGGGGCAGAAGCCGACGACTCGCCATCTCTCAGACTTAATAAATGGCCGCACAGAAGGTAATATTTTAAATTCAAACAAACGTTGCATAGCGCATATGAACAAGTCTTCAGCGTACATGATCAAACGAGCAAGTTCACTCAAATATTACATCTTTGGAACATTCATCCGCCATAAGGCGGGCACCCTTCAGGACACCCTCATAGTACATTTCAGGGTGGCGATGCTCCTTGCCCTGCAGTGGCCCATCCTTCACCAGCTTCTCAGCGTCCATCTTGCCCTAGTGCACTTTAACACATGCAAGCGCCCTGCGGGCTCCCTCGATGCAGACAGAGCGCTTGATGACCTCAAGCCAAGGACAGGCATCCACAAGCCACCTCACTAGCCCGAAGTAGCTCCCCGGCATGGCCTCTCCAGGCCACAACCGGACTATAAGACCCTTCATGGCCTGTTCGGCCGCCTTATGGAGCTCGACCAATTGCTTCAGTTGGTCGCTTAAGGGCACCGGGTGTTCAGCCTCAGTATACTGAGACCAGAACACCTTCTCCGTCGAGCTCCCCTCCTTGGCTCGGTAGTGCTTTGTAGCATCCGACACACTGCAGGGCAAATCTGTGAATGCTCCTAGAGAGCTTCGGACTCGGGTAAGTAACAAGTAATTTACTTTCACAAGCTTGCTTTGCATAATGAATGCCTTACCCGCCACTATCTTCTTCATCGCCTCGATTTCCTGGAGGGCCTTCTGGGCTTCGGCCTTAGCATGCTTGGCACTCTCAAGGGCCGAGGCGAGCTCGGACTCTCGCATCTTCGAGTCAAACTCCAAACTCTCATGCTTTTTCTCGAGAGCCTGGAGCTCTTGCTGCACCTCGGCAACCCGCGCCTCTTGCTTCCCTTGCTCGGTGCACTCCGTGGCCACTTTGTTTTCGGCCTTGGACAGTGCTTGCTTCAGGGTCGCCACCTCGATCGTGGCCCCTAGCACATCAATAACGATCCTGTCATTTTTGCAACTACATCTTTTTTATATATACACATATAGACAAGGCATTACGTACCTTGGTTCTCCTCGAGCTGCTTCTTGGCAAGGCCGAGCTCTTTCTCGGACCGCTCGAGGTTCTTCTTCAGCGCATCAACCTCCGCAGTCAGTGCGACAGAGGTCAGCAGCGAAGCCTGCATACGCATATCGACATAATTATGTTAGACTCCTGCGAATATTATTAGATCCTCTATTCGGCTTTTCTTTGTGAACACCGAACAGAGCATCAGGGGCTACTGTCTATGCGGTAATATTTTCATATATTTTAAAAACATACCTCAAAGCTTGTTAGAAGGCTGGCACAGGCTTCAGTCAGTCCGCTCTTGGCGGACCGAACTTTCTGGACCACCGCACTAATAATAGTGCGGTGCTCCTCGTCGATAGAGGCGCCGTTAAGCACCTCCAGCAAATTATCCGGTGCCTCCGGTTGGACGGAGGTCACCGGCACGGTAGGCTTGCCCTTCTTAGTGGGGGGCCGCCTGCCGGAGTCCGAAACCACTGGAGGTTCCGGTGCGGTGTTCGACCCAGGGCCGAACTTGGAGCCCTTGGGAGCCTTGCTCCCTTTGCGCCTGCAGTCCAGAAGGTCGCCTTGTGGCGCCTCCGGGACTACCTCCCCTCGGCTTAGTGCCCTTTGAGACAACACCTCGGCGTTATCCGTAGGGCGAGGGGAGGAGGCAGCCGGAAGTGATCCTCCGCTGCTAATGGCCGACGGGTCCAAAGAACCGCTCGACGAGGATACGTCGATACGGGCTCGGGCCGGACTGCATAACCGTGTCCGGGGTTAGAAGAAGCTGCGCAATTAAATGGTGCCACGAGTTACTCTGGTGTCCGAATACTTACGATCTCGCCAGGGGCTTGGCCCTGGGTGGCCACTCGTCTTCGTTGTCGGCGGCAGTGGCGGAGTAGTCCGGAGGGAGAGTCTTTCCCTTCTTGGACCCTCCGGCCTCCCCGGTTGGGGCGGCCTTCCTTTTCTTTTCTCCCCCTGCTGGAGGGGAAGAAGCTTCTTTTTCCTCCTCCTCATCTTCATGGGAGGAGCGCGCCTCGGAGGCATCGGACGATGAGTCCGACACCACCGGGCGCCAGGAACTCTTTTGGGTTCCCGTGGCCTTCTTCTTGGCCTTCTTCTCCGGCACCACGTAAGGTGCCGGAACCAACAACTCTGCTAAGCGAGCTTCTGTTGGGCCTTCGGGCAGAGGATCCAGACAGTCAATCTGTTCGGCCGTCTCCTGCCATTCCTGTCAAAGGTATGGGAGCTTAGATCCCGCATATAATTAAACTATGAAAAATGAATACCCTATAAGAGGTAAAACATCTTACCGCGCCGGCTTGGCGCTTCGCACTGAATCCGCGATCCTCGGTAAGGGGAGGGGGAACCTCGGCGCCCTTGAAAAGCACCTTCCAAGCATCCTCGTGTGTTGTGTCGAAGAGCTCGCTTAGAGTTTGGTGCTGGGCCGGGTCGAACTCCCGCGAGTTGAACGCCTGTTGTTGACACGGGAGGATCCGGCGGATGAGCATGACCTGGACTATCTTGACAAGCTTGAGCTTCTTGTTCACCATGTTTTGGACACAGGTTTGGAGTCCGGTCAGCTCTCCCGGACTACCCCAGGGCAGGCCCTTCTCTTTATGATGAATATGATCCACCTTTACCTAGAAGGCGTTCCAAAAATTCGGAGTTTTTAGATCTTGATGCAAAAATTGGTAAAAGTGGGATTGAAGAGATCAAAACCCTAGATATTAATGAACCCACTATTTTGGATTTCAAGGAATTTAATTATGATAGTTGTTCTTTGATATATTGTATTTCCTTGTTGCAATCCGTGCTAAATTCTCCACATGCTTATAGTCAAAATAAAGCTTTTACTAAACATATCATTGATGCTCTGATGCAATCTTATGAAGAAAAAACATGAGTTCGAAGTTTCTATCCCTAGAAAACTTTATGATGAATGGGAACCTACTATTAAAAATAAAAATAAAAATCATGAATGCTATGCTTTGTGTGATTTGGGTGCTAGTGTTTCCACGATTCCAAAGACTTTGTGTGATTTGCTAGGTTTTCGTGAATTTGATGATTGTTCTTTAAACTTGCACCTTGCGGATTCCACCATTAAGAAACCTATGGGAAGAATTAATGATGTTCTTATTGTTACAAATAGGAATTATGTGCCCGTAGATTTTATTGTTCTTGATATAGATTGCAATCCTTCATGTCCTATTATTCTTGGCAGACCTTTCCTTAGAACGATTGGTGCAATTATTGATATGAAGGAAGGGAATATTAGATTCCAATTTCCATTAAGGAAAGGCATGGAACACTTCCCTAGAAAGAAGATAAAATTACCTTATTAATATATTAAGAGAGCCACTTATAGATTGCCTACCAAAGATGGCAATACCTAGATCTATCCTTGCTATTATGCCAAGCTAGGGGCGTTAAACGATAGCGCTTGTTGGGAGGCAACCCAATTTTATTTTTAGTTTTTTGCTTTTTGCTTCTGTTTAGGAATAAATATTTGATTTAGCCTCTGGTTAGATTTGTTTTTATGTTTTAATTAGTGTTTGTGCCAAGTTTAACCTATAGGATCTTCTTGGATGATAGTTATTTGATCTTGCTGAAAAATCCAGAAACTTTCTGTTCACGAAATTAAAAATCACCAGAACGTGATAAAATATTGATTCCAATTTCTGCTGATCAATAAACAAATTTTCTAGGTCGTCCTATTTTGGCTGAATTTTTGGAGTTCCAGAAGTTTCTGTTAGTTACAGATTACTACAGACTGTTCTGTTTTTGACAGATTCTGTTTTTCGTGTGTTGTTTGCTTATTTTGATGAATCTATGGCTAGTAAAATAGTTTATAAACCATAGGTAAGTTGGAATACAGTAGGTTTAACACCAATATAAATAAATAATGAGTTCATTATAGTACCTTGAAGTGGTGTTTTGTTTTCTTTCGCTAACGGAACTCACGAGATTTTCTGCTGAGTTTTGTGTTGTGAAGTTTTCAAGTTTTGGGTGAAATATTTGATGGATTATGGAACAAGGAGTGGCAAGAGCCTAAGCTTGGGGATGCCCATGGCACCCCAAGATAATATAAGGACACCTAAAAGCCAAAGCTTGGGGATGCCCCGGAAGGCATCCCCTCTTTCGTCTACTTCCATCGGTAACTTTACTTGGAGCTATATTTTTATTCACCACATGATATGTGTTTTGCTTGGAGCGTCTTGAATTATTTGAGTCTTTGTTTTTTAGTTTACCACAGTCATCCTTACTGTACACACCTTTTGAGAGAGTCACACATAAATTGGAACTTATTAGAATACTCTATGTGCTTCACTTATATCTTTTGAGCTATATAGTTTTGCTCTAGTGCTTCACTTATATATTTTAGAGCACGGTGGTGGATTTGTTTTATAGAAACTATTGATCTGTCATGCTTCACATATATTATTTTGAGAGTCTTAAAACAACATGGCAATTTGCTTTAATTATAATATCATGAGAAATTTGATACTAGATAATTGTTTTGGGATATAAAGGTGGTAATATCATAGTTGTGCTAGTTGAGTAATTGTGGAATTGAAAAATACTTGTGTTGGAGTTTGTGATTCCTGTAGCATGCATGTATGGTGAACCGTTATGTAACGAAGTTGGAGCATGAGGTTTTTATTGATTGTCATCCTTTGTGTGGCGGTCGGGATCGCGCGATGGTTAACTCCTACCAACCCTTCCCCTAGGAGCATGCGTAGTAGTACTTTGCTTCGAGGGCTAATAATTTTTTGCAATAAGTATATGAGTTCTTTATGACTAATGTGAGTCCATGGATTATACGCACACTTACCTTTCCGCAATTTTCTAGCCTCTTCGGTACCGTGCATTGCCCTTTCTCACCTTGAGAGTTGGTGCAAACTTCGCCGGTGCATCCAAACCCCGTGATATGATACGCTCTATCACACATAAACCTCCTTATATCTTCCTCAAAACAGCCACCAGACCTACCTATTATGGCATTTCCATAGCCATTCCGAGATATATTGCCATGCAACTTTCCACCGTTTCATTTATCATGACACGCTCCATCATTGTCATATTGCTTTGCATGATCATGTAGTTGAGATTGTATTTGTGGCAAAGCCACCATTCATAATTCTTTCATACATGTCGCTCTTGATTCATTGCATATCCCGGTACACCGCCGGAGGCATCCCCATAGAGTCATATTTTGTTCTAAGTATTGAGTTGTAATTCATGAGTTGTAAGTAAATAAAAGTGTGATGATCATCATTATTATAGCATTGTCCCAAGTGAGGAAAGGATGATGGAGACTATGATTCCCCCACAAGTTGGGATGAGACTCCGGACTAAAAAATAGAAAAAAAGAGGCCATAAAAAAAGAGAAAGGCCCAAATAAAAAAAAGAGGAAAAGAGAGAAGGGACAATGTTACCATCCTTTTATCACACTTGTGCTTCAAAGTAGCACCGTGATCTTCATGATAGAGAGTCTCTCATTTTGTCGCTTTCATATACTAGTGGGAAATTTCATTATAGAACTTGGCTTGTATATTCCAATGATGGGCTTCCTCAAATACCCGAGGTCTTCGTGAGCAAGCAAGTTGGATGCACACCCACTTAGTTTATTTTGTTTGAGCTTTCATACACTTATAGCTCTAGTGCATCGTTGCATGGCAATCCCTACTCCTTGCATTGACATCAATTGATGGGAATCTCCATAGCCCGTTGATTAGCCTCGTTGATGTGAGACTTTCTCCTTTTTTTGTCTTCCCACATAACCCCTACCATTATACCTTATTACACCATAGTGCTATATCCATGGCTTGCGCTCATGTATTGCGTAAGAGTTGAAAAGGCTGAAGCGCGTTAAAAAGTATGAACCAATTGCTTGGCTAAAACCGGGGTTGTACATGATATGAATATTTTGTGTGGGGAAGATGGAGCATAGCCAGACTATATGATTTTGTAGGGATAACTTGCTTTGGCTATGTTATTTTGATAAGACATAATTGCTTGGTTAGCATGCTTGAAGTATTATTGTTTTTATGTCAACATTAAACTTTTATCTTGAATCATATTAAATCTGAACATTCGTGCCACTATAAGAAGAATTACATTCAAATTATGCTAAGTAGCATTCCACATCAAAAATTCTGTTTTTATCATTTACCTACTCGAGGACGAGCAGGAATTAAGCTTGGGGATGCTTGATACATCTCCAACGTATCTATGATTTTTTATTGTTCCATGCTATATTATATTCTGTTTTGGACATTATTGGGATTTATTATACACTTTTATATTATTTTTGGGACTAACCTATTAACCAGAGGCCCAACCCAGAATTGTTGTTTTTTGCTTATTTCAGAGTTTCACAGAAAAAGTATATCAAATGGAGTCCAGACGGAATGAAACCTTCGGGAACGTGATTTTTGGAATGAACGTGATCCAGAGGACTTGGACCCTACGTCAAGAAAGCAACCAGCAAGGCACGAGGTAGGGGGGCGCACCCCCCCCGGGCGTGCCCTCCACCCTCGTGGGGCCCATGTTGCTCCATCGACGTACTTCTTCCTCCGCCGCAACCTTCTGTACTCGTGAGATCCCATCTTGGGGCCTTTTCCGGAGCTCCACCGGAGGGGCATTGATCACGGAGGGCTTCTACATCAACACCATAGCCTCTCCGATGATGTGTGAGTAGTTTACCTCAGACCTTCGGGTCCATAGTTATTAGCTAGATGGCTTCTTCTCTCTCTTTGGTTCTCAATACAAAGTTCTCCATGATTCTCGTGGAGATCTATTCGATGTAATCTTATTTTGCGGTGTGTTTGTTGAGACCAATGAATTGTGGGTTTATGATCAAGTTTATCTATGAAAAATATTTGAATCTTCTCTGAATTCTTTTATGTATGATTGGTTATCTTTGCAAGTCTCTTCGAATTATTAGTTTGGTTTGGCCTACTAGATTGATCTTTCCTGCAATGGGAGAAGTGCTTATCTTTGGGTTCAATCTTGCCGTGTCCTTTCCCAGTGACAGTAGGGGCAGCAAGGCACGTATTGTATTGTTGCCATTGAGGATAACAAGATGGGGTTTATATCATATTGCATGAGTTTATCCCTCTACATCATGTCATCTTACTTAAAGCGTTACTCTGTTCTTTTGAACTTAATACTCTAGATGCATGCTGGATAGTGGTCGATGTGTGGAGTAATAGTAGTAGATGTAGGCAGGAGTCGGTCTACTTGTCGTGGACGTGATGCCTATATACATGATCATACCTAGATATTCTCATAACTATGCTCAATTCTGTCAATTGCTCAACAGTAATTTACCGTAATACTTATGCTCTCGAGAGAAGCCACTAGTGAAACCTATGGCCCCAGGGTCTATTTTCCATCATATTAATCTTCCATCACTTAGCTATTTTTATTGCCTTTTATTTTACTTTGCATCTTTATCATAAAAATACCAAAAATATTATCTTATCATATCTATCAGATCTCACTTTCGTAAGTGACCGTGAAGGGATTGACAACCCCTTTATTGCGTTGGTTGCGAGGATCTTATTTGTTTGTGTAGGTGCGAGGGACTCGTGCGTGGCCTGCTACTGGATTGATACCTTGGTTCTCAAAAATTGAGGGAAATACTTACGCTACTTTACTGCATCACCCTTTCCTCTTCAAGGGAAAACCAACGCAGTGCTCAAGAGGTAGCAGCGGTCAGTTTGGTGCGTTCACGAGGGGCAAGCAAAACATAACAAACACGACCAAACAAGCGAAGCGCCGAATAATCATGAGAACGACCAGAAAGATGCTCAAGAGGAATACTACCTTGTAGAGCAGCAGATGGCTGAGTGTTGATGAGATAGGTGGAAGTGGTAATAGCCTCAGCCCAGAAGTGAGGCGGGAGAGAGGCAGCGATCATTATCGCACGTGTCGTCTCAAGAAGGTGACGATGCTTGCGCTCCACCACACCATTCTGAGCATGAGCACCAGGATAAAAGAACTGAGCAAGAGTACCCTTCTCAGCAAGGAATCCTCGCAACGCATGGGAGATATACTCACCAGGAGAATCTGCACGAAAAACACGAATAGGAGTAGAAAACTGGGTATGAACCATGGCAGCAAATTTTTTGTATATAGATAAGACCTCACTACGAGAAGACATGAAATAGATCCAAGTGTACCGAGAAAAATCATCTATAAAGATAATATAGTAGCGATGACCCTCTTTCGAAGCGAAGGGAGCCGGGCCCCAAACATCAGAGTGAACGAGATCAAAAGGGCGTTCGGACACTGACTCACTATGAGGATAAGGTAGCTGATCTGCTTACCAAGCCTACAACCTAGACAATCCAACGAAGCGTTACCAGAGACAGACCCCAGAACACCGCGATGAACCAAAGACGAGAGACGAGAACCACATAACTGGCCAAGATGATGATGCCACTGCTGAAAAGAGCTGGCAGATGCAGCATAGGGGCTGCGAGACTGGCGGCGGTGGCAGCGGAGGGAAGACAAAGCCAGTCAAGCTCCCAGAGACCATCAGAGCATCGAGGGCCAGCACCAAGCAAAGCGCCCGTGCGACGATCCTGAACAGAACAGGAATCAAAGTCGAGAATGACCCTACAACTAGAATCAACAATCTGACCACCAGATATGAGCTGCATAGTAAGTAGAGGAACATGAGCGACAGAAGGAACATGAAATGAAGAAGTGTTAAGAGTGCCTCGACTAGCTAAAGGGAGGGGAGTGCCATCAGCTGTAAGAACACGAATAGGAGACTCGACGGGTCGAACGGAGGTCAAAGTAGAAGAGTCATAAGTCATATGAAAAGATGCTCCAGTATCAAGAATCCATGGGGATGTACCTGAATAAGTAGAAGGTGGTTTATCAATGCCAGAAGAGTCAATCACAGAACCTGCAGAACCAGTCGGTGAAGACTCTGAAGCAGCAAGCAGACTTCAGAGCTGCACAATTTCGCGCGCAGACAGGGACACAGCGAAAGAGGTCGAGGTAGGAACACCAGCCACTTGTAGATTCGACCGAGAGTAACGAGTCGATGTAGAGCGACCATTGCCGCCCGCGGAAGCTGCGAGAGGAGTCCACATGGAGCGACCACCAAGGCGCGCGGAAGCCGCGAAAGGAGTCGATGTAGAGCGACCACCGCCACGCGCGGAGGCCACGAGAGGAGTCGACATAGAGCAACCATCGCCGCGTGGAGAAGCCTCAAGAGGAGTCGGTGTCGAGCGACCATTGCCGCGCGGAGAAGCCGCGAGAGGAGTCGACGTCAAGCGACCACCGCCGTGCGCGGAAACCGCAAGAGAGGTCGATGTAGAGCGATCATCACCTTGCGCAGAAGCTGCAAGAGTCGACGAAGAGCAGCCACCACGACGTGTAAAAGCCACAAAGGGATTCGACGAAGAGCGACCACCACCGCCCACGGAAGCGTCGAGAGGAGTGGTAACCCACAAGTATAGGGGATCGCAACAGTTTTCGAGGGTAGAGTATTCCACCCAAATTTATTGGTTCGACACAAGGGGAGCCAAATAATATTCTCAAGTATTAGCAGTTGAGTTGTCAATTCAACCACACCTGGATAACTTAGTATCTACAGCAAAGTGTTTAGTAGCAAAGTAATATGGAAGTAACCGTAACAAAGGTAACGGTAGCAAAAGTAATATTTTTGGTGTTTTGTAATGATTGTAACAGTAGCAACGGAAAAGTAAATAAGAGGAGAACAATATGTGAAAAGCTCATAGGCATTGGATTGGTGATGGAGAATTATGCCGGATGCGGTTCATCGTGTAACAGTCATAACATAGGGTGACACAGAACTAGCTCCAATTCATCAATGTAATGTAGGCATGTATTCCGAATATAGTCATACGTGCTTATGGAAAAGAACTTGCATGACATCTTTTGTCCTACCCTCCCGTGGCAGCGGGGTCCTAATGGAAACTAAGGGATATTAAGGCCTCCTTTTAATAGAGTACTGGACCAAAGCATTAACACATAGTGAATACATGAACTCCTCAAACTATGGTCATCACCGGGAGTGGTCCCGATTATTGTCACTTCGGGGTTGCCGGATCATAACACATAGTAGGTGACTATAGACTTGCAAGATAGGATCAAGAACACACATATATTCATGAAAACATAATGGGTTCAGATCTAAAATCATGGCACTTGGGCCCTAGTGACAAGCATTAAGCATAGCAAAGTCATAGTAACATCAATCTCAGAACATAGTGGATACTAGGGATCAAACCCTAACAAAACTAACTCGATTACATGATAGATCTCATCCAACCCATCACCGTCCAGCAAGCCTATGATGGAATTACTCACGCACGGCGGTGAGCATCATGAAATTGGTGATGGAGGATGGTTGATGATGACGACGGCGATGAATCCCCCTCCCCGGAGCCCCGAACGGACTCCGGATCAGCCCTCCCAAGAGGTTTTAGGGCTTGGCGGCGGCTCCGTAACGTAAAACGCGATGATTTCTTCTCCTTGATTTTTTTCTCCCCGAAAGCAAATATATAGAGTTGGAGTTGGCGTCGGAGGAGCTCCAGGGGCCCACGAGGTAGGGGGCGCGCCCTAGGGGGCAGGGCGCGCCTCCCGCCCTCGTGGACAGGGTGTGGGCCCCCTGGTCTTCATCTTTTGCAAGGATTTTTTTATTATTTCCAAATAGACATTCCGTGGAGTTTCAGGTCATTCCGAGAACTTTTGTTTCTGCACATAAATAACACCATGGAAAGTCTGCTGAAAACAGCGTCAGTCCGGGTTAGTTCCATTCAAATCATGCAAGTTAGAGTCCAAAACAAGGGCAAAAGTGTTTGGAAAAGTAGATACGACGGAGACGTATCAACTCCCCCAAGCTTAAACCTTTGCTTGTCCTCAAGCAATTCAGTTGATAAACTGAAAGTGATAAAGAAAAACGTTTACAAACTCTGTTTGCTCTTGTTGTTGTAAATATGTAAAGCCAGCATTCAAGTTTTCAGCAAAGATTATGACTAACCACATTTGCAATAACTCTCAGGTCTCATGTTTGCTCATATCAATGGCATAATCAACTAGCGAGCGATAATAATAAATCTCGGATGACAACACTTTCTCAAAACAATCGTAATATGATATAATAAGATGGTATCTCGCTAGCCCTTTCTGAGACCGCAAAACATAAATGCAGAGCACCTTTAAAGATCAAGGACTGACTAGACATTGTAATTCATGGTAAAAGAGATCCAATCATAGTCATACCTAATATAAATTAATAGTAATGGATGCAAATGACAGCTGCGCTCTCCAGCTAGTGATTTTTAATAAGAGGGTGATGACTCAACATAAAAGTGAATAGATAGGCCCTTCGCAGAGGGAAGCAGGGATTTGTAGAGGTGCCAGAGCTTGGTTTTGAAATAGAGATAAATAATATTTTGAGCGGCATACTTTCATTGTCAACATAACAACTAAGAGGTGGCGATATCTTCCATGCTACACACATTATAGGCGGTTCCCAAACAGAATGGTAAAGTTTATACTCCCCCTCCATCAACAAGCATCAATCCATGACTTGCTCGAAACAATGAGTGTCTCCAACTAGCAACAGTCCCAGGGGGAGTTTTGTTTCCAATTATTTTGATTTAGTTTGCATAAAGCATGGGACTGGGCATCCCGGTGACCATCCATTTTCTCGTGAGTGAGGAGCAGAGTCCACTCCTCTTGAGAATAACCCGCCTAACATGGAAGATAAGGGCAGCCCTAGTTGATACATGAGCCATTCGAGCATACAAAACAGAATGTTTATTTGAAGGTTTAGAGTTTGGCACATACAAATTTACTTGGAACGGCAGGTAGATACCGCATATAGGAAGGTATAGTGGACTCATATGGAATAACTTTGGGGTTTAAGGGATTGGATGCACAAGCAGTATTCCCGCTTAGTACAAGTGAATGCTAGCAAAAGACTAGGAAGCGACCAACTAGAGAGCGACAACAGTCATGAACATGCATTAAAATTAAAAAACATTGAGTGCAAGCATGAATAGGATATAATCCACCATGAACATAAATATCGTGAAGGCTATGTTGATTTTGTTTCAACTACATGTGTGAACATGTGCCAACTCAAGTCACTTAAATCATTCAAACGAGGATACCACCCCATCATACCACATCACAACCATTTTAATAGCATGTTTGCACGCAAGGTAAACCATTATAACTCATAGCTAATCAAGCATGGCACGAGCAAATATGATCTCTAATTGTCTTTGCAAACATGTTTATTCATAATAGGCTGAATCCGGAACGATGAACTCATCATATTTACAAAAACAAGAGAGGTCGAGTTCATACCAGCTTTTCTCATCTCAGTCAGTCCATCATATATCATCATAATTGCCTTTCACTTGCACGACCGAATGAAGTGAATAGTAATAAGAGTGCACGTGCATTGGACTAAGCTGGAATCTGCGAGCATTCAATAAACAGGAGAAGACAAGGCAATATGAGCTCTTGGTTAAATCAACAATAATGCATATAAGAGCCACTTCAACAATTTAATCATGGTCTTCTCCTATCGACCCCCAAAGAAAAGAAAAGAAATTAAAAACTATTTACACGGGAAAGCTCCCAACAAGTAAAAGAAGAACGGGAAATCTTTTCGGGTTTTCTTTTTAATTATTACTACTATAGCAAGAAAAGTAAACTAACTAAAAACTACTACTAATTTTTCTGGTTTTTCTTAAATTTAAACAAACACACAAGAAGAAAGCAAGAAAGAGAAAATAAACTAGCATGGATAATACAATGAAAGAGTATGAGCACCGACATCTAGCAATGAGTGTGTGTAAACATAAATGTAATGTAGGTGGGAAATACCTACTCCCCCAAGCTTAGGCTTTTGGCCTAAGTTGGTTCATTGCCAGGGATGGCCTGGAGGATACCCGTAGGTGTAGCTGGGGTCATACTGAGATGAATAGGACTCTGACTGCCACTAGCTGGCAGTCATCTCCGGATCCCAAAAGTAATCAGACTGTCGTGGAGGCTCAAATTGTGGTTCCGGCTCCGGGGCTGGTGTAGGGTTCCGGTAGGCTTGAATGGCCGTCCACGGAACGAGATAAGGACCTTCAAATAAATTAAACAAGGAAGGAGCAGGCAAGGTAATAGTCTCAGGGTGATGTTTACGAAAGAACAATTTGTATTTAAGCTCCCCTTCCCTATTCTTAACAATAAAGTCATGCGCTAGCATACTATTATAATCTAAATAAGCATTGGGCAACAATTTTTCTTCTTTCTCATAGAGCCTAATAGGTATGTTAAAATGTGCAGCTAGGCGTGAAGCATAAATACCTCCAAAGATGGGGCCCTTAGTACGGTTCAGACTTAACCGTTTAGCAATGATACCGCCCATACTAACAGTTTTATCGCGGAACAGTCCATGGAACAAAATGAAAATATGAGGAACACTAAGGTTTCCACAGTTTCCGCGACCAATTAAGCAATGACTAGCAAATATAGCAAAGTAGCGTAAAACAGGAAAATGTATGCTAGTGATTCTTGCATCGGATACCTTCCTGGTTTCCCCCACAGTAATGGTGTCAATAAACCCGTCCACATCTTAAAGATGTGGTTCATCTAAGGTACCCTCGAAGGGTACTTTGCAAACCTTGCAAAATTCATCTAGTGGCATCTTCATAACAACATCATATAAATGAAATTCTACTGAAGGACGTGTTTCCTTGGGAAAATAGTAGAAGTTTTGCACAAAAGTATTGGTGAGTAAGAGATACTGATGGCGTTGGTCGCGTAGGAAGTCGGTGAGGCCAGCATTCTCAGCCAATGAATAGAAATCATCATAAATCCTGGCTTTTCTCAAGAAATCATCGGAAGGCCATTCACACGGCCGGACCTCCGCGGTGCGAGGCAAATTATATTTGGGCCTCTATGCTTCTTCATTTTGCTTTTCCTTCGAGCTTCGGCTCGATGAGTGATGACCCACAAGTATAGGGGATCTATCGTAGTCCTTTCGATAAGTAAGAGTGCCGAACCCAACGAGGAGCAGAAGGAAATGATAAGCGGTTTTCAGCAAGGTATTCTCTGCAAGTACTGAAATAAGTGGTGACAGATAGTTTTGTGATAAGATAATTTGTAACGAGCAACAAGTAAAAAAAGTAAATAAAGTGCAGCAAGGTGGCCCAATCCTTTTTGTAGCAAAGGACAAGCCTGGACAAACTCTTATATAAGGAAAAGCGCTCCCGAGGACACATGGGAATATCATCAAGCTAGTTTTCATCACGTTCATATGATTCGCGTTCGGTACTATGATAATTTGATATGTGGGTGGACCGGTGCTTGGGTGTTGTTCTTACTTGAACAAGCATCCCACTTATTATTAACCTCTATTGCAAGCATCCGCAACTACAACAAAAGTATTAAGGTAAACCTAACCATAGCATGAAACATGTGGATCCAAATCAGCCCCTTACGAAGCAACGCATAAACTAGGGTTTAAGCTTCTGTCACTCTAGCAACCCATCATCTACTTATTACTTCCCAATGCCTTCCTCTAGGCCCAAATAATGGTGAAGTGTTATGTAGTCGACGTTCACATAACACCACTAGAGGCTAGACAACATACATCTCATCAAAATATCGAACGAATACCAAATTCACATGACTACTAATAGCAAGACTTCTCCTGTGTCCTCAGGAACAAACGTAACTACTCACAAAGCATATTCATGTTCATAATCAGAGGGGTAATAATATGCATAAAGGATCTGAACATATGATCTTCCACCAAATAAACCAACTAACATCAACTACAAGGAGTAATCAACACTACTAGCAACCAACTAGTACCAATCACGGACTTGGAGACAAGAATTGGATATAAGAGATGAACTAGGGTTTTGAGATGAGATGGTGCTGGTGAAGATGTTGATGGAGATTGCCCTCTCCCAATGAGAGGAGCGTTGGTGATGACGATGGCGATGATTTCCCCATCCCGGAGGGAAGTGTCCCCGACAGAACAGCTCTGCCGGAGCCCTAGATTGGTTCCGCCAAGGTTCCGCCTCGTGGCGGCGGAGTCTCGTCCCGAAAGGTTGCTTATTGTTTTTTCCTCGACGGAAGACCTCATATAGCAAAAGATGGGCATCGGAGAGCCACCAGGGGGCCAACGAGGTAGGGGGCGCGCCCTAGGGGGGGCGCCCCCACCCTCGTGGACAGGGTGTGGGCCCCCTGGTCATCATCTTTGGCAAGGATTTTTCATTATTTTTTATAAGATGTTCCGTGGAGTTTCAAGACTTTTGGAGTTGTGCAGAATAGGTCTCTAATATTTGCTCCTTTTCCAGCCCAGAATTCCAGCTGCCGGCTGATAATCCCCAAGTGTAGGGAATCATCGTAGCAATTTCCAAAGGTGGAAGTGATAAGTATGGAGTGTCGAACCCACAAGGAGCTAAAGGTAAGATCAATATTCTCTCAAGCCCTATCTGCCACTGATACGACTCTACGTACACCGAACGTTTGCTTCCAACTAGAAACGAGAAATAAAACTATGTTGTGGGTATGAAGAGGATAACTTTGTAAGGTATCGGAGAGCTAAAACATAAAAGTAGGTGCTGTTATCATAAAGTTAGAATATATTAGTAAATATTATAAATAGCAAGTGTGGAATAATGGTGGATCGGTGTGCGGAATTGTCCTAGGCAATTGTTAACAAGACCGATAATCACTATTGCAGTTTCATATGAGGGAGAGGCATAAGCTAACATACTTTCTCTACTTGGATCATATGCACTTATGATTGGAACTCTAGCAAGCATCCGCAACTACTAAAGATCATTAACCATAGCATTAAAGCATCAAGTCCTCTTTATTCCCATACGCAACAATCCCTATTACTCGGGTGTGTGCTTCTGTTCACTCACCAACCCACTATAAGCGAATCATGAACGTATTGCAACACCCTATAGCGGGAATCCCTCACGCTTGCGCGACACGGAGGGCACCATAGGACAGCACCAAAGTAAAACATACAACTCATACCAATCTAGATCATCAATCAACCCAAAGACAAAAGATATCTACTCAAAACATCATAAGATGGCAACACATCATTGGATCATAATATGTGGCATAAAGCACCATGTTCAAGTAGGGATTACAGCGGGTTGCGGGAGAGTGGACCGCGTAAAAGAGACGAGATGATGATGGTGATGTTGATGAAGACGATCACCGCGGCAATGATTCCCCTCCCGGTGGCACTCCGGCACCACCGGAAGAGAGGAGGAGAGGTTCTCCCCCTTATGCTTCTTCCTCCATGGCCTCCACCTTCTGGTCCTTGGCCTTCATGGTGATGAAGATCCCTCCGGGATACTCCTCCATTGCCTCGGGTGATGATGGCCCACTCCGGCAGGGTGCCAGAGAGGGCCTAGATTGACTTTCTCGTGGCTACAGAGGCTTGCGGCGGCGGAACTTCTGATCCAATCTCTGTTCTGGAAGTTTTAGGTCACGAGAGTATATATGGGTGCAGGAGGTACGTCAGTGGACTTCCGGCCTGGTCACGAGGTAGGGGGGCGCGCCCCCCACCCTCGTGGGCAGCCCGGGACTCCCCTGGTGAGCTTCCGGTACTCCATGGGCTTCTTCTGGTCCAAAAACAGGTTCAGTGGAGTTTCAGGTCTTTTGGACTCTGTTTGATATTCCTTTTCTTCGAAACACTGAAATAGACAAAAAACAGCAATTCTGGGTTGGGCCTCCGGTTAATAGGTTAGTCCCAAAAGTAATATAAAAGTGGAAAATAAAGCCCAAGATAGTCCAAAACAGTAGATAATATAGCATGGAGCAATCAAAAATTATAGATACGTTGGAGACGTATCATGCATCCGCAAGCTTAATTCCTGCTCATCCTCGAGTAGGTAAATGATAAAAAAGATAATTTTTGATGTGGAATGCTAGTAAGTGCTTAAGTTTGATTAATGATAATTCCAATCACTTTTCTAGCATCATTACATATCATAGCAATAACTCATCTCATAAAACTTTTCATGGTCGAGTAACAAGCAAGTCACAAGTTTAAAGTATGGGTCATAAACTTTCTTGAAGACTAGCAAACGATATTCTTAGTCATCAAACAATTGCAATTCATCCTATTTTCAGGAAGAGTCTATGTCAGAGCTTTGATTTAGCAAACTTCACATACTCAACTATCATGTAGTCTTTCACAATTGCTAACACTCACGCAATACTTGTGGTTGTGGAGTTTTAATCGGACACAGAGAAAGATAGGGGCTTATAGCTTCGCCCCACAACCTTTTACCTCAAGGGTAATGTCAACAATAATATCTCATGCTCCCCTACATCCATTTATATATATAGGGATTGACTATTCGTCACCCTGGGTGAGGAATAGTTATTCTTCACCCCCCTCTATTTTACCATCAATGCACCGTAAGTTTACGTTCCGTAAGTTTTGTCTTATTTCCGACGTAAAAAGAGACCGTAAGAAAATATATAATCGTCGTAAAAAATATTTTATGTTATGTAAAATTACAAACGTAAAAACATAGTGTAAAATACACATAAACTGCAAATTTTCTTGTCTTATGACCTATATTTTTAATTTTTTATGCCAAATTTTACGTAGTGAATCAATAGGAATGTAACTATTTGAATTCCAAACGTAATTTAATTATGATATGATCGTAAGATTACCTCGGGTGAAGAATAACTTATTCTGCGCCCTGGGTGATGAATAGTAACACTATATATATATATATATATATATATATATATATATATATATATATATATATATATATATATATATATATATATATATATATCTTGTTCTTTCCAACATGCTGGGCTTGCCAAAGGATAAAATGAAAAAGGAAAGGTGAAGATCACCATGAATCTTGCATAAGGTAGAAGATAATAATAAAAGATAAGCCCTTCGCAGAGGGAAGCAGAGGTTGCCATGCGCTTTTATGGTTGGATGCACAAAATCTCAATGTGAAAGAACGTCACTTTATATTGCCCCTTGTGATATGAACCTTTATTATGCAGTCCGCCACTTTTATTACTTCCACATCACAAGATCATACAAAGCTTATTTCTCCCACACCAATCAATCATACATATTTAGAGCAATTTTTATTGCTTTGCACCGACGACAACTTACTTGAAGGATCTTACTCAATCCATAGGTAGATATGGTGGACTCTCATGGCAAAACTGGCTTAAGGATTTTGGAAGCACAAGTAGTATTTCTACTTGGTGCTGAGAATTTTGGCTAGCATGAGGGGGAAAGGCAAGCTCAACAAGTTAGAGAATCCATGACAACATACTTTATCTCAGATATAAGAAAACATAACTCATTATGTTGTCTTCCTTGTCCAACATCAACTTTTTAGCATGTCATATTTTAATGAGTGCTCCCAATCATAAGAGATGTCCACGATAGTGTATTTGTATGTGAAATCCCTCTCCCTTCAATATTCTTTCATGAATTGTTCAAGTGACCAATTCTACGTTTGCTAACTTTCAATAAGTTTACTACCTATACTTATTATGTGTGAAGTCGTTACTCCCCATGTTATAAGCATATGAAACATATATAAATTTAGTTTTATGACATTCAATTTATTCAACCATTTACTTATAGGATATTCATGAAGCACAAGAGCAAATGACAGACTACTCCAAAAGATATGAGTGAAGAACACTGAGTAGTCAAATAATTCACTAGCCATGGGAGGATTCTTTTCATTCAATAATTCAGATCCAATGATTTTATTCAAACAGCAAGTAAAATTGAAAACACGCTCCAAGCAAAACACATATCATGTGACGAATAAAAATATAGCTCCGAGTAAAGTATACCGATAGTTTTGAAGACGAAAGAGGGGATGCCTTCCGGGGCATCCCCAAGCTTAGACGCTTGAGTCTTCCTTGAATATTACCTTGGGGTGCCTTGGGCATCCCCAAGCTTAGGGTCCTTCCACTCCTTATTCTCCTTATATCGATATCTCACCCAAAACTTGAAAACTTCAATCACACAAAACTTAACCAAACTTCGTGAGATAGGTTAGTATGATAAAGAGTAAACCATGCACTTGGGTCATGTCAAAGACAAGGTTCATAATTGTTCTCACACGATGCCTACTGTACCATATCATTTCTAAAATTTATATTGAGAAATATAAGTCATAGAAACTAGAAAACAAGCAAACTATGGAATGAAAACAGAATCTGTCAGAAACAGAACAGTCTGTAATGATCTGAATAATAACCATACTTCTGCTACTCCAAAAATTATGAAATAAATTGGTGGACGTGAGTAATTTGTCTATTAATCTTCTGCAAAAAGAATCAACTCAAAAGCACTCTTCTGTAAAAAAAGACATATATTCTCGTGAGCGCAAAGTTTCTGTTTTTACAGCAAGATCACATTAACTTTCACCCAAGTCTTCCCAAAGGTCCTACTTGGCATTTTATTGAAACAAAAGCTATAAAACATGATTACTACAGTAGCTTAATCATGTTGACACACAAAAACAGAAAGGATAAATATTGGGTTGTCTCCCAACAAGCGCTTTTCTTTAATGCCTTTTAGCTAGGCATGATGATTTCAATGATGCTCACATAAAAGATAGCAATTGAAGCACAAAGAGAGCATCTTGAAGAATATGACTAGCACATTTAATCTAACACACTTCCTATGCCTAGGGATTTTGTGAGCACACCATTTATAAGAACAACAATCAACTAGCATAGGAAGGCAAAACAAGCATAACTTCAAAACTTTAAGCACATAGGGAGGAAACTTGATATTATTGCAACTCCTACAAGCATGTATTCCTCCCTCATAATAATTTTCAGTAGCATCATGGATAACAACTTTGTTCTCATACTCAATTGGAACCTCTTCCAAAATAGTGGAATCATTACTAACTAAAGTTGACACTCTTCCAAATCCACTTTCATAAATATCACACTAAGATTCAATATCTTCCAAAATAGCGGGATCACTAATTCCTAAAGTTGACACTCTTCCAAACCCACTTTAAATGATAATATTATTCATACTCCAAAATATATAAGTGAAGTTCATGGAGCATTCTACAACTAACCAATATCCAAGCTCAAAATGTATAAGTGAAGCACATGAAGCATTCTATAAAACCATATTCAAAAGATTTAAGTGAAGCACAAAGAGCAATTCTATAAGATCATACTTAAAAGATTTAAGTGAAGCACATGAAGTATTATATAAATCATTGAAGGGATAACTCATGCTAGCATGGTTCTTGAAGAATAAGAAAAACACAAAGGACACAAATCATGTGAACAAAGCAAAAACTGAGGTATACCGTTAATTGTTTGAAGAAGAAAGATGGGATACCAACCGGGGCATCCCCAAGCTTAGATGCTTGAGTATCCTTGGAATATTTACTTGGGGTGCCTTGTGCATCCCCAAGCTTTAACTCTTGCCTCTCTTTATTCTTCTCATATTGATAGCTTCTCGACCTTCGGACACTTCATCCACACAAAACTTTAACAAAAACTTGTGAGATCCGTTAGTGTAATAAAACAAATCACTACCTTTAGGTACTGTAATGAACTCATTCTTTATTTGTATGGGTGTTAAACCTACTGTATTCCAAGTTCTCTATGGTTCATACCCTCCAATACTAGCCATAGATTCATCGAAATAAGCAAACAACACACGCAAAACAGAATCTGTTAAAAACAGAACAGTCTGTAGTAATATGGAAGTTTGACAAACTTCTGTAACTCCTAAAATTATAAACTAAATTTTAAAATTTAAAAATTTTGTACATAAGTAATTTGAAAGAAGAATCAGAACCATTTGACCTTCCAGTTAAAAATGTAAATTCATGCACTACAGACAAAGTTTCTGTTTTTGTTCTGCACATAGCAAACAAGCAATCTAATCATCCTAAAACCCAAGCTTGGCATATTTATTTTTATAATACAATGAATATATACAAGGGGATAATTATTTACAGAGAAACTTCCATGAAAAATTCTACATTGTTTCCGTGAGCATGAACACAAGTGCTTAAGGTCGACCCTCACTTCTTCAATGCAAAACCTTCCAATCACTTCTCTTTTTGAAAAACTTTTTAGGCATGGAAGGTAAGTAATATTTTTTTTGTATTTTCATTTTTAATTTTTTTTGTATGTTTCACCCACAACTAAACACAAACAAAAAGGAAAAACAAAATCTACTTAGTGAAGAAAGCAAACAAGCACACACGAGAATATCAACCCCACGCTATTGCTCCCCGGCAACGGCGCCAGAAAAGAGCTTGATAATCCCCAAGTGTAGGGAATCATCGTAGCAATTTCCAAAGGTGGAAGAGTATGGAGTGTCGAACCCATAAGGAGCTAAAGGTAAGATCAATATTCTCTCAAGCCCTATCTTCCACTGATACGACTCTACGTACACAGAACGTTTGCTTCCAACTAGAAACAAGAAATAAAACTACGTTGTGGGTATGAAGAGGATAACTTTGTAAGGTATCGGAGAGCTAAAACATAAAAGTAGGTTCTGTTATCATAAAGTTAGAATATATTACTAAATATTATAAATAGCGAGTGTGGAATAATGGTGGATCGGTGTGCGGAATTGTCCTAGGCAATTGTTAACAAGACCGATAATCACTATTGCAGTTTCATATGAGGGAGAGGCATAAGCTAACATACTTTCTCTACTTGGATCATATGCACTTATGATTGGAACTCTAGCAAGCATCCGCAACTACTAAAGATCATTAACCATAGCATTAAAGCATCAAGTCCTCTTTATTCCCATACGCAACAATCCCTCTTACTCGGGTTTGTGCTTCTGTTCACTCACCAACCCACTATAAGCGAATCATGAACGTATTGCAACACCCTACAACAGGAATCCCTCACGCTTGCGTTGAAGGAAATATGCCCTAGAGGCAATAATAAAGTTATTATTTATTTCCTTACATGTCATGATAAATGTTTATTATTCATGCTAGAATTGTATTAACCGGAAACATAATACATGTGTGAATACATAGACAAACAGAGTGTCACTAGTATGCCTCTACTTGACTAGCTCATTAATCAAAGATGGTTATGTTTCCTAACCATGAACAAAGAGTTGTTATTTGATTAACGATATCACATCATTAGTTGAATGATCTGATTGACATGACCCATTCCATTAGCATAGCACCCGATCGTTTAGTATGTTGCTATTGCTTTTATCCATGACTTATACATGTTCCTTTAACTATGAGATTATGCAACTCCCGTTTACCGTAGGAACACTTTGTGTGCTACCAAACGTCACAACGTAACTGGGTGATTATAAAGGTACTCTACAGGTGTCTCCGAAGGTACATATTGGGTTGGCGTATTTCGAGATTAGGATTTGTCACTCCGATTGTCGGAGAGGTATCTCAGGGCCTTCTCGGTAATGCACATCACATAAAGCCTTGCAAGCATTGCAACCAATGAGTTAGTTGCGAGATGATGTATTACGGAACGAGTAAAGAGACTTGCCGGTAACGAGATTGAACTAGGTATTGGATACCGACGATCGAATCTCGGGCAAGTAACATACCGATGACAAAGGGAACAACGTATGTTGTTATGCGGTCTGACCGATAAACATCTTCGTAGAATATGTAGGAGCCAATATGGGCATCCAGGTCCCGCTATTGGTTATTGACCGGAGACATGTCTCGGTCATGTCTACATTGTTCTCGAACCGTAGGGTCCGCACGCTTAACGTTACGATGACAGTTATTGTGAGTTTATGCATTTTGATGTACCGAAGGAGTTCGGAGTCCCGGATGTGATCACGGACATGACGAGGAGTCTCGAAATGGTCGAGACGTAAAGAATGATATATTGGAAGCCTATGTTTGGACATCGGATGCACTCCAGGTGAAATCAGGATTTTACCAGAATACCGGGAGGGTTACCGGAACCCCCCGGGGGCATAATGGGCCAACATGGGCCTTGGAGGAGAGGTGAGAGGGCTGCCCTCATGGGCTGCGCGCCTCCCCCCTTCCCCTAGTCCTATTAGGACTAGGAGAGGTGGGCGCCCCCTCTCTCTCTCTCTCTCCCCCTTGGAGAATCCTAGTCCAACTAGGATTGGGGGGGGGGAATCCTACTCCCAGAGGGAGTAGGACTCTCCTGGCGCGCCAGGCTTGGTCGGCCAGCCCCTCCCCCTTGGCTCCTTTATATACGAGGGCAGGGGGCACCCCAAAGACACACAATTGATCATTGAGATCTTTCCTTAGCCGTGTGCGGTGCCCCCTTCCACCAAATTCCACCTCGATCATATAGTTGCAGTGCTTAGGCGAAGCCCTGCGCCGGTAACACATCAAGATCGTCACCACGCCGTCGTGCTGACGGAACTCTTCCTCGACGCTTTGCTGGATCGGAGCCCGGGGATCGTCATCGAGCTGAACGTGTGCCAAGAACTCGGAGGTGCCGGAGTAAGGGTGCTGTGATCGGTTGGATCGCGAGGAGAACGTACGACTACTTCCTCTATGTTGTGTCAACGCTTCCGCTTCGGTCTATGAGGGTACGTAGACAACACTCTCCCCTCTTGTTGCTATGCATCACCATGATCTTGCGTGTGCGTAGGAAATTTTTTGAAATTACTACGTTCCCCAACAGTGGCATCCGAGCCAGGTTTTTTTATGGTTTGATGTTATTTGCACGAGTAGAACACAAGTGAGTTGTGGACGATACAAGTCATACTGCCTACCAGCATGTCATACTTTGGTTCAGCGGTATTGTTGGACGAGACGATCCGGACCAACCTTACGCGTACGCGTACGCGAGACCGGTTCCCTCGACGTGCTTTGCACATAGATGGCTTGCGGAAGACTGTCTCTCCAACTTTAGTTGAACCGAGTGTGGCTACGCCCGGTCCTTGAGAAGGTTAAAACGGAGTCTATTTGACAAACTATCGTTGTGGTTTTGATGCGTAGGTAAGATGAGTTCTTGCTTAAGCCCGTAGCAGCCACGTAAAACTTGCAACAACAAAGTAGAGGACGTCTAACTTGTTTTTGCAGGGCATGTTGTGATGTGATATGGTCAAGACATGATGCTAAATTTTATTGTATGAGATGATCATGTTTTGTAACCGAGTTATCGGCAACTGGCAGGAGCCATATGGTTGTCGCTTTATTGTATGCAATGCAATCGCGATGTAATGCTTTACTTTATTACTAAGCGGTAGTGATAGTCGTGGAAGCATAAGATTGGCGAGACGACAACGATGCTACGATGGAGATCAAGGTGTCGCGCCGGTGACGATGGTGATCATGACGGTGCTTCGAAGATGGAGATCACAAGCACGAGATGATGATGGCCATATCATATCACTTATATTGATTGCATGTGATGTTTATCTTTTTATGCATCTTATCTTGCTTTGATTGACGGTAGCATTATAAGATGATCTCTCACTAAATTATCAAGAAGTGTTCTCCCTGAGTATGCACCGTTGTGAAAGTTCTTCGTGCTGAGACACCACGTGATGATCGGGTGTGATAGGCTCTACGTTCAAATACAACGGGTGCAAAACAGTTGCACACGCGGAATACTCAGGTTATACTTGACGAGCCTAGCATATAACAGATATGGCCTCGGAACACGGAGACCGAAAGGTCGAGCGTGAATCATATAGTAGATATGATCAACATAGTGATGTTCACCATTGAAACTACTCCATCTCACGTGATGATCGGACATGGTTTAGTTGATTTGGATCACGTGATCACTTAGAAGATTAGAGGGATGTCTATCTAAGTGGGAGTTCTTAAGTAATATGATTAATTGAACTTAAATTTATCATGAACATTAGTCCTGGTAGTATTAGCATATCTATGTTGTAGATCAATAGCTCGCGTCGTTGCTTCCCTATGTTTATTTTGATATGTTCCTAGAGAAAATTGTGTTGAAAAATGTTAGTAGCAATGATGCGGATTGGATCCGTGATCTGAGGTTTATCCTCATTGCTGCACAGAAGAATTATGTCCTTGATGCACCGCTAGGTGACGGACCTATTGCAGGAGCAGATGCAGACATTATGAACGTTTTGCTAGCTCAATATGATGACTACTTAATAGTTTAGTGCACCATGCTTAACTGCTTAGAATTGGGACTTCAAAGACGTTTTGAACGTCATGGAGCATATGAGATGTTCTAGGAGTTGAAGTTAATATTTCAAGCAAATACCCGAGTTGAGAGATATGAAGTCTCCAACAAGTTCTATAGCTAAAAGATGGAGGAGAATCGCTCAACTAGTGAGCATGTGCTCAGATTGTCTGGGTACTACAATCGCTTGAATCAAGTGGGAGTTAATCTTCCAGATAAGATAGTGATTGACAGAATTCTCTAGTCACCATCACCAAGTTAGTAGAACTTCGTGATGAACTATAATATGCAAGGGATAACGGAAAATATTCCCAAGCTCTTCGCGATGCTAAAATCAGCGAAGGTAGAAATCAAAGAAAAACATCAAGTGTTGATGGTTGACAAGATCACTAGTTTCAAGAAAAGGGCAAAAGGAAAGAAGGGGAACTTCAAGAAGAACGGCAAGCAAGTTGCTGCTCAAGTGAAAAAGCCCAAGTATGGTCCTAAGCCTGAGACTAAGTGCTTCTACTGCAAAGGGACTGGTCACTGGAAGCGGAACTACCCCAAGTGATTGGCGGATAAGAAGGATGGCAAAGTGAACATAAGTATATTTGATATACATGTTATTGATGTGTACTTTACTAGTGTTCATAGCAACCCCTCAGTATTTGGTACTAGTTCAGTTGCTAAAATTTAGTAACTCGAAACAGGAGTTGCAGAATGAACAAAGACTAGTTAAAAGGGCAAGGTGACGATGTGTGTTGGAAGTGGTTCCAAGATTGATATAATCATCATCACACACTCCCTATACTTTCGGGATTAGTGTTGAAACTAAATAAGTGTTATTTGGTGTTTGCGTTGAGCATGAATATGATTTGATCATGTTAATTGCAATACAGTTATTCATTTAAGTTAGAGAACAATTGTTGTTCTGTTTACATGAATAAAACCTTCTATGGTCATACACACCAATGAAAATAGTTCATTGGATCTCGATCGTAGTGATACACATATTCATAATATTGAAACCAAAAAGATGCGAAGTTAATAATGATAGTGCAACCTATTTGTGGCACTGCCGTTTAGGTCATATTGGTGTAAAGCGCATGAAGAAACTCCATGCTGATGGAATTTTGGAATCACTTGATTATGAATCACTTGATGCTTGCGAACCATGCCTCTTGGGCAAGATGACTAAAACGCCGTTCTCCGGAACAATGGAGCAAGCAACAGATTTGTTGGAAATCATACATACTAATGTATATGGTCCGATGAATATTAAGGCTCGCGACAAGTATCATTATTTTCTAACCTTCACAGATGATTTGAGCAGATATGGGTATATCTACTTGATGAAACATAAGTCTGAAACGTTTGAAAAGTTCAAAGAATTTTAGAGTGAAGTGAAAATCATCGTGACAAGAAAATAAGGTTTCTACGATCTGATCGCGGAGACAAATATTTGAGTTACGAGTTTGGTCTTCAATTAAAACAATGTGGAATAGTTTCACAAATTCATGCCACCTGGAACACCACAGCATAATGGTGTGTCCGAACGTCATAACAGTACTTTATTGGATATAGTACAATCTATGATGTCTCTTACCGATCTACCACTATCGTTTTTTGGGTTATGCATTAAAGACAACTGCATTCACGTTAAAAAGGGCACCATCTAAGTCCGTTGAGACGACACAATCTGAACTATGGTTTGGCAAGAAACCAAAGTTGTCGTTTCTTAAAGTTTGGGGTTGCGATGCTTATGTGGAAAAATTTCATCCTGATAAGCTCAAACCGAAATCGGAGAAATGTGTCTTCATAGGATACCCAAAGGAGACTGTTGGGTACACCTTCTATCACAGATCCGAATGCAAGACTTTTGTTGCTAAGAATGGATCCTTTCTAGAGAAGGAGTTTCTCTCGAAAGAAGTGAGTGGGAGGAAAGTAGAAAACTTGATAAGGTAATTGTACTTTCTCCCTTATTGGAAAGGAGTTCATCATAGAAATCTGTTCTTGTGAGTACTACACCAATTAGTGAGGAAGCTAATGATGATGATCATGTAACTTCAGATCAAGTTACTACTGAATCTCGTAGGTAAACCAGAGTGAGATCCGCACCAGAGTGGTACGGTAATCCTGTTCTGGAAGTCATGTTACTAGACCATGACGAACTTGCGAACTATGAGGAAGCGATGATGAGCCCAGATTCCGCGAAATGGTTAGAGGCCATGAAATCTGAGATATGATCCATGTATGAGAACAAAGTATGGACTTTGATGGATTTGCCCGATGATCGGCAAGCCAAAGAAAATAAATGGATCTTGAAGAGGAAGACGGACACTGATAGTAGTGTTACTATCTACAAAGCTAGAATTGTCGCAAAAGGTTTTTGACAAGTTCAAGGTGTTGACTACGATGAGAGTTTCTCACTCGTATCTATGCTTAAGTCTGTCCGAATCATGTTAGCAATTGCCGCATTTTATGAAATCCGGCAAATGGATAAACAAAACTACATTCCTTAATGGATTTATTAAAGAAGAGTTGTATACGATGCAACTAGAAGGTTTTGTCGATCCTGAAGGTGTTAATAAAATATGCAAGCTCCAGCGATCCATCTATGGACTGGTGCAAGCATCTCGGAGTTGGAATATACGCTTTGATAAGTTGATCAAAGCATATAGTTTTATACAGACTTGCGGTGAAGCCTGTATTTACAAGAAAGTGAGTGGGAGCACTACAGCATTTCTGATAAGTATATGTAAATGACATATTATTGATCGGAAATAATGTAGAATTATTCTGTAAAGCATAAAGGAGTATTTGAAAGGAGTTTTTCGAAGAAGGACCTCGGTGAAGCTGCTTACATATTGAGCATCAAGATCTATAGAGATAGATCAAGACGCTTGATAAGTTTTTCAATAAGTACATACCTTGAAAGAATTTTGAAGTAGTTCAAAACGGAACAGTCAAAGAAAGAGTTCTTGCCTGTATTACAAGGTGTGAGATTGAGTAAGACTCAAAGCCCGACCACGGCAGATGATAGAAAGAGAATGAAAGTCATTTCCTATGCCTCAGCCATAGATTCTATAAAGTATGCCATGCTATGTACCAGATCTATTGTATACCCTACACTGTGTTAAGCAAGGGAGTACAATAGTGATCTAGGAAGTAGATCACTGGACATCGGTCAAAATTATCCTTAGTAAAATAAGGATATGTTTCTCGATTATGGATGTGAAAAAAAAAGGTTCGTCGTAAAAAGGTTACGTCGATGCAAGTTTTGACACTAATATAGATGACTCTAAGTCTCAATCTAGATACATATTGAAAGTGGGAGCAATTAGCTAAAGTAGCTCCGTGCAGAGCATTGTAGACATAGAAAATTGCAAAATACATAACAGATCTGAATGTGGCAGACCCGTTGACTAAACTTCTCTCACAAGCAAAACATGATCACACCGTAGTACTCTTTGGGTGTTAATCACATAGCGATGTGAACTAGATTACTGAATCTAGTAAACCCTTTGGGTGTTGGTCACATATCGATGTGAACTATGGGTGTTAATCACATGATGATGTGAACTATTGCTATTAAATCACATGGCGATGTGAACTAGATTATTGACTCTAGTGCAAGTGGGAGACTGAAGGAAATATGCCCTAGAGGCAATAATAAAGTTATTATTTATTTCCTTACATGTCATGATAAATGTTTATTATTCATGCTAGAATTGTATTAACCGGAAACATAATACATGTGTGAATACATAGACAAACAGAGTGTCACTAGTATGCCTCTACTTGACTAGCTCATTAATCAAAGATGGTTATGTTTCCTAACCATGAACAAAGAGTTGTTATTTGATTAACGAGATCACATCATTAGTTGAATGATCTGATTGACATGACCCATTCCATTAGCATAGCACCCGATCGTTTAGTATGTTGCTATTGCTTTTATCCATGACTTATACATGTTCCTTTAACTATGAGATTATGCAACTCCCGTTTACCGTAGGAACACTTTGTGTGCTACCAAACGTCACAACGTAACTGGGTGATTATAAAGGTACTCTACAGGTGTCTCCGAAGGTACATATTGGGTTGGCGTATTTCGAGATTAGGATTTGTCACTCCGATTGTCGGAGAGGTATCTCAGGGCCTTCTCGGTAATGCACATCACATAAAGCCTTGCAAGCATTGCAACCAATGAGTTAGTTGCGAGATGATGTATTACGGAACGAGTAAAGAGACTTGCCGGTAACGAGATTGAACTAGGTATTGTATACCGACGATCGAATCTCGGGCAAGTAACATACCGATGACAAAGGGAACAACGTATGTTGTTATGCGGTCTGACCGATAAAGATCTTCGTAGAATATGTAGGAGCCAATATGGGCATCCAGGTCCCGCTATTGGTTATTGACCGGAGACATGTCTCGGTCATGTCTACATTGTTCTCGAACCGTAGGGTCCGCACGCTTAACGTTACGATGACAGTTATTATGAGTTTATGCATTTTGATGTACCGAAGGAGTTCGGAGTCCCGGATGTGATCACGGACATGACGAGGAGTCTCGAAATGGTCGAGACGTAAAGAATGATATATTGGAAGCCTATGTTTGGACATCGGATGCACTCCAGGTGAAATCAGGATTTTACCGGAATACCGGGAGGGTTACCGGAACCCCCCGGGGGCATAATGGGCCAACATGGGCCTTGGAGGAGAGGTGAGAGGGCTTCCCTCATGGGCTGCGCGCCTCCCCCCTTCCCCTAGTCCTATTAGGACTAGGAGAGGTGGGCGCCCCCTCTCTCTCTCTCTCCCCCTTGGAGAATCCTAGTCCAACTAGGATTGGGGGGGGGGGAATCCTACTCCCAGAGGGAGTAGGACTCTCCTGGCGCGCCAGGCTTGGCCGGCCAGCCCCTCCCCCTTGGCTCCTTTATATACGGGGGCAGGGGGCACCCCAAAGACACACAATTGATCATTGAGATCTTTCCTTAGCCGTGTGCGGTGCCCCCTTCCACCAAATTCCACCTCGATCATATCGTTGCAGTGCTTAGGCGAAGCCCTGCGCCGGTAACACATCAAGATCGTCACCACGCCGTCGTGCTGACGGAACTCTTCCTCGACGCTTTGCTGGATCGGAGCCCGGGGATCATCATCGAGCTGAACGTGTGCCAAGAACTCGGAGGTGCCGGAGTAACGGTGCTGTGATCGGTTGGATCGCGAGGAGAACGTACGACTACTTCCTCTATGTTGTGTCAACGCTTCCGCTTCGGTCTACGAGGGTACGTAGACAACACTCTCCCCTCTCGTTGCTATGCATCACCATGATCTTGCGTGTGCGTAGGAATTTTTTTGAAATTACTACGTTCCCCAACATGCGTGACACGGAGGGCACCATAGGACAGCACCAAAGTAGAACATACAACTCATACCAATCTAGATCATCAATCAACCCAAAGACAAAAAGATATCTACTCAAAACATCATAAGATGGCAACACATCATTGGATCATAATATGTGGCATAAAGCACCATGTTCAAGTAGGGATTACAGCGGGTTGCGGGAGAGTGGACCGCGTAAAAGAGATGAGGATGGTGATGATGATGGTGATGTTGATGAAGACGATCACCGCGGCGATGATTCCCCTCCCGATGGCACTCCGGCACCACCGGAAGAGAGGAGGAGAGGTTCTTCCCATTGTGCTTCTTCCTCCATGGCCTCCACCTTCTGGTCCTTGGCCTTCATGGTGATGAAGAACCCTCCGGGATACTCCTCCATGGCCTCTGGTGATGATGGCCCCCTCCGGCAGGGTGCCGGAGAGGGCCTAGATTGACTTTCTCGTGGCTACAAAGGCTTGCGGCGGCGGAACTTCTGATCCAATCTCCGTTCTTGAAGTTTTAGGTCACGAGAGTATATATGGGTGCAGGAGGTACGTCGGTGGACTTCCGGGCTG
This sequence comes from Aegilops umbellulata, assembly GCA_032464435.1. Classification (NCBI taxonomy): domain Eukaryota; kingdom Viridiplantae; phylum Streptophyta; class Magnoliopsida; order Poales; family Poaceae; genus Aegilops; species Aegilops umbellulata. The sequence continues at coordinate 251,886,205 of CP136056.1, forward strand.
GTCACGAGGTAGGGGGCACGCCCAGGGGGGTGGGCGCGCCCCCACCCTCGTGGGCAGCCCGGAACTCCCCTGGTGAGCTTCCGGTACTCCATGGGCTTCTTCTGGTCCAAAAACAGGTTCCGTGGAGTTTCAGGTCTTTTGGACTCCGATTGATATTCCTTTTCTTCGAAACACTGAAATAGACAAAAAAACAGCAATTCTGGGCTGGGCCTCCGGTTAATAGGTTAGTCCCAAAAGTAATATAAAAGTGGAAAATGAAGCCCAAGATAGTCCAAAACAGTAGATAATATAGCATGGAGCAATCAAAAATTATAGATACGTTGGAGACGTATCACCGGCATTCTCCCTCCTTATGCAAACCTTGTAAAATAAGAGAGAATAGCCATAAGTATTGTGACATAACGTGTAATACCAGCCCATAATGCGATAAATATCGATATAAAAGCATGATGCAAAATGGACGTATCAACTCCCCCAAGATTAGACCTCGCTTGTCCTCAAGCGAAAGCCGATAAACGATAAATATGTCCCCATGTTTAGAGGTAGAGGCGTCGATAAAAATAAAATACGGACATGAAGGCATCATGATTATTCTTATAACAGCAACATATATAGGTTTTTGTCATATGATTTCTTATGCTTAAGTAATGATCCATTCACAATGCAGAGTACGAATCATAAACTTTATTGAGAACCAACAAAATATAATCTCAGTCACTGAAGCAATTGCAATTTATCATAACATCAGAAAGAGTCTATGTCAGAGCTTAAAAGCAAGTTCACATACTCAACTATCATCTAGTCTTTCATAATTGCTAACACTCACGCGATACTTGTGGTTATGACGTTTTAATCGGACACAGAGAAAGATAGGGGCTTATAGTTTCGCCCCACAACCTTTTACCTCAAAGGTAATGTCAACAATAATAACTCATGCACCCCTACATCCAATTAGATATATATATCAGGTTCTTTCCAACATGATGGGCTTGCCAAAGGATAAAATGAAAAAGGAAAGGTGAAGATCACTGTGACTCTTGCATAAGGTAGAAGATAATAATAAAAGATAGGCCCTTCGTAGAGGGAAGCAGAGGTTGCCATGCGCTTTTATGGTTGGATGCATAAAATCTCAGTGTGAAAGAACGTCACTTTATATTGCCCCTTGTGATATGAACCTTTATTATGCAGTCCGTCGCTTTTATTACTTCCACATCACAAGATCGTATAAAGCTTATTTCTCCCACACCAATCAATCATACATATTTAGAGAAATTTTTATTGATTTGCACCGATGACAACTTACTTGAAGGATCTTACTCAATCCATAGGTAGATATGGTGGACTCTCATGGCAAAACTGGTTTAAGGGTTTTGGAAGCACAAGTAGTATCTCTACTTGGTGCTGAGAATTTGGCTAGCATGAGGGGGAAAGGCAAGCTCAACATGTTAGAGGATCCATGACAACATACTTTATCTCAGATATAAGAAAACATAACTCCTTACGTTGTCTTCCTTGTCCAACATCAACTCTTTAGCATGTCATATTTTAATGAGTGCTCCCAATCATAAAATATGTCAATAATAGTATATTTATATGTGAACCCCTCTTTCCTTATTACTTCCTATTAATTGCAACGATGACCAAAGCTATGTCTGCCAACTCCCAACAACTTTTAATCATCATACACTTTCTATGTGAAGTCATTACTCTCAACAAGATCAATATGAACTCTTTGTTTCTTTTTATTCTTTTTCTCTTCTTTTCTTTTATTCACTCAAGATCATGGCAAAATAATCAAGCCCTTGACTCAACACTACTCTTTATTATATATAGCTCACGGACTCGATTACATAGAGAGATCATAAAGCAAAACTCGAAACTAGATCATACCATAAACTTTATTCTACTAGATCAAGATACTACTAATAGGATCGAACTAAGAAAAATGGTAAATATAGGAGATGTGATGGTGATACGATATCGGGGCACCTCCCCCAAGCTTGGCAATTGCCAAGGGGAGTGCCCATACCCATGTGATTATGTCTCCTTTGTCGGTGAAGAAGGTGGAGGTGTTGTTCACTTAGTTGATGGCATAGACTTCTCCCTTAATTTGCGCTTGAGGACGGCATTTTGATCCCTCAGATCATAAATCTCCCACTCCAGGGTTAGTATCTTTTTGCATAGGTCCTGCTTATTTTCCTGCAAGAGACGAAAAGGGATAAACTCGAACTTTGGTTTCTTTACCCTATCAGGGATACTTGACTTTTTGAAATCAACGTGCATGTCCCCAGGTTGAGGTAATGGGGCTTCATCTTCATGTGAGCTCGTCTCCTCCTTCCCCTTGGGTTCATAATCCTCTTCTTCCTACGTGGTCCAACCATCGTGCTCCACATCTCCATAGACCTTAGGATTGGCTAAGTAATCATCCACATAGCTTTGTCCTTCCGAATCCTGGGAAGACATGTTGATCTAATCTGCAGCGGGACAGCTCGAAACAAAAATAGAGGATAATTGCGTGATACATGAGTCAAAACCTTCTGGTGAATATATAATGAATTTTTACCGACCTAAATACGTATCGTGCAAGAAAACGGAGTCCGGAAGGCACACAAGGTGCTCTCGAGGTAGGGGGCGTGCCCAGGGGGGTAGGGCGCGCCCTCCACCCTCGTGGGGCCCTCGTGTCCTTCTCGGACTGCCACTTATTTTTCTATTTTTCTAAATATTCCAAAACGGAGAAATATTGCCTTAAAAATTGTTTTGGAGTCGGTTTACTTACCGTACCACATACCTATTCCTTTTCGGAGTCTGAAACGGTCTGGAAAGTGTCCCTTATGTATTCCTCCGGGGTTACAATTTCAATAATATTGGTTTCAACATTTATAGGATTACCTGAGATATAATGTTTAATTCTTTGACCGTTTACCACCTTCGGATTTGTGCCTTCGAAGTTGTTGATTTTATGGCACCGGAACGATAGACCTCCTCGATAACGTAGGGGCCTTCCCATTTAGAGAGAAGTTTTCTTGCAAAAAATCTTAAACGAGAGTTGTATAGCAATACATAATCACCTACGTTAAACTCACGCTTTTGTATCCTTTTATCATGCCATCTTTTAACTTTTTCTTTAAACAACTTGGCATTTTCATATGCTTGGGTTCTACATTCATCAAGTGAGCTAATATCAAATAACCTCTTCTCACCGGCATGTTTAAAATCATAGTTGAGCTCTTTAATAGCCCAATATGCCTTATGTTCTAGTTCGAGAGGTAAGTGACATGCTTTTCCATAAACCATTTTATACGGAGACATACCCATAGGATTTTTATATGCAGTTCTATAGGCCCATAATGCATCATCAAGTTTCTTGGACCAATTCTTTCTAGACGTATTGACAGTCTTTTGCAAAATTAATTTGAGCTCTCTATTACTCAGTTCTACTTGACCACTAGACTGTGGGTGATAAGGGGATGCAATTCTATGATTAACATCATACTTAGCGAGCATTTTACGGAAAGCACCATGAATAAAATGTGAACCACCATCAGTCATTAAATATCTAGGGACTCCAAACCTCAGAAAAATAACTTCCCTAAGCATTTTAATAGAAGTGTTATGATCAGCACTACTAGTTGGAATAGCTTCTACCCACTTAGTAACGTAATCAACAGCAACTAAAATATGTGTATATCCATTAGAGGCAGGAAAAGGTCCCATATAATCAAAGCCCCAAACATCAAATGGTTCAATAACAAGTGAATAATTCATAGGCATTTCTTGATGTCTACTAATATTACCAATTCTTTGACATTCATCACAAGATAAGACAAACTTACGGGCATCCTTGAAGAGAGTAGGCCAATAAAAACCAGATTGCAATACCTTATGTGCAGTTCTATCTCCAGCGTGGTGTCCTCCATAAGCTTCGGAGTGACACTTGCGTAGGATCTGTTCCTGTTCATGCTCGGGTACACAACGTCTAATAACACCATCTACTCCTTCTTTATAGAGATGTGGGTCATCCCAAAAGTAATGTCTCAAATCATAGAAAAACTTTTTCTTTTGTTGGTATGTGAAACTAGGTGGTATAAATTTAGCAACAATGTAATTAGCATAATCAGCATACCATGGAGTACTATGAGAAGTAATTATAACATTTAATTGTTCATCAGGAAAGCTATCATCAATAGGTAGTGGGTCATCAAGAACATTTTCTAACCTAGACAAGTTGTCTGTAACGGGGTTCTCAGCTCCTTTTCTATCAACAATATGCAAATCAAATTCTTGTAGCAAGAGAACCCATCTAATAAGTCTAGGTTTAGCATCTTTCTTGTCCATAAGATATTTAATAGCAGCATGATCAGTGTGAATAGTTACTTTAGAATCAACAATATAAGGTCTGAACTTATCACAAGCAAATACAACTGCTAAGAATTCTTTTTCAGAAGTAGCATAATTTCTTTGGGCATTGTCTAGAGTCTTACTAGCATAATGGATAACATTTAATTTCTTATCAACTCTTTGCCCTAGAACAACACCTATAGCATAATCACTAGCATCACACATAATTTCAAAGGGTAAATTCCAATCAGGTGACTGAACATTAGGTGCAGAGATCAATGATTTCTTAAGTATTTCAAATGCTTCTACATAATCATCATAAAAGACAAATGGTATATCTTTTTTTAATAAATTAGTCAGAGGCCGAGAAACTTTTGAGAAGTCCTTAACGAACCTCCTATAAAATCCGGCGTGACCAAGGAAGCTTCTTATACCTTTGATGTCCTTGGGACATGGCATCTTTTCAATAGCATCAACCTTGGCTTTATCAACTTCAATACCTCTTTCAGAAACTTTATGCCCCAAGACAATACCTTCATTAACCATAAAGTGGCACTTTTCCCAATTCAAGACAAGATTAGTTTCTTCACATTCTGCAAAACTCGATCAAGATTGCTCAAGCAATCATCAAAAGAGGATCCATAGACGGAAAAATCGTCCATGAAAACCTCACAAATATTTTCACAAAAGTCAGAGAATATAGCCATCATGCATCTTTGAAAGGTAGTAGGTGCATTACATAAACCAAAAGGCATATGTCTATAAGCAAAAGTACCAAAAGGGCAAGTAAAAGTAGTCTTTGATTGATCTTTAGCTGACACAGGTATTTGAGAGAAACCAGAATAACCATCTAGGAAGCAATAATATGTATGTTTGCATAATCTTTCTAGCATTTGATCAATAAAAGGTAAGGGGTAATGATCTTTCTTGGTAGCCTTATTTAATTTGCGGAAATCAATTACCATCGTATAACCTGTGATAATTCTTTGTGGAATCAATTCATCTTTATCATTAGGAAAAATAGTGATACCTCCCTTCTTAGGGACACAATGGACAGGACATACCACTGACTATCAGCAACGGGATAAATTATACCTGCCTCCAGAAGCTTTAGTATTTCTTTTCTTACCACTTCTTTCATTTTAGGATTCAGACGTCGTTGAGGATCACGAACTGGTTTGGCATCTGCTTCCAAATTTATTTTATGTTGACATAGAGTGGGACTAATGCCCGTAAGATCATCAAGAGTATATCCAATAGCAGCACGATGCTTCTTCAGAGTTTTCAATAATCTTTCTTCTTCATGCTCTGAAAGGTTAGCACTAATAATAACAGGATATATCTTCTTTTCATCAAGATAAGCATATTTAAGATTATCAGGCAACAGTTTAAGCTCAAACATGGGATCACCCTTAGGTGGAGGAGGATCCCCTAGGATTTCAACAGGCAAATTGTGTTTCAGAATAGGTTCCTGCTTAAAGAATATTTCATCTATTTCCCTTCTTTCATTCATAAACATATCATTTTCATGGTCTAGCAAATAATGTTCTAAAGGATCACTAGGAGGTACAGCAATAGAAGCAAGACCAATAATTTCATCCTTACTAGGCAATTCTTCTTCACGATGTTGTTTACTAAATTTAGAGAAATTAAACTCATGAAACATATCATCCAAGCCAATAGTAACAACATTCTTTTCGCAGTCTATCTTAGCATTAACAGTGTTCAAGAAGGGTCTACCAAATATGATGGGACAAAAGCTATCTTGTGGGGAACTGCGAACAAGAAAATCAGCAGGATATTTAGTTTTCCCACACAAGAATTCAACATGTCTAACAATTCCCATTGCTGATATAGTATCTCTATTGGCAAGTTTAATTGTAACATTAATATCTTCTAACTCAGCAGGTGCAATTTCATGCTTAATTTAATTATACAAGTCATAAGGTATAACACTAGCACTAGCACCTATACCACAAAGCCATGATAACAATGATCTCCTATTTTAATAGAAATAACAGGCACGCCTACCACAGGTCTATGTTTATATTTAGCACAAGCTTTAGCAATTCTAGCAGTTTCACCGCAGAACTGAATAACATGCCCATCAATGTTATCAGCCAAGAGATCTTTAACAATAGCGATATTAGGTTCAACTTTAACTTGCTCAAGAGGTGTATAAGTTCTAATATTGCTTTTACGAACCACAGTTGAAGCTTTAGCATGATCCTTTATTCTAACAGGGAAAGGTGGTTTCTCAACATAAGAAGTAGGAACAATAGGATCATTATAAGTGACAGTATTTTCTTCAACTTTAATAGGTGCAGCTACTTTTACTTCTATGGGAGGATGGTATTTAAACCACTTCTCCTTGGCGAGATCAACATAAGTAGCAAAATATTCACAGAAAGAAGCTACTATCTCAGAGTCAAGTCCATATTTAGTGCTAAACTTACGGAAAATATCGGTGTCCATAAAAGATTTAACACAATCAAACTTAGGTGTCATACCTGACTCCTTACCTTCGTCGAGATCCCAATGTTTAGAGTTGCGTTTAATTCTATCCAATAAATCCCATCTAAATTCAATAGTCTTCATCATAAAAGAGCCAGCACAAGAAGTATCGAGCATGGTGCGATTGTTTTCAGAAAGCCGAGCATAAAGATTTTGAATAATTGTTTCTTTTGGAAGCTCATGATTGGGGCATGAATATAACATTGATTTAAGCCTCCCCCAAGCTTGAGCGATGCTTTCTCCTTCGCGAGGCCAAAAATTATATATATATATATATATATATATATATATATATATATATATATATATATATATATATATATATATGTATATATGTATATATATAATTGCGATCACGATGAACAAGATGCATAGGATAATACTTTTGATGAAATTCCAATTTCAATCTTCTATAGTTCCATGATCTTGTATCATCACATAGACTATACCATGTAAATGCATCTCCCTTCAAAGATAAAGGGAGGACCTTCTTCTTAGCAACATCATCGGGTATACCTGCAAGCTTAAAAAATCCACAAACTTCATCCACATATATTAGGTGCTCATCAGGATGCTTTGTTCCATCTCCTGTAAAAGGATTAGCTAGCAGTTTTTCTATCATACCCGAAGGAATTCAAAGGGAACATTTTCATATTCAATAGGTTCAGTAGGTTGAGGAGAAACTCTTTGCTCTACTGGTCGGGGTGAAGATACCCCGAACAAGCCCCTCAGAGGATTACTTTCCATAGTAACAAGTGACAGTAAATTTCAGCACACTATATAAATTTTTCCTTACCAAATTCCACCTACCAAAGGCGCTTCACTCCCCGGCAACGGCGCCAGAAAAGAGTCTTGATGACCCACAAGTATAGGGCATCTATCTAGTCCTTTCGATAAGTAAGAGTGTCGAACCCAACGAGGAGCAGAAGGAAATGATAAGCGGTTTTCAACAAGGTATTCTCTGCAAGTACTGAAATAAGTGGTGACAGATAGTTTTGTGATAAGATAATTTCTAACAAGCAACAAGTAACAAAAGTAAATAAAGTGCAGCAAGGTGGCCCAATCCTTTTTGTAGCAAAGTACAAGCCTGGACAAACTCTTATATAAGGAAAAGCGCTCCCGAGGACACATGGGAATATCGTCAAGCTAGTTTTCATCACGTTCATATGATTCACGTTCGGTACTTTGATAATTTGATATGTGGGTGGACCGGTGCTTGGGTGCTGTTCTTACTTGAACAATCATCCCACTTATGATTAACCTCTATTGCAAGCATCCGCAACTACAACAAAAGTATTAAGGTAAACCTAACCATAGCATGAAACAAGTGGATCCAAATCAACCCCTTATGAAGCAACGCATAAACTAGGGTTTAAGATTCTGTCGCTCTAGCAACCCATCATCTACTTATTACTTCCCAATGCCTTCCTCTAGGCCCAAATAATGGTGAAGTGTTATGTAGTCGATGTTCACATAACACCACTAGAGGCTAGACAACATACATCTCATCAAAATATCGAACGAATACCAAATTCACATGACTACTAATAGCAAGACTTCTCCTGTGTCCTCAGGAACAAACGTAACTACTCACAAAGCATATTCATGTTCATAATCAGAGGGGTAATAATATGCATAAAGGATCTGAACATATGATCTTCCACCAAATAAACCAACTAGCATCAACTACAAGGAGTAATCAACACTATTAGCAACCTACTAGTACCAATCCCGGACTTGGAGACAAGAATTGGATACAAGAGATGAACTATGGTTTTGAGATGAGATGGTGCTGGTGAAGATGTTGATGGAGATTGCCCTCTCCCGATGAGAGGAGCGTTGGTGATGACGATGGCGATGATTTCCCCCTCCCGGAGGGAAGTGTCCCCGGCAGAACAGCTCTGCCGGAGCCCTAGATTGGTTCCGCCAAGGTTCCGCCTCGTGGTGGCGGAGTCTCGTCCCGAAAGGTTGCTTATTGTTTTTTTCTCGATGAAAGACCTCATATAGCAGAAGATGGGCATCGAAGAGCCACCAGGGGGGCCATGAGGTAGGGGCGCGCCCTAGGGGGGCGCCCCCCACCCTCGTGGACAGGGTGTGGGCCCCCTGGTCTTCATCTTTGGCAAGGATTTTTCATTATTTTTTATAATATGTTCCATGGAGTTTTAGGACTTTTGGAGTTGTGCAGAATAGGTCTCTAATATTTTCTCCTTTCTAGCCCAGAATTCCAGCTGCCGACATTCTCCCTCCTTATGTAAACCTTGTAAAATAAGAGAGAATAGCCATAAGTATTGTGACATAACGTGTAATAACAGCCCATAATGCGATAAATATCGATATAAAAGCATGATGCAAAATGGACATATCAATTAGCCCCTCAAAAATTTCTTCATTATTTTTTGAAATATTCTGAAATTTTTAGTAACTTCAAACAAAAGTGAACCAACTTCAATAGAATTGATAGCAACTACTCCTACAAGTGCCTAGAGACTATATCAAGCATTAGAACTACTTGGAACCATATAAATTTGACATGCAAGCTCAAGAACATGGTCACCTAGGCAGCACAAATTTGCAATGAATAGAACACCAGAACAAAAACTAATTGAACCAATGGAGGAGTCGCATACCAAGGAACAATCTCCCCAAGCAGTTTTGTGAGAGGTGCTTTGAGCAAGGAGACCGAAAATCACAGCAAAATGAGCTAGAACTCGTGCTTGAGGTGGATATGTGTTTGTGGGAGGAAGACGGAGTGTATGGGTGCAGGAATAAGTGGAGGAGGGCCACCATGGGCCCACGAAGCAGGGGGCGCGCCCTGGGGGGTAGGGCGCGCCCTCCACCCTCGTGGCCAGGTGGTTGACCCCCCTGCTGTGTTCTCAGTTCCAGAAATCATCAAATATTCTAGAAAAAAATCATATCTCATTTTCAGGGCATTTGGAGAACTTTTATTTTTGGGGTACTTTTATATTACACGGATAAATCAGAAAATAGACAAAAAAATACTATTTTTACTTTATTTCAACTAAATAACAGAAAGTAGAGAGAGGGTACAGAAGGTTGTGCCTTCGGGTTTCATCCATCTCATGCTCATCAAAAGGAATCCACTAACAAGGTTGATCAAGTCTCGTTAACAAACTCATTCCGAATAACATGGGACCGGAGAAATTTCGAATAACACTATGTTACCTCAACGGGGATATGCACATACCCTATAATAAGAATATCATATTTTTCTTGACAGTAGGAAGAGGAAATTCAAAACCTCCAAATATAATCAATGGATTTTTTCCAATAGAGTTGATACTATGAACTTGAGGTTGTTTCCTCGGAAAGTGTACCGTATGCTCATTACCATTAACATGAAAAGTGGCATTGCCTTTGTTGCAATCAATAACAGCACCTGCAGTATTCAAAAAAGGTCTTCCAAGAATAATAGACATACTATCGTCCTTAGGAATATCAAGAATAACAAAGTCTGTTAAAATAGTAATGTTTGCAACCACAGCGGGCACATCCTCACAAATACCGACAGGTATAGCAGTTGATTTATCAGCCATTTGCAAAGATATTCCAGTAGGTGTCAACTTATTCAAATCAAGTCTATGATATAAAGAGAGAGGCATAACACTAACACCGGCTCCAAGATCACATAAAGATGTTTTAACATAGTTTCTTTTAATGGAGCATGGTATAGTGGGTACTCCTGGATCTCCAAGTTTCTTTGGTATTCCACCCTTAAAAGTATAATTAGCAAGCATGCTGGCAATCTCAGCTTCCGGTATCTTTCTTTTATTTGTAACAATATCTTTCATATACTTAGCATAAGGATTCATTTTGAGCATATCAGTTAATCCCATACGCAAAAAGATAGGTCTAATCATTTCAGCAAAGCGCTCAAAATCCTCATCATCCTTTTTCTTGGATGGTTTGGGAGGAAAGGCATGGGTTTCTGAACCCATGGCTCTCTTTCTTTACCATGTTTCGTAGCAACGAAGTCTCTCTTATCATAACGTTGATTCTTTGATTGTGGGTTATCAAGATTAACAGCAGGTTCAATTTCTACATCATTGTCATTACTAGGTTGAGCATCATCATGAACATCATCGTTAACATTTTCAATAGGTTCATGTTCATTACCATATTGTGTTTCAGCATCAGACATAGAGATATCATTGGGGTTCTCAGGTGGTTCAGCAATAGGTTCACTAGAAGCATGCAAAGTCCTATCATTTTTATTTTTCTTCCTTTTAGAAGAACTAGGTGCATCAATATTATTTCTCTGAGAATCTTGCTCAGTTCTCTTAGGGTGGCCTTAAGGATACAAAGGTTCCTGAGTCATTCTACCAGTTCTAGTAGCCACTCTAACAGCATAATCATTTTTCTTACTATTCATTTCATTGAGCAAATCATTTTGGGCCTTAAGTACTTGTTCTACTTGAGTGGTAACCATAGAAGCATGTTTAGCAACGAGTTTAAGTTCACCCCTAACATTTGCCATATAATCACCCAAGTGTTTAAGCATATCGGAACTGTATTTCAATTGTCTACCAAAATAAGCATTGAAATCTTCTTGCTTAACCATAAAGTTATCAAACTCATCCAAGCATTGGCTAGCAATTTTAGTAGGAGGGATTTCAGCTTTATCATATCTATAGAAAGAATTTACCTTTACTACCTGTGTCGGGTTATCAAGACCATGAGATTCTTCAATAGGTGGTGGATTAAGATCATAGGTTTCTTCAACAGGTGGTAGATTAAGACCATGTATTTCTTCAATAGGGGGTAAATTCTTAACATCTTCAGCTTTAATACCTTTTTCTTTCATAGATTTCTTTACCTCTTGCATATCTTCAGGACTGAGAAATAGAACACCTCTCTTCTTCGGAGTTGGTTTAGGAATAGGCTCAGGAGCTGGCTCAGGAAGTGTCCAATTATTTTCATTTGTCAACATATTATTCAATAGAATTCCAGTTTCATCCGGTGTTCTTTCCCTGAAAACATAACCAGCACAACTATCCAGGTAATCTCTGGAAGCATCAGTTAGTCCATTATAAAAGATATCAAGTATTTCATTTTTCTTAAGAGGATGATCAGGCAAAGCATTAAGTAACTTGAGAAGCCTCCCCCAAGCTTGTGGGAGACTCTCTTCTTCAATTTGCACAAAGTTGTATATTTCCTTTAAAGCAGCTTGTTTCTTATGAGCAGGGAAATATTTAGCAGAGAAGTAATAAATCATATCCTGGGGACTACGCACACAACCAGGATCAAGAGAATTAAACCATATCTTAGCATCACCCTTTAACGAGAACGGAAATATTTTAAGGATATAAAAGTAGCGAGATCTCTCATCATTAGTGAAGAGGGTGGCTATATCATTTAATTTAGTAAGATGTGCCACAACAGTTGCAGATTCATAGCCATGAAAAGGATCAGATTCAACCAAAGTAATTATATCAGGATCAACAGAGAATCATAATCCTTATCGGCAACACAATAGGTGAAGTAGCAAAAGCAGGGTCAGGTTTCATTCTATCTTTAAGAGATTGCTGATTCCATTTAGCTAATAATATCTTGAGCTCATATCTATCTTTGCAAGCTAAAATAGCTGCAGAAGCTTCTATATGAAAAACATAACCCTCAGGAATAACAGGCAAGTCTTCATCATCACATTCATCGATAGAATCAGTTTCAATAATTTCTTTCTCTCTAGCCCTAGCAATTTGTTCATCAAGAAATTCACTAAGGGGCACAGTAGTATCAAGCATAGAAGTAGTTTCATCATAAGTATCATGCATAGCAGAAGTGGCATCATCAATAACATGCGACATATCAGAACGAATAGCAGAAGCAGGTTTAGGTGTCGCAAGCTTACTCAAAACAGAAGGTGAATCAAGTGCAGAGCTAGATGGCAGTTCCCTACCTCCCCTCGTAGTTGAGGGATAATTGTTGTCTTAGCGTCTTTCAAGTTCTTCATAGTGACCAGTAGATATAAATCCCAAGTGACTCAAAGAATAGATCTATGCTCCCCGGCAACGGCGCCAAAAAATAGTCTTGATAACCCACAAGTATAGGGGATCGCAACAGTTTTCGAGGGTAGAGTATTCAACCCAAATTTATTGGTTCGACACAAGGGGAGCCAAAGAATGTTCTCAAGTATTAGCAGTTGAGTTGTCAATTCAACCACACCTGGATAACTTAGTATCTGCAGCAAAGTGTTTAGTAGCAAAGTAATATGGAAGTAACAGTAACAAAGGTAACGGTAGCGAAAGTAATATTTTTGGTGTTTTGTAATGATTGTAACAGTGGCAACGAAAAAGTAAATAACCGGAGAACAATATGTGAAAAGCTCGTAGGCATTGGATCGGTGATGGAGAATTATGCCGGATGCGGTTCATCATGTAACAGTCATAACATAGGGTGACACAGAACTAGCTCCAATTCATCAATGTAATGTAGGCATGTATTCCCAATATAGTCATACGTGCTTATGGAAAAGAACTTGCATGACATCTTTTGTCCTACCCTCCCGTGGCAGCGGGGTCCTAATGGAAACTAAGGGATATTAAGGCCTCCTCTTAATAGAGTACCGGACCAAAGCATTAACACATAGTGAATACATGAACTCCTCAAACTATGGTCATCACCGGGAGTGGTCCCGATTATTGTCACTTCGGGGTTGCCGGATCATAACACATAGTAGGTAACTATAGACTTGCAAGATAGGATCAAGAACACACATATATTCATGAAAACATAATAGGTTCAGATCTAAAATCATGGTACTCGGGCCCTAGTGACAAGCATTAAGCATAGCAAAGTCATAGTAACATCAATTTCAGAACATAGTGGATACTAGGGATCAAACCCTAACAAAACTAACTCGATTACATGATAGATCTCATCCAACCCATCACCGTCCAGCAAGCCTACGATGGAATTACTCACGCATGGCAGTGAGCATCATGAAATTGGTGATAGAGGATGGTTGATGATGACGACGGCGATGAATCCCCCTCTCAGGAGCCCCGAACGGACTCCAGATCATCCCTCCCGAAAGGTTTTAGGGCTTGGCGGCGGCTCCGTATCGTAAAACGCGATTATTTCTTATCCTTAATTTTTTTCTCCCCGAAAGCAAATATATAGAGTTGGAGTTGGCGTCGGAGGAGCTCCAGGGGGCCCACGAGGTAGGGGGCGCGCCCTAGGGGGAGGGCGCGCCCCCCACCCTCATGGACAGGGTGTGGCCCCCCTGGTCTTCATCTTTTGCAAGGATTTTTTATTATTTCCAAATAGACGTTCCGTGGAGTTTCAGGTCATTCCGAGAACTTTTGTTTCTGCACATAAATAACACCATGGAAAGTCTGCTGAAAACAGCGTCAGTCCGGGTTAGTTCCATTCAAATCATGCAAGTTAGAGTCCAAAACAAGGGCAAAAGTGTTTGGAAAAGTAGATACGGCGGAGACGTATCAAGGAGTCGACACAAAGCGACCATTGCCATCCAAAAATATCGGAGTAACAGACTGCAAGGCTTTAGGAGGAGCACCGAGTAAAGATAAGACCTGAGGAGGAGCACCGAGTAAAGATGGAAGGTGCATGTGTGAGCTAACGTTGGATAGACAATCAACGCCTGAAGACAACGACATAGTACCCTTTTTTTTTCTTTTTTTTGGAAAAGGGACGGGCCAACTCTAATCAAGCAAGGGCCAAGGTGCAGAGCCAAGAGCCGAAAGAATCGGTACGTAGCGAGGCAGACCAATCACGGTGGCCCACCAGCAGCCCAAGTCAACAAGCTCCCGCGGAATCCCAGGGATCGATCTGAACGGGGAACTGAAATAGCGACAGTTTCACACACGACCACGCGGAAGCCTGCAGCGCAGAGGGCCGGACGGGCGGCCGGCGGCGATGGGTGGAAGGGGCTAGCGGCGTCTGGCAGACGGGGCCGGAGGAGCACCAAGGCGGCGGCCCGAGGAGCGCCGGACGGCGGTCGTAGGAGCAGCGCCCGATGGGCCGTGGGCGGCGGCCGGCGGGACACCGGTCGGTGGCCCGAGGAGCGCCGGGCAGCGGCCGGAGAAGCAGCACCTGATGGGCTACGGCCCGCGACCGGAAGGGCGGCCGGAGAAGTAGCACCTGATGGGCTGCGGGCGGCGGCCGGAGGGGCGCCCGTCGGCGGCCTGAGCGGGATGAACCAGTTGGAGATGTCGGACGATGCAAGACGCAGGGGAGCGGCGGCCTTCTACCATGCTCTGGAGTGGAGACAGCAGTGATCAAGTAGAAGGAAAACGGCAGCAGCAGAGATGAGGGAGCGGCCACGCCGAGCAAGAAGACGACGGAGATGCGATGGAAGGATCAAGCACGAGTTGTGCATGCAAAAAAATTTGACCTACGCTCTAATACCATATTAGGAAATTTATGCAACTTAGTATTATCAGGAGGCAAACGCCATCATATATATGTGTACAAGGGAGGTCAAAGGCCAGAATGCAAAAGGCCAAAGGCATCATAAATATAACTCTAACAGACCTCTCCTGTTGCAAGTAACACGGGCTATATTTATTATCTTGTCATACTTGATGATTTTTCGCATTATGTGTGGACCTTTCCGTTGCGGTAAAAGTCGGATTCTGTTGCCACTCTCACCGCGTTCTACTCCAATGTCTCCACGCAGTTTGGATGTCTCATTCATGCGTTGCAAACAGACAACGGGAAGGAGTCTGATAACCTTGCGATCTGCAACCTTCTCGCCACACAAGACACGATTTTTCGTCTCACTTGCCCGTACACTTCGCAACAAAATGGCCACGCTGAGCGCGTGCTTCGCACTCTTAATGACTGCATCCGCACCCTTCTCTTTCACGCCAACGTGCCACCATGTTTTTGGCCCGACGCGCTTGCCACCGCATCTCTACTCATCAACATTCGTCCCTGTCGCACTCACGGGAATTTTGCACCTCATCACCTTTTGTTTGGCACGCCACCCTCCTATGCTGAGCTCCGCATCTTCGGTTGCTTGTGCTACCCTAGTATCGCTTCCACTACTCCTCATAAGCTCGCACCTCGGTATGTGGCCTTCATCTTTCTCGGCTATCCCCCCAACACCAAAGGCTACCGCTGCTATGATCCTATCTCACATCGGGTGATCACTTCCCGACATGTTTACTTTGATGAGATGGTTTTTCCGTTCAGCAGGTACCTTCGAATGTTGCGGCTTTGCCCGCTCCCGATGACGGCCGCTCGCGTGCTTCTCTTGGACCGCCTCCCGGCTTTGAGGGTGCCCCCCGCGCCACGGGTTGAGCTTCTCCCCGGCTGGCTGCCTTAGGGGCTGCACCCCCCCCCCCCTCGGCGCCCGCGACGCCCTTGGCGTCCCCGGCCCCGACCACGCCGTCGGCCTCCACGGCGGCCGTGATGCCTCCTACATCCCCTGCGCCCTCCTCGGCGTCCCCCGGGGCCTCGCCCGCGGCCTTGGAGGTGGCGGGCTCTTCTTCATCATCGCCCGCCGCCACCCCGAACTCGCTGCCCCGCCCGATGACTCGCTCTCGGGCTGGCACTTTCCGCCCGAGCACGCGGTACACCAGCGATGAGTACCCTCTCGCTGCTTCCGTCTCTGAGCCGCCCCCTCTCCCATCGTCAGCTCGAGCCACCCTTCGGGATCCTCATTGGCTCACTTCGATGCAGGAAGACTTCGACTCGCTCCAGCGGAACCGTACCTGGCAGCTTGTCCCTCGGCCGCCTCGTGCCAACATCATCACGGGCAAGTGGGTCCTTTGGCACAAGACTCATCCGGATGGCACTCTCGAGCGCTATAAAGCTCGCTGGGTGGTTCGAGGCTTTCGGCAATGTGCAGGCGTGGACTTCACCAACACCTTTGCCCCGGTTGTTAAACCGGGCACGATCCGCACCGTGCTTCAGCTAGCCGTCTCCCGATCTTGGCATGTGCATCAGTAGGACATTTCCAATGCCTTCTTGCACGACCACCTCGCTGAGCAGGTGTTCTGTGAGCAGCCCACCGGCTTCGTCGACACCGCGCATCCAGACCATATGTGCTTGCTCTCCTGTTCCCTTTACGGGTTGAAGCTGTCGGCGTTCTGGGAACGGGGGTCCCCAGACTTGCCTGCCTACGGCCCGTGGCGTGGCTCAAAGGGGGCCCAGCACGGCCCATCTTCATCAACACACACCCAAGACCCTCGCGAGGGGCCAAGCCTCGCGGGGCGGACGACACGGAGCTTCCTCAGGCACGGCCTCATTAGGCTGGCTCGCGAGGAGGCGGAGAGATCAAGGCGGGGTACCTCACGAGGTGCCCATGATGCAAGCCATGATGACCAAAGGCGCCAGGCGGGCGCAGCCTGCGCAGTGTCCTCCCTTTCCTCTTTGGTGCAAAGGGAGCAAGCGCGGGCGGGAGGATCAAGCAAAGGCACTCATTTCGGTGCAACGAGACCAAGACCAGCTCCGCGACAAGGAGGAAGTCACTGTGGAGCCCAAGCCAGCATCATCACCAGAGCCTTTGGCAGGCGAGGACCAACTTTAGTCAGGATAAGTGTACCAGATGTTCCCCTTCAAACTGGCCAATTGTTGGCGCCCTTCCCGCTCCATATTTGGGAAGAGACCCAAGCCCTTTGCCTATAAATAGGACTAGCCACCCCCAGGGTAGGGACACCTTGAGTTCTTAGGATCTTGACACCGAGCAACCCGGCAATCAGTTAGATAGGCATAGGCAGCAGACAGAGAAAGGGAGACAAGGGTGATTGAACTCCTCCTTGCAGTTCATCCCCCCGACCAAGAACAGACCCTCGCGAGGCTGTTCTTCCTTGTATTGTTCATCACCATCGTCCCAAGAGGCAATCCACCACACCACACTGGAGTAGGGTATTACACCACATCGGTAGCCCGAACCAGTATAAACTCTGTGTCTCTTGTGTTGCTCTTTTGGTAGCTTAGATCTTTGCGAGGCGGACGAGTATGGGTAGGTAGGAAGCGTAATCTCCGCGCGCACCCCAGAGTTCGAACCTTAAGGGTCTGCCGGAACCCGAAATCCGACATTTGGCGCGCCAGGTAGGGGTGCGCCGGAATCCACCTTCTACCACTTCATGCCCCGCCGCATCGTCATCACCATGTCCGGCGACCAGGCGGGAAACCCAGATCCATGGGCGGCATGGCCCACCCGCATAGAGCCGCTCGCCTTGGGCGACCCCGTGCCCCAGGCAGCTCATGGTCCGCAGGGCGCTGCGGGCCGCGGGCGACGCGGACAGGCTTCGACAACCCTCACACCGCGGCAGGCGCGATCGGCAGCAAGGGCCTCCAATCACGCCGCGACCACGACACCGTAC
Source organism: Aegilops umbellulata (assembly GCA_032464435.1). Classification (NCBI taxonomy): domain Eukaryota; kingdom Viridiplantae; phylum Streptophyta; class Magnoliopsida; order Poales; family Poaceae; genus Aegilops; species Aegilops umbellulata. The sequence goes on from CP136056.1 coordinate 251,904,372, forward strand.
ACTCGCCGAGAGCAGGCGAACTCGAGGGCCGCGCTCACGGTGGCCCGAGAGCTGCTGCAGTGCAGGCTGCTGGAAGGAGGTCGCGTCGTGCTGCTGGAGCGGGTTGCCGAGCTCCTGGGCTTCGCCGCCTCGAGGGCTCACCCCTTCTGCACCCAGCTCCCGTCTCAAGCCCAGGGCGGCACGCGCGAGGGCTCCGCGCGCGCCCACGGGCTCCAAGGCTACTCCAACGCCAATGAAGCTGTCGGCACCAGATCAGCGGCGGCGCTGCCCCCGCCCCGGTCCGCGAAGAAGAGGGACTCGGCGTGGCCCACGGTCCCGGTGGGCGGCCGCGCTACCACCCCACGGCGGGCGCGTCAAGCAGAGCTGCATGGGACGCGGAGCACTACGGCGTGGCCTTCGGGATGACGGCGCCGGAGGAATACGTGCCCCACATGGTGGATCAAGGGCACCCTCACGAGGGCGAATAAGGCTCGCTCCTCAGCCCAAGCTGGGGGGATGAGGCACCAGAAGCTGAACCCTTCCAGGAACCCAGGGACGGCCCCACCGGCCACGCTGGAGGCAACGATTATCGGGTACCGCTACTTTCTCAGGGGCAGGCATACGCTAATCATGGATCGCAGGAGGTGCAGGTCGCCGCAGCGAGCAGCTGCCCCGCTCCCGCAGTCTCCTACCCCTCGGGAGGAGGGCGCAGGGGGCTGCAGGAGAGGGGCAGAGATCCGACATCGCCACCGCGGCGTTCGGATCAAGGCGTTCTCAGGAGGTAGGCCCTTCGCTGGGGAGGTGCCTCAGGGCCTGCCCCTGGCGGAGGACCCGTGGTCGTCGGGGGAACCGCTGGCGACCGCTCTACCCCATCGGCGGCGTCCTGGTTTCCGGTCGTCGTCGATGGCACTAGAGTGTGGCGCAAGGCGCGGCCCTCGTCTGGCGATATGAAGCAAGGCCGGTACCTGTGAAGAAGGCCTAGTGCCTGTGAAGCTCGCCGCCCCGTGACACTCTCACGTAATAATGAGTGGGGCTGTACACGCCCCGGAGTCTCAGGGGTGCCGGCCTCAGGCCCTGGGGCTCCCTCCCATGCCTAGTGGCAGCACTTAGCTCCGCGCTGGTGAGAAGACGTCCAAGACTAGATTAGGTGCCGGACGCGGCCTTTTGTCTACTTTCATTGCTTTTCCCTTTTGGTTGTAATTTTTCCCTCGCTGGATTTAAGTTGGATTCGAATTTGAAATTTGCGTGTGTTCGGGGAAGGGGTGCTTAGTCTCGTTCGAGCCGTTTCTCGCATTTCGATTACCACTTCGCCTCAGCTGCCTCCCCTCGTGAGCCCCTCACGAGCCGGGTCAGGCCTAGCTTGCGCGCAGCCCAGACTGCCGCGCTGCGTCCTCTCGGGAGGATTTCAAATGCCTGTGAAGATCATCCCTTTGGGAAAAGGCCCAGAGCCTGTGAAGAAGGCGAATGCCTGTGAAGATCATCCCTTTGGGAAAAGGCCCAGAGCCTGTGAAGAAGGCGAATGCCTGTGAAGATTGTCCCTTTGGGAAAAGGCCCAGAGCCTGTGAAGAAGGCGAATGCCTGTGAAGATTATCCTTTGGGAAAAGGCCCAGAGCCTGTGAAGAAGGCGAATGCCTGTGAAGATTATCCTTTTTGGAAAAGGCCCGGAGCCTGTGAAGAAGGCGAATGCCTGTGAAGATTATCCTTTTTGGAAAAGGCCCGGAGCCTGTGAAGAAGGCCAACGCCTGTGAAGCTCGCCGCCCCCAACACTCTCACATCCTACGGATTTGATTAGAGAACGCTCGAGACGCCACAGCCTCCCGCAGGTTACCTCGGGGCCCGCACGAAACAAAGGTAAACTAGCCAACCACCAGGCGTGGACGCACGAGCAGTGCAACGTCTACTAATACGATGAACACAAGTTTTACATTAGGGGCTCCCCCTCCCAAAATGCTCTCACAATCGTCAGGCCAAAACCTGAGTTCTATTCATGCAGGGTAAGGAAACAGGGACAATGCATAATCAGTCGGATAAATCCCCCAATGCGTCCTCAGGAGCACCTCCCGAACCGTAGCTGGCGTCGCTAGACTCGCCATCATTGTCTGCGTCGCCGCCAACGGCGTCAGGGCCGTTCACCACGCCGCCCTCGTCGGCGGCCACGATCACGTCGTCGTTGTCCGAAGCAAAGGCCCTGACAAGAGCATCCACATTGTCTTCCACCCAGTGCGCCAGGTCGTCTCGGACGGCCTGGGGGACTGGGGCGATGGCGGCGTCAAAGTCGAAGTGGGGATTCATGTTCCGGAGATGGCTGAAGACACGGGAAAAGGCGCGCCCGAGCAGGGCACGGCTCCTCTCCTCCACCAACCTGTCGGCCCTGACTGACCGCGCCTCCAGCTGTGTCACCACGGCGGTGAAGAACTGAAGATTGCCAGCGTAATTGATTGCGTGCGGCTCGCCAACAGCCGCCTCGCCGATGTTGCCCAAGGCTGTGTTGGCTCTCTCCCGGAGCGTGGAGAGCATGGGGCCGTGCTCATGCTCCAGGACCTGCTGCTGACGTATCTCATCCGCGTTCTGGCGTGCGACGGCCTCAGCCTCCTCCACCCGCTGGCGAAGACGGAGCACCTCGACCCGGGAGGTGGTTGACTCCCCTTGCGCTGCCTCAAGCGCGGCCCGAAGAGCATCGGCCCGCCGCGTCGCTTCATCCAGCTTGATCCTCAGGGTTGCGGTCCTACCTTCAGCCTCGACCCGGATCAGCCCCAACCTCCCTTCGAACTCGCGCTCGAGGTCTTGGCGCGCCATCGCCACCCGATGCCCAACCTCCTCCAGGACACGGGCTTCCCGTGCAGCGACGTCATCCTCCGCCTGCGCCACCAAGCGCTCCCTCGTCTCCAGCCGCTCGTACTCGCGGGTGCGCTCAGCGGCTTCCAGCGTCAATGCCTCCTCACGCTTCTGAAGCTCTGTTGGGTCACCAGAGGCCACCTTCATCGACGCGAGAGCTGCCTCGCGCAGCTCTGCCTGCTCCTCCAATGAGTGGCACCAAGCCAGGAGCTCCCGAGCCCGCTCCTCCGCCGCCTCTCGCCGTCGGTTGGCTTCCCGGGCCTCCTCAGCGGCCTGAGATCAGGCCTCCCGAGAAGCCTCCAACGACGCCTTCGCCTCTTCATCATCAAGATCGCGCTGATGACGCGCAAGGGCAATGGCGCCCTCCAGCGCGCGCCTCTCTGCGGCCAGGCGCAGGCCCTCAGCCTCGAGGCGCGCGTCTTCGTCAGTAAGCTCCTCCCCAAGCAGACTCACCGCGTCAGCCGCCCTACGAAGGAATCCTTGACGACGAGCGTGGCGCTCCCGGGCACGCTCTAGCACGTCTTCCTCACCATCGTATGCCCCGAGCAAGCGCCGGGGGCCACAAATCAGCGCCCCCCCCCCCTCCAGGCAGGGGGCTGGGGGATGACGCCCTTGCGACGGTCGGGCACGCCACGCCAGAAGCCCGGCCTGGAGCCAGCCCGTCTCCGGATGAAGGGTGCAGGGATCGCCTCAGCCAGTCACAGTTCACGACCAGACAAGAAGCCCACGGCAGGCTGGCTATGCCACGAGAAGGCCTGCGAGGAAGGATCGCGAGGTACGCAGGACTTCGATGCACCTCGGGACGATTCACCCCGCCGGTCGCCCTCACCACGAGGGTTGTGCTGCTTGGAGCACCTGAGAACGGTGGGGGAGGCGAAGCCAAGGGGGGTGGCACCTTAGCCTCCTCCGCGAGGGGCCTGCAGAGCAAGGATCAGTAAAAGCAACGAGAGGATCGGGAGCTGGAAAGGGAGAAGGCTTACTCATCAGTGGCGAAGTACTTCCTACGCTTCAGCATGCGACAAGGGTAGTTGTCGGCCAGGGCCTCCCTTTTCCTCCGGAGGGCCTCAAAGTCCACGCGGGAGCGGCCCAAGAGAAGAGCGCAGGGATTGACCTGCGACGAAGACGGAGCGTCAAGGCGATCCGCGTCAGGAGCGCCTGACTGACGCGTGCTGCCAATCGCCTCGCCAGGAAGCACAGCTGGAGCCTCAGGAGCCTCAGCCCCAGGTGCTGGGGGCGGCTGCTCGCCACCCACAGCCTCAGCAGCACCAGCCCCGGGAGTTGCCCCTTCATGGGCGTCACCCGGCGCTGTCGCCCTACCAGGAGCTCCCTCGACCTCTGGCGCCTCATGCCTCCCTGCCCCGCCACTTGAGAAAGAGTCGCCTTGGCCGACTGGAAGGGCAGTCACCACCACTGGGTTCTCGCGAGGCCCCTGGAGGCCGGCGGGACGCAACCCCCACTCATCGAAGACAGGCATCTGCTTCACAAAATCGTCCCTGTTCTGGCAGAGGTACAGCAGGGGCCCTCCCCGCTGGATGCTACCCGGGTTGGGGTCGCCAATCAGGGTCAAGAGCACTGTCCTCAGCACCTCAGGCGTCAGCTCCTCTTTCTAGAGCCTCATACGATCACCACGCCCACTGAAGGCCCACATCCTGCGGGAGTGGCGTTGGAGAGGAGCAATGCGGCGTAACAGGAACTCCTTCACCACCTTGGGCGCTGTCATGCCGATCGACTTCAAGAACATGAAGCGGTGCCAGACGAAGGCGAGTTGGGGGCTCTCGAGCGTCTCCTAGCCCCAGCCCGAATTGGGGACAACAGGCAAAGTTGGCTTCGACAGCAGGGGCTGGGCACCCCGACATCGACGTACAGCCACCGCTCGCGGAACCCCGCCAAAGGCGAAGGAAGCCCGAAGTTGATCCCTGAGGCCGCTGTCTCAGATGCGGCGACGAAGCTTATACATGCCGAGCATTGGGTAGGGTCGACAAGGCGCAGAGAGAAGAAGTGGCGCAGCAGGGCGACCGAAGGAAGGATGCCCATCATTGCCCCGCAAACAAAAGCGAAGACCGAAAGAAGGGTGATGGATTCAGGACCCAGATGCATCATGTGGATCTGGTAGTGGGATAGCACAGCCCTGAAGAAATCGGAAAAGGGGGGAACCAGACCCGCCCACAGGGCATCAGCAAAATAATGGACCTCGGTGATTATCCTATCAGTGGGGAAGTGAGACGTGGGCCAGGCCGTCGTCCTCCCGCACTCATTGAAGATAGTGGCCAGAGCCGAGCTGACCTTGCCCAGGCCCTCTCGATTAAGTATGGTCGACCGGCCGATGGCGGGGGCCACCAACGGCGGCGAGCGAGGTGGAGGCGTGGGTTTCTTCCCTCTTCCCTTCTTCGTCGGAGCCATGGCGATGGGAAGGGGGAGAGAAGGTTCGAGATTGGGCTGAAAACAGGAGCTAGAGTTCGAGCGGAGGAAGGACGGAGGGCGCACGAACGAAAGGAAGGGAGCGGCTGTGTACAACTACGAGTCCGCCTAGCATGGCGCGGAATAAGGGGGCGTGGGGGAACAGTACCACCCACGACCAATCAACCGCCACGTGGCGCCCGAGGCCGCGGGCTATTAGGGCCCGCGGTGCTTCGCCCTTGCCCTTCCGCCTCCCTGCACGGCCAAGTCTGGGCGCGCCTTGGGCCCAGGGGCTACTGTCGGCGTTCTGGGAACGGGGGTCCCCAGACTTGCCTGCCTGCGGCCCGTGGCGTGCCTCAAAGGGGGCCCAGCATGGCCCATCTTCATCAACACAGACCCAAGACCCTCGCGAGGGGCCAAGCCTCGCGGGGCGGACGACACGGAGCTTCCTCAGGCACGGCCTCATCAGGCTGGCTCGCGAGGAGGCGGAGAGATCAAGGCGGGGTACCTCACGAGGTGCCCATGATGCAAGCCATGATGACCAAAGGCGCCAGGCGGGCGCAGCCCGCGCAGTGTCCTCCCTTTCCTCTTTGGTGCAAAGGGAGCAAGCGCGGGCGGGAGGATCAAGCAAAGGCACTCATTTCGGTGCAACGAGACCAAGACCAGCTCCGCGACAAGGAGGAAGTCACTGTGGAGCCCAAGCCAGCGTCATCACCAGAGCCTTTGGCAGGCGAGGACCAACTTTAGTCAGGATAAGTGTACCAGATGTTCCCCTTCAAACTGGCCAATTGTTGGCGCCCTTCCCGCTCCATATTTGGGAAGAGGCCCAGGGCCTTTGCCTATAAATAGGACTAGCCACCCCCAGCATAGGGACACCTTGAGTTCTTAGGATCTTGACACCGAGCAACCCGGCAATCAGTTAGATAGGCATAGGCAGCAGACACAGAAAGGGAAAGAAGGGTGATTGAACTCCTCCTTGCAGTTCATCCCCCCGGCCAAGAACAGACCCTCGCGAGGTTGTTCTTCCTTGTATTGTTCATCACCATCGGCCCAAGAGGCAATCCACCACACCACACTGGAGTAGGGTATTACACCACATCGGTGGCCTGAACCAGTATAAACTCTGTGTCTCTTGTGTTGCTCTTTTGGTAGCTTAGATCTTTGCGAGGCGGACGAGTACGGGTAGGTAGGAAGCATAATCTCCGCGCGCACCCCAGAGTTTAAACCTTAAGGGTCTGCCGGAACCCGAAATCCGACAGAAGCAGGCGCCTCGGGCCTGGTAGCAACGCATCGCTGCCTTCCTGCAGACGCTCGGATTTACATCGACTCACTCCGATGCGTCCCTCTTTGTGTACCATCACAGAGTTGACACGGCCTACTTGCTACTCTACGTCGACGACATCATCCTAATGGCATCCACTGTCGCGCTCCTCCAGCGGCTTACTGCTCGTCTTCGCGGTGAGTTTGCCCTCAAGGACTTGGGCCCCCTGCACTACTTCCTTGGCATTGAGGTGGTTCGACGGCTAGATGGGTTCTTCCTACACCAGCAGCGCTACATCCATGAGCTTCTTGATCGAGCCGGCATGCTTAACTGCAAGCGCGCTCCCACGCCTGTCGACACCAAGGCCAAGGTCTCCGCTCTAGAGGGTTCTCCCGCATCCGATGCGGCTTTCTATCGCTCCATTGTGGGTGCTTTGTAGTACCTGACCTTGACGCGCCCTGACTTGCAGTATGCTGTTCAGCAAGTCTGTCTTCACATGCATGCTCCGCGCGACTCTCACTGGACTCTGGTGAAGCATATCCTCCGTTACATACGCGGCACCCAGTCCATGGGACTTACGTTGATGGCCTCCGCCTCCACCGAAGTCGTCGCCAACTCTGATGCGGACTGGGCTGGCTGCCCGAACACACGGCGCTCCACCTCGGGGTACTGTGTCTACCTTGGGCCGTCTCTGATCTCTTGGTCCTCCAAGCGGCAGCCCACCGTCTCCCGCTCGAGTACCGAGGCGGAGTATCGGGCAGTGGCTAACGCCGTTGCTGAATGCTCTTGGCTTTGTCAGCTGCTCCAGGAGTTGCTTTGTGATGTTCACAAGGCCAGCTCGTCTACTACGACAACGTCTCCGCCGTGTACTTCTCCGCCAACCCAGTCCACCATCGTCGAACGAAGCATATTGAGCTCGACATACACTTTGTTCGGGAGCAGGTGGCTCTTGGGCGCATCCGGGTCCTCCGCGTCCCGACGGCGCAGTAGTTCGCCGATGTCATGACAAAAGGACTGCCTACTTCTGTTTTCGAGGAGTTCAGGTCCAGTCTTTGCGTCTCCGGCTACGCTTCGACTGCAGGGGGTGTTGAACATATGGTTTGTGTATGTATATTGTATAGCCAAGCCCACCTCCAAGTCATTGTATAGTTGAGGTTATGGCTCACTTTGTATTCCATATATACGTGCGCTATGCACCGATCAATATATCGTGAAACATTGCCAAAACTCTCTTTTCCAACACGAAACAACAAAATGCAGCCCGTTCGGGAGTTATCGATTCCGTAGAATTTCCAACTCATACTTTTGGCGTTTAATTTCCCTTTGCACATTACCGAATGTCAGCCAGTCCCAGCTAGATAGGTCACCCGGTAGCTCACAAAGCTTGTCTTGCACTTCCGCAACCGAGACTGCTTCCGGATTGTTCTCCCATGCCCTCAACACATGTTTTTAGCTTCGGGTGCATTTCCCACGTGGTGTCATATTTGAAAGGTCTAGCACCCTTAATATTCATGAGCTCTTCAAAGAAATTTAGGACAATAGGGCTGTGATCTAAGCACGCTGCCGACGCATGATCAAGCTGTGGGAAACAACGAGCTCCATGCAGCATCCGCCGCTCGGTCCAGTCCCACCCTCGTGAAAGCGTCGCCTGCTACCTTCTTCTCGAACGTCCATGGTGAACCACTGTGTCCTAGGTCAGGTAAACCACACACGTCCAACGCATCTCTAAAGCCGTCCATCTCCTAGTCATTGTATAGTTGAGGTTGTGGCTCACTTTATACTCCATATATACGTGCGCTATGCACCGATCAATATATCGTGAAACACTGCCAAAACTCTCGTTTCCAACACGAAACAACAAAACGCAGCCCGCTCGGGGGTTATCGATTCCGTAGAATTTCCAACTCATACTTCTGGCGTTTAATTTCCCTTTGCACATTACCGAATGTCAGCCAGTCCCAGCTAGATAGGTCACCCGGTAGCTCACGAAGCTTGTCTTGCACTTCCACAACCGAGACTGCTTCCGGATTGTTCTTCCATGCCCTCAACACATGTTTTTAGCTTCGGGTGCGTTTCCCACGTGGTGTCATATTTGAAAGGTCTAGCACCCTTAATATTCATGAGCTCTTCAAAGAAATTTAGGACAATAGGGCTGTGATCCGAGCACGCTGCCGACGCATGATCAAGCTGTGGGAAACAACGAGCTCCATGCAGCATCCGCCGCTCGGTCCAGTCCCACCCTCGTGAAAGCGCCGCCTGCTACTTTCTTCTCAAACGTCCATGGTGAACCACTGTGTCCTAGGTCAGGTAAACCACACACGTCCAATGCATCTCTAAAGCCATCCATTTGGGACTGAGTCCTCAAACCCACTCCATCATGCTCAGACTGGTGCAAAACTTCGTTAAAATCACCCATAGCCACCCAGGGAACCGGATTTGGTGGCAACAAGAAAACTCTATCGGGAGAACCCAAATAGAGAGTACAAATTCCCGGGCCACTAGCCAGCTCTTGGTTAGCAGAACTGATGAGATGATAGTAACCCAAGGAAACATACGCACTGCGGCACTGCCACTAAGTAATCAAACAAATCTTGAGATAAAACAATTGCTTTGTAATATTTGGGCAGCAATGGGAAGTTTCACAAGGGATTGAAGAATCAACAAAATTTCTGCCTCCATTAACTCGTCAGAAATGACAACATTACTGGTCAGGTTTACATTCTCCGACGAGAAAAGTAGCAGTTACTCAGCTAGAGCTGGTAAAGAAGCTGGAGGCTCAACAAGACTAATTAGCCTTTCCTACAAGTCCTACAGAGCATAGTTGTGCGAATTTCTACATGCTTGAAATACAAAATAACCTCTATATCATCTACAGAAACAACTATACTTTGTTCAATCCATCCGCACTGGCTGTTGGACAGCAGTATGGCACTACGTACAAGGAATCTGAAAGAATGTCATCCTCCTCATCTTTTCTGGAAGTTGAACCTCATGATGGCAAAACTAAACAGGAAGGCGAACAGCACGGTGAAAGCAACGTGCACCACCGCCACAACCCACAAGAAGTCATGATGGAAACCAAAGTAGTCCGTGACAAACTGGGCGACAGTTATCTGTGGGCCTGGAACTCCCTGATCGAGCAGCTGTTGGATATCACCAAACTGGGAGGCAACCAGTCCGTATAGCGTCCATGCCACCGGGCAAATCCATGAGTACCACCTCCACCAAATAGGAAGTTTCTGAAGTAAAAGTTCAACGGATGAGTAATGTGAAAGACAAGGAGCACTGGTAAGTACAAAGTTTACACAAAAGAAATGAAAAATGTATCAAGAGTGTAACTTACAGGTCGGGGGATAAGATATCCTGAGAAGAGGTTCCATACATTGTAGAATGCTGATGAGATGATAGCTGCTATGCTCTCATTCGGCGTCAAGCCAACAGCCATCATTCCATAGAACGTGAAATATAGCATGGTGAAGTACATGAAGAACAAGTACCACAAGAACTTGGCAACTGTCCATTCGAATCCAATCATGGAATAGACTAGCCCGCCATATATCAAAGCCTGAACCAATACGTACGGAAATTCGATAGCAACCTAGAAAAGGGATAACATGACATTGTTTAGGTTCCAGGACTGAGATAATTCAAGAATGTTGATAAACTGAGCCATGATAAACTGCCAGTTCTGTTACTTTAACCACGGCTGTGATTTCGATTGCCAGTTCTCAAAGGTCATTCATACATATGCCATGAAATAGGTAAACCGACAGTCTAAGAAATTACCTGTCCAAATGCATATGGAAAAGCTGAATACATGCCAGCTGCTCTTTCCCGGTAAAAGACTGTTCGCTCCACCACGACAACTGGTTGAACAGAACCAGAATTTTGCACTCCGATGTATAGTACTGCAGCATACATTGATCCCATGGCATTGAATAGATCCTGTGATCTTCGACTGCATCGCGATATAAGTAAGGCGTCAGATATATCTTACTTGAAGTAGATACTATATCCAAAGTACAGAAAAAAAATGAAGTTATAGTATCAGTTAGGAGATGTACGTTTTACTTCCAAGGTCCCAGAACATCGTTCCGAACATTAGCGCAATGACGATGGTGAAGAGTAATCTCACTGCTGTGTAGGATGGGTTTCTCCAATATGACAATTTTTGCTTCCACAAGCAAGCTAGACATTGTGTGACGAATGATCTAGAGTACTGTGTAGGGAAGTTGAGATCTCTGGAGCCAGGAGGTGGCATGCTTAGCTCCTTTATGAGTTCCTTGTTCCTTCTGAAATTGCGAAAATGAAGAGTAGTTAGAAGTGTCACTCACGCTACAATGTATATGAATGGCTTGTGGGGAAGCTTACTGATATAGTTCTGATTTTCCGTAAACTTCAGCGAAATCAATACCAAGCATTTCCTCCTGTGCACTAGAGGACACTTCCAACATCCATGTCGCTGGGTTATATCCATCTTTGATCTTACTAATGCCTTCAATTTCCTGAATAAATGTACACAAGGAATGTTCGATGTGATCTAGCTGGCAACAAGAGTTACAAGGTGTGGCACAACTGCTGGTTTTGATCTTCTTACCTCAAAATACTCAATCAAATTTGCTGAATTTTGGCCAACAGGACCAACATAAATTTCTTCTCCCCCTCTCTTCATCAAGAAAAGCTGCAGCCAAGATAGTCAATATATGACCTTAATAAAGCTAAGGATAATAACTGAAATAGAGAATAATGAATAACCACCTCATCAAATGCTTCAAATATGTCAATACTTGGCTGGTGGATGGTGCAAACAACGGTCCTGCCAGTGTTAACAGTGTTCCTAACAGTCCTCATCACAATTGCAGCTGCACGAGCATCAAGACCAGATGTTGGCTCATCCATAAAAATGATCGACGGGTTAGCAACAAGCTCCACGGCAATTGTAAGCCTCTTGCGTTGCTCAGTTGATAGACCATTCACTCCAGGGAGCCCAACAAGTGCCCCCCTCAATGATGTGAGCTCTACAAGATCCATGATCTCCTCAATGAACATCTGTCATCACAGTTCAGCCGGTAAGATCTCCAATCAGATGAGAAAAAAGAAATCAAGAACTGATCATTTGCCTAGATCAAAGCTAACTAACCTTTCTTCTGTCTGAGTCAACCTCTGCAGGAAGCCGCAGCCATGCAGAAAATACGAGTGATTCATATATTGTCACATGTGGAGAATGAATATCATTTTGCTCACAGTATCCCGATATACGTGCAAAGGTCTCTTGCTTCTTTGGATAGCCTGATACGGTGATTTCCCCCTCTATGTATCCTCCGGTTTTCCTACCCGCTAAAACATCCATCAGGGTTGTCTTTCCCGCACCACTCACACCCATTAATGCAGTAAGTACACCTGGCCTAAAAGAACCACTGACACCCTTCAAAAGCAACAAGCGGTCTTCCGTTACTCCTTGTGCTTTCATTGCCTGTGGATATAAAACAATATACCTGGGTAAGCAAACTTGGGTAATGGGTATACAATCGTAATTGCGCTCTCATGTTCATTGACAGGAAATTTACCTCTGGCATGTCCACCGAGTATTTTGTGTCGTTAAAGGTAAGTGACAGTGGTGTAAATGGAAGTACCAGTCTCTTCCTGCTGTCACTAGAGTCCGCGCCACTAATCCCCGAGTTTCGGTCACTAATGTGAGATAATTCCAATTCCTGCTTCCTAGAATTCTTTTCCTTATGACCCTCTAGAGCTTTACCAGTTAAATTTGCATGTTTTTCTTTCAGTTCCTCTTCAGACATTGATGGGTGAGCGTCTGTCAATGCTGCAAAGAGAAGAAAGTGGCTACAGTTAATATCCTATAAGTTAAATGCCTAAGTTATAACCTGCAAATGTTGATTATATGATCCTTGATAAATAAGTAGTTTTGTAAATATACTTACGACTCAAAACTGAAAGTGCTAAGGTGTAGAGCAGGTTGAAGAGGAGAGTGTATCCAACCATGGCACCAAGCCCAATCCAGTACCACTTAGCTTCCATAAAGATGCCACGATTCTTAAGCACGGTAACTCCAATGGTCTCATTTGTTCCACTAACAATCTGTAAAATATGAATACATATTGAATTTTCTATGTGTGTCGTGGTGACTTTGATTTCTTCTCAAGACAGAGGGTACTTACTTGGTTCCAACTGGGCCCCAAAAATTCGTTTGTTGAAATAGCGTTCTGTGCATATGATAGGGGAGATATCCAGTAACCCCAAATCCACCACTTTTTGATATCAGCTGGAAAAGAAAAATAAGATGGTATCATGTAAGCAACAATCAACATTTAGTTCCATCGTTGTCATGTAAAGATGGCAACATTCATTTTATCATGGTCGAGCCAGTAACTTACGTCTTGCAAGGATGAAGCCACCCAATGCTGCAAAAGCCAACAATGATAAAGGTCCAAAGGTGTGGGACACAACCATGTCTCTTCCAATTCCAGCAATGAAGCGGAACAGCGAAGATGACATCTGATTGATCGCAAGGAGCAGCAGATACTGCTTAAAGAACCTGAGCACAAGAAATCATTCAGACTTCACAGAGCTAGTTCTTGTGGAGCAATAATTTAAAATACTTGCTCACAAAAATACATAACTGCCTAAGAAGCAATATAATTGTGTAAGCAAATTGATGCTTGCATCAGTGTCATACCTGCTTACACTGGGATCAAATCCAATGACATAATACGTGGTGAAAACATAAACTCCAACTTCAACAAACGTGATAGGGATCTGAAGAATCCATGATGGTATGGTATAGGCCCATGCAGGAAAGAAAAGAAGATCCCTCTGCTTGAAGAAGACAGGAAGTTTCATGACGGTCATCGCAAGCTCCGCAAAACCATTAAACATTATCGTGTCGAGAGCAAAGAACAGCGCCCCCAAATAGATTGTTCCATATTCAACATTACGGCGCATGTTTGTACGGAAAAATGTGGTCATCACAATGAACGCCATCAGAGTTAGCTGCAATGATGGAAAGGTTCAGATTGATGCTACCTAATAATCTCCATCCTAATAAATCAAGGAAAACATTTAAAGATATGAACTTACATTGACAGCTTTAAATATGTACATGAATGCATTCCTCTTCATGAGTAGAAGCTCTCTATCGATAGTGGCTTTCAGCAACTCCATCCTGCTGACACCAAACTTTGAAGTGGCCAGAGCAGCAGGGTGGCTTCTGGTCCTATCAAATGGCACTTTAAGCTCGTTCTCTATCGATTTGCCCACATGGAAGGAACGGAATGCATCCGCAAATTGCTTGACAGGTACAAAACGATATGGCCTGTCACCCCTGTACCAATATTGCTCCTGGTCTTTCTTTGATGTCACCTTTTCAGTTATTCAGAGATTTCAGTACCATTCTCTTTAAGAAAAAACAGAATCACAGCTGTAATAAGAATTTATAGATGAGACACACACCTCCTGTAAAAAGTCAGCAACACCCTTTCTGCCAGGGCATTTGAAGCCCATGAACTCAAAGAACTCGAGCACATTTTCTCGGGGGCCCTGGTACACAACCTGCCCGTCAGAGAGGAGTATAATGTCGTCAAACAAGTTGTATGTTTCAGGAGCTGGCTGCAGCAAGGAGATGACAGCAGTTCCGCCTAGGATGTGGATAGTCTGCCTGAGAGAATTCACAATCTGGTATGTGGTTGAGCTATCCAGTCCAGTGGATATCTCATCCATGAACAGAGCTTTTGCAGGTCCGACAAGCATTTCACCTGTGCATTGAAGATACATGAGTCGATTAGGAATTTCTTAAATAAGACTATTTTACTGTGATGAAGAAGGTGCAAGTCTCGGATTGCTGTACAAATATAAAATGAACCTCATTCTTGGTGAAAATATATATACCTGTTGTGACACGCTTGCGTTGTCCACCAGATATACCCCTTAGCATCTCATTGCCTACCAACGTGTCAGCACAAATATCGAGCCCTAGTATCTGCAGTTACATACAAGAGTAACAGACATGAGAAGTCATCATTCTATTAATACACAAATGTACATAAGAATCATCCTTGCGGTGCTTCAGCTGGACTCATAGGTAGCAGACTATACCTTGAGTATGTATTCTGTCACAATACTGGATTCTTGCCCTCCCATAGCTGAGGCCTACAGGGCGTAAGTAACGAAACAAGTGTTAACGAATTTACTGATAAACAAGTCTTGTTCAAATGATTCTCCTCAATCCTAAGCTAGCCAGATAAACAGCTTTAAGAAGCATAAAGTGCTCTAAAATGTGATGACATCCTCACCTTCATGTAGACATCGATATCATGATCGGGCTTGATGTTCGCTGCCTTCTCCCTTCTCGCCAGCTCAGTAAGCATCTCTAGAAGAAGCAAAACAGCAAAGCTCAGAGCCTATCGCCACGATGAGATATAAGACAAGCACATTCCCAATAATTAGGCAGCAGCATACCATATCTAGTGCCAACACCTTGGCACCGAGCCGAGAAGGCCAGCGTCTCCCTCACGGTCATCTCCCCGATGTGGAGATCGTGCTGACTGATGTAAGCGGCGGTCCTCTGGGGAACGAACTCGTCCATCGCGTGGCCGTTGTAGGTGACCTTCCCGGAGACCTTGAGGTCCTTGTCGAGCTTCCCTGCCATGGCCAGAAGCAGCGTCGTCTTGCCCGAGCCAGGAGGCCCGAGCAGCAGCGTCATCCTCCGGGGCTTGATGATCCCGCTGACGTCGTGGAGGACGGTCATGGCCTGCTTCCGGCTGGGGATGACGTGGAGCGCGTTCCCGACGGCCTGGAGCACACCGAGCAATCAACAGGCTTAGATAGATATCGAGAAAGGGCGCGGTTCTTCCAATGGCGTGGCATGCGGTGGCGCTGGCGAAACGAGGTGGACGCGCACGCCATGCGCTCGGCGGAATGCCGCAGAGCCGCGCGGCCGATGCGCCAACATCGCGTGCCATGGGGTGGAGGTCGGACGATTTCGTGGCGTGGATGGGGATGCGGTGGAGGTGGAGGTGGACCCAGGTAGGGAAAGACCGTGGCGGCGCCGTGCCGGTGCCGGTGGCCATCGGCGGAGGTTGCTTTTTTTAAGTGAGTGATGATGAAGCCGGGGTAGGAGCGGCAGGCTCCGTTGCGGGCCGAGCCCGGCGTCGCAACGGTTTGGACTCTTGTTGGGCTACTTTACGCTCCTAAAGATCCTTTTTCTTGTCTAAATAAACATTTATCTTTGGAACAGACAATTATTAAAGGAGAACGAATTAGGAGTTGAATATTATTAGGTGGCGGCTAGGTTTAATAAATCTGGAATTCTGAAGTCAGAGAAAAAGCCTGGAAAGCGAGACACGGTCAGAGTAATATTTTGTGCAGGACAAGTGGCCGAACGGTAGTAATTCCGCAACGTGTGCTTGGTCGTTTGTGAAGCCAAGAAAATATCACGCGCCGAGAAGCGACTCACCTACCGCATTGCTTGCTTGCTGATGAGCCAAAAGCATACAGCTCGCTCGCAAGTTGCAATCGCAAGAACGAGAAAACAAAGCCCCTACTTGCCTTCAATTCTCGCAGCGTCGCTGTCGAGTAGTGTATATAACCATAAGAAAAACGAGAGAGCAGTGTCACTCGCCTCCATCGCGGAACCAGCTGCGCCAAAAGCAGACCATACTCATCGACTAACTGGCCCTACCATGCACCAGTGCTCGGGCTCGGCCAAGCCAGGACTGATTAGTTAACGGAGCAGGTCATCATTAACTATGATCAACTGGCTTTTTTTTTCGAACGGTGTGGAGAAAAACAAAGACAAATTGAAGCTAAGCCGCCATGGACTGTGGCAACGGTTTTGCAGCGGAACTGAACTTTTTGTGCAGGCGGCTTTACCTCGAGGGTGTTGGTGACGGAGTTGATGAGCGTGGGGAGGCCGCGGTTGCCGACGCGCACCTCGGCCTCGATCTCCAGCTTCTCGAACCGCACCTCGATGGTGGGGTAGTCGATGCCCACCCTGTCCATGCGCTCCTTGAGCTTGAGGAGGAAGTTCTCGTGGTCGTCGTCGGCCGCGCGGACCAGCCGCTCGATCAGCGCCCGGCTCTCGTGGGCGCCCAGCCGGCCCACGTCCACCTCCACCTTCTCCCCGCCGTCCTCCACCGTCAGGATCCCGCGCCGCACCCGGTCGTACGTGGGCAGACGCTCCAGGGCCGCCCACCGCAGCGCCTCCTCGTCGTCCTCCTCCTCCTGGAACCGCGACGACGTCCGCGAGAACACGTCGTCTCCGCGACGCCATAGCGAGCTGTCCCGCCGCAGGCTCGTCACCCGGTGGATCTCTCGATCCATGATCCCCGCCTGCCTGCTCACTTACTTGTCTTCTTCTTCGTCGTCGTCTTCTTCCTCCGTTGATCACTCTCTGAGCTGGCTTGGCTTAGCTCTGTTGCGCAGCTCCTCCTTGCCTTGCGACAGGGGGCTGGTTTGGCTTGGGGTACGAACTGGTACGAAGGGAGCAGACGAAGGCGTCCCTATATATACGCCCAGGAGAAGAGAAGGGAAGGGAATGGTTGAGGCTGGTGAGGAGGAAGACCACGCCAGCGAGCCACATTATCGAGTTTCGCCTCACCTACCTTGAGCGAGTCCTTGACCTGGACACATTTTGTGCAGGTCCGGTGCACTGTGCGAGCTTGGACCCGGCACGGGATGTGGTCGTCGAACTGCTAGATAATGAAACTGAGCTTTCGAGCTAGCTCTTCATTTTTCACGCGCGTGTTTAGACCTGGGCGGGGGAGCTTCCTGGCATCAGCGGGGCTTTTGTCTCTGCGTCGAGGCCGAGGCCGAGGGGGGCAGTGGTCAACATGCATGTCTCGCAATTATTCGGTTCGAGGCTGCTCTTGCCGCGGTAGGTTCGTTTGGCCAGTGATAGTATGATATTACAAAGAGGGCAGCCACTTGCAGCTGCAGAGTATACTACTACGACTACTACTAGTCTCTGATTGTTAATTATAGTGTCTACTTTGGATGGGTGTGGTTAAACAAATCGAGTCCAGCTAGGACGATAAGGCCCGGCGACGACAACGGCGGCTACGACCGTCGGTTCCTCCATCCAACGGCTCACCCGAGATTGCATCACCCATTCATTTCGTTGGGGTGTCGACATGAGCAGTGACCGATACATTATTCATGGCCACCCAATCACGTGTAGAAAAGTCTTTTCAGGCGAATTCTCTCCCCAGTTGGTCCAATTTCTCCCCCGCAAAAAAAAAGTTGGTCCAATTTCTCTTCGTCCATTGGTTTATCTTATCTTTTCTTACGTGTACTGACAATCAAAGCAGCCCATTGTTCTCCTCAAGCTAGATTTTCAAAAGGCTTTTGATCTTCTTAATCATCAAGCAATTCTTGCAATACTTAGAGCTAGAGGTTTTGGAGATAGATGGATGAGCTGGATCTCCATGCTCCTTTCCTCAGGCACTTCTTCAGTGCTGCTCAATGGGGTTCCAGAGAAATTTTTTCATTGCAATCAAGGAGTCAGACAAGGAGATCCTGTCTCTCCTCTACTTTTTGTGTTGGCAGCTGACCTGCTGCAATCCATCCTTAATGAAGCTATGCATAATCACCTGATTCTTCCTCCTATTGCCAGCCAAGCTTGCCCTGACTTCCCAGTGATTCAGTATGCTGATGATACCATCTTAGTCCTGCCAGCTGATATGAGACAAATAGAGCAAGTCAAGAATCTAATCCTTCATTATTCTGCTTTCACTGGATTGAGAGTGAACTATGAGAAATCCTTCTTGGTGCCGCTAAATGTTCCAGACTCACAGCTCAACTCTCTGCTTAATGTATTCGGTTGTCAGCAAGGTCATTTCCCTTTCACCTATTTAGGTCTTCCTCTTGGCACATCAAAATCAAAAATTGAAGATTTCAACCCAATGATGCAAAGAATTGAAAGAAGGCTTTCTGGCTGCTCCACTATGTTATCTTATGATGGAAGGCTTTTGCTTATAAAATCTGTGTTTGCATCACTGCCAATTTTCTTCATGGGCTCTCTAGCTCTCCCAGTTGGTGTCTTACAGCAAATCACCAAGTACTTGAGGAATTTTCTCTGGAGGAAATTTGGTATGGAGGACAGAGGTACTGCGCTTATAGCTTGGTCCAAGATTTGTAGGCCAAAGAAGCAAGGAGGGCTTGGAATCCTAGATATCTCTCTTCACAACAAGGCCCTTCTCATGAAAAATCTCTTTAAATTTTTCAATAAAGAGGATATACCATGGATTAATTTGATCTGGGAGAAATATTATCACTCTGACCCGCCAAGAGGAAAAGTTGAAGAATCTTTCTAGTGGAAATCCCATATTACACTTCTTGAGAAATTCAAACAAATCAGTAAATGCTCCATTGGATCAGGACAATCTATTCTCTGCTGGTCAGATACTTGGTCAGAGCAGAAGCTACAATCTTTACTCCCTCACCTACACTCCTTTGCTCTTCATGAGGATCAATCAGTTCTCAGTTTCTTTCAGGAGGAAAATAGGATTGATCAGTTCCACTTGCCTCTTTCTGTTGAAGCTTTTGATGAATTCAATCAGCTTCCCGCTTTGGCCCCGACCTTAGACCCACAAGCAAAAGATATTTGGAGCATCATGGGTGCTCCTGGCAAGCCCTCCTCAATTCATATTTATAACTTGCTTCTGGAAGAGCATGAGGAACATCCTATTTTCAGGCTCATTTGGGATAGCTCCAGCAGGCTAAAGCATAAAATTTTCTTTTGGCTGGTAGCACATTGTAGAATCAACACCAGGGCTCTTCTTCTGAGGAAAGGCATGCACCTTGATGATATCTATTGCCCTAATTGTAACCAGCAGGCAGAAGAAACTCCTATGCATTTATTATGGGATTGCAGTTTTGCGCAAGATTGCTGGAATTCTCTGATTCCAAACAGAAGTAGAGGCACATCTGTTTATGAGGACACCATCTTGGCCGCCCAGCTCCTTCCAAATCATTTTGCTGTTGAAATCCTAATTTTAGGCTGTTGGAACATTTGGATTCAGAGAAATAATTTAGTGTTCAGAGCACTCCCGCACTCAATTCAGTCTTGGAGATATCACCTCAAAAGCGACTTAAAGCTCCTTCGACATAAGATCAAGCAAAAGTTTGCACTTCAATTTGCCAGGTGGATAGATCATAATATGTAATCATGGGTTCCATCACTAGAGCAGGCATTGGTTAGCCTCTAGTTTTTCTCCTTTGTTCCCTTGGAACTTGTAACATATTTGTACTCCCTCCTTCCATCTATATAGGGTCTAATGCGTTTTCTAAGACTGCCTTTGACTACTGAAAAGATTAATAGTACATGACATGCACAATGTAAAAATTATATCATTGAAAGCTCCTTTCACACACGAATTTAACGGTGTGCTTTGTGTAAGTTGCATGTAATATATTATTGCTTTAATATTTGGTCAAAGTTAGCCTCGAAAAACGCATTAGGCCCTATATAGATGGAAGGAGGGAGTACTTTTTGTGATTTAATTGATTTACCGTAGAACATTTTGTTCTACGGTATTGGGTCAAAAAATGATGTGCATTTTAACTAAGTTGATATTTTTATCTCGGGTCGCTTTCCCACCGAGAAACTAAGATCCACGATATGGATTTTTTTAAAACAGTACAAATGCAGACGCTCGTACATAAGCACATACACTCGCCCCATAAACGCAAGCACACCCTATCTCTATGAGCACCTCCGAAAGGCTGAGCCGACAAATCATATTGAGATTGACGAAGCCGACACGGACACCTTCATAATCAACGTGAACGTCTCCTCTCACTAAACGCACATCGTCGGAAGGCCTGGAATAAAATCAGAAAAATGCGAACACTAGCGTTAAGTGTAGGACTTGAACCATGGTAGATTGGGGATAGCACTGTTTTTCTAACCATCCAACCAAAGATTGGTTCACGAAATTTGTTTTGTTGGCAATGCTAGACTACGGCAAGATTGGAGTTTCAGAAGACATGTTTGAATTTTTAGAGAGAAGGCTCAAGACGAGCCCGGTTTTGAATTAGCAAAGCCATCAACCTATGAGGAATCACAAGCAACAACAAAAGTCACAACGGGCAAATGATACAAGAGGGGCTGACTAGATCGAAAATACATAGGAGCACTCAGGTGCCCTATATTCAAAAATAATTTAGTAATTCGAAAAAGTCAAAAAAATCATGAAACTTTTTATGGAATCAAACATGACTAAGTATTGCACTTTTATAATGATTAGACATGGAGTGACTTTCATTATATCTAGGGTCAAAGATTTGGCAAAAAAGATAGATACAAGTACTATTCATGCTATATTGCCGTCATATTTTTTTGCCCTGAAGTCAATGGGAATCATTCCTTGGTCAAAAAATTTATACGAGTACAATACCTGGTCGTATTGTATTCCTAAAAAATTCCGGGATTTTTTTGACCTTTTTTGAATTATTAAATTACTTTTGAATATAGGGCGTGGAACACCCGAGTGCTCCTAATGCGCTTCCCTAACTAGATAGCATACAATTCGATGCACATTGCAATGCTTGCAATGTTCAGGAAATTGGTAACTGGTAGCTGCTCAGTTGACTTGGGAGTAGCGATTAATGGTGAATTGGCCTATTTACTGGATTATCGATCATTAATAGTTAGCTTAAATAGGAAAATACCAACATATATCCTTTTTATGTATTATACATACTCTCATGCTCTCAGTTATGTAAGATATCAAAATATGCTACTGTAGGCATATAAAAAGCATAAATAAGATGTGAAATTGTTAGTCCTGACTATTTAGGAACAACTTTAACAATTTAAGAGATATGAAAATGCTACTTTACACAAACCTAAAGTCTGTGTGGACAAAATCTGTCGAAGGGTTATTGAGATTCCCAAGCTATTTATCATATTTGCGCAGAAAATATGTGTTCTTTTGCATAATTTTGGTTTAGCTATGTACTAACAGATCTGCAAAAAGCTCTACACTCACAAACCAAAATATCCATATTGGTTGACTACATAGCATGCACATTTAGTTATGCTTGATGACAAACCAACACCCCATAAACATGCAATAATTGCAAAAGCTCGCTTGGTTGCAAAAGTTGATGTATGTTATCAATAATAATAAAACAACCCGAACTTATATTTGTGAATTTTAGATTCTCCATCTAAAGAGAGGAAGAAGATGGCAATACCTTGCTTGTTGGTGATGCCACAGAGGAAGAGACTGGGGAGCAGCCGCCCAGAGGGGATGGGCAATAGCCGATGAGTCAGGCGACGGGGAGCAACCCACAGGAGAGGATGGGGAGTAGACAACCCGAGGATGGAGACCAACCAGGCGACCGAAGTGGCGGGGTTGCTGGAGCGATTAGCATGGTGGCTAGTGTCGGCGAGAGCCTGGCCAGCCGCTAACCAGGTCAGGAGGGAATGGGAGGAGAAGGAGGAGGGTCGAACCCTAGTTACTGAGGACCGAGAGGGGCAAGGTAATCAATGCATTCATGGACATCATCATATGTGAACTTCACTCCATGTCTATTGGATGTTTGATGCTGCCTATATATACCCCCACCTATTTCATCAACTCTCTTGGAGCAACCAGAGCAAAGCATACATTTTCCATATCCATTTTTGTTGAGAGAGAGAGAGCTCCATATCCATATGTTAAGATAAAAAAGATTCCACTCCAAACATAGAACTTTGATCTCTAGCCACCTTAATTGCTTTCCTCCCAAATCCCTCTCCGACAAAATAGCCAAATTTGTGAGAGAGTGTTTGAGTATTGAGAAGACTATTTTTTGAAGCACAAGAGTAAGGAGTTCATCATCATCAACAACAACATTTATTACCTTTTGAAGGGTGGTGCCTTCTACATCGATTAGGTGTGCTTGGGAGCCTTCGAATCTTTGTGGAGTGAACCAAGAAGTTTGTAAGGGCAAGTAGATCGCCTACTTCACCCCGAGTGAGCCTAATCCTTCATGGACGTAGGTCGTGTGGAATAAGGAATGTTGCTTCTTCGTGGACCCTTCATTGATGGAGCCCTTAGTGGACTCGCCCAACCATTATTCTTGGAATTGAAGCCTGCATCAATGTGGACGTAGGATAGCACCATCTATCGAAACCACGGGTCAAAAACCTTTTGTGTCACCATAGTGTTTGTATATCTCCAATCCCTTCATCTAATCACTATCATTTGCAATTTCATTACTTTTCGCCACCTATGATTAGACTTGCATGTATATGGTGTTTGTAGACTTGCTAGAATTACTAAAATCTCTCAAGACTTAAATTTAAAAAATGGTAGGTTTTTAATTGGGCAATTAGTCTAATCACCCCCCTTTAAACCTACCAACGATCCTACAACACCCCCCCCCCCCGGGCTCCTCGCGTTGATTCCTAAATCAGATTAATTAAAATTGAGCTTATTCTTTGTAACTTGAGTTATCGATGTCGCACTTGACATGGAATCATTCTTTCCTTTTAAATGAAGTAGTGGCTCATTAGCCGCAACCTGGAGACCTTAACTGGTACCGTGCTACGAACCATCGATTTGGGGGTAATTGTACATATGTTTAACAAGATAGAAGGATTGGGACGAACTGCAATGGTACACATACACACATTGCAGAGATCTGTAGTACCATTCGGTCCTTCTTGCAAGCATGCGAGCAAATCCATAGCTAGTCTTTACCTACAAATAAAGGGAGGTGTGTTTCTCTGACTTTTTTTGTCCATTCACGCATAATTTTGTCTGTTTCCCACCTGTATATTATTTTCGTCAACGGGTAGATTATTATTATTTTCATCAGCGAGGTAGCAGCAAAAAAATATTTAAAAATATTAGCTAGCATTGGTTCAAACTCAAGACGTCCTCTCCTCTCACTATGACTACAAGCAATTGAGCTAGTTCTCAATTATGCTAGAAAATAGGATTAGGTACAATAATATATCTATATAAACTTATGGGCCGGACTTGATGGAGATGAGGACCACAACCACGTGAGTCGCCACGGCTCTGTGGGTCGGCCCATCCATGAAGCTCCGCCAAGGCCCAACCATTCCTAATCAGCCCTTTCATGTGCGTTTACCCATTAAATAGTCCCACATCACTTTGTTACATCGAATCTCATTAGTTTATATATGAGTTGTTTGAGAACAAGACCTCTTGAAAATTAATAAGCGAAGGATGAGGCATGGATCGATAGACAACGGAGGAGAGGAGATTGAGCGTGGGAAGGATTGTGGCATGCCTAATTAAACAGATGACCAACTAAAGGAAGGAATGGAAAGTATCTTGAGAGCTATTGTGGGCTGCCTAGAAAATTTAAATAAATCCAGCTAATTAATTAAACAGATGGCTAATTCAAGGAAGGAATGGGAAAGTATCGTGGGAAGGATTATGGGCTGCCTAGAAAATTTAAACGGATGGAGCTAATTAAAGAAGAAAAGATGGCGGGGCTAGAATAAGGATGTCATAAGAGTATTTAAACGGAATTTCATGGAGTGTTGCGCTCCTTCGATTGAGTCTGAAGAAAGATTACACCCGGCAAAGAAAATATGAAGGCCGCTAAGTGTAGAAAGCTAGCTAGCAAACATCCTTGTCTTCTTTTTATCTTCATCCGTCTAGTTCATTAATGAGCTACCACATAATCCAGATGATGCGTTGTTGAACGATTTGGTGGAAGGGACAAATAGTGTGTGTTTCGTAGTGAATCTAATACTATGGGATATTGTGTGTGCACATAGCGCTAAAATTCTCTTTCATTTCAATTCACGGGCATTTGTGTGGAAGAATAAAGGAGTTAATTAGCATGACTTTCTTTTCTTTTCTGCTCACTTGTACAACGACGCACGGTTTTTCTTCCGTTTCAACTCACGCACATTTGTGTGAAAGAATAAAGAAGTTAATTAGAGCAACTCTAATGGGGCGACTCATTTCGTCCGCGGCCGTCCGTTTGGATCGGCGCGGACAGAAAAAACGGCCCAACGCGCCGACTCAAACGGACGTGCGTCCGTTTTTTGTCCGCAGGCGACCCATTTCCGGTCATTTTTTAGCCTGATTTGCGTCGGCGCGGACACGCGACGGACGCGCGCGCTCGCCTACTCCTGTCCCCGGGCCCGCTCGTCTGTGGCACATTGGCCTCCCTCCCCCGGCCAACAAGCAACCCTCGCCCCCGCCTTCTCCGTCACCGACGCCGCCGTCCATTTTGCCGGCGACTCTTCCAGCTGCCGCTGCCTCCACATCCGCCCAGCAACGCCGCCCCTGCCCCCAGTCGCCCGCCGCCGCCGTTTTGCCGCCGGGGAGCAAGCTGGTTCCCGCTGCCGCTTCCCCCACCGCCCAGCCGCCCGCGACCAAGAAGACGCCTCGCCGCCCCCGTCACATACGACCGGCACGCTCGTCGCACATCGTCACACTCGTCGGACGCCGGCCGGGCAGCTAGCTGGTCTGTGGGCGCCGCGTCTCCCCTCGTCGGCCGTCTCCTTCTTCGACGCCCACAAGTTGTTCGACAGTTTGCTAAGGTACGAAAATGGACTCCGCCGACGAGTTCTTTTTCCACAATTTCCTTTGCGACTCCGATGATTCGTCGTCCGACGACGAGGAGGGGATATTGGCTGTCGTGTTGGTCCATCACCACCTCAACAACCAGCGGCCGTTGTTCCGTGGCTCCATTCCGGGCCACCTTCCGGCGTTGAATCGTAACCAGGAGAGCGGGCATTCCTTCTCTGGAAGGATTACTTTGATACAACAAACGCGTTGTTCAAACATCACAAATTCCGCCGCCGGTTCCGTATGAGTAGTCATGTTTTCAACCGTATTAGAGAGGGAGTGGTCGGCTATGATGACTACTTCGAGTGCAAAGAGGATGCCGTCGGCAAGATTTGTTTCTCCTCTTATCAGAAATGCACTGCCGCCATCCGAATGCTTGCATACGGAGTGCCCGATGATCTCATTGACGAGTACGTCCGTATGAGAGAGTCTACATGCCTAGAGTCTCTGTATAAGTTCTGCAAGGCTGTGATTGCTGTGTTTGGCCCTGAGTACTTGAGAGAGCCGACAGCTGAAGGTACAGCCCGTTTGTTGGCGATGAATGCTAGCAGGGGCTTCCCGGGGATGCTTGGCAGCATACACTGCATGCACTGGGAGTGGAAGAACTGCCCTTCTGCTTGGCAAGGGCAGTATAAGGGACATGTCAGGGCTTGCACTGTCATACTAGAGGCCGTGGCGTCTCAAGATCTCTAGATCTGACACTCTTTCTTTGGCATGGCTGGATCACACAATGATATCAACGTGCTTCAGCGCTCGCCGGTGTTTGCTAGGCTTGCCGAAGGCAACAGCCCACCGGTGAACTTTACTATGAATGGCCACAACTACGACAAAGGGTACTATTTGGGTGACGGTATCTATCCTCAGTGGACCACTATTGTAAAGACAATACCCAACCCTGTCAGACAGAAAAGGAAAAGATTTGCCCAAGAGCAAGAGAGTGCTAGAAAGGATGTCGAGCGTGCCTTTGGTGTTTTGCAATCTCGATGGGGCATCGTTCGGTATCCTGCTAATACTTGGAGCACGCAGAAACTATGGGAGGTGATGACTGCTTGTGTGATCATGCATAATATGATCGTAGAAGACGAGCGCCCGGAACGTCTGTACGATCAAGGCTTTCAGTTTCAGGGTGAGAATGTTGTGCCTGAGCATGGAGTAGCGGCAACATTTGAGCAGTTCACTCAGTTTCATGAAGACATGCGTGATTGAGAAACTCACGTGCAACTGCAAAATGATTTGGTTGAGCATATGTGGACTCATGTTGGCAACCAATAGATGTATCTTTTTTTATTCGTTTGCAAAACTATGTGAAACATTTTTATTTTTATTTGGCCTGTAAACTATACTATTTATTTGGGCGGACTATTTTGTTTGTTAATTTTTTATTTCACAATATGTTGAATGCAATGCAAAGTTGGCCGGCCAGCCGGCCACGCCTGCACATATGGGTCGGCGCGTTGGGCGCGCTGCCGACCCATATGAAAAACAGGGCGAACGCCGGGCGGCCGGCCGACCCAAACGGACAAAAGGCGGACGAAATCGCCGTCCATTTGCGTCGGCCCGTTGGAGTTGCTCTTAGCGTCACTTTTTTTTTCCTTTTCTGCTCGCTTGTACAACGACGTACGGTCTGTAAACTGCATGAACTGAACGAATTCTTGATCAATATTGCAATCTATGAGAGGCAGAGATAGAGACGTCTGACGTAGCGGCAGAGGCTGACCGTGACCGGAAAGAAAGAAAGGCGCGCGAGAACTCTTGAACGCCGAAAGCAGAAAGGCCAAGCCGCAGACACATTCTGCAAAGAGCATCCGAACGTGCAGCAAGATGTTGCTCTTCCCAATTGCTTCTGCAACATCACCACGGAGTGCGAAATTGTATCATTATTATTTTCCTCGATCGAATGGGGTCGTTTATATTCTTGACGATCTGGTTTCCGAAAGAGTAAACACAAAACGTTCCTCTCGGGTCCATCACGCATGTTGTTTTCTTTTTCGCAAAATCAAGTCGAATTGACCGGACGGATCGAGGGCGAGTGGGAGGGCAGGTAGGTGGTCAAGATTTTCCAGGGGCACACATGGATTGGGCGAACTGGTCAGCCGTGCAATGTTCTTGACCAACGGAGGCGTGGAGTAGGTAGAGACCTCCTGCCTAGAAAAGTCAAGGCTGCTGATTTGAATGTTTTATTTACACAGAAACGAAAAATTAAACAGGCCGTTTCCTGTTTTCAGAGGTGGCAAAAATGACCGCACTCCACTGTTTGGCTCTGTTCTGATTGCAGTGCGTTCTGATCATGGATTACGTTGGTACTGAAACAGCTACGAGTGTGTAAGATCAATTACAGGTCGCTCCGGGCAGTGGCCGGAATAGGTGGTCAAACTTTCTTATGGTTGACATGGGATTGTATCGATCAATCAATTAGTCCACGTTGCCAAGGTTCTTGACCGAGTGGCGAGTGGACTGGTCACTGCTCACACATGGCAGTAGGTGCATGTAGAACTACGGGCGAGCCTTTTTCTGGTTTGAACGTACTACACAGAAAAGGTGGACGAACATTGTCTCCCCTTTTCACACTGTGCACTACTTTCATCTATTTGTGGATTGCGGGTTATAGAGCAACGGACCTATCCTTAACTGGATAATAACAATGTACATATTTCAGTGAGATTCGGTTATACGAAATATAAACATTGAAATAATAATACGAGACCTGAAACCCAAAATACATATGATTTATTGGGCAACTGTAAAATATTTATTAAATACTACCTTTGTAAATAAATGTAAGATGTTTTAGGTCACTCTACTGATCTAAGGGAGTATAAAAGAATGGACATCTTTTTCTCATGCATGGTTGCATGTTGTGGTGTGCCTTTTTTCATGCATGTTACTCCCTCCGTTTCTAAATAATTGTCTTTCTAGAGATTTCAACAAGTGACTACATACGGAGCAAAATGAATGATCTACACTATAAAACATGTCTATATACATCCGTATGTTGTAGTCCATTTGAGATGGCTAGAAAGACAAATATTTAGGAACGGAGGGAGTAGTTGTTAATTTGTCGATATGTCACTTGCATCTTCATTTCTGGGCCAAGCGCTACATCTTGTTTTACAATGGGTGGTCTTCTATGCATTTGCCTTCCAAAATTTGGCCTGAGAACACCGTTTACTTCCTTGCATGATATGCCCGGTAGTGAAGTATAGGTATGTCAAGAAGCCAGACACATATTCTTCAATACTTGGTGGGACATTAGTCAGTATTTTTGCAATAAATGTTTCTGACAAACATGAAATGTAAGTAACACTATCAAAGAAATTATTCCGCCAATTCTCGACACTGCTCATTATTGGGGCTTGGACCTCACGAATCTTTATGTCTGCATTTGTGCTCCACAATTCATATTGGACCTGGCTCGAGAATTTTATTAGTCTGAATGGCTTGCTCCATCTGCATATGTTTGATCATATGAAATAAAATTAAACATGATTTCATTCTATACAAATGGTTGGCACATCAATGACTATTTGTGGTGCAACAAAAGCTTGGAGGTGAGTCACCCCATCCCTTGTCTTCATTCACTTTCATGTGACAAAATAAACTACAGTTGAAAAGACAACATAGACTCTGTTGAGAGCAGCATGAACAAATTATCTGCCCGCTAATGAGAAGAGCATACCATGTATGAACTTGTTTCTTTTGTGGAGAACGAAAATGATTCCCCGATATTCCCAAAATGTTTGAGAGTCAAAATAGTACTCCCTCCATCCCATGGTATAAGACATTGTTACATCCAATATACTAGTGTCATCCAAGCAGAAGAGACCGGTCATGCTTTTTCGTTCAACAATTAACTTCGTAAAAAATGTACAGTTTGAAACTAAGATTCAGAGTTTGACAATGTATTGATGTAGGTTCCGTTGACTCTGTACAGATGTTGCTTCTGTTGTGGTTTGGTAGTGTATTATTTTGTATCTTTGCACTACCCAAGTAGATATCCTGTAGATCACAAAGGAAATTTTACTTAATTGATTATAATGAACAAATCGATGTAAAAGACATACATATAGCTTCATTTATTGATGAGGACATGACTACCTTGGATACGACCAAAAATATTGCATACATGCATATTTGTCAGGTGATTTCTAGTGCAAACTATTCAATAATCTATTTTTGTTATCCAGAACAAAAATACTTCACACACTTTTGTGTTTTGTCTAATTGCAGGTGTATGGGACATTTGTACAACACACATATGAAGATAAGGGAGAAAGAGATGTTTACTTGCTGTTCAAAAAGTTCTTTCACGTCACTTTTGGTCCAAGAGAAGATAGAGTCCAAGTCTCTCACGTTCTGGATTCAGATTCGGACTGCACAGACATACCTGACTCAAAACGGCAATAACTTTTTCATACGGACTCCAAATTGGGTGATTCTTTATTTTTTGGAAACTAGATTTCGTCCTCTTTCCACTCCAATTGGAATCACCTTTAAATTCGTCCGGAGCATTGAGATATGGACGAAACAATCTGACGCTGCAGCAGAATCCGAATCAAACAATAAGTCCAAAGGTGTTGCACCACCTCCACTTGGGCCCATTGGCCTTGTACGATCTAGGGTTAGTTCTAGGCTGCCTTGGGACGTCCTCCCACCTCCTTGGCCGCCACCCCTTGCTCCTATATAAGTAGATCCATCTAGTAGCTTTTTCCTTGGGATTTGTTTAGTTAAAAGTTAGCCATTGCAACTTCGTGTACTTCGTTTGTGTCCAACGACCAGACTAAGACCGCTTTTGGATCCCCACCTTTATCAATACTTCATCTATATTCGCAATATTCAGATTGCTTTATCATATTCTTGCTTGTTCTTTGATTGCTTGCAGGAATAGACCTTCGTGGTCAGGTTGATTGTGCTCCGGCGTGATCAATAACCTCTCGGAGTTGGTTTAGCGATTGCTAAGGCGCAACGTCGTGCACGTTTGTAGTCGGATCGTCAAAGTCGTCTCCACCTAATCGATAGTTATCATCTCATTGAAAGATCGGGACACCCCCGCCTCTATCAAGTGGTATCAGTTTTCAGGTTGCTCGGTGAGAATTTCCAGTTTCCCCTAGATTAGATTTATTTTCTTACCTATTGTCCAAGAAAAAGCCACAAAAAAGTTAGATCTATTCATCCTTTTGTCCAAGCCAGTCTGAGCCTTTGCAATTTTCTTTTCATTGTTTGCATTATTGAATTATCGGTTGCATCGTCGTGTTGAGTTGCTGGTCTTAGTGTCTAGTTCGTTTAGAGTTTCGTGTTCTGTTCACATTAGTCACGTCGCCGCTGCATCGTTATCCCTTCCGCTGTTCACCACACCATCCATCAATTTTCACCTCGTGCTACCCATAGTTCATTGTCACAATCATAGTTGAGGTCATTCACATCTTCGCTTGATCCAATCTGCATCTTATCTAGTTTGTCTTGGAAAGAGGGAGAAAAAAAACAGAGAAAAAAGAGTGAAAAAAAAAGAAAAAAAGGTCAGAGAAAAAAAAAGAGAAAGAAAAAGAGAAAAAAAAGTGTGAGGAGAAAAAAAGAGAAAAAAAAAACAAAATTCGGATCTATCTAGACTCAATCTCGTAGTTGAATTCGGATTGGAATCTGTTTTGTGCACTGTTCAGTAAAACAGGCATAACTTCCTCATACGAAGTCCGTTTTGGCTCCACGAGTATTCAAATTAAAGCTAGCGACAAGCCGCATCTAAATAGTTGCATAAGCTAATTCAATATTTGACACCTCAAAATCGTCTTCTAAATAGGTCTTTTTGCCCTCCGAAGTTTGCGGACACAGCTTCTTCCAGTTTTTTCAGGCCAGTTTTAGAATTCTTTGACTCCTCATATCAATTCGGAATTGAGTGATTCTTTTTGCATTGGAAAGCTTGAGCTAGTAGCATTCTTTGAAAAAAGTTATCAGAAAATTTGCTCAAACTTTTCAAGAGAAAAGTTGGAGAGAGAGTTGTTGTATATCCTGCTTGGCAGTTGTTTCACATCATTATCTTTACTGCTATTATGATCTTCACTTATATCTTGCTGTCCAGAGCTACTTCATATCCTTTATTGATGCTAGTTTTGCTACGTCGTGACCTTATTAGTGTTCTAGGCTCGCGTCTCTAGTCCGGTCTAGCCTAGGACCAGCACAGTACCGTCGTTGAGCGTTTATTCAACATTGCATCTTTGAATTGATTATTGCTAATCTTTTGCTACCATATATAGCCAACCCAGCTCCACATATTTTACACCGTGTATACATACGTTCACCTGGCAATCGCTTTACCCAAATTTTGGAGTTACTTGACACCGCGGGTTGCCGATTGCCGCCTGCTGCATGGTAAGAACTTGTAAGACATTGATATTTGCTTTACTGTGAGCGTTTTACCACCACATCCTAGTAGTTATAGGAACATTATTTTGGATTTTGTTTCTTGTTTCTACTAATCATGCCAGGATCTAGAGTCAATTCATGGGCTTTGTCGATCGCGGGAGACGTGCCACCACCTTTGCAAATACAACAACCGTCACAAGAGGTGCACAAACATCCAAATGCACATGATCAGGTTAATGTATCTATACCACCATTTAATGGCCGTTTTAGACCTGCTTTATATATTGAATGGGAGTTCAACATAAAAAATATATTTGCTTCCCATAATTTTGATGAACATAAAAAGATTAAGGTTGCAGTTGGTTCTTTCACTGGTTATGCTTTGGTTTGGTGGACTGAATATTGTCGGTTACACCCTGATTATATACCTACTACTTGGGATGATTTGAAACTTGCCATGCGACATACTTTCGTCCCCGCTTACTATACTCGTGACATGATTAAGAAGTTGCAACAATTAAAACAAGGTAGTGACACTGTAACAAAATATTATGATGATTTACAAACTACCTTGTTGCATTCCTCTTTAGAAGAAAGTGAAGATGATTTTATGGATAGATTTTGGGGAGGATTAAACCGTGATATTCAAGAGATATTAATTCATGAAGAGTGTTATCCTATGGACCATTTGTTTCGCCTTGCTTGCAAAGCTGAACAGGAAATAAAACGACGTGTTGCTCACGAGGAGAGCAAGCGCACGGTGCATATTCCAAGAGTTGATATGATTGTTCCTTCAACTACTAGGCATACTATGACATCCACATCCATTGTTGTGAGGACTACATCACCTCCACCATGTGACACATCGCCCCCGAGAGTGGCTACACCATCTGAGTTGATCATAAGAGGTAATGAGAAAGGTAGTGATCTTCCATCTCTACATGAGAATAATGAATGCCTTGTCCATTTGAATGCACCATCTGATGAGCTACCCACTACTTTGATCACACTACCTATTTTAGAGGACTATGTTGACAATTTGACTTTGCCATGTGATCAAACAACTGAAATACCAACAATTTTGAGTGCACCCATTGAATTAACTGTTGATGCAAAAGAACCAATGTTTAATCATTTTGATATGACCTCTAATCTTGGTGATGATTCTGTGTCCAATGACTTATTGCATGTTTGCTTATTTAAGCATGTTGTAGCATGTAAATTTGACGCAAGTAAGGTTTACTCACCAATGTTGGGATGGTTTAATGATGAACATTGTCAACCTTTTAAAATGAATAAGAGCTTCGCTTATATGTGCAAACTGAGTTGCAATATTTTCATGCCTTCTACTTCATGTGATAATATTTTGGCTTTAGATTTTATGAATTATGAAGGTTACTCATGTATACATGTGCCATATGTGCAAAAACTAAGGAAAGTAAAAATGGATGACATATACATATACAACATGTACACATTGTCTCTTTTGTTAGCCACATTTCAGATTAAGCAACGCCGAGGACGGCTTTGTTTTCAAAAAGGGGAGGATGATGAGGACATGACTACCTTGGATACGACCAAAAATATTGCATACATGCATATTTGTCAGGTGATTTCTAGTGCAAACTATTCAATAATCTATTTTTGTTATCCAGAACAAAAATACTTCACACACTTTTGTGTTTTGTCTAATTGCAGGTGTATGGGACATTTGTACAACACACATATGAAGATAAGGGAGAAAGAGATGTTTACTTGCTGTTCAAAAAGTTCTTTCACGTCACTTTTGGTCCAAGAGAAGATAGAGTCCAAGTCTCTCACGTTCTGGATTCAGATTCGGACTGCACAGACATACCTGACTCAAAGCGGCAATAACTTTTTCATACGGACTCCGAATTGGGTGATTCTTTATTTTTTGGAAACTAGATTTCGTCCTCTTTCCACTCCAATTGGAATCACCTTTAAATTCGTCCGGAGCATTGAGATATGGACGAAACAATCTGACGCTGCAGCAGAATCCGAATCAAACAACAAGTCCAAAGGTGTTGCACCACCTCCACTTGGGCCCATTGGCCTTGTACGATCTAGGGTTAGTTCTAGGCTGCCTTGGGACATCCTCCCACCTCTTTGGCCGCCACCCCTTGCTCCTATATAAGTAGATCCATCTAGTAGCTTTTTCCTTGGGATTTGTTTAGTTAAAAGTTAGCCATTGCAACTTCGTGTACTTCGTTTGTGTCCAACGACCAGACTAAGACCGCTTTTGGATCCCCACCTTTATCAATACAACAAGAAAGTCGACTAAGCGCATTAGTCAAAGACAATCAATAGAATAGACGAAAATTAGAATCATGCATATGCTTGTAACAAAGTCAAACACACCCTACTAGGAATGCAATTTAAACCTATCTTATATACCTGGGCATATGCCGGGCCGGGCCGGGCCTAAAAAAGCTCTGTGTTGAAAACCCAGGCCCGAGCCCGGCCCGGCTCAGCCCGATCGTCGGGCCGAGCCCGAAAAAGCCCGACACAGCCCGGTCGGGCCGGCCCGGCTACGGCTAAAGTCATGTTTTTCACATGCCGGGGCCTGGCCTGATCTGCCCGTCGGGCTCGATTTCTAGGCCCAAGCCCGACCCGATGGCACGAACAGGCCCGGCCTGGGCCGAGCCGGGTCGGGTCGGGTCGTCTGGGCCGGGCTGCCCATGGCCAGATATACTATCTTATCTCTAAGTAAAAGAATCTTAACATCAGTGACATATAGTGGCTAGCGTTTTAAAATGTCATGACAATATGCCATAGCATTGTTGTACATAAACTTACAACTGCAACGAACTGATACCCCAGAAGAAGAAGATTTGTCCATAGATGACCAAAGATACAAGACATACCTTGTCCTCCATGGATTTTCAGAATTACAAAGATTTGACTTATCGCAAAGTGCGACTTTAAGCATTGACTTTAGGTATTCTTTGTTTTCACGTGCCCTATAAAAGCTACGGAAAGATTCAGATGAAACCATAAAAATATATAATACCTTCTCAAACAAGATCAAATTAAGTACTTATGCTTAACCGCTAATTTTAGGTACAACGACACCATCAGAAAGGCTGGAATTTGAAGATGATACACGTGCTTTCTAGCTCGACTACGTTTTCCCGTGATTTCTTCATGAGGTCCATTATGTTGATATGGTGAAGCTATAGCCCCATAAGCAAGGCAAGGCCCTTGGAAATGTGCAACAGGTATAATAAGACCACCCCTCACATGGGGATCTAGACCGTCACCTCGCTTTGCTTGGGCTTTATCATGTTATATTTTTTCAACACTACTTCAGGATGGTGCTAAGGCGACATTACGATCAGAGACCTTTCGAGAAACTGTGTGCGATGCAATGATAGCAAACGGTGGTGTAGGAAAATCGTCAGAAATGTATAAAATATTTGCGATGACGGATGCATTAAACACGGTTTAGGTTTTAGTTGCGTGTGCGATGAAGGGCATACGGTTCAGTTCAATTAACTGTTTGCGATGAGGAGAAACAAAATAAACGGGCAACCAGATGAAGGTGTGTCATGTGTGCGATGTACAACATACGGTTTACTCGGATGAACTGTTTATGATTAGGCAACACAAAAGAAACGGACAACCCGATCAAGGTGTGTGCGATGTATAGCATACGGTTCATTCGGACGAACTGTTTGTGAATAGGAAAGAGAACAGAAACTGTTCAATATAACAAAATGTGTGTGATATGCGGCAAATAGGTCTGTAATCAGAAATGTGTGCGAAGACCGATATTAACGCAGACGATTGCTTCTAATAAGACGTATGTGATATGCTCTGTCTACACAACATCTATTGACCATTGTGGGACGGGCGGTCATTCGGATACGCCATAAGGATGCGAAGAGGCATTCATATTAGCAAGGACTGGCTGTTCCACCAGTAGCTCATGTAAGAAAACTATCAAGTTAAGTGTGCTCAGGCTGGAGCAGCCATCAGATGGGTGACTGGATGGGAAGTTGTGTCGATGTTAAATTAGGTGATGTGATGGGTCATTTCGGTCAAATGACCGAAATGCCCCATTCCCTCAGCTAATTTAACCTCGAGGTCCTTGGTTTTATTTTTTATTTTTAACACATGTTAAAGAAGGTCTACCGCATTACTTTTTGACAATGTGCGATACGTGGCATACAGTTGATCCATCTGACCTATTTGTGATGGAATAGGCCGTGTGTGTTATGGGCAAACGCTTGCTAGTATTCAACCATTTGGGATTGATGAATTCATCATCGACGGGATCCCTAGTATGGTCCGTGTTCATCTGATCATCATCTACTTCTTGTGCTAGCTCGATGCTAAGTTTCCATTAATTGATGGCGTTTTATGAACACGCCACCGTTTCCCGCCATTTCCTCACCTGTTTCCCGCCACTCTATTATATTGCGCATAGGGGGCGCGCAACGCGTGGAGGCGACAAGCGCAGCCTATAGCACATCCACCTTTTCCAAGCATGCCAACCCACCAAAGCGCTGCCTCTACCATCAACCTCGTCGACGAGGAAAACGAGCAGGCGCCACGGCCCGTCGAGGCCGAGGCGCTCCTCGGCAACGCGATGGATGACGTTGTAATGCGCGTCATCGCCAGGGTTGAGCAGACCTTTGGCGCATGGCGCTTGAGTGCCGCGGATCAAGATAGGCATGTCAGCGCCGACAGGCTGTAGCTCGCCGCACAACATGATCGATGGCGTGCCGCAGAGCAAGCTAGGCGCGTCCGCGCCGATAGGCTACGGCTCGCCGCATGGTGAGACCGTTGGAGCGCCGCAGAGCGAGAGGCGCGGCGCGCCGCACAGCAAGAGCGGATCCATCGGCGCTTGCCTGCTGTCGACACGGCGTCGCAACTGGGTACACGTCCCGTCAGTACCCCTATTCCTCGCCAGGAGTGGGCAGAGGCCCTCAGCGCCATACTTGCACCAGATACTGGCCAAACCATACTTGCACCGGACGCACGCCGCGCCGTTCGCATGGGTGCTGCCGTTCGCCTTGTCCGCGGCCCGCTGGATGCCAACGCGCTGGTCCGTAGGCTCGACCGCCTCCTTGGCCCAGGTGTCCACCTGGGCGCAGTAGAGGAACATGGCCATCGCATCCTCGAGCTGGTGATCTCTGATGAAATAGCAAACTTGGAGATCAAGATCACACTCCAGATGTACCGCGAGCGTGTCGACCGCTTGGACGAATGCCTGCACGAGTTCAGGCAAAGCCAAGAGCTACCCTAGGCAAGGGTTGCTGGTCATGGTCTCATGGACGCGTTTTATTTTGAAAAGTTGTTTCGACGTGGATAGCTTTGTATTCACAGAAATCATAGTATTGCTCTGTTTCAATATGTGTACTCTGTTTTTCATTCTTATATGTTCTGTTTCAATGTGTGTATATACGCTTTCCATTCTGTATATGTGGATGATAACAACTAGATTCATATTAGTATACAAAAACAGATAGAAAATGGAATTCATAATAAATTGTTCATTAGATCATCACAGAATATATACTAAAATTACGTGATGATACTTAACTACTAGGTACAATGCATAAAATTGAAAACGAACAATACTAAAACTAATAATCCCTCCTGGGGCCAGTATTCCGGCAGCCCCTCGCCAGCAGCTCCCTGGTGTGCGGCGTCTTCACAGTGCGGAGGTAGTACTTCGACTCCTCCGCCTCGCAGCGCTTGACGTATCGATCTGCCTCTTGCTGGGGAACGCGCGCGGCCGATCTTGCCATTTCGTTGGGCGCCCACCGGAGCTCCTCGTCGGTGGCACGCTGGAGCTTATTAGACCACCTCCACGCAGCGACGAGGCGCCCAACGCCTATGACCTTTCTCGCGAAGTACCCGTCTTTGTACACCTCCTCGGCACGATGACGCGCCCACCCCCAAAGCTCCTCCGCCTCCTTTTTCCAGGCGGCATCACGGGCTTCACAGGCCTCCTGGTACCTGGCTTCCTCCTCCGCCATCTCCTTCTTGAACGCCACTTGCTTGGCTTTCTCAGCCGGCGGCAGCGACTTCCACAGACAAAGATTGTACTGGCCCCAAAACCAATCCAAAGTTGGGGGGTCTGGCGCAACCTCGTCAGGCGGCGCGTAGGGGTCCTCGTCACTGCTAATCGAGTGAGCGTCCTCGGGGGGCGGCGACTCCTCATCAGCGCATGGGCAGACCGGCGATGCCATGGCAGAGATTTGAGAGAGAGAGAGAGAGAGGGCAAGCAAGGGGAGGATGTAGATGAGAATGCAGGCGGGACGACATGAGCAAGGTAGTATTTATTGGCGGACGGAATCTAGATCGACGGGGACAGTACACACGCCGATCGCCGGAATTTACGAGTACTGTAGTTTGAATTACACACAATTCCCGCAGCAAATCTGTGTGTGAACATAATAGCTGACGGTTTTTAATACAGAACCGTGTCTGATTAATGATCCCCGCCAATCACCTAAGAAACCTTGAGCCGATAGATAGAGTGCCAATCATGTGGGGGCCCGTTGGCTTGCCAGATCTTTACATTTTCTTTTTTGAACACCAGATATTTATATCGTCTGATGTTTTTTTAACTCGCACACAAGTGCACAAAAATATGATTTTTCATACCGTTTTGGTTAGGCGTTGCATGTAGACGTAGTTCAAATTTGAATTACGGTCATTAAATGGTTAGAAAATCACTTAAATGTCTTTAAAAGGTCAAATGACCCCTGAAAATTTCCAAATTTCACATGACAGTTGTATTAGTGCACGTTAAACGTAGGAAAAATTTTGAAGGCCGTAAGAGGAAGCTATCTCCCGTCCGTCAGCAAACATGCATTGTTCCCTCTCGGAACCACGAACCTTCTAGTGAGTTGCTCCGGTTTGTGAGGGGTGTGTGTCCAAACTTTCGTCAAACAGACCAATTTTTTTACCACATCATCTTGGTGGCACGACAATAAATCAAGCAAGGTTTCATGTTTTTCTGATAATTTGTTTTTTGGAATTAAAATGCCATGGCATGCACTCCATGCATGTGCCCATGCCTTGACACCAATATGTTTGAAAATTCATTCGAATTTACTGCACATGGAATTAACTCGCACACAAGTACACAAAAATATGATTTTTCAAACCGTTTTGGTTAGGCATTGCATGTAGATGTAGTTCAAATTTAAATTATGGTCATTAAATGGTTAGAAAATCACTTAAATGTCTTTAGAAGGACAAATGACCCCTAGAATTTACCAACTTTTCACATGACAGTCATATTAGTGCACGTTAAACGTAGGAAAAAATTTGAAGGCCGCAAGAGAAAGCTATCTCCCGTTCGTCATCAAACATGCATTGTTTCCTCTTGGAACCACGAACCTTCTAGCGAGTTGCTCCGGTTTGTGAGGGGCGTGTGTCCAAACGTTCATCAAACATGCCAATTTCTTTATCACATCATCTTGGTGGCATGACATTACATCAACCAAGTTTTCATGTGTTTCTGACCATTTTTCTATTTTTTGAATTAAAATGCCATGTCACTCCATACATACGTATGAATGTGTCCATGTCGTGATACCAATATGTTTGAAAATTCCTTCTAATTTACTACGCATGGAATTAACTCACACACAAGTAGACAGATATGATTTTTCAAACCGTTTTGGTTAGGCGTTGCATGTAGATGTAGTTCAAATTTAAATTACGGTCATTAAATGGTTAGAAAATCACTTAAATGTCTTTGAAAGGTCAAATGACCCCTAGAATTTTCAAAATTTCACATTACAGTTGTAGTAGTGCACGTTAGACGTTGAAAATTTTTTCAAGGCCGTAAGAGTACACATATATGATTTTTTACTGCACATGTAATTAACTCGCACACAAGTACACATATATGATTTTTTTTAAATGTTTTGGTTAGGCGTTGCATGTAGATGTAGTTCAAATTTGAATTACGGTCATTAAATGGTTAGAAAATCACTTAAATGTCTTTAAAAGGTCAAATGACCCCTAGAATTTTCCAAAATTTCACATTATAGTTGTAGTAGTGCACGTTAGACGTAGAAAACATTTGAAGGCTGTAAGAGGAAGCTATCTCTTGTTCGTTATCAAACATGCATTGTTCCCTCTCGGAACCACGAACCTTTTAGCGAGTTGCTCCGGTTTGTGAGGGTGTGTGTCCAAACTTTGGTCAAACATGCCAATTTTTTTACCACATCAACTTGGTGGCATGACATTGCATCAACCAAGGTTTCATGTGTTTCTGATTTTTTTGGAATTAAAATGCCATGCCACTCCATGCATACATATTCATGCATATGTGTCCATGTCGTGATACAAATATGTTTGAAAATTCCTTCTAGTTTACTGCACATGGAATTAACTCACACACAAGTGCGCAAATATGATTTTTCAAACCGTTTCGGTTATGTGTTGCATGTAGATGTAGTTCAAATTTGAATTACGGTCATTAAATGGCTAGAAAATCACTTAAATGTCTTTAAAAGGTCAAATAACCCCTAGAATTTTCAAAAAATTCACATTACAGTTGTTGTAGTGCATGTTAGACATAGAAAAAAAATTGAAGGCCGTAAGAGGAAGCTATCTCTTGTTCGTCATCAAAGATGCATTGTTCCCTCTCAGAACCATGAGCCTTCTAGTGAGTTGCTCCGTTTGTGAGGGGTGTGTGTCCAAACTTTGGTCAAACATGCCAATTTTTTTACCACATCATCTTGGTGGCATGACATTACATCAACCAAGGTTTCATGTGTTTCTGATTTTTTTTTAATTTTTTGGAATTAAAATGCCATGTCACTCCATGCTTAATTGTGTCATAGCCGTTAGACCAATATGTTTGAAAATTCCTTCCAATTTATTGCACATGGAATTAAATCGCACACAAGTACACGAAATATGAGTTTTCGAACCGTTATGGTTAGTTGTTGCATGTACATGTAGTTCAAATTTCAATTACGGTCATTAAATGGCTAGAAAGTCACTTAAATGTCTTAGAAGGTCAAATGACCCTTGAAATTTTCCAAAATTTGACATGACAGTTGTATTAGTACTACAAAATTTCTCGTTCATTTAAAACACCATCCGTTGGCACTTTATCTTTCACAGCTAATAAAAAATATCTACAACATCACACAGTTGTTTTCTAGGAACCGTTTGCGATGAAAATATCTGGGTCTATTTAAGTCTCCCTCCTTAAGCTTCGCCGGCTCATCTGCTCTAGTGCCGGCAACCCCCGAATCCAGGAATCCTGATCCCCATTCCCGCACCCCCTTCTTGCGAAGATGACGCCATGGAAACGCTTCGTGAAGGCCCGTACGATGGCCACATCCCCCCGAGCACCGCTGCCTGTGCCGAGAGCGCAGCCGCCTACGTCGAGAGTGCCGCCGCATCCGCATTGAGTGGCCGCTTCCACTGAGAGGGTGTTTGCGATAGCCGACAGGGCTCCTGCAGCAGCCGAGACGGCTGCAGCTGCTGCTGCAACGGCGGCTGCAAACACTGAGAACGGTCGAGCTGCCGTCCGTGCCGCTGATGTCGCCCTGGCCCGGGTCGAGGCCATGCACGCCAAGATCGAGGATGCACAGGCCAAGATATTCCAGGCCACCTCGGACTCCAGCATGCAACCCATGTTTGAAAAGGCGGCGGCGGCCATGGAGCACCTGCTTCCTCATGAGGTCGCCGAGAAGGAGCTGGAGATGCAGGAGGCGGCGAAGATCGAGGAGCGTCGGGAGGAGGAGTTGCGCGTGGCCGAGGTCGAGGTAGAGAAGAGTCTTTCCATTGAGGAATCGACGGTGGAGTACCAACGCGAGCTCTGGCGCAGCCACTATTATGAGTACTACAACCTTGAGGGCGGCGCCGAGGACGAGGACGAGGACGCGGTCGACTTTAGCAGGGGGACGCGGAGTCCACCAACGGCGGCATGTCGCCAGGACAAGTCATCGACGTATCATCTCACACCGATGATGCATAGGCCGACGTGGTGGCGAATTTTTAGTTATGCGTACTTAGGCTTTGTTTTTAATGCTGGTCTTTTGTTAGAGCAATGTTTAGGTCAACTGGCTCTGTGTAATTACTAAAATTGCTCGATTCAGTAAGTGTGGTCTGTCTGCTGTACGCTCTTTTGTGTGCCCAAATTAGCAAGCGATGTTAAATTATGCAATGAAGTACCCGGGGAAATTTCCACCAAAATTTGAATTATCAAACTCATCCCATGCGCGTAAAGCAGAAGAATCATTTGTGATGCACATAATCGTTCAAAGTGAATGGTCCGGCGGCACCGCGCGCGTTCAAAGTTAATGTGCCCATGCCTTGAGACCAAAATTTGAATTATCAAACTCATCCCATGCGCATAAAGCAGAAGAATCGTTTGTGATGCACACAATCGTTCAAAGTGAATGGTCCGGCGGCACCGCGCGCAAAGTTTCCCTCCACATTTCCAAAATTTTGGCCTATCACCAAAATATCTACCCCCGCCCCCCTTCCCCCTTCCCCACCCCGTTTTCTCCCCGACCACAAGTAACATTTCCCATGTTTTCTCCTTCCTTGCTTGCTAAGCTATAGTCGCTTCCTCGCTCTCACCGTCTCGCATCCTATCGTCGGGGTCGCCATGGTCTTCTTCTAAGACATCTCCAGGGGTTCCTCCTCCGGTGACTACTCCTTCACCACCGAGGTATGCCTCTCTTCTTTCTCTCGGGCTATGACTTGGAATGAAGGATTTTT
Source organism: Aegilops umbellulata (assembly GCA_032464435.1). Taxonomy (NCBI): domain Eukaryota; kingdom Viridiplantae; phylum Streptophyta; class Magnoliopsida; order Poales; family Poaceae; genus Aegilops; species Aegilops umbellulata. Next base: position 251,946,495 of record CP136056.1, read on the forward strand.
ACCCGGAGGTCGATTTGAGTCATTTCTTCCTCTTGTAGCTCCCTAAGACCATCAGTGGCAACGAATGGAGCGGGGTGGCTGAAGATCTATCTGCTCGTTGTCACTATCGATCTCCATGCGTGAAGCTACTTGGAGTTGATTCTGTGGACACTGGGAGGAAGTTTCTGGCATGTGCAGAGAAGGTTAGACCCTCTTCAGTTGTTACAAAGCATTTGTTAGATGTGATTCAGACACTGTCACGGTCCCAACCCATTCATACCACACCTTCAACCAAACGCATCCTAAGACAGTGTCACAGTTTGTACCTAGTATCTTAAATTGCTGCCATCTCATCAGCGGTGCCATTAGAAAATTATTTAGCACCGCTTCAGCAGTTTGTGCAGCCAACTTTGGTCCACAGATCCGAGCAGCCAAGCGGTAAAATACTAAATCTTTATGGAACAAAGGAGCTGGGCATCGGAGGAACTACGGGCTCCGGAGTCCGGGTCCTTGATTTTTTTCCGCTGCATCGGCTCGCCAGCTCAGGGCACCGGTGCGAGATGTAGCAATAGTTGTCTTTACACCAGTTTTGGCATACATAGTGGACGGCCTTAGTGCTATTAGTTCTATGTTACTAAATTTGTGCATGTACACACCTGTTAGTATCAATTTGCTATCATCCAAACACTGTCGCTATGCTGTCGCAATTATATTTACCTTCCTCATAAAATGTTCAATTTGTTATTTATTGTACATGAGTAAGAACTTGTAGTGTCGTTGTAGTTAATTATAGCTTCTGATGTTCCAGAATTTGGTTGTTGTCTCAGTACCAATTATTTCATTTGCACATTGATCTTTTTGAGAAGATATGTCATAACTAACATGTTTCTTCAGTTTTTCAAAATAAGCATTGGTGATTTTGTATGTTACTATAAACCCATTTCCCCTACAATTGTTACTGATCTAGTTTTAAATATTATAGGATGAATGGAAGTGTTCTTACTTGGAGTGTGTTGTGATTTTGTCACGGCAGATGTCCTAGTGTTAGGACTTAGTCGTGAGGCCAACACATCTATGTAGTAGCTTGAGAGGGGTTGAGCGGAACGAGAGACGCAGGGCGAATCAACACATAAGACAGGGATTTAGACAGCTTCGGGCCCCAGGAAACATCATTCGGTAATAGCCCTACATGTTCTCTGTGGCTAGGTCTCATTATCATCACGAGGGAGTCGCCGGTAAACCGGCTCTCCTCTAGTTGTGTCTAGCCCTAGAGATTATTTCTTCTTACTTGTCCCTCTTTGGGGAGCCCTGCCCCTCCTTATATAAGTTGAAGGGGCGGGTTACATGTAGAGTCCAACTCGGACTTAAGACTTAACTATTCTAACTTCTCTTTATGGGCTTATTAACATCTTGGGCTTCATAACGTCTCAGGCTTCATAACGTCTCGGGCTTCATAACCCCTGGCAACCCAGTTATCACTGTTTGCCGGTTTATGATGATCTGCCGGTTTATGATGGTCTGCCGGTTTATGATGGTCTGCCGGTTTACGATGGTCTGTCGGTTTATGACTTCCTGTCGGTTTATGAACTGACTTAACACATGCCGGGTTATCATCTAACTTGACTCCTGCCGGTTTACCACCAGCCGGTTTACCGTCTGTCTTAGCCATTTGTCTTAACTGTCTGTCTTAACCGTCCGTCTTAACCGTCTGCCGGTTTACCAAGTCCCAGCTGGTTTACAACTCCGGCCGGGTCATACCGCGGGGTATATCCCCGACATTAGCCCCCAGTTTAATTTGGATTTATCGGTGTTAAACTGATCCTGAGCATCTTTAAATCCTTATCATTTCCTTCTAGAAAATCCGGGTCAATAAGCCAGCTTCATAATCAATTTGCTGACATTGGTTTGTCACAGAGAAATATTGTGAAGAATAACTTCTTTGACTCAGCTCCCAATGCTTAACAAAAATATTGGTCTTTGAAATACTCATCTGATCTTCAGCCGGTTTAAGAATGTAGAACTTCCTGGTTTAAGAATGTAGAACTTTGTCGGTTTAAGAATGTAGAATTTTGCCGGTTTACAAATATTGATGGCACCGGATCATAACTGTTTGTTAACATCAGCTTTTGAAAATATACCTCTTATATGCCTATCATTTGTAGCCCTCAAATCTTAAGAAGGTAACGTAGTAACAGCTTAAGATTTGCTTCAATATGAATGTCACAAGCTTGAAGAAATCCAGGTTGTTCATCTCAATCACTAGTCAGAACTGAGTATTCCACATATGTAGCCCCCAAGTGCCGGGTTGTCATGCTTGCAGCAACCTAGGACTTGTAATTTCCTGATGCTCATAAAAACTTCAACCAGTGTAGCCTCCAAGGGTCGGGTCATTATGCAAATAATGAGCAGGGACTTTGAAAATATGATCATGTAGACTTTAACAGCAACGTGTAACCCCCAAGGGCCAGCTCAGTAAGATAATATTGAGCTTGGACTTTATATATACTTCATTGAGAATAACATTATATTATGTAACTCCCATCATGGTGCTTGAACCCGCGTCCACAAGGTTGAGAGTTTTGTGCTTTACCAACTGAGCAGTGGATCCTTCAATAATAGATGAAAATTTATGTACCTTGAATTGTTGATAGGAGCAATTGGTAGCTAGGGATGAAAATGGAGCAGAAACGGACGAAACTGAGTGCTATCATATTTGTTTTCACATATCTTTGGAGAAGCGGAAACGAATACAGAAACCCTGGAAATGAATACAGAAACATATACTACAGGAAGCGGACACAGAACGAATACAAAGCGGATACGGAAACAGAAATAGGCATTGACCGGAACTTAAAAACCCCTTGAATCATAGAGAAATACACACAAAAACAAACAAATTTAATGAGTTGTTAACATGGCTACAAAATAATATCATTATGTTAGCAACTTAGCGTAGTATTGTAGTAGTACCGGACAATTGCGTATAGGGTCAAGCTGAGTACATGTGTGGTAGTAGGAGTTGGGCCTTAGATCCATTCTACTAATTGTGTCATTGTGTTCTCTTTGGTGGTTAGGCTACAAAACAACTATAGGTTTATAGTAAAAACAAAAATTCCATATTCACGGAAACGGAAAGTTCCATTTCCATGCATGTTCCACCGGAAAACACCGTTCTGTTTCTGTTTCTGTTTCCGCATAAAAAAATCCATTTCCACTTCCGTTTTGCAATTTTTTGTTTCCGTTTTCATATTTCCTCCCCGTTTCCATTTTTCCTCCGAAAAACGGAAAGTTTCCACTCCATTTTCATCCCTATTGGTAGCCCCAAAGGGCCAGCTCATTATGATGTGATGAGTCGGGTCTTCAATAAGACTAATAAAAATGACTTTGCATTAGCCCCCAAGTGTCATGGTGCATGCTTGCAGCGACATGAGACTTGCATATTTGATATAATCTTAAGTTAAATAATGTAGCCCCCAAGTGTCGGGTCGTAAGCCTGCAGTGACTTGGGACTATTCCTTCAATTGTAAAATAAATCATATCCATTGATAATATAATAGCCATTGCGCTAAAGCGACTTTGAAAACCTTCATCATAATACTGGTTACTGATAATCATACTAAAATCCAGCCATGTTGGCTATTTGAAGATTTGAATAATATAATCCAATGAGCGCATGATTCCAATGGCGCAATCCAAATATATACTGGCGACTTATAGTCGAAACCAGACCGGGTTAATAAGCACCGGATTATAACTTGATCATGTACTGACAACTTGGAGTTGACAGCCTAACCGGGTTGATGAACACCGGTTTAAAAACATCACAAATCTTGTCAAAAGAAAGAAAAACTTAGCAAAAGGCAAATAAAAACCGTTGTAGTCGAGGCTTTTCACGGGCTGCTAGGCCCCAAATTCGAGGGTTTTCATGGGCTGCTAGGCCACTGAGTTAAACCATTTTTGCAAAGCCTTTTAATATGGTCCTCAATCCTTAACCAATCATCGTTTTAACTTGACAAGTTCATTGTCTTTATTTTAGAGTAACTTGTCAAAGTTCGAAGGGTCATACCAGGTTTACCTAGCGGAGTGACTTACTTAAATAGGCAGGTTAACCCGGGGTTTTAGGTGTATACACCAGGCTTCCAAGCCATGGCTTGATAGCCTATTACAAGTGTAGATTCTTTGTTCATTTCGACATCAAAGAATCCCCAAATAACATTTTGAGCTATGCTCAGCGGGTGCCTATGTTTGAGTTGTTGTTTTGCAACACTCTCTTTGGCCCCGGTTTGATTTGGCTTTGAGCCGATCAAGAGGTGTGACTATGGTTCGGACACGACCAAGCCCCCAAGTGATGTTGTGGCATTGCGCCGATCAAGAGGTGTAGTTATGGTTCGGATATGACCAAGCCCCCAAGTGATGTTGTGGCATTGCGCCGATCAACAGGAGTAGCTATGGTTCGGATGCGACCAAGCCCCCAAGTAATTCTTCATATATGACTTTATAAGCCGGACCAATGAGCAAACATGACCGCTTTATAACAGAAGCCCCCACGTGATCAATAATATGATAAGCCAATAAGGCAGGATACCCATGTTTGAACCGCGCATCATGGCAGAAGGTCCTCTTTGGTAACCTTTAACTTTTTGCAAGAGATAAATTCTTCTTGAACCGGGATTTTGAACCGGACATTGAGAGCTTCAAAACTTTGTGGGAGACATCTTTCCCTTGAACCGGATTTTAAACCGGAATCTTCATTTTCAGCCGGAAATTTTCTGACGGCCTTTAAACTCAAACTTGCGAGAAGTTAATTCCTTTTTGAACCGGATATTTTTAAACCAGATTTGAGAGCTTCAGAGCTTTGTGGGAGAACAGATTTCCCTTGAACCGGATTGTAAACCGGATATTTGAGAGCTTCAGTGAGACTGACTTCCCTTGAGCCAGATTTTAAACTCTGATGACCCGGAACTTCTTCATTGAGCCGGGATTTTGTAACTGTCATATACTTTCTAAGCCGGAAATTTTCTGATGGCTTTTAAATTTTCATCAATATAATAGTAGCCTCCGTGACCGGGTTATCTTTCCCTCCATCGTTCTTTAAATTTGCTGAAACTGGCAACATTTGCTGAGTCATGTCATCGTAGCCCTCAAGTCTCAAAGGTGACTCGAGGAGTTGGCTTGAGACTCTTCATATTTGACCGTGATATAAACCGACATAACTTGTATATCATTGGTGTTGATAGCACGATGTGAATCCACAGAAGGTTGAGGTGACTGTGGCGGATTATAAATGATCCCGTATGAGCCGTGTCAGCAACTCGGCCAATGGTTCCTTCCAACTCGCTATTTGAAGTTAACCAAACTGTAGTGGCGGCGACGTGTGCGCCTGCACTTTGAGCCATCCAGTGCAGACGGCGGTTGATGATGATTTGCCTCCAATTTTAAAGAAAACCAGGCTACCCAAGCTGTGACTTGCTTTATACTCAATAAACAGCTCATGCAGACAGGTGCGGCCCGGTATGTTGATGTAGACCAGGCCACGAGAGACGGACGACAAAGACGACCGCAGCATCAGAGGCGGCTCGGACAGATGAGTCGGCCACAACATTGTAAACCGGTGCGAACGGGCGAGTTAACCACATCATGTTGATAGCGGCTTGTAGATATATTCATCGAGCTTGATGGTGTGGTCAGATGCTACCGCATTTATAATGGCAGTGCCAACTGTCGTCCATAGTACGACCATAGCTTTTGCTATGAACAATTGCTCCTGCATAAATAATATCGCAAGCCGGAGTAATTTGTTCTTTTAAAGACTAAAAAAATGTATCAACAAAAATTGATTGGACAGATTTCACCTTGATATGCTAGGCCAGAAATTATCCACCGCGGAGTTGATGATCACCACGGGCGAGTCGGCCGCGGGAGCAGACAAATGAACCGTCTGCGGCGTTGTAAACCGGTGCGGACCGCGCGGTCGGATGAGTCAATCGTGGGCGCGGTCCGGCGAGTTGATGTAGACTGGACCGCGGGGGCGGCGGTTCGTACACATGTCCATCGAATAGCGAGGCACAGACAAACGCCGGTGCAGAACGTTGTTGGCGCGTGCTGCGTCCCCGTGATATAACACCAGCTTTGTAATAGATAATTTACTCTGCATATAACAACACTGTATGGCAGAGTGGTTGTTTTCACAAAAATTTAACAAGTATTGATAAAAAACGGAAGGATATCACCTGGTATTTTTGTCAGACAAAAAAGATAGCAGATGCTCAGTTGATCTGATGATGTGCATTCCCTTCGGTCCTTATTAGTCTGGGGACTTGATCCCTTTTGTTTTCTTTCCTCTCATGAGGAGACCGTACTAATAGTACTCAAGTTGTTTCATGAATGTTGACCTTTTCTTCTGGCCGGCTTGTCTGTACTGGAAAATTTGCATTGACACTTCTGGTGTAACACTAGTTTCACCAATAATTGTCTGACCGATTGAGTCTTCACGTGGAGGTGCAAGAGCACGTGGCCGAGGCGCCGGCTCAGTTCTCCATCATTTGGGGCGGCTCAGAAGCAATGACAGAGGCAGACGGCGGGTTGTGCTGCGCGAGGCCCAGCGGTTTGAGGCAGAAATGACAGAGGCAGACGGCAACTCTAGGCGGTTCAATAGTACTCGTGGCTGATTTGACCAAAAGAATAATCAAAAAACGAATCTGGACCTTGCTGTATAGATTATCCTTTCCCAAAACCCGAGTCTTCACGTGGATCTTTGTGAGCTGATCGAAGATAGCTTTAGCAATTGAGGAATAGTGAATTAGCCTAGTCCTTCGCGTATAGCAAATGGATGAACTCTTAGGCAATAATTGGCCTGGAAACTTGTGCCCTTGTAGGTTTGCCTCTCCGTATAGCAAACGGATATTCTGAAAAAAGTGCAAATTGATTTGCACGACTCGGTCTTTGCGCCAGGGAGTCGTACTCGATCTAGTCTGATTGGACTATTCTGCCTTCACATAGAAAAATACCAACACCATATGCCTTGGATTTGCCTGCTACCACTGCTGTGAATTTCCTCCGGACTTGTGCGTATACACAGCCACACGTAGCAGATAATCTCGCGTGGGTGTTTGTTCTGTTTTCCGGGTCAAAGTACTACTCCTTGGATTTGGCTCGGCCTTCACTTTTAGGAAAAGGTGTGACTGATTCCCTCTGGACTTGGAGCCACAGGTGGCTGCAGCGAGTTTTTTCCTTTGATCCGAAAAGTGAGACGCTTTCGATGGATTTGTGCAATGGTGCGAAAGGAATCTCCTGTTGGTTTCGATGACCTTCGTAAGCAGCAGAACCCGATCCAGACGGATCACCTGGTTACGTGCGGCCACGCGCGCAACCCTAAATTTCTCATCTCTGATCTCGCACTACCAGCTCTGAAGTTAATCATGACACTGTTCATAAAACGATGAATTTACCGGCTCTGTCCATGGCTGTCTCACATTGGGTTATCCTGCACACTTTTCTGTAGAGGTGCTTTCTCATCTAACATATTGCGAGCTTCTCGGTCTTGGAAGAAGATCCCTCCAAGAACTCAACACCACCGTGCGCGAACCCCACGGTGGGCGTCAACTGTCGTGGTTTTGTCATGACATATGTCCTAGTGTTAGGACTTAGTCATGAGGCCAACGCATCTATATAATAGCTTGAGAGGGGTTGAGCGGAACGAAAGATGTAGGGCGGATCAACACATAAGACAGGGATTTAGACAACTTCGGGCCCCAGGAAACATCATCCGGTAATAGCCCTACATGGTGTTTGTGGCTAGGTCTCATTATCATCACGAGGGAGTCGTCGGTAAACCGGCTCTCCTCTAGTCGTGTCTAGCCCTAGAGATTGTTTCTTCTTGCTTGTCCCTCTTTGGGGAGCCCTGCCCCTCCTTATATAAGTTGAAGGGGTGGGTTACATGTAGAGTCCAACTCAGACTTAAGACTTAACTATTCTAACTTCTCTTTATGGGCTTCTTAACATCTTGGGCTTGATAACGTCTCGGGCTTCATAACCTCTGGCAACCCAGTTATCACTGTTTGCCGGTTTGTGATGATCTGCCGGTTTATGATGGTCTGCCGATTTATGATGTATGCCGGTTTATGATGGTCTGCCGGTTTATGATGGTCTGCCGGTTTATGACTTCCTGCCGGTTTATGAACTGACTTAACACCTGTCGGGTTATCATCTGACTTGACTCCTGTCGGTTTACCAACAGCCGGTTTACCGTCTGTCTTATTCATTTGTCTTAACTGTCTGTCTTAACTGTCCGCCGGTTTACCAAGTCCCAGCCGGTTTACAACTCCGGCCGGGTCATACCGTGGGGTATATCCCCGACAGAGTGGGTTGATCAAGAGTGGCCACAGTCTTTGAAGATGTGCCTAACGAAGCTATGGAGCGTATGAGGAAGTGAACACAGCTAGGCTTAGAGAAAGTCTTGTCAACGCTGAAGCATATTTCAAGATGCGGAATAAAAAGTTGAAGGTGGAGAATGAGCTCAATTTTTTTTAAAGAATTTTCTAAGATGGTGTTGGCGAAGGAGGAGGCACTTTCCCAGTTGGCCCGTGCAAAACAGGTTTTTACTGAACTGAAAGAAGAAGTGGATAAGATGAGTCTGGATGATCTCGATTAGGGAAATGAATATATTGTTCTTATGAAGTTGAACTAGCTATATGTTGTACTGTGTTGTTTTCACTGTGATGTTATAATATATTTATGTGCCTGATATGAAATTGGCAAACGGCTGTTCGATATGAAATGTGAATTTGCGTAATACTGGAATTATTAATTGTAAACTAATAAATCTGCTAAATGTGTCATGGACCTTTGCAAACGGTTCTAGCAGTAAAAGCGGTTGCGATGGATAGCCCAACGCCACACAGTTTTCTTCATCAAATTGTGTGTGATATAGCTGATAAAAGCAAATAGTTAACCAAGGAAGACCGTGTGTGATAGTTACACCTTTCACACATGAGCCTACAGATAAAACTGTGTGGGATTTACATCTGAACGGAAACGTTTTCCCTGGATTGACTGTGTAGGATGTACATAAGAACGGAAACGTATTCCTTGGATTGACTGTGTGTGATATACATACGAACGGAAATGTTTTTCTTGGATTCACCGTGTGGGATGTACATACCTACAGAAATGATTTTCTTGGATTACCGTGTGGGATGCACATACCTACGAAAATGATTTCTGGGATTCACCGTGTGGGATGTACATACCTACGGAAATGATATCTGGGATTCACTGTGTGGGATGTACATACCTACGGAAATGATTGAGTTTCGATGCCTCGCCCGATCGCACGCGGCCCCAGCCTGGGTCCTAGGAGGGCCTATCCCTGACGATTTCTGGGTCGTGTGGGAAGGACACCCTATCGCACACACTCACTTGGCGACGGTTGCAAATGTCGTCGCGGAAAGGGGTCAAAACCGTTTGTTTAGGACCGACGCGCACCAGTGCAACTTGATGCTACAAAGGACATCATCATTGTAAATGTAAACTTTAAGTGAAAGTAGAAGCATTCATAGAACTCTGATCAAAGGAAATGTCTCTATTATTAATGGGGAGTCCGTACGTACTGCGTCAACATTTTGTTACATCCCCTCCTACATACCCACGTATGTATCCCCGCTCCCGCCAACAAATTTTTTATTTCCCCACACGCAGAACCGGTGGACAAACGAACTCCCAAAAAGTCAAGCATTGAAACCTAAGTACCTCCTCCCTTCTATCTCCCGCAATCCATACAGAGCTAAATCCAACAGATCTCGAGGTAGGGGTCCTAAGCTAGGCGTCTAGGAACGATGGTAATACGAACATAAGATTTTACCCAGGTTCGGACTTTCCGAGGAGATAATACCCTACGCCCTGCTTGTGTTTATTGCTTTCGGATGTAATATATAGTAGATGTATCTACGAAAAGATTGTAACGTGTCTTCTACAAGCTTGGCCACTCCGTTTATATAGGTACCTGAAGGTCTTAGGGTTACAGGGTCCTAGTCAGCTATGTACGAGGAGACATGGTTCATCACGACTCCACCATCTTGGAGTTCACGTAAGGTCTTTGAGATATTCTATGTAACCACTATGGGCTACTTGGAGAGGCCTAGGATGGAACCGGCATTGGGGTCCTCGGCCTGGCCCACTTGATCGAGAATCGTCATGGCTAGAGACCCCCTAGTTGGGACACCCGCAGTAGCCCTTGAATCGGTCTTCAAGTCTGGCAGCATCTCGGATCACCCAAGTTATTCCTCGTCTTCAAAACCACTACAAGAAACCTGTTAACGCTGGTCTTGAAACTGGCTCAATGAATGCATGTCCCTCCTAATCCAAGGCTTAGTGTCGAGATGCATCCAAAATGTCCTAGGTACATCAGTTCCGACAAGTGTTGTAAGAATTTAATCTGGGCTGCACGCCAAAAATTGTTCCCGCGTAGTCGTCCCACGGACGCGAAGTATTCTCGCACTCCAGGGTGATGATTGCTCCGTCTAGATCTAACAAGACAGATCGGTCTTATCCATGGGTGCATCTAACCACGTGGCATTCTAGACTTGATAGTCAACAAGACTTGTAGTCATGGTGTAGGAATGATACGCCCCCAACGTATCTATAATTTATGAAGTATTCATGCCATGTTTAAAACAATTTTATATGGTTTTGGTATGATTTGCATGGAACTAACCCGGACTGACGTTGTTTTCAACAAATCCTATAAATACAACGAAACTTTTTCAGCAAAACTACCGTGGTGTTGTTTTTTGTGTGCAGAAATAAAAGTTCTCCAAATGCAGCAAAACTTTTTGATGATTTTTTTTGGAATAAAAGAGGCACTAGAAGCTTTGTGGGAGGACTAGAAGGTGAAGGAGGTGAGCACAAGACACCTTGGCATGCTAGGAGGCCCAGGCACGCCCAGGTGGGTTGTGCTCACCTCAAGGCCCATCTTTGCGCGAAACCAACGCCATAAAAATCCTATAAATACAGAAACCCCCAGAAATAACCCTAGATCATAAGTTCCGCCGTTGCAAGCCTCTGTAGCCACGAAAACCCAATCTAGACCCCGTTCCGGCACCCTGTCGAAGGGGAAAATCATCACCGATGGCCATCTTCATCATCCCGGCGGCCACCATGGTGAGGAGGGAGTAGTCCACCCTCCGTGCTGAGGGTTTGTACCAGTAGCTATGTGTTTAATCTGTCTCTCTCGTGTTCTTGAGATGTCACGATCTTGATGTATCGCGGGCTTTGTTAATATAGTTGGATCATATGGTGTTTTCCCCTCTCTATCTTGTTGTGAATTGAGTTTTCCCTTTGAGATTTCGTTTTATCGGATTGAATACTTTTATGGATTTGAGAGCACTTGATGTATGTCTTTCTATGAATACTCGTGGTGACAATGGGGTATCATATTGATTCACTTGATATGTGTTTTGGCACTCAACTCGTGGATTTCCGAGATGACATTGGGGTAATCTATGCAGAGGGGTTGATGCATGTGCTCGTCCTTGTTTCTCCGGCAGAAATCTTGGGGCACTCTTTGAGGTTATTTGTGTTGGATTGAGTATTATGAATCTGAAATTATTTGATTCATATTGCATAATCAACTCACGGATACTCGCAGTGACATTGGAGTATCTAGGTGACATTAGATTTGGTTGATGTGTATCATATGGTGTTATTTTAGCACGAACTCTTGGTTAGATCGATCGGAGAGAATAGCTTGGTGTTATTTTAGTACGAACTCTAGGATAGATTGATCGGAAAGAATAGCTTTGAGGTGGTTTCGTACCCTACAAACAATTTCTTCTTATGTTCTCCACTAGATAGGAACTTTGGAGTGATTCTTCATCGCACGTTGAGCGATGGTTATATGATCCAATTATATTAGCATTGTTGAGAGATTGCACAAGGGAAAGTACGGACCCTAGGCCTCATTTTCAAGCATTGCAATACCGTTTGTGCTCCGTTTTACCAATTCTACCTTGCTGTTTTTATTGTTACTATTACAAAAATCAATATCTACTATCATTACTACACGTGTATCACCATCTCTCCACCTAACTAGTGCACCTATACAATTTACCATTGTATTTGGTGTGTTGGGGACACAAGAGACTCTTTGTTATTTTGTTGCAAGGCTGTTTGAGAGAGACCATCTTCATCCTTTGCCTCCCACAGATTGATAAACCTTAGGTCATCCACTTGAGGGAAAATTGCTACTGTCCTACAAAACTCTGCGCTTGGAGGCCCAACGCGAGTCTACAAGAATAAAGTTGCATAGTAGACATCAAGCTCTTTTCTGGCGCCGTTGCCGGGGATGTGAGTGCTTGAAGGTATATCTTTAGATCTTGAAATTGAATCTTTTAGTTTCTTGTTTTATCACTAGTTTGGTTTATAAAGGAACATTAAATAAATGGAATTGAGGTGGCCTCATATTATTCATCTTTATCATGTCTTTCTTGAAAATGATGGAAAAGAAAATTGTGCTCAATTGATAGAAGAAGAATTCAATGAAATGTTTGGCATTGAACCTTTGAATGATGAGCATTATTGCAATGCCATTAGTATGAATTCTTTGAATATCCATGATGCTAATGATATGCAAAGCCATAAGCTTGGGGATGCTATGTTTGATGAAGATGATATTTTTAGTCCCCCAAGTTTTGAGGAGAATAATTATTATGATGATAGCATGCCTCCTATTTCTGATGATTATATTGATGAAAGTGGGTTGGAAGAGTGTCAACTTTATGTAATGATGATCCCACTATTTTGGAGGGTGTTGAATCTTATTGTGATAATTATGAAAGTGGATTTCGAGAGGTCATGACTTTATTTAGTGATGAATCTACTATTTTGGAAGAGGTTTCAATTGACTATGACAACAAAGTTGATATCTATGATGATTATGGTGATGGCATGTATGCTATATAGAATAATGATAACCATGAAACTTGTCATCATGATTTTAATTTTCAATCACATGATAGTTATCTTGTTGAGTTTGCTCCCACTACTATTCATGAGAACAAATTTGCTTATGTGGAGAGTAGTAAAATTTCTATGCTTGTGGATCATGAAAAGAATACTTTATGTGATAGTTATATTGTTGAGTTCATTCATGATTCTACTGAAAATTATTAGAGAGAGGAACATATGCTTGTAGGTATTGCAATAATATCAAGTTTTCTCTCTACGTGTTGAAAATCTTGAAGTTACACTTGTTTTGCGTTCCTATGCTAGTTGATCTTGTTCCCATAAATTGTTTGCTCACAAAGTCCCTATGCATGGGAAGTGGGTTGGGCTTAAATGTGCTTTTAATGTGATTCATCATGCTCTGTTTATGTTTCATTCTTTACTTTTATGTGAGCATCATTGAAATCATCATGCCTAGCTAAAAGGGCATTAAGGAAAAGCGCTTGTTGGGAGACAACCCAACACTATCACCAACTGTTTTTGTGTGTTCACATGATTAAGTTACTATAGTAATCATGTTTTATATGTTTTATTTCAATAAAGTGCCAAGTAAAGCCTTTGGGATAGTGTGGATGATAGTTGACTTCATTTTGTGCAAAAACAGAAACTTTTGGTTCCAGTAACAAAATTGTTTAAATTCACTAGAACATGATAAAATTCTGAATTTTGTACAGATGGTTGATATACAAATTTCCTATGTTTTCCTAATTTTCAGAATTTTTGAACTTACAGAAGTATGGTCATTGTTCAGATCATTACAGATTATTCTGTTTTTTGACAGATTCTGTTTTCAATGCATAGTTTGCTTGTTTCCTAGTTTCTATGGCTTATATTACTCTATATAAATTGTGGAAATGACAAGTTACAGTAGGCATTGTGTGAGAACAATTATGAATCTTGTCTTTGACAGTACCAAAGTGAATGATTTGTGTTTATCATTCTAACCTATCTCATGAAGTTCCGTTAAGTTTTGTGTGATTGAAGTTTTCAAGTTTTGGGTGAGATATCAATATGAGGAGAATAAGGAGTTGTCACCCTAAGCTTGGGGATTCCTAAGGCACCCCAAGGTAATATTCAAGGAAGATCCAAGCAATTAAGCTTGGGGATGCCCCAGAAGGGATCCCCTCTTTCGTCTCCAACATTATCGGTAACCTCACTTGGAGCTATATTTTTATTCATCACATGATATGTGTTTTGCTTGGAGCATCATTTTCTTTTATTTGTATTTACTTGTTGCTATTTAGAGTAATGTTTTGCATCTTTCACTTCAATAAAAATGTCAAAGATAGCCTTTACCATGCTTATTCTGCAAGTCTTTATGTTGTTGTTTTGAAAACAAAAAGTTTTCTATCATTGTCTAAAGTTTCATAGTAGACATCAAGGAACTGCCAAGGTCATGTCCCAACAAGTGAGATCATGCGTATCAAAATGCTCAGTAATTAAGCAAAAGCCCACTCGATCCCGTGTGCATTCAACGCATAAAAACGGGGAGTGGAGAAGTTACTGCCACGTAGCGCGATTATCTCATCGCCGCTTGACCCTTTTTCCCGTAAAATGGAGGTCTCGATGTCCTGCAAGTGCATAGGGCTGTTGTAGCACTTTCGTGGAGAGTCGGTCAAGCTTGATGCACGTCATCGTCGACGACTTGCACTTGCCTTTGGTGGAGGACGCCACCTTGGGTGCCTGAGCAGGTGCCTTGCCGGTATCGACAATCTGGCTGGCCTTCCTCACGCGTTGCTCTCCAACCATCGCTTTTGATGTAGTGCATGGGGAGAAAATCTTGGAGTAATGGGGCACTTGGACGCTTAAGCACGGGGAAGAAGATAACTGCGAGGGGAGTTTGAGCATAAGGCTCTCTCGTATCGCCTCCTCCCTTTTATAGGGGGTGGGGAAAGTGAAGCGGCGGCAACCTAGTACTGCCAGCCGATAGTAAATCTCTTCGCATCCCAAGGTTAAGACTTAATGATACAGGTGATCAAGGGGTTGTTATTAATCCTTACACAGGGATCAAGGAGCACACCCATCTCGACGGATGTGGTCTTTGTGGGGCCCTGACCCACTCCCGCACATCACGTTACCGTCAGGTCAAGACTGACACGTGGCTAGGTGGGCCAGTGGATAAGACCGGCCTGACTCGTCATGGCAAGGATCGTAAGCGCAAACTTAACATGTCATGGTGGAGCTATATGGAGTGAAGAAGATGAAGGAAATATGCCCTAGAGGCAATAATAAAGTTTTTATTTATATCTCCTTATATCATGGTAAATGTTTATAATTCATGCTAGAATTGTATTAACCGGAAACTTAGTACATGTGTGAATACATAGACAAAACAAAGTGTCCCTAGTATGCCTCTACTTGACTAGCTCGTTAATCAAAGATGGTTAAGTTTACAGACCATAAACATGTGTTGTCATTTGATGAACGAGATCACATCATTAGGAGAATGATGTCCTAATGATGTGATGGACAAGACCCATCCATTAGCTTAGCATAATGATCGTTAAGTTTTATTGCTATTGCTTTCTTCATGACTTATACGTATTCCTTTGACAATGAGATTATGCAACTCCCGAATACCAGAGGAACACCCTGTGTGCTATCAAACATCACAACGTAACTGGGTGATTATAAATGTGCTCTACATGTGTCTCCGAAGGTGTTTGTTGGGTTGGCATAGATCAAGATTAGGATTTGTCACTCCGAGTATCGAAGAGGTATCTCTGGGCCCTTTCGGTAATGCACATAATGATAAGCCTTGCAAGCAATGTGACTAATTAGTTAGTTGCGGGATGATGCATTACAGAACGAGTAAAGAGACTTGTCGGTAACGATATTGAACTAGGTATGATGATATCGACGATCAAATCTCGGGCAAGTCACATACCGATGACAAAGGGAATGACGTATGTGAAGTAAATATGCCCTAGAGGCAATAATAAAGTTGTTATTTCATATTTCCTTATATCATGATAAATATTTATTATTCATGCTAGAATTGTATTAACCGTAAACTTGATACATGTGTGAATACATAGACAAAACAAAGTGTCCCTAGTATGCCTCTACTTGACTAGCTCGTTAATCAAAGATGGTTAAGTTTCCTAACCATAGACATGTGTTGTCATTTGATGAACGAGATCACATCATTAGGAGAATGATGTGATGGACAAGACCCATCCGTTAGCTTAGCATAATGATCGTTAAGATTTATTTCTATTGCTTTCCTCATGACTTATACATATTCCTTTGACTATGAGATTATGCAACTCCTGAATACCGAAGGAACACCTTTTGTGCTATCAAACGTCACAACATAACTGGGTGATTATAAAGATGCTCTACAGGTGTCTCCAAAGGTGTTTGTTGGGTTGGCATAGATCAAGATTAGGATTTGTCACTCTGTGTATCGGAGAGGTATCGCTGGGCCCTCTTGGTAATGCACATCACTATGAGCCTTGCAAGAAATGTGACTAATGAGTTAGTTATGGGATGATGCATTACAGAATGAGTAAAGAGACTTGCCGGTAATGAGATTGAACTAGGTATGATGATATAGACGATCAAATCTCACGCAAGTAACATATATATCGATGACAAAGGGAACAACGTATGTTTCTATGCGGTTTGTCCGGTAAAGATCTTCGTAGAATATGTAGGAGTCAATATGAGCATCCAGGTTCCACTATTGGTTATTGACCGGAGATGTGTCTTGGTCATGCCTACATAGTTCTCGAACCCGTAGGGTCCGCACGCTTAACGTTCGATGACGATTTATATTACGAGTTATGTGATTTGATGTACCAAAGTTTGTTCGGAGTCCCGGATGAGATCACGGACATGAAGAGGAGTCTCAAAATGGTTGAGACATAAATATTCATATATTGGAAGGTTACATTCGGACACCGGAATGGTTCGGGTCGTTTTGGATGAGTTTCGGAGTACCGGGGGTTACCGGAATCCCCCCCCACCCTCGGGAAGTTATTGGGCCTCATGGGCCTAGTGGTGGAAGAGAGGAGGCAGGCCAGGGAGTGGTGCGCGCCCCCCTAGCCCAAACTGAATTGGACTAGGCTTGCCCCCCTTTCCTTCTCCTCCTCCTTCCCCCTTCTCCTTGTGGGAATAGGAAAGTGGGGGGATCCTACTTGGAGTAGGACTCCCCCCCTTGGGCGCGCCACACCTTGGTCGGCCTCCTTCTCCCTCCCCCTTTATATATGTGCGAGGGGGGCACCCCAAAGGAACACCAAAGTTTCTCTTAGCTGTGTGCGGTGCCCCCCTCTACAGAAACACACCTCGGTCATATCGTCGTAGTGCTTAGGTGAAGCCCTGCGCCGATAACTTCAACATCACTGTCGCCATGCCGTCATGCTGACAGAACTCTCCCTTGGCCTCAACTAGATCAAGAGTACGAGGGACGTCATCGAGCTGAACGTGTGCTGAACACGGAGGTGCCATACGCTCGGTGCTAAGATCGGTCGGATCATGAAGACGTACGACTGAAAGTGCGTTATATCGACTAGAGGGGGGTGAATAGGCGATTTTTATGAATTCTTCACTGAGGAATTTGCCGGTGAGGAAATTCCTTAGCGAAGAACTACCAGCAGCAGAATAAGTACTCAAAGGTAAACATAAGAAAACACAATCATGGTCATCATGATGAAATGAAGACAAGCACAGAGTACAGAAAGCGTAAACACAGGATAACACATGATGAAGACAAACAGACTGAAGAAAGTGAACTCAGGAAATTGAGAAAGTCTTTAGTAAAAGTCTTTAAACACAGATATGAACAAGTGCACAACACAGTTATGAGGAAATGAAAGAGTTGAGGAAATAGAACCAGTTGACTTGGTGAAGACAATGATTTGGTAGACCAGTTCCAACTGCTGTCTCAGTTGTACATCTAGTTGGAGCGGCTAGGTATTTAAACCTGAGGACACACAGTCCCGGACACACAGTCCTCAACATATTCTCCTTGAGCTAAGGTCACACAGACCTCGTCCAATCACTCGTGGTAAGTCTTCAGCTGACTTCCGAAACTTCACAAACTCGGTCACTTGACGATCCACAATTCCTCTTGGATGCTCTAGACCATGACGCCTAACCGTCTGGAAGAAGCACAGTCTTCAAAGGTAACAGACGTCAGATCCACGCAGGATGAATCTCTTCAGTGATGCTCAATCACTTTGGGTTTGTAGGTGTTTGAGTTTGGGTTTTTCCTCATCGATAATTTTCGCTCAAAGTCCTCGGAGGATGGGATGCTCTCAAATGACAAGTGTCAGTTTCTCTCGGAGCAGCCAACCAGCTAGTAGTTGTAGGGGGCGGCTATTTATAGCCTTGGGAGCAGCCCGACATGATAAGACATAAATGCCCTTCAATGATATGACCGTTAGGTGGGTAGATATTTTGGGACAGCTGGCGAATAGGACAGCAACGGTCGAAAATTTGAGTATCAAATTCCTCAGGGCTATCATGTTCCTCACTGTGTAGGCAATCCGCACTGGCGAATTCCTAACTCCTCAGTCAGAACAAATTTCTCAGAGACCAGAAGAACTTCGTCTCTGTCACTGAAGAATATGACTGAACTGTATGAGATTACCAATGGCTTCACTCGAAGGGATTGGTAGGTGTAGGATTTTGAGTTGAGTATCACATGGAAATTTTTCCTTAGTATTTCCTTGACCCCCTTTAACAGTATGGTGTTTCCTATGACTCAAGAAAGAGAAAATGAAACTACGAAAACAGAAGTCTTCACGCTTCATGTTCCTCAAATGAATACCAAGTCTTCAAGGTCACACCAATTTTTTCACTTTCAAAGTCTTCAGAAATCCAAAGTCTTCAGTCGAAGAACTTCATTTTTAGGGGTCGACTTTCTCTATAAATATCAAAATCCTCATAGACTTATAGACCTGTGTACACTCATAAACACATTAGTCCCTTAACCTATAAGTCTTCAGTACACCAAAATCACTAAGGGGCACTAGATGCACTTACAATCTCCCCCTTTTTGGTGATTGATGACAATATAGGTTAAGTTTTCAACGGGGATAAACATATGAAGTGTAAATACTGATATTGAGGAATTTTATTGCAAGATATAGAAGAACTCCCCCTGAAGATGTGCATAGTGAGGAATTTGCTTTTGAAGCAATGCACACTTGAAGAGTTGAATCATGGAGATGTCCCCCTATATCTTGTAATTCATACACGCATTTGACATATGATATGAAGAATTTGAAAGGCATGATGAAATATGGTGACTGATGTAATTCAACATGCGTGCATAAACATTAATGAGGAATAAGCATGAAGAAAATCACAGCAAAAGTATCAGGCCACCATAGAGTTTAAGTTTACAACTCGATCCAGCAAAGTCTTCAAAGGAACGAGAGTTGTAACTTAGCAAAAAAAACGCAAAAAAAACGCCCATATAAGATAAACCAGCTTCAAGACTAACTCAAATTTCTCCCCCTTTGTCATCGAATGACCAAAAGGATCGAAAATGAGGACTAACGCCCCTGAAGAATATCAAGTTGATGAAGGAGCGCCAGCGTTGTTGGAGCAGTGTGTTGATGTTGGGTCTGCCACGGTGTCGTCCAAGTCTTCATGCTCGTCAGTGTCGCGTGATGAAGAATAGGAGCTGGCCACAAAGGAAGGAACCTTGACCTTCTTGTATTTCTTCGGAGGAGGTGCAGACCAGTCAAAATCTTCCTTGAGACCCATTTTCTTCAGATCTTCTCCGCTGTAAACATGAGACAGAACAACCCAGGTGCAGTTGAAGGTTTCATGGAGGTAGTAGTGGTTTTTCTTCACTGCATTGTGGGTAGCAGTCATGTTGTGAAGAATTGAACCAAACTGACGCTTGACCCATTTATGATTGCGATCAACCTTCTGATGAAGACTGAGGAGAAGCTCACGATCAGTCATCACCCTGGGTGTTGTGCCTTGAGGATTTTGCTTGGTTGTGTTGGCGGCAGAGTCATGGGTGGCAGAGTCGTCATTGGTTGAGTAGGATGCAGCCTTGCGAAATTGACCATCCAATGGATGAATGCCTTCATTTATAACAGCAGCGGCCTTGCCCTTGTCATCAACTGAGGAATATGTCCATTTGAGGACTTCAATCGGAGGCAAGTAGCTGCAATGATTCAGTGTATCAGCTTTATAGTTGAGTGAAGACCTTGTTCTGATGAATCTCATAATCTAAGGTGCATAAGGCGTCAGCTCAAATGGTAACATAGCGACATTGGCCAGAGTCCTCATGAAGAAATCATGGAAGTTGATGGGAACGCCATGAATGATATTGAAAAGTAGATTCTTCATGATGCCAACGACTTCTTCTTCATTTGAGTTGTGGCCCTTGATTGGACTCAATGTCTTCGTCAAAATGCGATAGACAGTCCGAGGCACATATAGTAATTCCTTCACGAGGAATTTGGTTCGTGGGGCCTGACCTGGCTTCAATGGCTTCGTCAGCACTTGCATGTAGTGATCTGTAAGCTCAGGTTCACTGTAGACGCAATGAGCAGCTTCAAGGGGAGGAATGAGTGGTAAAGCACAAAGCAATTCAGTAGCTGGTGCCTTGTAGTGAGTGTTTTCAAACATCCAGTCCAGCACCCATGAATTCACATCTTCAGAGTCTCCGGTGATGTGCAGCGTTGCATAAAATTGAAGAATGAGTTCTTCATTCCAATCACAGATATCAGTGCAGAAATTTAACAGTCCAGCATCGTGAAGAACACTGAGGACTGGCACAAAGCACGGCAGAGATTCCATATCCACATGAGGAATGTGCGCATGATCGAAGACTTTGTCTTTGTTGAACAGCACCGAGGAATAGAAATTTGCCTGGCTGGTAGTCCAGAAACGCCTCTTCCTAATGCGAGCAGAGTCATAGGGGCTGTAGTCAGTGAAGAATACATGCTCGCCGAAGAAATCATCAGCCTTGAATTTTTTCTTCCTGGAGAATGGATCCTTTGGCTTGGGCAGAGGAGTGTCAGTGAGTTGCATCACAACCTCAGGAATCGCAATCTTAGGTTCTTCAGGCTGAGGAATTTCTGGTTCCTCTTCAATGACAGTCTGCGTCTTTAGATGTTCAGCAGCAGTAGTTTCCTTAGCACTAGTGGCTGGAATTTCTTCACGTACAGACGAAGTGGGGTGAGTTTCTTCAGAGCCCAATGGTACAGTTTGTGCGGGGGACTGAGGGATTTGTTGTAGTGGCGTGAGCAGAGGAGAGTTGGGATGCTGACTTTCCCAAAAGTCATCATTCATCAAAGGAGTAGTACTCCCAATGTCCACGTCAGAATTGTGTTCATCTAATTCTTCAACGCCGGCCTCTTCAGCTATGAACTGAGGCGTGGGCAAGGAGACAGCTGGAGTTGAAGGGATCGCATCCGCTTCAATTTCTTCATCCATCTGCTCTGACGAAGCAACAGAAGGATTTTCTTCATCAGATCCGCTGGGGATCACATATTCTTCATCGAAAGGTACAATTTCCTTTGATGTTATGGTTGAGAGAGGAACAACATCAACGAGATTTGCAAGTGAGCTGGTCAAGGACTTCATCTTCTTCGAAGCTGAAGAATCTGATGAAACTGATGCCTTCCTTTTCTTCACAGCTGCATGCTCTGCAGCCTTATTCTTCTTCACATCTGATGCAGATGGAAGGATTGGAGTTGGGGTAGGCGCAGGAGGAGCAGAGGAATCTGGTTGATTTTCTTCAGCACAACTGATGCAGTTGCCCTGACTTCTTCATTTTGTTCAGGCACACCACTAGTGGATGCCCTGGCAATTTCTTCAGCGGCTGGAATGCAGTCATCAGCCCTGGAACTCACATTTTCTTCAGCAGCCTGATTTTCATCAGCGATGCTGGCATTTTCTTCAGTGGGATGAGCAGATACGGCAGCCTGAGGAATTTCTGGTTGCGATGGAGCTGCAACCTTTGTAGTGAACTTCTCTGTCAGTTTCACAAACCTGACTTTGGCTCCTTGCCAATCAACATAGTAAGCATTGAAGTCATCACTGAGGCCTTTGATTTCAGCCTGGATCATCACTAGTTCTTCAGTTGTCATAGAGACAACGTTTTTCTTCAGGAATCACTCCTTCCTGTACTGAGCATTCTTCAGTTGCCTAGCCTTCTCAAATTTCCATTTTTCTTCTTGGATGAAGGCAGTCAGAACATGACTTTGTCCAGGAGTCAGCTTGAAATCAGGCATAGGAGTGTTTGGGTCCTTGTGCCAGAGATCAATATAGTCAAGGATCAACTTCGGATCCAAAAGCAGTGGCACATTGCTTCCTTTGGCACTAACAGCCTTGGATTGTCTGTCTCTGATGGTTTCGGCAAGTTCTTCATCATCAGCCTCATCATCAGAGGGTACTTGGAAGGCCACCTGCTTCTTGTGAGGACTTGGTCGAGGACCTCGTCCAGCAGTGGACTTTTTCTTCAGCAGAGAGGGGCCAACTGAGGAACTTGGAGCAGCAGAGGAACTAGCAGAGGCTCCTGAGGCAATAGATATGCCTGCGGTCCTTTGGCACGTGGCGAGATGCACAGGTGCCGAGGATTTTGTTGGAGCGGCCGAAGACTTTGGCAGAGGAGCTGAGGACTTCGGAGGAGCAGGAGCTGCGCGAGGAATTGGCCGTGAGGGCTTTGATGGTTCTGGCCGTGAGGGCATTGAAGAAGAAGCACCTGACTTGTGAGCAGGCTTCTTTGACATGACATTTTTAGGCTTGACAGAGGCCTCAGCAGCAGCAGCAGAGTACTCGTTGAATTTCCTCACTGCTTCTGTGGCTTGTCTGGCCAGCTTGGCTTGGCGCTTTCCCCATTCATTAGGATAATCCTCACCGCGCTTGAGGCTAGTGGGATCTGCTTCTTGGCCAGATGCCAATGAAGGTCTTGGGCATGGAGGATTGAGTGCGAATTTCTTCAAGTATTTAGGAGTTACATATATGTACTCCCTCCACTCTCTTGCCCATCTCCTCTCTATCCTCTGGATGCGCACCTTGCGCTGATTTTTATCCTCTTTTCCAACCTTGGCCTCATCAGTAGTGCAATAATCTGCATATATGTCATCAAGGATTTCAAAAGCAGTATTGACCTCAGGCCTTTTCCCTCCTTTCTGTGGCTTCTTTCCATCAGCCATTTTCTTCAGTTGAGGAATTTGAATAATTGAATTCTCTGAAGATGTATGCAACTTTTCTTCGAGGAACGCTGCAAATGAGTTAAGTTGATGAGAACCTAGTGATTCAGCAGCGGACATGAGTACCTGTGAACAGAGTATAGTTGCGAGGAATTTGGAGAGGTCATATGCGTTCTCAGAAGGTTTTGTAAAAAGAACAAGTTTGAGGAATTTGACCAGATGAGTCTTGAAGAATTTCACTAAGCGTTCTTTGTCTTAGGTTCCCGAGTTGTATAGATCGAAGATCCACACAATTGAGGAATCTTGAAGAAAGATTGTTGCTTAGAGAAACAAATCAAGAATAGATGACATGTGAGGTGTTCAGTGTGTGAGTATTTGAAGAAAAACACCATTGAAGATTTTATAGAAATCATCCGAATCAAAGAGGGCAGTAAAAGTAACTTTTAATTACCCTGGACGAAGAACATGACGAACTGTGAGGTGGAGACGTGAAGTTCGTCAATGCAGATCTTCCACGCCCTAACTTGGCGGAGGAAGATGGCTACGGTGGTGCAAAGTGAAGATTTCCGCGACCGGCGCGTGTACGACGGCGACGAGGTCGATGCAGTGAAGCTCCTCCTCACCGGCGACGATGAAGTAGCGGCGGCGCTAGGGTTTGAGAAGCTCGAGTTGGAGAGAGCGATCGAGCAGAGTAAAGGAAGTGAGGAAGGGAAGGGGGTATTTATAGCCACGGTGAAAAACTGTTCGCCCGAAGAATTAGGACGAACGTGCCCCTGACCCTTCTGATTCGCTTGACATGTGTCACCCACGTACTGAGAAGTGGAGATCGTGTTAGATCGTGGGTGAATAGATAAGTGTTCCCGTGGGAAGGGGAACGGTTTGAGCGGCAAAACGAAAGTTTTGGATAAGATAAGTTTTAACGTTCTGTTCGCAAATTCTTCAGCTGACAAGGACACAGTGAAGATTTTGAACGAGTTTCAAATAGAACGCATATGAAGAATTTGTGAATAGATTGGGTTGAGTTTAGCATAGAGGGGGAAGGGTCCGATCACATTTACTTAGCAGAAAAAGCAACTTGAAGAAATAACAATAAGTGAATGCTGTAGAGGATATATACTTGAAGAAATAACAATAAGTGAATGCTGTAGAGGATATATATATATATATATATATATATATATATATATATATATATATATATATATATAGGGAAAATCCATCCTACCACCCGGTGGTAGTTACCCCACATATCTCATATACTACCATGTGGTACTATATATACTATTTTATTATTTTAAATATGTTCATATACTATATCTAAAATATTTCAAAGCAAGTTATATGAAAAAATTGCATATGAGCCCATAGTTTTTGTTATATTTGTGAAATACGTACATATTTGTACGTAAAAAAGAGCATACTCAAAACATGGTACATACTACCTAAAAATTAGTATATATACTACCTAATCATTGTTATATACTACATACTACATATATATACTCTCGGTTTCGATAGATACTACATACAACATACAAAACGCAAGTGGTGGTAACTACCACTGCTTGTAGAAATCATTTGTACCATGAAGAAAGACGGAAAAAGTGAAGACAATGCAAAGTTGAAGAAAATGAACAACTGAGGAATTTCAAAACTGAGAAAAAACTCAAATTGAAGATTTTCAACTTTTATGGTGGCGTAACCCACCGTATAAGAATGATGATTTCAGACACCGCGTACAATTGTCGTAGGGTTCTGAGAATCAAATTCTTCGTTAATTTCTTCACACTTAGAGTGTTATTCTTCATTGATTGAAGAAAAACTTTTTTTCATGTGTTGCACATCTAAGTCATCAATTTTGCATAAGTGTTAGGATGAGTGTCCTTTTCAAAGAACGTTCGAAGATTCTAAGATATTTAGCTCACACTGTAACTTGCTAAATCTCTTCACATCCAAGGGCTTTGTGAAGATATCGGCTAACTGTTCTTCAGTCTTCACATGCTCAATAGAAACGTCGCCCTTCAACACATGATCGCGAAGAAAATGATGACGAATCTGAATGTGCTTTGTCTTCGAGTGCTGAACTGGGTTGTGAGCAATCTTGATGGCACTCTCATTGTCACAGAAGAGAGGCATATTCTTCATGTTGATACCGTAGTCCTTGAGAGTTTGCTTCATCCACAGCAATTGAGCACAGCAAGAACCAGCAACAATGTACTCAGCTTCAGCAGTAGAAAGTGATACGCAGTTCTGTTTCTTCGAGGACCAACATACCAAAGATCGTCCGAGGAAATGACATGTACCAGATGTTGACTTGCGGTCCACACGATCACTAGCATAGTCAGAGACAGAATATCCAATGAGATCAAAAACCGAGCCCTTGGGGTACCATAATCCAAGCGTTGCTATGTGAGCTAGATATTGAAGAATATGCTTCATAGCCTTATGGTGTGATTCCTTCGGTGTAGCTTGAAATCGGGCACACATGCAAACACTAAGCATTGTATCTAGCCTAGATGCACATAAGTACAATAAAGAACCAATCATGGAGCAGTATACCTTATGATGGAAGTCAATACCATTTTCATCAGTGCATAGATGGCCATTTGTGGGCATAGGGATTTTGACGCCTTTGTA
This sequence comes from Aegilops umbellulata, assembly GCA_032464435.1. Lineage (NCBI taxonomy): Eukaryota > Viridiplantae > Streptophyta > Magnoliopsida > Poales > Poaceae > Aegilops > Aegilops umbellulata. Next base: position 251,972,240 of record CP136056.1, read on the forward strand.
GTCTTGCATGCCGAATTTCCTCAGTACATCATTGAGGTATTTCTCCTGAGATATGAATATGCCATTGCGTTGTTGAAGAATTTGAAGACCTAAGAAGAATTTCAATTCTCCCATCATAGACATTTGATATTCTTCACTCATCACATAGGCAAATTCATCACTATAACGTTGGTCAGTACAGCCAAAGATAATATCATCAACATATATTTGGCACACAAACAGTTCACCATCATAATATTTAGTGAAAAGAGTAGGGTCGGGTGAACCGGGTTTGAAGCCCTTCTTCATGAGGAATTCCTTCAAAGTATTATACCACGCCCGAGGGGCCTGCTTGAGGCCATAGAGGGCCTTATTGAGTCTGAAGACTTTGTCAGGATGCTTTGGATCTTCAAAACCTGGGGGTTGAGCAACATATACTTCTTCCTCAAGCTTACCATTGAGGAATGCACTTTTCACATCCATTTGATATAAAGTGATATCATGATGGTTAGCATAAGCAAGTAATATGCGAATAGCCTCAAGTCAAGCAACGGGTGCAAAAGTTTCATCGAAATCAATTCCTTCAACCTGTGTGTAGCCTTGAGCTACAAGCCATGCCTTATTCCTCACCACAAGGCCATTTTCATCTTGCTTGTTGCAGTAGATCCACTTTGTGCCAATGATATTGTGCTTGCGAGGATCTGGACGTTTGACCAGTTCCCAGACGTTGTTGAGCTCAACTGATGTAATTCTTCTTGCATGGCCTGAATCCACTCAGGCTCCAGAAATGCTTCATCTACCTTAGTGGGCTCTGTAATAGAGACACAAGCATAGTGCCCACAAAAGTTAGATAAATGTGAAGCTCTTGAGCGTGTGAGAGGACCTAGTGCTTCAATGTCATCAATGATCTTTTCAACTTGCACTTCTTTTGCAACGCGAGGATGAGCTGGTTGGCGTCGAGGAATTTGACCAGCATTTTCTTCAGCACCATTTTGTTCAGGTGCATTAGCTCGACCTTCTTCATGTTCTGGAATGAATTCTTAGCAGATTCTTCGGTAGGAATGACATCCTAAGTAGCCTTGAACTTGATTGATTCCTCAGGTGCTGGTTCATCTATCACAGAAGGTAGGTGCTCTCTTTGCGAGCCATTAGTTTCAGCAAACCGCACATCTACAGTTTCAACAACCTTGTGAAGAACGTTGTTGAAGACTCTGAAGGTGTGCGAGTCCTTTCCGTAACCAAGCATGAAACCTTCATGTGCTTTCGGTGCAAATTTAGAGTTGTGATGAGGATCTCCAATCCAGCATTTAGCACTGAAGACTTTGAAATAACTCATATTGGGTTTCTTGTCAGTGAGGAGTTCATAGGCAGTCTTCTTGAAGAATTTGTGAAGATATACTCTGTTGATGATGTGGCACGTAGTATCAATTGCATCAATCCAGAAACAACGAGGCGTTTTGTATTCATCAAGCATAGTGAAAGCCATCTCAGCAAGAGTCCTTTTCTTGCGCTCCACGACGCCATTCTGCTGAGGAGTATAAGGAGCAGATAACTCATGAGTAATACCAAGTTCATCAAGATAGTCATCGAGACCAGAATTCTTGAACTCAGTTCCATTGTCACTTCTGATGTGCTTGATCTTCACACCAAAGTTGGTTGAAGCCCTCGAGGAAAATCGTTTGAAGACTTCCTGCACTTCATGTTTGTAAGTAACAATGTGTACCCATGTGTAACGAGAGTAATCATCAACAATAACAAAGCCATATTGAGATGCATCATTTGAAACTGCAGAATAATGGTTAGGACCAAAGAGATCCATATGAAGCAATTCGAATGGTCGAGTGGTGGTCATGATAGTCTTTGCTGGATGCTTAGCCTTTGTCATCTTCCCAGCTTCACAGGCTTCGCATAAGTGATCCTTGAGGAATTTGACATTCTCAATGCCAATTACATGCTTCTTCTTCGCAAGGGTGTGCAAATTCCTCATGCCTGCATGACCAAGTTGTCGATGCCATAGCCAGCCTTCTGAATCTTTTGCAAGTAGGCACACAGCTGGTTGTGGTCCTGTAGAGAAATCAACAATATACAAGTCTCCTCTCCTAAAGCCTTCGAAGACTTTGGAATTGTTAGCTTCCATAACCACAACACAATGATACTTGCCAAAGACAACAACCATATCAAGATCACAGAGCATTGAGACAGACATGAGGTTGTATCCTAAGGACTCGACAAGCATGACTTTGTCCATGTGTCGATCCTTTGAGATCGCAACCTTACCTAGACCCAATACCTGACTTTTGCCTTTGTCAGCGAAGATGATATGCTTCAGATGCGATGGTGATAAGGGAGCATCCATCAATAGATTCTTGTCACCAGTCATGTGATTTGTACATCCACAATCAATGACCCACTCAGTGGCTTTGGGTTGATCATCCTGCAGATGAATTAGTGCAGCTTACGAACTCATATACTTCATCAGTGAAGAATATGACATCAATTCATTAGATCAATTTCATCAAGCGATAGAACAGATAAAGCAGTATGAGGACGTGAGAAATGAAAGTTCATTTCTTCATGATTAGCCTGCGTCCTTTTAGGCAATTTTCAGATATCCAGCAAATTCTTCAGACGTTCACACACGTCTGGAGACCTGATCCTGCAGAAGAGATTAGTTCTTTTTCTTCACCACCCACATCTGAAGGGGTGGCAAAGAGTTCATCACTCTGCGAGCTCCATTTCGTTTCACATAAGAGGTGTTAGGGTAAGCATATGAATAAGCAGAGAAATTCTTCGAGGACTTATGAACATAATGGTTAGAAGAATAATGCTCCTATTCATAGCCCTTAGCTCTTCCCTGCGAAATAGAGGGGTTAGCACGATAATGATCATATGAGGACTTTGATCCTTTTGAGGAATTTGATCCATATGAGGATTTGGATCCTGAAAGCACAAGTTCTCCCCAGGTGGTTTTGGTAATTAATGTCAACATATTTCTTGTTGGACTAACGTTTCTATCTAGCATGTTTCAGATAAGTTCAACAATGGAGTGGCATGGACTAAAGGTTGTGGGAACTCCTTCAAGATGCTAAGGACAAAGGATTGGCTAAAACTTCAAGCTCAAGACTCTTCATTTTACATTTTTAGTGATCCAAGATCACATTGAGTCCATAGGAAAAGCCAATACTATCAAGGAGGGATGAGGTGTTGGTTAATGAGCCTTTTGCTTCATGTGCTTAATGATATGCTCCTAAACCCTCAACTACTTTCCCACTTCCACATATGACCTAAACCCAAAGTCAAACTCGGACCTACCGATTCTTTCTATCCGGCGCCATCGAGTTTCACATGTCATAAGCCACTGCCAAACCCTAGCAAATCGGTTTACCGATAGGGATCTCGGTCTCACCGAGATGGGATTGCAATCTCACTGTGTATGTCCATTGTCAAAATCGGTCTCACCGAGTTTAGGCAATCGGTACTACCGAGATTACAATGCAAACTCTCTGGTTAACTCATTACCAAAATCGGTCCAACTGAGTTTAGTAATCGGTCCCACCGAGTTTGCCTGACCAACTCTCTGGTTAGCCTATTACCAAAATCGGTCTCACCGAGTTTGTGTAATCGGTCTCACCGAGATTACGTTATGCCCTAACCCTAACCATATCGGTCCTACCGAGTTGCATGTCAGTCCCACCGAAAATCTCTAACGGTCACTAGGTTTACTATTTCGGTCCGACCGAGTTGTTGATTCGGTCCCACCGAGATTGGTAAATTGTGTGTAACGGTTGGATTTTGTGTGGAGGCTATATATACCCCTCCACCTCCTCTTCATTCGTGGAGAGAGCCATCAGAACACATCTACACTTCCAACTCGTATGTTCTGAGAGAGAACCACCTACCCTTGTGTTGAGGCCAAGATATTCCATTCCTACCATATGAATCTTGATCTCTAGCCTTCCCCAAGTTGCTTTCCACTCAAATCTTCTTTCCACCAAATCCAAATCTTGTGAGAGAGAGTTGAGTGTTGGGGAGACTATCATTTGAAGCACAAGAGCAAGGAGTTCATCATCAACACACCATTTGTTACTTCTTGGAGGAGTGGTGTCGGATCGTGGGTTCCGGCAGACCCTTAAGGTTCGAACTCTGGGGTGCGCACAGAGATTCTGCCCTCCACCTCTTCGTCTTGCAAGGATCTAAACTATCGAAAGAACAACACAAAAGACACAGAGTTTATACTGGTTCGGGCCCCTGGTGTGGTGTAATACCCTACTCCAGTGTGGTGGGTGGATTGCCTCTTGGGCTGATGAAGATGAACAGTACAAGGGTGAACAGCCTCGCGAGGGCGTGTTCTAGCTGGGACGATGAACTGCTAGGGGAGTTCAGCCGCCCTTCTCTCTCTCTCTCTCTCTCCTTGCTCGGATTCTGGATACCTGATGCCTTCCAGATGCTAGATCAACACCCGCTACTAGATGCCTCTACCCTGGGGGTGGCTAGTCCTATTTATAGGCAAAGGCCTTGGGCCTCTTCCCAAATATTGAGCGGGAAGGGCGCCAACAATTGGCCAATTCGAAGGGGAACATATAGTACACTTATCCTGACCAAAGTTGGTCCTCGCCTGCCAAAGGCCCTGTGGTGACGCCGTTCTAGGCTCCACGATGAGCTCATTCCCACCGTTGGACTGGTCTTGGTCTCGTTGCACTGAAATGGATGCCTTTGCTTGATCCTCTCGCCTGCGCTTCCCCCTTTGCACCAAAGAGGAAAGGGGAGGACACTGGGCGGTCTGGCGCCCGCCTGGCACCCTTGGTCGTCATGGCTTGCGTCATGGGCATCTCGTGAGGTACCCTGCCTTGATGTCTCCGCCTCCTCATGAGCCAGCCTGAGGAGGCCGCGCCTGAGGAAGCACTACGTGGTCCTCCCCACGAGGCTTGGCCCCTCGTGAGGGTCTTGAGTCCTGCGTTGATGCTGATGGGCCGTACTGGGCCTCCATTCGAGCGACGAAGCAGGCCGCAGGCAGGCAAGTCTGGGGACCCCCGTTCCCAGAACGCCGACAAGTGGTGTCTCCTAGATTGGCTAGGTGTCACTTGGGAGCCTCCGACAAGATTGTGGAGTTGAACCAAGGAGTTTGTAAGGGCAAGGAGATCGCCTACTTCGTGAAGATCTACCGCTACTGAGGCAACTCGTTCGTGGGCGATGGCCATGGTGGGATAGACAAGGTTGCTTCTTCGTGGACCCTTCGTGGGTGGAGCCCTCCGTGGACTCGCGCAACCGTTACCCTTCATGGGTTGAAGTCTTCATCAACGTGGATGTAGGATAGCACCACCTATCCGAACCACGGGAAAAACATCCGTGTCTCCAATTGCGTTTGAATTCTCCAAACCCTTGCCTTTATATTCTTGCAAGTTGCATGCTTTACATTCCGCTGCTCATATACTCTTTGCATGCTTGCTTGATATGTATTGTGCATGTTGAAATTGTGCCGAAAACTCCACTCAAACCGAAAAAGTTTAAAAATTGCAACTTTAGCACTAAGTGTCTAATCAAACCCCTCTAGACACACCTACTTCTAGATCCTACAAGTGGTATCAGAGCTTTGGTCTCCATTGCCTTGGTTTAATCACCATTGGAGGAAGATGGATGTGTCTACTTTAGGGAGTCTTAGACATAGAGTGCCTATTCTTGATGGAGAGTATTTTCATGAGTGGAAAAATGAGATGCTTGTGATTTTCAATCAATATCATTTGAACAAGTATATTGCTAGTCCTTGTGCACCTCATGTTGATCCTATGCATCCCACCCTAGATGAAGATATTGACATGATTCGCAATCTTAGAACCGTTGAGCTCATCATTAGAGGATTGCCCAAAAACTTGATTGCTAGTTTACCTACTCTAAATTGTGCCTATACTATATGGAAATTTCTTGAGGAACGATTCCCCAATTATTCCTTAAAAAATTTGGATGAAATTCTCCATAAATCTATTGCCTTGAGTAAAATGAACTCTAGTGAACCTAGTTTTGGTGATTGTCTATTTAAGCTTACTAATCTCATGCATGCTAAAGGAAATGTTAGAATCATTAGTGATATTATATCCGAAGCTATAAGAATTCATAAAAGTGACCACTTTGATGATCATTTATCTAATGAATCACTCTCTCTAGGAAATGATGAATCACAAGATCATGTTGAACATGGATACTACGATGAGAATGATGATAGTGACTTCGATCTTGATGATGCAATGAGACACTTTGGTCTTATGGCTAATCTTCGAGGATATGTGTCAGGAGGAAAGGAATGGGTTCTCGACAGTGGATGTACTGATCATATGACTGGAGACGAAGAGATGCTCCGTGAGCTTGCTGAAAAATGATGGCCCTCGAAAATATGCCACTTTTGGTGATAATTCAAAGGTTAAGGTGGTTGGCCTTGGTAAGGTGGCCATCTCACACGATAGCTCCATTCAAAATGTCATGCTCGTTGAATCTCTTGGCTACAACTTACTTTCAGTATCTAGACTTGCTGATTTCGGTTTGAATGTCCTATTTACTGAGGTAGATTGCCAAGTGTTTCGTCGAGACAATCATAAAATGGTTTTTACCGGTATACGTAGAGGTGACCTTACATTGTCGATTTCTCTAAAAAGGCACAACCTAAAACTTGCTTTATTGCTAAATCCTCAAAAGGTTGGTTGTGGCATAGACGACTAGGTCATGTTGGCATGAGAAACCTTGACAAGCTTATTAAAGGAAATCATATCCTTTGAGTTAACGATGTCATATTTGACAAGGATAGACTTTGTAGTGCTTGTCAAGCAGGTAAACAGGTTGGAGGAAGGCATCCCGTGAAGAACATCATGACCACAAGGAGGCCACTCAAGCTACTTCATATGGATCTTTTTGGTCCCAATGCCTACAAGAGTATCGGTGGAAATTCTTTTGGTCTAGTTATAGTTGATGATTTTTCAAGATTTACGTGGGTGTTCTTTCTTGATGATAAATCGCAGGTCCAAAAGATCTTCAAAAACTTCGCTAGGAAGGCCCAAAATCAGTTTGACGTGAAGATCAAGAAGGTTCGGAGTGACAACGGAACGGAGTTCAAGAACGCAAATGTGGACAGCTTTCTTGACGAAGAAGGGATTTCACACGAGTTCTCGGCTACGTACACACCTCAACAAAATGGAGTTGTTGAGAGAAAGAACCGGACGCTCATCGAAATGGCAAGAACGATGCTTGATGAGTACAAGACGCCGAAGCACTTTTGGGCAGAAGCGGTTGAGACGGCTTGTCATGCAACAAATCGCTTGTATCTTCACAAGCTACTCGGCAAAACAGCATACGAGCTCCTCACCAGTAACAAACCCCAAGTTGGATACTTTCGAGTATTCGGCTCAAAGTGCTACATTCTTGATAAGCATCGTCGTTCAAAGTTTGCTCCTAAATCTCATGAAGGTTTCCTACTTGGTTATGGCTCAAACTCTCACACTTACCGTGTCTACAACAATTTCACCCGAAAGGTTGAAGAAACGGTAGATGTGAAGTTTGATGAATCTAATGGCTCGCAAGTAGAGCAATTGCCAATTGATGTAGGAGACAAAGACCCTTCAGAAGCAATCCAAGACTTGTCCATTGGCAAAGTTCGTCCAACGGAGGTGAAGGAGAGTACTTCATCCATCCATGTGGAAGCTTCTACTTCACGACAAGGTGAACCAAGAATTGACACGGAAGCATTCACAAGTGGGACACACCAAGATGAAGAAAACGAGGAAATGCATCAAGACGAACATCAACAACCTCCTTCTCCACCACGACAAGAGAACGACAACTTCAACAATGGATAAGACCAAGAAGAAGAACAAGATGAAGAAGATGTTCAACGAAGACCCAAGCAAAAGCTTTCATGAGTTCGAGCAAGAATTGCCAAAGATCATCCCGTCGAGCAAATCTACAATGATATTCAAACCGGGAGAATCACTCGCTCTAAAACTCGTTTAGCTAACTTTTGTGAAAACTATTCATTCATCTCTAGCATTGAACCTATGAAGGTCGAAGAAGCATTGGAAGATCCGGATTGGATAAATGCTATGCATGAAGAGCTACACAACTTTGAGAGAAACCAAGTTTGGACATTGGTTGAGAAGCCCGACAACAACCACAACATCATTGGTACCAAATGGGTGTTTCGCAACAAGCAAGATGAAGATGGACAAGTGGTTCGCAACAAAGCACGTCTCGTCGCCCAAGGGTACACACAAGTCGAAGGTATGGACTATGGTGATACATATGCTCCCGTTGCTAGACTTGAGTCCATTCACATCTTACTTGCCTATGCTAATCACCACAATATCACCTTGTACCGAATGGACATTAAAAGTGCTTTTCTAAATGGTGAAATAGAGGAGGAAGTTTATGTCAAACAACCTCCTGGCTTTGTTAATCCTAAGAAACCTAATCATGTTTACAAACTTCACAAAGCCCTTTATGGTCTTAAACAAGCTCCTAGAGCATGGTATAAATGCTTGACCAAGTTCCTTATTGCAAGTGGTTTTGAAATTGGAAAAATTGATTCCACACTTTTTACTAAAAGGGTTAATGGAGAACTATTTGTATGCCAAATTTATGTTGATGATATCATATTTGGTTCAACTAACCCTCTTTTTAGTGAAAAGTTTGGAAAGGTAATGTCGGAGAAGTTTGAGATGTCTATGATGAGTGAACTCAAATTCTTTCTCGGTTTGCAAATCAAGCAAACTAAGGAAGGTACATTTGTATCTCAAACGAAGTACACCAAAGACTTATTCAAGAAGTTCAATATGCAAAAATGCAAAGGTATGCCTACAGCCATGACTACTAGTGGACATAATGATTTGACCAAAGATGGTGAACCGGTCGATCAAAAGGTTTATCGCTCTATGATTGGTTCATTGTTATACCTATGTGCTTCACGTCCCGACATTATGCTAAGTGTGTGCATGTGTGCACGATATCAAGCTGCTCCTAAAGAATGTCATCTTAAAGCGGTGAAAAGGATAGTGAGATACCTAATTCATACACCAAATTTTGGCATTTGGTATCCTAAGAGGTCCTCTTTTGATCTTGTTGGCTATTCCGACTCGGATTATGCCGGAGACAAGGTTGATAGAAAGTCCACTTCGGGTACTTGTCAATTTCTTGGTAGATCTCTTGTGTCTTGGTCCTCCAAGAAAAAAAACTCGGTATCCTTATCTACCGCTGAAGCGGAATACATTGCCGCTGGTTCATGTTGTGCTCAATTACTTTGGATGACCCAAACTCTTAAAGATTATGGGGTCTATGTGAAACATGTTCCATTGCTTTGTGACAATGAAAGTGCTATCAAAATTGGTCATAATCCTGTACAACATTCTCAAACTAAGCATATTGAAGTTCGTCATCATTTCATTCGAGATCATGTTGCTAAGGGTGACATTGATCTTAAGCATGTTTGCACTGATAAGCAACTAGCTGATATATTCACAAAACCACTTGATGAGAAAGAGTTTTGCAGGTTGAGAGGAGAATTAAACATTATTGATGCTTCAAATTTGGAGTATAAACTCCATTGGATACATGCAAGACATGAGCTTATGGCTAATCCATGATATATCTCTTATGATGACTATCTTATGTCTTGGATATATTTGTACCTTGCATGTTATCTAACCCATGTAGGTACTTGGTTGAATCTAATTCCATGAGATTGCAACTCACTCATGTCTTGAGCAATCTCTACATCACCAAGTCTCTACACAACGGTGGTTGACGACAAGGAAGCACGAAACCATTCGAACATATCCTTTGACAAACTCTATGCTAAGCTTCATGATTGTCATTTTTGGATATACACGTGCTTTTCCTTGAAAGAACTAACCCATGTAGGTAGATGAACTCAAATTCCAAGTGGTGCTCCCAACTCTTGATGAGCTACATCAACTTTGAGCACCCACACAAGTTCCACTACATGAGCAAGACCCACACCACCACCCATGGTATGATATTCCATCTTAGAGAAGCTTTACTCCAAGTCATGAGTCAAAGCAACTCTACAAGATGTGAATATATCAAGATGCTTAAACGAAAAATGGTAACCCCATTTTGAGCTTAAAAGATGAGTATGACCTATGATCAAGTGTTCTCACTTGACTCCTAAGTCAATATACTCTAACATAGGTGACTATGTCACCGCCCAATTCTAGATGAAGTTCTCTTGTGTTCTCTTTTTGTGTTATTGCATTTGTCCCCTGCATATTTGTTTCCCTTGACTTCATCTAGAACCTTCACTTTTCTTATTTTTGTTCTGCATATTTCTGCATCAATTCCTTGCAAATCCTTCAGTTAATTCATTGCAAATCTTTGTGAGATCTTATTTGACTAGTGAGCTGAGGTGACAAGTGTTTTCTCTGTGATGAACTCGGTTTCACCGAATTGTAGCTTTCGGTCCAACCGAATCCTTTCGGTACCACCGAAACATACCAACTCGGTGCCACCGATTTCGCAACAGGAAAAACAGTTTGCCACTTATTCTATATTTCTTCTGATCCAGCTCCACTCAATGAATCTTGTCCTCTACAAGCACCACAGTTTTATCCATTGCTTTGTGCTGAGTCTCAAGGACCAAACCTATTCGACGGATTCCAGAAAAACCTTCTTGGAAATTGATGTCAAAGGGGGAGAGAGAGATCACATCAAAGCTTATCACCAGAGAGATCACATCAAAGCTTATCACCTACAAAGGAGAAAGTATTAAGGGGGAGAGAATACTCAAGGATCCGAAGTATTAAGGGGGATAAAGAGATCTCCAGGGGGAGAGAATACTCAAGGATCCTAGATGCTTGATGTTCAAGAGGAGAGATGCCTTTTTGGGGGAAAGACATGCTCTGTGCTTATTTGCATTAAGTTCTATTCATTTATATCCTTCAGCTCTGATTTTCTGTTCCCTATCTTCTCCCAATATCCCATGTCAGATTCAGGGGGAGCAAGACATCTAAGGGAAAGAAATCACTCAAATTCATTGCATATCTTTACTCTTGGGGACATGTCTAATTAAATGTGGTACCTTGTACTCACTTTCTACATGTCATCCCAGTCTTGGTATTCTTGTGGTCTCTTTTGGTTTGCTCTGGCTAGTGGATGTACCTGTGTTATCTAACCTTGTTTATGCAGGTTCATTCCATCCTAAGTCAACTCAAGACTACAAGGTAAGTATATGCATCAGAATCATGAGTATGAGGAATTCTTGCTTTTGTACATACTGTTTGCAAGAAGGACTCATAAGCATGAAGGTATTTCTCTTAATAATCTTTTGCTCTGATGCATATGGCCAAGATACATGTAACACATTGCCTACTCTATCATGATTACGCTCTCACATGCTTCTACATTTTATATTCACATGATTGCATACATGCAGGGGGAGCCTATGTTTGTTACATGTCCTTCCAAAGCTTCACTTGCTATTCTTCATATCTTTATCTAAAGCTTTGATGTATGTTGCCATCAATTACCAAAAAGGGGGAGATTGAAAGCACAAGTGCTCCCCAGGTGGTTTTGGTTATTAATGTCAACATATTTCTTGTTGGACTAACATTTCTATCTAGCATGTTTCAGATAAGTTCAACAATGTAGTGGCATGGACTAAAGGTTGTGGGAACTCCTTCAAGATGCTAAGGACAAAGGATTGGCTAAAGCTTCAAGCTCAAGACTCTTCATTTTACATTTTTAGTGATCCAAGATCACATTGAGTCCATAGGAAAAGCCAATACTATCAAGGAGGGATGAGGTGTTTCTTAATGAGCCTTTTGCTTCATGTGCTTAATGATATGCTCCTAAACCCTCAGCTACTTTCCCACTTCCACATATGACCTAAACCCAAAGTCAAACTCGAACCTACCGATTCTTTCTATCTGGCGCCACCGAGTTTCACATGTCATAAGCCACTGCCAAACCCTAGCAAATCGGTTTTACCGATAGGGATCTCGGTCTCACCGAGATGGGATTGCAATCTCACTGTGTATGTCCATTGTCAAAATCGGTCTCACCGAGTTTAGGCAATCGGTACTACCGAGATTACAATGCAAACTCTCTGGTTAACTCATTACCAAAATCGGTCCAACCGAGTTTAGTAATCGGTCCCACCGAGTTTGCCTGACCAACTCTCTGGTTAGCCTATTACCAAAATCGGTCTCACCGAGTTTGTGTAATCGGTCTCAACGAGATTACGTTATGCCCTAACCCTAACCATATCGGTCCTACCGAGTTGCATGTCAGTCCCACCGAAAATCTCTAACGGTCACTAGGTTTACTATTTCGGTCCGACCGAGTTTGTTGATTCGGTCCCACCGAGATTGGTAAATTGTGTGTAACGGTTGGATTTTGTGTGGAGGCTATATATACCCCTCCACCTCCTCTTCATTCGTGGAGAGAGCCATCAGAACACATCTACACTTCCAACTCATATGTTCTGAGAGAGAACCACCTACCCTTGTGTTGAGGCCAAGATATTCCATTCCTACCATATGAATCTTGATCTCTAGCAATCTTGATCTCTAGCCTTCCCCAAGTTGCTTTCCCCTCAAATTTTCTTTCCACCAAATCCAAATCATGTGAGAGAGAGTTGAGTGTTGGGGAGACTATCATTTGAAGCACAAGAGCAAGGAGTTCATCATCAACACACCATTTGTTACTTCTTGGAGAGTGGTGTCTCCTAGATTGGCTAGGTGTCACTTGGGAGCCTCCGACAAGATTGTGGAGTTGAACCAAGGAGTTTGTAAGGGCAAGGAGATCGCCTACTTCGTGAAGATCTACCGCTAGTGAGGCAAGTCCTTCGTGGGCGATGTCCATGGTGGGATAGACAAGGTTGCTTCTTCGTGGACCCTTCATGGGTGGAGCCCTCCGTGGACTCGCGCAACCGTTACCCTTCGTGGGTTGAAGTCTCCATCAACGTGGATGTAGGATAGCACCACCTATCCGAACCACGGGAAAAACATCCGTGTCTCCAATTGCGTTTGAATTCTCCAAACCCTTCCCTTTATATTCTTGCAAGTTGCATGCTTTACATTCCGCTGCTCATATACTCTTTGCATGCTTGCTTGATATGTATTGTGTATGTTGAAATTGTGCCGAAAACTCCATTCAAACCAAAAAAGTTTAAAAATTGCAACTTTAGCACTAAGTGTCTAATCACCCCCCCTCTAGACACACCTACTTCTAGATCCTACAGATCCATATGAAGAATTTGATCTGGGGTTCCAATTCTTCACAGGTGGTGTCATGAGGACATTCACCTGAAGACTTTCAAGGCACCTTTTGGGAACCCAGATTTTCTTCATAGTAGAACCGTTCCTACAGTTAGTAGCAACATATCTAGCATATACTTCACCATTCTTATTTTTTAACAGTTTATAGTTGGAGTCAAATGACTCATCAGAAGAATGACAAGATTCACATGTAAAGCCAGATAGATTAGATGGATCAACTGGAGGTCCCTTTGCAGCAACCCATGAGGTTTTGGGGTACTGCTCAGGCTTACAATATGTACCATCAGCATTGAGTTTCCTCTCAAAGGCAATACCCTCTTTCCGAGGGTTCCTGTTGAGGATCTGCTTTTTAAGCACATCACAAAGAGCCTGATGCCCTTTGAGGCTGTTGTACATGCGTGTCATGTACAATTCCTTCAGCCTTGCATCATCATGATACTAGCAATGTCCTCAGATGAGGAATTAGTGATAGCAGAGGCAGGTGAAGAATTTGTAACATTAGAAGCATTTGAACATTCAGGTGAAGAATTTGCAGATTCGCGTTCAATGCACTTCAAACATGGAGGAACAAATTCTTCCTGAGCAGCGCTGATTTGTTGGGCTAGCAATGAATCGCGCTCCTTCTGAAGATCTTCATAACTCACTCTTAGCTTTTCAAGATCTTGCTTTCTTTGAAGAAATTCATAAGAAAGCTTCTCATGGTCAGATAAGAGAGTGTTATGATGACCTTGAAGGTTGTCAAACCTAGTCTGAAGTCTCTGAAGATTTTTAGTCAAGGTTTTAGTGCGATCCATTTCTTCACCCAACATATCATCACTTTTGTCTAGCATGTTTTGAACCTTTTCAAAAGCCCTTTGTTGTTTCACAGCAATCTTAGCAAGTTTAGAGTAGCTGGGTGAGGGAGTCCTGGATTAGGGGGTGTCCGGGTAGCCGGACTATACCTTCAGCCGGACTCCAGGACTATGAAGATACAAGATTAAAGACTTCGTCCCGTGTCCGGATAGGACTTTCCTTGGCATGGAAGGCAAGCTTGGCGATGCAGATATTCAAGATCTCCTACCATTGTAACCGACTTTGTGTAACCCTAACCCTATCCGGTGTCTATATAAATCGGAGGGTTCTAGTCCGTAGGACAACTTCATCATACAACAATCATACCATAGGCTAGCTTCTAGGGTTTAGCCTCCTTGATCTCGTGGTAGATCTACTCTTGTACTACCTATACCATCAATATTAATCAAGCAGGAGTAGGGTTTTACCTCCATCGAGAGGGCCCAAACCTGGGTAAACTTCGTGTCCCTTGTCTCCTGTTACCATCCGGCCTAGACGCACAGTTCGAGACCCCCTACCCGAGATCCGCCGGTTTTGACACCGACATTGGTGCTTTCATTGAGAGTTCCTCTGTGTCGTCGCCTTAAGACCCGATGGCTCCTTTGATCATCAACGACGATGCAGTCCAGGGCGAGACTTTTCTCCCCGAACAGATCTTCGTCTTCGGCGGCTTCGCACTGCGGGCCAATTCGTTTGGCCGCCTGGAACAGATCGAAAGCTACGCCCCTGGCCATCAGGTCAGGTTTGGAAGTTTAAACTATACGACTGACATCCGCGGGGACTTGATCTTCGACGGAGTCGAGCCACAGCCAAGCGCGCCGCACTGTCTCGATGGGCATGATCTAGCTCTGCCGCCGAACAGTGCCCTGGAGCCCACACGTGCGTCGGTCCCGACCCTTAATTCGGGGCCTGTGGCGCTGATCGAGGGTGAGCGGTTGGACGTCACCCCGGGGGCTGCGATCTCAAAAGCGATCGAGCCGAACGCCAGCCCCGAACTCTGCAGGACCCGTGACTCCGAGGATCCGGATTCCCCTCCGGACTCCAAACCTCCCGCACCCCTGCCAATCGAATCCAATTGGGCGCCGGTCATGGAGTTCACCGCCGCGGACATCTTTCAGCACTCGCCCTTTGGCGACATCCTGAACTCACTAAAGTCTCTCTCTTTATCGGGAGAGCCCTGGCCGAACTATGGCCAGCAAGGATGGGATACGGACGATGAAGAAATTCAAACCCCACCCACCACCCACTTTGTAGCCGCTGTTGACGATTTAACCGACATGCTTGACTTCGACTCTGAAGACATCGACGGTATGGATGACGATGCCGGAGACGAACAGGAACCTGCACCTGCAGGGCGCTGGAAGGCCACCTTGTCATATGATATATATATGGTGGATACTCCAAAAAATGGAGATGGCGATGGAACAGCGGAGGATGATACCTCCAAGAAACAGCCAAAGCGTCGGCGTCAGCGGCGCCGTTCTAAATCCCGCCAAAGCAAAAACGGTGATTCCGGCACGGGAGATAATACTACCCCGGATAGCGCCGAAGAACACCCCCTCCAGCAAGATTCGGCACAGGAAGATGGAGAAGCCAGCCCTCATGAGAGGGCGGCAGACCGGGAGGTTGAGGACGATAACTACATGCCTCCCTCCGAAGACGAGGCAAGCCTTGACGACGACGGATTCGTCGTACCATCAGACCCCGCCAAACAAGAGTGTTTCAAGCGCAGGCTTTTAGCCACGACAAGCAGCCTCAAGAAAAAGCAACAACAGCTTAGAGCTGATCAAGATCTGCTAGCTGACAGATGGACTGAAGTCCTTGCGGCCAAAGAGTATGAACTCGAACGCCCTTCCAAGCGTTACCCAAAGCACATGCTGCTACCCCGATTAGAGGAGGAGGCACCTACATCACCAGCGCATGACATGGCCGACCGGCCACATCGTGGCCGCGACAGAGAGGCCTCTAAGCCCTCCACTCAAGTCATGCCCCGACGCCGCCCAAAACATGCTAAGGCACGGGAAAACGCGCCGGACCTGCGAGATATACTGGAGGACAAGGCAAGGCAAACAAGGTCGATCTACGGATCGCGCGGGCGCCCCACAACACGTGACGATGATCATCACTCCGGATACAATAAATCCGGCTGGGCCAAACACAATGGACAAAGCTCCTCCGAGTTGCGTCGTGATATAGCCCAGTATAGAGGCGCCGCACACCCACTATGCTTCACAGATGAAGTAATGGATCATAAAATCCCTGAGGGCTTTAAACCTGTAAACATCGAATCATACGATGGCACAACAGATCCCGCGGTCTGGATCGAGGATTATCTCCTTCACATCCACATGGCCCGTGGTGATGATCTACACTCCATCAAATACCTGCCACTCAAACTCAAGGGACCGGCCCGGCATTGGCTCAATAGCTTGCTAGCAGACTCAATCGGTTCTTGGGAGGACCTGGAAGCCGCATTCCTCGACAACTTCCAGGGCACTTATGTGCGACCACCGGATGCCGATGACCTAAGCCACATAATCCAGCAGCCAGAGGAATCGACCAGGCAATTCTGGACACGGTTCCTAACAAAGAAAAACCAGATAGTCGACTGTCCGGACGCTGAGGCCCTAGCAGCCTTCAAGCATAATATCCGCGACGAGTGGCTTGCCCGGCACCTGGGACAGGAAAAGCCGAAATCTATGGCAGCCCTCACGACACTCATGACCCGCTTTTGCGCGGGAGAAGACAGCTGGCTAGCTCGCAGTAACAACTTAGCAAAGAACCCTGGTAATTCGGCTACCAAGGACAAAAGTGGCAGGACACGCCGGAACAAGCAAAAGCGCCGTGTTAACAGCGACAGCAACGAAGATACGGCAGTAAATGCCGGATTTAGAGGCTATAAATCCAGTCAGCGGAAAAAGCCATTCAAAAAGAATACCCAGGGCCCGTCCAGCTTGGACCGAATACTCGACCACTTGTGCTAGATACATGCCCCCCCGAAAGGCCAACAAATCACACCAACAGGGATTGTTGGGTGTTCAAGCAGGCAGGCAAGTTAAGAGCCGAAAACAGAGACAAGGGGCCGCACAGCGATGACGAGGAGGAGCCCAGGCCGCCGAACAGTAGTGGACAGAAGGGTTTTCCCCCACAAGTGCGGACGGTGAACATGATATACGCAACCCACATTCCCAAGAGGGAGCGGAAGCGTGCGCTACGAGACGTATACGCGCTAGAGCCAGTCGCTCCAAAGTTCAACCCATGGTCCTCCTGCCCGATCACCTTTGATCGAAGGGACCATCCCACTAGCATCCGTCACGGCGGGTTTTCCGCATTGGTTCTTGACCCAATTATCGATGGATTTCATCTCACAAGAGTCCTCATGGACGGCGGCAGCAGCCTGAACCTGCTTTACCAGGATACAGTGCGGAAAATGGGCATCGATCCCTCAAGGATCAAGCCCACAAAAATGACCTTTAAAGGCGTTATACCAGGTGTAGAGGCCAGCTGCACAGGCTCAGTAACACTTGAAGTGGTCTTCGGATCTCCGGACAATTTCCGAAGCGAAGAGTTAATCTTCGATATAGTCCCATTTCGCAGTGGCTATGACGCCCTGCTCGGGCGAACCGCATTTGCAAAGTTCAATGCGGTGCTGCACTATGCATATCTCAAGCTCAAGATGCCAGGCCCTCGAGGAGTAATTACGGTCAACGGAAACGCCGAGCACTCCCTCCGAACGGAGGAACACACGGCGGCCCTCGCAGCAGAAGTACAAAGCAGCCTTCTTAGGCAATTCTCCAGTCCGGCCGTTAAAAAGCCAGACACCGCCAAGCGCGCCCGGAATAACCTACAAGAAGGCCGCCTGGCACGTTCTGAGCAGGCATAGCAGTGCGACCCCAACCCCAGCCCTCGCGACATAGCGAAACCAGTGCTTCGCGTACATAACTACGCTCTTGAAATACCTTGGGCGCAGGGGAAGGGGCACAATAATGGCGAACCCAAAATACGGCCTAAAACGTATTAGGGGCTGCCGAATTCCTTTTCTTTTCTCCTACTTTCAGGACTCCATACTTCGGACGACCTGTTCGGCAACTCAACCGCCGCACAAACGGCGCAAGACCCAGGGAAGCGGACAAGCCATGCCGCACTATGGAACCCCAAGGTGGTCTCTGTTACGAGCAGTATACCTGTTTTCGAATACAATTCCGCGGCCTACCTCTGGCAAGGACATGTTAAATAGTCCAATATCTTTTGCTTATCGGACTATTCGTGTTGTTCTGCTTTGATAGCAGCCTTTTTATAAACAATGCATAGCTTTTTGTCTGTTTTTTGCATTATCCCCTTTTTATATATATGTTCATTAATGGCATGTGGCACCCGTACACTGTGGTACGGCAAATACGCCAGGGGCTTCAGTACCCCTTAATATGGTGTAAGAAGTCCGAACACTTCATAAGTGTGGCACCCCGAACTTATAACACTATATGCATCAGCTCCGAATCATGATTTGGGTCAATAGTTGGGTTTGCCTGGCTCCTATGTTTTGGTGCCTTACGTTCCGCTATATCGGCTAAGGTAGCACTAGGAGAACCACTGCGATTGTGCCCTGGTTGAGCTGGGTTAAGCACCTCAGTGGAGAAAGCTAAAACTGACTGTCATGATGAGGCGAGAGACCGGTCGCTGTTCGAGAGGTTTTTTCGAGTCCCTAAAGACTTATGCCGCTTCGAGCGAGGAGCCGGCTATGTCCGGCCAAGGCATGGATAGCGCCCCGAACTCGGTCTTCCGAACTAGGGGCTTTGCCGAAATTTAAAATTATAAAGTTCTATGGCTAAGTGAGAGTGTTCAAGCATTATAGTCCGATTGCCTGGTTCGTTGTGCTGAGCGCCTCCCTCGAAGGACCCAAATATGGGAAAAAGAGCGCTCAGGTTTATCCCGAACACCCCAGCACTAGTGGCATGGGGGCGGAAGCCGACGACTCGCCATCTCTCAATTTTTTGATAAACGGCCGCACAGAAAATAATATTTTAAATTCAACAAGCATTGCTTAGTGCATATGAACAAGTTTTCAGCGCACAGGATAAACATGAGCGAGTTCATTCAAAAATTACATCCTTGGTACATTCATCCGCCACAAGGCGGGCACCCGCAAGAACATCCTTATAGTAGTTCTCGGGCTTGCGATGCTCCTTCCCCAGCGGCGGCCCGTCCCTCACAAGCTTCTCACCGTCTAGCTTACCCCAGTGCACCTTTGCACGGGCAAGGGCCCTACTGGCACCTTCGATGCAGACGGAATGCTTGATGACATCGAGCCTTGGACAGGCCTCCACCAGCCGCCGCACCAGCCCAAAGTAGCTCCCAGGCAGGGCCTCTCCTGGCCACAACCAAACTATGAAGCCCTTCATGGCCTGTTCGGCCGCCTTGTGGAGCTCGACCAGCTGTTTCAGCTGGTCGCTCAAGGGCAAAGGGTGTCCGGCCTCAGCATACTGAGACCAGAACACCTTCTCCGTCAAGCTGCCCTCTTCAGCTCGGTAGAATGCGGCGGCGTCGGATACGCTATGGGGAAGATCTGCGAATGCCCCTAGAGAGCTCCGTATTCGGGTAAGTAACAAGTAGTTTACTTTTATATTTCTGCTTTGCATAAAAAATGCCTTACCCGCTGCTATCTTTTTAATCTCCTCCAACTCTTGGAGGGCCTTTTGGGCTTCGGCCTTGGCGGACTTGGCAGTCTCAGAGGCCGCCGCGAGCTCGGATGCTTGCATTTTTGACTCAAGCTCCAGACTCTCATGTTTTTTCATAAGAGTCTGAAGCTCTTGCCGCACCTCGCCAACTTGGGCCTCAAGTTTCTCTCGCTCGGTGCGCTCTGCGGCCGCTTTCTTTTCGGCCTCGGACAACGCCTGCTTAAGGGTCGCCACCTCAGTCGTCGCCCCTACAATAAGCAGTACAATCCTGTTATTTTCTGCAATCACGTCTTTTTATAAGCACTTTTTCTGTAAGGTATTTCTTACCTTCTTTCTCCTCGAGCTGCCGCTTGGCAAGGCCGAGCTCTTGCTCAGTCTGCTCGAGGCCCTGTTTCAGGGCACCCACCTCCGCAGTCAGCGCGGCAGTTGTTGGGGAACGTAGTAAATTCAAAATTTTTCCTACGCACACGCAAGATCATGGTGATGCATAGCAACGAGAGGGGAGAGTGTTTGTCTACGTACCCTCGTAGACCGAAGCGGAAGCGTTGATACAACGTAGAGGAAGTAGTCGTACGTAGAGGAAGTAGTCGTACGTTCTCCTCGCGATCCAACCGATCTAAGCACCGAACGTACGGCACCTCCGAGTTCTGCACACGTTCAGCTCGATGACGATCCCCGGGCTCCGATCCAGCAAAGCGTCGGGGAAGAGTTCCGTCAGCACGACGGCGTGGTGACGATCTTGATGTGTTTACCGGCGCAGGGCTTCGCCTAAGCACTGCAACAATATGATCGAGGTGGAATTTGGTGGAAGGGGGCACCGCACACGGCTAAGGAACGATCCGTAGATCAACTTGTGTGTCTTTGGGGTGCCCCCTGCCCCTGTATATAAAGGATGGAGGAGGAGGAGGCCGGCCAAGGCAAAAGGTGCGGCCAGCATATGGAGTCCTACTAGGACTCCAAGTCCTAGTAGGAGTCCACCAAAAGGGGAGGAAGGGAGAAGGAATAGGAGGAGAAGGAGAGGTGGCCGGCCCCCTTTTCCCTAGTCCAATTCGGACCAAAGGGGAGGGGGGGCGCAGCAGCCTTTTTCCTCTTCCCACTAAAGCCCATCAAGGCCCATTACTTCTCCCGTAATCCCGTAACTCCCCGGTACTCCCGAAATTACCCGAATCACTCAGAACCCTTCCGATGTCCGAATATAGTCGTCCAATATATCGATCTTTACGTCTCGACCATTTCGAGACTCCTCGTCATGTCCCCGATCTCATCCGGGACTCCGAACTCCTTCGGTACATCAAAACTCATAAACTCATAATATAACTGTCATCGAAACCTTAAGCGTGCGGACCCTACGGGTTCGAGAACAATGTAGACATGACCGAGACACGTCTCCAGTCAATAACCAATAGCGGGACCTGGATGCCCATATTGGCTCCTACATATTCTACGAAGATCTTTATCGGTCAGACCGCATAACAACATACGTTTGTTCCCTTTGTCATCGGTATGTTACTTGCCCGAGATTCGATCGTCGGTATCCAATACCTAGTTCAATCTCGTTACCGGCAAGTCTCTTTACTCGTTCCGTAATACATCATCTCACAACTAACACATTAGTTGCAATGCTTGCAAGGCTTATGTGATGTGCATTACCGAGAGGGCCCAGAGATACCTCTCCGACAATCGGAGTGACAAATCCTAATCTCGAAATAAGCCAACCCAACATGTACCTTCGGAGACACCTGTAGAGCACCTTTATAATCACCCAGTTACGTTGTGACGTTTGGTAGCACACAAAGTGTTCCTATGGTAAACGGGAGTTGCATATTCTCATAGTTAAAGGAACATGTATAAGTCATGGATAAAAGCAATAGCAACATACTAAACGATCGGGTGCTATGCTAATGGAATGGGTCATGTCAATCAGATCATTCAACTAATGATGTGATCTCGTTAATCAAATAACAACTCTTTTGTTCATGGCTAGGAAACATAACCATCTTTGATCAATGAGCTAGTCAAGTAGAGGCATACTAGTGACACTCTGTTTGTCTATGTATTCACACATGTATTATGTTTCCAGTTAATACAATTCTAGCATGAATAATAAACATTTATCATGATATAAGGAAATAAATAATAACTTTATTATTGCCTCTAGGGCATATTTCCTTCAGTCTCCCACTTGCACTAGAGTCAATAATCTAGTTCACATCGCCATGTGATTTATCAGCAATAGTTCACATCGATATGTGACCAACACCCAAAGGGTTTACTAGATTCAATAATCTAGTTTACATCGCTATGTAATTAACACCCAAAGAGTACTAAGGTGTGATCATGTTTTGTTTGTGAGAGAATCTTAGTCAACGGGTCTGCTACATTCAGATCCGTTATGTATTTTGCAATTTTCTATGTCTACAATGCTCTGCACGGAGCTACTTTAGCTAATTGCTCCCACTTTCAATATGTATCTAGATTGAGACTTAGAGTCATCTAGATTAGTGTCAAAACTTGCATCGACGTAACCTTTTACGACGAACCTTTTTGTCACATCCATAATCGAGAAACATATCCTTATTCCACTAAGGATAATTTTGATCGCTTGTCCAGTGATCTACTCCTAGATCACTATTGTACTCCCTTGCCAAACTCAGTGGTAGGGTATGCAATAGATCTGGTACACAGCATGGCATACTTTATAGAACCTATGGCTGTGGCATAGGGAATGACTTTCATTCTCTTTCTATCTTCTGCCGTGGTCGGGTTTTTGAGTCTTACTCAATTTCACACCTTGTAATACAGGCAAGAACTCTTTCTTTGACTGTTCCATTTTGAACTACTTCAAAATCTTTTCAAGGTATGTACTTATTGAAAAACTTATCAAGCGTCTTGATCTATCTCTATAGATCTTGATGCTCAATATGTAAGCAGCTTCACCGAGGTCCTTCTTCAAAAAACTCCTTTCAAATACTCCTTTATGCTTCACAGAATAATTCTACATTATTTCCGATCAATAATATGTCATTTACATATACTTATCAGAAATGCTGTAGTGCTCCCACTCACTTTCTTGTAAATACAGGCTTCACCGCAAGTCTGTATAAAACTATATGCTTTGATCAACTTATCAAAGCGTATATTCCAACTCCGAGATGCTTGCACCAGTCCATAGATGGATCGCTGGAGCTTGCATATTTTGTTAACACCTTCAGGATCGACAAAACCTTCTAGTTGCATCGTATACAACTCTTATTTAATAAATCCATTAAGGAATGTAGTTTTGTTTATCCATTTGCCGGATTTCATAAAATGCGGCAATTGCTAACATGATTCGGACAGACTTAAGCATAGATACGAGTGAGAAACTCTCATCGTAGTCAACACCTTGAACTTGTCGAAAACCTTTTGCGACAATTCTAGCTTTGTAGATAGTAACACTACTATCAGTGTCCGTCTTCCTCTTCAAGATCCATTTATTTTCTTTGGCTTGCCGATCATTGGGCAAATCCATCAAAGTCCATACTTTGTTCTCATACATGGATCATATCTCAGATTTCATGGCCTCTAACCATTTTGCGGAATCTGGGCTCATCATCGCTTCCTCATAGTTCGCAAGTTCGTCATGGTCTAGTAACATGACTTCCAGAACAGGATTACCGTACCACTCTGGTGCGGATCTCACTCTGGTTTACTTACGAGATTCGGTAGTAACTTGATCTTGAAGTTACATGATCATCATCATTAGCTTCCTCACTAATTGGTGTAGTAGTCACAGGAACAGTTTTCTGTGATGAACTACTTTCCAATAAGGGAGAAGGTACAATTACCTTATCAAGTTCTACTTTCCTCCCACTCACTTCTTTCGAAAGAAACTCTTTCTCTAGAAAGTTTCCGAACTTAGCAACAAAAGTCTTGCCTTCGGATCTGTGATAGAAGGTGTATCCAACAGTTTCCTTTGGATATCCTATGAAGACACATTTCTCCGATTTGGGTTCGAGCTTATCAGGTTGAAGCTTTTTCACATAAGCATCGCAGCCCCAAACTTTAAGAAACGACAGCTTAGGTTTATTGCTAAACCATAGTTCATACGGTGTCGTCTCAACGGATTTAGATGGTGCCCTATTTAATGTGAATGCACCTGTCTCTAATGCATAATCCCAAAAACGATAGTGGTAGATCGGTAAGATACATCATAAATTGTACTATATCTAATAAAGTACGGTTATGACGTTCGGACACACCATTATGCTGTGGTGTTCCAGGTGGCATGAATTTGTGAAACTATTCCACATGGTTTTTAACTGAAGGCCAAAACTCGTAACTCAAATATTTTACCTCTGCGATCATATCGTAGAAACTTTTTCTTGTTACGATGATTATCCACTTCACTCTGAAATTCTTTGAACTTTTCAAACGTTTCAGACTTATGTTTCATTAAGAAGATATACCCATATCTGCTTAAATCATCTGTGAAGTTCTGAAAATAATGATACTTGACGCGAGCCTTAATATTCATCGGACCACATACATCAGTATGTATGATTTCCAACAAATCTGTTGCTTGCTCCATTGTTCCGGAGAACGGCGTTTTAGTCATCTTGCCCAAGAGGCATGGTTCGCAAGCATCAAGTGATTCATAATCAAGTGATTCCAAAATCCCATCAGCATGGAGTTTCTTCATGCGCTTTACACCAATATGACCTAAACGGCAGTGCCACAAATAGGTTGCACTATCATTATTAACTTCGCATCTTTTTGGTTTCAATATTATGAATATGTGTATCACTACGATCGAGATCCAATGAACTATTTTCATTGGTGTGCATGACCATAGAAGGTTTTATTCATGTAAACAGAACAACAATTGTTCTTTAACTTTAAATGAATAGTTGTATTGCAATTAACATGATCAAATCATATTCATGCTCAACGCAAACACCAAATAACACTTATTTAGTTTCAACACTAATCCCGAAAGTATAGGTAGTGTGTGATGATGATCATATCAATCTTGGAACCACTTCCAACACACATCGTCACCTTGCCCTTTAACTAGTCTTTGTTCATTCTGCAACTCCCGTTTCGAGTTACTAAATTTTAGCAACTGAACTAGTACCAAATACTGAGGGGTTGCTATGATCACTAGTAAAGTACACATCAATAACATGTATATCAAATATACTTATGTTCACTTTGCCATCCTTCTTATCCGCCAATCACTTGGGGTAGTTCCGCTTCCAGTGACCAGTCCCTTTGCAGTAGAAGCACTTAGTCTCAGGCTTAGGACTAGACTTGGGCTTTTTCACTTGAGCAGCAACTTGCTTGCCGTTCTTCTTGAAGTTCCCCTTCTTTCCTTTTTGCCCTTTTCTTGAAACTAGTGATCTTGTCAACCATCAATACTTGATGTTTTTCTTTGATTTCTACCTTCGCCGATTTTTAGCATCGCGAAGAGCTTGGGAATATTTTCCGTTATCCCTTGCATATTATAGTTCATCATGAAGTTCTACTAACTTGGTGATGGTGACTAGAGAATTCTGTCAATCACTATCTTATCTGGAAGATTAACTCCCACTTGATTCAAGCGATTGTAGTACCCAGACAATCTGAGCACATGCTCACTAGTTGAGCGATTCTCCTCCATCTTTTAGCTATAGAACTTGTTGGAGACTTCATATCTCTCAACTCGGGTATTTGCTTGAAATATTAACTTCAACTCCTGGAACATCTTGTATGGTCCATGACGTTCAAAACATCTTTGAAGTCCCGATTCTTAAGCCGTTAAGCATGGTGCACTAAACTATTAAGTAGTCATCATATTGAGCTAGCAAAACGTTCATAACGTCTGCATCTGCTCCTGCAAAAGGTCCGTCACCTAGCGGTGCATCAAGGACAAAATTCTTCTGTGCAGCAATGAGGATAAACCTCAGATTACGGATCCAATCCGCATCATTGCTACTAACATTTTTCAACACAATTTTCTCTAGGAACATATCAAAATAAACACTGGGAAGCAACAATGCGAGCTATTGATCTACAACATAGATATGCTAATACTACCAGGACTAAGTTCATGATAAATTAAAGTTCAATTAATCATATTACTTAAGAACTCCCACTTAGATAGACATCCCTCTAATCCTCTAAGTGATCACGTGATCCAAATCAACTAAACCATGTCCGATCATCACGTGAGATGGAGTAGTTTCAATGGTGAACATCATTTATGTTGATCATATCTACTATATGATTCACGCTCGACCTTTCGGTCTCTGTGTTCCGAGGCCATATCTGTATATGCTAGGCTCGTCAAGTTAAACCTGAGTATTCCGCGTGTGCAACTGTTTTGCACCCGTTGTATTTGAACGTAGAGCCTATCACACCCGATCATCACGTGGTGTCTCAGCACGAAGAACTTTCGCAACGGTGCATACTCAGGGAGAACACTTCTTGATAATTTAGTGAGAGATCATCTTATAATGCTACCGTCAATCAAAGCAAGATAAGATGCATAAAAAGGATAAACATCACATGCAATCAATATAAGTGATATGATATGGCCAACATCATCTTGTGCTTGTGATCTCCATCTTCGAAGCACCGTCATGATCACCATCGTCACCGGCGCGACACCTTGATCTTCATCGCAGCATCGTTGTCGTCTCGCTAATCTTATGCTTCTACGACTATCACTACCGTTTAGCAATAAAGTAAAGCATTACATCGCGATTGCATTGCATACAATAAAGCGACAACCATATGGCTCCTGCCAGTTGCCGATAACTCGGTTACAAAACATGATCATCTCATACAATAAAATTTAGCATCACGTCTTGACCATATCACATCACAACATGCCCTGCAAAAACAAGTTAGACGTTCTCTACTTTGTTGTTGCAAGTTTTACGTGGCTGCTACGGGCTTTAAGCAAGAACTCATCTTACCTACGCATCAAAACCACAACGATAGTTTGTCAAATAGACTCCGTTTTAACCTTCTCAAGGACCGGGCGTAGCCACACTCGGTTCAACTAAAGTTGGAGAGACAGTCTTCCGCAAGCCATCTCTGTGCAAAGCACGTCGAGGGAACCGGTCTCGCGTAAGCGTACGCGTAAGGTTGGTCCGGATCGTCTCATCCAACAATACCGCTGAACCAAAGTATGACATGCTGGTAGGCAGTATGACTTGTATCGTCCACAACTCACTTGTGTTCTACTCGTGCAAATAACATCAACCATAAAACCTAGGCTCGGATGCCACTGTTGGGGAACGTAGTAAATTCAAAAATTTTCCTACGCACACGCAAGATCATGGTGATGCATAGCAACGAGAGGGGAGAGTGTTTGTCTACGTACCCTCGTAGACCGAAGCGGAAGCGTTGATACAACGTAGAGGAAGTAGTCGTACGTAGAGGAAGTAGTCGTACGTTCTCCTCGCGATCCAACCGATCTAAGCACCGAACGTACGGCACCTCCGAGTTCTGCACACGTTCAGCTCGATGACGATCCCCGGGCTCCGATCCAGCAAAGCGTCGGGGAAGAGTTCCGTCAGCACGACGGCGTGGTGACGATCTTGATGTGTTTACCGGCGCAGGGCTTCGCCTAAGCACTGCAACAATATGATCGAGGTGGAATTTGGTGGAAGGGGGCACCGCACACGGCTAAGGAACGATCCGTAGATCAACTTGTGTGTCTTTGGGGTGCCCCCTGCCCCTGTATATAAAGGATGGAGGAGGAGGAGGCCGGCCAAGGCAAAAGGTGCGGCCAGCATATGGAGTCCTACTAGGACTCCAAGTCCTAGTAGGAGTCCACCAAAAGGGGAGGAAGGGAGAAGGAATAGGAGGAGAAGGAGAGGTGGCCGGCCCCCTTTTCCCTAGTCCAATTCGGACCAAAGGGGAGGGGGGGCGCAGCAGCCTTTTTCCTCTTCCCACTAAAGCCCATCAAGGCCCATTACTTCTCCCGTAATCCCGTAACTCCCCGGTACTCCCGAAATTACCCGAATCACTCAGAACCCTTCCGATGTCCGAATATAGTCGTCCAATATATCGATCTTTACGTCTCGACCATTTCGAGACTCCTCGTCATGTCCCCGATCTCATCCGGGACTCCGAACTCCTTCGGTACATCAAAACTCATAAACTCATAATATAACTGTCATCGAAACCTTAAGCGTGCGGACCCTACGGGTTCGAGAACAATGTAGACATGACCGAGACACGTCTCCAGTCAATAACCAATAGCGGGACCTGGATGCCCATATTGGCTCCTACATATTCTACGAAGATCTTTATCGGTCAGACCGCATAACAACATACGTTTGTTCCCTTTGTCATCGGTATGTTACTTGCCCGAGATTCGATCGTCGGTATCCAATACCTAGTTCAATCTCGTTACCGGCAAGTCTCTTTACTCGTTCCGTAATACATCATCTCACAACTAACACATTAGTTGCAATGCTTGCAAGGCTTATGTGATGTGCATTACCGAGAGGGCCCAGAGATACCTCTCCGACAATCGGAGTGACAAATCCTAATCTCGAAATAAGCCAACCCAACATGTACCTTCGGAGACACCTGTAGAGCACCTTTATAATCACCCAGTTACGTTGTGACGTTTGGTAGCACACAAAGTGTTCCTATGGTAAACGGGAGTTGCATATTCTCATAGTTAAAGGAACATGTATAAGTCATGGATAAAAGCAATAGCAACATACTAAACGATCGGGTGCTATGCTAATGGAATGGGTCATGTCAATCAGATCATTCAACTAATGATGTGATCTCGTTAATCAAATAACAACTCTTTTGTTCATGGCTAGGAAACATAACCATCTTTGATCAATGAGCTAGTCAAGTAGAGGCATACTAGTGACACTCTGTTTGTCTATGTATTCACACATGTATTATGTTTCCAGTTAATACAATTCTAGCATGAATAATAAACATTTATCATGATATAAGGAAATAAATAATAACTTTATTATTGCCTCTAGGGCATATTTCCTTCAGTCTCCCACTTGCACTAGAGTCAATAATCTAGTTCACATCGCCATGTGATTTATCAGCAATAGTTCACATCGATATGTGACCAACACCCAAAGGGTTTACTAGATTCAATAATCTAGTTTACATCGCTATGTAATTAACACCCAAAGAGTACTAAGGTGTGATCATGTTTTGTTTGTGAGAGAATCTTAGTCAACGGGTCTGCTACATTCAGATCCGTTATGTATTTTGCAATTTTCTATGTCTACAATGCTCTGCACGGAGCTACTTTAGCTAATTGCTCCCACTTTCAATATGTATCTAGATTGAGACTTAGAGTCATCTAGATTAGTGTCAAAACTTGCATCGACGTAACCTTTTACGACGAACCTTTTTGTCACATCCATAATCGAGAAACATATCCTTATTCCACTAAGGATAATTTTGATCGCTTGTCCAGTGATCTACTCCTAGATCACTATTGTACTCCCTTGCCAAACTCAGTGGTAGGGTATGCAATAGATCTGGTACACAGCATGGCATACTTTATAGAACCTATGGCTGTGGCATAGGGAATGACTTTCATTCTCTTTCTATCTTCTGCCGTGGTCGGGTTTTTGAGTCTTACTCAATTTCACACCTTGTAATACAGGCAAGAACTCTTTCTTTGACTGTTCCATTTTGAACTACTTCAAAATCTTTTCAAGGTATGTACTTATTGAAAAACTTATCAAGCGTCTTGATCTATCTCTATAGATCTTGATGCTCAATATGTAAGCAGCTTCACCGAGGTCCTTCTTCAAAAAACTCCTTTCAAATACTCCTTTATGCTTCACAGAATAATTCTACATTATTTCCGATCAATAATATGTCATTTACATATACTTATCAGAAATGCTGTAGTGCTCCCACTCACTTTCTTGTAAATACAGGCTTCACCGCAAGTCTGTATAAAACTATATGCTTTGATCAACTTATCAAAGCGTATATTCCAACTCCGAGATGCTTGCACCAGTCCATAGATGGATCGCTGGAGCTTGCATATTTTGTTAACACCTTCAGGATCGACAAAACCTTCTAGTTGCATCGTATACAACTCTTATTTAATAAATCCATTAAGGAATGTAGTTTTGTTTATCCATTTGCCGGATTTCATAAAATGCGGCAATTGCTAACATGATTCGGACAGACTTAAGCATAGATACGAGTGAGAAACTCTCATCGTAGTCAACACCTTGAACTTGTCGAAAACCTTTTGCGACAATTCTAGCTTTGTAGATAGTAACACTACTATCAGTGTCCGTCTTCCTCTTCAAGATCCATTTATTTTCTTTGGCTTGCCGATCATTGGGCAAATCCATCAAAGTCCATACTTTGTTCTCATACATGGATCATATCTCAGATTTCATGGCCTCTAACCATTTTGCGGAATCTGGGCTCATCATCGCTTCCTCATAGTTCGCAAGTTCGTCATGGTCTAGTAACATGACTTCCAGAACAGGATTACCGTACCACTCTGGTGCGGATCTCACTCTGGTTTACTTACGAGATTCGGTAGTAACTTGATCTTGAAGTTACATGATCATCATCATTAGCTTCCTCACTAATTGGTGTAGTAGTCACAGGAACAGTTTTCTGTGATGAACTACTTTCCAATAAGGGAGAAGGTACAATTACCTTATCAAGTTCTACTTTCCTCCCACTCACTTCTTTCGAAAGAAACTCTTTCTCTAGAAAGTTTCCGAACTTAGCAACAAAAGTCTTGCCTTCGGATCTGTGATAGAAGGTGTATCCAACAGTTTCCTTTGGATATCCTATGAAGACACATTTCTCCGATTTGGGTTCGAGCTTATCAGGTTGAAGCTTTTTCACATAAGCATCGCAGCCCCAAACTTTAAGAAACGACAGCTTAGGTTTATTGCTAAACCATAGTTCATACGGTGTCGTCTCAACGGATTTAGATGGTGCCCTATTTAATGTGAATGCACCTGTCTCTAATGCATAATCCCAAAAACGATAGTGGTAGATCGGTAAGATACATCATAAATTGTACTATATCTAATAAAGTACGGTTATGACGTTCGGACACACCATTATGCTGTGGTGTTCCAGGTGGCATGAATTTGTGAAACTATTCCACATGGTTTTTAACTGAAGGCCAAAACTCGTAACTCAAATATTTTACCTCTGCGATCATATCGTAGAAACTTTTTCTTGTTACGATGATTATCCACTTCACTCTGAAATTCTTTGAACTTTTCAAACGTTTCAGACTTATGTTTCATTAAGAAGATATACCCATATCTGCTTAAATCATCTGTGAAGTTCTGAAAATAATGATACTTGACGCGAGCCTTAATATTCATCGGACCACATACATCAGTATGTATGATTTCCAACAAATCTGTTGCTTGCTCCATTGTTCCGGAGAACGGCGTTTTAGTCATCTTGCCCAAGAGGCATGGTTCGCAAGCATCAAGTGATTCATAATCAAGTGATTCCAAAATCCCATCAGCATGGAGTTTCTTCATGCGCTTTACACCAATATGACCTAAACGGCAGTGCCACAAATAGGTTGCACTATCATTATTAACTTCGCATCTTTTTGGTTTCAATATTATGAATATGTGTATCACTACGATCGAGATCCAATGAACTATTTTCATTGGTGTGCATGACCATAGAAGGTTTTATTCATGTAAACAGAACAACAATTGTTCTTTAACTTTAAATGAATAGTTGTATTGCAATTAACATGATCAAATCATATTCATGCTCAACGCAAACACCAAATAACACTTATTTAGTTTCAACACTAATCCCGAAAGTATAGGTAGTGTGTGATGATGATCATATCAATCTTGGAACCACTTCCAACACACATCGTCACCTTGCCCTTTAACTAGTCTTTGTTCATTCTGCAACTCCCGTTTCGAGTTACTAAATTTTAGCAACTGAACTAGTACCAAATACTGAGGGGTTGCTATGATCACTAGTAAAGTACACATCAATAACATGTATATCAAATATACTTATGTTCACTTTGCCATCCTTCTTATCCGCCAATCACTTGGGGTAGTTCCGCTTCCAGTGACCAGTCCCTTTGCAGTAGAAGCACTTAGTCTCAGGCTTAGGACTAGACTTGGGCTTTTTCACTTGAGCAGCAACTTGCTTGCCGTTCTTCTTGAAGTTCCCCTTCTTTCCTTTTTGCCCTTTTCTTGAAACTAGTGATCTTGTCAACCATCAATACTTGATGTTTTTCTTTGATTTCTACCTTCGCCGATTTTTAGCATCGCGAAGAGCTTGGGAATATTTTCCGTTATCCCTTGCATATTATAGTTCATCATGAAGTTCTACTAACTTGGTGATGGTGACTAGAGAATTCTGTCAATCACTATCTTATCTGGAAGATTAACTCCCACTTGATTCAAGCGATTGTAGTACCCAGACAATCTGAGCACATGCTCACTAGTTGAGCGATTCTCCTCCATCTTTTAGCTATAGAACTTGTTGGAGACTTCATATCTCTCAACTCGGGTATTTGCTTGAAATATTAACTTCAACTCCTGGAACATCTTGTATGGTCCATGACGTTCAAAACATCTTTGAAGTCCCGATTCTTAAGCCGTTAAGCATGGTGCACTAAACTATTAAGTAGTCATCATATTGAGCTAGCAAAACGTTCATAACGTCTGCATCTGCTCCTGCAAAAGGTCCGTCACCTAGCGGTGCATCAAGGACAAAATTCTTCTGTGCAGCAATGAGGATAAACCTCAGATTACGGATCCAATCCGCATCATTGCTACTAACATTTTTCAACACAATTTTCTCTAGGAACATATCAAAATAAACACTGGGAAGCAACAATGCGAGCTATTGATCTACAACATAGATATGCTAATACTACCAGGACTAAGTTCATGATAAATTAAAGTTCAATTAATCATATTACTTAAGAACTCCCACTTAGATAGACATCCCTCTAATCCTCTAAGTGATCACGTGATCCAAATCAACTAAACCATGTCCGATCATCACGTGAGATGGAGTAGTTTCAATGGTGAACATCATTTATGTTGATCATATCTACTATATGATTCACGCTCGACCTTTCGGTCTCTGTGTTCCGAGGCCATATCTGTATATGCTAGGCTCGTCAAGTTAAACCTGAGTATTCCGCGTGTGCAACTGTTTTGCACCCGTTGTATTTGAACGTAGAGCCTATCACACCCGATCATCACGTGGTGTCTCAGCACGAAGAACTTTCGCAACGGTGCATACTCAGGGAGAACACTTCTTGATAATTTAGTGAGAGATCATCTTATAATGCTACCGTCAATCAAAGCAAGATAAGATGCATAAAAAGGATAAACATCACATGCAATCAATATAAGTGATATGATATGGCCAACATCATCTTGTGCTTGTGATCTCCATCTTCGAAGCACCGTCATGATCACCATCGTCACCGGCGCGACACCTTGATCTTCATCGCAGCATCGTTGTCGTCTCGCTAATCTTATGCTTCTACGACTATCACTACCGTTTAGCAATAAAGTAAAGCATTACATCGCGATTGCATTGCATACAATAAAGCGACAACCATATGGCTCCTGCCAGTTGCCGATAACTCGGTTACAAAACATGATCATCTCATACAATAAAATTTAGCATCACGTCTTGACCATATCACATCACAACATGCCCTGCAAAAACAAGTTAGACGTTCTCTACTTTGTTGTTGCAAGTTTTACGTGGCTGCTACGGGCTTTAAGCAAGAACTCATCTTACCTACGCATCAAAACCACAACGATAGTTTGTCAAATAGACTCCGTTTTAACCTTCTCAAGGACCGGGCGTAGCCACACTCGGTTCAACTAAAGTTGGAGAGACAGTCTTCCGCAAGCCATCTCTGTGCAAAGCACGTCGAGGGAACCGGTCTCGCGTAAGCGTACGCGTAAGGTTGGTCCGGATCGTCTCATCCAACAATACCGCTGAACCAAAGTATGACATGCTGGTAGGCAGTATGACTTGTATCGTCCACAACTCACTTGTGTTCTACTCGTGCAAATAACATCAACCATAAAACCTAGGCTCGGATGCCACTGTTGGGGAACGTAGTAAATTCAAAAATTTTCCTACGCACACGCAAGATCATGGTGATGCATAGCAACGAGAGGGGAGAGTGTTTGTCTACGTACCCTCGTAGACCGAAGCGGAAGCGTTGATACAACGTAGAGGAAGTAGTCGTACGTAGAGGAAGTAGTCGTACGTTCTCCTCGCGATCCAACCGATCTAAGCACCGAACGTACGGCACCTCCGAGTTCTGCACACGTTCAGCTCGATGACGATCCCCGGGCTCCGATCCAGCAAAGCGTCGGGGAAGAGTTCCGTCAGCACGACGGCGTGGTGACGATCTTGATGTGTTTACCGGCGCAGGGCTTCGCCTAAGCACTGCAACAATATGATCGAGGTGGAATTTGGTGGAAGGGGGCACCGCACACGGCTAAGGAACGATCCGTAGATCAACTTGTGTGTCTTTGGGGTGCCCCCTGCCCCTGTATATAAAGGATGGAGGAGGAGGAGGCCGGCCAAGGCAAAAGGTGCGGCCAGCATATGGAGTCCTACTAGGACTCCAAGTCCTAGTAGGAGTCCACCAAAAGGGGAGGAAGGGAGAAGGAATAGGAGGAGAAGGAGAGGTGGCCGGCCCCCTTTTCCCTAGTCCAATTCGGACCAAAGGGGAGGGGGGGCGCAGCAGCCTTTTTCCTCTTCCCACTAAAGCCCATCAAGGCCCATTACTTCTCCCGTAATCCCGTAACTCCCCGGTACTCCCGAAATTACCCGAATCACTCAGAACCCTTCCGATGTCCGAATATAGTCGTCCAATATATCGATCTTTACGTCTCGACCATTTCGAGACTCCTCGTCATGTCCCCGATCTCATCCGGGACTCCGAACTCCTTCGGTACATCAAAACTCATAAACTCATAATATAACTGTCATCGAAACCTTAAGCGTGCGGACCCTACGGGTTCGAGAACAATGTAGACATGACCGAGACACGTCTCCAGTCAATAACCAATAGCGGGACCTGGATGCCCATATTGGCTCCTACATATTCTACGAAGATCTTTATCGGTCAGACCGCATAACAACATACGTTTGTTCCCTTTGTCATCGGTATGTTACTTGCCCGAGATTCGATCGTCGGTATCCAATACCTAGTTCAATCTCGTTACCGGCAAGTCTCTTTACTCGTTCCGTAATACATCATCTCACAACTAACACATTAGTTGCAATGCTTGCAAGGCTTATGTGATGTGCATTACCGAGAGGGCCCAGAGATACCTCTCCGACAATCGGAGTGACAAATCCTAATCTCGAAATAAGCCAACCCAACATGTACCTTCGGAGACACCTGTAGAGCACCTTTATAATCACCCAGTTACGTTGTGACGTTTGGTAGCACACAAAGTGTTCCTATGGTAAACGGGAGTTGCATATTCTCATAGTTAAAGGAACATGTATAAGTCATGGATAAAAGCAATAGCAACATACTAAACGATCGGGTGCTATGCTAATGGAATGGGTCATGTCAATCAGATCATTCAACTAATGATGTGATCTCGTTAATCAAATAACAACTCTTTTGTTCATGGCTAGGAAACATAACCATCTTTGATCAATGAGCTAGTCAAGTAGAGGCATACTAGTGACACTCTGTTTGTCTATGTATTCACACATGTATTATGTTTCCAGTTAATACAATTCTAGCATGAATAATAAACATTTATCATGATATAAGGAAATAAATAATAACTTTATTATTGCCTCTAGGGCATATTTCCTTCAGTCTCCCACTTGCACTAGAGTCAATAATCTAGTTCACATCGCACAGAGTAAAGTCCTGCGCCGGGTTGAACTCCCACAGAGTAAAGTCCCGTTGTTGACATGGGAGGATCCGGCGGACGAGCATAGCCTGGACCACATTGACAAACTTGATCGGCTTGTTCACCAGGGACTGGATGCATGTTTGCAGTCCGGTCACCTCTTTTTCGTCACCCCACGACAGGCCCGTCCCTTTCCAGGACATAAGCCGCGTGGGGGGTTCGGATCAGAACTCAGGGGCTGCGACCCATTTTGGATCACGTGGCTCGGTGATGTAAAACCACCCGGATTGCCACCCCTTTAGGGTCTCCACGAAGGAGCCCTCGAGTCACAGGACATTGGCTATCTTGCCTGCCATGGCGCCTCCGCACTCTGCCTGGCTGCCGCGCACCACCTTGGGCTTGAAGTTGAAGGTCTTGAGCCAGAGGCCGAAATGGGGGCGGACGTGGAGGAAAGCCTCGCACACGACGATAAACGCCGAGATGTTGAGGACGAAGTTCGGGGCCAGATCATGGAAATCTAGGCCGTAGTAGAACATGAGCCCCCAGACAAATGGGTGGAGTGGAAAACCCAGTCCGCGGAGGAAGTGGGGAAGGAAAACTACCCTCTCATGGGGCCTTGGGGTGGGGAGAAGCTGCCCCTCCTCGGTAAGCTGGTGCGCAATGTCCTTGGACAAGTGTCCGGCCTTCCTTAAGCTTCTTGACATGGCCCTCCGTGACGGAGGAGACCATTCACTTGCCTCCCGCTCCGGACATTGCTGGAGAAGGTTGAGGTGGGAAGTGCGGGCTTGGGCGCTGGAGCTCGGGTGCGCAGAAGATGGATAGGCAAAGGAGGAAGAAGGCGTAGGTAAAAAGGTGGATCCTTATCCCCTTATATGGGCGGATGCGGCTATGCGTCCCCACCAGCCTTGTAAAACTCGCTTGCCTCCCAAGCGCCGTGATAAATGGCACGGTTGGGTTACCCACGTCCGTATTGATGAGAATCCCGTAAATGGGGGACATGATCTCTGCTTTGACAAGACGTGCCAAGGAAACCGCCTCGCAAAACACGCTGAGGTGGAAGTAAAAACGATTCGAGAAAAGGACTTGGACGTAGTGTGATGTCACGCTGCGAAATACGTCAGCAGATTAGATTTGTGTTAATATTATTCTCTCTATGGCAATATGTGGAAACTTATTTTGCAGAGCCGGACACTACTCTTGGTGTTTACAAATCTTTTTATGAAGAACTTGGAGGAGGAACCCGCCTTGCAATGCCGAAGACAATTTGCGCGCCGGACTCGTCGTCATTGAAGCCTGGTTCAGGGGCTACTGAGGGAGTCTTGGATTAGGGGGTGTCCGAGTAGCCGGACTATACCTTCAGCCGGACTCCAGGACTATGAAGATACAAGATTGAAGACTTCGTCCCGTGTCCGGATAGGACTTTCCTTGGCGTGGAAGGCAAGCTTGGCGATGCGGATATTCAAGATCTCCTACCATTGTAACCGACTTTGTGTAACCCTAACCCTATCCGGTGTCTATATAAATCGGAGGGTTCTAGTCCGTAGGACAACTTCATCATACAACAATCATACCATAGGCTAGCTTCTAGGGTTTAGCCTCCTTGATCTCGTGGTAGATCTACTCTTGTACTACCTATACCATCAATATTAATCAAGCAGGAGTAGGGTTTTACCTCCATCGAGAGGGCCCGAACCTGGGTAAACTTCGTGTCCCTTGTCTCCTGTTACCATCCGGCCTAGACGCACAGTTCGGGACCCCCTACCCGAGATCCGCCGGTTTTGACACCGACACTGGGCTTGAGGTTTTCATCAGATTCATTCTCACTAGATTCAGAGGAGGTATATTTGAGTACCTTGGAACCCTTTGCCATGAAGCAATAGGTGGGAGCGTAGTCATCATTGCCTTCATCAGCCTTGTTGGTGAAGCCATTTTCTTCAGAGTTGAAGATAGACATGCTGACGAATGCAGTAGCGAGAGCCAGACTCGCCACACCAGACTCGGACTCCTCAGATGCCTCCTCTTTCTCATGTTCCTTAGATTCAGCCTCAGAGTCCATTTCCTTGCCAATGAATGCCCGAGCCTTCTTGGAGCTGCTCTTCTTGTGAGACGAAGACTTCGAGCATTTTGATGATGAAGATTTTGAAGATTTCTTCTTTTTCTTCGCATCATCAGAACTATAATCCTTGTATTTCTTCTTCTTTGATTCCTTTTCCCACTAAGGACAATCTTGAATGTAGTGTCCAGGTTTCTTGCATTTGTGACAAAGCCTCTTCTTGTAGTCACTGGATGAGGAATCATTGCTCCTTGAGGGTCTTCCAAAGCGACCTCGTCTTGAGAACTTCTAGAATTTCTTCACGAGCCGTGCTAGCTCATGACTCAGTTCTTCAGGGTCACCAAGGCTGCTACCAGAATCTTCATCTTCAGACTCAGAAACTGCCTTGGCCTTCAGTGCACGTGATCTGCCATAGCTCGAACCGTAGAGATCTCTCTTCTCAGCAAGCTGAAACTCATGAGTATTTAGCCTCTCGAGGATATCAGTGAGATCAAGTGACTTGTAATCAGGACGTTCTTGTATCATCAATGCCAGAGTATCAAATGAGGAATCAAGCGATCTCAGCAATTTCTTCACCACCTCATGGTCGGTGATGTTAGTGGCACCAAGTGCTTGAAGCTCATTTGAGATGTCAGTGAGGCGATCGAAGGTTTGTTGAACATTTTCATTGTCGAGTCTTTTGAAGTGGTTGAAGAGATTGCGAAGAACATCAACTCGAGAGTCACGCTGTGTTGAGACTCCTTCATTGACTTTGGATAGCCTATCCCAGATAAGCTTAGCAGTTTCCAAAGCACTCACTTTTCCATACTGCCCTTTGCTCAGATGGCCACATATGATATTCTTCGCTTGAGAATCTAGTTGCTTGAATCTATTCACATCAGCAGCATTCAGAGAAGGTGTGACTGAGGGAACACCATTTTCCACAACATACCAGAGATCGTTATCAATTGCCTCAAGATGCATTCGCATCTTATTCTTCCAGTAGGGGTAGTCCGTCCCATCGAAGGTAGGACACCCAGCAGAGACCTTGATCATACCTGCGGTCGACATAACAAA
This sequence comes from Aegilops umbellulata, assembly GCA_032464435.1. Classification (NCBI taxonomy): domain Eukaryota; kingdom Viridiplantae; phylum Streptophyta; class Magnoliopsida; order Poales; family Poaceae; genus Aegilops; species Aegilops umbellulata. The sequence continues at coordinate 252,010,974 of CP136056.1, forward strand.
AACTCCAGGTGTTTAAACCAAAATCGCACAGAACAAGGGAGTACCTTGCTCTGATACCAATTGAAAGTGCGTTATATCGACTAGAGGGGGGGGGGGTGAATAGGCGATTTTTATGAATTCTTCACTGAGGAATTTGCCGGTGAGGAAATTCCTTAGTGAAGAACTACTAGCAGCGGAATAAGTACTCAAAAATAAACATAACAAAACACAAGCATGGTCATCATGATGAAATGAAGACAAGCACAAAGTACACAAAGCGTAAACACAGGATAACACAGGATGAAGACAAACAGACTGAGAAAGTGAACTGAGGAAATCGAGAAAGTCTTCAGTCAAAGTCTTCAAACACAGATATGAACAAGTGCAAACACAGTTATGAGGAAATGAAAGAGTTGAGGAAATAGAACCAGTTGGCTTGGTGAAGACAATGATTTGGTAGACCAGTTCCAACTGTTGTCTCAGTTGTACATCTGGTTGGAGCGGCTAGGTATTTAAACCTGAGGACACACATTCCTCACCGTATTCTCCTTGAGATAAGGTCACACAGACCTCGTCCAATCACTCGTGGTAAGTCTTCAGGTGACTTCCGAACCTTCACAAACTCGGTCACTCTACAATCCACAATTCCTCTTGGATGCTCTAGACCATGACGCCTAACCGTCTGGAAGAAGCATAGTCTTCAAAGGTAACAAGCATTGGATCCATGCAGGATCAATCTCTTCAATGATGCTCGATCACTTTGGGTTTGTAGGTGTTTGGGTTTGGGTTTTTCCTCACTCGATGATTTTCGCTCAAAGTCCTCGGAGGATGGGATGCTCTCAAATGACAAGTGTCAGTTTCTCTCAGAGCAGCCAACCAGCTAGTGGTTGTAGGGGGCGGTTATTTATAGCCTAGGGAGTAACCCGACATGATAAGACATAAATGCCCTTCAATGATATGACCATTAGGTGGGTACATATTTTGGGACAGCTGGCGAATAGCACAGCAACGGTCGGAAATTTGAGTATCAAATTCCTCAGGGCTATCATGTTCCTCACTGTGTAGGCAATCCGCACTGGCGAATTCCTAACTCCTCAGTCAGAACAAATTCCTCAGAGACCAGAAGAACTTCGTCTCTGTCATTGAAGAATATGACTGAATTGTATGAGATTTCCAATGGCTTCACTCGAAGGGATTGGTAGGTGTAGGATTTTGAGTTGAGCATCACATGGAAATTTTTCCTTAGTATTTCCTCGAGCCCCTTTAATAGTACGGTGTTTCCTATGACTCAAGAAAGAGAAAATGAAACTACGAAAACAAAAGTCTTCACGCTTCATGTTCCTCGAATGAATACCAAGTCTTCAAGGTCACACCAATTTCTTCACTTTCAAAGTCTTTAGAAAGTCTTCAGAAATCCAAAGTCTTCAGTCGAAGAACTTCATTTTTAGGGGTCGACTTTCTCTGTAATATCAAACTCCTCATCGACTTATAGACCTGTGTACACTCATAAACACATTAGTCCCTTAACCTATAAGTCTTCAATACACCAAAATCACTAAGGGGCACTAGATGCACTTACAACGACTACATCAACCGCGTTGATAAACGCTTCCGCTTTCGGTCTACGAGGGTATGTGGACACACTCTCCCCGCTCATTGCTATGCTTCTCCTAGATAGATCTTGCGTGATCGTAGGCATCCGAGCCAGGTTTACGCGTAGATGTTATATGCACGAGTAGAACACAATGAGTTGTGGGCGATAATAGTCATACTGCTTACCAGCAACGTCTTACTTTGATTCGGCGGTATTGTTGGATGAAGCGGCCCGGACCGACATTACATGACCACATTCATGAGACTGGTTCTACCGACGTGCTTCGCACACAGGTGGCTAGCGGGTGTCTGTTTCTCCAGCTTTAGTTGAATTGAGTTTGACTACACCCGGTCCTTGTTGAAGGTTAAAATAGCACACTTGATGAAAAATCGTTGTGGTTTTGATGCGTAGGTAAGAACGGTTCTAGCTAGAAGCCCGTAGCAGCCACGTAAAACTTGCAACAACAAAGTATAGGACGTCTAACTTGTTTTTGCAGGGCTTGCTGTGATGTGATATGGTCAAGACGTGATGATATATAAATTGTTGTATGAGATGATCATATTTTGTAACAGTTATCAGCAACTGGCAGGAGCCATATGGTTGTTGCTTTATTGTATGAAATGCAATCGCCATGTAATTGCTTTACTTCATCACTAACCGGTAGCGATAGTCGTAGAAGCAACAGTTGGCAAGACGACAATGATGCTTCGATGGAGATCAAGGTGTCAAAGCCGGTGACGATGGTGATCATGACGGTGCTTTGGAGATGGAGATCAAAGGCACAAGATGATGATGGCCATATCATATCACTTATTTGATTGCACGTGATGTTTATCCTTTATGCATCTTATTTTGCTTAGTAAGGCGGTAGCATTATAAGATGATCTCTCACTAAATTTCAAGGTATAAGTGTTCTCCCTAAGTATGCACCGTTGCTACAATTCTTCGTGTCGAGACACCATGTGATGATCGGGCGTGATAAACTCTACGTTCACATACAACGGGTGCAAGCCAGTTTTGCACACGCAGAATACTCGGGTTAAACTTGATGAGCCTAGCATATGCAGATATGGACTCGGAACACTAAGACCGAAAGGTCGAACGTGAATCATATAGTAGATATGATCAACATAGTGATGTTCACCATTGAAAGCTACTCCATCTCACGTGGTGATCGGACATGGTTTAGTTGATATGGATCACGTGATCATTTAGATGACTAGAGGGATGTCTTTCTAAGTGGGAGTTCTTAAGTAATATGATTAACTTAACTTAACTTTATCATGAACTTAGTCCTGATAGTATTTGCATATCTATGTTGTAGATCAATTGCTCGCGTAAAGCTCCCCGTTTATTTTTGATATGTTCCTAGAGAAAAATTAGTTGAAAGATGTTAGTAGCAATGATGCATACTAGGTCTGTGATATGAGGATTATCCTCATTGCTGCACATAATAATTATGTCCTTGATGCATCGCTAGGTGATAGACCTATTGCAAGAGTAGATGCAGACATTATGAATGTTTGACAAAGCTCGGTATGATGACTACTTGATAGTTTAGTGCACCATGCTTTACGGCTTGAAACCGGGACTTCAAAAACACTTTGAACGCCACAGAGCATATAAGATGTTCCAAGAGCTGAAATTGGTATTTCAGACTCATGCCCGAGAGGTATGAGACCTCTTACAAGTATTTTGCCTACAAGATGGAGGAGAATAGCTCAACTAGTGAGCATGTGCTCAGAATTTCTGAGTACTAAAATCGCTTGAATCAAGTGGGAGTTAATCTTCTAGATAAGATAGTGATTCATAGAGTTCTCTAGTCACTACCACCAAGTTACTAGAACTTCGTGATGAACTGTAATATGCAAGGGATGACGAAAACGATTCCCCGAGCTCTTCACGATGCTGAAATCGGCGAAGGTAGAAATCAAGAAAAGCATCAAGTGTTGATGGTTGACAAGACCACTAGTTTCAATTAAAAGGGCAAGGGAAAAAAGGGAACTTCAAGAAGAATGACAAGCAAGTTCCCACTCCCATGAAGAAGCCCAAAGCTAGACCCAAGCCTGAATCTGAGTGCTTCTACTGCAAAGGAAGTGGTCACTGGAAGCGGAACTACCCCAAATACTTGGCGGATAAGAAGGATGGCAAAGTGAACAAAAGTATATATGATATACATGTTATTGATGTGTACTTTACTAGTATTCATAGTAGCCCTTGGGCATTTGATACTGGTTCAGTTGCTATGATTAGTAACTTGAAACATGGGTTACAAAATAAACAGAGACTAGTTGAGGGCAATGTGATGATGTGTGTTGGAAGTGATTCCAAGGTTGATAAGATCACCTTTGCACACTCCCTTGACCTTCGGGATTAGTGTTGAACCTAAAATAAATGTTATTTGGTGTTTGCGTTGAGAATAATATGATTGGATCATGTTTATTGCAATACGGTAATTCATTTAAGTCAAAGAATAATTGTTATTCTATTTACATGAATAAAACCTTCTGTGGTCATACACCCAAGGTGAATGGTTTATTGAATCTCGATTGTAGTGATACACATATTCATAATATTGAAGCCAAAAGATGCAAGGTTAATAATGATAGTGCTACCTATTTGTGGCACTGCCGTTTAGGTCATATTGGTGTAAAGCGCATAAAGAAACACCATGCTGGTGGGCTTTTGGAATCACTTGATGCTTGCGAACCATTCCTCATGGGCAAGATGACTAAGACTCCGTTCTCTGGAACAATGGAGCGAGCCATTGACTTATTGGAGATAATACATACCGATGTATGCGGTCCGATGAGTGTTGAGGCTCACGGTAGGTATCGTTATTTTTTAACCTTCACAGATGATTTGAGCAGATATGGGTATATCTACTAAATGAAACACAAGTCTGAAACATTTGAAAAGTTCAAAGAATTTCAGAGTGAATGTTGGTGTACAAAAGTAGGGGCTCTCCTTTTAACCCCTCTACTTGTGCACGGGCAGTCAGAGCCGAGCCCGCGGCCACACTTAGCAGGGCAAAGGGAGGAACCAGAAGCACAAGACAGGCAAAGCAACGCCAAGACCAGAGGCACAAAGAGTAAGAGGGCGAAGTGGACTCCCCCGGCAAGACCCTTGCAGGGGCGTCCTCCGCAACCCCGGCAAGAGCCTTGCCAGGGCAACTTGCCCAACTCCAGCAGAGCGCGCCACCCTTGAGCCCAAGGGTTCCAACACCATCAACCACATTGGAACCAAGGCTTGGGAGGCACCTCCTTGGTGGCATGCAGATCTTTGTGAAGATCATAAAGACACGAGATCAGATAAGGACCAGAAGACAACGATCTTCGCGAGATCCTCGCTGAGGAAATCCATGAGACCTCTGGCAGGATCCTTGCCGGGGATGACCGCGATGCCACAACAAGACCCTTGTCGAGGCCTCGGCAAGGCCCTTGCCGAGGACACCTGCGGGGCCACAGCCAGACCCACGTCTGCCAAGACTCCACCACCGTTCCCGTACAGTTGCCAGCCCAACCAGCTAGGCAGGCACCTGCATGGCAACGTGCAGCTTCCAGGCCAACTCAGCAAGCACCTGCGTGGTGGCATGTAGATCTTCGTGAAGACCCTACCACCACGCCATCTCAGTAGCCTGCCAGCCTATGTGGCGTTGCATGCCTCGTTGGCCTGGATGTGTGTTGGAGCGAGGCAGAGCAGCGATGGACGGGACGGGCCCTGTTGCCGTCCCCAATAAAGCAATAGGACACCTAAGGGGCGCATTTAATGCGCCTTGTCCCATAATTACAGGCGATAAGCTTGTACACTATATACCTTTCCACCTCCTGTGTGCCACTGTGGCAACCCGCTTCGTCTATAAAAGGAGGCCCGAGGCGTACTGGAGAGCGATTCAGATCTTTTGGACTATGCACGCCCCGCAGCAAGTTTGAGAGCTCAAGAACACTCAGATATACATCAAAGCAGGACTAGGGTATTACGCATCTCTGCGGCCTGAACCTGGGTAAACAATCCTTGTGCTGACTACCAGACCTGCTCTTTGCACAAACCCGCGCCCACCAACCGTAGAAGGGATCACAGTGATCCCATAGGTGTCGTTTCCACCGACATCTTTGGCGCGCCAGGTAGGGGTGCAGTTGTGGAAATCTGGTCATGTTGGAGCAGCGGCTTCATGGTGGTCGTCACTCCAAGGAAGAAGACAACCAAACGAGCGAAATCATCGGCGGATGCAGCGAACGCCCACGTAGCGGTAGAAAAGCTAAGTCATGCAAAACTTTGAGCAATTCCCTTTTATATATAAGGTTACCATCCTCAAAGGTCTTTCCCTGTGTACGGAAAACCTGCACGCAATGGGGCCCTGCCACTATTGGCAACGCCCTTGCTCTGTTTCGAGTCCTCTCGACAGATCGAGCGGCGGCGTCAAGAACGACTGGGTGACCTTCTGCAATTGGCAACGCTCTCATCCTGTCTCGAGTCCGCTCGACAGTTCAAGCGGCCGCGTTAAGAGCGGTAAGGTGGTTTGCCTGGCAGCAAGCACACCCGGCAGGCTATTGGGGATCCGTCCTCAAAGCGCCGCAGCCTGGGTTTACGTGCTGGCAAGCCTACCCGATTAACGTAGGGTGAACATACAAAGGATCAAACGGGAAAATAACATGCATCATTTCAAAGTACTGCAGAGTTATATTACATCAATTTTTGCCGCGGTTCTAACTAAAGATAAAAATTGTCTTGGTCATGAACCTGTAACGGCGATGAGAAACGGGGTGCCTAATCCCGGCGCTGGCCCTCTACCCTCCGAACTCCATCAACGCAGTTGATGAAGGGCTTGATACGCCCCTCGAGCGCCGCGAGGTCCGCATCCTTCGTCAAGCTCTCCAGTGTGGCGTCGAAGTCGAGGTTGGGGTTCTAGTACGCCACCTTGGTGAGGACCTTGGTCATGACACCCTGACAAAGCTTTCGGGCCTCATCGGCCAGGGAGGCCGCCCTATTGGAGCGGAACTGCTCCAGGGTCCCGAGAACACCCTCGAAGAACAGGGTCAGTTTGACATTGGGACTCACGTTCAGCTCCGGGGCGTACCTCACGTTCGGCATCCCCATGGTAGCCAACTGTGTGGTGATCCTACCGGCGATGTCGGCGAGGCGGCTGACCCAAAGGTTTTCGCCCTTCACAAAATCCTCGTGGTTGGTGGCGTCATTCCTCTGCAGCTGCTTCTCGGCCTCCAGATTTTTGGTCAGGATCCCCTACCGAGCCCTGACCTCCGAAAGCGTCCCCTCAAGACCTTCCAGCTTCAGCTTCAGGTCTTTGATGGAGCCGTTGGCCTTGGAGAGCTGCTCAGGCTTGCCGAGGACTGCGACCTGTGCCTCAATCAGAGCACCGTTGAGCATGTCCTTCTCCTTCGCCAGCTTCAGGGCCTGATCCTTTAGCCCGTCCCGCTCCACCTCCAGCTCTTTCACCTTGTCGGCCTGGACCTGGGCCTGAGCATTGAGTGCCTCCTCGTGCCTCTGCTCCAGTTCCTAGGCCCGCTGCACGACAAGTGATAACCCACAAGTATAGGGGATTGCAATAGTTTTTGTTAAGTAAGAGTGTCGAACCCAACGAGGAGCTAAAGGTAGAATAAATATTCCCTCAAGTTCTATCGACCACCGATACAACTCTACGCATGCTTGACGTTCGCTTTACCTAGAAAAAGTATGAAAGTAGAAGTACTTTGTAGGTGTTTTTGGATAGGCTTGCAAGAAAATAAAGAGCGAGAAAATAAAAGCTAGGGCTGTTGTAAGTAAAGAAGCAACAAAGTAAATATAGAAGTGTGGAAAAGTGGTGGTAGGAGTTGCGAAATTGCCCCTTAAGCAATTGACTACTTTACTAGACCGATAGCAAGTATTATGTGGGAGAGGCCACTGCTAGCATGTCATCCCTTACTTGGAATTATCCGCAACTACTAATGTTCGTTAAGGTAAAACCCAACCATAGCATTAAGATATATTGGTCCCCCTTCAATCCCGTATGCATCAATTTCTATGCTAGGTTGAAGCTTCTGTCACTCTTGCCCTCCAATACATAGTCCTATAAACATACAACTAACCCTATGGTGTGATCCACGCGCGTGCTCATATGATGGGCACCAAAGGACAGCAACATAACCACAAGCAAATTAAATCAATCATAGCAATTCATCAACCACCGATAGGACAACGAAAATCTACTCAGACATCATAGGATGGCAACACATCATTGGATAATAATATGAAGCATAAAGCACCATATTCAAGTAAAGGGTATAGCGGGTTGCGGGAGAGTGGACCACTGTAGATAGAGGGGGTAAGGTGATGGAGATGTTGGTGAAGATGGCGGATGTGTTGGTGAAGATCGCGGTGATGATGATGGCCCCCGGCGGCGTTCCGGCGCCACCGGAAGCAAGGGAAGAGAGCCCCACTCCTTCTTCTTCCTTGACCTTCTCCCTAGATGGGAGAAGGGTTTCCCCTCTGGTCCATGGTCTCCATGGCGTGGGAGGGCGAGATCCCCTCCGAGATTGGATATGTCTCTCTGTCTCTCTCGGTTTCTGCGTTCTGGTCTTGCTCTGTTTCACCATTTCGTGTATATATGGAGATCCGTAACTCCGATTGGCCTGAAACCTTCGTCGTGATTTTTTCTTCCGAAAATTAGCTTTCTTGCGGCAAAAGAAGAGCGTCAACCGCCTTACGGGTGGCTCACGAGGGTAGGGGCACACCTAGGGGGCAGGCGCGCCCCTGCCTCGTGGCCACCTCGGGCACCGTCTCGGGTGGATTTTTCTTCCGGAATTTTCCAAATATTCCAAAAATAAGCTCTGTCCGTTTTTATCCCGTTTGGACTCTGTTTGATATGGATATTCTGCGAAACCAAAAACATGCAACAGACAGGAACTGGCACTGGGCACTGGATCAATATGTTAGTCCCAAAAATAGTATAAAAAGTTGCCAAAAATTTATGAAAGTTGAATAATATTGGCATGGAACAATCAAAAATTATAGATACGACGAAGACGTATCAACATCCCCAAGCTTAATTCCTTATCGTCCTCGAGTAGGTAAATGATAAAAAACATAATTTTTGATGTGCAATGCTACCTAGCATAATCTTGATCATATGTCTAATCGTGGCATGAATATTAAGACCCGAGTGATTCAAAGCAATAGTCTATCCTTTGACATAAAAACATTAATACTTCAAGCACACCAACCAAGCAATTATGTCTTATTGAAATAACATAGCCAAAGAAAGCTCATCCCTACAAAATCATATAGTCTGGCTATGCTCCATCTTCACCACACAAAATATTCATATCATGCACAACCCCGATGACAAGCCAAGCAATTGTTTCATACTTTTGACGTTTCTCAAACCTTTTCAACTTTCACGCAATACATGAGTGTGAGCCATGGACATAGCACTATAGGTGGAATAGAATATGATGATGGGGGTTATGTGGAGAAGACAAAAAAGAGAAAGTCTCACATCGACGCGGCTAATAAACGGGCTATGGAGATGCCCATCAATTGATGTCAATGTGAGGAGTAGGGATTGCCATGCAACGGATGGACTAGAGCTATAAGTGTATGAAAGCTCAAACTGAAACTAAGTGGGTGTGCATCCAGCTTGCTTGCTCATGAAGACCTAGGGCATTTGAGGAAGCCCATCGTTGGAATATACAAGCCAAGTTCTATAATGAAAATTCCCACTAGTATATCAAAAGTGATAACTCAAGAGACTCTCTATATGAATAACATGGTGCTACTTTGAAGCACAAGTGTGGTAAAAGGATAGTAACATTGCCCCTTCTCTCTTTTTCTCTCATTTCTTTTTTCTTTTCTTTTTTTTGGGCCTTCTCTTTTTTTGGCCTTTCTCTTCTTTTATATTTTTTTTATTTTTTCGTCTGGAGTCTCATCCCGACTTGTGGGGGAACCATAGTCTCCATCATCCTTTCCTCACTGGGGCAATGCTCTAATAATGATGATCATCACACTTTTATTTACTTACAACTCAATATTACAACTCGATATCTAGAACAAAGATATGACTCTATATGAATGCCTCCGGCGGTGTACCGGGATGTGCAATGATCTAGCATAGCAATGACATCAAAAAATATGAAAACATCATGCTAGCTATCTTACGATCATGCAAAGCAATATGACAATAAATTCTCAAGTCATGTATATGGTGATGATGGAAGGTGCATGGCAATATATTTCGGAATGGCTATGGAAATGCCATGATAGGTAGGTATGGTGGCTGTTTTGAGGAAGATATAAGGAGGTTTATGTGTGATAGAGTGTATCGTATCATGGGGTTTGGATGCACCGGCGATGTTTGCACCAACTCTCGAGGTGAGAAAGGACAATGCACGGTACCGAAGAGGCTAGCAATGATGGAAGGATGAGAGTGCGTATAATCCATGGACTCAACATTAGTCATAAAGAACTCACATACTTATTGCAAAAATCTATTAGTCATCGAAACAAAGTACTACGCGCATGCTCCTAGGGGGATAGATTGGTAGGAAAAGACCATCGCTCGTCCCCGACCGCCACTCATAAGGAAGACAATCAATAAACATCTGATGCTCCGACTTCGTTACATAACGGTTCACCATACGTGCATGCTACAGGACTTGCAAACCTCAACACAAGTATTTCTCAATTTCACAATTACTCAACTAGCACTACTCTAATATCACCACCTTTATATCGCAAAACTATTGGAAGGAATCAAACATATCATATTCAATGATCTACAAGTTTTATGTAGGGTTTTATGACTAACCATGTGAATGACCAGTTCCTGTCATCTCTCTAAATAGATATAAGTGAAGCACGAGAGTTTAATTCTTTCTAAAAAAGGTATGCCCATGCTCTAACAAATATAAGTGAAGGAAAAGAGCATTCTACAAAATGGCGGTTGTCTATGTAAAGAGAAACAGACAATCCAAACTTCAAATGATATAAGTGAAGCACATGAAGCATTCTATAAAGCCATACTCAAAAGACATAAGTGAAGTGCAAAGAGCATTCTATAAATCAACCAAGGACCATCTCATACCAGCATGGTGCGTAAAAGAAAATTTAAAACTAAATGCAAAAGATGCTCCAAGATTTGAACATATCGCATGAACGAAACGAATCCGAAAACATACAGATACTTGTTGAAGAAAGAGGGGATGCCTTCCGGGGCATCCCCAAGCTTAGACGCTTGAGTCTCCTTGAATATTTACTTGGGGTGCCTCGGGCATCCCCAAGCTTGAGCTCTTGCCTCTCTTCCTTTTTCTCACATCGAAACCTTCTCGATCATTGAACACTTCATCCACACAAAACTTCAACAGAAAACTCGGTAAGATCCGTTAGTATAATAAAGTAAATCACTACTCTAAGTACTCTTGAAAACCAATTCATATTTTGTTTTTGCATTGTGTCTACTGTAATATAACTTTTTCATGGCTTAATCCACTAATATAAATTGATAGTTTCATCAAAACAAGCAAACTATGCATCAAAAACAGAATCTGTCTAAAATAGAACAGTCTGTAGCAATATGAACATTCACAATAATTATGATACTTTAAAAATTCTGCAAAAATTATGAAAAATAAAAACTTTGTATAGCAAGACAGTGCAAAAAGAATCAGAACCATTTGACGTTCCAGTAAAACATATAAAATCGCGCACTACAGACAAAGTTTCTGTCCTAAACCGTACAAGCCAACAAGCATCGTAAACATCCTAAAGGCAAACCATGGCACATTATTTTTATACTACAATGGAATTGTACAAGGGGATAATTATTTTTGTTGAATAGTTTCTATAATCAAGATTCACAAAGTTGCCGTGAGCATGAACAAAGTTCAAGGAGCTCTCCCACTTCAACAATGCTTGTCTTTCTCACTTTCACTTTCCTTTTTGAATTTTTTTTGGGTTCCTCTCTTTATTTTTGTTGTTTTTAAACTATATGAAAGCACTCAACAAAAATAAATGTCTCTCTAAAACTTCCGGGTTGTCTCCCTGGCAGCACTTTCTTTAAAGCCATTAAGCTAGGCATATAGTGCTCAAGTAGTGAATCCACCCGGATCCCAAGGTATATCAAAGCCAATTTTAATTAGCAAAGATTTGTAATTTAGTAGTGAGCACAAAGCAACATATATCATGTAATGACGAAGTCTAACTCTCTTCCTATGCATCGGCGTGTCATAGAAGAACAATTCATGCACACCTAGTAAAGGCCAATGCATAGTATAAACAATTTCTTGCAATTTTATCGTGTGGCAAACATAGAGAGGTGGAGATATAGTTCCTCTCTCATAATAATTGCAAGTATAAGCAGCAAGCACATGCATATTGTATCTATCAAAATCATCATGTGCAACGGTAAGAGGCAACCCATCAATATAATCCTTAATAAGTGCAAACTTCTCCGATATAGTATAATCGGGAGAATTCAAAAAGATAATAGGACAATCATGCGTGGGTGCAATAGCAACAATTTCATGTTTAACATAAGGAAATATAGCAAGTTCATCTCCATAAGCATAATTCATATTGGCATCTTGGCCACAAGCATAGCAAGCATCATCAAAAAGGGATATTTCAAGGGAATCAACGGGATCATAATAGTCATCATAGCAATCATCCTTCGGTAAGCACGAAGGGAAATTAAATAATGTATGAGTTGAAGAGTTACTCTCATTAGAAGGTGGGCACGGGTAGCTAATCCGCTCTTCCTCCTTTTGTTCTTCGCTCTCCTCATCATCTTTTTCATCCAATGAGCTCACAGTTTCATCAATTTCTTCTTCCATAGACTCCTGCAAAATATTAGTCTCTTCTTGGACAGCGGAGTAGACCTTGATATATGGTTTAACATAGGCATTAGAAGCATAATTATCATAGCAATATTTAAGTATGGAAAAATTTTCAGACTTGTAAAGAGTAGCATCATACTTTTCAATCAAAGAAGCAATTTCATAAGCACCCTTAAAAGCAACAAATTCTTCAATTTGTTGGACATCATAGTAATTATAAACACCCTTAGCATACGAAGATATGATTCCATTATCACTAAACTCACATTGATAGGGAAGGTGTTTCTTAGGGTTTTCAGAACAACAAGTAAAATCATATATTTCACATAAATTCCAAGCATAGCATTGCAAACGATGAATCTGATCCAGTAAACATTTACCCTTTTCAGATATACGGTGTCGCACATAACAAGCATGCTCATCTAAAGATTTGCCCTCAACTAAGCTAGTTGGGGTTTTAGCATGAGCACATAGGGATCGAAGATGATCCAAGTAAAAAAGCTTCAGCAGTGTGATAGATTTTGAGTGGTTCTTCAACCATTGGTTCAGTAGGTACAACTAATTTTTTTTGGTATTTTGCGTTTCCTACCCATAACTAAAGATATAAAACAACTAAGAATAGCAAATAAAAATTACTTAGTGATAAATCAAACAAGCACACACGAGAATATTCACCCCACGCTATTGCTCCCCGGCGACGGCGCCAGAAAAAGGTCTTGATAACCCACAAGTATAGGGGATCGCAACAGTTTTTGATAAGTAAGAGTGTCGAACCCAACGAGGAGCTAAATGTAGAATAAATATTCCCTCAAGTTCTATCGACCACCGATACAACTCTACGCACGCTTGACGTTAGCTTTACCTAGAACAAGTATGAAACTAGAAGTACTTTGTAGGTGTTTTCGGATAGGCTTGCAAGAAAATAAAGAGTGAGAAAATAAAAGCTAGGGCTGTTGTAAGTAAAGAAGCAATAAAGTAAATATAGCGAGTGTGGAAAAGTGGTGGTAGGAGTTGCGAAATTGTCCCTTAATCAATTGGCTACTTTACTAGACCGATAGCAAGTATTATGTGGGAGAGGCCACTGCTAGCATGTCATCCCTTACATGGAATTCTATGCATTTATGATTGGAACTATTAGCAAGCATCCGCAACTACTAACGTTCATTAAGGTAAAACCCAACCATAGCATTAAGATATATTGGTCCCCCTTCAATCCCGTATGCATCAATTTCTATGCTAGGTTGAAGCTTCTGTCACTCTTGCCCTCCAATACATAGTCCTATCAACATACAACTAACCCTATGGTGTGATCCACGCGCACGCTCATATGATGGGCACCAAAGGACAACAACATAACCACAAGCAAATTAAATAAATCATAGCAATTCATCAACCACCGATAGGACAACGAAAATCTACTCAGACATCATAGGATGGCAACACATCATTGGATAATAATATGAAGCATAAAACACCATGTTCAAGTAGCGGGTATAGCGGGTTGCGGGAGAGTGGACCGCTGTAGATAGAGGGGGGTAAGGTGATGGAGATGTTGGTGAAGATGGCGGAGGTGTTGGTGAAGATCGCGGTGATGATGATGGCCCCCGGCGGCGTTCCGGCGCCACCGGAAGCGAGGGGGAGAGAGCCCCCTCCTTCTTCTTCCTTGACCTTCTCCCTAGATGGGAGAAGGGTTCCCCCTCTGGTCCATGGTCTCCATGGCGTGGGAGGGGCGAGAGCCGCTCCGAGATTGGATTCGTCTCTCTGTCTCTCTCTATTTCTGCGTTCTAGTCCGGCTCTATTTCACCGTTTCGTGTATATATGGAGATCCGTAACTCCGATTGGCCCGAAACCTTCGTCGTGATTTTTTCCCGAAAACTAGCTTTCTTGCGGCAAAAGAAGAGAGTCAACCGCCTTACGGGTGGCTCACGAGGGTAGGGGTGTGCCCAGGGGGGCAGGCGCGCCCCCTACCTCGTGGCCACCTTGGGCACCGTCTCGCGTGCATTTTTCTTCCAGAATTTTCCAAATATTCCAAAAATAAGCTCCGTCCGTTTTTATCCCGTTTGGACTCCGTTTGATATGGATATTCCGTTAAACCAAAAACATGCAACAGACAGGAACTGGCACTGGGCACTGGATCAATATGTTAGTCCGGAAAATAGTATAAAAAGTTGCCAAAAATATATGAAAGCTGAATAATATTGGCATGGAACAATCAAAAATTATAGATACGACGGAGACGTATCAACAAGCTTCTCCACTTCCTCATCCTTGTCGTGGAGTGTTGCGGCGAGCTTCTCCTCATGAGCGGCAAGGTCCTCCTCCTGGGAGTTTAGCTCGGCCTGGTGTTGGTGCCGAGCGGCATCGTCTTTGGTGGCCTGCTCCTTCGCCAGCTCCTCGGCCTTCTCAATGTCGGCCTGCTTCATGACAAGCTCCAACTTGCGCTCAGCCAGCACATCCTGGGCGGCCTTCAGTTCCTTGTGGGCCTGGCGGAACCAAGCCTGTGTCTCAGCGACGCGCTCCTCGAGGTCCGCCGCTGCCCTGTCCACCACTGCCATCTTGGACTTGGCCTTGTCCATGCGGGCACGGTGAAGCTCCTGGAGCTTCTGGAAGTTGGCGCTCATGGCCTGGAGGAGCTGCTCTTCCTGGGAATCGCTGCCACCGGCACTCGGTTTGTCAATGACCTCAAGCCCGGCGGCGGCGAGCACCTTGTCATAAAACACCTCCCCCTCGGTGGGCGCCTCGGTGCTTGTCGTCCATGGGAGGTGGATGAACAGCTCGTCACTCACCTTCAGGTACTTGCCCGAGCCAGAGGCAGCAGAGGAGGAAGGTTGGTCGTCAACTGCCCCCTCCTCGGCAGCGGCCTTGCCGGCCTCCTCGGTAGCGGCCTTGCCGGTCTCCCCGACCGGCTCCTTGGCGGCATCCTCAGCAGCACCCTTGGCGGCCTCCTCGGTGGCGATCTTGTTGGCCTCGGCCTCAGCATCCCTGGCGACCTCCTCGATGACAGTGTCGATGTTCTCCTGGTCCGCCGAGGGAGCGCCTAGATGCCAAGAAGGAGGATGAGGCAGATCCGAACCAAAGTTCAAAAGAAGAAGAACGAACAGGGACAGAAGGCAAATAACTCACCCGTGCCAGGCTGGGAAGAAGTGGCCCCCTCCCCACCAACATTCGGTGCCGGGTCGGAGCCGCCGGCGCCCGAGTTCGCCTCCTCCTCCTCCGTGCGCATGGGCTCGGTGCTTGGAGCCCTTGCCTGGGATGCCCCTCGGGCGGCGTGGTTGATGGGGGCGGTGTGTTGGGGGAGGCCCTTAGTGGCTCCTCCTGCAACCATGGCAAGGTCAGCACCAAGAGATCGTACCACAACACATGTTTATGGGGAGCGAGTGATGAACGCACGCTGGGGGTTGCGCCGGGGGCTGCTCTCCACCACCAGCGGCGTACTCGAGGTGCCCGCCGGGGGCTGGCCGTCCGTCGAGGCCCTAGCTCTCTTCGCCATCCTCTGGGCCAGCGTCTCCACATCCCTGCAAAGATGAAATCAAGTCAAGAAAAGCGGCACGGTCTGAGGGGACGGAGATGACAAAAGACAAGATACTTACTCATCCTCCGCCTCCTCTGCTGCCTTCCTCTTCCTCCTCGGGCTGAGAGACACAAGGTCGAAGAAGACCTCCGTGTCGACATCCGCGGGAGGAGGGGAAGCGGGTGGAGTCCGAGGACGCTTGGACGAAGAAGATGCGGCCGCATTCCTCTTCGCCACCGCGGCCTTCACCACCTAATTTGCTGCCGTGGTCCTCGTCAGGCGCACGGACTCCCCCTGGATCTCTTGCCGCTGCTCGGTCCCGCCGGGCCGGAGCGGCTCGCGAGAGGTGGCCCGCCACAGGACACGCCTTTGTTCCCAGGCCGGAGGATCCTCAGCCTCGGCCTCCTCCTCACTCAACTCGTCGACCACATCTTCGATGAGAGGGGCCCCGGTGTTGGTGCTGCTGGCCTCCTTGGCAGACTCCGCCCATCCGACAAGCTCTTTCTCCTCCGCGGCAGCCTCGGCCTCAACCTCCATGTGGCCGGCGCTGCCAGCCTCCTTGGCGAGCTCCGCCTCCGACGCCCTGGCGGCAATGTAGTCCAGCTTCGCTTGGGTGGTGTCCTGGATGAGCAATGGCTCGACATGGACGTACTTCTCTAATAGCTTGTCGAAGAACTCCTGCTCCTCATCCGCCCCCGGCTCGGCCCAATTTGGGTCAAGGCCGTGCGCGTTGAAGTCCGGCATCATGGCGATGATGTTGGTTTGGCGAGAGTTGTTGCTCAACGGGACCACCCCCGCCGGCAACCCAAACAGGGGCCCCTTGACGACCTTGCCGGCCTTCGCGGCCTTGCCGGACCTCTCGGTCCTGCCATTGCGGTACACGTCGAGCTGAAAAAGCCTCTGGCAAAAGTGGGCGTGCCCCATCACCGTGAAGTTGTGGTTCAAGCCAGGGCGAAGCCTCATGATGTCGACCGCGTTTCAGAAAAGCCAGGCCGGCCTCCCCTTGTTATGCAGTGGGGCGATTCGGCGACGGAGGAAATCAGCCCCAATCATCTCAAGGGTGAGCCCGGCCACGGTGAGGCGATGGATCCTGGTGGTGGCGATCATGAGCTTCTCATCCTTGGCGTCGGCTTCGCCCCAATCATCTCTGCGAACCGGCGGCGCCTGGCGAACCCGGCAAAATTCCTGCGGGTCCTCCTCCACAATCCAGCACCATCGGCTCCGCCACTCCTCCAACCTCTCCTTCTAAGCACCCTCCGGATATGTCCCCTTTCCCTGGCTCCTTGGGATCCAGGCGACTGATAATCCCCAAGTCACTACAAAAAAAACACTTCCGTGATGATACGTGTTTGTCACAGTAGGTCGCTTTTTTGTCATGCATGTACATCCATGACAAATTTATGACAGAATCAAGATAGTCATACCTATGCTGTCGTAGAAATGTTCCATGACATTGTCGGCGTTCTGGGAACGGGGGTCCCCAGACTTGCCTGCCTGCGGCCTGCGGCGTGGCTCGAGTGGGGGCCCAACGTGGCCCATCTTCATCAACACAAGACCCAAGACCCTCGCGAGGGGCCAAGCCTCGCGAGGCGGACGACACGGCGCTTCCTCAAGCACGGCCTCCTTAGGCTAGCTCGCGAGGAGGCGGAGAGATCAAGGTGGGATACCTCACGAGGTGCCCATGACGCAAGCCATGACGACCAAGGGTGCCAGGCGGGCGCTAGCCCTCGCAGCGTCCCCCTTTCCTCTTTGGTGCAAAGGGGGCAAGCGCAGGCGAGGGGATCAAGCAAAGTTATCTATTTCGGTGCAACGAGACCAAGACCAGCTCCGCGACAAGGAGGAAGTCACTGTGGAGCCCAAGCCGGCGTCATCACCAGAGCCTTTGGCAGGCGAAGACCAACTTTAGTCAGGATAAGTGTACCAGATGTTCCCCTTCAAATTGGCCAATTGTTGGCGCCCTTCCCGCTCAATATTTGGGAAGAGGCCCAGGGCCTCTGCCTATAAATAGGGCCAGCCACCCCCAGAGTAGAGGCATCCAGATGGGACAGAGCTAGAACAGAATCCTGCATCTAGAGAGAGAGAGAGAGAGAGAGAGAGAGAAGGGTGATCGAACTCCCCCTAGCAGTTCATCCCCTAGCCAAGAACAGACCCTCACGAGGCCGTTCCTCCTTGTATTGTTCTTCCTCATCAGCCCCAGAGGCAATCCACCCACCACACTGGAGTACGGTATTACACCACAATGGTGGCCCGAACCAGTATAAACCCTGTGTCTTTTGTGTTGTCCTTGCAGTAGTTTAGATCCTAGCGAGACGGAGAGGTAGAGGGCACGATCTCCGCGCGCACCCCAGAGTTCGAACCTTAAGGGTCTGCCGGAACCCGTGATCCGATATTTGGCGCGCCAGGTAGGGGTGCGCCGGAATCAGTCTCCCACCGCTCCGCTCTCCTCCGACCGCCGCATCCATGTCTGACGCTCGTTGGGCCCGCGCCGAGCGCAGGGCCGCCATCGCTTCCCGCGCCGTCCAGATGGCCCCCGTCGGTGGGCGTCCTCATCATTCCCCGTCGCCCGCCGTCAACACCGCCACCGGCCCGGCGGGAAACGAGCAGCAAGTATCCTCCCAGCACCCGTCCGTACGGCGGGATGGCCGCACCGCCACCCCGTCGCCCACCCCGGCCGGTTCTTCGTCGCACGCGCTTCGCGCGTCCTTGGAGGCTCGGGCTGTGCTCCTCGCGGCGAACGAGCTCCTGCGCTACCGCCCCGTCGACGACGTCTACGAGGAGTGGCTCGACCGCGTCGCCGAGCTCATCCGCGCCGCAGGGGGCTCTCCCGCGCCTTCCGCACCACTGCGCCGCACTCCGCCCCGCGCGGGCAATGAATCCCCGGGGGCGTTCCAGCCGCCTCCCTCACAAGAAGATGCCATGGCCCCAAGGCGCGCAGCTCCAGGGCGGAACCCGCTCCGTCATGCACCGGCCCAGCAGGAATGGAGCTGCCAAGAAGTCCCGCGACCGCAAGAGGCCGCCCGGGCGCTCCCAGCCCCGGCTCGCCGAGACCCTGCTCCAGCTCCGGCATGTCAAGATCCCGCGCTGCTCCCAGCTGCAGCGCAAGGGGACCCACAAGGCCAAGCTCTCCCTCAACCAAACCCCCCCGCGGCCACCGCTGGCTACCGCGCCTACACACCCGAGCTGCGTAGCGTCGCGTGGCCCGACAAGTTCAAGCCGGACCTGCCTCCTCGCTACGACGGCACGACTGATCCCACGGAGTTCCTCCAGCTCTACGAGCTGGGAATCGAAGCTGCCAGCGGGGACGAGAAGGTCATGGCGAACTGGTTCCCCATGGCGCTGAAGGAAGGTGCTCGCACTTGGCTCCTGAACCTGGCCCCAGGCACGATCTCCTCCTGGGACCAGATGCGTACCCGCTTCATCGCCAACTTCCAAGGTACCTGCGACCGGCCTCCCGCCGTGAGCGACATGCGCCGTATCAAGCAGCAACCTGGGGAGACCCTACAGAAGTACATCCAGCGCTTCAACAGTGCGCGCCTCAAGATTCCCAGGGTGTCCGAAGAAGCCATCATTTCGGCCTTCTCCGACGGTGTGCGCGACATCAAGATGAAGGAGGAGTTGGCGATGCACGAAGACCTCTGCACCTCCCTGCAACTATTCAACCTGGCGACCAAGTGCGCCAGAGCTGAGGAGGGACGCCTCTCCCTCCTCGAGCTGCCTGCCGCAGACCCAGAAGAGAAGAAGCCCAAGGCCAAGGACGTGAAGCGCAAGGGGGCTGCCGTGCTCGCGGCAGAGCCGGAAACCAAGAGGGGCAAGGATCTGCCTGAATCCTCCAGGGGCAGCCGGTACTGTGTGTACCACGACCTCCACACCCACAACACCAATGAATGCCAAGAACTTCGCGCCGTGCGAGAAGGAAGAGTTGGCCGACGCCCTGACCGTGCTGACCGGGGCTACGACCGAGGAGGAGGAAGGAACCCGGGACGCTGGGAAGACAGTGGCCCACGTCCAGGCTGGCGTGACCAACCTTGCGAGGACCGCTGGCGTGACCAACCTCGCGAGGACCATTGGCGTGATACGCCTCGTGAGGGGGACTGGAGGGATCAGCCTCGTGAGGATCGCCCTCATGGCAACCCAGGCCTGCCGCCGTTGCCGCCTCAGCCAAGAAGGAATGAAGACCGCCACCAAGACGAGGGGGCTAGGGGCTTCCAGGAGCCTCGCGCCATCGCCTGCATCCTGGGCGGAGCTCAAGCCCCAGCCTCCCAGCGTATCTTCAAGCAGTGTGCTCGCGAAGTGAATGCAGTTCTCCCCAAGCTCGAAGCAACGTGTCCCCTCAGGTGGTCGGCCTGCACCATCACGTTCAGCTCAGCAGACTAGATCAAGTGCGCTGCCACAGCCGGAGTCCTCCCGATGCTTTGTTCCCCAGTCATCAGCAACGTTCTGGTCACCAGGACCCTCATCGACGGAGGGGCAGGGCTCAATGTTGTAACGCCCCAGATGTAACTTGCCATAATTGTAATCCAACTCTTGCCATTTTCGGCTATGTGCTATGATATTCCCTCCGTGGTTGGGTTCTCTCCGTTTTGCATTTTGGTCATGTCGTGCATTTCATATCATGTCATCATGTGCATCGCATTTGCATACGCGTTCGTCTCATAAACCCGAGCATCTTTCCCGTTGTCCGTTTTGCAATCCGGCGCTCCTATGTCTCCCGGCGTTCCCTTTTGCATTTCTTCGTGAGCGGGTATTAAACATTCTCGGAATGGACCGAGGTTTGACATGTGGCCTTGGTATAGCACCGGTAGACCGCCTGTCAAGTTTTGGGTCAATCGGAGTTCGTTTGGTACTCCAACGGTTAACCGGGCAACCGCAGAGGCCCCATTTGGTGCAGCCCAACATCCCTCTCTAAGTGGCCCAAAACCCACCTAAGGTTGTCCCATCGTCTCGGTCGTTAGATCATGATCGCGTGGGCGAAAACCGCACTCCGTTTGGAGCTCCCTAGCTCCTTCTAGCTATAAAACGTCCTCCCCTTCCAAATCTGAGAGTGAGACACCCCGAAACCCTAGTCTTCGCCTCGAAATCCGTGCCACCAGCCCTCCGCCGCACTGTGCATCCGCCGCCGCCAACCGGGCCAACCGGGGCACGCCACGTGGCGGGCGCCGCCGCGCGCCGCCGCAGGCCCGCCAGGCCCGGTCGGGGCCCCCCCGAAGCCCTCCCGGCCCTCGCGCCCGCGCCGCCGCCCCAGCGCGCCCGCCCGCGCTCCTCCGCCCCCACGCCGACGAGCTCCGCCCGCCGCCCTCCGCGTCGTCGCCGGCGACCGCCGTCGCCGCTCGCCGCGTCGCCCTGCCCGCGCCGCCTCCGCCGCCCCGTCGCCCGCCGCGCCGCCCGCGCCACCTCCTCGCCGGATACGGTGGATCCCGGCCACCGGAGCGCCCAGATCCGCCCCGGGTCTCTTCTCCGGCGAGCCGCCGGCGCCAGATCCGCCGCCCCCTCGAACCGCGTGCCATCGGTTGACTTTCCCCGATCCCGTTTTTCTTCCAAGTCCTCACGATTCCATATCATCTTCACACGTTCGACATGCCATAACTTTGCGTCTGTAGCTCCGTTTCACGCGTATAATATGTCGAATTGTTCGTCTCGAAGAGTACATCATTTTGTTCCATTGCATCTTTGTCATTTGAGGTCATATTGTTGCCCGAAATGCTGTTAGAAGAGGGCTAGTTGATGTTAGTTCCTGGATCTTATCTGAATATGCACTTTTGTCATTTTTGCCATGATTGATGTGTGCATCCTATGAAGTTGAGTCCTACATGAGTTTTGTAATATGCCATGTTACCTTTCCAGAGATTTTTTCCATGTATTTTTTCTGATCTATGTGGTGACTAGCACAAGCATGCAAACTAGGTCTCTTGATGTTGCTGATTCCAGAGACTTAGTGATTTCACTAAGTCCCTGGCTGCTGTTATTTTCATGCCATGTATTCATGTTGTTTCTGAGAGATCCATGCATAATTTGAGAATGATCAGTAAGGGAGTTTTGAACTTGAGTATTTGCTCTATCCATGCATGCCTTTGTTTGCAATTATGGAGTGCCATAGCTTGAGTCGATCAAGCTCTACTTTTGCTTCAAAATGTTGCTGGCAGATTGTTTACGTGTTATTCGATTTTGCCAAGCTTGGTGTAGTTGATACGTGCATGCTATGATGTTACTATTGCCATGT
This sequence comes from Aegilops umbellulata, assembly GCA_032464435.1. Classification (NCBI taxonomy): domain Eukaryota; kingdom Viridiplantae; phylum Streptophyta; class Magnoliopsida; order Poales; family Poaceae; genus Aegilops; species Aegilops umbellulata. The sequence goes on from CP136056.1 coordinate 252,033,101, forward strand.
CTTGTTACTATGCCATGTCTACTTGAGGTATGTATGCTTAGTTTATCATGAATTGCTCTGTAGTGAGTGCATCGAGCTCACGAACATGCCTAGTCGCTAACAGTTTTTGACATGTCCAGTTTTCTGCTGTCTGAAACCTGTAACGAAACTTGCTTAATTGACATGGGTGTAATCTTATTTTCTGATCCTTTTTAGCTTATGGTCAGTAAGAGTCTTTTGTCAAGTGCTTTGAGTAGATTCATGCCATGCCTTACTTTGCTATGTTATGAACCTGTAGCATGTTGTTTCATTGCTCTGAACATGTCATCCTGATGTTAGTTTCTGCTACTTTGGTAATTTCACTAAAGTCTGGGAACTTGTTATCGTTTGCACTTTTGCCATGCTTGTTTGAACCTGTTATGATGTGATTTAGCCGTATCTCAGTGTTCATCTCTTATCAAGCATCTTGAGTAGTTTACTGTCATATGCTATATTGCCATGTTTGGGTGCAGTAGCTTAATTATTTGTTGCTTGCTAAGTAGCATCATGCTGTTTATGGCAGATTCGTGTCATTCTTGTATTGCTTGCCATTTGCAAACCGTGCATCCGATTCCGGTGATCTTTATATCGATTTCAACCGAAATCACCTCACCTATCCAGCGGCATGCTTGGTTTGCCAAGATTATGCCCTGTTCATCCTTGTCCTTCCGGAGCATGCATACGCATTGCATATCACCTCTCGCATATCATGCCTTGTTTTGCATCATGTTGCTTGCGCGTTGCATCGTGGTTGATTTTGGTTCCTTTGCTTGTTCTCTTGTCTTGGGTAGAGCCGGGAGGCGAGTACGTGAACGAGGAACCTATTGAGAACGCTTTCAAGGACCAAGCTTTCGACAACTCTGAGAACCTTGCAGACAAGATGACCATACCCTCGAAATCACTTCTATCTTTGCTTGCTAGATTGCTCGCTCTTTTGCCATGCCTATGCTGCGATACCCACCACTTGCTATATCATGCCTCCTATATTGCCATGTCAGCCCCTAACCATCCATGTCCTAGCAAACCGTTGTTTGGCTATGTTACCGCTTTTGCTCAGCCCCTCTTATAGCGTTGCTAGTTGCAGGTGAAGATGAAGTTTGTTCCTTGTTGAAACATGGACTTGTTGTTCCTTGTTGGAACATGTTTACTTGTTGGGATATCACTATACCTCTTATTTAATTAATGCATCTATATACTTGGTAAAGGGTGGAAGGCTCGGCCGTAAATGTTTATTATTCATGCTAGAATTGTATTAACCGAAAACTTGATACATGTGTGAATACATAGACAAACCAAAGTGTCCCTAGTATGCCTCTACTTGACTAGCTTGTTAATCAAAGATGGCTAAGTTTCCTAACCATAGACATGTGTTGTCATTTGATGAACGGGATCACATCATTAGGAGAATGATGTTATGGACAAGACCCATCCATTAGCTTAGCATAATGATCGTTAAATTTTATTGCTATTGCTTTCTTCATGACTTATATGTATTCCTTTGACTCGTTACGTGAGTGGTCGAAAAATGTTCTCGGAATGGGTTGAAACTTGGCATGCGGTCTTATTATAGTGTAGACAGAGCGCCTATCAAGTTTCGTCACATTCGGAGTCCGTTTGACTGTCCAACCGTTATCCGTAGCGGCCCCATTGTCGGTTTATTAGTCAGACGTTTTCGGTTCCCAGAAACCCGTGTCGGGCTGCCCTCTCTTCTCTTCCCACAGCCCAAACCATCCTACCTAACCCCCCTCCGCTCCGGACCGTCCGATCGAGATCGAACGGCTCTGAAACGGAGAAAAACCACCCAACCCTAGCTACTTTTGCTATAAATGGACAACCCCTAGTTCATTTTGGGCATCCCTAGCCTTCCCCTACCTCCCAGTCGCCTCCCTCCTTGAAATCGGTGCCCCCCTCGAAAACCGCCGCCGTCCAACCTCTCCCGCCACTTGGCGCCGTTCCAGTGGCCGCGCCGCTGCCGCAGTCGTTTCCCCCCAATCCCGTGAGGCCACGTCGCCTCCCCACTCCTCCCCACCGCCGTGGCCCTGCGGGCCTAGCTCCGGGGGTTAAAACATGGACTTGTTGTTCCTTGTTGGAACATGTTTACTTGTTGGGATATCACTATACCTCTTATTTAATTAATGCATCTATATACTTGGTAAAGGGTGGAAGGCTCGGCCTTATGCCCGGTGTTTTGTTCCACTCTTGCCACCCTAGTTTCCGTCGTACCGGTGTTATGTTCCCGGAGTTTGCGTTCCTTACACGGTTGGGTGATTTATGGGACCCCCTTGACAGTTCGCTTTGAATAAGACTCTTCCAGCAAGGCCCAACATTGGTTTTACCATTTGCCACCTAGCCTTTTTCCCTTGGGTTCTGCAGACTCAAGGGTCATCTTTATTTTAAACCCCCGGGCCAGTTCTCCTTCGATTGCTGGTCCAAACTAGAGCCCTTTGCAGCGCCACCTCGGGGCAACTCGAGGGCTGGTTTTAGTTGTACGGAGTGTTCATCCGGATGTGCCCTGAGACCGAGATATGTGCAGCTCCTATCAGGATTTGTCGGCACAATCGGGCGGGTTTGCTGGACTTGTTTTATTGCTGTTGAAATGTCTTGTAGTCCGGGATTCCGAGATTGATCGGGTCTTCCCGGTAGAAGGAATATCCTTCGTTGACCGTGAGAGCTTATCATGGGCTAAGTTGGGACACCCCTGCAGGGTATTATCTTTCGAAAGTCGTGCCCGCGGTTATGAGGCAGATGGGAATTTGTTGATGTCCGGTTGTAGAAAACCCGAAGTTGACCTTAACTAAAACACATTAACCGCGTGTGTAACCGTGATGGTCTCTTCTCGGCGGGGTCCGGGAAGTGAACACGGTTGTTGGAGTTATGTCTGACGTAGGTCGTTTCAGGACCACTTCTTGATCACTTCTAGCTTCACGACCGTGCTTTGCCTTCTCTTCTCGCTCTTTTTTGCGCTATAGCCACCATATGCTAGTCGCTTGCTGCAGCTCCACCGCATAAACCCCTTTCCCACCTTTAAGCTTAAATAGTCTTGATCTCGCGGGTGTGAGATTGCTGAGTCCCCGTGACTCACAGATATTATCACCTCAGTTGCAGGTACCAACGATGTCAGTGCTGATGACGCGACCGAGCTCATTTGGGAGTTCGATGAGGAACGTGGCCGTTACTATGTTTCTTTTCCAGATGATCAGTAGTGGAGCCCAGTTGGGTGATCCGGGGATCTGTTTAGCATTTGGGGTAGTCTTCTTTCATTTTGGTACCGTAGTCGGACCTTGAGTGTAATCTGTTTGATGGATGTTATTTATGTACTGGTGTGAAGTGGCGATTGTAAGCCAACTATGTATCTTTCCCCTTTATTTATTACATGGATTGTGTGAAGATTACCTCACTTGCGACATTGCTTTCAATGCGGTTATGCCTCTAAGTCGTGCCTCGACACGTGGGAGATATAGCCGCATCGAGGGCGTTACAAGTTGGTAATCAGAGGCTTTCCCGACCTTAGGAGCCCCCACTGTTTGATCGTATTTAGTGGCCGAGTTGTGTCTAGAAAAAAATGTTTTGAGTCTTTTAGGAATTATATATCGGAGAGTTTAGGAATTCTTTTTACTCCCCAGTCCCTTCGACCTTCTGGTAAGGCTTCCTGACGTAGAGTTTTGACTCTTCTCTTCTCTAATTTCACTAAAAAAAAAATTTTAGGATCACGCGGGTATATTACAATCGTTCCGATGGTTTTATGATGACAACATTGTCTTGGTTGCCTCCTGACATTTAGGGGTTGTGGCAGTGTCCCGGGGAGTTGAGCTCCGAGGTGTTGTCGTCATAATTTTATCGTTGCGGTTTTGGAATACCTGAGTTTAGTACGCCGACATCGAAAATCTCTTTTGTACAGTTGTTGGTGAGATAACCCTGATAGCCCAGTACTGTGGCGACTGCAGGGGTATTGCCATGACTTGTATAACGGATGCTTTTCGAAGGTTGAGGTAGACGATTTCCGAAGGTTTCTTGGTTATGTGTTGAAGGATGGATACAGCTGGTTGTAGGATTTGCTAGTTTGGGTGAGATATTATGCTTCCCCTGTATCCCCAACACCTGATTGCATAACCAGAAAGTTTCGGGAGTTTATAAGTGGGAATTCTTGTAGCTTTAGTATTTCTTCCGCAGATATTTGGTTTGTGATTGGGTAATCCTTACCAAGTATTTGTTCACTTCCGTACCTTGTTGATTTTATTTCTTACCATGTTCTAAGTGGCTTCTCAGCTTTGGAAGTGTGATGATTTACATTGGAATTCATTCGTTCATTCTCGTTCGAATGTTAATTGTGAAGACTATATGTTGCAATTTCGTTCCTTTGATTCAGCTTCAATATATCTCTGTCAAGATGCTAATGGATGTCACCCTCTTCAGGATGGCTCCACCAACGCGTCAGAATCCGGAACGCAATGACGGGAATCAGGCTAACCCTCCGCCACCACCTCCGCCTCCGGAAGCTTGGCAAGCCTTGATGACTGCCACAAATGCCAATGCTCAGATTCTGATTCAGCTCTTGCAAGATCGCAACCAAGGGCAAGCTAATCAAGAGAATCAAGGCCAAGGCAACAATCAGCCGCACTTCGCTTCACTGAACCAGTTCCTTGCTAATCAGCCAAAGACCTTCAGCTACTGTGTCGAGGCCACTGACGCTGATGATTGGCTCGTGGACATCAGCAAGCATTTCGAGTGCAGCAATGTCAGACCTGAGGACTTTGTCAAGTTTGCCTCTTTTCAACTCAAAGATCAAGCTGCTGAGTGGTTCCAGCAATACAAAGATTCCAGAGGAGGTCGTGTGATCACTTGGGATGATTTCCGTCGTGATTTCAAAGCACACCACATTCCAGAAAGTGTTGTTGAGCTTAAGCGTGAGGAATTCCGCAATCTCAAGCAAGGCAACATGACTGTCTATCAATACAACACTCAGTTCCAGAAGCTCTCTCGTTTTGCAAGGCAAGACATTCCTGATGAGAAGAGTATGATCTACCAATTCAGGCGTGGTCTCAGAGAAGATCTGCAACTTGCTCTCGTGCTTTTCGAGCCATTAAAGTATGATGAATTCTACAACATGGCACTGAAACAAGAAGCTGCTCAGCTCAAGTGTGAGGCATCTAAGAAGAGAGTCAGAGACGCAGTTCAGTCTTCTTCTTCCTCACTTGTGGCAGCTAAGCAACAGAAGTTCTGGTTGCCTCCTCCTCCTCCGTTCCGTCAGCCTTATCAGCAGAAGAACTCAAGTGGCCGTGGATCTTCCCACCCACCCAACCCTGGTTATCAGAACAAGTCTCAGAACCAAACTCCAAGGCCAAGTGCTCCTTACCATCGTCCGCTCTCAGAGGTGACTTGTAACAAATGTCAGCAGAAGGGTCACTATGCGAACAAGTGCTTCAACCAGAGGCGCCTTCCGCCTCCTCCTCCTGTGAAATCTTCCAGCAATGCAGTGGTCAAGCATAATTCCCAGCATGCCAAGGTGAACATGTTGAATGCAGCTCAAGCAGAGGAGTCTTCTGAAGTGATCATGGGTAATCTTCCTGTTAATGATATTCCTGCAAAAGTCTTATTTGACACTGGAGCATCGCTTTCTTTCATTTCAAGACCTTTTGCATCTAAGCATGATTTCGTTACTCAAGTTTTGCCGAGACCGTTGTCTATTGTGTCCCCGGGCAAGCAAATGACATCTAATGTTTGTGTCCCGGATGTTTCTATCAAGATGGGCGACTACAAATTCTTGTCTAAACCAATTGTTCTTGGTGATTCTGATATTGATCTCATTCTCGGGATGGACTGGCTTTCTAAGCACAAGGCTCAGCTTGAGTGTGCTGCCAGGGAAATCAAATTGACTCACACTTCGAACGATGTGATCATCTATGCTTCTCGTGACGATACCATTCGGTTGTTTTCTCTTAATGAGAATGATGAATTGGAGGCTATCTCTCAGATTCCAGTCGTTTGTGAGTACCAAGATGTCTTTCCAGAAGAGCTTCCGGGTATGCCTCCCCATCGGCCAGTTGAATTCGTTATTGAGCTTGAGCCTGGCACAGAACCCGTTTGCAAGCGTCCTTACAAGCTTGGACCAGATGAGCTCAAGGAATTGAAGATTCAACTCGATAAACAAGAACGTCTGGGTCTGATCAGACCGAGTTCTTCTCCTTGGGGTTGTGGTGTTCTTTTTGTCAAGAAGAAGGATGGCACGGACCGACTTTGCGTCGATTACCGTCCATTGAACAAGAAGACTATCAAGAACAAGTACCCACTTCCCAACATCAATGAGCTATTTGAGCAACTCAAAGGTGCTAAGGTGTTCTCCAAGCTTGACCTTCGTATGGGTTATCATCAGATTCGCATTCGTGAAGAAGATATTCCCAAGACAGCATTCAGAACAAGCTTTGGTTCTTATGAATATACTGTCATGTCTTTCGGCCTCGTCAATGCTCCACCGTATTTCACTCGCTTGATGAATTTCATCTTCAACCCCTACATCAACGAATTTGTCTTGGTCTATCTCGATGATATTTTGGTCTTCTCCAAGAATAAGAAGGATCATGCCGAACATTTGCGGTTGGTACTCGACAAGCTCAGAGAGTATCAATTATATGCGAAGTTCTCCAAATGTGAATTCTGGCTTGATGAAGTTCTTTATCTTGGTCATATCATCTCTGCCAAGGGCATCGCTGTTAATCCAGAGAGGGTGTCTGCAGTTTTGAATTGGAATCCTCCTCAGAATGTCAAGCAGCTTCGCAGTTTTCTTGGACTTGCAAGCTATTGCCGAAGATTCGTTGAGAATTTCTCAAAGATTGCAAAGCCTCTTTCCAACCTCCTCCAGAAGCATGTGAAATATGTCTGGTCTCCTGAGTGTGACGTTGCTTTCAACACTCTCAAAGAGAAACTTGTCACTGCTCCAGTTCTAACTCCTCCTGATGAATCCAAGCCTTATGAAGTATTCTGTGATGCTTCTCTTCAGGGCCTCGGTGCTGTCTTAATGCAAGAGAAGAAGGTTGTTGCCTATACCTCTCGCCAGTTGAAGCCCAATGAAAGGAACTACCCCACTCACGATCTTGAGTTGGCGGCAGTTGTCCACGCACTAATAACATGGAGACATCTCCTGTTGGGAAGGAAAGTGGACATTTTCACAGATCACAAGAGCCTCAAGTATATCTTCACTCAGCCTCATCTCAACCTCAGACAAACTCGATGGGTCGAAATGATTCAAGAGTATAATCCGAGTATTGAATATACTCCAGGAAAGGCTAATGTGGTTGCAGACGCTTTGAGTAGGAAGGCTTACTGCAACAGCTTAATCCTCAAGCCTTTTCAACCAGATCTTTGTGAAGCTTTCCGCAAGTTGAATCTCCAAGTTGTTCCTCAAGGTGTTCTTGCCAACCTCGTTGTCTCTCCTACTTTGGAGGATCAGATTCGTGAGGCACAATTGTTGGATACCATGGTGAAGAAGGTGAAACGTGGTATTGAAAAGAGCATTCCCAAATACAAGTGCTATAGAGTTGATGACAGAGGTACTCTTTTCTTCGAGGACCGGATCGTGGTTCCAAAGGGTGATCTTCGTAAAGTCATTATGAACGAAGCGCACAATTCTCTTCTGTCTATTCATCCTGGAAGTTCGAAGATGTACCATGACCTCAAGCAGTCGTATTGGTGGACTCGAATGAAGCGTGAGATTGCTCAGTTCGTGAATGAGTGTGATGTCTGCAGAAGGGTGAAAGCAGAACACCAGCGACCAGCTGGTCTTCTCCAACCTCTTGCTATTCCAGAATGGAAGTTTGATCATATTGAAATGGACTTCGTGACTGGTTTTCCTAAGTCTAAGCGTGGAAATGATGCTATTTTCGTCGTCATCGACAAGCTCACCAAAGTGGCTCATTTTCTTCCTATCAAAGAGTCCATCACAGCAGCGCAGCTGGCAGAGCTCTACACCTCCAGAATTGTCTCTTTGCACGGCATTCCGCAATTGATCTCTTCAGACCGTGGCAGCATCTTTACCTCCAAATTTTGGGATTCTTTTCAGTCGGCCATGGGCACCAACATCCGCTTCAGCATAGCGTTCCACCCTCAGACTAGTGCACAAGTCGAGCATGTCAATCAAATTCTTGAAGATATGCTCAGAGCTTGTGTTATCTCTTTCGGCATGAAGTGGGAGGATTGTCTTCCTTATGCTGAATTCTCTTACAACAACAGCTTTCAAGCCAGCTCGGGCAAAGCCCCATTCGAGATTCTCTATGGCAGAAAGTGCCGTACTCCTCTCAACTGGTCTGAAACCGGTGAACGTCAATTGCTCGGCAATGATTTGATCTCAGAGGCTGAGGCTATGTGCAAGGTGATTCGTGAGAACCTCAAAGCCGCGCAGTCGCGCCAGAAGAGGTATTACGATAGCAAACATCATGATGTGGCATTCGAGATCGGAGACCATGTTTACCTCCGTGTCTCGCCAATGAAAGGAACTCGTCACTTCGGTATCAAGGGGAAACTTGCTCCCAGATACGTCGGCCCTTTCAAGATCATCGGCAAACGAGGTGATCTCGCCTATCAACTTGAGCTTCCCTCCAACTTTGCAAATGTGCACGATGTCTTCCACGTGTCACAGCTTCGCAAGTGCTTCAAGACGCCTGAGCGCACCATCAACTTCGAAGAGATTGATCTTCAAGAAGATTTGTCCTATCATGAGCACCCAGTTGCTATTCTTGAGACAACTGAGCGCAAGACTCGCAACAAGTCAATCAAATTCCTCAAAGTGAAATGGTCACATCATTCAGACCGAGAGGCCACATGGGAGCGTGAAGACCACCTACGTTCCGAGTACCAGGAGTTCTTTCAGTCCTAGATCTCGGGACGAGATCCTCTCGTAGTGGTGGTGTGTTGTAACGCCCCAGATGTAACTTGCCATAATTGTAATCCAACTCTTGCCATTTTCGGCTATGTGCTATGATATTCCCTCCGTGGTTGGGTTCTCTCCGTTTTGCATTTTGGTCATGTCGTGCATTTCATATCATGTCATCATGTGCATCGCATTTGCATACGCGTTCGTCTCATAAACCCGAGCATCTTTCCCGTTGTCCGTTTTGCAATCCGGCGCTCCTATGTCTCCCGGCGTTCCCTTTTGCATTTCTTCGTGAGCGGGTATTAAACATTCTCGGAATGGACCGAGGTTTGACATGTGGCCTTGGTATAGCACCGGTAGACCGCCTGTCAAGTTTTGGGTCAATCGGAGTTCGTTTGGTACTCCAACGGTTAACCGGGCAACCGCAGAGGCCCCATTTGGTGCAGCCCAACATCCCTCTCTAAGTGGCCCAAAACCCACCTAAGGTTGTCCCATCGTCTCGGTCGTTAGATCATGATCGCGTGGGCGAAAACCGCACTCCGTTTGGAGCTCCCTAGCTCCTTCTAGCTATAAAACGTCCTCCCCTTCCAAATCTGAGAGTGAGACACCCCGAAACCCTAGTCTTCGCCTCGAAATCCATGCCACCAGCCCTCCGCCGCACTGTGCATCCGCCGCCGCCAACCGGGCCAACCGGGGCACGCCACGTGGCGGACGCCGCCGCGCGCCGCCGCCGGCCCGCCAGGCCCGGTCGGGGCCCCCCCGAAGCCCTCCCGGCCCGCGCGCCCGCGCCGCCGCCCCAGCGCGCCCGCCCGCGCTCCTCCGCCCCCGCGCCGACGAGCTCCGCCCGCCGCCCTCCGCGTCGTCGCCGGCGACCGCCGTCGCCGCTCGCCGCGTCGCCCTGCCCGCGCCGCCTCCGCCGCCCCGTCGCCCGCCGCGCCGCCCGCGCCACCTCCTCGCCGGATACGGTGGATCCCGGCCACCGGAGCGCCCAGATCCGCCCCGGGTCTCTTCTCCGGCGAGCCGCCGGTGCCAGATCCGCCGCCCCCTCGAACCGCGTGCCATCGGTTGACTTTCCCCGATCCCGTTTTTCTTCCAAGTCCTCACGATTCCATATCATCTTCACACGTTCGACATGCCATAACTTTGCATTTGTAGCTCCGTTTCGCGCGTATAATATGTCGAATTGTTCGCCTCGAAGAGTACATCATTTTGTTCCATTGCATCTTTGTCATTTGAGGTCATCTTGTTGCCCGAAATGCTGTTAGAAGAGGGCTAATTGATGTTAGTTCCTGGATCTTATCTGAATATGCACTTTTGTCATTTTTGCCATGATTGATGTGTGCATCCTATGAAGTTGAGTCCTACATGAGTTTTGTAATATGCCATGTTACCTTTCCAGAGATTTTTGCCATGTATTTTTTCTGATCTATGTGGTGACTATCACAAGCATGCAAACTAGGTCTCTTGATGTTGCTGATTCCAGAGACTTAGTGATTTCACTAAGTCCCTGGCTGCTGTTATTTTCATGCCATGTATTCATGTTGTTTCTGAGAGATCCATGCATAATTTGAGAATGATCAGTAAGGGAGTTTTGAACTTGAGTATTTGCTCTATCCATGCATGCCTTTGTTTGCAATTATGGAGTGCCATAGCTTGAGTCGATCAAGCTCTACTTTTGCTTCAAAATGTTGCTGGCAGATTGTTTACGTGTTATTCGATTTTGCCAAGCTTGGTGTAGTTGATACGTGCATGCTATGATGTTACTATTGCCATGTCTTGTTACTATGCCATGTCTACTTGAGGTATGTATGCTTAGTTTATCATGAATTGCTCTGTAGTGAGTGCATCGAGCTCACGAACATGCCTAGTCGCTAACAGTTTTTGACATGTCCAGTTTTCTGCTGTCTGAAACCTGTAACGAAACTTGCTTAATTGACATGGGTGTAATCTTATTTTCTGATCCTTTTTAGCTTATGGTCAGTAAGAGTCTTTTGTCAAGTGCTTTGAGTAGATTCATGCCATGCCTTACTTTGCTATGTTATGAACCTGTAGCATGTTGTTTCATTGCTCTGAACATGTCATCCTGATGTTAGTTTCTGCTACTTTGGTAATTTCACTAAAGTCTGGGAACTTGTTATCGTTTGCACTTTTGCCATGCTTGTTTGAACCTGTTATGATGTGATTTAGCCGTATCTCAGTGTTCATCTCTTATCAAGCATCTTGAGTAGTTTACTGTCATATGCTATATTGCCATGTTTGGGTGCAGTAGCTTAATTATTTGTTGCTTGCTAAGTAGCATCATGCTGTTTATGGCAGATTCGTGTCATTCTTGTATTGCTTGCCATTTGCAAACCGTGCATCCGATTCCGGTGATCTTTATATCGATTTCAACCGAAATCACCTCACCTATCCAGCGGCATGCTTGGTTTGCCAAGATTATGCCCTGTTCATCCTTGTCCTTCCGGAGCATGCATACGCATTGCATATCACCTCTCGCATATCATGCCTTGTTTTGCATCATGTTGCTTGCGCGTTGCATCGTGGTTGATTTTGGTTCCTTTGCTTGTTCTCTTGTCTTGGGTAGAGCCGGGAGGCGAGTACGTGAACGAGGAACCTATTGAGAACGCTTTCAAGGACCAAGCTTTCGACAACTCTGAGAACCTTGCAGACAAGATGACCATACCCTCGAAATCACTTCTATCTTTGCTTGCTAGATTGCTCGCTCTTTTGCCATGCCTATGCTGCGATACCCACCACTTGCTATATCATGCCTCCTATATTGCCATGTCAGCCCCTAACCATCCATGTCCTAGCAAACCGTTGTTTGGCTATGTTACCGCTTTTGCTCAGCCCCTCTTATAGCGTTGCTAGTTGCAGGTGAAGATGAAGTTTGTTCCTTGTTGAAACATGGACTTGTTGTTCCTTGTTGGAACATGTTTACTTGTTGGGATATCACTATACCTCTTATTTAATTAATGCATCTATATACTTGGTAAAGGGTGGAAGGCTCGGCCGTAAATGTTTATTATTCATGCTAGAATTGTATTAACCGAAAACTTGATACATGTGTGAATACATAGACAAACCAAAGTGTCCCTAGTATGCCTCTACTTGACTAGCTTGTTAATCAAAGATGGCTAAGTTTCCTAACCATAGACATGTGTTGTCATTTGATGAACGGGATCACATCATTAGGAGAATGATGTTATGGACAAGACCCATCCATTAGCTTAGCATAATGATCGTTAAATTTTATTGCTATTGCTTTCTTCATGACTTATATGTATTCCTTTGACTCGTTACGTGAGTGGCCGAAAAATGTTCTCGGAATGGGTTGAAACTTGGCATGCGGTCTTATTATAGTGTAGACAGAGCGCCTATCAAGTTTCGTCACATTCGGAGTCCGTTTGACTGTCCAACCGTTATCCGTAGCGGCCCCATTGTCGGTTTATTAGTCAGACGTTTTCGGTTCCCAGAAACCCGTGTCGGGCTGCCCTCTCTTCTCTTCCCACAGCCCAAACCATCCTACCTAACCCCCCTCCGCTCCGGACCGTCCGATCGAGATCGAACGGCTCTGAAACGGAGAAAAACCACCCAACCCTAGCTACTTTTGCTATAAATGGACAACCCCTAGTTCATTTTGGGCATCCCTAGCCTTCCCCTACCTCCCAGTCGCCTCCCTCCTTGAAATCGGTGCCCCCCTCGAAAACCGCCGCCGTCCAACCTCTCCCGCCACTTGGCGCCGTTCCAGTGGCCGCGCCGCTGCCGCAGTCGTTTCCCCCCAATCCCGTGAGGCCACGTCGCCTCCCCACTCCTCCCCACCGCCGTGGCCCTGCGGGCCTAGCTCCGGGCCGCGCCGAGCCCGCGCCCGCCGGGTCCCTCCGCCGCCTCGCGCCTCTGCTCCATGCCCGAGCGCCGCCGCGCCCGCGCGCCGCTCGCGGCTCCGCCCGCCGGCGCCTCCCCGCCGCCGCACGCCACCCTCCGCCGCCAGCTCCGCCCCGCCGACCTCCGCCTCCATGCCGGCGCCTCGCCTCCTCGCCGCACCGCCCACACCCTCGCCGCCGCTGTACGCCGTCGCCACCGCCTCATCACCGGAGCCACCAGCCTCCTCGGGCCAGATCCGGCGGCCCCACGCCCGAATCCGGCGCCCCCCTCCTCCGGTGAGCTCTCCGTCCACCTCAGGCAGCCGCCTCGTCATCAGCTCCGGCGAGTCCCGTGGATCGGGACCAGATCCACCGGTTCCCGAACCAAACGCGCCCTGCTGCACCGCCTCGTCCCCGGAACCGCGAGATCCCGTTTTCCCGTGAGGTGAAATTCCACTAAGTCCCCGAGTTTCCCACATTATGGTGCATAGTTTGACATGCCATATCTCCATGTGTGCTGCTCCGTTTTGTGCATGTAATATATCAGAATGTTCACCAGGTTGTGCTCTTCATTTTGTTCCATTGTGCCATGTCTGTTTGAGGTGATCTTGGTGTCCTAAACATCGTTGCAAGAGTGCTATATAATGTTGTCTGCTGTAGTTTATCAGAGTATGCTCATTTGTTAATTTTGCATCTTTTTGTGTGATTTTCTTTTGAGCATGAAGTCTACATGCGTTATGAGATACAACATGACATATTTGCTGTTGTGAAATCCATTATTCATGGCATGCCACTTATTGATTGTTTAAAGCTTGCAAAGTAGCCTTCGTGATGTTGCTGATTTCAGGACTTAGAATTTCACCAAGTCTTTGTTCTGCTGTTATTTTCATGCCATGTATTCATGTTATTACAGTGAGATCCGTGCTTCTTTTGAGTATTTTCAGTAAGGATATTTTGGACATATGGCTGTGCTCTATCCATCCGTTCCTCCGTTTGTATTTATGGAGTGATCTAGCATGGCTTAATCTTGCTCTACTTTTGCTATAAAATGTTCCTGGCAGATTGTTAACATGTTTAGCAATTTTTCTTAGCTTGTTGTTGTTGGTCCGTGCATGATATGTTGTTGTTCTTGCCATGTCTAGCTTCTATGCCATGTCAATTACTGGGTGTATGCTTAGTTTGTCATGTAATGCCTTGTGGTGAGTGAATCAAGCTCGCCTACATGCCTACTTATCGTTGTTTATGCCATGCTCTGTTTTTCTGCTAAGTCTGAACCTGATAATAAAACTTGCTATGTTTGCATGGGTGCCATCATATTGTGTGCGCCTTTTTGGCTCATGGACAGTAAGGGACTTTTGTTCTATGAAATTAGTAGGCTCATGAAATGCCTTTGGTTGCCATGATAAGTTCATGTAGCATATTGTTTGATAGCTCTAAACATTGCAACCTGATGTTATTTCTGCCATGTCCTGTGATTTCTGCTAAGTCAGTGAACCTGTTATTATTTCCAATCTTGCCATGTCCTTTTGAGCATGTTCTAGTAGTTTATGGAGTTAGCCCAGTGTTCATGTTTTGTAATGCTTTACCTGTACATAATGACCGTGCCTTTTGTTTTCATGTTGAGATCCTGTAGCTTGTTGTTTTGGTGCTTGCAATATGCCTAGTTGCTGTTTTAGACAGCGTGTCCTTTGAACTTGTATAGAGTGTATGTGTTGAACCGTTGCTCCGTTTTGAGTGTGCTCTATATGAAACTTGCTTACTTTTCCATGTAGTTTCACGCTACCTTGTTGGATACATGTCTTGAAAGTGTTTTCTTGATGTTTGAATGCATTTTGCATCAATGCCATGTTTACCTTGTTTTGCTCATATCTTCTAGGCCGTAGCTCCGAATCTAATAAACTTTATATGTAACTTGACTAGAATTTTGTGTAGATCATCGTGGCGCATCTTAACTTGCTCTTTAACAACTTGAACATAATGTTTATTCAGATCTGGACCAATTTCAAAATTTTCATATGAGGACTTACCGGAATTGCTCTATGTTGTTTCCGGTCTCATTTAAACTTGCTTTGATGTGTTGCTCTTGTATGCATCATCTCTTGCCATGAGTAGCTTCATGTAGTCTTGTCATGCATCATACTTGGTTGATCATCATGCCTTGTTCATGTGTGGTGTGTTTACCGTGTTGTGTGCTTCTTCTCGATAGTTCCCGTTTCGTTGCGATCGTGAGGATTCGTTCGTCTTTGCTTGGTTCGTCTTCGTGGCTTCATCTTCTTCATGGACTTGTTCTTCTTACTAGCGGGATTTCAGGCAAGATGACCGTCACCTTGGATCTCATTACTATCATTGCTATGCTAGTTGCTTCGTTCTATCGCTATGCTGCGTTACCTACCATTTGCTGCTCAAGCCTCCCAAATTGTCATGAACCTCTAACCTTTGTCTCCCTTCCTAGAAAACCGTTGTTTGGCTATGTTACCGCTTTTGCTCAGCCCCTCTTATAGCGTTGCTAGTTGAAGGTGAAGATGAAGATTGCTTCATGTTGGATTATGTTTATGTTGGGATATCACAATATCTCTTATATTATTAATGCATCTATATACTTGGTAAAGGGTGGAAGGCTCGGCCTTATGCCTGGTGTTTTGTTCCACTCTTGCCGCCCTAGTTTCCGTCATATCGGTATTATGTTCCTGGATTTTGCGTCCGTAACGCGGTTGGGTGATTTATGGGACCCCCTTGACAGTTCGCTTTGAATAATACTCCTCCAGCAAGGCCCAACCTTGGTTTTACCATTTGCCTATCACCTATCCCTTTCCCTTGGGTCGGCCAGCCCAAGGGTCATCTTTATTTAGCCCCCCGGGCCAGTGCTTCTCTAAGTACTGGTTTGAACCGAGCCGCCTGCACGGCCACCATGGGGAAACTCGAGGCTTGGTTTTACTCGTAGCCTGTCTCATCCGGTGTTGCCCTGAGAACGAGATATGTGCAACTCCTATCAGGATTGTCGGTGCATCGGGCGGTCTTGCTGGACTTGTTTTACCATTGTCGAAATGTCTTGTAAACGGGATTCCGAGACTGATCAGGTCTTCCCGGGAGAAGGAATATCCTTCGTTGATCGCGAGAGCTTATCATGGGCTAAGTTGGGACACCTAAGGGAGTCCTGGATTAGGGGGTGTTCGGGTAGCCGGACTATACCTTCAGCCAGACTCCTGGACTATGAAGATACAAGATTGAAGACTTCGTCCCGTGTCCGGATGGGACTTTCCTTGGCGTGGAAGGCAAGCTAGGTGATGCGGATACTCAAGATCTCCTACCATTGTAACCGACTCTGTGTAACCCTAACCCTATCCGGTGTCTATATAAACCGGAGGGTTGTAGTCCGTAGGACGAATCCTCTTCATACACAATCATATCATAGGCTAGCTTCTAGGGTTTAGCCTCCTTGATCTCGTAGTAGATCTACTCTTGTACTACCCATATCATCAATATTAATCAAGCAGGAGTAGGGTATTACCTCCATCGAGAGGGCCCGAACCTGGGTAAAAACATCGTGTCCCTTGTCTCCTGTTACCATCCGGCCTTGACGCACAGTTCGGGACCCCCTACCCGAGATCCGCCGGTTTTGACACTGACATTGGTGCTTTCATTGAGAGTTCCTCTGTGTCGTCGCCTTTAGGCCCGATGGCTCCTCTGATCATCAACAACGATGAGGTCCAGGGTGAGACTTTTCTCCCTGAACGGATCTTCGTTTTCGGCGGCTTCGCTCTGCGGGCCAATTCGCTTGGTCATCTGGAGCAGATCGAAAGCTACGCCCCTGGCCATCAAGTCTGGTTTGGAAGCTTAAACTACACGACCGATATCCGCGGAGACTCGATCTTCGATGGGTTCGAGCCACAGCCAAGCGCGCCGCACTATCTCGAGGGGCATGATCTAGCTCTGCCTCCGAACAGTGTCCTGGAAGCCGCACACGCACCGGTTCCGACCCTTAACTCGGAGCCTATTGCGCCAAGCGAGGATGGACGGTTGGACGTCACCTCGGGGGCTGCGATCTCAAAGGCAATCGAGCCGAACGCCAGCCACGCACTCCGCATGACCCGTGACTCCGAGGGTCCGGCCTCCTATCCGGACTCCGAACCCCCCGTGCCCCTGCCAACCGAATCCGATTGGGCACCTATAATGGAGTTCACCGCCGCGGACATCTTTCAGCACTCGCCTCTTGGCGACATCTTGAACTCTCTCAAGTCTCTCTCTTTATCAGGAGAGCCCTGGCCGGATTACGGTCAGCAAGGATGGGATACGGACAATGAGGAAATTCAAAGCCCACCCACCACCCACTTTGTAGCCACCGTCGAGAACCTAAACGACATGCTCAACTTCGACTCCGCAGACATCGACAGCATGGATGACGATGCGAGGAAAAAGGGGATGGAACGGGAGATAGACCCCCCGGAAAACAATCAAAGCGTCGGCATAAACGCCGACCCAAGCCCCGCCTCGATAAAAACCCAGCCATAGAGCAAGACAAGTCGGTAGACGACGAGCAGGCCTTAGACCAGCCGTACGAACAGGGCAACACGGATAGAGAAACCGAAACTCCTTCCCCCGGCGAAAACGGCATTCTGGACAACCTTACGCCGGATAAATCCATGGAGCAGAAGAGTCTCCACAAGAGGCTCATTGCAACTGCACGCAGCCTGAAAAAGCAGAAGCGGAAGCTAAAGACAGCGAAAGATGCACTCCGTATTAGATGGAATAAAGTAATCAACACCGCAGATAGATACGGCGACGGTCGCCGTACTAAAAGCTATCCAAAGAGAAAGCTACTGCCCGAATTCGATGAAGAGGCCCTAGAACCCTCGCATTCAAAAAATAAGAAAGCCATACGGTCGGATAGACGACCCCATAAAGCGGCAAGTGGCGCCGAACTTAAATCGGTATGCGACCCACCAAAGGATTCGCATCATGGCCCAGCCAGGTCCATTTATGGGCCAAGAAAGCAAGCTCTTGTAAGCAATGCAAAAAAGCCATCGTCAGAATCCGGCACACCCAAATACAGGGGCGCCGCACATCCCCTATGTTTCACCGATGAGGTTCTGGACCACGAATTTCCCGAAGGATTCAAACCCGTCAACATAGAGGCGTATGATGGAACAACAGACCCCGGAGTCTGGATTGAGGACTACATCCTCCACATACATATGGCTAGAGGAGATGATCTCCACGCCATTAAATATTTACCCCTTAAGCTTAAAGGGCCAGCCCGGCACTGGCTTAAAAGCCTTCCCGAAAACACAATTGGAAATTGGGAAGAGCTCGAGGATGCTTTCCGAGCAAATTTTCAAGGGACCTATGTCCGCCCTCCGGATGTAGACGATCTTAGTCACATAACTCAACAGCTCGGAGAATCAGCTCGGCAGTTCTGGAATAGATTCCTCACTAAAAAGAATCAGATAGTCGACTGTCCGGACGCCGAAGCCTTAGCAGCTTTCAGGCATAATGTCCGAGACGAATGGCTCACCAGACACCTCGGCCAGGAAAAGCCAAGAACAATGGCCGTACTCACAAGCCTCATGACCCGCTTTTGCGCAGGAGAGGACAGCTGGTTGGCAAGATGCAGCCCCAGCGACCCAAGTACATTCGAAACTAGGGATGGAAACGGAAAACCGCGACGCAACAAGGATCGTCGCTGAACTAAAGAAAAAAGTCCGAAGAGCACGGCAGTCAATGCCGGATTCAAAGGCTCGCGACAAAATCAGACAAAACCACCCCTCCAGGATAATAGGGATGATCCGTCCAACTTAAATAGAATCCTGGACAGGATATGTCAGATACACAGTACTCCGAGGAAGCCTGCTAACCATACCCACAGAGATTGTTGGGTTTTCAAACAATCCAGCAGACTCAATGCCGAACACAAGGGGCTCGACACACCAAGCGAAGACGAGGACGAACCCCAGAAGCAGAGCACCAGGAAACAAAAGAACTTCCCACAAGAAGTAAAAACAATGAACTTACTTCACGTAACAAAATGTGTGGCACCCATAAAGGTACGCACAATACGACCTATCCCCAAGGGGTCCCGTCACTGGTTATTAAAACCAATCACCTTCGGTCAGCTAGACTATTCTAGAAATATCAAGAACGCAGGCTGGACTGCCCTGATACTCGATCCAATAATTGGCGGATTCCAGTTTGCAAATGTCCTTATGGACGGCGGCAGTGGACTAAACCTGATATATCAGGATACAATCCATCACATGGGGATAAACCCAGCAAGAATCCGTCGCAGCAAAACCTCATTTCAAGGGGTAGCACCTGGTCCGGACACCCATTGTATGGGTTTTCTCCGACTCGAGGTTATATTCGGCTCCGCCGATAACTTCCGTCGCGAAAAGCTGACCTTCCATGTCGTCCCGTTCTCAAGTCGCTATCAAGCACTACTGGGACGCGAAGCTTTCGCTCGCTTTAACGCAATACCGCATTATGCATCTCTCACGCTTAAGATGCCCGGTCCACGAGGCATCATCCCTTTGAAGGGGAAGCACTAAAGTGCACCTCCCCTAAGCGGAGGATTGTGCGGCCGCTTAGACATCCCCACAGCAAAATGGCCTCGCCGGCCAAAAAACTTCGAAATAGGTCGTTAAAGACCACGAACGCGGATAGACGAGTTCGGTATAAAATCATCATTAATGCAGGCTTAATGGCCATACACCCCCGCACTAGGGGCTACACGCAGAGACAATAAATCTCAATTTTATATTTTACTTTATACTTCATTTATTTTAAAACCTTTTGTTCGGCACGACCCGTTTTCAATTTAGTTCCTCTCTTTTACAGATGAACGTCGTGCGGCGCCCGTCCAGGATACGGCACAACGGAGACACAGGCGCAGACGTGCAGTAGGGACCCGTCCTAAAGGATTCTTTTCAGATTAAGACCCTGCATAAACCTTTTTTATTGTCTCTTGTTGCAACACATCCCCTGGTTTTTTCCGATATAACCAAGGAGGAGGCTGGCGTCTTGGCATGTGGCCACGTCAGAATTTTTTGCACGTACCTGGACACTAGGGGCTTTTTTAGCAAAGAGTGTTGTTTCGCCCGCACTCGTAAAGACCGAACACCTTAGGGAGTGTTCGGCGTCGCGACTTTTGGCATTATATGCATCAGCTCCGAATCATGTCTTTGGTCAAATGTTGGGTTGCCCGGCTCCTGAGTTCGGCTACCTTACGTTCCGCTCTATCGGCTAAGGTAGCACCGGGAGAACTACTACGATTGTGCCCCGGTTCGGACGAGCGAGCACCTTAGTAGAGAAAGCCGAAAACTGACTGTCATGATGTAGCATGAGACTGGTCAGCCACTCGATGACCTATTGGAATATATCGGATTCCTCCGCTTTAACGAAGGGTCGCTTCCCGGTCAGGCACATACACGCCCCGATCTCGGGCGAGCGCAGTCGCCACTAATGGGCTACCTAAATAGTCCCACAGTCAAGCTCCTATGGCTAAGTGAAAGTGTTAAAGCATTATAGTCCGGTTGCCTGGCCCGCTGCGCTATCACCTCCTTTGTAGGACCAAGACGTTGGGTTAAGAGTGAAAATGCGTCTTCTGCGAGCACCCCCGCACTATGTGCGTGGGGGTTGAAGCCAACGACTGCAATCTTTCAGATTTTATGCATATATTTAAACGGCCGCACAAGAGGTGTTCACAATACTTGAAGGCACAAGTATAAAAAGGCCACTACAGTTTATCAAAATATTACTTCATCATTACATATGCTATAATAACATATCACCCTTCGAGCACTGCGTCTCTATTACACGAGCGCCTTCAAGGACTTCCTGAAAATAGTGCTCGGAGGACACTCGGATTTTATCCGAATCTCGGGACGCAATAACGGTGGTCTCCATCTCTGCCCAGTATGTCTTGACATGGGCAAGAGCCATCCTTGCACCCTCTATACACGCCGACCTCTTCATTGCATTAATGCGCGACACTGCGTCAAGGGATTGTTGCACCAAGCTAAAATAACTCTTCGGCTCCGACCTCCCCGGCCACAGATGACCCATGACGTACTTCATGGCGAGTCCGGACAACCTATTAAGTTCGGCCCATTGAGCCAAACGATCGTCCACTGCCAGTGGACGCTCTGGATTGTGAAATTGCGACCAGAACAGTTTTTCCACTTCATGATCTTTCAGATCTCGAAAGTGTTCGGTCGCATCAGCAGCACTCGCTGCCAAATCCAGATAGGTGTCCTCCACATTCCACATCCGGTTCAACGGAGCAAACTTCGGATCGCAAAATTTTCTTCGCAACATGAAGGGCTTTCCAGCCGCAATCTGTTCGGCCTGATGCAGCTCCTCCTTCGCAGCTCTCATCGCAGAGCACGTGTCCATGGCATCAGCAACAGCCTTCTCCAGGACCACCTGTCTCGCCTGGTCTTCTTTCTCAAGAAGTATGCAACGGTCTGAAGTGCTCTTTAACTTTTCGGCCATACTGGCCATCTCTTCCTTGCTTCGGCAATGAGCAGCCTGTTCGGCTCTCAGCTCTTCAAGGGCCTTCTTGGCAGCCGCATCACTTTTCCTGGCTTGATCTTTAGCCCGGGCAAGTTCTGCCCTAAGACTCTCCACGGCGGCCGCACCATCTGCGTCAAGCACACATATCGTAAGACACTGGCATAAAACTCTTCTTACCTACTGCCGCCCGAGGAATCACATACCTTGAGCCTCATCCAACCGCTTGTTGACAAGCGCGATGTCGGCATCCGCCACGTCCAGTTGCCGCTTTAGTTCGGCAAAACCAGCAGTTTGGCTTGATTCCGGACACCCTGCAGCCTACATTAAAAGGCGACATTTTAGACCTGGGATTATGATCCTCCGCGTGCCGTCATTTCTTGACGACATGCAGAGTCTCAGGGGCTACTATCTACATAGGGCGCATCTTATTTACGCGCAACTGACAAAGGTACACATTATCTAATGTACCTCAAAACCCGTCAATAAACTTTCGACGGCCACACGCAATCCGCTCTCTGCGGACGAAATCCTTTCAATCACCGTTCCCATTAATGCATGGTGCTCCTCTGAAATAGAAGCTCGCCCTAGCAGAACCTTTCAATGGCCGGACGCGGAGAACCTCGGGGGGCCCCTAGCGATCTTCCTCCCCTGCCGGACTCGGAGAAACCCTCCATGACGACACCTCAGGGTCGCCCACCTCGTTAGGCGGTACAGCAGAAGGAGGTGTCCCGCTCTCCATCATCTTCGGAAGAAGATCCCCCGAAGACGAGCTCTGCTGAGAAGGGTTGAGGTCCGAACTACAAGGTAAAAATTCGGTTAAACTTCTCAGATATAAATCACGGATTTCTCTCATCCCTCGAAAGGAAAAATCTTTCTCTACTCACGGCTCGCTGGAGGGCTGATCTCCTTGAGTACGCAGTCCGGCCGTGGAACTCCCCGGCGTCGGACCCTCTGACGAGGATCTTTTCCCCCGCTTCGAGACCATGGTCTTCGGGTCGTCAGAGGCGGCTCTCTTCTTTCCCTTAGGAAAGGAATCGTCGGTTCCTCCCTTCAGAGCAGCCTCCTTCGAGGAGGCCATAGTTTCCTTGTCCTACCCCTTACTTCCCTCCAAAGGCACTACCTCCAGCATCCTGACTAGCACGGGATCCGGCCTAGTTTCGGGAAGGGGAGCCGGACACCTGATCAGCTTCGCCTTCGCTATCCACTCCTGTTTAAAAGGACAGCTCTTTTAAGGGCAAGTTTATGATAATTATACGGATAGAAGGTTCGGGCACAAGGTTACTTACTTGAGTATCCGGGCGATTGCGGCTTAGGCCTGCGTCCTTGGTCAAATCCGGACACACTTCTTGTGATCCGAAGAACAGTTTATACATCTCCGCGGGCGTCGCACTCATAAAATCCCGGAGATCTCGTGGTCCCTCTGGATTGAACTCCCACAGGCGAAGGGGGCGACGTTTGCCGGGCAGTGTCCGGCGAATCAGCATGACATGCGTCACCTTGACCAGGTTGAGGTCTCCTTCCAATAGATCCTTAATGCGGCCCTGCAGCAAGGGCAAACCCCAATCTAACCCTCTGTTGATCCACGACGCTAGCCGTGGTGGGGGATCCGAGCGAAAGGCAGGAGGCGCCACCCATGTGGTGCCCCGGGGAGCGGTGATATACAACCACTCTCGTTGCCACAAGCCTAGCTCCTCTTGGAAAGAGCCCTCGGGCCATGGAGCATCGGCATTTTTTCTTATAACAGCGCCTCCGCACTCTGCGTGCCGTCCCTCGATCATCTTCGGCTCCACTTTGAAGGTCTTGATCCATAATCCAAAGTGAGGGGTAACACGGAGGAACGCTTCACACACGACGATAAACGAGGAGATATGGAGGATGGACTCCGGAGCTAAATCATGAAATTCCAGCCCGTAATAAAACAACAGTCCCCTCACAAAGGGATCCATGGGGAAGCCTAACCCTTGGAGGAAGTGAGACATGAACACCACGCTCTCGCCGGGCTGGGGACTGGGAATAACCTGTCCTTGAGAAGGCAACCTATGCGAAATCTCGCCGGTCAGGAACTTAGCCTCCCTCAACCTTAATATGTCCTCCTCCGTGACGGAGGAAGGCGTCCATCGACCTTGAAGGTCAGAACCTTACATTGTCGAAGGTCCGAATCGCCAGGAATCTGGAGCCTGGGGTGTTGGAACTCGAGGCAACAGGCGAACTCGTTTAAGATTAAGAAAAGGAGCGAGGCCTTGGTCTCTTTATAAGAGGTTGAATACCAAGAGCCCTCCCTGTAACCGTTTTGGACTCGTCTTTAATCAAGGGAACGTGCTAACGGGCACGATTGGGTTACCCACGTCCGTATTGATGAGAATCCCGTAAAAGGGGCACACGATCTCTGCTTTGACAAGACGTGCCAAGGAAACCGGCTCGCTAAACGTGCTGAGGTGGAAAAGTGAAAACAATTTGTATAAAGAGCTTGGTCGTGGTGTGATGACGCACTGCGGAATACGTCAGCAGATTTGATTTGTGCTAATATTATTCTCTCTATGGCAATATGTGGTAACTTTTTTTGCAGAGCCGGACACTATTCTTGGTGTCTACAATCTTCTATGAAAGACTTGGAGGAGGAACCCGCCTTGCAATGCCGAAGACAATCTGCGCGCCGGACTCGTCGTCATTGAAGCCTGGTTCAGGGGATACTGAGGGAGTCCTGGATTAGGGGGTGTTCGGGTAGCCGTACTATACCTTCAGCCGGACTCCTGGACTATGAAGATACAAGATTGAAGACTTCGTCCCGTGTCCGGATGGGACTTTCCTTGGCGCGGAAGGCAAGCTGGGCGATCCGGATACTCAAGATCTCCTACCATTGTAACTGACTCTGTGTAACCCTAACCCTATCCGGTGTCTATATAAACCGGAGGGTTGTAGTCCGTAGGACGAATCATCTTCATACACAATCATACCATAGGCTAGCTTCTAGGGTTTAGCCTCCTTGATCTCGTGGTAGATCTACTCTTGTACTACCCATATCATCAATATTAATCATGCAGGAGTAGGGTATTACCTCCATCGAGAGGGCCCGAACCTGGGTAAAAACATCGTGTCCCTTGTCTCCTGTTACCATCCGGCCTTGACTCACAGTTCGGGACCCCCTACCCGAGATCCGCTGGTTTTGACACCGACAACACCCCTGCAGGGTTTGAACTTTTGAAAGCCGTGCCCGCGGTTATGTGGCAGATGGGAATTTGTTGATATCCGGTTGTAGAGAACTTGACACCAGATTCGAATTAAAACGCATCAACCGCGTGTGTAGCCGTGATGGTCTCTTTTCGGAGGAGTCCGGGAAGTGAACACGGTTTCTGGGTTATGTTTGACGTAAGTAGGAGTTCAGGATCACTTCTTGATCATTACTAGATGACGACCGATTGCTTTGCTTCTCTTCTCGCTCTTATTTGCGTAAGTTAGCCACCATACATGCTTAGACGCTGCTGCAACCTCACCACTTTACCCCTTCCTTACCCATTAAGCTTTGCTAGTCTTGATACCCATGGTAATGGGATTGCTGAGTGCTCGTGGCTCACAGATTACTACACCAACAGTTGCAGGTACAAGTATGCGATGATCATGACGCGAGAGCGATGGTTATTTGTGTTGGAGTTCTTCTTCTTCGTCTTCGGTCTTGGGTTAGGTTCCTGGTCGGCAGCCTGGGCTAGCAGGGTGGATGTTGTTTGAGTTTCTTTTATATGTTTCATCCGTAGCCAGATGTTGATCTTGTATATGATGTATTATTGTATTCATGTGACATTGAATGTCTTGGTTGTATCCCCACTATTATGTAATGTTGATGTAATGATATCCACCTTGCAAAAGCGTCTTCAAGATGCGCTTCTATCCTTGGTGGGACCTTCGAGTTCCTTTAGGATAGGGTCGCATCTTGGGTGTGACATAAGCAAGCTTTCGGGACGAAACACCGCCGCCACGAGGCGGAACCTTGGCGGAACCAATCTAGGGCTCCGGCGGAGCTGTTCTGCCGGGGAAACTTCCCTCCGGGAGGGGGAAATCATCGCCGTCGTCATCACCAACGATCCTCTCATCAGGAGGGGGTCAATCTCCATCAACATCTTCACCAGCACCATCTCCTCTAAAACCCTAGTTCATCTCTTGTATCCAATCTTTGTCTCAAAACCTCAGATTGGTACCTGTGGATTGCTAGTAGTGTTGAGTACTCTTTGTAGTTGATGCTAGTTGGTTTATTTGGTGGAAGATCATATGTTCAGATCCTTTATGCATATTAATACCCCTCTGATTATGAACATGAATATGATTTGTGAGTAGTTATGTTTTTTCCTGAGGACATGGGAGAAGTCTTGCTATAAGTAGTCATGTGAATTTGGTATTTGCTCGATATTTTAATGAGATGTATGTTGTCTTTCCTCTAGTGGTGTTATGTGAACGTCGACTACATGAAACTTCACCATTGTTTGGGCCTAGAGGAAGGCATTGGGAAATAATAAGTAGATGACGGGTTGCTAGAGTGACAGAAGTTTAAACCCTAGTTTATGAGTTGCTTGGAAGGGGCTGATTTGGATCCATATGTTTCATGCTATGGTTAGGTTTACCTTAATACTTCTTTTGTAGTTGCGGATGCTTGCAATAGGGGTTAATCATAAGTGGGATGATTTTCCAAGTAAGGACAGCACCCAAGCACCGGTCCACCCACATATCAAATTATCAAAGTACCGAACACGAATCATATGAACGTGATGAAAACTAGCTTGACGATAATTCCCATGTGTCCTCGGGAGCGCTTTTCTCTATATAAGAGTTTGTCCAGGCTTGTCCTTTACTACAAAAAGGATTGGGCCATCTTGCTGCACTTTATTTACACTTGTTACTTGTTACCCGTTACAAATTACTTTATCACAAAACTATCTGTTACCGATAATTTCAGTGCTTGCAGAGAATACCTTACTGAAAACCGCTTGTCATTTCCTTCTGCTCCTCGTTGGGTTCGACACTCTTACTTATCAAAAGGACTATGATAGATCCCCTATACTTGTGGATCATCAGACACCTACGGGATCACGAGGAATCCCTTTTGCTATGGTTGGCGGGCGCGGGGCTGTGGAAAGAGCGGGATTGAGAGATCAACGCAGGGGGATTATCCAGGTTCGGGCCGCAAGTGATGCGTAATACCCTACTCCTGCTGGTTTATGTTTATCTAGTGTTCTTGGACTAGCTATAAATCATGCAGGGTCCAAAAAATCCTAATCCTTCCTCAGTACGCCGCGGGCCTCCTTTTATAGTCAAAAGGGGCTGCCACAGTGGCACACAGTAGGTGGAAAGTTGTACAGTAGCCAAGTCTATCTCCTGGCACCGTAGGACAAATGCATTATGCGCCGCCGGCGTGCGCTTCTTGCTTTATCAAGGACAGTAAGGAAACTCGTCCCAGCTGTCGCCACCTCGCCTAACTTCGACGCACGTCCGAGCTGATGAGGCGTGTAGCGCCACGCTGGCTAGCTGGCTGCTGAGTTGGTGCGGTGGCAGAGTCTTTACGAAGATCTGCATGCCACCACGCAGGTGCTTGCTGAGTTGGCCTAGAGGCCGCACGTCGCCACACAGGTGCTCGCCTAATTAGTGGGCTGGCAGCTGCATGGGAATGACGGTGGAGTCTTGGCAGATGTGGGCCTGGCTGCGGCCCCGTGGATGTCTTCGGCAAGGGTCTTGCCGGGGCCCCGGCAAGGGTCTTTCCGCGGCGTCCTGGGCATCCCTGACAAGGGCCTTGTCGGGGGGCTCGTGGGTATATCCTCGATAAGGATCCTGTCGAGGATCTTCGTCTTCTGATTCTCATCTAATCTTGTATGTTCTTGGTCTTCACAAAGATCTGCATGCCACCATGGAGGCGCTTCCTGAGCCTTGGTTCCAGTGTGGTTGAGGGCGTTGGAACTCTTAGGCTCAAGGGCGGCAGCCCTCCTGGCATTGGGAAACTTTCCCCGGCAAGGTTCTTGCCGGGACTATGGAGGCCACCCGGCAAGGGCCTTGCCGGGGGAGTTCACCTCGCCCTTATGCTCTTCGTGTTTCTGGCTTGGCGTTGCTCTGGTTGTCTTGTGGCTTTGCTTCCTCTGCCCTGCCAAGCGTGGCCAGGGGCGTGCGGCCGCGACTGCCCGCGCACAAGTAAAGGGGTACAAAAAGGGACCCCTACTTTTGTACACCGACAGGAGCCCCCGGGCCTGGGCCACATATAAGCGCGGGGCATTATTGGGCCAGGCCCAGAATGGTGCGCGGGCGCGCGCGTGGTGGAGTTTTTACCGCAGTAACTCCCTCGCCAGTTGCACTTCCCCACAACCCGCGTTTAATGTGCGACGCGGGGGTCGTGCGTGACGTGGGGGTCATGCGTGGGGCAGTTGCTGCCCTCATGCGTCACATCGTGGTTAATGGTAAAGAGGCGGCCCGCACCTTCCCCATAAAAAGGGAAAACCGTAGGCGCGCTGCTCATTTACCCTCTGCGCCTCTTCTAATATCGGAACCGTCGTTCCTCTCTTCTTCCTCATACGAAAGATTCGAAGTTCTTGCCTCTGCTTGCTGCCGCTGTGCCCCCATTGCTCTTGATCCTTCGCCCCCTCCCAGTTGCCATGGCGCCCGAAACCAGCAGGGGCAAGGGAGCGGCCAAGGCTGCCGGGGAGAAGGAGCCGCCGGAGAGCGAGTCGGTGGTGCGGCGGATGCAGCTCGCCTACTTCCCGTTGACGGTAGATGCGGTCCACCTCAAGAACTTCCTCTTGCCCCTGTGGGGGAGGAAGACGATGGGGCACCCTTCCACGCGCGTCGTCCCCACTGATTTTTCCAAGGACGGCCCAAATCGGTACCCCTTCTTCGTCGATTTCTTCTCTTGCGGGCTTTTCCCCCCTTTCTCTGACTTCTTCAACGACGTCATGCACACCTACGGCTTCCATCTTTTGGATCTCACGCCGAATGTCGTGGCGTGCATGGCTCTCTTTGCCCACCTCTGCGAGGGCTTTGTCGGGGTGCCCCCTAGCACGACGCTCTTCCGCCACTACTTCTACCCTCACCTCCAACCAGGGGGCGCCATCTCTGGGAGCATCGCGTGGATCCCGAGGACCCAGGAGAAAGGCACGTACCCAGAGGGTGCCCAGAAGGAGAGTTGGGAGGAGTGGCGAGGCCGGTGGTGCTGGATCGAGGAGAAGGACCCGCAGGAGTTCTAGCGGGTTCATTAGAGCCCCCCGACCCGCCGCGGGGACTGGAGCGACCTCGACGCCAACGCCAAGAAGCTCTCGATCGCCACCACCAGGATCCATCGCCTCACCACGGTCGGGCTCACCCTCGAGATGATTGGGGCGGACTTCATCCGTCGCCGAGTCGCCCCGCTGCACAACAAGTGGAGGCCAGCCTGGGACTTCAGGAATGCGGACGACGTCATGAGACTCCGCCCTAGCCTGAAGCATAACTTGACGGTGATGGGGCATGCCCATTTCTGCCAAAGGCTCTTTCAGCTCGACATGGACAGCGACGGCAGGTCTGAGAGGACCGGCAGGGCCGCGAAGGCTGGCAAGGCCGTCAAGGGGCCCCTGTTTGGGTTGCCGGCAGGAGTGGTCCCACTGAGCAACAACTCTCGCCAGTCCGCTATCATCGCCATGATGCCGGACTGCAACGCGCATGGCCTTGACCCGGCCTGGGCCGAGCCGCCAACGGAGAAGGTGCAGGAGTTCTTCGACACCTTGTCGGAGGGCTATGTCCATGACGAGCCGCTGCTCATCCAGGACACCACCAAGGCGGAGCTGGACTACATCGTCGCCAGGGAGGCGGAGGCGGCGCTTGCCAGGGAGGCCGGCAGCGTTGGCGCCGTGGAGGATGAGCCGACGCGGCCACGGAGGAGACGGAGCTCAGCCAGTGGGCGGAGTCTGCCGAGGAGGCCAGCGGCGCCAACACCGAGGCCCCGCTTGTTGAAGACGCGAGCGGCGAGTCGTCTGAAGACGAGGTCGAGGTGAACGACCCCACCCCTCCTAGTCACAGGGAGGCAGCGCGTCCTGCGACGGGCTAGCTCTGGTGAGCGGGTCCGGCCCGGTAGGATCATGCAGCGGCAGCCGCCCCGGGAGCAGCTCGTGCGTGAGACAAGGGCGATGAAGGCCGCAGCAGCGAAGAAGGTGGCGAAGGCCGCGGTGGCGAAAAGGACGACGACTGCTTCCTCCTCGTCCAAGCGGTACCGGACCCCATCTCCTTCCCCTTCGGACAGCACCTTGGAGGCCGAGTTTGACCTCGGATCTTTTAGCCCAGCGAGGAAGAGGAAGCTAGTGGAGGAGGAGGAGGAAGAGTAAGTATTTCGCCCCCCACATCACCTCTTGACTTTACTCCAGTGTTATCCTTCTTTGATTTGGTGTTATCTTTATAGGGACGTGGAGACGCTGGCCCAGAGGGTGGCGAAGAGGGCCAAGGCCTCGACGGGCGACAAGCCCCCGGCGGGTACTTCGCGTACGCCGTTGTTGGTGGAGAGCAGCCCGAATAGCAGCCCCCGGCATAGCCCCCGCTTCAGCCCCCAGCGTAAGATCATCACTCACTCCTCCACTGATGAACATTGAGGTGTGAATCCTTGATGCTGACCTTGCTAGGTTCGCAGGAGAAGAAAGGAAGTAGGAGGAGCCGCCAAGGGCCACCTCCAACACGCCGCTCCTCTCGACTATGCCGCCCCGAGGGGCGTCCCCGGCAAGGGCATCCACCACCGAGCCCATGCATATGGAGGAGGAGGCGAACTTGGGTGCCGGGGGTTCTGCCCCGGCAACGAATGCTGGCGGGGAGGGCGCCACTTCTTCCGAGCCTGGTCTGGGTAAGTCATTTGCTTTCCGTCCCTGTTCTTTCTTCTTCTTTTGAACCTCGACCTTGGCTTTGCCTCATTCCCCTCCTTGGTACCCAGACCCTTCCTCGGCGGACCGGGGGCACTATAAGAAAAAAGACACATCCGTGACATTTTGGGCCGAAAGAAAAAAATTTCTGTCATACATATGACACTTCTATGATGATAATTGTGACAAAACCCGATATCATCATAGATGTGGTGGGCTCCTACTTCTATGACAAAAAAAATCATGACAGAAAATGGGCTTTTCGTCCTGGGTGGGTCGGAGACGCAACTGCATGACATTCTTTGGGCTGTCCATGACGGAAAAAAACGTGGTAGAAGCGAGGGGGAGGAAAATTTCGGGGAGTTCCCGGTTACGGTGGGAGGTCGGGGGCCGAGCGATGCGCGTTTCTCTCGTACACGTACGCGCGTGTGTGCGAGGCGTTGGCTCTAACTGAACCAGAGCGAGGCGTTGGGCTCTAACTGAACCCGAGCGATTGCACTGCAGGCTACGCATTACTGAACCCGAGCGATCGATCGATGGCTGTTAACTTAACCCGATCGAGCGATTCCTTGGCTACTGCTGCTAACCGAAGCTGATCGATGGGATGAACAGTGAGCGTTGCGGGGGAGTTTTGGATGAACAGTGAGCGGTGGCGTTGCCTCTGGATGAACAGGACCCCGTGGTGTGGTGGAGGGCTGGATGAACAGTAGACGGTGGAGGGGTGCCCGTGGAGGGGTGGTTGAACAGGACCCCGTGGTGTGGAGGGCTGGATGAACAGTAGATGGTGGAGGGGTGGTTGAACAGTAGCCGGTGGAGTAGCGCGCGGTGGAGGCTGGATGAACAGGAGCCCATGGAGGCTGGAGGAGGTCGACGGTGGATGAACAGTTGCTCGTGGAGGTTGGAGGGGGTCGATGGTGTAGATTAACAGTATCCCGTGGAGTCCCGTTTTGCGGTACGCCACACCCCTCCCAATGAACAGGACCCCCGTTTCGACCGTAGCGCTCCAACACAAGTCTGTTTCCTCCGTTTTGCGGTACGCCACACCCCTCCCGATCAACATGACCCTCGTTTCGACCGTAGCGCTCCAACACAAGTTCGTTTCCTCCGTTTTGCGGTACGCCACACCCCTCCCGATCAACAGGACCCCCGTTTCGACCGTAGGAGGTCCATTTCCTCCGTTGTGCGGTACGCCACACCCCTCCCGATCAACAGGACCCCCATTTCGACCATGGCCGGTCGAACACAAGGCTGTTTCCTCCGTTCTGCAATACGCCAGGCCTCGTTTCCATCGCCTGTTCCGTCCAAGCCCTCCCGATGAACACGACGCATTCCGTTGCCTCCGCATGAACACGACACATTCCGTTGCCTCCCCATGAAAACGAGGACGACGCTATTACTCCGTTCCAACCCAGCCATGTACACGAGCCCTCGCCGTACGTATGCGCGAGTAGGCGTTCGAGACCCCACCCGTATGTACACATACGTGGCCGTATTTTATTTCTTGCACCCTGGCTGTTGTACGTACGTGTACATGTTACGTGCGCGCCTCTACAT
Organism: Aegilops umbellulata; assembly: GCA_032464435.1. Classification (NCBI taxonomy): domain Eukaryota; kingdom Viridiplantae; phylum Streptophyta; class Magnoliopsida; order Poales; family Poaceae; genus Aegilops; species Aegilops umbellulata. Next base: position 252,064,750 of record CP136056.1, read on the forward strand.
CGACCAGTATGTACGTACACGTTCGCGACCAGAATGACAACGCTACGTACGCTTCGACCAGGTGGGTCCCGACTGTCAGGCACTTCCTTGCGTGCGAAGATGTAGCTGGTGGGTCCCAGCAGTCAGGGGGGCGAAATACGGTGGCCCGTTTGGTGAGTCCCCGCTGTCAGGTGGAGGAATAATTATTTTGCACGTAATAAGGAGGCACTTCCTTGCTGCGGTCGTGGAACCAGCTGTCAGCCTCTCCACGTACAGTCCACGTCCGATGGAAGTCGTTCCTTGACCACGTTGAGCACGCCGCGCCGAGAGCACCAGGGCGGTCGACGACGGCGAGGCCTAAGAAGGGGACGACGGGGAGCCGGAGAAGACGCGGCAGTGGAAGCCCGCCCGCGCGCGGAGAGGAGTACCAGGGTTCACTGGTTCGGCTATGGTGTGAGGTTGCCGTGGGAATAGTAGGGGGCGGTGAGGCCTCCGTGGCAGCACAGCCGGCCACGGGAGGCAGGAGCATGCGGCACGACCGGCGCTGCTTTGGGCGGCTGGAGCAAGAAGACCAGAGGTTGAAGAAGCACTACGCCCGTTGGATGGACATCGTACGATCACTGGAGCTAGAATCGTTCATATTGACTAAGTTGACAAAGCCTTTCGTCCCCGTCAACTTAGTAGGCCCACAAGTCAGCCTCCCACCAAGGTGGGTCCCAGCAGTCAGGGGGAAACGATTTTTTTCGCAAAATACTGGTGGCCCGTCCGGTGGGTCCCTGCTGTTAGGTGGAGGAATAATTATTTTGCACGTAATAAGGAGGCACTTCCTTGCTGCGGCCGTGGACCCAGCTGTCAGCCTCTCCACATACAGTCCACGTCCGATGAAAGTCGTTCCTTTACCATGTTGACCACGCCGCACCGAGCGCACCAGGGCGGTGGACGATGGCGAGGCCTAGGAAGGGGACGACGCGGAGCCGGGGAAGACGCGGCAGTGGATGCCCACGCGTAGAGGAGTACGAGGGCACTGGTTCGCTGCGGTGTGAGGCTGCCGTCGCTGTAGAGTAACAGGGGGTGTGGGTGAGTAGAGGGATGGCCTGGCCAGCGGTGGGAGTAGTAGGGGCGGTGAGGCCTCCGCCGCATCGCAGCCGGCCACGGGAGGCAGGAGCACGAGGCACGACCGACGCTGGTTTGGGCGGTGGAGCAAGAAGACCAGAGGTTGAAGAAGCACTCCGGCCGTTGGATGGACATCGTACGGTCACTGGAGCTAGAATCGTGCATTATTGACTAAGGTGACAAAGCCCTCCGTCCCCGTCAACTTAGTAGGCCCACAAGTCAGCCTGCCACTATACTGGGTCCCAGCTAACAGGGGGAGTATTCATTTTTTTGTGCGTAATAAGGAGGCACTTCCTTGCGTGCGAAGATATAACTGGTGGGTCCGAGCTGTCAGCGGCGGTAATGTTTTTTTCGCGAAATACAGAGGCCCTTTTGGTGGGTCCCTGATGTCAGGTGGAGGAATCATTATTTTGCGCGTAATAAGGAGGCATTTCCTTGCGTGCGGCCGTGGACCCAGGTGTTGGCCTCTCCACGTACAGTCCACTTCAGATGCATGTCGGTCGTTGACCACGTTGACCAGGCCACACCGAGAGCACCAGGGCGGTGGACGACGACGAGGCCTAGGAAGGAAACGACACGGAGGCAGTTGTTTCCCACGCGGAGGGGAGTACGACTGTACGAGGGTTTACTGGTTCGTCTGCCGTCGCCGGAGAATAACAGAAGGTGTGGGTGAGTAGAGGGATGGCTAGGCCAGCGATGAGAGTACGGTGGGGCGGTGAGGCCTGCGCGGCAGCAGAGCCGGCCGCGGGAGGAGGGAGCAGGTAGTCCCGCCGGCGCCTGTTTGAGTGGCTGGAGCAGGAAGAGCAGAGATTGAAGAAGCACGACGGCGGTTGGATGGACATCCAACAGTCACTGCTTGTGTGTCAACCTTTTTTTAGGAAAGCCTCAAATCTGTGGAAAACAGCATACAGCCCATCTGCCATTATTTCTAATAATTTTCTGCCCATTTGCTAATTCTTAAGGTTTTGTTTGGAGCCCATATTCTTTTTTGTTAACATTACAGCCCAAATTGTGGCCACGGTTAAAAAATTATACGAAATTTTGCATATTTCGGTGCGGTCCGAACTGTTTTTAATCCCGAAATTTCGACTCACATTCAAACGGATTTAAAAAATAAACGTATATCAATATAAAATCCAACAACTTCTCCATGCATAAAAATTAATGTAATTTAAAATCTTGAAATGAAAAAAAAAGATATTTGAAACTAATTGCCGGTTTGATGTGTTTTAAAAATGTACAGCCCATTTCTCATTACTGATGGGCCATTTTCTCGGCCAGCCGAATGAAAGATCTCCTCTTCTTGAAAGATTTGCAGCCCAACAGGCCTGACAAAGAGACTTACTTGGCAAATCACAAAAAAACTGGGATGTGGCTGTGGACCCAGCTATCAGTCTCTCCACGTACAGTACTCTTCCGATGGAAGTCGTTCCTTGACCACGTTGACCGCGCCGCGCGGAGAGCACCACGGCGGTGGACGACGGTGAGGCCTAGGAAGGGGACGACGCGGAGCTGGGGAAGACGCGGTAGTGGAAGCCCACGCGGAGAGGAGTACGAGGGTTCACTGGTTCGGCTGCGGTGTGAGGCTGCCGTCGCCGCAGGGCCTGGCCAGCGGTGGGAATAGTAGGGGGCGCTGAGGCCTCCGCGGCAGCACAGTCGGCCACGGGAGGCAGGAGCATGCGGCACGACCGGCGCTGCTTTGGGTGGCTGGAGCAAGAAGACTAGAAGTTGAAGAAGCACTACGCCCGTTGGATGGACACCGTACAATCACTGGAGCTAGAATCGTTCATATTGACTAAGTTGACAAAGCCCTCCGTCCTCGTCAACTTTGTTGGCCCACAAGTCATCCTCCCACTATGGTGGGTCCCAGCTAGCAGGGGGTATTCATTTTTTTGTGCGTAATAAGGAGGCACTTCCTTGCGTGCGAAGATATAACTGGTGGGTCCGACATGTTAGCGGGGGCAACGTTTTTTTCGCGAAATACAGAGGCCCTTCCGGTGGGTCCCAGCTATCAGGTCCTCGCAAAAAAAAGGGAAAGAAAATCAAAGACTTGGGAAGGCGTACAGAACAAGCTAAAAAAGAAAGACGTGCTCCTGTAGCTGGTTCGAATCCAAACCTAGACTATGACTATATATGGTTCTATGCTACTCTGCAAGTAATGAAACTGACATATCCAACGTTCGCTTCTCCTCTTCTCTACTTACTCTGCCTAGCATCAGAAGCTCTGGCCGCAGCAACCATGTCCGCTGGCTGCTCGTCCACCTGCTCTTCAGCAGGCAACAACCAGATATGCGCCAAGTCGCAACCCGTACCATCGCGTGTGGGTCTCATCACACCCTCGCCGGCACGCACACCGCAGCCGATTGCTCATCGCAACCCGCTGTCGCTGGTGTGGTGCCACTGCTGCAAATCACGCAGAGTCATCTGTAGCGTCTCAACCACAATCCGCAACCCTGGCCGAGTCTTCTACAAATGCCCGAATCATGGGGTAATAATATGTTTAAGTGTTGTTCTGCTGCTTTCAATTGCTGATTTTTTTAATAGTTTGGTTGATGATCTACCAATTTGATTCATGGAGAAAAGGGAAGATTCGTGTGATTTGTATTTCTGGGAAGTTGCTGATGTGGGGGAATGCAACTACGCTGATTATTTGGTTAGCCGAGGAATCCCAATACCAGCAGGTTGGGGTGTTGGACAAGTAACTGAAGGAACGGCAGAAGAGGAAGATGCAGAGCAGAAGGTTAAAGATGTAGTTCCTATGATCATGGCCAAGCAACAGCTGCTGAACGGCCTTGACAACAATGAGGAGATGAAAGAGCTTGTGAAGATAATGGGCAAAATCGATGTGCTCTGTAGGATGATTGTCTCTTTATTTGCAGTGTATGTAGCACTCGTGATGTATTCAGTGGCTACGACATGAGCACTTTGCTGAAACTAGTAATGAATGAAACCTGTGTAGCAGGCTGGGCGTAGTGTTTTGAACATCTAATGATTTCTATTAACGGAAATTAGGGGGTATCCCCTTTTGCTCATATAAATAAATAAATAGCAGAGGCCCTGTCGGTTCAGCTTTGTTCTCATTCGAAGACGTCGAGCAAATTGCAGTCCAACAGCAAACTATGTCATCAAATTCAAGTTTCACAGCCAAATATGAGTACAACTAAACAACAATGTCATCATGTTTTAGTTGTCATACAATCACCAAACACAAATTAGCATACATAACAAGTGATGTTCTCGTAGCAAAATACTAAACAACATGTTCATCAGGTTTCAATTGTCATAGCAAACACAATTTCACATAGTAGATAAAAAACGTCTTCTGACAGGCAAATACGACAAAAGCAATGTAATCATCATCCGCAGCAGCAGCGTCAACATCTTTGCCATGTGTATCAGTCTGAATCGTAATTCCCCATGGTGTCATCTTCTTCTTCATTCTCAACGTTCTCGAACGTTGGCTTCTTCTTGATCAACTCTTGTATGTCCACAGCACGACAGGCAATCTTTTCGCCGGCGTCATTGACGTGATGGTTCTCAAAGATATTAGGAACATATGTGTTATCTTGTACATCAGGAGCAGTGTAAGCATCATCTTGTTGTGCAACTTCATTAAATGAATTCCTCTGCTCAAACCTTTGCAATACTCTCCAGTCATCGCTAGATGCAAATGTGTCTTCCAAGAAAAGTATCTGTGTTGCTTGATTTGCCAAAATAAAAGGCTCGTTGGTCTGGTACGCCGCCTTGACATTGATGGATTTGAAATAATCATCAACTCTGGGTTTTGCGATCCTGGAAAACAGGTTATACCAACGACAACACAACAGAACCATACACCGATGATCCTCGAAATTGGAGATATACTGCAACTGAACAATGTGTGTTATGTTAGCATACATTTCAGTTGTCTCTTTGCCATACGTATTCGTGCTCATGATGGCATTGTTTTGTGTCTTCCTGCCTTCGTCTCGTGCAAGGGTGTTGTAGCGCACATCTCCAACAACGCAAGATTCATAATGTCTTACCTGAGTATCAGGACCCATTGCTAGTGAGTAAAGGGCATCATCAACTGCCTGCCCGTCCTCCCGCATCTTCTTAACCTATGGTTAGAAAATAGACAACTTGATCATCTTATGTACTCAATGTATTAAAAAAAACTGACAGTGCACTTCAAAAGCTTACATGGTTCTTGAACCATTTCGCAAATCCTGCCATAACCAGTTTGTCAATGTTTCTTGGATTTTGCGGCAGTAACTCCTCTTTGTAGATGCTGCATAACATAGTGATCGCGTCAAACATCTAAATATATAAGAATGCGCTGCAAGTTTAGTAGATTACGATGTATAAGCTGCAGTACTTCACTTACTTGATATAAGGTAGTATCTCAGGACAGTTATTCAACACATACCAAACCATTTTGTCCAAATCTTTAGGTTTGTCCTCTTGTCGAATCTTCCCTGTAACTCGAACAGAATAATCGAAAGCATTGAGCCCGGGATTGTCTTCACCCACCTCTTTGCTAAGCTGATCAGCTGTTTCAATGTATTTTGAGCAGAATGTCAACGCTTCTGTAGCAATGTAGGCCTCTGCAATGGAACCCTCGAGTCTAGCTCTGTTCCTAACATAGCCCTTGAAAGTGCCTAGCCGCCTTTCAATAGGGTACATCCAGCCATACTGTACTGGACCTCTAAGTAGTGCCTCATCAGGTAGATGAATAGCCAAATGCACCATCACATCAAAGAAGGCTGGAGGATATATCTTCTCAAGGTCGCATAGGATAGTTGGTATCTTGTCTCTAAGACGCTCCAAAGCATCTATCCTGATATTCCTACTGCAGAGTTCCCTGAAGAATTGTCCCAACTCTGCAACTGCTCTGTATAAGTCAGGGCGGTCCAATCCTCTAAGGATAACAGGTAAAACCCTTTGAAGTAGGACATGGCGGTCATGAGTTTTCAACCCTTGTACCTTGTTTCCATCTGCACTGACTCTCTTTCAGGGTTGGATGCAAATCCATGTGGGAATCTCACACGTGACAGGACCTCGCAGAATTCTTCTCTTTTTACCTTGTCCAAGACGTACACAGCTGGTGCCATATCCCGTGGTTTACCTTCATCTTGCACCTGCAAATCCTGTCTGATACCCAGGTGTGTCAAATCAATCCTAGATTTTAAGGTATCTTTCGTCTTGCCTTCAATATTAAGAAGTGTGCCGATAATGTTGTCACATATATTTTTCTCGATGTGCATCACATCAAGATTATGCCGCAGATCCAAATCTTTCCAATACTCCAAGTCCCACAAAGTGGACCTGCGGGTAAACAATAATCTCTCTTCTGCCCTGCCACGCTTCCTTTTCCCGCTACCATTATCAGGATGGTTTCCTAGTGTAATATGCCTGACCTTCTCTAATTCCACTTGCAACTCATCAGCGGTGAGCCTCTTTGGCGCATCACGGTTTTCATGCTTTGCATTGAACACATGTCTTCGGTATTTTCTAGGAAGCGGCTTGTCCTTGGCAAGGAAACGGCGGTGTCCAATGTAACAGATCTTGCTAAGTATTGCGTATGATAGCGGATTCCTGTCACAGCGAACACATGCATTGTAACCATGTGTTGTTCGCCCTGACATACTACCCAAAGCCGGATAATCATGGATGCACCAAATTATAACAGCACGTAGAAAGAAATTAGCTGGTGGGCTGCTATATAGGTCTCGAGTGAGAACACCCTTCCATAGCTGTTGAAGTTCCTCCACAAGAGGCTCCATGAACAAATCAAAATCCTTTCCAGGACTTTTTGGACCTCGGATCAGCAAGGCCATCATGTAGTTTGATTCTTTGGTGCAGACATTTGGAGGCATGTTGTAAGGGATAACAAGCACTGGCCACATGCTATATGTGGCGCTCTGGTGGCCAAATGGGTTAAATCCATCTGAAGCTAAGCCAAGTCTAATGTTTCTTGGGTCAACAGCAAACTCTTTGTGTTTATCATTGAAGCTTTTACACTCACTACCATGAGATGGATGGCTCATTACATTCTGATCTCTGTACTCCTGGTTCCTAGAATGCCACAGTACATCCTCTCTTGTTTCAGCATCATGAAACAACCTCTGCAATCTTGGTGTAATTGGAAAATGTCTCAGAACATTATGAGGAATCCTCTTCACAGCATCGCCATCTTTCCATCTTGATGATTTGCATTTTGGACATTCACTTAAGTTGGCATAATCCTTCTGGAACAGAACACAATTATTCTTACAAACATGGATCATATCATATCCAATTCCAACTGCACGAAGGAAATTCTTCATTTTACTGTAGGTGTGTGGCAGCTCAGACGCATCTGGGAAAGATTCATGGAAAGCAGCCAACATCGCATCGAACGATTTGTTGGTCATCCGCTCAGATGTCTTCACCTGAAGAAAGGTGACCATAGCTGAGAATACTGACAGCTTATTTCCTGGGGTGACAGCAACGTTGCATTGTTCCAACATGCGGGCGAACCGTTTTTCTTCTGCAGGTGAAAGTTCACGGAATACACGAGCATTTCGTAGCATTGTTTCAATGTTGGTCAAACTCACTGGCTCCGCCACCACCTCCTCCTCCTCCTCTTCCACCTGAGCATCAGGCAGATCAAGATGGTGATCTGCTGCTTCCACGTAGTCAATAACATTAACGTTCACAGCTTCACCATGATGAACCCACCTAGTATATGTGACCGACATCCCATACAAGTGTAGATGATTTTGCACAGTTGACCGGGGTCTTGTAACTGAATTCATACAACTGCTACACGGGCAGAGCACATCTGATTTCAGACCACCGTACTCAGCTCTGATAAAGTTCATGAAGTTTTCAACCCCCTCGACATATGCAACGGAGAATCTTCGAGCAGAAGTTATCCAAGTCCTGTCCATCTGTTAGACATACAAATTAGTTCTTCTACTAGATATTACAGGAAAAACATATATGCTTTTTTATGAAGTCCTGAAAAAAATACCTAGGTCGATGTCTAAAGCTATGGCAAGATATTTGGAGAAGCAGATCTAAGTAACAAAATATATGTAAAGCTAATTCAGCAAACAGATTTGAGTGCCAAATTATGGCAGGCTGTTTCAGCCGTCAATGAGGCCGAGCACACAGCCATCAAACTATCGAAGGCCATCGCAGCAACAAAGATCGAGTATAAAACGGTGTAGAGCTATTTCACCTAACAGATTGGCTACTAGACCATGGCAATCTATGTCACAATAAATATATGGCAGGATATTTTAGCAACTAATCGGCCTTGGCATGCCATCTCCGCTAAGCAGATTGAGTGCAGAACAGGGCAAGGAAGCTTCTTAAGCAGAGCATATTGACAGTAAACTACTTCGGCAAACAGTGAGATTAACAGCGTCTATCAGCTAACATTCAGCGCTACAGCGACATGAACGGGGCCTTAGTCTAGAATGCGCGTACCGTGGGAGAAGCTGACCGCCGTGCGTCTCCACACGGACGTCGCCAGCGGTGGCGACGCTGACCGCCGTGCGCCTCCACAAGAACGTAGCCAGAGGTGGCGGCACGGCTAGAGGACGGCAGTCTACGAGAGCGTATTGTGGGAGCAAGAGGATCGCCGAACCGCGGCGCCGACGTATCGGCGCGGCAGGGAGGGCGGCTTTGGAGCGAATGGAGTGGAGGGGGACAGGGGGAGGGGGTTTGGGGAATATTATAGGCTAGTTGGCCGAAGGGCGGTTGAATCGGATTTGGGGGGAATTTTTGGGTGTGGGGGGGGGGAGGATTTTCGCGCGGTGGGCAGGGGGAGTTTGGCGCATGGTCGGTTTCTCCAAGTGCAGTCCCACGTGTCAGTGAAGAGGCAAGCCGAAGCACGTTCCGTTTGCGTGAGCCGTGTGCAGGACCGAACATGTGTGGGGTGCAATGCGACCGCGACAGGGGTGCTGTGAGTGTACCGCATTTTTCCTTTTAAACTAGGTGCTTCGCCCCCACCAAAAAAAATCGGTTGCTTCGCGCGATCCATCGATACTACTACTAGTAATCCGGTAATCCCGACTAAAACGGCGCGGCCAGGTCTTTTCCCGCGCGATATGCTGGGAGGTTGGCTTAGTTGGGTTTTTTAGGACGAGTAATGCTACACCTACGTAATCCCAGTTATGTAATTAACGTAATGTGAAATGTGTGAGCTGTTGATTGTAGATTGGGGGAGGGAGGGGCCGACCACCATGGGAGGAGAGAGAGAGAGGCAATTTACGTTAGCCCTTTCGTAGGTTCCCGTAGATGTAGAAAGATGTGTCCGATCCTGCAATATAGGCCGTCCGATCTATATCTAACGGATAGGAAGGAAACTATGGCAATTTACCCGCACTCCTCTCCACATTTGCAGATAAGGCTTTCCCTCGTTCATACTTTTCTCCCACAAGATCTTGATCTTCCGTGCAACACACGGGCATCTTGCTAGTACTCCTACAATATGTATATTATTGTGAAAGTTCATATACACCGGCCGAGATTAATGCAAACATGGCAGATTTTCATTACATTTCAAACTTTTATAGGACAAAAAAATAAAAAAAACCCGACCCTAAACCTATTCTAAGGCGGTGACCGACGTCCTCCATCTGTGATCTCCATGTACGGGGGCGGGGTTCAAGACCCGTGAAGAGAAGGTGTGGTCTCCTGCGAGGAAAAGTAGAACACAGGAGACGGACCGGCCAGTTGGCACACCATGCCCTGCCGCCTCGCATGCCCTACTCATCCTCTGAGGAGTCCCCGACCTCGGCGGTGCCGGACGTTTGACGGCGGCAAGTAGGACACGTTGCTGACGGTGCTCCCGTTGTCGGCCGCCAGCGTGGCCACCGCTTGTGCGGCGACTTCAGCGTGGGCGGCGACCTCGAGCTCCATCCCCGAAGACAAGCTCTCCCACAGAGCGTTCGCGCTTGCGGTCATGGCGGATGTGGTTCCAGGTAGGAGGACGATGCGCTATGGTGTGGAGGTTAGCTGGGTGTTGCCGCTTTAAGTAGCGCATTCCGGTGAGGCCAAGCGTCCGGGTGCGTCATTAAGTTGCCGGAGTTGTTCCTCGGGCACCGAGCCTCTTAATGACGACATATGAACGAACGGCATGAATGCGGGTAGCTGGCGCCGGCTGGGAACGCACCGCGCGACGGCGCGAGGGACGAGGGTTTTGGTGTGCCAGGGTAGTCAGCTGCGGTCGTGGCAACGTTGGAGATGCCCTTTGGTCACATGCGATCCCCGCATGTTTGAAAAAGCAAGATGACCCGGCATGGTCTCAGGTCCAGAGGATGCAGTTGGCCGCGCTACACCACTCCGCGGACGCGTAGCGCCGCCCCGTGCATCCTCGACGAGCCGGGTGTTGGGGTGTGTTTGGATTGTGGCCAAAGTGCACCTTGCCAAAATTTTGGTCATGACCAAAAGATTGGTCTTTGTTTGGATGGTTGCCATTTTTTGGCATGCCAATGAACTCTAGCCAGCTCTAGTTCATTTTTCTTGCCAATGTCGGCCAAATCATGGGCAACCAATACCTCAACCAAAATTTTGGTCATGACCCAAAGATTGGTCTTTGTTTGGATGGTTGCAATTTCTTTGGCATGCCAATGAACTCTAGCCAACTCAAGTTCATTTTTCTTGCCAATGTCGGCCAAATCATGGGCAACCAATACCTCAACCAAAATTTTGGCTACCCAATGCTTTGATGGGGCAACCTTGGGCACAAACCAAACATATCGTTGGTCGTGCCACAGCACTAACGCCACCCTCGCAAACTGAAACCGACCATGTGTAGCGACGATATGAGTGTGTCGCTCACCGCGGTCGCCGTGTCCAGAGGCGGTGCTGGAGTTGTGCCCCGTTGTTGGCCCCAACGACCCACATGAATGGTTGTCGGTAGCGAGGAGGTCGTGGGCCAGCTCCTCCATTGGACTAGTATGCGCTACATCGTCCCGACGGGTGTGCCCCACATGTCTGTTTCCCTGTTTTCCTGGCCATATTCGAGCGTCAGTGCTCCACGTTGCGCATTAGGCCTTTCACTATGTAAGCCAAGCGAGACAACTTATTGTTTATTTGAGCCGTTCAAGTATAATCATGTGGCGTTTGCTTATTTATCATTCCTCTCCAACCCTCTTCTCCATCGATCATGTCGCCCTCCAGTCGAGTCCATCCTCCCGCATGCCTCATTTGAACATTCCGCCGAGTTCATTCGCATGTACCCACCCTACTCCTCTTTCAATAGATCTCCGGACCCCGAGATGAAATCGAGAGGGAACAAGTGGGGCACGTGATACCTAAGGCGGATTCAAAATTTTGAATCGGTGATCATAGCATCCGCAAATCATATATAAAGGGTATTCAATGTTCGTTTCGTTTTTGAACGTACAATAGACTCCCTTCTATCATTTCTACTCCGCAAATCATATATAAAGAGTAGTTTACATATAAGTTTTATGTGTAGTCAAAGTATATCTACTTTGATAAAAAAGGTATCAACATTCAACAACGCCCAATCAATATTGTTAGATTCGTACGTACTCCTAGATTTGTACTCGATATGGTTTCCAATTTGACTATTGACAAGATTAATAGTACATGAGATGTATATTGTGAAAATTATATCATTGGAAACTCCTTTCACATACGAATTTGACCGTATGCTTTGTCTAAGTTGCATGTCATATATTATTACTCTAACATTTGGTCAAAGTTAGCCTCGAAAAACGCATTAGACCCTATATGCTTTGTGTCAGTTGCATGTCATATATTATTACTCTAACATTTGTGTAAGTTGCATGTCATATATTATTACTCTAACATTTGGTCAAAGTAGTATAGTGGAAGTGGATCCTCTGACGTAGGTATCCCTGCCTTACCCTCCCTTTCGGTTACTTACTGGCAGACCCCATGCTTGCTAGGCCCCGCATGTCAGTTACTCAATGGGTTCGGCCACATCAGGGGATCCTCATCCGCAGTAATACTCCCTCTGTTTTTATTTACTCTGCATAAAACGGAGGGAGTGGTGGTATAATAAATGACGCGGGCGGGGGAGGGGGAGGGACGTCGGTTTGCTCTCAACTACGGTCCCACAAGCGAGCGAAAACGCAAGATGAAGCGCGTTCCATTCGGTGAGCGACGTGGAGGGTCCAACGTGCCGGGCTGCAACGCAAACGCGACAAGAGCGATGTACAGTCAAAACCGATTGACGGGTCGTCACCGGAACCACTATTCACACCAGAACCTTCGCTGCTCGGACTACGCCAGCCACTGCCCTAAAACCACGCCAAATCTCCAGCCCATTCCCCCACCTTTCGATCCCCTAGCCCGCATCAAGCGTCCCCTAGTTCGCCGGAAAGCCATGGTGCGCCGCAAGATCACTTACTACAAGATGCTGTAGCCGGAGCGCCGCGCAGAAATCGCGGTGGTGGTCGGCGGCACAGACCTCCGTTCCCAAGCTCGCTTTGCGGTGGGCCAATCCCCGAGTTCTCTGGAGCCAAGCTATGAGGAGGAGGAAGCCGATCCAATGTTCATGGCGGAGGTCGCGGCGCAGAAGGCCCCCGATGGGTATGAGACTATGGACGTCGACTTCGTGCCGGCATCCAAGTCCCGCATGGTGCAGGCGGACCAGCGGTTCAACATGGCAATACTAAAGGAGGACCGGGAGGCAGAGGCTCAACTCGACGCGGAGCGCGCGCATGCCGCTGCCATCGAGGCTCTCCTGCAGGCAGAATCGGATGTCGTGGATGTGAACCGGGCGGCGGAGGCTCAACTTGAGGCGGAGCGCGCGGATGCCGCTGCCATCAAGGCCCTCCTGCAGGCGGAACCGGACGTCCTGGACTTGAACCGGGCGGCAGAGGCTCGATTCGACACAGAGCACGTGGATGCCGCTCTCATCGACGCCCTCCTGCAGGCGGAACCGGACGTCGTGGACTTGAACCGGGCGGCGCAGGCTCGACTCGACGCAGAGCGCGCAGATTCCACTGCCATCGAGGCCCTCCTGCAGGCGGAACCGAACGTCCTCGACTTGAACCAAGATGTGCTCTCGTCCGTGCAGAGCGCCCGCGCACTCCGCTTGAAGGAGTAGCTGGAGGCCGAGGACAACCACGGTGCGGAGACACACGTCGGTAGCGATGGCTGGTTCGCGCCGGCAGCCAAAGACGACGAGGCCGTCTCTTTCCGTGAGCAGTGATAGTTTTTGTTTATGTTGTTGTTTTCATGGATATTTTGCTGTGTAAAAACAAATATTTGGTATGCAAGTCGCCTGACTTGGGTCAGTCTACCATTTCAGGCGGTTGGATGAATATCCTACGTCTCCTAACCCTTCTTTCCTTCTTCCTCACCTCTTCTTCTTCCCCAACAGACCACCGCACGGGCCGTACGGATACTCCCCAACATGCGCTTGGATAAACATACTCTATGAATGAAAATTATGTGTCAGCGATAGGATGGCTGAGTTTGGTGTGTTCACATGCGACAGCACGTGTCAGTGAGGGTGCGTTCCCTTGGTTGGGTTTGCGGCGTGCAAGAGCGACTGTGTGAGGGTGCGGTGCCACCGCGGTGTGCAGGAGCGACCGTGTGAGGGTGCGGTGCGACCGCGATAGCCGTGCGCAAGTGTACCTCCTTCTCATTTTGAAAACTTTAGGCAAGCTTGGCAAAAATGTGTGGCGAAGTTTGCCAATGCAAGGCCTAGACCCAAACAGGATAAGTACGTACGTACTAGGAGTACTAGTGTTAAAAAAGAAAGGCTGGTTTTCCTTCGCAGGATTTAATCGATACAAATCCTCGTTTCACGTGTAAATTAATGTGTATTTTCTTCTCCAAAGACCAAAGAGCTAACCATCTCACTCCTCATCGCTTGATTAATGCAGCGCCATGCAAACCAACCTTCTCACTTCCGCATGCATGCAGGGGATATTAATGTCCTTGGTTGCTAACCCCATCAATTTTGCCTCGATTAGTGTTAGTGGCCCTTTCCAAATTGTAATTTTTATATACTGTCCTTGTGTACAAAAAATGGAGGTAGTAACTATATTTGACTTCCTTCCCCATTGCGGTGACGTCGACGATTTTTTTTGTGGTTGTTTGGCGAAGTGCGTTCGACGGAGGACACCATTGAGGGAGACCACGGTAAGTCGTTCGCAAGTGCCGCCTGCAAGCCGAGACAACCGCCTTATTTGCATCCAGGAAGTCCTTTACTAGTACTACTAGGAGTAACTAATGCGGTGAGATGGCTTCTCGAAGAAGACGATGGAGAAGCGGAGTCAGCGAAGAGTGAAATGATGGTTGCTTCGTCCGTGCTTTTGTGATTTGACGCCTCGCTGCTTTGTGATTTGTGATAGAAGGGACAGGGGAGTAGGCTCTATGCTCTATACTGTAGTACTACATGCGTCCAAGCATGGGAGAAAGAGGAGAGACGTTGCATTTTTCTATTCCTTCAATCAATCAATCACGGAGCTTCGGTTCCATCTTTTTGGCTTTGGCAACACCGTCCACAATGGTTCCCACGATGCCAAAAGATATTTTCACATTTGGCTACACATTGTGGATGCCCTTAACCATACCACTTGGTTTTGCTCATGTGTGCTATCTATACAAATCTCAATTATATTGATCTAAAAAATTATAGAATCGAGATTAGTAAAAAGGAGGTGATTAGATGGCGGGGGAGGTTTCTTATTTGAGCAACTACGTAGCCCTTTGTAAGTCTAGGATTAGGCTTCTTATTTTCGGAGGACATTGTCCTGGTAGTTTGCTAACATGGGGTCCCACGTGTCAGTGCTTTACCAAGCCGAACCGCATCCCACATGAGGCAGAACAACGGCAGAAGCAACACGTGGTTAAGTTGAAGAAGATGAGGGAGAAGCGGATTCAGCAATGAGTGAAATGACGGTTTCTTCGTCCCTCCAACTTAACTGCAGGAAAGGTGCAGCTTTGTGATTTGACGCATCATTGTTCATTACTACGCCGGCGCCATGACTAGGGTGCTTCACCCGGGCTGCTCTGCACTGTATTCCGGTATGGCACGTGGACTCGGTAGCTTGATGTCCCACATGTCGGCGAAAGGGACTAGAAGATTTATGAAAGCGAGCACTCCACTTTTACGACGGAGGAGTAGGTGACACGACGGCCTAGTGAACTGTCACTTGTACTGTATAGTACTAGTATAGTTTTGCTGTTTCACACGATCCATCGATACAAACCCGATTAAACAGGAAAGGGCGGGATTTTTTCCGCGCGGTAGATGATACTGGCCATACATTTCAAAGGCAATTTTAATGTATGCAAACTGAATAATTATAAGTAACAATATGATATCTAGTAAAACTAAAAACACATATGATTTATTGTGTTAGAGTGTAGTAGTAGTGTTGTATTGCATAGTTGTTAGATGTAACATGCGAGAACGTGTAGAGATGTAGTTTTGGAGGGCCTACAGAGAGAAAAGCGTAATACGGTCACCGAACTTCAGAATAAGCTGATTACGGTCACTATACGTTTTGTGGTGATTATACGGTCACTTGCTCACAGCTCAGCATCGGCTCTGTTGACCGGCCAAATAGTCTGCGTGGCGCCATGTTGACTAGTTAAATTGACCACGTTTGTTGTGGGTCCCACCTGTCAGTTCGCATAGGCAAAAGGTCAGATAAACACAAATTTACGCAGGCGCAACAAGGCTCCAACCCGTGCGCGGGAATCACCTGGTTGTGTATGTGTCTGTCAGGGCCTGATGTGTGCGCATGCATGTGTAGGTTGAGCACTTGAGCGTGAGAGTGTGTGTTGGTCGTGTGGTGTACTGGTGTGTGCATGCATGCGTGCGTGCGTGCGTGTGAGTGTTGCGTGCGTGCGTGGCTGCGTGTGTACATGTGAGTGTTGCGTGCGTGCGTGGGTGCATGTGTTTGTGTGAGTGTTGCGTGGATGCAGTTCGTGTGCATGCGTGCGTGTGTGTATAATCACCACACCAGCTCTTGTGTGTTAAAACAGACGGCTCAGCATACCAATACAAGGCCACCTTGTCCGCTGTGCCCGCGGTCATGACTTCAAACCACCGTCCAAATATTTTTTTGTCGTTTGTTTTCATTCTTACTACTCCCATCAGGTATATTTGCAAATGTGGAGAGGTGTGTGGGTACCTTTTTGCAAAATTGCCATAGTTTCTTTCCTATCTTATGAGAGTTGCACGTAACATCAAGATGCATTTGTATGACTTGTTTATCTTGTGAGAGAAAAGGATGAACGAGGGAAGGCCTTATTTGCAAATGTGGAGAGGTGTGTGGGTACCTTTTTGCAAAATTGCCATAGTTTCTTTCCTATCCATCGGATATAAATCGGATGGCCTATATTGCAGGATGGCAAGCACACCATCATCACCAACTCTGTTTTTATAAGAGTGTATTTTATGTATTTTATAAGAGTGTAGATGTAGAGTAGATACAAGTCGACAGGTGGGCACGATGGTAGTGAGATAATGTGATGCAACACTAGAGGTGCCATGTGGAGCGTTTAACTGGTCAACTAGTCATGTCATGAGTAAATACAGAGTTGTACGGTGAGCCCGTGACTGCATAATAACCACTAAACATAAATGGTGACCGTAATGAGTGGATTCTGAAGTCTAATGTACGTATCGTGCTTTCACTTCAAATACAATGATCATCATTGCATATATCGCGAGAGAAAGATGAAACATGCCTAAATTTTCTTGGGGGGGGGGGGGCTTACTTTTAGAGGACCTGGAGATAGTTTTGTGTGCATACTTGAAAGGGCGTACAGGGGGGGTATGCGATGGAGAGAGAGATGCTCTTCGTTTCTCTTTATTATGACTAACTTTGTATATAGTATAAAAATATACAAATTCACAGTGCGGAATAAATATCATTGTGGGCACCATGCAATGCAAATTAGCGTTAGTACTCCTCCATATAACTTTGTAATGTTGTATATATGTAGAAACTCTAAAATATTTTTTTGGCCACACTTTATTCAAAAGGAATGTTGTATGCAAAATAAACATGAAGAGAGGCTTTTTAGATCAATGGGGTACGTGATGTAACATGTGTGAATGTGTAGTTGATGCATTTGGCGGGGCCTAGAGAGGTATGTGTGTGTATTACGTATTCGAGAGAGGCATGGATAGAGGGGCCGACGGGGGGGCGTGGGAGAGATAGCACGAGAAATGAGAGTGGTCTAGAGAGAGAGACGAATATGACATCACGACAAGAGATTCCATTCCCTTGAGTGTGTATATGCAAGGGGGGAGAGAATAGAGGCACCAGGAGAAATTCTCTGTGTGTGTGGTGTTTGTGTTGGTATGTGTGGGTGTGAGAAGATAATGAGACGTGGGGGCAGAGGGTGTGTCACCGCGTGAGGTCCGGTGGGTCGAGGTGAGGCCCTTCGTTCTATTCCGTCCTGCGCCACATTGGTCGGCCCGTGACGCATTTAGGAAGACCCATGGATGACTAGTCGTACAAGACAAAGATAGCAGAATTGTGAAGGACTGTGTCCACTGACAAAGCCGGCTAGGATTTGTAACCCTAGGTTCTCGGACTAAGGTAACCCCTTTATCTCTGATATTACTATTCATCCAACCTAACTTTAAGGGGCATCCTACAGAATGCTCTGCTAGAATCATACTCGTCAATTAGGAAGAGAGGTGTGAGACAATGCGTGAGAGACAGGCGTAAAGATAATGTGCATACATGAGACACGTAGGCAGGTCCATGTATATAGAAAGGGTCGATGAGGATTGTGCGTGTGTATGTTTGCGAGAGGAAGAGTGCTTGTGATAAAGGTTAGTGAAAACAGTTGTAAATGGTTACGAGAGAGAGGGAGGGTTATATCTAG
Organism: Aegilops umbellulata; assembly: GCA_032464435.1. Taxonomy (NCBI): domain Eukaryota; kingdom Viridiplantae; phylum Streptophyta; class Magnoliopsida; order Poales; family Poaceae; genus Aegilops; species Aegilops umbellulata. The sequence goes on from CP136056.1 coordinate 252,082,681, forward strand.
AGCATGTGTGCGAGAAAGACACCTCGGGAGAGAGTGTGTGAGCATGTGTGAGAGACCACCGATGGAGAGTCAAACTACACGTAAAAGACTGCTCTACACATTGATTAAAGATATAAATTGTATCCAAATATTAGGATGGGATCATGATATTTGCAATTCACGTAAGGAGCGGTCATTGATCCATCAGACATCTAGATTCTATCGAATTTGAGCATGTCTATGTTATTATTCGACACAATTGATCCACATAGTTAGTATTTTGAACTCCAGACAATGCATCGCTTTAGCAATCGAATATGAATGTGAGTATAGTTCATGTTGTGTGTGTAAAGCACATTATACATACGAAAGTTACACAATGGACATTATAAATAGCTACTACCTATGAACTAGCATACATTTGAATTCAACTTAAGGTGGTCTAAAAAAATCGAATTCAACATGAAGTCCATTCAATTATTTGAATTTGATATCATGGCATTTGTAAACCATACCTAAATTATGGGGGCACCAATCTTTGCTCTGATTTTGTACAGAATAGCATATGTAGTCGTGTACAAAATAGATTCAAATTTAGCTCCTCCATTCCAAAATAATCGTAGTTATAGGATTTTCAAGTGTCAAAATTTCAAAAAGAAGCGGATAATTTAATGAGGTTTTCAAACATACAAGGTCAAATATAACGTTGTATATTTAGGTCAATCCTCATAGTTCAAGAGTACTCTAAACGTGAATGCTTGTGTTTCAAAATTTCGAACGAAGCGCCAAAAGAGCCTCTACTCGCCCGAAACCGCGTGAGACCAATGTTTGGTAGTACAAGGAAATTACTTTTCTAATAACTCCGACCCGTGAAACCTACCGGCCCGACGTCCAAAGGTCTAAACCGGGGTAGGTTTGTAGCTTCATCTAGACGCCACGCAACCGCATCCGAAAAACATTCATACACAATGGCGCCTAAGCACACATGCGCGCGGCTGAAATCACTCCCGCCCACTATTTGGGACACCTGGGATTACCATCCTACCCCTGACCCATAGTAGGTCTGAAATTTAAGAGGGGGGAAAAGTTTGTACTTTCCCCAAATTTCAAAAAGTGCGTCCCATCTTCTGTTCAAAAAAGCCAAAAACAAGCGAGTCCCAGACTGAAACATGGTTCTCCCCCACCCGTCCAATTCCCCATTCGTACTCCGTGGGCGCCAAAACTAACTCTCCACCAGCCGCGAAACCCCGGCGTCCTCCGTCCGCCACCCCATCCCACCCATCAACCGCCGCCCTCCTCCATCACGCCGGAGCCGATACCCCGACGTCATCGTCCACCGCAACCTCAACCGCAACGCCCTCCACGGCTAGTAGTTGAAGCCGAGGCTGAGCCGTCCATACCCGAGCCAGTTCAACCACGCCGTCCTGCGCCTCACCGCTGCCGCTCCAACTTTGCCACCCTCCACCGCACCGGAGTTGTTCCTGCTACGCCGTCCTTCGCCGCCTCGGATCTGCTTGCCCTCCGCCGACATACGGCCATGGCAACACAGTCAACAATTTGGCCATGGGTTCGTCCAAGCATGCACCCTCCAGAACATCGGTTTCCCCGTTAAAAACAAGAAGATCGGTGCGACATGTGGGGGTGACCACACCGGCAACCGAAAAAGGTACTCCTCTTCCCTTATTCGTGCAAATCTTACGTCTCTGCTTGCATGGTATTCATCCCACAGAAGACACTAGTTGACCGCTTCTTCTTGATACTAGATGTTCCTAGTAACCCGCGATGCACAGGGTTTCTCCTCATATACTATTTCACCTTAGCTAGAGGTCCGTCACCCCCCTGAATTTCAATTTTTGGCCAGTTGATTCCCAATTAACGGAAGCATTCCCAGCGTAACAGGCGCTAGTACGCCTATTACGCCGGGGAAGCAGCGCCTTGGTGTTTATCTTAGGGGCGTGTGCGGCCTAGAGCTACTGGCGCCCGATCTGGAGGTCGGCCGGGATTAAAGGGATGGCCTGGGGGCACTGCCAAGCACGGCGGTGGTGTGAGGTCGATGGGAGGGCGGGGCGGCAGAGCTAGGGGTCTGGGCCGGTGGTCGCTGGCAGTTCGAGAAAGATCGTCAACAGTGACTGGCGGGAGGTAGACGAAGGCCATCTGCCCGTTCCTTATAGATCAGACGGTTCATTAAAAAAAACGACTGACCTATTTATTTTCAGTCGACTGTTATCTTAGATATGACCACATGTGGTGGTGTGCTGGAGGAGTACCTGCATTTCCTGTGCTCATATATTACAAAATCATACAGAGTAGAATCTAATTTTGTTTGCCATGCAATGTTGTAGAGCTATCATATGTCTCCTGTCATTTATTTTTCAGCCACCTGCTATCTGCTACTTTTACAGTGCACTAGTTCTACACACACTTCACCCTTACTCTCACTGTTGTGTTTTTATGCAAGGGTATTTCAGACTCTGCTGCCAGGAGAGAATCCAAAAAGAAAAGAGAAAAGTCGCTCTAGCTTGTTGTGCGGCTAGGCAAGACACGTCTCAACGCTTTAATGGGTGCAGTGTCAGCAGATGGATACGGGGAACGTAGCTCTGGAGTTGATGACCTCGCTCGCAATGAACCACCATCCCAGGTGCTTGCTTTAACTTTGCGGTGTCATATGTGGTTGCATGTTCCATATGGTGTCTAGCTTGTATTCGAAAGGCCGAAGTCGATAAGATAAGGAAAGATATATTTTTTACATGAACCACCATCCCCGTGAGCACCAGAAGACAAATAGCTAGTCAGGGCACTGGCCGAGCCAGTGCCAAGCCCAGCAAAGATAGGCATCACCTGGAAGCCAACTAAAAAGCTGTGATGGTGGCGAAGCAGCCCGCCTCCCACCAGGCTCTCAGGTCCTAGATGATCATGCTCACCACTCGAGCCGGATGTCTAGCTTGTATTGCTTCCAATTTGGGCTTACACATTATACCTTTGAATATGACATGCCTTTTTGTTTTTGGTACATACTAGTACATCTGTGTATTAACCATGTTCTTACATCAAACTAATGTTCTTGTGTATCCCTCATCAATCACTTATGACGAGGCAGGCAAGCAAGGGGACTACTCCTCATTTAAAGAATGCAGCGTCAGCCTCCCGACATGATTCTCAAGAAACAGAAATTCTACATGAAGATAGTGAACGTAGCTCTGTAGTTGATTACAGCATTTCCCCTACACTAGCATCACAGGTGCTTGCTCTAACTTGGCAGCGTGATATGTGGTTGCATGTTGCATATGGTGTCTAGATTGTAATTCTTCCAATCTGGTTAAAATGCATGTGCTAGTCTGCTTAGCTTATACATTATACCTGTTAAAGTGACATGCCTTCCTGTATTTAGTACATAGTACATCTGTCTATTAAGCATGTCCTTACATAAAACTATTGTTTTTTTTGTATCCCGCATTAATCAACATGACGAGACACCTTTAGTATATGCAGTGCAATATTAGTTGCATCTTTCATATGATTTATAGCATGTGCTGCTTCTAATTTGTTGAAATTCCATTTATGATGGGACGCTTTTAACTTGGCAGAGTCATATTGGTTGCATCTTTCATGTGGTGTCTAGCTTGCATTGCTTCTTATTTGCTGGAATGGTTTCTGCTTAGTTTACACAAACAGTTGTGAACATGCCATGCCGTCGTGTTTTTCGTACATATTCCATCCTGGTATCATGTGTTTGCCTTACATCAAAGTAGTGATTATCAGTATCATGCATGAATGAGTTCTGAAGAGAGAATTTTATTGCTTTTTCTTGTCGGTTTTACTTGACAATTCAAAATCAATAAAGCGGAAGGAAGTTTAGCAAGGCAGCGGATAAAGGTGCTCCTTCCGAATGGAGGGCCTCTACAGTTTCTACTCCTCCACACCCCCAAGATGATTTCCAAGACAACACATGCATAGACACTCAACAAAGCCGTGTTTATGATGAGCACGTCTCCCCTAGTGCAGCATCACCGGTGCTCCCTCTAACTTGGCACAGTTATATGTGGTTGCATGTTATGTGTGATGTCTAGCTTGTATTGCTTCTAATTTTGTTGAATTCCATCTGCTTACTTTACACATTATACTTGAGTAAGACACGTGTTCCTGTTTCTAGAACATACAATATCTGTCTATCACACCATGTTCTTACATCATATTACTACTATTGTGTAACCTACAATAATCACTTATCATAAGACACGTTTGACTTCGGAGTGTGATATAGGTTACATCTCACATTCTTTTCTAGCTTGTACTACTAATTTGTTGAAATTGCACTTATGACGAGACAGTTTTAACTTGGTAGAGTGATATTCGTTGCATCTTTCATATGGTGTCTAGCTTTCATTGCTTCTAATTTGTTGAAATGCCTTCTCCTTAGTTTACATATCATAAGCTGTGAATATCCAATGCTGTGAATATGCAATGGCACTAATGACGAGAGACCTCTAACATGGTAGTGTGATGTTGTTTGCATCTTGCATATGATTTATTTCTTGTACTGCTTCACATTTGTTTAAACGCCATTTATGATGAGACACTGTTAACTTGGCAGAGCGAAATTTGTAGCATCTTTCATATGGTGTCTACCTTCCATTGCATTGCTTCTAATTTGGTGAAATGTCTTCTTCTTAGTTTACACATCATAGTTCTGGTTATCTCTTCCGTCATGTTTTTCATACATATTACATCCTCCTATCATGTGGTTGTCTAACATCAAAGTTCAGTTCGTCTGCATCACGCATCAATTTGTTCTGAAGAACTAAATTGTTATTCGTTTTTCTTGTCGGCTTGACTTAAAATGGCACACAGAAAGAGGAAGAAACACAGAATGGCAGGGAATGAGAAGCGGATGAATCCTGCAGATTCTGGTGGTACTGATGGTGCAATAGAAGGTCAAAGTCCGGCAGAAAATTCTACAAACACGGCATCCCATGCTACACGAGTTGCAAAAAAAGACAAACAGAAACAAATAGCTGCCACCAAACAAGCAGAGACAGCCCTAGTTCTTGCAACACCTACCACAGTACTACCAGCTGCACGACGTGCTCGTGCGTCAACTGAGCTAGCAGCACGTTCCCAACCTCCCTTGCCACCTGACACTACTTCCCAAGCACTCTTGACACAAGATGAGTTGGCAATATCAGATGAACCTTGTGAGCTTCAACAACAAGAAGGTAGTTGCTGGAGTCAAGTTACAGTTCCATGCTTCTTTATATGTAGTCTCACAGTTTGATGTACACTAACACTTCCTATGTTTGTTGTTGGACTAGCACCTAGGCGCAAGTGGAAACAAACATCAGGGATAATGCTTGATAGGTTCACTAAATCTAGAGGAGGAAGAATGGAGATCCGTTTTGAGGCAGGTTTAAAAAGGCCACGTGATGCTACAGAGTCAGCCAAGTTAGTATCAGAGGTAGCGGTTGCTGTTAGGTGTCATGTACGTATCCTCCCAACATGGATTCAGTACAGGAATGACAAAGACGAAACCCAGTTCAACACCTTCCTTGACAATTTATCTGTAAGTATGGTTATGTATGGAAACTAGTAATATCGTCTTGCTCTGTTCAATACTTTCTAGGTTGCTGATAATGAGACTCCCATAATTTTCAACAGATGAGATTCAAGTTGGATAGCCAAGATGATGCAACCAGACAACCTTGCACCCATGTTTTCAAGTCTGGTCTGCGACAGTATCGGTATAACTTGAGGAAAACTCACTTTGAAGGCAAGGCTAACAGTGAACTTGCCCAAACATCTCCAGTGGAAAATATATCTGATGAAAACTGGACAGGCCTCGTTAAACACTGGTCTGATCCGAAGTATCAGGTACATTATATATATATGTCATCAGATCACATGTTGAAGTCCTATTTACGCATGTGCCATACAAATCTATCTTCTTGTAGGTGAACTATTCAAAGAACAAGGCCAACCGTACGAAAGTGAAATTCCAACAGACGACAGGATCTCGTAGCTATATTGCACACTGCGAGGCTCTTGTAATTAGCTGTTGTTTCACTCTTTTCGTTGTACCATATTATCAGATCTATATTGACTTGTTCCAAATGCAGAGGAAAGCCCGCAAGGACCAAAAAGTACCTGAAGCAAATGTTGTGGAAATCTTCAAGGACTGTCACACCAGCAAGAAGAAGGGCATGACTACACCAGTCAAAGTCGTTGTTGTAAGTCCTTAATCCTCATTCCTTTTAACTACTACTTACTCTGACTTGTGCCTTGAACTGCATGGTTTGCAGCCAATGTCTATTACTCTTTTCAATTTTATACACAATTGTCTTAGCGTATCATTGCACCTTACAAGGTTTAAAAGAGAGGAGTGATGTTCCTTTGATCTTGACCCATAATCTAGTTCCGTGCTGGACTTTCCCACACAACGTTACAATTTCGTGTTTGTCCGTTCTCAGTTGTTTTGTGATATGAATGACGTCATACTATGCTTACCGTATTATAAACTTCGTCTCTTCATCCTTAGCCCTCAATACAATGTGAATAAATAGACAATACATTAGCGATGGTACATGGTCATATGTTTGGAACCTGGTTTAATTATGTACTTTCCAATAAAATACAACTAATATTTTACATGGGTTCACCAGAATAAGTTCTGTATGTAGACCAAAGCTATTTTGTTTGGTTTTGCTGCCTCCTTAATATCTTCTGTTCTGGTACTACTAATGTAAAACCTCAACTTTTCAGCAAGCTATGGAAAAAATGGTGGAACCGCCACCTTCTTAAGGTGGCGAGGCAACTATAACCGCAATATCAGCTCTTGCTGCAGTGTGTCAGTGCCTGTCCACTAACAGTGAAAAGCACGTTCCTACGTAATACTGGGTTGGTTGTTAAGGCAATATCGTCCAAACTGCCTCATGATCAAGATATGCAAGCTCAAAGCAATGTTGTACCTGCGCTCCAGACACAAGTCCATTCCCTAACAGAGACCCTTTGTGAAACAAGGAGAAACATTGCTCAATGTCGTCAAGATATGCATGGTTTGGAAACCAGACTATCAGACATTTGCTATGTTGTTCAGGAGCCTAGGGGAAATGAAGGCGAGGGTTATGGTGCTCCATCAGAAAATACAGCATGAAAACATAACAGTCAGGTCAAATGAACTGAGCTTCTGAACTTTTGGTGGTGCATTTATCTGCTAGACTGTTAAGTTTTATGCCAACCTTCCTTTTGTTATATAGTTGTAATTTGTTTTGGTGTGATACAAAATGTATTCTTAACATGCAGCCACCGCCTGAAGAAAACAGCAAGCCATTTTTGTATAGTGTAGGGTGTTCCCTATATTTGCACTGGTGGCGATCTTTGATGCCGAGTGGATGTAATCTGTGCAATCGCCTTAATAGCCTAGCGTTAGTTTCGGCCTTATTTATTTCCTAGTCTTCTTTTTCCCTGGTTTGCTAGTGGCCGCAACTACCATGGGCCATATACGGGCCGTAGGATCCATGGGTCTCTTACGGGCCGTCGATAAATGGGCCAGTAATCGGTGGGCCTCGGGCCGTCGGATAAATGTGTCTACATGGGCCATAATCGGGCGTAATTGGTATCGGCCCAGCATGGTAACAGGCCGTAGGACAGCAAAGGCTTAATTCTGTCACAGGCATAACGGGTCGTTAATGGGCCAGAATATAGGACGGGCTGGAAACGGCGCAACGGGTTAACAGGCCAGAAACGGGTCGACTCTTGCCATGGGCCGATTTTGGCCCATTATGGTAACAGGCCAGTAACGGGCCGACTCTTGCCATGGGCCGAATTTGGCCCATTAGTGGAATAGGCCAGTAACGGGCCGACTCTTGCCATGGGCCGAATTTGGCCCATTAGGGGAACAGGCCAGTAACGGGCCGGAAGTAATCGAGGGCCGAAAAGGAGCCCAAGAACGTATGGGCCGTCAATAGGCCGAAAGCTAACACGGGCTAGAAACGGCCCATGTAAATCACGGGCCGTTAACGGGTGTAAAGAAAATTACTGTTCATTATGGGCTAGACTCACCATGGGCCTATAATGGGCCGAAAGATACGAAGGCCTCACATGGGCCGAAAGACGTTGTGGGCCATACATGGGCCGAAAGTGAAATGGGCTAGTATTATATTCGACGGCCCACATGACGTTGTTGGGCCAATTTCCTTTAGGGCCTAACGGGCCGTGAGTTAACAGGCTGTAAAATGGGCTATTTAAGAAGAGACCGTTAACAGGCTTTTCATGGGCCAGCCCGTTAACTTTTGACCAAGTCAAACGGGCCGGCTTTGTAAGCTAAATGGGCCACTGTTGGGCCGTGCCACGTGTCGACATATCATAGGCACCTATTTACCCCCTGACGAGCTGACACGTGTTTCGTCCGGCCAATAAGAATTTTACACGTGGAAATTTCCCATTGGTCGGGGCTGTTAACGGGTTATCGGATCCAAAACCCGACCCGATAGCTTAACGGCGTTCCGTTACGGTGGATGCCATGTGTCGGTCACCCTTGACGAAAGCACTTCTGTGATGCGTGATTTATCGTCATGGAAGTGGACACTTCCGTGATGATAATTTTGGTAATGTCATGGAACACTTCTACGACAGCACAGGTATGACTATCTTGATTCTGTCATAAATTTGTCATGGATGTACATGCATGACAAAAAAAGCGACCTACTGTGACAAACACGTATCATCACAGAAGTGTATTTTTTTTGTAGTCGGGGACATTGACACCATCATCGAGGAGGTCGCCAAGGACGCCGAGGCCGAGGCCGACAAGATCACCGCCGAGGAGGCCGCCAAGACTGCCGCTGAAGAGGCCGCCAAGGGGCCTACCGAGGAGGCCAGCAAGGCCGCTGCCGAGGAGGCCAGCAAGGGGCCTGCCAGGGAGGGGGTGGTTGACGACCAACCTTCCTCCTTTGCTGCCTCTGGCTCGGGCAAGTACAAGGTGAGCGACGACCTGTTCGTCCACCTCCCAGGGACAGTGAGCACCAGGGCACCCACTGAGGGGGAGTTGTTCGATGACGAGGCACTCGCTGCTGCCGGGCTTGAGGTTGTTGATGAATCGAGCGCCGGTGGCGGTGGTTCCCAAGAGGAGCAGCTCCTTCGGGCCATGAGCACCAACTTCCAGAAGCTACAGGCGCTTCACCGTGCCCGCCTGGACAAGGCAAAATCCAGGATGGCGGCGGTGGACAAGGCGGAGGCGGATCTCGAGGGGCGCGTCGCCGAGACGCAGGCCTGGTTCCACCAGGCCCACGAAGAATTGAAGGTTGCCCAGGATCTGTTGGCCTAGCGCAAATAGGAGCTTGTCCTGAAGCAGGATGATGTCGAGAAAGCCCAAGAGGCGGCGAAGGAACATGCCGCCAAGGATGAGGCCACTCGGCACTAGCACCAAGCCAAGCTGAACTCCCAGGAGGAGGACCTTCCCGCTCGTGAGGAGGTGCTCACCGCCACACTCCGCGGCAAGGATGAGGAGGTTGAGAAGCTCATCGCGCAGTGGACTCAGGAGATGGAACAGAGGCACAAGGAGGCACTCAATGCTCAAGCCCTGGTCCATGCCGGCAAGGTGAAGGAACTGGAGGTGGAGCGGGATGGGCTGAAGAAACAGGTCCTGGAGCTGGCGAAGGAGAAGGACATGATCAACAGCGCTCTGGTGTAGGCGCGGACCGCAGCCCTTGGCAAGGCCGAGCTGCTCTCCAAGGCCAACGACTCCATCAAAGACCTGAAGCTGAAGTTGGAGGGTCTTAAGGGGACGCTTTCGGAGGTCAGGGCCCGGGAAGAGACCCTGACCAAGGACCCGGAGGAGGAGAGGCAGCTGCGGAGGAATGAGGCCGCCGAACACAAGGAGTACATGGAGGGCATAAACCGTTGGGTCAGCCGCCTCGTCGATGTCACCGACAGGACCACCAAGAAGCTGGCTGCCATGGGGATGCCGAATGTGAGGTACGCCCCGGAGCCGAACGTGAGTCCCAATGCCAAACTGACCCTATTCTTCATGGGCGTTCTTGGAGCCCTGGAGCAGCTCCGCTCCAACCGGACAACTTATCTAGCCAACGAGTCCCGGAGGCTCTGTCGGGGTGCCCTGACCGAGGTTCTCACCAAGGTGGCGTTCTGGAACCCCACCGTCAACTTTGCCAACTCGTTGGAGAGCTTGTCGGAGGAGGCGAACCTCATGGTGCTCAAGGAGCGTATCAAGCCCATCATCGACTACGTCGATGGAGTTGAGAGGGTGGAGGGCCAGCGCCGGAACTAGGCACCCCATTTCTCATCGCCACTGCAAGTTCAAGACCAAGACAATTTTATCTTAAGTAAAACCGCAGTGATTATTTGAGGTAATATAACTCCACAGTACTTCAATATCACGCATGCTATCTTCCCATTAGATCTTTCTTTGTATGTTTGCACCCTACGCTTGGTGAGATAAGCCTGCCGGCGTGTAAACCCATGTCATGGTGCTTTGAGGACGGATCCTTAGCACCCTGCTGTGAGGGCACTTGCTGCCGGGAAAACCACCTTGTCGCCCCCAGCGCGGTCGCTTGAACTGTCGAGCAGACTCGGAACAGGACAAGAGCGCTGCTAGTAGTGGGTAGGCCACCTTGCTGCCCTCAGCGCGGCCGCATGAACTATCAAGCGGACTCGAGACAGAGACTAGGGCATTGCCAAAAGCAGAAGGGTCCATTGCGTGCAGGTTTCCCATACAAGTAACGAGATCTTCCGAGGAAGACAGACTTATATAAATGAAATTTGCCAAAATTTTGCATGACTTGGCTTTTTGGGGCCACGCGGATGGCTGTCGAAGCTGTGGATGACACCAGAGGGCGGCTGATTGACGTCGCCCTCGCCCTTCGAGCCATCCCCATGAAAGAATCGGCGCGTCGGCTCCAAAACTAGATTTCCATCGCTTGCACCCCCTACCTGGCGCGCAAAAGATGTTGGGGGAAACGACACCTACGGGATCACGAGGAATCCCTTTTGCTACGGTTGGCGGGCGCGGGGCTGTGAAAAGAGCGGGATTGAGAGATCAACGCAGGGGGATTATCCAGGTTCGGGGCGCAAGTGATGCGTAATACCCTACTCCTATTGGTTTATGTTTATCTGGTGTTCTTGGACTAGCTACAAAGCGTGCAGGGTCCAAAAAATCCGAATCCTTCCTCAGTATGCCGTGGGCCTCCTTTTATAGTCAAAAGGGGCTGCCGCAGTGGCACACGGGAGGTGGAAAGTTGTACATTAGCCTAGTCTATCTCCTCGCACCGTAGGACAAACACATTTAATGCACTGCCGCCGTGCCCTTCTTGCTTTATCGGGGACGGCAAGTAAGCTCGTCCCAGCTGTCGCTGCCTCGCCTGGCTTTGACGCGTGTCCGAGCTGACGAGGCGTGTAGCGCCACGCTGGCTGGCTGGCTGCTGAGTTGGTGCGGTGGCAGAGTCTTTACGAAGATCTGCATGCCACCACGCAGGTGCTTGCTGAGTTGGCCTAGAGGCCGCATGTCGCCACGCAGGTGCTCGCCTAGTTGGTGGGCTGGCAGCTGCATCGGAACGGCGGTGAAGTCTTGGCAGATGTGGGCCTGGCTATGGCCCCGCGGATGTCTTCGGCAAGGGTCTTGCCACGGCATCATGGGCGTCTCCAGCAAGGGCCTTGTTGGGGGGGCTTGTGGGTATCCTCGGTAAGGATCTTGCCGAGGATCTTTGTCTTCTGATTCTCATCTAATCTTGTATGTTCTTGGTCTTCACAAAGATCTGCATGCCACCATGGAGGCGCTTCCCGAGCCTTGGTTCCAGTGTGGTTGAGGGCGTTGGAACTCTTAGACTCAAGGGCGGCAGCCCCGCTAGCGTTGGGCAAGTTGCCCCGGCAAGTTTCTTGCTGGGGCTATGGAGGCCACCCCGGCAAGGGTCTTGCCGGGGGAGTTCACCTCGCCCTTCTGCTCTTCGTGTTTCTGGCTTGGCGTTGCTCTGGTTGTCTTGTGGCTTTGCTTCCTCTGCCCCGCCAAGCGTGGCCAGGGGCATGGGGCTGCGACTACCCGCGCACAAGTAAAGGGGTACACAAAGGGACCCCTACTTTTGTACACCGTCAATGATGTTGAGATAGAACAACTTGTTGATCTTGATAACCCACAACCTAAAAATAAAAGATATGATAAAAGAGACTTCATTGCTAGAAAACATGGTAAAGAAAGAGAATGGTGGGTTCAAAAACCTATGCCTTTTCCACCCAAGTCAACTAAAAAGAAAGATGATGAAGAATTTGAACGCTTTGCTGAAATGTTGAGGCCAGTCTTTTTGCGTACTCGCTTGACCGATATCCTTAAAATGCCTCCTTATGCAAAGTACATGAAAGACATCATCACTAATAAGAGAAAAATACCAGAAGCTGAAATCTCCACTATGCTTGCTAATTACACTTTTAAAGATGGAGTACCTAAAGAACTTGGAGATCCGGGAATACCAACTATACCTTGCTCTATCAAAAATAATTATGTGAAATTGCTTTGTGTGATTTAGGAGCTGGTGTTAGTGTTATGCCTTTCTATTCATATAAAGAGTTGACTTGAATAAACTCACACCTACTAAAATATCCTTGCAAATGGCTGACAAATCAACTGCCATACCTATCAGTATCTGTGAGGATGTGCCCGTTGTTGTTGCTAATGTTACTATTTTAACTGACTTTGTTATACTTGAGATGACCAAGGACGACAACATGTCGATTATCCTTGGTAGACCCTTCTTGAATACTGCAGGGGCTGTTATTGATTGCAACAAAAGCAAGGTCACTTTTCATATCAATGGTAATGAGCATACGGTGCACTTTCCGAAGAAACAATTCCAAGTGAATGGTATTAATGTTATTGAAAAATCTCCGACAATCACTATTTGAAGTTTTCAAATACCTCTACCTACTGTCAAAAAGAAATATGAAATGCTTATTGTTGGGGAAATGCATATCCCCATTGAGGTAACTTAGTGATTTACGAAAGTTCTTCGGGTTAATGATAATCGAAAGTGGTTGTTAATAAGACCTGATCAACCTTATTAATGGATTATTTTTTAGTGGTATGAAGTTGATGAATATAGTAAGCACTACCTTATGTTCCTACCTTTTTGTTTTCTGTTTTTATTAGTTAAATAAAATAAAATGCCATGTTTTGTCTGTTTTCTGAATTTCCCGTGCAATAAAAAATGACCCAAAAATAAAAGTTCTCAGAATGCCCCAAAAATTTAATACGATTTTTTTCTGAATATTTCTGAATTTCTGGTGCAAATAATATCAAAGGGAGGTGCACCATGTGGGCACAACCCAGCTGGGCGTGCCGGGACCCCCAGGCGCGCCCTGGTGGGTTGTGGTCCCCACATGGTCCCCCTCACTTATCCCTTCATCCCACATCATCACTTACCTCTAGAAAAAATCTCCCTTGCTCTCTCTCCCGTGTTCTTGCGCTCAAACCCACAGATTTCGATCTCTTTGCTCCAAGCTCCGTTTCCAAAACTTTTTCAGGGATTGTTGCTTGGTATGTGACTCCACCGTTTGTCCAATTAGTTTTTGTTTTAGTGGTTTATACTGAATAATTAGCTACTCTTGGTGCTGCTGTAGATGTGCTTGCATGTAAAATTCTTAGAGTTCTAAGTAGTTTGAGTGCTTTCTATGGCCCTATGAGTAGTTGGTATCAATTTTGTGAAGTTTTGTTGAGAAATTTTTGTGGGCTAATAAATTTCAGAATTTTGTTCATAGGAAAATCATGAATATCTTTAGGAAGTTTGGCTCCAAGAAGAACTCCAAGGGTGTTATTGGGGATTCATCTGATAGTGATCTCCGTCCTTGGAGGTTGGCGGAAGTACGACCGTGTGAATGGCCGCACATCCCGTTCCTGGAAGAGGCAGGAATCCTTCAGGAGTTCACACAATATGCTGCAAATGCCGGCCTAACCGACTTCATCGCAGATGAGTGTGACCAACACCAAATCCTCAAAAATATCTTTGTTCAAAGTTTTACTTCCCTGCCTAGGAATAATCCTCCTGAAGTGAGCTTTGATTTATATGCTGAAGACCATCAGATACCACTTACTGAATTTTGTGACATATCCTTGATCCCTTCTGATGGAGCTTAGCCAAGCCTAGGTCGGCTGGGTTTGAGGCCTTTTATCGCACTTTGACAGTGGGAGATGAGAGAGGGGTGTCAGCAACCACTGTCGCTGGCTTGCATTTCCCCGCTATTCATTACTTTGCACTTGTCATTGCAAAATGCTTGCTTGCTAGGGAGAAGGTGGGTGCACTTAGTTCACAATACCTTGCTGTTTTACGTCGTGCTTTAGAGGGCGACAACACTTATAGCTTGGAAGCTATTGTGGCTCGTTGCCTCCATCTTAATAAATCTCAGCGCAAAATACATGGTGGGATTTATGCTACTCGTTTGGCGGCTCACTTTAATGTTGAGATACACCCTCATGATTACCCTCTGACCAAGTTTTACCTAGACCGTGCAGCCATGGAACACCATCATTTTCTTGCACGAGATTATCCTAACATCCCTATTCCTTATAACCTGGTCTTTAGCGTTGAAACTCGTGATATTATTCCATTGCCTGCTCCTGCTTTGTTTGATTCTATTGCCAGGGGCGGATATAAGATCATGCCTACAGACATCATCGCCTACCGGAACGCTCAGGATGCTGCGGAGGCAGCACAGGAGGAGCCTCGGCAGTGGGATGAGTGGATGCCCGCTCCTCAATACCCCTACTACCCTCCAGGCTACTGATCGACTACTAAGTTAGGCCAAAAGCCTACGCTTGGGGGAGTACGTGTTTCCATCGACTTTACATTCATGTTCACTTATCCCATTAGTCGGTGTCCACACTTTTTCATTGTACCATCCATGCTTAGATTTATGTTTGCCTTCTTCTTGTGTGTTTGAAAAACTTTAGAAAAACCAAAAAATAGTTGTAGTTAGTTTACTTTCTATGCATGCTTAGTAGTAATATTAAAAAGAAAACCCAAAAAGATTTCCTTATTCTTCTTTTGCTCCTTGGGAGCTTTCCCGTGTAAATAGTTTTTCTGATTTTTTGCTTTTCCCTTTTATTTGCTTGTTCAAGAATACCAAAAACTCCAAAAATATGTCAGTGTGTTTCTCTAAATTTCTTTTCTTTTTATTCGAGTTGTACCGAGGAGAAGACCACGATGAAAATGTTGAGTGGCTCTCATTTGAATAATTGTTGATCTAATAAAGAGCACATTTTACCTTGTCTTTTCTTGTTGAATAAAATGTTTGCAGATTCCAGCTTAGTCCACGACACCCTTGCACTATTATTATTTTCTTATCGTTCGGTCGTGCAAGTGAAATGCAATAATGATGATATTCGATGAGCTGGTCGTGGCAGAGAGAAACTGGTATGAACTCGACTTGTTCTGTTTGTGTAAATATGTTTAACCTAGTATCCATGATTCAGCCCATTATGATTAAACATGTTTGCAATGACAATTAGAGATTATAGTTTCTCATGCCATGCATAAGTAGCTGGGAGTGAATAATGATTTATCTTGGATATCAACATTGCGTTAAAATGATTGTGATGTAGTATGATGATATGGTATCCTCCTCTGAATGTTCGAGTGGCTTGACTTGGCACATGTTCATGCATGTAGTTGAATCAAAACCAACATAGCCTCTATGATATTTATGTTCATGGTGTTCATATCCTACTCATGCTAGTGTCCAATGTTACTTATGCATAATGCATGGTTATGATCGTTGTTACTCTCTATCTGGCTGCTTCTCAATCTAATTGCTAACCTTCACATGTACTAAGTGGGAATTCTGCTTGTACATCAAAAACCTTGAACCCAAAAGTTATTCCAGATGAGTCCACGATAGCTACCTATATGCGGTATTACCCTGCCGTCCTAAGTAAATTTGCATGTGCCACCTCTAAAAAACTTCTATAAATATCCATTTTGTGTGCCTGGATCATTCATGGAACGACAGGAGGTGGTCGGTATCTTCCATGCTAAGCAGGTTATTCTCATGTCAAGTGTTTATTCACTCGCCATCGCACAAGAAAAGGGCGGTAATAGGGATGCCCAATCCCAAACTGCAAACTGAAAAAGAGTTAATCCCTTAAATAATCAAACAAAAGCTCCCAATGGAGTAAAAACCTTTACTTTTATCGCTTGGGAACCACCACTAGCATGCTTAGCATGGAAGATATTGATAACTGATGGTCGTGAAGTAAATGAGAAGGGTGCATGTCTCAAAATATCATTTACCTATGTTATAAAAATTGAGCTTTGGCACCTATGCAAATCACTGATTCCCTCTACGAAGGGATTGTCTATTTACTTTTATGTTGAGTCATCACCTTCTAAAACAAGTGCTAGAACCTAAGAGCACAGCTGTCATGACTTTTTCATTGTGTGTAGCTAATATTGGGTGCATCATGACTGGATCTTTTCTACCATGAATTACAATGTTTAGTCGCTACTTGAACTTTAGAGGTGCTCTGCATTTATGTTTTGCGGTCTCAGAAAGGGCTAGCGAGATACCACTATTCTCATATTATATGATGGTTCTTTTGACAACGTGTTGCCGTTCGAGATACCTTATTATTGCTCGCTAGCTGATTATGTAATTGATATGAGTCAGTATAATCTTTACGAGTTATTGTCGGCATGGTTAGTTATATTGTTGGCTGAAAACTTGGGTACTGTTTAAGCTTATTTATGCAAACAAGAGCAAAAGAGTTTGTAGAAGTTTTTCTTTTTCACTTTCAGTTTATCAACTGAAGCTTGAGGACAAGCAAAGGTTTAAGCTTGGGGGAGTTGATACGTCTCCAACGTATCTACTTTTCCTCACGTTTTTCCTCTTGTTTTGGACTCTAATTTGCATGATTTGAATGAAACTAACCCCGGACTGACGTTGTTTTCAGCAGAACTACCATGGTGCTGTTTTTGTGCATAAATAAAAGTTCTCGGAATGGAACGAAACTTTGCGTGGATTTTTATATCAAATATTAGAATTTCTAGAGCCAAGACCTACCGAAGGGGGGCACCTGGGTGTCCCCACCTGGTGGCTGATATGTATCCGTCGTATCTAGTTTTCCAAACACTTTTGCCCTTGTTTTGGACTCAAACTTGTATGATTTGAATGGAACTAACCCGGACTGACGCTGTTTTCAGCAGAATTGCCATGATGTTGTTTTATGTGCAGAAAACAAATATTCTCGGAAAGTCCTGAAACTCCACGGAACACCTTAGAAAAAACAATAAAAAATCCTCGCCAAAGATGAAGACCAGGGGGCCCACACCCTGTCCACGAGGGTGGGGGGCGCCCCCCTCTAGGGCGCGCCCCCCTACCTCGTGGGTCCCCTGGAAGCCCTCCGGCGTCAACTCCAACTCTATATATTGGCTTTCGGCGAGAAAAAAATCAGAGAGAAGAAATCATCGCGTTTTACGTTATGGAGCCGCCGCCAAGCCCTAACACCTCTCGGGAGGGCTGATCTGGAGTCCGTTTGGGGCTCCAGAGAGGGGGATTCATCGCCGTCGTCATCATCAACCATCCTCCATCACCAATTTCATGATGCTCACCGCCGTGCGTGAGTAATTCCATCGTAGGCTTGCTGGATGGTGATGGGTTGGATGAGATTTATCATGTAATCGAGTTAGTTTTGTTAGGGTTTGATCCCTAGTATCCACTATGTTTTGAGATTGATGTTGCTATGACTTTGCTATGCTTAATGCTTGTCACTAGGGCCCGAGTGCCATGATTTCAGATCTGAACCTATTATGTTTTCATGAATATATGTGAGTTCTTGATCCTATCTTGCAAGTCTATAGTCGCCTACTATGTGTTATGATCCGGCAACCCCGAAGTGACAATAATCGGGACCACTCCCGGTGATGACCATAGTTTGAGGAGTTCATGTATTCACTATGTGCTAATGCTTTGTTTCGGTTCTCTATTAAGAGGAGGCCTTAATATCCCTTAGTTTCCAATAGGACCCCGCTGCCACGGGAGGGTAGGACAAAAGATGTCATGCAAGTTCTTTTCCATAAGCACGTATGACTATATACGGAATACATGCCTACATTACATTGATGAATTGGAGCTAGTTCTGTGTCACCCTATGTTCTGACTGATACATGATGAACCACATCCGGCATAATTGTCCATCACTGATCCGGTGCCTACGAGTTTTCCACATACTGGTTTACGCTTATTTACTTTCCCGCTGCTACTGTTACAATCACTACAAAACACCAAAAACATTACTTTTACTGTCTTTACTTTTGTTGCCGTTACCACCACTATCATATTACTTTGCTACTAAACACTTTGCTGCAGATACTAAGTTTCCAGGTGTGGTTGAATTGACAACTCAGCTGCTAATACTTGAGAATATTCTTTGGCTCCCCTTGTGTCGAATCAATAAATTTGGGTTAAATAGTCTACCCTCGAAAACTGTTGCGATCCCCTATACTTGTGGGTTATCAAGACCTTTTTCTGGCACCGTTGCCGGGGAGCATAGCTCTATTCTTTGAGTCACTTGGGATTTATATATGCTGGACACTATGAAGAACTTGAAAAACTCTAAGACAACAATTTATCCCTCAACTACGAGGGGAGGTAAGGAACTGCCATCTAGCTCTGCACTTGATTCACCTTCTGTTATGAGTAAGCTAGCGACACCTAAACCTGCTTCTGCTATTCGTTCCGATATGTCGCATGTTATTTATGATGCCACTTCTTCTATGCATGATACTTATGATGAAACTGCTTCTATGCCTGATACTATTGTGCCCCTTAGTGAATTTCTTGAAGAACAAATTGCTAGGGCTAGAGAAAGAGAAATTAATGAATCTGAATACAATGATGAAAGTGATGATGAAAATATGCCCGTTATTCCTCAAGGTTATCTTTTTTATAAAGATTCTTCTTTAGCTATTTTAGCCTGCAAAGATAGATATGAGCTTAAGAGGTTATTGATTAAATGGAACAAAGAATCACTTAGAGATAAAATGAAACCTGATCCTGCTTTTGCAACTTCACCTATATGTGTTCCTGATAAGGATTATGAATTCTCTGTTGATCCAGATATAATTACTTTGGTAGAATCTGAACCTTTTTATGGCTACGAGTCTAAAACTGTTGTGGCACATCTTACTAAATTAAATGATATAGCCACCATGTTCACTAATGATGAGAGATCGCGTTACTTCTATATACTCAAAATATTTCCGTTCTCATTAAAGGGTGATGCTAAGATATGGTTTAATTCTCTTGATCCTGGTTGTGTGCGTAGTCCCCAGGATATGATTTATTACTTCTCTGCTAAATATTTCCCTTCTCATAAGAAACAAGCTGCTTTGAGGGAAATATACAACTTTGTGCAAATTAAAGAAGAGAGTCTCCCACAAGTTTGGGGGAGGCTTCTCAACTTACTTAATGCTTTGCCTGATCATCCTCTTAAGAAACCTGAAATACTTGATATCTTTTATAATGGACTAACCGATGCTTCCAGAGATTACCTGGATAGTTGTGTTGGTTCTCTTTTCAGGGAAAGAACACCGGATGAAGCTGAAATTATATTGAATAATATGTTGACAAATGAAAATAATTGGGCACCTCCTGAGCCAGCTCCCGCTCCAATTACTGAGCCTATTCCTAAACCAACTCCAAATAAGAGAGGTGTTCTATTTCTCAGTCCCGAAGATATGCAAGAGGCAAAGAAATCTATGAAAGAAAAAGGTATTAAAGCTGAAGATGTTAAGAATTTACCTCCTATTGAAGAAATACATGGTCTTAATCTACCGCCTGTCGAAGAAACATATGAACATGATCACTTATTTACTGAAGAACCTCCTGATCCTGATATCCCGACACAGGTAGTAAAGGTAAATTCTCTCTATAGATTTGATGAAGGTGATATCCCTCACTATAAGTCTGCTAGGCAATGCTTTGATGAGTTTGATAATTTTATTGTCAAACAAGAAAATTTCAATGCTTATTTTGGTAGACAATTCAAATATGATTCCGATAGGATTAAATGCTTGGGTGATTATATGGCTAATATTAGAGGTGAACTTAAACTTGTTAGCAAACATGCTTCTATGGTTACCACTCAAGTAGAACAAGTACTTAAAGCTCAAAAAGAATTGCTCCATGAAATGAATAATAAGTAAAATGATTACGCTGTTAGAGTGGCTACTAGAACTGGTAGAATGAGTCAGGAACCTTGGTATCCTGAAGGCCACCCTAAGAGAATCGAGCAAGACTCTCAAAGAAATAATATTGATGATCCTAGTTCTTCTAAGCAGAAGAAAAAGAAAAATGATAGAACTGTGCAAACTTCTAGTGAACCTATTGCTGAACCACCTGATAATCCAAATGATATATTTATGTCTGATGTTGAAATACAATCTGGTAATGAACATGAACCTAATGAAAATACTAATGATGATGTTCATGATGATGCTCAACCTAGTAATGATAATGATGTAGAAATTGAACCTGCTGTTGATCTTGATAACCCACAATCAAAGAATCAACGTTATGATAAAAGAGACTTTGTTGCTAGGAAACTTGGTAAATAAAGAGAACCATGGGTTCAGAAACCCATGCCCTTTCCTCCGAAACCATCCAAGAAAAAGGATGATGAGGATTTTGAGCGCTTTGCTGAAATGATTAGGCCTATCTTTTTGCGTATGCGATTGACTGATGTGCTCAAAACAAATCCTTATGCTAAATATATGAAAGATATCATTACTAATAAAAGAAAGATACCGGAAGCTGAAATTTCCACCATGCTTGCTAATTATACTTTTAAGGGTGGAATACCAAAGAAACTTGGAGACCCCGGAGTACCTACTATACCTTGCTCCTTGCTACCTCTTGAGCTTGCGTTGGTCTTCCCCAAAGAGGAGAGGATGATGCAGCAGAGTAGCGTAAGTATTTCCCTCGGTTTCTGAGAACCAAGGTATCAATCCAGTAGGAGGCCACGCTCAAGTCCCTCGTACCTGCACAAATCGATAGCAGCTCGCAACCAACGCGATTAGGGGTTGTCAATCCCTTCACGGTCTCTTACGAGAGCGAGATATAATAGAGATAATATTTTTGGTATTTTTTATATAAAGATGCAAAGTGAAAAGTAAAAGGCAAAGTAAAAAACAAAGCAAGATTAAAGTGATGGAGATTGATATGGTGAGAATAGACCCGGGGGCCATAGGTTTCACTAGTGGCTTCTCTCAAGAGCATAAGTTTTCTACGGTGGGTGAACAAATTACTGTTGAGCAATTGACAGAATTGAGCATAGTTATGAGACTATCTAGGCATGATCATGTATATAGGCATCACGTCCGTGACAAGTAGATCGAAACGATTCTGCATCTACTACTATTACTCCACTCATCAACCGCTATCCAGCATGCATCTAGAGTATTAAGTTAAAAACAGAGTAACGCTTTAAGCAAGATGACATGATGTAGAGAGATAAATTCATGCAATATGAAATAAACCCCATCTTGTTATCCTCGATGGCAACAATACAATACGTGCCTTGCTACCCCTTCTGTCACTGGGAAAGGACACCGCAAGATCGAACCCAAAGCTAAGCACTTCTCCCATGGCAAGAACTACAAATCTAGTTGGCCAAACCAAACGGATAATTCAAAGAGACTTGCAAAGATAACCAATCATACATAAAAGAATTCAGAGAAGATTCAAATATTATTCATAGATAGACTTGATCATAAACCCACAATTCATCGGTCTCAACAAACACACCGCAAAAGAAGAAGATTACATCAAATAGATCTCCACAAGAGAGGGGGAGAACATTGTATTGAGATCCAAAAAGAGAGAAGAAGCCATCTAGCTAATAACTATGGACCCGAAGGTCTGAGGTAAACTACTCACACTTCATCGGAGAGGCTATGATGATGTAGAAGCCCTCCGTGATGACGGCCCTCTCCGGTGGAGCTCCAGAACAGGCCCTATGACGCCCTCGATTCAATCGTACACTAATCATACACGCAAATGTGTACGATCAAGATCAAGGACTCACGGGAAGATATCACAACACAACTCTAGACACAAATTAAAATAATACAAGCTTTATATTACAAGCCAGGGGCCTCGAGGGCTCGAATACATAAGCTCGAAAACACAAGAGTCAGCGGAAGCAACAATATCTGAGTACAGACATGAGTTAGACAAGTTTGCCTTAAGAAGGCTAGCACAAAAGCAACATCGATCGAAAAGGCAAGGCCTCCTGCCTGGGAGCCTCCTAACTACTCCTGGTCGTCGGCGGTCTCCACGTAGTAGTATGCACCGGCGGCGGCATCTGGCTCCTAGGCTCCGACATCTGGTTGCATCAACCGGAAAGAAGAAGAAAGGGGGGAAAGGGGGAACAAAGCAACCGGGAGTACTCATCCAAAGTACTCGCAAGCAAGGATCTACACTACATATGCAACATTATCAAAGGCAGGTTGTATATGTGGACTGGGCTGCAGAAATGCCAGAATAGAGAGAAGGCCTAGTCCTATCGAAGACTAGCATCTTCTGGAAACCACCATCTTGCACCAACCAGAGGGAGTAGAGTAGCATAAAGTAAAGTAGTAGAAGTGTTATCAACCTCGGCCGGAGATCCTTTCTCGACTCCCTGCGAGAAAGTAATACCAGAGCCATACTATCCAGTTATCATCACAATCCAATTCTCATCACCATCCAGTTCTCATCACAAGTATCTATTTCTAGTTGTATCGATCGGGATACAACTCCAAGTGTCCGTTACCATAGGACAGGCTATTGATAGATGTTTTCTTCCCTACAGGGGTGCACCAACTTACCCACCACGCTCGATTAACTCCGGCCGGATACACTTTCCTGGGTCATGCCCGGCCTCGGCCAAACAATACGCCGCAACGCGACCTAGGCTTAATAGAGAGGCCAGCACGCCGGACTAAACCTATGCCCCCAGGGGTCATGGGCCATCTCCCCGGGAACTCCTGCACGTTGCGTACGCGGCCGGTGAGCAGACCTAGCTACCTCCCTAAAAAGGCAGAAGCTTACCAGTCCAACCCGGCGCGCGCCGCTCAGTCGCTGACGTCTATTAAGCTTCGGCTGATGTATACGATGCAGAACGCCCATACTATGCCCACGTGATGGTTAGTGCTATCAGGCCAGAGGCCCCTTGGATCAAATATCCAAATCATAGTGGATTAGGAACGCGCGGTAACAAGCAGAGACTCACGAAAGATGTGACCCCGTTGCCCCGTCTCGAGGACTTGCGGCAAGGGCTAGGAATGCCCGGCCACGCCTCGTAATTATCTCGCGGGCACCCTCCAGGTCAACCCGACTCCACATCACTCGCAATTAAGCTCGCGCGGGTACCCCTCAGGGTCGACCCGTCTTTCCAAGTAACAGTGGTAAAGTCCAAGTATCCGTGTGTCCAAACATCAAGGGGAAAACCCGAGGAATCACCCCCGATGAATTCCACTAGATGTAATCATCAAGGTGAACGTAAGAGGAATCACCCTCGAAGTTCACACTTGAGGGGTTGCACGACAAAGCCGTATCGGAAGTGGTTAAGGCGGAATCACCCTCGATGACCATGACCGAATAGCTACACTACAGGGTAACATCAGAAGTGCTGAAGAGATTCACCCTCGGTACTCGATAGTAACCCAGTAGTGTCGAGCAACTAAGGGGAAGTGATGTGCGGTGTCGGGGCCTGGTCTTCGATCACGTAGATCTAGTCGTCGATGATGGAGCAGGGGCAACAAGGACAAGTGGGGGTCACTGATGGATCACTAACCAACCTATACTAAGCAGTTTAGGATAGGCAGATAAGGTACAACGGCAGATACAAAAGCAGGCTATGCATCAGAATAGGAGCAAACAATAACAGTAGCAAAATCTAATGCAAGCATGAGGGGAAGGAATGGGCGATATCAGGATGATCAAAGGGGGGGCTTGCCTGGTTGCTCTGGCAAGGAGGGGTCGTTGTCGACATAGTCGATCACAGGGGCGGCATCGGTCTCGGGGTCTACCGGAGAGAAGAGGGGGAAGAAACAATAAATACATAGCAAACAGAGATATCACTAAGCATGACATGACGATATGTAGTGCTAGGCGTGCTCTAACGTGATACTACACGTTGCAGACGAAGGGGGGGAAACATCCGAGGACGATTTCCCGGCCGTAGGCGGAATTCTGACAGATGAAATAGAGGGGACGGTTCCATGTTCAGCATGCTAGGGGCATGTGACAGATAAACGAACCGCATATTCGGATTCGTCTCGTCGTTCTGAGCAACTTTCATGTAGAACGTTTTTCCATCCGAGGTACGGTTATTTTTCTATGAATTATTTAAGTTTTAGCAATATTCTGAAATTATTATAAAATCTAAAGTGGGGTTATTGCATCAGCATGACGTCATCATGACGTCACTGGTCAACAGAGTTCACTACAGTCAACCCTGGCGTGTGGGGCCGTCTTGTCATAGACTAACAACTAACTAACAGTTTTAATTAACTAATCAAGTTAATTAGGTACTAAACAAAGTTAATTAAGTTAATTAATTACCTATTTAATTTATTAATTAATTACTTATTCTTATTTTTCAAATACACTTTGTTTTTTTCCTTTTTTAAAGGGGCTGGGCCCCACTGTCACTGGCCCAGAGGCCAGCTGGGTGAGCGCTATCGGGTGCGGGGCCCCGCACACCCGCACCGAAGCGACAAACGGCACCGGCGGGGCCATGGCCAGCCACGGCCGGCCGGGGTAGGAGGGCGGGAGCACGGCCTGCGGCGCGGACGCGCGCACGCGACGTCGCCGGGCGAGGAAGGGCCTGGAGCGTGCGGGAGAGGAGACAGGGGCGCGGTGGATGCGGTCGCCGGGCGCGGGGGCGGAGTGGCGCTAGCGGCGGCAGGGGCGGCGGACAGGGGCGAGGCGCCGCAAGCGGAGCGGCGTGGGCGGCGGGACGAGGAGCAGCAGGCAAGAGGGGCACGGCCCGAGCGGCGGCAAGTGCAGGGGGTGGCGGGGAGCAGCACGGGGCGGGCAGGTGCGGCCAAACGCGGCCCAAGGCGATGCAGGTCGCGCGGGCGCTGCGAGCTTCGACCATGGCGCTAGCGGAGGCGGGCACCAGCGGCAGCAGAGCAGCAGGCTACGGGCGCACGCGGGGGTCGGCTAGGCGCTGTGGGACGCGGCCAGGACGCGACAGGGGAGCCCGGGGCGCGGCCGACGGTTGGTGAGCGTGAGATCGACGGTAGTGGCTTACTGCGGCCTACGGAATGGATTCAAGAGGGGGAAGGAGGGGAATCGAACAGGGGCTCACTGCCGTTGCTGGGACGGCCCGAGGACGACTCGAGGTGGCCGAACGCGTTGCGCTCGTCGACGAGATGTGGCTGTCATGGCGGAGAAGACCGCGTGATGGCGAGGTAGCAGGCCATCCGAGCTCCAACCAATAGCCGAGGGCGACGGAGACGACGATGACGGAGCTCCTATGACGTCTTGGCGCGACGAATGGAGGCTGGTGGCCACGGGATCGACGACGATGAAGACGACCGCAAACTCGGCCTCTTCCAGGTCGTCGAATATGAATCGAGGGAGAGGGGGATTTGGGGACTAGGGTTACTGTGAGAGAGAGGGAGCAGGAGGGACTGCCCTTATTCGCGAGGGGGAGCCGCGGGATGCTTGACAGCGCGGCATCCGACCGATAGACGGCATGCACGCCCTGGCCTTCCTGCCTCTCACGAGAGGTTAGGGAAAGGCCAGCACAAAGGGGTCGGGCCACCCTATAGTCACAAGAGGCCCGATGGTACAGTGGGTTAGATCCCCTTTTTCCTACTTCTTTCTCTGGCATTTCTTTCCTGTTCTGCATTTTCTCTTCATAGCGAATGATTTTGTAAAATGTGAAACTTGCCACATAAATACATTGCAATATTTTGATGATGCACAAAAAGTTCCAAAGCATTGGGAATTGTTTAACTATTTTTTTAAGAAATTGAAAAGGTCATTTATTTGATGCTGATCCACCTCTTTGGTTGCTATGGTAAATTTGTAAATCCAAACAATGTTGCTTTTTTTATAAATGCTTTGGGAATATTTGCAACATTGTGAACAATTTTTTTTACTGCCAGAAGAAATAACCAATTTGTCTTTATTCTAAATTTGAAATTAGCTTTGACTTTTACCATGTGGCAATTTGGCTTAACTAACATGAGGACATGGCACCATTAAGAGGAGTTTACTGTAGCATGACACCCGGGGTGTTACAGGCCCCAAGATGGGATGTCGTGGATACATAAAGTTGCGGCGGTGGAATTAGGTTTTTGGCTCCTGTTCTGATTGTTTGGGGGTACGTGGGTATATATAGGAGGAAGAAGTACGTCGGTGGAGCTTCGGTGGGCCCACGAGGGTGGGGGCGTGCCTGGGGGTGTAGGGCGCGTCCCCCTAGCTCGTGCCCTCCTCCAAGCTTCCTTGGCATAGGGTCCAAGTCTCCTGGATCTTATTCGGGAAGAAAATCACGTTCCAGAAAGGATTTTTCTGTTTGGACTCGGTTTGATATTCCGTTTCTTCGAAACACTGAAATAGGCAAAAAAAACAGCAATTCTGGGTTGGGCCTCCGGTTAATAGGTTAGTCCCAAAAATAATATAAAAGTGGAAAATAAAGCCCAATATAGTCCAAAATAGTAGATAATATAGCATGGAGCAATCAAAAATTATAGATACGTTGGAGACGTATCAGGCACCCCCAAGCTTAATTCCTGCTCGTCCTCGAGTAGGTAAATGATAAAAAGAGAATTTTTGATGCGGAGTGCTACTTGGCATAATTTCAATGCAAAATTTCTTAATTGTGGTATGAATATTCAGATTCGAAAGATTCAAGACAAAAGTTCATATTGACATAAGAATAATAATACTTCAAGCATACTAATAAAGCAATTATGTCTTCTCAAAATAACATGGCCAAAGAAAGTTATCCCTACAAATTCATATAGTCTGGCTATGCTCCATCTTCACCACACAAAGTATTTAAATCATGCACAACCCCGATGACAAGACAAGAAATTGTTTCATACTTTAACATTTTCAAAACTTTTTAAACCTTCACGCAATACATGAGCGTGAGCCATGGATATAGCACTATATGTGGAATAGAACGGTGGTTGTGGAGAAGACAAAAAGAGGGGAAGATAGTCTCACATGAACTAGGCGTATCAACGGGCTATGGAGATGCCCATTAATAGATATCAATGTGAGTGAGTAGGGATTGCCATGCAATGGATGCACTAGAGCTATAAGTATATGAAAGCTCAACAAAAGAAACTAAGTGGGTGTGCATCCAACTCGCTTGCTCACGAAGACCTAGGGCATTTTGAGAAAGCCCATCATTGGAATATACAAGCCAAGTTCTATAATGAAAAATTCCCACTAGTATATGAAAGTGACAACATAGGAGACTCTCTATCATAAATATCATGGTGCTACTTTGAAGCACAAGTGTGGTAAAATAATAGTAGCATTGTCCCTTCTCTCTTTTTCTCTCATTTTTTTATTTGGGCCTTTTCCTTTTTTACGGCCTTTTTTTATTTTATTTTTTTATTTTTCATCCGGAGTCTCATCCCGACTTGTGGGGGAATCATGGTCTCCATCATTCTTTCCTCACTTGGTACAATGCTCTAAAAATGATGATCATCACACTTTTATTTTTCTTACAACTCAACAATTACAACTCGATACTTAGAACAAGATATGACTCTATATGAATGCCTCTGGCGGGGTACCGGGATATGCAATGAATCAAGGTGACATGTATGAAAGAATTATGAATGGTGGCTTTGCCACAAATACGATGTCAACTACATGATCATGCTAGCAATATGACAATGATGGAGCGTGTCATAATAAACGGAACGGTGGAAAGTTGCATGGCAATATATCTCGGAATGGCTATGGAAATGCCATGATAGGTAGGTATGGTGGCTGTTTTGAGGAAGATATATGGTGGGTGTATGATACCGGCGAAAAGTACGCGGTATTAGAGAGGCTAGAAATGGTGGAAGGATGGGAAAAAGTGCATATAAACCTTGGACTCAACATTAGTCATAAAGAACTCATATACTTATTGCAAAAATTTAGAAGTTATCAAAGCAAAGTATTACGCGCATGCTCCTAGGGGGATAGATTGGTAGGAAAATACCATCGCTCGTCCCCGACCGCCACTCATAAGGAGGACAATCAATAAACACTTCATGCTCCGACTTCGTTACAAAACGGTTCACCATACGTGCATGCTACGAGAATCACAAACTTCAACGCAAGTATTCTTTAAATTCACAACTACTTCCGCTAGCATGACTCTAATATTATCATCTCCATATCTCAAAACAATTATCATGCCTCAATCTTTTCTTAGTATTCAACGCACTCAAAAGAAAATTCTACAAATCATGAATACCAAGCATATTAATATTAAGCAATTTACCATGCTATTACGACTCTCAAAGTAATTTAAGTGAAGCATGAGAGATCAATAGTTTCTTTAAAACAAACCACCACCGTGCTCTAAAAGATCTAAGTGAAGCACATAGAGCAAAATTATAACACTCAAAAGATATAAGTGAAGCACATAGAGCAAAACTACATAGCTCAAAAGATATAAGTGAAGCACAAAGAGTATTCTAACAAATTTTAATTCATAGATGACTCTCTCAAAAGGTGTGTACAGCAAGGATGATTGTGGCACACTAACAAACAAAGACACAAATAATACAAGATGCTCCAAGCAAAACACATATCATGTTGGTGAATAAAAATATAGCTCCAAGTAAATTACCGATGGAAGTGGACGAAAGAGGGGATGCCTTCCGGGGCATCCCCAAGCTTTGACTTTTTGGTGTCCTTGGATTATCTTGGGGGTGACATGGGCAACCCCAAGCTTAGGCTCTTTCCACTCCTTGTTCCATAATCCATCAAAAAGTTCACCCAAAACTTGAAAACTTCACAACACAAAACTCAATAGAAATCTCATGAGCTCCGTTAGAGAAAGAAAACAAAAGACTACTTCAAGGTACTGTAATTAACTCATTATTTATTTATATTGGTGTTAAACCTACTGTATTCCAACTTATCTATGGATTATAAACTATTTTACTAACCATAGATTCATCAAAATAAGCAAACAACACACGAAAAACAAAATCTGTCAAAAACAGAGCAGTCTGTAGTAATCTGTAACTAACGCAAACTTCTGGAACTCCAAAAAATCTACCAAAATTAGACGACCTAGACAATTTGTTTATTGATCAGCAGAAATTGGAATCAGTATTTTATCACGTTCTTATGTTTTTGAATAATTCGGGCACTGAACGCAAAGTTTCTGGAAATTACAGCAAGATCAAATAACTATCATCCAAGAAGATCCAATAAGTCTAGCTTGGCACAAACACTAATTAAAACATAAAACCACATCCAAACAGAAGGTAGATGGGTTATTTATTCCCTAAGAGAAGAAAAACACAAAAAACTAAAAATAAAATTGGGTTGCCTCCCAACAAGCGCTATCGTTTAACGCCCCTAGCTAGGCATAAAAGCGAGGATAGAGCTAGGTATTGCCATCTTTGGAAGGCAATCCATAAGTGGCTCTCATGATGGTTTCATATGGCAATTTTATTTTCTTTCTTGGAAAGTGTTCCATACCCTTTTTTAATGGAAATTGGAATCTAATATTCCCTTCCTTCATATCAATAATCGCACCAACCGTTCTAAGGAAAGGTCTACCAAGAATAATAGGGCAAGAAGGATTGCAATCTATATCAAGAACAATGAAATCTACGGGCACATAATTCCTATTTGCAACAATAAGAACATCATTAATCCTTCCCATAGGTTTCTTAATAGTAGAATCCGCGAGATGCAAGTTTAAAGAGCAATTTTCAAGATCGCGGAAATCTAGCAAATCACACAAAGTCTTGGGGATAGTGGAGACACTAGCACCCAAATCACACAAAGCATAAAACTCATGATCTTTAATTTTAATTTTAATGGTTGGCTCCCACTCATCATAGAGTTTTATAGGGATAGAAACTTTCAACTCAAGTTTTTCTTCATAAGATTGCATCAAGGCATCAACAATATGTTTGGTGAAGGCTTTCTTTTGACTATAAGCATGTGGAGAATTTAGCACGGATTGCAACAAGGAAATACAATCATTCAAAGAGCAACTTTCATAATTAAATTCCTTGAAATCCAATATAGTGGGTTTAGCAACATCTAAATTTTTATTTCTTACAATCCCACTTTCATCAATTTCATCATAAAGATCTAAAAAATCCGAATTTTTGGAACGCCTTCTAGGTAAAGGAAGATCATATTCAGTTTCATCAAGATTCATATTGCAAAACAAAGATTTGATAGGGGACACATCAATAACTTTTAGATCTTCATCTTGATTTTCATAGGTATTGGAAGAACATGCTTTAATAAAGGCATCTTTTGAAGCACGCATCCTAGCGGTTCTTTCCTTGCACTCATCAATGGAAATTCTAATAGCTTTGAGAGACTCATTGATATCATGCTTAGGAGGAATAGATCTAAGCTTTAAAGAATCAACCTCAAGAGAAATTCTATCAACGTTCCTAGCCAAACCATCAACTTTAAGCAATTTCTCTTCAAGCAAAGCATTAAAATTCTTTTGTGAATTCATAAACTCGTTAACACTATTCTCAAATTCAGAGGGCATCTTATTATAATTTTCATAAGAGTTGTTGTAGGAATTTCCATAATTATTAGAAGGATTACTAGGATATGGCCTAGGATTAAAATTCCCTCTATATGCGTTGTTACCAAAATTATTCCTACCAACAAAATTCACATCCATATATTCATTATTATTCTCAATCAAAGTAGACAAAGGCATATCATTAGGATCAGAAGGAACACTCTTAGTAGCAAATAATTTCATAAGTTCATCCATCTTTCCACTCAAAACATTGATTTCTTCTATCGCATGCACTTTTTTAGTAGAAGATCTTTCAGTACGCCATTGAGAATAATTAACCATAATATTATCTAGGAGTTTAGTAGCATCTCCTAAAGTGATTTCCATAAAAGTGCCTCCCGCGGCCGAATCTAAAAGATTTCTAGAAGCAAAATTCAATCCGGCATAAATTTTTTGTATAATCATCCACAAATTTAAACCATGAGTAGGGCAATTACGTATCATTAATTTCATTCCCTCCCAAGCTTGTGCAACATGTTCGTCATCAAGTTGCTTAAAATTCATAATATCGTTTCTAAGAGAGATGATCTTAGCAGGAGGAAAATACTTAGAGATAAAAGCATCTTTGCACTTGTTCTAAGAAGCAATACTACTTTTAGGCAAAGACGAAAACCAAGCTTTAGCACGATCTCTAAGCGAAAAAGTAAATAGCCTCAATTTAACGACATCATTATCGACATCTTTTTTCTTTTGCATATCACATAAATCAACGAAGCTATTCAGATGAGTAGCAGCATCTTCACTAGGAAGGCCGGCGAATTGATCTTTCATAACAAGATTCAACAAAGCAGTATTGATTTCACAAGATTCAGTATTGGCAAGAGGAGCAATCGGAGTGCTAAGGAAATCTTTATTGTTGGTATTGGTGAAGTCACAAAATTTGGTAGTATCTTGAGCCATCGCGACAAACAAGCAATCCAACACACGAGCAAACTAAAAGGCAAGCGAGAAAAAGGCAAACGGAGAAGGAGAAGGAGAAAGAGAAAGAGAGGGCGAATAAAATGGCAAGGGTGAAGTGGGGGAGAGGAAAACAAGAGGCAAATGGCAACTAATGTAATGCGGGAGATAGGGATTGTGATGGGTACTTGGTATGTTGACTTTTTGCGTAGACTCCCCGGCAACGGCGCTAGAAATTCTTCTTGCTACCTCTTTAGCTTGCGTTGGTTTTCCCCGAAGAGGATAGGATGATGCAGCAGAGTAGCGTAAGTATTTCCCTCGGTTTTTGAGAACCAAGGTATCAATCCAGTAGGAGGCCACGCTCAAGTCCCTCGTACCTGCACAAATCGATAGCAACTCGCCACCAACGCGATTAGGGGTTGTCAATCCCTTCACGGCCTCTTACGAGAGTGAGATCTAATAGAGATAATATTTTTGGTATTTTTGATATAAAGATGCAAAGTGAAAAGTAAAAGGCAAAGTAAAAATAAAGCAAGATTAAAGTGATGGAGATTGATATGGTGAGAATAGACCCGGGGGCCATAGGTTTCACTAGTGGCTTCTCTCAAGAGCATAAGCTTTCTACGGTGGGTGAACAAATTACTGTTGAGCAATTGACAGAATTGAGCATAGTTATGAGACTATCTAGGCATGATCATGTATATAGGCATCACGTCCGTGACAAGTAGATCGAAACGTTTCTGCATCTACTACTATTACTCCACTCATCGACCGCTATCCAGCATGCATCTAGAGTATTAAGTTAAAAACAGAGTAACGCTTTAAGCAAGATGACATGATGTAGAGAGATAAATTCATGCAATATGAAATAAACCCCATCTTGTTATCCTCGATAGCAATGATACAATACGTGCCTTGCTGCCCCTTCTGTCACTGGGAAAGGACACTGCAAGATCAAACCCAAAGCTAAGCACTTCTCCCATGGCAAGAACTACCAATCTAGTTGGCCAAACCAAACGGATAATTCGAAGAGACTTGCAAAGATAACCAATCATACATAAAAGAATTCAGAGAAGATTCAAATATTATTCATATATAGACTTGACCATAAACCCACAATTCATCGGTCTCAACAAACACACCGCAAAAGAAGAAGATTACATCAAATAGATCTCCACAAGAGAGGGGGAGAACATTGTATTGAGATCCAAAAAGAGAGAATAAGCCATCTAGCTAATAACTATGGACCCGAAGGTCTGAGGTAAACTACTCACACTTCATCGGAGAGGCTATGATGATGTAGAAGCCCTCCGTGATGACGGCCCTCTCCGGCGGAGCTCCGGAACAGGCCCCAAGATGGGATCTCGTGGATACAGAAAGTTGCAGCAGTGGAATTAGGTTTTTGGCTCCTGTTCTGATCGTTTGGGGTACATGGGTATATATAGGAGGAAGAAGTACGTCGGTGGAGCTTCGGTGGGCCCATGAGGGTGGGGGCGCGCCTGGGGATGTAGGGCGCGCCCCCTACCTCGTGCCCTCCTCGGAGCTTCCTTGGCGTAGGGTCCAAGTCTCCTGGATCTTATTCGGGAAGAAAATCACGTTCCAGAAAGGATTTTTCTGTTTGGACTCTGTTTGATATTCCGTTTCTTCGAAACACTGAAATAGGCAAAAAACAGCAATTCTGGGCTGGGCCTCCGGTTAATAGGTTAGTCCCAAAAATAATATAGAAGTGGAAAATAAAGCCCAATATAGTCCAAAACAGTAGATAATATAGCATGGAGCAATCAAAAATTATAGATACGTTGGAGACGTATCACTCCATTAAAAGAAATTATATTAAAACTGCTTTATGTGATCTTGGAGCCGGTGTTAGTGTTACGCCTCTCTCTTTATATCGTAGACATGACATGAATAAGTTGACACCTACTGAAATATCTTTGCAAATGGCTGATAAATCAACTGCTATACCTGTCGGTATTTTTGAGGATGTGCCTGTTGTGGTTGCAAACGTTACTATTTTAACGGACTTTGTTATTCTTGATATTCCCGAGGATGATAGTATGTCTATTATTCTTGGAAGACCTTTTCTTAACACTGCAGGGGCTGTTATTGATTGCAACAAAGGCAATGTCACTTTTTATGTTAATGGCAATGAGCATACGGTACACTTTCCGAGGAAACAACCTCAAGTTCATAGTATCAACTCTATTGGAAAAATTCCATCGATTATATTTGGAGGTTTTGAATTTCCTCTTCCTACTGTCAAAAAGAAATATGATATACTTATTATTGGGGATGTGCATATCCTCGTTGAGGTAACTTAGTGTTATTCGAAATTTCTCCGGTTTCATGATTATCGGAATGGGTTTGTTAACAAGACTTGATCAACCTTGTCAGTGGATTCTTTTTGATGAGCATGAGATGGATGAAACTAGAAGCACAAACTTCTGTACCCTCTTTAAATTTTCTGTTAATTAGTAGAAATAAAATAAAAATAGTATTTTTCTCTCTGTTTCCCGTCTTACGCGTGCAACATAAAAATATACCGAAAATAAAAGTCCTCAGAATGACATGCCAATTTAATATGATTTTTTCGGGAATATTTGAGGATTTACTGTGCAAAAATTACCATGGGAGGAGCTGCCACCTGGCCACGATGGTGGTGGGCGCGCTCTACACCCATGGGCGCGCCCCCTGCCTCGTGGGCCCACGGTGGCTCTCCTCCACTTATCCCAGCACCCATCTTCTTCCTCTGTCTCATAACAAACCCGAAAAACCAACTCAAGCATGAGTTCCGGCCACTTTTGCTGTGATTTTCGGTCTCCTTGCTCAAAGAACCTCTCGCAAAACTGCTTGGGGAGATTCTTCCTTGGTATGTGACTCCTCCATTAGTCTAATTAGTTTTTGTTCTAGTGCTTTATTCTTTGCAAATTTGTGCTGCATAGGTGACCATGTTCTTGAGCTTGCATGTCAAATTTATATGGTTCCAAGTAGTTCTAATGCTTGATATAGGCTCTAGGAACTTGTAGGAGTAGTTGCTATCAGTTTTATTGAAGTTGGTTCACTTTTGTTTGAAGTTACTAAAAATTTCAGATTATTTCAGAAAAATGATGAAGATAATTTTGAGGGGCTCATCGAGCCGAAGCTCAAAGGATAAACAAGATGAAGAAGCTCAGAGGCCCAAATATAATTTGCCTCGTACCGCGGAAATCCGGCCGTGTGAATGGCCTTCTGATAATTTCTTGAGAGAGGCCGGGATTTATGAGGATTTCTATTCATTGATTGAAAATGCTGGCCTCACCGACTTCGTCCGCGACCAACGTCCACAGTATCTCTTACTCACAAATACTTTTGTGCAAAACTTCTACTTTTACCCTAAGGAATCACCTCCATCAATAGAGTTTCATTTATATGACGTTGTGAAGAAAATGCCATTGTATGAATTTTGCACAGTCTGCAACATACCCACTGAGGGCACTTTAGAGGAACCACCCAGTAAGGAGTTGGAACCATTTATTAAACTTATCTCTGTGGGAGAAACCAGGAAGCTTTCTGATGCAAGGATCACTAGCATACATTTTCCTGTGTTACGCTATTTTGCTTTATTTGCTAGTCGATACTTGATAGGTCATGGGAACTGTGGGAACTTTAGCGTTCCTGATATTATCATTTTGTTCCATGGTTTATACCACGACAACACTGTTAGTATGGGCGGAATTATTGCTAGGCGGTTGAGTCTGAACCATACTAAAGGCCCTATCTTTGGAGGCATTTATGCTTGTCGCCTTGCTGCACACTTTAATATAGCTATTAGGCATTATGAGAAAGAAGAAAAATTGTTGCCTAATGCTTATCTAGACTATAAGAGCATGATAGCCCATGATTTTCTTGTTAAGGACAGGAATGGAGAGCTCAAATACAAGTTATACTTTGATAAACATTATCCGGAAACTATTACGTTGCCTGCTCCTTCTTTGTTTAATTTTGCAGGTCCCTATCTTGTTACGTGGGCTGCTATCCAAGTGCCGGGGGTTTCTGGCTCCTCGAGCACCTATGGGGACGGAGCCCCTTTTCGGTTCGGCGGGGGGCGGAGGTCGCGCAAAGAGCGGATCGAGGCGAAGCACACGGGGTTTTTTTACCCAGCTTCAGAGCTCTCCGGAGAGATAACACTCCTACTGCTGCTTTGTGGATTGTATTGAGTTCTTGCTCGGGAGCGCTGAGTGCTACAGTACACTCAAGCAGCTAACGAGACCGAGCGTTCTTCTGTTTGTCCTCTCAGAGATCGCTCTCCAGGGACTGATCCCCTTCCACGTTGTGCATGGGCCTCCTTTTATATGTTCAAGGGGTCTCCAACAGGTAGCAACGTAGGTAAGGGTAAAAATGGAAACATGCTGTGGTAGGTACAGCTACCTACACAGTGTATCATACCTAACCCTGACGGCAGGGGACAAAGGCATTAACTGCCTATCTACGTCGCCCAGACGGTGCAGAAAAGGGACCGTCAGGGGCGCCACCGCTTGCCACGATGGCGATCTTGTCAGCGCTGCATGCCACAGTGTACCCCTGGCTGCACAGCCTCCCGCCACGTACGCCTGGAAGGGTCCCGGAGCGACACATAGGTGGGTGAGCTGGAGCGCGGGTACATAGTGGTTGCTTGCCGCGGCAAATGCCTTGCCGCGGTCGTTGTCTTGCCGCGTCCGGGAGCTTGTCGCTCGCCGAGTCCTGCCGGGACGCGTGGCGCGTCGCGGCAAGTTCTTTGAGATGCTCTGGTTGGCCTTTCCGGCAAGCTCCTCTTGCCGGGGTCTTGTGCCTCGAGCGGCCTTCCCGGCAAGCTCCTCTTGCCGGGGACTTGTCTCCTTGGCTTAAATACTTTGTTCTTGAATGGCTCCAAAGGAACCACAGAGGGCCTTGGTGGTCACCTGGCAGGCCTTGTCGCGGGGTGCTGCGACTGCCCGTGCACAAGTTCGGGATACTAGGGTACCCCTACTTTAGTACACCGACAGGAGCCCCCGGGCCTGGGCCACACACGGTGACGAGAGCTGTTGGGCCAGGCCCAAAATAGGGCACGGGCACGCGCGGCCTGGGTCACGTCGCACCTTGCTCCGTATCCATCGCGTCCTCCCCGAACGGCACGCATCGATTGCGGCGTTGTGGGAGAGGTCGTGGGTGGTTCCTTTATTCAGAAAGGCGAAACGTCTGCCCCCTCCCTCCTTATAAGCAGGGGAATAGGGGCAGTTCGACCATCTTCCTGTTGCTATTCCCTCCTCGAGAATCTCCGCCACTCCCCTTCTTCCCAAAGCCGAAGGAGAGCAACGCCCCGCCCCCATCGCCACCAGCACCACCAACGTCGCCGTCCTCACTCTCCATTCCCGCCATGGCTCCGAAAGCCGAGAAGGCAAAGTCGGCCGAGGCGCAGCGGCTCGCGGCGCTGCGGAAGGAGTGGGCAATCTTCCCTCCGAGGCTTGAGGCGGCGGAGCTGAAGGAGGACTTCTACCTCTTTTGGTCGACGGGGACGCGAGCGCATCCGCGCACGAAGGTACTCCCAGCCAGTGCTTGGGATAAGTATCCCACTGGGTATCCCTTCTTTGCCTTGTTCTTCTACTGCGGGCTCTGCCCGCCCTTCTCAGAATTCTTTTGCGATGTCATGAACACCTACAGGCTCCACCTTCTTGATTTCACCCCCAATGTTGTCCTGACGATGGCAGTTTTCGCACATCTCTGTGAAAACTTTGTCGGGATCCATCCAAACGTAGCTCTTTTCCGCCATTTCTTTTCGCCTCGGGTTGAGAAAGGAGAGCCTTTATCCGGCGGAATCGCCTGGATCTCAAAAGCTGGCAAGAAGGATGCTTATCTGGAGGGAGAGTTCCGCAGCAAGTGGGAGGAGTGGAGGACGGACTGGTGTCTGATCGTTGAGGAGAACCCGCAGCCGTTTACTGCTCTACGCGAAACCCCAGTAGTGCGCGGCAGTGATTGGAGTAGCCTGGCCCCGGAGGATGACAGACTAAGGATCGCCATCACCCGGATCCTACGCCTCAGGCTTGCCGGGCTTACTGTAGGAGCGGTTGGCGCAGATTTCCTTCGCCGCCGCATCGCCCCCCTGCAGGAGAGGAGGAGACCCGCCTGGGAATTCCAGAATGCGGCGGATATCATGAGGTTGCGGCCGGGCCTCAACTTCAACTTCACTGTCCTGGAGCTCAACATGATGCTCCAGGAGCTGTTCAAGCACGACCCACAGCATCCCGAAGTGTTCTGGTTGCCGAGGGGCGTCGTCCCGCTATGCAACAACTCCGCGCTCGACCGTATCCGTGCAATAATGCCGCTGTGCGACTCGCATGGAATTGATCCAGCCTGGATAGAGCCTGCGGATGATGTCATGCGGGCGTTCTTTGACAACTTGATAGAAGTGCCGGTCGACGCCAACGAGAAAAAAGGCCTCACCCGGGACACCACCGACGATGAGCTCAAGCGCATCGCCACCAGGATGGAAGAGGCGGCGGCAGCTGCCGCTGCGGGCGAGTTTGGGTTCACCATGGAGGAGACAGAGGCAGCAGAGGCGGCAACCCTTGCCGACCGAGAGGAGCTTGCCGGCGAGAAGAGGTCCGCCGAGCACGACGTCGGGCCGAGCGGGCCCGCCGAGGACACGAGCGGCTCGCTGGAGATCGGCTCTTCTTCCTCTTCGTCTTCGGACAGCTTGCCGCAAGCAGAGCCCTTGACTCCACGAGCAGAGCCCCCGGCTCCACAAGCAGAGCCCCCGGCTCCATCAAGAAGGCGTCTTCGCAAGGCCGGGGACGTAGCGGAGCGGCGGGCGAGTCAACCCCTGCCGCGCCGCACGACACGCT
This sequence comes from Aegilops umbellulata, assembly GCA_032464435.1. NCBI lineage: Eukaryota > Viridiplantae > Streptophyta > Magnoliopsida > Poales > Poaceae > Aegilops > Aegilops umbellulata. The sequence continues at coordinate 252,121,183 of CP136056.1, forward strand.
CCACCGCGGCAAGTTTTGTTGCCGCGGAAACACCTCACGCTGCAGCGGCAACTGGGGCGGGGTCCTCTCAGCCTGCCGCTCCAGCTCCCGCCAAGCGGCCAAGGGATCCTACTCCTCCGCCTCCTCGCGCCGGAGGTGGGCCAGGCTTTGACTTCTCCGCGCTCAGCTCCGACGAGGAAGAAGAAGAGTAAGATTCTTGTTGTACTTGCATGTCTTCAATACTTGTCGTCTTGTCTTGTATCTCATTTGTTTTACTCTGAACTTATTCCTTTTTAGGACGCTGGCCCAGAGAATGGCAAAGAGAGCCAAGGTCCCGGTGATTGTCATCGAGGATGATCCCACCGTGGCAGCAGGGGGTGTGCCTGAGACAAACTTGTCGGACCCGACAGCAGTTCCTCAGAGCAGCCCCCAGCGCAGCCCCCAGCGTAAGTATATGGTTTACTTCCAGCTGTTATGCGCACATGGATACAGTTTGCTTGCTGATATCTGACCGTTGGCTTGTGTAGGAGCAGAGCAGCTCCACCAGGAGCGCCCAGAGGCCACCCCTGACGTGCCACCTGCTTCGACTACGTCGCCAAGGGAGAGTTCTCCGGCAAGGGAGAATCCCCCGACAAGGGAAAGCTCCCCGGCAAGGGAGAAGTCTCCGACGAGGGAGAGCTCCCGGCAAGGGAGAAGTCTCCGGCAAGGGACAGTACCAGCGACCCCCCGGCAGCGGAGATCCCAACTACTGAGCCTGGTACAGGTACTCCTCGCTTCTAAACTTCCGTTGGGTTCTTCTTTTTGGATATTTTCTTGACTTTTCTTCCTTTTCCGGTCGTCAGATCCATCCACCGTGGAGCCGATGGAGACCGAGGTTGTTATTGATGACACCGCTGCCACCGAAGGAACGGCCGGCGCTGATGATCCCGCCGGTGAAGAGGCCGCCAAGGCTGCCGCCGCAGCAGCTGACGAGGGGTCCGCGATCGTACTGACGACCCTGGGGCCGCAGGAGCGACAGGTGCTACACCGACCGCCGATCCTCCCACCGCTGCCGCAGCGTCAGGCTCCGAAGAACCCCAGCCAGGCGTCTACTTGAAGGCTGGCGCTGGTATCTTCATCAACCTCCCCTGGGCGTCAACGTCCAAGGCGCCAATCGAAGGAGAAAGCTTTGACGTGGAGGTGCTTGCCTCCACTGGGTTGACGTTGGTTGACACACCAAGCAGCAGCAGCGAGGAGCCCGAGGAGGAGCGACTGCTGCGGAAGCTGGTGTCGCTCTACCGTGCCCGCCAGGCCAAACTGGAGTCCCGCGAAGCGCTTGTCGCGAAGGCGGGGGTGGACGTGGAGAAGCGCGCGGAGGAGCTCCGAGGCCTCAACCAGGAAGCTCTCCAGTCGCTGGCGGCGGAGCGGGTGCAGCTCGATGAGGCGCAGAAGGCTTTCATCCTCGAGAAGGCAGAGATTGCAGAGCAACAGCGGCTTGCCACCGAGGAGTTATCTGCACGGGATGGTGAGTTGGTGCAGCTGAAGTCCAGCCTGGACAGCCACGAAGAGGAGCTAGTTGTGCGCGAGCAAGCACTCAGTGGAGCCCTCGAGGAAGCAAAGGACGCTGCCGCAGCTGCCGAGGCCACCAAGAAGGAGCTGGAGGCGAAAGTGGCGCAGCTGGAGACTGATCTCAAGGCGAGCGGTGAAGCGCTTGCCGCGCTCAAGCATGAGCGCGAGAAGGACGCCTACACCTTTGGCGAACTGCAGGGTCGTCTCGCCGAGAAGGTCAAGGAGCTTGACGCCGCCAAGGACTCCAAGGTTGATCTTGAGCTGAAGCTGGCTGCTTTGACCAAGACGCTGGACGGCGCCAGGGAGCAGGAGGCGGCCTTGAAGAAGGAGATCAAGGCCGACAAGGCACTGCTGGAGAGCATCGCCGCCACCCAGAACGATTTCAGGGGAACTGTGGAGCGGTGGACGGAGGGCCTTGTGAATGCTGCTGCAGACATCGACAAGGAGTTGGCGCTGCTGGGGGTGGAGGATCTCGGGTATTCCTCTAACGGGAGCCTCCCATCCAGCGCCAAGCTCACCTTGTTCTTCAAAGGCGTGGCGACAGCCCTCCAGCAACTCCGGGAGAGGATCCCAAAGCAGCTGGCCGACGAGTCGCGCGAGATCTGCGCGGGAGCTCTCAAAAAGGTGCTGATGAAGGTGGCCTTCCGCAACCCGGGCCTCCGCCTCACTAACATCCTCAGGTCCCTGCCTCCGGAAGCTGATCTGGAGGAGCTCGAGACCCTCGTCGCACCCATTGTGGACAAGGTGAGCGGGATCAAGAGGGTTGAGGGTGACCGCGCGGACTAGGCCGCCTATTTTCTTCTTTTCTTGTCGTCGCTGGTCATGTTATGAAAACAGTCTATTAGAGCCACGACAAACTATCTTGTAATATAACTCTGTTTCAGGTCATGATTGCAATGCTACTCCCTTTACTCGATTCCGTCCTTCGTATGTTTTCGCCCTACGCTTTTAGGGAACTTGCCGGTGTAGGCACCTTTGCCGCGAGCGCGGAGTGCGGGACGTCAGCAGCCTGCTGGCGGTGCCGTTACCGACAAGAAACCTTGTCGTGACTAGTCGCAGCTCGCTTAAGTTGCTGAGTGAACTCGAAACAAAGTAAGGGCGCGACTCTAGTCGCAGCACACTTAAACTGTTGAGCGAACTCGAAACAAAGTAAGGGCGCAACTAGCCACGAGCTGGTTCCTCCGCGCACAGGTTTTCCATACAAAGCATGGTCGTTCAAGGAAAATAACTTAAAATTAAAAAATCTGATTGCTCAAACTTTGGCACTTAGCTTTTCTGTCGTTTGCTTCCCCGCAAGGCGAAATTTTTCCTGAACGACGCCGGGTCCATACCATTATCTTCCCCTTCCCCCCCGGTCAACTTGTGGGCGAAGGATCCTTAATTTCCTTGAAAGATAAAAGAAAGAAAGTGGAGAAAATAATGATATGGAGCCTTATGGCTCGTTATTGCTTACCGAGGGTGCTTGCTGCACAAAGTGTCAGATAATTCATGCAGAAAGGCATGAAATTGACAAGGTGTGCAGAGCACGTGAGTTTTATTTATGCACAGGGTCTGCGCCTGGCTTTGTACAAAGGATTACATGCAACAGCGGCAAGACTTGTACAAAATGGTGGTTGCCGGACAGGGTCCGACAACCGCGCCTTACAGGTAAAACTTACGAAGATGCTCGATGTTCCAGGAGTTGCTCACCGGAAAGCCATCCTCGGTCTCAAGGCGGACATCGCCAGGCCTAGTGACTCGTTTCACCCGGTAAGGGCCTTCCCACTTCGGCGTCAACTTGTTGGAATTTTTGGCGGAATGAACGCGCCGAAGAATAAGGTCGCCTTCCTTGAGACTTCTGGCTTTAACTTTGTGGCTATGGTAGCGGTGCAAAGCTTGCTGGTATTGAGCAGCTCGTACAGCAGCCTGAAGACGGTCTTCCTCAAGGAGCAGCGCGTCATCTTGTCGCGGCAGCTCTTGCTCAAGCTCATCATAAGCGAGCACTCGAGGTGACCCGTATACGAGTTCCGTGGGGATAACTACCTCTGCTCCATAGACTAGAGCGAAAGGTGTCTGGCCAGTGGCTCGATTTGGCGTTGTCCTGATCGACCAAAGAACCACCGGCAGCTCCTCGATCCAGTTTCTTCCGCACTTGTGCAGCCTGTCAAAAGTCCGGGTCTTGAGTCCATGCAGCACTTCAGCATTTGCCCTCTCTGCTTGACCATTGATCCTGGGGTGAGCAACAGAAGCGAAGCAGACCTTGGCGCCAAGGTCTTGGATGTACTGCATGAAGGTGCGACTCGTGAATTGTGTACCGTTGTCGGTGATGATCCTGTTAGGGATTCCAAAGCGGCAAACAATCGACCTGAAGAACTTGATTGCTGACTGTGTTGTCACCTTCCTCACTGGTTCCACTTCCGGCCACTTTGTGAACTTGTCGATTGCGACGTACAAGTACTCAAAGCCCCCGACTGCTCGGGGGAAGGGGCCGAGGATGTCGAGCCCCCAGACCGAAAATGGCCAGGATAAAGGGATCGTCTGGAGAGCTTGAGCTGGCTGGTGTATCTGCTTGGAATGGAACTAGCACGCTTCACACTTGGTTACTTGTGCAGTTGCATCCTGGAGGGTTGTCGGCCAAAAGAAGCCTTGCCGGAAAGCTTTGCCGGCAAGCGCTCTTGCGCCAATGTGGTGACCACAAATGACTCCATGTATCTCTGCCAACAGCCTCTGTCCATCTTCCCGGGGAATACACTTCAATTTCACACCGTTGAGTCTTCTTCTGTACAGTGTGTTGTCGACGAACTGGTACATACTTGACTGCCGGGCTACTCTTTCCGCTTCTTCTGGCTCATCGGGAAGTTCTCCTGACTGGAGGAAACGGACGACCTGTTGTGCCCATGCTGGAGCCTGTGGCTCGACAACAAGGACTAAAGGCATATCTGCTGCTGCGGGAACATCCGCTTCTACGGCGAGAACCTGCGGTTCAGCCGAAGCTTGATGATCCCCGGCAAGCTTGCCGGAGCGAAACTTGTCGGGAGCGTCTGCTACAACAAAACAAACCCTGGGGCTTGTCGGAGCAGACTGCTCCTCAGCACTCTTGGCGTTGATCTTGGGGACCTTCTTGGCGGCGGCTTCGGGAAGCTTTGCCGGAAGATAGTTACCAGAAATGAACTTCCTCTTCTTGCTCTGTCCATTTGATGGCGTCACGGATGGTTGAGTCAGCTTGAGCACAAAGATCCCTGGTTCCACAGGTAACTTAAGTGCCGCGCACTTTGACAGGCCGTCAGCGATGTCGTTCTGATCTCTTGGAACATGTTCCATCTGTAGGCCGACAAAGCGCTCTTCCAGCTTCCACACTTCATCAACGTAGGCTTCCATCAACGGACTTTGATAATTCTTGTTTACTTGGCGGACGACAAGCTATGAGTCACCCCTGACAATGAGTTGCTTGATCCCAAGGTCTACCGCGATCCTGAGACCGGTGAGCAATCCTTCATACTCTGCAGTATTGTTTGTTGCTTGCTCCTTGGGAAAGTGCATCTGGACTACGTACTTGAGGTGCTCTCCGGTGGGTGCGACAAGCAGCACGCCAGCACCGGCGCCTTGCAGCGAGAAGGCACCATCAAAGTACATCAGCCACTCTTTGTTTGCTTCCTTGACGGGGATGCTCGTCTCTGGAATTTCTTCGTCTGGTGTTGGCGTCCACTCTGCTATGAATTCTGTCAATGCTCTGCTCTGAATAGTTGAAGTGCTCTCAAACTTGAGGCCAAAGCTTGACAGTTCCAGGGCCCACTCAACAATCCTGCCTGTTGCTTATGGATTCTGCAGTATCCTCTTCAGCGGAAAGCGAGTGACAACTGTGATCTCATGTGCTTGGAAGTAATGGCGCAGCTTTCTCGAGGCCATGAGAAGGCCGAAAAGCAACTTCTGCACACCAGAGTACCTTGACCTAGCCCCCTGCAGAAGGGAACTGACAAAGTAGACTGGGCGCTGCACCATTTTCTTCTTCTGTATCCCTTCGCACATCTGCACAGATCCATCTTCGTCGGGACCAGAGCTCGTCGGGGAAGCCCCCTGCTTGTCGCTGGATGTGCTTGCCGCGGTCACTGGCTCATCATCTTCCTCTCTTTCCGCTACTAACGCAGCACTAACCACTTGATTGGTTGCCGCCAGATATAGCAGCAACTTCTCTTGTGGTTTAGGTGCGACAAGTATTGGAGTGGAGGATAGGTATCTCTTCAAGTCCTGCAGCGCAGCCTCTGCTTCCGGGGTCCATTTCATTGGACCTGCCTTTTTCAAGATCTTGAAAAACGGCAGGGCGCGCTCAGCAGACTTAGAGATAAACCTGCTGAGAGCCGCCACGCAGCCGGCAAGTTTTCGTACATCCTTGACACGCTTCGGTGCTTCAATCTACTCAATGGCCTTGATCTTGTCGGGATTGGCTTCAATTCCCCTCTAAGACACGAAGAATCCGAGAAGCTTGCCGGACGGGACTCCAAACACGCACTTCTCGGGGTTGAGCTTGAGGCTGATCTTGCGTAGATTTGCAAAAGTCTCTTCTAGATCTTGAATCAGAGTTGCTTTGTCCCTGCTTTTGACCACTATGTCGTCCATGTAGGCTTCCACATTTCTGTGTATTTGTGGCTCAAAAGCAGTATGGATTACCCTTGCGAATGTTGAACCAGCATTCTTCAAACCGAAAGGCATTCGTACGAAATAGTACGTGCCACATGGAGTGATGAACGCGGTTTTCTCCTCATCCTCTTCTGCCATGAAGATCTGATGGTATCCCGAGTATGCGTCAAGAAATGAAAGCAAGTTGCATCCGGCTGTGGAGTCGACAATCTGGTCAATGCGCGGCAAGGGAAATGGGTCTTTGGGACAAGCTTTGTTGACATCGGTGAAGTCGATGCAAAGCCTCCATTTCCCGTTTGCCTTGCGCACGACTACAGGATTGGCCAACCACGTGGAATGGAGCACTCCTCTGACGAGGCCTGCTGCTTCCAACTTCTTGATCTCTTCGGCGATGAATTCTTGGCGCTCCACTGCTTGTTTCCTGACTCTCTGCTTGACGGGCCGCACATGAGGACAGACGGCAAGGTGGTGCTCGTTACTTTCCTGGGAACGCCGGGGATGTTAGACGGTTGCCACGCAAACACATCGACATTCGCCCGCAGGAAAGCAACGAGCGCGCTTTCCTATTTAGGGTCGAGAGTGGCACTGATGGTGAAGGTACCACCAGTGTCGTCCTCCTTGGCGGACACCTTCTTGGTCGCTGGCGGAGCTACCATCGTCTTCTTACACTTGCCGGTGGAGCTCGATGGTGCGTCCTCGATGGTAGCGCAGCACTCCGAAGAGGTGCGCTTGCCGGAGTGGGCATCAGAGCTCTTGTCGGACTTGGTCTTCTTCTTCCCCCCGGGAGCTTCAGTGGCAAGTGTCTCGCGATCTGCGGCGGCTGCTGCTTCCCGGTAGATCTTGTCGGCACAGATAAGAGCGTCTTTCTTGTCGCCATGTACAGAGATGACACCTATCGGACCTGGCATCTTCAGCATGTTGTACGCGTAGTGAGAGGCCGCCATGAACTTGGCGAGCGCTGGACGGCCGAGAATTCCATTGTAAGGCAACGGAAAATCGGCAACGTCGAAAGTGATCCTCTCAGTCCTGAAGTTCAGCTCGCTGCCAAATGTCACTGGCAGCGTGATCTTTCCCTTCAGCTTGCTCCTTCCCGGGTTGATTCCTTGGAACGTGCCGGTCTCTTCGAGCTCGCTGTCAGGGACTTGGAGTCTCTGGAGCACAGCGGAGGAGATTAGGTTCAAGCCGGCCCCGCCGTCAACTAGCATCTTAGTGACCTTGGGGTTGCGGATAGTTGGTGCGACCAACATCGGCAAACACCCGACAGCAGTTGTGCGATCAGGGTGGTCCTCAATATCAAAGATGATAGGCGTGCTGGACCATTTCAGAAGCTTGTGTGACTCAACGGGTGGTTCTGCTGCATTGACTTCCCGCACCCACTGCTTGAGTTGGCGGTGTGAGGTATGCAGAGAAGCACCGCCGTCAACGCACAAAACTTCTCTGGCTTTCTGGAACCCCTGCTCGCTGGTCTCGGTGTCATCCATGTCTTCGTCGTCGTCATCATCTTCATCCTTGTCGCGGCCACGGGGAGGTCTGTCGCCTTGCCGCTGCTTGGCGTTGCTGCGGCGTCCCCCCCGGCCGGTGTGCTTCTACCGGATCCTCCAGCACCTCCTTGGGCCTTCTCCTTGTCGCGTCACTCGTATTCGGCCTTTTGCAGCTCAACGAGCTGCTCGACCTTCTTGCAGCTCTGGAGGTCATGGCCTTTGGTGCAGTGAATCTTGCAGTACTGCTTGTTGGTGCCGTCCTGCTTGTCGGCGGCCGCCACAGCCTGGCAGTTGGCGCATGCGGCAACCTCCTTGCCGGAGCTACTAGTCTTGGCTATCTTGGCGCCACCTTCGTTGCCGGACTGCTTGACAACTAGCACATCTTTGCCTTTCCTCTTCCTGTTGTTCCGCCGTCGGTTTTTGCTTGCCGGGGCAGCATCATCGCTGTCAGATCCTCCTGTTCCTGCGTTCTCTCTGGGGAGTTTCCTCCCTTCCTCAGCATGTGCACATCTGTCAGCCAGGGCATACAGCTCACTGACGTCTCTGATCTTGCACATCGCCATCTCCTCCCGCATCCTGCGGTTACGCACATTCTGGTGGAACGCACTGATGACCGCGGCAGGGTGGACGTCTGGGATGTTGCGTTGCACTTGGCTTAATCTCTGGATGTACTTGCGCAGGGGCTCTCCTTCCTTCTGGGCAAGCAGGTGAAGATCACTCTCCTGTCCATGAGGTTTGTGGCCGCCTGTAAAGGCGCCGACAAACTGATGGCATAGGTCTGCCCAGGAAGATATGAAGTTTTCCGGCAAGTGCATGAGCCAGGACCTGACGTTGGGCTTGAGCACCAGAGGGAAGTAGTTGGCAAGGATCTTGTCGTCTCGCCCCCCGGCAGCCTGCACCGCGATGGTGTAGATGCTGAGGAACTCCGACGGATCCAGCCTGCCGTCGTACTTCTCTGGTACGTCTGGCTTGAAATTCTTCGTGCTGGGCCACTGGACTTGCCGCAGCTCACGAGTAAACGCAGGGCAACCTACCGCGTACGGTAGGTCGCCTGGTTCCCCTGGCGCTTGCATGTCGACAGCGGGGCCAGCGCGTCGGTCTGATTGACGCCGCGTTTCTCTTCGGCGCTCGATGCGGGTACGAGCGTCTTCTTGCTGCCGTTCGTGAAGAACGTGGCGCTGATCGCGACGAGTTCGCGGATCTGATGAAGCAGTGGAGTCGCTGTCGTGGCGGACCCGGCGAGTCGGCGATCTTGGCCTTTGGGGCGGAGAGTGCACGGTGGTTGCACCCCCACCGGTTTTGTCGCCATCGGCTCGCACTTGGCTGGCCTGCCGCAGCTGCGATGTGGTCGCCGGCCGTGGAGTGTCGCCGTTGGCGAAGCCGATGAGACTCTCAATGGTGGCCCTCCAGTCGTCGATCTTGTCTGGCGTTGGAGGGAAGTCTAGGAGCAGTTGAGCTCGTGCCAAAGCTTCTGCTGGAGTGGCGGGTAGCGGTGGCGAACGGTGCGAGGAGCGGGATATGCTCGGACTTCCAACGATGTTAGAAGGAGCAGTATTCCGTCCAGGCGACCGTGCCTCGCTCGCGCCAGCACGTTGGCATGCATGTTGGCCTTGAGCATCCCGGGATCCGCCAGCTCGATTTGGGTCCAGCGAGCGTATGGTACAGTGAGTACCACGACGCTGCCGGTCCTGCGCCTCTTGAGATGGGCGTGGTGCGCCTACGGACGCCCGGTCGTCGTGGGAGCCGGCTACGCCACCGACGGGCAGCGCAGCCTTGTCCTTGGACTTGGTGGCACCATGGGCACCCTCGTCGACGCCCGCTCTTCCGCCGGCGTCTTCCCCACCGGCCGTTTGCTCCGGCGGCGGTGGATTCGACGCGGACGGCGCAGCCGCCTCCGAAGCCTTCTTCTTCGGCAGCATGTCGATGAAGTCGATGAAGATTTAGCTCGCATGAACGCCGGATCAGGTTCACACAACCTCGACGCCCCCTACCTGGCGCACCAAAGATGCCGGGGTTTTCTGGCTCCTCGAGCACCTATGGGGACGGAGCCCCTTTTCGGTTCGGCGGGGGGCGGAGGTCGCGCGAAGAGCGGATCGAGGCGAAGCACACGGGGGGTTTTTACCCATCTTCGGAGCTCTCCGGAGAGATAACACTCCTACTGCTGCTTTGTGGATTGTATTGAGTTCTTGCTCGGGAGCGCTGAGTGCTACAGTACACTCAAGCAGCTAACGAGACCGAGCGTTCTTCTGTTTGTCCTCTCAGAGATCGCTCTCCAGGGACCGATCCCCTTCCATGTTGTGCATGGGCCTCCTTTTATATGTTCAAGGGGTCTCCAACAGGTGGCAACGTAGGTAAGGGAAAAAATGGAAACATGATGTGGTAGGTACAGCTACCTACACAGTGTATCATACCTAACCCTGACGGCAGGGGACAAAGGCATTAAATGCCTATCTACGTCACCCAGACGGTGCAGAAAAGGGACCGTCGGGGGCGCCACCGCTTGCCACGATGGCGATCTTGTCAGCGCTGCATGCCACAGTGTACCCCTGGCTGCACAGCCTCCCGCCACGTACGCCTGGAAGGGTCCCGGAGCGACACGTAGGTGGGTGAGCTGGAGCGCGGGTACATAGTGGTTGCTTGCCGCGGCCGTTGTCTTGCCGCGTCCGGGAGCTTGTCGCTCGCCGAGTCCTGCCGGGACGCGTGGCGCGTCGCGGCAAGTTCTTTGAGATGCTCTGGTTGGCCTTCCCGGCAAGCTCCTCTTGCCGGGGTCTTGTGCCTCGAGCGGCCTTCCCGGCAAGCTCCTCTTGCCGGGGACTTGTCTCCTTGGCTTAAATACTTTGTTCTTGAATGGCTCCAAAGGAACCACAGAGGGCCTTGGTGGTCACCTGGCAGGCCTTGTCGCGGGGTGCTGCGACTGCCCGTGCACAAGTTCGGGATACTAGGGTACCCCTACTTTAGTACACCGACACCAAGCCTACAAAAATCCTGCACCAGCCCCAGAACCGGAATCACAAGATGAGCCTCCACGACAATCTGTTTATTCTTGGGATCCAGAGACGACTGTCAGCCAGTGGCAGTCGGAGCCTTCTTCGTCATCACAGTATGATCCCAACTATTCCTCGTCACAAGACGACCCCAGCTACACCTACAGGTATCCGACAGGCTATCCCTGGCAATAGACCAACTTAGGCCAAAAGCCTAAGCTTGGGGGAGTACGTATTTCTCACCAACATTACATTTATGTTCACACACACTCATTGCTAGATGTCGGTGCTCATACTCTTTCACTGTAATATCCATGCTAGTTTATTTTTCTTTTTCCTGCATTCATCTTGTGTGTTTGACAAACCTTAAGAAAACCAAAAAAATTATTAGTAGTAGTTTATTTCTCTACTGTAGTAATTAAAAAGAAAACCCAAAAATATTTCCCGTTCTTCTTTTGCTTGTTGGGAGCTTTCCCGTGTAAATAGTTTTATTTTCTTTTCTTTGGGGGTCAGTAGGAGAAGACCATGATTAAATTGTTGAAGTGGCTCTTATATGCATTATTGTTGATTTAACCAAGAGCCCATATTGCCTTGTCTTCTCCTGTTTATTGAATGCTCGCAGATTCCAGCTTAGTCCAATGCACGTGCACTCTTATTATTATTCACACCGTTCGGTCGTGCAAGTGAAAGGCAATTATGATGATATATGATGGACTGACTGAGATGAGAAAAGCTGGTATGAACTCGACCTCTTTTGTTTTTTTAAATATGATGAGTCCGCCGTTCTTGATTCAGCTCATTATGAATAAACATGTTTGCAATGACAATTAGAGATATAGTTGCTTGTGCCATGCTTGATTAGCTATGAGTTATAATGATTTACCTTGCGTGCCAACATGATATTGAGATGATTATGATGTGGTATGATGGGGTGGTATCCTCCTTTGAATGATTTAAGTGACTCGACTTGGCGCATGTTCATGCATGTAGTTGAAACAAATCAACATAGCCTTCACGATATTTATGTTCATGGTGGATTATATCCTACTCATGCTTGCATCCAATGTTTATTAATTTTAATGCATGTACATGGCTGTTGTCGCTCTCTAGTTGGTCGCTTCCCAGTCTTTTTCTAGCCTTCAACTATACTAAGCGGGAATACTGCTTGTGCATCCAATCCCTTAAACCCCAAAGTTATTCCAGATGAGTTCAATATACCTTCCTATATGCGGTATCTACTTGCCGTTCCAAGTAAATTTGTATGTGCCAAACTCTAAACCTTCAAATAAATATGCTGTTTTGTATGCTAGAATAGCTCATGTATCAACCAAGGCTGTCCTTATCTTCCGTGTTAGGCGGGTTATTCTCAAGAGGAGTGGACTCCGCACCTCACTCACGAGAACATGGCTGGTCACCGGGATGCCTAGTCCCATGCTTTATGCAAACTAAATCAAAATTAATTGCAAACAAAACTCCCCCTGGGACCTGATGTATGTTGGAGACACTCGTTGTTTCGAGCAAGTCATGGATTGATGCTTGTTGGTGGATGGTGAGTATAAACTTTACCATTCTGTTCGGTAACCGCCTATAATTTGTTTAGCATGGAAGGTATCGCCATCTCTTAGTTGTTATGTTGATAATGAAAGTATACCGCTCAAAATGCAATTTATCGCTATTTCAAAACCAACCTCTGGCACCTCTACAAATCCCTGCTTCCCTCTGCGAAGGGCCTATCCATTTACTTTTATGTTGAGTCATCACCCTCTTATTAAAAAGCACTAGCTGGAGAGCACAGCTGTCATTTGCATTCATCACTATTAATCTATGTTGGGTGTGACTATGATTGGATCTCTTTTACCATGAATTACAATGTTTAGTCAGTCCTTGATCTTTAAAGGTTCTCTGCATTTATGTTTTGCGGTCTGAGAAAGGGCTATCATGATACCATCTTGTTATATCATATTATGATTGTTTTGAGAAAGTGTTGTCATCCGAGATTTATTATTATGGCTTGCTAGTTGATTATGCTATTGATATGAGTAATTATGAGACCTGAGAATTATTGCAAATATGTTTAGTTATGATATATGTTGAAAACTTGAATGCTGGTTTGACATAGTTACAACAACAAGAGCAAACAGAGTTTGTAAAGGTTTTTCTTTCTTTCAGTTTGTCAACTGAATTGCTTGAGGACAAGCAAGGGTTTAAGCTTGGGGGAGTTGATACGTCTCCGTTGTATCTACTTTTCCAAACACTTTTGCCCTTGTTTTGGACTCTAACTTTTATGATTTGAATGGAACTAACCCGGACTGACGTTGTTTTCAGCAGAATTGCCATGATGTTGTTTTATGTGCAGAAAACAAATATTCTCGGAAAGTCCTGAAACTCCACGGAACACCTTAGAAAAAACAATAAAAAATCCTCGCCAAAGATGAAGACCAGGGGGCCCACACCCTGTCCACGAGGGTGGGGGGCGCCCCCCCTCTAGGGCGCGCCCCCCTACCTCATGGGTCCCCTGGAAGCCCTCCGGCGTCAACTCCAACTCTATATATTGGCTTTCGGGGAGAGAAAAATCAGAGAGAAGAAATCATCGCGTTTTACGATATGGAGCCACTGCCAAGCCCTAACACCTCTCGGGAGGGCTGATCTGGAGTCCGTTTGGGGCTCCAGAGAGGGGGATTCGTCGCCGTCGTCATCATCAACCATCCACCATCACCAATTTCATGATGCTCACCGCCGTGCGTGAGTAATTCCATCGTAGGCTTGCTGGACGGTGATGGGTTGGATGAGATTTATCATGTAATCGAGTTAGTTTTGTTAGGGTTTGATCCCTAGTATCCACTATGTTTTGAGATTGATGTTGCTATGACTTTGCTATGCTTAATGCTTGTCATAGGGCCCGAGTGCCATGATTTCAGATCTGAACCTATTATGTTTTCATGAATATATGTGAGTTCTTGATCCTATCTTGCAAGTCTATAGTCACCTACTATGTGTTATGATCCGGCAACCCCGAAGTGACAATAATCGGGACCACTCCCGGTGATGACCATAGTTTGAGGAGTTCATGTATTCACTATGTGCTAATGCTTTGTTTCGGTTCTCTATTAAAAGGATGCCTTAATATCCCTTAGTTTCCAATAGGACCCCGCTGCCACGGGAGGGTAGGACAAAAATGTCATGCAAGTTCTTTTCCATAAGCACGTATGACTATATACGGAATACATGCCTACATTACATTGATGAATTGGAGCTAGTTCTGTGTCACCCTATGTTATGACTGATACATGATGAACCGCATCTGGCATAATTATCCATCACTGATCCGGTGCCTACGAGTTTTCCATATACTGGTTTACACTTATTTACTTTCCCGCTGCTACTGTTACAATCACTACAAAACACCAAAAACATTACTTTTACTGTCTTTACTTTTGTTGCCGTTACCACCACTATCATATTACTTTGCTACTAAACACTTTGCTGCAGATACTAAGTTTCCAGGTGTGGTTGAATTGACAACTCAGCTGCTAATACTTGAGAATATTCTTTGGCTCCCCTTGTGTCGAATCAATAAATTTGGGTTAAATACTCTACCCTCGAAAACTGTTGCGATCCCCTATACTTGTGGGTTATCAGTGGCCCCGCTGACCCTGAAACCGACGCTATAAAATCACATTATTCCAGAAAAAAATGGGGGAGAATGAATTATCGCAATCCACGAGACGGAGCCGCCGCCAAGCCCTGTTCTTCCTCGGGAGGGCAGATCTGGAGTCCGTTTGGGGCTCCGGAGAGGAGGGATCTTCGATCTTCGTCATCACCAACCCTTCTCCATCGCCAATTCCATGATGCTCCCTGCCGGGAGTGAGTAATTCCTTCGTAGGCTCGCTGGTCAGTGAGGAGCTGGATGAGATTCATCATGTAATCGAGTTAGTTTTGTTAGGGCTTGATCCCTAGTATCCACTATGTTCTAAGATTGATGTTGCTATGACTTTGCCATGCTTAATGCTTGTCACTTTGGGCTCGGGTGCCATGAACTCAGATCTGAACCGTTTATGTTATCATCATTATATCCATGTTCTAGATCCGATCTTGCAAGTTATAGTCACCTACTATGTGTTATGATCCGGTAACCCCAGAGTGACAATAACTGGGACTTCTTCCGGTGATTACCGTAGTTTGAGGACTTCATGTATTCACTATGTGTTAATGCTTTGTTCCGATTCTCTATTAAAAGGAGGCCTTAATATCCCTTAGTTTCCAATATGGACCCCGCTGCCACAGGAGGGTAGGACAAAAGATGTCATGCAAGTTCTTTTAATAAAGCACATATGACTATTTACAGAATACATGCCTACATTATATTGACGAACTGGAGCTAGTGCCGTATCGCCCTAGGTCATAACTGTCTCATGATGAATATCATCCGACAAGTCACCGATCCAATGCCTACGAATTTATCCTTTATTGTTCTTGCTCAGTTACTATTGCTATCATCACTGTTACACTTGCTACAAAATTTTTGCTATCACTGTTACTGTTACTATTGCTGCTGTCACTACTATCAAAGCTATCAAACTATTTTGCTACTAATCACTTTGATGTAGATAATAATCTCCAAGTGTGGTTGAATTGACAACTCAGCTGCTAATACCTTCAAATATTCTTTGGCTCCCCTTGTGTCGAATCTATAAATTTGGGTTGAATACTCTACCCTCGAAAACTGTTGCGATCCCCTATACTTGTGGGTTATCATCAAGCCGGTGAGGATGGAGATCATGACGATGCTTTCGAGATGGAGATCAAAGGCACAAGATGGTGATGGCCATATCATGTCACATATTTTGATTGCATGTGATGTTTATATTTTTATGCATCTTATTTTGCTTAGTATGGTGGTAGCATTATAAGATGATCACTCACTAAATTTCAAGGTATAAATGTTCTCCCTGAGTATGCACCGTTGCGATAGTTCGCCATGCCGAGACACCACGTGATGATCGGATGTGATAAGCTCTACGTTCACATACAATGGGTGCAAGACAGTTTTGCACGTGCGGAATACTCGGGTTAAACTTGACGAGCCTAGCATATGCAGATATGGCCTAGGAACACTAAGACCGAAAGGTCGAACGTGAATCATATAGTAGATATGATCAACATAGAGATGTTCACCATTGAAAACTACTCCATCTCACGTGATGATCGGACATGGTTTAGTTGATATGGATCATGTGATCATTAGATGACTAGAGGGATGTCTATCTAAGTGGGAGTTCTTAAGTAATATGATTAATTGAACTTAAATTTTTCATGAAACTTAGTCCTGATAGTTTTTTCCATATCTATGTGGTTGTAGATCAATGGCATGTGCTACCGTCCCCTTGAATTTTAATGCATTCCTAGAGAAAGCTAAGTTGAAAGATGATGGTAGCAACTACACGAACTGGGTCCATAACTTGAGGATTATCCTCATTGCAGCACAGAAGAATTACGTCCTGGAAGCACCGCTAGGTGCAAGGCCTGCTGCAGGAGCAATTCCGGACGTTATGAACGTCTGGCAAGCTAAATCTGATGACTACTCGATAGTTCAGTGTGCCATGCTTTATGGCTTAGAATCGGAACTTCAAAGGTGTTTTGAACGTCATGGAGCATATGAGATGTTCCAAGAGTTAAAGTTAATATTTCAAGCAAATGCCCGAGTTGTCTAACTAGCCAGGAATTGCAAAAAAATGGAGTGGCAATTCTGGGATAAGCTGGGGAGGGGGTCAATTCTGAGAGAATTTCCCAAAAGAACTGGGCCGAAGTCTCCAACAAGTTCTATAACTGCAAGATGGAGGAGAAAAGTTGTGTTAGTGAACATATACTCAAAATGTCTGGGTATCATAATCACTTGACTCACCTGGGAGTTAATCTTCCGGATGATAGTGTCATTGACAAAGTTCTTCAATCACTGCCACCAAGCTATAAAGGCTTCATGATGAACTATAATATGCAAGGGATGAACAAGACAATTCCCGAGCTCTTCGCAATGCTAAAGGTTGTGGAGGTAGAAATCAAGAAGGAGCATCAAGTGTTGATGGTCAACAAGACCACTAGTTTCAAGAAAAAGGGCAAAGGGAAGAAGGGGAACTTCAAGAAGAATAGCAAGCAAGTTGCTGCTCAAGGGAAGAAGCCCAAGTCTGGACCTAATCCTGAAACTGAGTGCTTCTACTGCAAAGGGGCTGGTCACTGGAGGCGGAACTACCCCAAGTATTTGGCGGATAAGAAGGATGGCAAAGTGAAAGGTATATTTGATATACATGTTATTGATGTGTACCTTACTAATTAATGCTCATAGTAGCGCCTGGGTATTTGATACTGGTTCTGTTGCTCATATTTGTAACTCGAAACACGGGCTATGGGTTAAACGAAGATTGGCTAAGGACGAGGTGACGATGCGCGTCGGAAATGGTTCCAAGGTCGATGTGATCGTCGTCGGCACGCTACCTCTACATCTACCTTCGGGATTAGTTTTAGACCTGAACAATTGTTATTTCATGCCAGCGTTGAGAATGAACATTATATCTGGATCTTGTTTGATGCGAGACGGTTATTCATTTATAAATCAGAGAATAATGGTTATTCTATTTATATAAGTAATATCTTTTATGGTCATGCACCCTTTATGAGTGGTCTATTTTTGTTGAATCTCGATCGTAGTGATACACATATTCATAATATTGAAGCCAAAAGGTGTAAAGTTAATAATGATAGTGCAACTTATTTGTGGCACTGTCGTTTAGGTCATATTGGTGTAAAGCGCATGAAGAAACTCCATGCTGATGGGCTTTTGGAATCACTTGATTATGAATCACTTGATACTTGCGAACCATGCCTCATGGGCAAGATGACTAAGACTCTGTTCTCCGAAACAATGGATTGAGCCACTGACTTACTGGAAATAATACATACTGATGTATGTGGTCCGATAAGTGTTGAGGCTCGTGGCGGGTATCGTTATTTTCTGACCTTCACAACTGATTTGAGCAGATATGGGTATATCTACTTAATGAAACACAAGTCTGAAACATTTGAAAAGTTCAAAGAATTTCAGAGTGAGGTGGAAAATCATCGTAACAAGAAAATTAAATTTCTACGATCTGATCGTGGAGGCGAATATTTGAGTTACGAGTTTGGTCTTGATTTGAAACAATGTGGAATAGTTTCACAACTCACGCCACCTGGAACACCACAAGGTAATGGTGTGTCCGAACGTCATAACCGTACTTTATTAGATATGGTGTGATCTATGATGTCTCTTACCGATTTACCACTATAATTTTGGGGTTATACTTTAGAGACGGATGCATTCACGTTAAATAGGGCACCATCTAAATCCATCGAGACGACACCTTATGAACTGTGGTTTGGCAAGAAACCTAAACTGTCATTTCTTAAAGTTTGGGGTTGCGATTCTTATCTGAAAAAACTTCAGCCTGATAAGCTTGAACCCAAATCGGAGAAACGCTTCTTCATAGGATACCCAAAAGAAACTTTTGGGTACACCTTCTATCACAAATCCGAAGGCAAGATATTTGTTGCTAATAATGGATCCTTTCTAGAGAAAGAGTTTCTCTCAAAAGAAGTGAGTGGGAGGAAAGTAGAACTTGATGAGGTAGTTGTAACTTCTCTCGAATTGGAAAGTAGTTCATCACAGAAATCAGTTCCAGTGATGCCTACACCAATTAGTGAGGTAGTTAATGATGATGATCATGAAACTTCAGATCAAGTTACTACCGAACCTCGAAGGTCAAGCAGAGTGCGTTCCACACCAGAGTGGTACGGTAATCCTATTCTGGAAGTCATGTTACTAGACCATGACGAACCTACGAACTATGAGGAAGCGATGATGAGCCCAGATTCCGCAAAATTGCTTGAGGCCATGAAATCTGAGATGGGATCCATGTATGAGAACAAAGTATGGACTTCAGTTGACTTGCCCGATGATCGGCTAGCCATAGAGAATAAATGGATCTTCAAGAAGAAGACTCACGCTGATGGTAATGTTACTGTCTACAAAGCTCTACTTGCTGCGAAAGGTTTTCGACAAGTTCAAGGAGTTGACTACGATGAGACTTTCTCACCCGTAGCGATGCTTAAGTCTGTCTGAATCATGTTAGCAATTGCCGCATTTTATGATTATGAAATTTGGCAAATGGATGTCAAAATTGCATTCCTTAATTGATTTCTTAAAGAAGAGTCGTATATGATGCAACCAGAAGGTTTTGTCGATCCTAAAGGTGCTAACAAAGTGTGCAAACTCCAGCGATCCATTTATGGACTGGTGCAAGTCTCTCAGAGTTGGAATATACGCTTTGATAGTGTGATCAAAACATATGGTTTGATACAGACTTTTGGAGAAGCATGTATTTACAAGAAAGTGAGTGGGAGCTCTGTAGCATTTCTGATATTATATGTGGATGACATATTATTGATTGGAAATAATACAGAATTTCTGGATAGCATAAAGGGATACTTGAATAAGAATTTTTCACTGAAAGACCTCGGTGAAGCTGCTTATATATTGGGCATCAAGTTCTATAGAGATAGATCAAGATGCTTAATTGTACTTTCACAAAGCACATACCTTGATGAAGTTTTGAAGAAGTTCAAAATGGATCGGTCAAAGAAAGGGTTCTTGCCTGTGTTACAAGGTGTGAAGTTGAGTCAGACTCAACGCCCGACCACTACAGAAGATAGAGAGAAAATGAAAATCATTCCCTATGCCTCAGCCATAGGTTCTATCATGTATGGAATGTTGTGTACCAGACCCGATGTGTGCCTTTCTATAAGTTTAGCAGGGAGGTAACAAAGTAATCCAGGAGTGGATTACTGGACAGCGATCAAGAACATCCTGAAATACCTGAAAAATACTAAGGATATGTTTCTCGTTTATGGAGGTGACGAAGAGCTTGTCGTAAATGGTTAGGTCGATGCAAGCTTTGACACTGATCCGGATGACTCTAAGTCGCAAACCGGATACGTATTTATATAGAATGGTGGAGCTGTCAGTTGGTGCAGTTCCAAGCAGAGCGTCATGGCGGGATCTAAGTGTGAAGCAGAATACATAGCTGCTTTGGAAGCAGCAAATGAAGGAATCTGGATGAAGGAGTTCATATTCTATCTAGGTGTAATACCTAATGCATCGGGTCTAATGAAAATCTTTTGCGACAATACTGGAGCAATTGCCTTAGCGAAGGAATCCAGATTTCACAAGAGAACCAAACACATCAAGAGACGCTTCAACTCCATCCGCGATCAAGTCAAGGAGGGAGACATAGAGATTCGCAAAATATAGATTTGAATGTTGCAGACCCATTGACTAAGCCTCTTCCACGAGCAAAACATGATCAACACCAAGACTCCATGGGTGTTAGAATCATTACAGTGTAATCTAGATTATTGTCTCTAATGCAAGTGGGAGACTGAAGGAAATATGCCCTAGAGTCAATAATAAAGTTGTTATCTATATTTCCTTATATCATGATAAATGTTTATTAATCATGCTAGAATTGTATTAACCGGAAACTTACTACACATGTGAATACATAGACAAAATGAAGTGTCCCTAGTATGCCTCTACTTGACTAGCTCGTTAATCAAAGATGGTTAAGTTTCTAGACCATAGACATGTGTTGTCATTTGATGAACAAGATCAGATCATTAGGAGAATGATGTGATGGACAAGACCCATCCTTAGCATAATGATCATTGAGTTTTATTGCTATTGCTTTCTTCATGACTTATACATATTCCTCTAACTATGAGATTATTTAACTCCCGAATATAGGAGGAACACCTTGTGTTCTATCAAACGTCACAACGTAACTGGGTGATTATAAAGATGCTCTACAGGTGTCTCCGAAGGTGTTTGTTGGGTTGGCATAGATCAAGATTAGGATTTGTCACTCCAAGTATCAGAGAGGTATCTCTGGGCCCTCTCGCTGATGCACATCATGATAAGCCTTGCAAGCAATGTGACTAATGAGTTAGTTGCGGGACGATGCATTACGGAACGAGTAAAGAGACTTGCCGGTAACGAGATTGAACTAGGTAGGATGATATCAACGATCGAATCTCGGGCAAGTAACATACCGATGACAAAGGGAATGACGTATGTTGTCATTACGGTTTGACCGATAAAGATCTTCGTAGAATATGTAGGAACCAATATGAGCATCCAGGTTCCGCTATTGGTTATTGACTGGAGATGTGTCTCGGTCATGTCTACATACTTCTCGAACCCGTAGGTTCCGCACGCTTAACGTTAGATGACGATTTGTATTATGAGTTATGTGTTTTGGTGGCCGAATATTGTTTGAAGTCCCGGATAACATCACGTACATAATGAGGAGTCTCGAAATGGTCGAGAGGTAAATATTGATATATATATAGGACAAAGGTATTCGGACACCGGAATGGTTTCGGGACGTTTTGGATATTTATCAGAGACCGAGGGGTTACCGGAACCCCCCGTGGAAGTAATGGGACAAAATGGGCCATAGGGGAGAGAGAGGGGAGCCCACAAGGGGTGGCATGCACCCCCCATGGGCTGTCCGAATTGGACAAGGGGAAGGGGGCGCGGCCCCCTTTCCTTTCCCCCTCTCCCTGTCCTTCCCTCTTTTCCCCCTCCATGAGAAGGAAAAAGGGGGGGGGGGGCGAATCCTACTAGGAGTGGAGTCCTAATAGGACTCTGTTAACACACAAGTATAGGGGATCGTTTGTAGCCTTCTTCGATAAATAAGACTGTCGAACCCAACGAGGAGCTAAAGGCAGAACAAATATTCCCTCAAGTTCTATCAACCACCGATACAATTCTACGCACACTTGACGTTTGCTTTATCAGAAACAAGTACGGAACTATTTTGCAAGAATAAAACTAACAGTACATTGCGGGAATAAAACTACGAATAAATTGCAAGGTAATAAAAGTGGATAGCTTTTGTCAACAAGAAAGTTATTTGTCCCTAGGCAATCGATAACAAGTACCGGTAATCATTCTTGTGATTTTATATGAGGGAGAGGCATGAGCTAACATACTTTCTCTACTTGGATCATATGCACTTATGATTGGACCCCTAGCAAGCATCCGCAACTACTAAAGATCATTAAGGTCGTGAAACCCAACCATAGCATTAAGTATCAAGTCCTCTTTACTCCCAAACGTCATACCCCACCTACTCGGGTTTAAGTTTTTGTCACTCTTGCACCCCACCATAAGCGAACCATGAACATATTGCAACACCCTACAACGGGGGCCCCTCACGTTTGCGTGAGAACGGAGGACACCATAGGATAGCACCATAAATAAAATATACAATCATACCAACCAAGATCACGATTAACCCACAGGACAAAACGAATCTACTCAAACATCATAGGATAACCATAGATCATTGAGAAATAATATATGGAGTTGGGCACCATGTTTAAGTAGAGATTACAGTGGGGGGAAGAGGTGTTACACTGCTGCATAGAGGGGGAGAAAGTTGGTGTTGACTGTAGCAAGATTGTTGATGTAGATCGTCGTCCCGATCGTTGCCCCGGCGGCACTCCAGCACCACCGGAAGCGAGGGGGAGAGCCCTCCTACTTCTTCTTCTTCTTCATTGGTCCCCCCCTAGATGGCGAGGAGAATTCCCCCTCTGGTCCATGGTCTCCTATTGCGGCAGAGGGGTAGGAGCCCCTCCTAGATTGGATCTCCCTCTCTGTTCTCTTCTGCTTCGCGCTCCCCTGATCTGGCCGAAAACCGTTTCTTATATTCCGGGAGATTCGTAACTCTGATTGCGCTGAGATATTAACATGATTTTTTTCCGGATATAAGCTTCCTTGTGCCCGAAGTAGAGCTCCAACCGACATTCGAGGAGGGCACAACCCACCTCGGGCCTCCGTTTGCGGTGATTCCAACTCCCAAGAATTACATATATTCCAAAATAATTCTCCATGAAATTTTATTGCATTCGGACCTCGTTTGATATGGATATTTTGTGATACAGAAACATGCAAAAATAGGAACTGGCACTGGGCACTGGATCAATAGGTTAGTTCAATAAATCATATAAAAAGTTGCCAAAAGTATGTAAAAGTTTTATAATATTGGCATGAAACAATCAAAAATTATAGATATGACAGAGATGTATCAGCATCCCCAAGCTTAATTCCTGCTCGTCCTCGAGTAGGTAAATGATAAAAAAGATAAGTTTATATGTGGAATGCTACCTAACATAAACTTAATCATATGTCTAGTCATGGCATGAATATTGAGACATAAGTGATTCAAAGCAATAGTCTATAATGTTACATAAAGACATCAACACTCAGGCATCCCAACAAACAATCATGTCGTTCAAAATATCAACGGTAAAGAAAGCTATCCCAATGAAATCATATAGTCTTGTCATGCTCTGTCTTCTTAACACAAAGTATTTATCATGCACAACCCCAATGACAAGCCGAGCAATTGGTTCATACTTTTTAACGCGCTTCAGTTTTTTCAACTCTCACACAATACATGAGCGCAAGCCATGGATATAGCACTACAGGTGGAATAGAGTATGATGATAGGGGTAAATATAAAGAAAAAAAGGTAAGAAAGTCTCACATTGACGCGACTAACCAACGGGCTATGGAGATGCTCATCAATTGATATCAATGCAAGGAGTAGGGATTGCCATGCAACAAATGCACTAAGAGCTATAAGTGTATGAAAGCTCAATAAGAAAACTAAGTGGGTGTGCATCTAATCCTATAATGAAAAAATCCCACTAGTATATGAAAGTGACAACATAGGAGACTCTCCACATGAAAAACATGGTGCTACTTTGAAGCACAAGTGTGGTAAAGGATACTAACAATGCCCCTACTCTCTTTGTTTATTATTTTTCTTTTTTTTCTTTCTTTCTTTTCTTTTTCTTTTTTTCTTCTCTCATTGTCCGGAGTCTCATCCCGACTTGTGGGGGATCATAGTCTCCATCATCCTTTTCTCACTGGGGCACTGCTCTAAAAATGATTAATGATGATCATCACACTTCTATTTACTTATAACTCAAAAGAAATAAAAATTACAAGTCGATACCTATGAAAAAATATGACTCTATATGAATGTCTATGGCATGTACCAGGATGTGCAATGATCTAGCGTAACATGTATGAAAAATGATGAATGGTGGTTGAGCCACAAACACTATGTCAGCTACATGATCATGCAAAGCAATATGACAATGAATGCTCAAGTCATCAAAACGGAAGCAGTGGAAGTTGCATGGCAATATTTCTCGGAATGGCCATGGAAAAGCCATAATAGGTAGGTATGGTGGCTGTTTTGAGGAAGATATAATAAGGCTTATGTGTGATAGAGCGTATCATATCACAGGGTTTGGATGCACCTGCAAAGTTTGCACCAAGTCTCGATGTGAGAAAGGGTAATGCACGGTGCCGTAGAGGCTAGCAAATTGCGGAAAGGTAAGAGTGCGTATAATCCATGGACTCACATTAGTCATAAGGAACCCATATACTTATTGCAAAAGTTTATTAGCCCTCGAAGAAAAGTACTACTATGCATGCCCCTAGGGGGATAGATTAGTAGGAAAAGACCATCGCTCGTCCCCGACCGCCACTCGTAAGGAAGACAATCAATAATAAATCATGCTCCAACATCATAGCATGACGAGAGACTATACGTGCATGCTTCGGGAATCACAAACCTTAACACCAATATTCTTACTAACCACAATCATTTACTAGTACCTTCCACATAGTCCATCTTTATATCACAAAACTATTGCAAGGAATCAAACATATAATATTCAGTGATCAATAAATTTTATGTAGGATTTTATGACTAACCATGCAAATGATCAAGTCCAGTCGACTCTCTAAATATATATAAGTGAAGCATGAGAGTTTAATTCTTTCTACAAAATACCATGCTCTAACAAATATAAGTGAAGCAAAAGAGCATTCTTTAAACAACGGTTTTCTATGTGAAGAGAAACAGGCAATCGAAACTTCAGATGATATAAGTGAAGCACATGAAGCATTCTATAAAGCCATACTCAAAAGATATAAGTGAAGTGCAATGAGCATTCTATAAATCAACCATGGACTATCTCATACCATCATGGTGCATAAAAGAAAAGTGAAAACTAAATGCAAAAGACGCTCCAAGATTTGCACATATTATATGAATTAAACGAATCTGAAAACATATCGATACTTGTTGAAGAAAGATGGGATGCCTTCCAGGGCATCCCCAAGCTTAGACGCTTGAGTATCCTTGAATATTTACTTGGGGTGCCTTGGGAATCCCCAAGCCTGAGCTCTTGCCTCTCCTGCTTCTCCTCACATCAAGACTGATAACCCACAAGTATAGGGGATCAATTGTAGCCTCTTTTGATAAGTAAGAGTGTCGAACCCAGCGAGGAGCTAAAGGTAGAACAAATATTCCCTCAAGTTCTATCGACCATCGATACAACTCTACGCACACTTAACGTTCGCTATACCTAGAACAAGTATGAAACTAGAAGTACTTTGTAGGTGTTGTTGGATAGGATTGCAAGATAATAAAGAGCGCATAAATAAAAAGTAGGGGCTTTTTAGATGAAGACAGAACTAAGTTAGTTTTAGTAGAGAGCTTTTTGTCACACAAGAAAGTTATTTGTCCCTAGGCAATCGATAACTAGACCGGTAATCACTATTGCAATTTTATATGAGGGAGAGGCATAAGCTAACATACTTTATCTCTTGGATCATATGCACTTATGATTGGAACTCTAGCAAGCATCCGCAACTACTAAAGATCATTAAGGTAAAACCCAACCATAGCATTATAAGGCATCAAGTCCTCTTTACTCCCATACGCATACAACCTACTTACTCGGGTCTGTGCTTCTGTCACTCACGCCACCCACCATAAGCAAGTCATGAACATATTGCAAACCCTACAGCGGGGATCCCTCACGCTTGCGCGAGACGGAGAGCACCATAGGACAACACTAATAATAATACATGCAACTCAAACCAATCACGATCATCAATGAACCCATAGGACAAAAAGGATCTACTCAAACATCATAGGATAGCCATACATCATTGGGAAATAATATATAGCGTTGAGCACCATGTTTAAGTAGAGATTACAGCGGGTAAAAGATGGGTTATACCGCTGCATAGAGGGGGGAAGAGTTGGTGATGACGATGGTGAAGTTGTTAGTGTAGATCGTTGTCGCGATGATGGCCCCGGCGGCGTTCCGGCACCACCGGGAGAGAGGGGGAGAGAGCCCCCTTCTTCTTCTTCTTATTCCTTGACCTTCCCCCTAGATGGGAGAAGGGTTTCCCCTCTGGTCCTTGGCTTCCATGGTGGCAGAGGGGCGGGAGCCCCTCCGATATTGGATCTCTCTCTCTGTTTCCTTCTGTTTCTGCACTCACTGATTCTGCCCTTTCACTGTTTCTTAAATTCCCGGAGATCTGTAACTCCCATAGGGCTAAAATTTGGACACAATTTTTATCCGGATATTGGCTTTCTTGCGGCGAAAGAAGGGCACCAACTGCCTTACGGAGTGTCCATGAGGGCCTAGGGTGCGCCCTACCACCTGGGGCACACCCCTCACCCTCGTGGACCCCTCGGGCATCGTCTCGCGTTGATTCCACTTCCCAAAATTCACATATATTCCAAAAAATCTCCGTAAGTTTTTATCCCGTTTGGACTCTGTTTGATATGGATTTTCTACGAAACAAAAAACATGCAACAAACATGAGCTGGCACTGGGCACTAGATCAATATGTTAGTCCCAAAAATAGTATAAAAAGTTGCCAAAAGTATGTAGAAGTTGTAGAATATTGGCATGGAGCAATCAAAAATTATAGATACGACGGAGACGTATCAGCATCCCGAAGCTTAACTCCTGCTCGTCCTCGAGTAGGTAAATGATAAAAAATATAATTTTTGATGTGGAATGCTACCTAGCATAATCTTGATCATGTAATATAATCATGGCATAAATATTAAGACACGAGTTATTCAAAGCAATAGTCTATCATTTGACATTAATACAATAATACTTTAAGCATACCAATAAAGCAATCATGTCTTTTCAAAATAACATGGCCAAAGAAAGTTATCCCTACAAAATCATATAGTCTAGCTATGCTCCATCTTCACCACACAAAATATTTAAATCATGCACAACCTCAATGACGAGCCAAGCAATTGTTTCATACTTTTGATGTTCTCAAACCTTTTCAACTTGCACGCAATACATGAGCATGAGCCATGGATATAGCACTATAGGTGGAATAGAATATGATGGTGGAGGTTGTGTGGAGAACACAAAAAGGAAGAAAATCTCACATCGACGTGGCTAATCAACGGGCTATGGAGATGCCCATCAATTGATGTCAATGCGAGGAGTAGGGATTGCCATGCAACAGATGCACTAGAGCTATAAGTGTATGAAAGCTCAAACTGAAAACTAAGTGGGTGTGCATCCAACTTGCTTGCTCATGAAGACCACGGGCATTTGAGGAAGCCCATCATCGGAATATACAAGCCAAGTTCTATAATGAAAATTCCCACTAGTATATGAAAATGATAACTCAAGAGACTCTCTATATGAAGAACATGGTGCTACTCTGAAGCACAAGTGTGGTAAAAGGATAGTAACATTGCCCCTTCTCTATTTTTCTCTCTTTTTTTGTTTTTTTGTTTTGGTGGGCTTCTTTGGCCTCTTTTTTTTTATTTGGGCTTCTTTGGCCTCTCTTTTTTGAAGTCTGGAGTCTCATCCTGACTTGTGGGGGAATCATATTCTCCATCATCCTTTCCTCACTGGGACAATGCTCTAATAATGATGATCATCACACTTTTATTTACTTGCAACTCAATATTACAACTCAATATCTAGAACAATATGACTCTATATGAATGCCTTTGGCAGTGTACTAGGATGTGCGATGATCTAGCATAGCAAAGATATCAAAAAATGGACAAGCCATGAAAAATATCATGCTAGCTATCTTACGCTCATGCAAAGCAATATGATAATGAATGCTCAAGTCATGTATATGAAGATGATGGAAGTTACATGGCAATATATCTCGGAATGGCTATGGAAATGCCATGATAGGTAGGTATGGTGGCTATTTTGTGGAAGATATAAGGAGGCTTATGTGTGATAGAGCGTATTGTATCATGGGGTTTGGATGCACCGGCGAAGTTTGCACCAACTCTCGAGGTGAGAAAGGGCAATGCACGGTACCGAAGAGGCTAGCAATGGTGGAATGGTGAGAGTGCGTATAATCTATGGACTCAACATTAGTCATATAGAACTCACATACTTATTGCAAAAGTCTAGAAGCTATCAAAACAAATCATTAGACGCATGCTCCTAGGGGGATAGATTGGTAGGAAAATACCATCACTCGTCCCCGACCGCCACTCATAAGAAGACAATCAATAAATAAATCAGGCTCTGACCTCGTTACATAACGGTTCACCATACGTGCATGCTACGGGAATCACAGACTTCAACACAAGTATTTCTACAATCCACAGTTACCCACTAGCATGACTCTAATACCACCATATTTATATCGCAAAACTATTGCAAGGAATCAAACATACCATATTCAGTGATCTACAAGTTTTATGTAGGATTTTATGACTAACCATGTGAATGACCAATTCCTGTCAACTCTCTAAATAGATATAGGTGAAGAAAGAGAGTTTAATTCTTTCTACAAAAGATATGTCCATGCTCTAACAAATATAAGTGAAGCAAAATAGCATTCTGCAAATGTAGGTTTTCTATGTGTAGGGAAACAGGCAATCAAAACTTCAAATGATATAAGTGATGCACATGAAGCATTCTATAAAGCCATACTCAAAAGATATAAGTGAAGTGCAATGAGCATTCTATAAATCAACCATGGACTATCTCATACCAGCATGGTGCATAAATGAAAAAGGGAAAAACTAAATGCAAAAGGCGCTCCAAGATTTGCACATATCACATGAACGAAACGAAACCGAAAACATACCGATACTTGTTGAACAAAGATGGGATGCCTTCCGGGGCATCCCCAAGCTTAGACGCTTGAGTATCCTTGAATATTTACTTGGGGTGCCTTGGGAATCCCCAAGCTTGAGCTCTTGCCTCTCCTCCTTCTCCTCATATTGATCCTCCTCGATCTTTGATCACTTCATCCACACAAAACTCAACAGAAAGTTCGGCAAGATCCGTTAGTATAATAAAGCAAATCACTACTCTAAGTACTGTTGCAAACCAATTCATATTTTGTTTTTACATTGTATCTAATGTAATATAACTTTTTCATGGCTTAATCCACTGATAGAATCGATAGTTTCATCAAAACAAGCAAAACAATGCATCAAAAACAGAATTTGTCTTAAACAGGACATTCTGTAGTAATCTGAACATTCACCATACTTCTGGTACTCCAAAAATTCTGAAAAAATACAAAGAATAAACAATTTGTATATAAAGACAGTGCAAAAAGTTTCAAAACCGTTTGACGTTCCAGAAAAAAATGTAAAATCGCGCACTACAGCCAAAGTTTCTGTTTTGCATCGCACAAACCAGCAAACATTGTAAACATCCTAAAGGCAAATCTTGGCACATTATTTTTATAATACAATGGAGTTTTACAAGGGGATAATTATTTTTGTTGAAAAGTTTATGTAATCAAGATTCACAAAGTTTTCGTGAGCATGAACAAAGTTCAAGGAGCTCCCTCACTTCAACAATGCTTGTCTCTCTCACTTTCACTTTCCTTTTTGAAAAGTTTTGGGTTCCCCTATTTCTTTTGTTTTTAAACTCCATAAAAGCACTCAACAGAAATAAATGACTCTCTAAAACTTCCGGGGTGTCTCCTTGACAACGCTTTCTTTAAAGCCATTAAGCTAGGTATAAGGTGCTCAAGTAATGAATCCACCCGGATCCCAAGGTATATCAAAGCCAATTTGAATTAGCAATGATTTGGCATTTAGTAGTGAGCACAAAGCAACATATATCAAGCAATGACGAAGTCTAACTCTCTTCCTATGCATCGGCATGTCATAAAAGAACAATTCATGCACATCAAGTAAAGGCCAATACATAGCATAAGCAGTTTCTTGCAATTTTATCGTGTTGGAAACATAGAGAGGTGGAGATATAGTTCCTATCTCATAATAATTGCAAGTAGGAGTAGCAAGCACATGCATATTATATTCATCAAAATCATCATGTGCAACGCTAAAAGGCAAACCATCAATATAATCCTTAACAAGAGCAAACTTCTCCGATATAGTGTAGTTTGGAGAATTCAAAAAGATAATAGGACTATCATGTGTGGGTGCAATAGCAACAATTTCATGTTTAAAATAAGGAACAATAGCAAGTTCATCTCCATAAGCATCATTCATATTGGCATCTTGGCCACAAGCATAGCAAGCATCAAGTTCATCAAAAAGGGATATTTCAAACGAATCAACGGGATCATAGCAATTATCATGGCATTCATCCTTCGGTAAGAACGAAGGGACATTAAATAATGTATGAGTTGAAGAGTTACTATCATTAGAAGGTGGGCACGGGTAGCTAATCCGATCTTCGTCCTTTTGTTCTTCGCTCTCCTCATCATCTTTTTCATCCAATGAGCTCACAGTTTCATCAATTTCTTCTTCCATAGACTCCTGCAAAATATTAGTCTCTTCTCAGACAGCGGAGACTTTCTCAATAAATTCATCAACATGATAATTCTATTATAATTCTCATAGCAATATTTAAGTATAGCTAAATTTTCAGGTCTATAAACTGAATCATCAAAATCTTCAAACTCTTTAAACAAAGATTCAATTTCACAAGCACCCTTAAAAGCAACAAAATTTTCTATTCGTTCCACGTCATAGTAATCATATATACCATTAGCATAAGAAGCTAAGGTTTCATTATCATTAAATTTGCATGAAAAGGGAAGGTGTGGAGCCTTCATCCTAGTGCAACAAGTATAATCATATCTCAAGCATAGTTGCCGAGCATACCAACGTAACATATAAATTTGATCCCATAATAGTTTCCCTTTTTGAGTCAAGAGATAATCCCTAAAGTATTCACGTTGATCCAACGTGTCTCCCATTATATAATTGAATGGGGTTTTCTCAGGATTATTAAAGTAGTGCATAATATCTTTGACATAATGAGCATTGAGGGTTTTAGGAGGTTCCCCATCTCCATGAGTAGAAAGTAAACCTATTTTTTTTGGTATTTCGTGTTCCGTATCCATAACTAAAGATAGAGAACAACTTAGAACAACAAATAAAATCCACTTAGTGATAAAGCAAACAAGCACACACGAGAATATTCACCCCACGCTATTGCTCCCCGGCAACGGCGCCAGAAAAAGGTCTTGATAACCCACAAGTATAGGGGATCAATTGTAGCCTCTTTCGATAAGTAAGAGTGTTGAACCCAACAAGGAGCTAAAGGTAGAACAAATATTCCCTCAAGTTCTATCAACCACCGATACAACTCTACGCATGCTTAACATTCACTTTACCTAGAACAAGTATGAAACTAGAAGTACTTTGTAGGTGTTGTTGGATAGGATTGCAAGATAATAAAGAGCGCGTAGATAAAAAGTAGGGGCTATTTAGATGAAGACACAACTAATTTAGTTTTAGTAGAGAGCTTTTTGTCATACAAGAAAGTTATTTGTCCCTAGGCAACCGATAACTAGACCGGTAATCACTATTGCAATTTTATATGAGGGAGAGGCATAAGCTAACATACTTTCTCTTCTTGGATCATATGCACTTATGATTGGAACTCTAGCAAGCATCCGCAACTACTAAAGATCATTAAGGTAAAACCCAACCATAGCATTATAAGGCATCAGGTCCTCTTTACTCCCATACGTAAACAACCTACTTACTCGGGTATGTACTTCTGTCACTCACACCACCCACCATAAGCAAATCATGAACATATTGCAAACCCTACAGCGGGCATCCCTCACGCTTACGCGACACGGAGAGCACCATAGGACAACACCAATAATAAAACATGCAACTCAAACCAATCACGATCAGCAATGAACCTATAGGACAAAACAGATCTACTCAAACATCATAGGATAGCCATACATGGGAAATAATATATAGCATTGAGCACCACGTTTAAGTAGAGATTACAGCGGGTAAAAGAGGGGTTACACCTCTGCATAGAGGGGGGAAGAGTTGGTGATGATGGTGGTGAAGTTGTTGGTGTAGATCGTTGTCGTGATGATGGCCTCGGCGGCGTTCCGGTGCCACCGGGAGAGAGGGGGAGAGAGCCCCCCCTTCTTCTTCTTCTTCTTCTTCTTCTTCCTTGACCTTCCCCCTAGATGGGAGAAGGGTTTCCCCTCTGGTCCTTGGCTTCCATGGCGGCGGAGGGGCGGGAGCCCCTCCGAGATTGGATCTCTCTCTCCATTTCCTTTTGTTTCTGCGCTCCCTGATTCTACCCTTCCACCATTTCTTAAATTCCCGGAGATCCATAACTCCGATTGGGCTGAAATTTGGACACGATTTTTATCGGATATTGGCTTTCTTGCGGCGAAAGAAGGGCACCAACCGCCTTACAAAGTGGCCACGAGGGCCCAGGGCGCACCCTACCCCCTGGGGCATGCCCCTCACCCTCGTGGGCCCCTCGGGCATCGTCGTCTCGCGTTGATTCTACTTCCCAAAATTCACATATATTCCAAAAAATCTCCGTAAGTTTTTATCTCGTTTGGATTCCGTTTGATATGGATTTTCTGAGAAACAAAAAACATGCAACAAACAGGAATTGGCACTGGGCACTGGATCAATATGTTAGTCCCAAAAATAGTATAAAAAGTTGCCAAAAGTATGTAAAAGTTGTATAATATTGGCATGGAACAATCAAAAAATATAGATACGACGGAGACGTATCAGAGACCTCCTCAATCTTCGTATACTTCATCCACACAAAACTTAACCAAACATTTAGTGGCGGGGTTAGTGAATATGGCAATGAAATCCCATCATGTACTACTTTAACATTATTGTATAATTATAAAAAAACATTACCCACTGTATTCTATCACAATTCTATGGCCCCAAGTCAAGGAGGCTTCAACAAGAATTCAAACATACACAAATCATGAAGCTATAACAGCAATCTGTGAAAACAGGACAGTCTGTAAAGATTCAAACATCCACCATACTTCTGTAACTCTAAAAATTCTGAAAAATTTAGGAAAAATAAAAATTTTGTATAGAAAGACAGTACAAAAGGTTTCAGAACCGTCTGGCATTCCAGTAAGAAATGTAAAATTGAGCACTACAGCCAAAGTTTCTGTTTTGCACCGCACAAACCAACAAGCAATTTAATCATCCTAAAGGCAAACCTTGGCACATTATTTTTATAATACAATGGAATTGTACAAGGGGATAATTATTTTTGTTGAAAAGCTTCTATAATTAAGATTCACAAAGTTTCCCTGAGCATGAACAAAGTTCAAGGAGCTCCCCCACTTCAACAATGCTTGTCTGTCTCACTTTCACTTTCCTTTTTGAAAAGTTTTGGGTTCCCCTCTATGTTTTTTTGCTTTTAAACTTCATAAAAGCACTCAACATAAATAAATGACTCTCTAAAACTTCCGGGTTGTCTCCCTGGCAGCGCTTTCTTTAAAGCCATTAAGCCAGGCATAAAGTGCTCAAGTAATGGATCCACCAGGATCCCAAGGTATATCAAAGCCAATTTTAATCAACAATAATTTGTAATTTAGTAGTGAGCACAAAGCAACATAAATCGTGCAATGAAGAAATCTAACTCTCTTCCTATGCATGGGCATGTCATACAAGAACAATTCGTGCACATCAAGTAAAGGCCAATACATAGCATAAGCAGCTTCTTGCAATTTTATCGTGTTGATAACATAAAGAGGCGGATATGTAGTTCCTCTCTCATAATAATTGCAAGTAGGATCAGCAAGCACATGCATATTATATTCATCAAAATCATCATGTGTAGTGGCAAAATGCAACCCATAAATATAATCCTTAATAAGTGCAAACTTCTCTGATATTGTGTAGTTGGGAGAATTCGAAAAGATAATAGGACTATAATGTGTGGGTGCAATAACAACAATTTCGTGTTTAACATAAGGAACAATAGCAAGTTCATCCCCATAAGCATAATTCATATTGGCATCTTGGCCACAAGCATAACAAGCATCAAGTTCATCAAAAAGGGATATTTCAAATGGATCAACGGGATCATAGCAATTATCATAGCATTCCTCCTTCGGTAAGAATGAAGGGGCATTAAATAATGTATGAGTTGAAGAGTTACTCTCATTAGAAGGTGGGCACGGGTAGCTAATCCGCTCTTCTTCCGTTTGTTCTTTGCTCTCCTCATCATCTTTTTCATCCAATGAGCTCGCAGTTTCATCAATTTCTTCTTCCATAGACTCCTGCAAAATATTAGTCTCTTCTTGGACAGCGGATGAGTCCTCAATATATGGTTTAACATAGGCATTAGAAGCATAATTATCATAACAACATTTAAGTATAGCGAAATTTTCAGATTTGTAAAGAGTAGCATCATACTTTTCAATCAAAGAAGCAATTTCATAAGCACCCTTAAAAGCAACAAATTATTCAATTTGTTTGATATCAAAGTAATTATAAACACCTTTGGCATAAGAAGATATGATTCCATTATCAATAAACTCACATTGGTAGGGAAGGTGTTTCTTAGGGTCTTCAGAACAACAAGTAACATCATATAATTCACATAAATTTCAAGCATAGCATTGCATAGTATTAATTTGATGTTGTAAATGTTTCCCTTTTTCAGATAAACGATGTCACACAAAACAAGCATGCTCATCTAATGATTTTCTCTCAACTAAGCTAGTTGGGTTTTCAGCACGAGCACAAATGGATCGAAGATGATCCAAGTAGAAAGCTTCAGTAGTACGATATATTTTGGGTGGTTCTTCAACCATTGGTTTAGTAGGTACAACTAATTTTTTTGGTATTTTGCATTTCCTACCCATAATTAAAGATAGAAATCAAAAGCACAAAATAAATACTACTTAGTGATGAAGCAAACAAGCACACACGAGAATATTCACCCCACGCTATAACTTCCCGTCAACGGCGCGAGAAAAAGGTCTTGATAACCCACAAGTATAGGGGATCGTTTGTAGCCTTCTTCGATAAATAAGAGTGTCGAACCCAACGAGGAGCTAAAGGCAGAACAAATATTCCCTCAAGTTCTATCGACCACCGATACAACTCTACGCACACTTGACGTTTGCTTTACCGGAAACAAGTACGAAACTATTTGGCAAGAATAAAACAAAGAGTACTTTGCGGGAATAAAACTACGAATAAATTGCAAGGTAATAAAAGTGGATAGCTTTTGTCAACAAGAAAGTTATTTGTCCCTAGGCAATCAATAACAAGTGTCGGTAATCATTCTTGTAATTTTATATGAGGGAGAGGCATGAGCTAACATACTTTCTCTACTTGGATCATATGCACTTATGATTGGACCCCTAGCAAGAATCCGCAACTACTAAAGATCATTAAGGTCGTGAAACGCAACCATAGCATTAAGTATCAAGTCCTCTTTACTCCCATACGTCATACCCCACCTACTCGGGTTTAAGTTTCTGTCACTCTTGCACCCCACCATAAGCGAACCATGAACATATTGCAATACCCTACAACGGGGACCCCTCACATTTGCGCGAGAACGGAGGGCACTGTAGGACATCACCATAAATAAAATATACAATCATACCAACC
This sequence comes from Aegilops umbellulata, assembly GCA_032464435.1. NCBI lineage: Eukaryota > Viridiplantae > Streptophyta > Magnoliopsida > Poales > Poaceae > Aegilops > Aegilops umbellulata. The sequence goes on from CP136056.1 coordinate 252,156,643, forward strand.
AAGATCATGATTAACCCACAGGACAAAACAGATCTACTCAAACATCATAGGATAACTATAGATCATTGAGAAATAATATATGGAGTTGAGCACCATGTTTAAGTAGAGATTACAGCGGAGGGAAGAGGTGTTACACCGCTGCATAGAGGGGGAGAAAGTTGGTGTTGACGGTAGCAAGATCGTTGATGTAGATAGCCGTCCCGATCGTTGCCTCCGTGGCACTCCGGCGCCACCGGAAGTGAGGGGGAGAGAGCCCCCTACTTCTTCTTTTTCCTTGGCCTCCCCCCTAGATGGGGAGGAGAATTTCCCCTCTAGTCCATGTTCTCCTATGGCGGCGGAGCGGCGGTAGCCCCTCCGAGATTGGATCTCCCTCTCCGTTCTCTTCTGTTTCGCGTTCCCCAGATCTGGTCGAAAACCGTTTCTTATATTCCCGGAGATCCGTAACTCTGATTGCGCTAAGATTTTAACACTTTTTTCGGATATAAGCTTCCTTGTGCCCAAAGTAGAGCTCCAACCGACGTACGAGGTGGGCACAACCCACCACGCCACGCCTGTCTCCGGGACCGCGCCCTGGTGGGTTGTGCCCACCTCGGGCCTCCGTTTGCGGTGATTCCAACTCCCAAACATCACATATATTCCAAAATAATTCTCCGTAAAATTTTATTATATTTGGACTTCGTTTGATATGGATATTCTACGATAAAAAACATGCAAAAAATAGGAACTAGCACTAGGCGCTGGATCAATAGGTTAGTCCAATAAATCATATAAAAAGTTGCCAAAAGTATGTAAAAGTTGTATAATATTGGCATGAAACAATCAAAAATTATAGATACGACGGAGACGTATCAGACTCCCCCCTTGGCACGCCCCTTGGTGGCCGGCCTCCTCCTCCCCTCCTTTATATACGGGGGCAGGGGGCACCCCATAGCACAACAGTTATTCTCTTAGCTATGTGCGGTTCCCCCTCCATAGTTTACTCCTTCGGTCATAGCATCGTAGTGCTTAGGCGAAGCCCTACGCGAATCACATCACCATCACCACGCCGTCGTGCTGACGAAACTCTCCTTTGACCCTCTGTTGGATCAAGAGTTCGAGGGACGTCATCGAGCTAAACGTGTGTTGAACTCGGAGGTGCCGTACGTTCGATACTAGATCGGTTGGATCGTGAAGACGTTCGACTACATCAACCGCGTTAACCTAACGCTTCCACTTTCGGTCTACGAGGATACGTGGACACACTCTCCACCTCTCGTTGCTATGCATCTCCTAGATAGATCTTGCGTGATCGTAGGAATTTTTTTGAAATTGCGTGCTACGTTCACTAACAGAAGAGTGGTTATACCAAAGCTAGAGCAACTCGGTAGACCAAGATAAATAGGGAGAAGGTGGGGTATGAAATCTAAGATGCATGTCTGAGAAAATAGGACCATTGAAGAGAGGGATGAAGTGGGACAAACACAATTAACAATCATTTTTACATTGTCATGTGACAACACATGAGCGTTCCGCTAGTAATCACTAATGACGCAACTAAATCTTAGCTTTTGTCATAGTTTTACGTCTGAGCCGAACTCCTGATATGATCAGTTTCGTTTCTTCTTTTCAGCTTGGTTTATGGGAAATGATTGGGATCACCCTACGGATGCGACGCGTGCGTCCTCCGCCTTCATGTCCATCGGATATGATTTTAATCATATGGCTAGGAGAACATATTACATAGGCTAGGTTTTGCAACTGAGTCGTCATTGCAATCTTCCCAACCGCGACAACTAGTGTGTTATGTGATCTGAGTCCTCTCGAGAGCAGTCACCATGTGTGCTCGTCCCGAGCTCCCCATTAGACCGACGCCTCTTGCGTTGCTCCGACCGATACCATTGACGCTCGACACCGTGACTTTCCGCGCCCGGCGCCGGCGTGTTATTGCTCCCTGTTTGGCGACAGCGTGTTGTTGCTCGCTGTCCACGTCCACCATGAGTTTCCATGTCCGGCGCCGGCGTGTTGCTGCTCACTATAGTGGTTTTTGCAACAAGGTCTCTGTTTCAAAAAAAAAACTGCAACAATACCTGTGTTGAAAAAAATCCAACGAGACCTCTGTTGCAAAACAATTAAATTGCAAATTAGATTGCAACAAGACCTTTGTTGCAAAGAAAAGTTGTAAAAAGACCACTGTAGTAAAAATAATTTGCAACTTAACCTATGTTGGAAATTTTTCTGTTTCTGCAACATGACATGTGTTGTAATGGTAGGAGGTGAAGCTCGACCGCTCAATCATCTAGATCCGATGGCTCGTGGGGCGACATTTCTTTTAAAAGGATCCGCCGCTGACATGTAGCAGTGACCTTGGTTTATGGAAAACACTACCCTTCAGCTGGCTGATGGATATGCAATGTCCATCACTTGCGTAGCCGTAGGATCAATCTTGATCGACCGTTCACGCAAGTCCCTCACATCTAGTCCTTTTTTCCCGGCGACAAGGGTCTTGTTTCAGTAGATTTTTGCAACAGAGGACTAGATCAGAAATAAAAAATGATCTGGTGGTGAAAACATAGCTCCAGTTGCGGGAAACGCCGGAGGAGCCCCCAATGTTAGAGTGAGAGGTCAAACATTGCAACATGAGGCATGTTTCAGAAACATAGCTCCAGTTGCAGGAAATACTGAAGGAGCGCCCGACGTGCGAGGTCGTCACGGTTGTGCTGAAGTAGAGCTGGCCACTTCTTGCGGGGCTGAGGTTCCATGCCCAAGATGCTTGGGCCATGGCGGGGCGGTGGCTACGCTCTAGCCCAGGATGTGGCCTTTCTTGGTCAGCTGTTGTCTCGGCGGACCTTTGAAACAAGGTCTGTTGCAAAGCCCCTAAGCGCAACAAGGTAGCTGTTGTAAAGGTCCTCAAACGGCTTGGTCGGAAGATCGGACGACTGTTTCGGACAGCATCTGACGGTTGCCGATGCGGCCGATCTAGTTGATTTTTTTTTGAGGGGTGGCCGATCTAGTTTTTTTTTTTTTTTTTGAGACAAAGGTGACCCCAACAATTTTCTAAGCTTGGGCCGGTTGGGAGGTCTGGGCCTTTTCTGTTGCTCCCGCTACGTCTTAAGACTGGCACCGTGGCACGTGACGACGACAGACACGATCTCCTCTCCCGCAAAAAAATAAAGAAAATACGATCTCCTCTGCGCCGTCCATAATCAGATCGGACGGAGCGCATACCATAGGGTCCCACCAAGGCTGGTTGGTCCCCGTGCAGACCACGCACACATCTTCTCCTCCATCGCGCCTCTACTCTCTCTCCTTCCCCAGTCACCGATCCAAACCATCGCAGAGAGAAAAAAAATCCCCGATCCAGCACCGAGCGCGCACCGGTGGAGATCGTGGTGGGAGGATGTCGTCGGACTACTCGTCGTCGTGGGCGCGCGCGCTCGTGCATATCTCGCCCTACACCTTCTCCGCCATCGGCATCGCCGTCTCCATCGGCGTCTCTGTCCTCGGCGCAGCATGGTGAGACCCAATCTCCCCCCTTCCCAGCATAGGCTCGCTGGATCTGCTGCGCGCGTCTGCTCATACTTCCCCGCTGCGGTTTTGCTGTTGGCAGGGGGATCTTCATCACGGGGAGCAGCCTCATCGGGGCCGCCATCAAGGCGCCCAGGATCACCTCCAAGAACCTCATCAGGTGAGGAATCTCTAGAGCCTTGCTAACCTGGTGGGCCTGATTTGGCTCGACGCCGTCTCGTCTGCGCTGCGGTAGCTAGATTGACCTTGCTTGGTGCACTGTGAGCTCCTGATTTTGTTCTACCTTGAACTTGATGATGCGTGGTTGCGTCCAGGAGGGGTTCTTCTGTTAGCTAGCATTGTGTTACATGAAATTAAGCGGCGGATGTTTGAGTAGAGCAAACTACCTTGCTTCTGGTGGTAATTTATTCAATTAGCTTGGAGGGGCCAATATTCCTTCCATGGTGGATTGCTTTAAGGTGTTAATACGATGAGTTGACTTACATCTCTTGGTAGGAAGCATCGAACATTATCTCATTGCAAACTATCCATGCCAACGACAAACAATTGTTATTGCCTAGCTGAAATTTATATGTTTTACATTTTGGCGAGACTGTGCCCTTATTTGGTGCCCCCCCCCCCCCCGCCCCACACCCACCCACCCGTGACTCATTTTGCCTTTATTATGGTATAGTTTGTATGTGTACACATTGATGTGTCGTGTCCTTATCTGCTTCACTTCTCCTTGCTGCTTGACACTTAGCATGTGAACAAACTTTCATGGTTATGATATAGATCCTTATGTCCATTGTTGTGTCAGTCACCGATCCTGAATCCTCATGTTTCCCACTCGATTAGTCTCGTTTTAATAAACTAAGTTAATTGTTATGTAAGTCGTGACAATGATAGGTAGAAAATCAAAGCAGGAGGCTCATTTTCTATTCTTGTTTTGCGGTTCCTCTATTATGTTAGGGCCATCAAGTTCTTACAGTGGTCGTGTGGGATCTGGTCTAGTTCCTTAGTTGGTCTTTATTATTTTATTCGTCATTGAACCTGTGTTTGTGGCTTTTATTGTTCTCTTGTTTTGTTGGAGGGCATGTTCGTTAGAATTGTAACAGCATAACAGAGTGAAAAATAGAGTGTTTCACTGTTTTGGCTTTACATCTACAATTGGATGTAGCACAAACATCCTCTATGCCGCTAGAGGAAGAAGCATGTTAGTGCATATGATGTACTGGAGAAACATTAGTCTGATAGAAACCTGGGAGCTAGACTGCCATTTTGTTGGCCAATAACAAAGCCTTTCAGTCCCAAACAAGTTGGGGTAGGCTAGAGTTGAAACCCATAAGATCTAGAAACCAAGTCATGGTATTGGCAGGTGGATAGCTAACTTCCACGCACCCTGTCCATGGTTAGTTCTTTGGTGATATTCCAGTTCTTAAGATCTCTCCTTCCGGACTCCCATGTCAAGTTTGGTCTACCACGGCCTCTCTTGACATTATCAGCATGCTTTAACAGCCTTGTATGCACTCGCGCTTCTGGAGGCCTGCGTGCTATATGCCCGAACCATCTCAGTCATGCTGGACAAGCTTCTCTTCAGTCGGTGCTACCCCAACCGTATATTTATCATCATCCCGGACCTGATCCTTTCTCGTGCGGCCACATATCCATCTCAACATGTGCATCTCTGCTACACAACTGTTGGACATGTCACCTTTTTGTTGGCCAACATTCTGCGCATACAACAGCGCAGGTCGAATCGCCATCCTACAGAACCTGCGTTTTAGCTTTTGTGGCACACTCTCGTCACAAAGAACGCCAGAAGCTTGGCGTCACTTCATACATCCAACTTTGATTTGATGGCTCACATCTTCATCAATATACCCATCCTTCTGCAGCATTCACAACATTTGGATCTTGTGAAAACATTTGTTTTTAGCTATTACCTTTTAGTCAGTTTGCTCATTTCAACTCACCATGGTTATTTGGGCTGAGCCAATGTACGCATGGATTACTAGTTCTTGGGATTTGTTAATAAACAAGCACTGACAAATTGGCTTGACCTCTATAATTAACATGAGCCCCTCAAATAAGTTCCATATCTGCTGTCAAGAATGCTTCTGACAGCATTTGGATCTTGTGAAAACATCTGATGGGTTTATGCTTGCATCTGCTTATTTATGCTTCTTTTGAGGCAAGCAACCAAAACCACATGGGAATTTTAACAAAAATGGTTGGCTAATGCCTCCATCTAGCTTTATATTGGAAATTTATATAACGTTAATTCTCTTCTGATTGGCATATCATGGATATTCCTTTTAACTTCTGATACATATGCATCCCATTTGCTTTACAGTGTCATCTTCTGTGAGGCCGTTGCAATTTATGGTGTAATCGTGGCGATCATCCTCCAAACAAAGCTTGAAAGTGTGCCAACATCCCGAATGCATGATCCAGAGTCTATGCGAGCTGGTTATGCAATCTTTGCCTCAGGTCTTATTGTCGGCTTTGCTAATCTTGTTTGCGGGTAAGTGGTAGAATTCACATTTTATTTTTCATATATATCATGATCCATGGCTCAAGATGATCAAATTTCGAATCTTCAGGGTATGCGTGGGAATAATCGGAAGCAGCTGTGCACTATCTGATGCCCAGAATTCAACACTCTTTGTAAAGATCCTGGTGATTGAGATCTTTGGCAGTGCTTTGGGCCTCTTTGGAGTGATCGTGGGCATAATCATGTCAGCTCAAGCAACCTGGCCAACGAAAGTCTAATTCCATCCATCTGGGAATCTCTGTAAATTATTTTGGGTGAAGCCCTTTGGAATGTCAACATGTGTTCAACTGTTTCTTATCTATTCTTTTTTCTTTTGCACGTTTTTGGCAAATCACGTATTTTGGTGCTTGATGCATCTGATCGTAGAGATACTGTTCCTACTGTAAAGACTCCATATGCCTGCCAGGTATCATCTTGTAGGTGCTATTGCTTTTGCAGAACGTGGACTGCCTGTTGAATAAAAGCATTGAACTTGAGAATAAGCATTTAACTCGGCATTAAGTCCTCATGGAAGCCCCGTTTGGATCGCCAGAGTTATGACTTCTGAGGGGCACTTACCGAAATTAAACCGATGGTTTATTCTCTTGTTTCAAAGAGACATTAATGATGTTCTAGGGATATTTGCTGCCATGGTCGTTTGATTCATTCAAAAACAATTCGTGAGATATAATGCTTTATTCGTTGCCCATTGACAACCTTCGGGTTAGTACCTTCGGAATTATTTATTTTGATGGCACCAGACCGGTAAACCTCCTCGATGACATATGGGCCTTCCCATTTTGAGAGGAGCTTCCCTGCAAAAAATCTAAAACGAGAGTTGTACAAAAGAACATATTCTTCAAATTTAAACTCACGCTTTTGAATTCTTTTGTCATGCCATCTTTTGACTTTTTTTTAAAATAATTTTGCATTTTCATAAGCTTGGGTTGTCCATTCATCTAGAGAGCTAATATTAAATAACCTCTTTTCACCAGCAAGTTTGAAATCATAGTTGAGTTCTTTGATTGCCCAAAATGCTTTATGTTCTAACTCAAGAGGCAATAGACAAGTTTTTCCATAAACCATTTTATAAGGAGACATACCCATAGGATTTTTATATGTTGTTCTATAAGCCCAAAGTGCATCATCTAATTTCTTAGACCAATTCTTCCTGGACCTATTGACATTCTTTTGCAAAATTAATTTTATTTCTCTACTGTTAAGTTCAACTTGACCACTAGACTGAGGATGATAGGGTGATGCAATTCTATGGCTAACATCATACTTGGAAAGCATTTTACGGAAAGCACCATGAATAAAGTGTGAATAACCATCAACCAGTAAATATCTAGGCACTCCAAACCTTGGGAAAACAACTTCCTTAAGCATTTTAATAAAGGTGTTGTGATCAACACTACTAGTTGGAATAGCTTCTACCCATTTAGTAACATAATCAACAGCAACCAAAATATGTGTATAACCATTAGAGGAAGGAAAAGGTCTCATGTAATCAAATCCCCAAACATCAAATGGTTCAACAACAAGTGAATAATTCATAGGCATTTCTTGACGCTTACCGATATTACCTATTCTTTGACATTCATCACAAGATAAGACGAACTTACGGGCATCCTTGAAGAGAGTAGGCCAATAAAATCCAGACTGCAATACCTTATGAGCAGTTCTGTCTCCTGCATTATGCCCTCCATAAGCCTCGGACTGACATTTCCGTAGGATTTGTCCCTGTTCATGCTCAGGTACACAATGTCTAATAATACCATCTACTCCTTTATAAACATGTGGGTCATCCCAAAAGTAATGTCTTAAATCATAGAAGATTTTTTTCTTTTGTTGGTAAGTAAAGCTAGGTGGTAAATATTTAGCAACAATGCAATTAGCATAGTCAGCATACCAAGGAGTACTATGAGAAATATTTATTGCAGCTAACTGCTCATCAGGAAAACTATCATCAATAGGTAGTGGGTCATCAAGCACATTTTCAAGCCTAGAAAAATTATCAGCTATTGGGTTCTCAACTCCTTTTCTATCAATTATATGTAAATCAAGTTCTTGCAACAAGAGAACCCATCGAATAAGTCTAGATTTAGCATCTTTCTTTTCCATAAGATATTTAATAGCGGCATGGTATGTGTGAACAGTTACTTTGGAATCAACAATATAAGGTCTAAATTTATCACAAGCAAACACCACTGCTAAGAATTCTTTTCAGTAGTAGTATAATTTCTTTGAGCATTGTCTAGAGTTTTACTAGCATAATGAATAACATTCAATTTCTTATCAACTCTTTATCCTAGAACAGCACCAACAGCATAATCACTAGCATCACACATAATTTTAAAAGGCAAGTTCCAATCAGGTGGTTGAACAATAGGTGACGATATTAAGGCTTTTTTGAGTGTTTCAAAGGCTTCTAAACAATCATCATAAAAAACAAAGGGAATATCCTTTTGCAAGAGACTAGTAAGAGGGCTAGAAATTTTAGAGAAGTCTTTGATAAATCTCCTATAGAAACCAGCATGACCTAGGAAACTACGAATACCTTTTATATCTTTAGGACATGGCATTTTCTCAATTGCATCAACATTAGCTTGGTCCACTTCAATACCTCTTTCAGAAATTTTATGACCCAAGACAATGCCTTTATTAACCATAAAGTGGCACTTCTCCCAATTCAAGACACGATTTGTTTGTTCACATCTCTGCAAAACTCCTCAAGATTGCTTAAACAATCATCAAAAGACTCCCCATAAACAGAAAAGTCAATCATGAAAACCTCAACAATCTTTTCACAAACGTCAGAGAATATAGCAGTCATACATCTTTGAAAGGTAGCAGGTGCATTACATAAACCAAAAGGCATACGTCTATAAGCATAGGTTCCAAAGGGACAAGTAAAAGTGGTCTTTTCTTGATCAGGTTGAGAAACAGGTATTTGTGAAAAGCCAGAATATCCATCAAGGAAGCAAAAGTGTGTGTGCTTGGATAATCTTTCGAGCATTTGATCAATAAAAGGCAAAGGGTAATGATCTTTTCTAGTTGCTTTATTTAATTTTCTAGAATCAACTACCATTCTATAACCTATAACAATTCTTTGTGGAATAAGTTCATTCTTATCATTAGGAACAATAGTAATACCTCCTTTCTTAGGAACAGAATGAACATGACTTACCCATCTACTATCAGCTATAGGATAGATTATACCTGCTTCCAGAAGTTTTAAGATTACCATTCTTACTACTTCCTTCATCTTTGGATTTAACCGATGTTGGTGATCAACAACAGGTTTAGCATCAGGTTCCATATTAATTTTGTGCTGACATAGAGTGGGACTAATGCCCTTTAAATCATCAAGAGTATATCCAATAGCAGCCCGATGCTTCCTTAGAACTTTCAATAATCTTTCTTCCTCATGTTCTGAAAGGTTAGCACTAATAATAACAGGATATATCTTCTTTTCATCAAGATAAACATATTTCAAAGTGTCTGGCAATTGCTTCAATTCAAACACAGGATCACCTTTAGGTGGAGGAGGACCTCTTAGAGTTTCAATAGGCAAATTGTGTTTAAACAGAGGATGTTGTTCAAAGAAATTTTTATCTGTTTCATTTCTTTCATGCATATGTAAATCATTTTCATGGTCTAGAAGATATTGTTCTAAAGGATCAGTAGGTGGAATAGCAATAGAAGCAAGACCAATTAATTCATCTTTACTAGGCAATTCTTTTTCATGAAGATTTCTACTAAACTTGGAAAAGTTAAACTCATGAGACTCATCACCAAAGCTAACACCAACAGTTTGTTTCTTACAGTCTATCTTAGCATTAACTGTATTCAAGAAAGGTCTACCAAAGATAATGGGGCAAAAGTCATCTTGTGGGGAACCAAGAAAAAGAAAATCAGTAGGGTATTTTATTTTCGCACACAAGACTTCAACATCTCTAACAATCCCAATTGGTGATATGGTGTCTCTATTAGCAAGTTTAATAGTAACATCTATGTCTTTCATAATTTCTTGATAAAGGGTGTAAGGAATAGCACTCACACTATCACCCATGTCACATAAACCATGATAACCGTGATCTCCTATTTTAACTGAGACAACTGGCATGCCAACAACAGGTCTATGTTTATCCTTTTTATCAGGTTTGGAAATTCTAGCAGCTTCTTCACAGAAGTAAATAACATGCCCATCTATATCTTCTTCTAGGAGATCTTTAACCATAGCAATACTAGGTTCAACTTTAATTTGTTCATTAGGTTTAGGTGTTCTAATATAGCTTTTGTTAACCACAGTTGAAACTTTAGCATGTTCCTTTATCCTAACAGGGAAAGGTGGTTTCTCAATATAAGCAGAAGGAACAACTGGATCAACATTATAAAGTATAGTTTCTTCTTTAACCAGTACCAGTTCTTTAATTTATTCTTTAATAGGTGGGTGATATTTAAACCACTTCTCTTTAGGGAGTTCAACATGAGTAGCAAATGATTCACAAATGGAGGTTACTATCTCAGAGTCAAGTCCATATTTAGTGCTAAACTTTTGAAAAGCATCGCTATCCATAAAAGATTTAACACAATCATATTTAATTTTAATACCTGACTCTTTACCTTCGTCGAGTTACCAATCTTCAGAGTTGCGTTTAATTATTTCCAAAAGATCCCACCGGAATTCAATAGTCTTCTTCATAAAAGAACCAACACAAGAAGTATCACGCATGGTTTGATCATTACGAGAAAGTCGAGCATAAAAATTCTAGATAATACTTTCTCTTGAGATCTCATGATTGGGGCATGAATATAACATTTACTTAAGCCTCCCCCAAGCTAGAGCGATACTTTCTCCTTCACGATGCCAAAAATTATGTATATAATTCTGATCACGATGAACTAGATGCATAGGATAATTTTTTGGTGGAACTCCAATTTCAAACGATTCCAATTCCATGATCCAATATCATCACATAGCCTATACCATGCCAATGCTTTTCCCTTCAAAGATAAAGGGAAAACCTTTTTCATAATTTGATCCCTGGGTAAACCTGCAAGCTTGAACAATCCACAAATTTGTTCTACATATATCAAGTGCATATCAGGATGTTCGGTTCCATCTCCTGCATAAGGATTAGCTAGCAGTTGTTCTATCACACCCGAAGGAATTTCATATTCAATATTTTCAGTAGGTGCAGTAGGTTGAGGGGTAGCTAAATGTGGTTCTGGACGAGGTGAAGATACCCCGAACAAACCCCTCAAAGGATTGTTTTCCATAGTAATAAGTGACAATAAATTTCAGCACACTATATAAATGTTTCCTTACCAAATTCCACTTACCAAAGGCGCTTCACTCCCCGACAACGGCGCTATAAAATAGCCTTGATAACCTACAAGTATAGGGGATCAATTGTAGCTCTTTTCGGTAAGTAAGAGTGTCGAACCCAACGAGAAGCAGAAGGAAATGACAAGTAGTTTTCAGTAAGGTAATGTCTGCAAGTGCTGAAATTGTAAGTAACTGAGTAGTTTGATAGCAAGATAATTTGTAATGAGCAAGTAATGGTAGTAGTAGAAAAAGTGTATCAAGATAGCCCAATCCTTTTGAGTCAAAGGACAGGCCAAAACGGTCTCTTATGATAAGCAATTTCATCTAGTCACTTTCATCATGTCGGTTCGATTTGTGTTCGCTACTTTGATAATTTGATATGTGGGTGGACCGGTGCTTAGGTGTTGTTCTTACTTGAACAAACCTCCTACTTATGATTAACCCTCCCGCAAGCATCCGCAACTACGAGAAAAGTATTAAGAATCAATTCTAACCATAGCATTAAACTTTTGGATCCAATCGGTCCCTTACGGAATAGTGCATAAACTGGGGTTTAAGTTTCTATCACTCTCGCAACCCACCATCTAATTGCTACTCCACAATGCATTCCCTCAGGCCCAAATATGGTGAAGTGTCATGTAGTCGACGTTCACATGACACCACTAAGGGAATCACAACATACATACTATCAGAATATCGAAGACATATCAAGTTCACATGATTACTTGCAACATGATTTCTCCCATGACCTCAAGAACAAAAGTAACTACTCAAAAATGATAAACATGCTCATGATCAAAGGAGTATTAAATAGAATATTGGATCTGAACATATAATCTTCCACCAAATAAACCATATAGTAATCAATTACAAGATGTAATCAACTGTACTAGTCACCCACAAGCACCAATCTATAGTTCAAAGTTTGTTTGGAGTCCGGGATGAGATCACGGACATGACAAGGTGCCTCGAAATGGTCGGGAGGTAAAGATTCATATATTGGAATGTAGTATACGGACATCGGAATGGTTTCGAGTGGTTCGGGTATTTAACCGGAGTACTGAGGGGTTACTGGAACCCCCCGGGGAAGTATTGGGCCTACATGGGTCTTAGAGGAGAGAGAGGAGGGCCACAAGGGGTGGCCGCGCCCCCCATGGCAGCCTGAATTGGACTAGGGGAGGGGGCGGCGCCCCCCTTTCCCTCTCCCTCTCCTTCTCCTTCCTTTCCCCCTCCGGTAAGAAAGGAAAAAGGGGGGCGAATCCTACTAGGAGTGGAGTCCTGGTAGGACTCCCCCCATGGCGTGCCCCTCCTGGCCGGCCGCCTCTCCTCCCCTCCTTTATATACGGGGGAAGGGGGCACCCCATAGCACATCAATTGTTCTCTTAGCCATGTGCGGTGCCCCCTCCACTGTTCACTCCTCCGGTCATAGCGTCGTAGTGCTTAGGCAAAGCCCTGTGCGGATCACATCACCATCACCGTCACCACGCCGTCGTGCTGACAGAACTCTCCCTCGACCCTTTGCTAGGAGTTTTTTAAATTTTCAAAATTGCATGCTACGTTCCCAGACAGTGGCATCTGAGCCAGGTCTATGCGTAGATGATATGCACGAGTAGAACACAAAGAGTTGTGAGCGATAATAGTCATACTGCTTACCACCAACGTCTTATTTTGATTCTACGGTTTTGTTGGATGAAGCGGCTAGGACCAACATTACATGACCACGTTCATGAGACCGGTTCTACCGACGTGCTTTGCACACAGGTGGCTGGCGGGTGTCTGTTTCTCCAACTTTAGTTGAATCGAATTTGACTATGCCCGTTCCTTGTTGAAGGTTAAAACAACACACTTGACAAAAAATCATTGTGGTTTGATGCGTAGGTAAGAACGGTTCTTGCTAGAAGCCTGTAGCAGCCATGTAAAACTTGCAACAACAAAGTAGAGGATGTCTACCTTGTTTTTGCAGGGCATGTTGTGATGTGATATGGTCAAGACATGATGCGATATAATTTATTGTATGAGATGATCATGTTTTGTAAAAGTTATCGGCAATTAGCAGGAGCCTTATGATTGTTGCTTTATTGTATGAAATGCAATCGCCATGTAATTGCTTTACTTTATCACTATGCGGTAGCGATAGTCGTAGAAGAAATAGTTGGCGTGACGAAATGACACTACGATGGAGATCAAGGTGTCAAGACGGTGACGATGGAGATCATGACGGTGCTTTGGAGATGGAGATCAAAGGCACAAGATGATTGTCGGTGTCAGAACTGGCGGATCTCGAGTAGGGGGTCCCGAACTATGCGTCTAGGCGGATGGTAACAGGAGACAAGGGACACGATGTGTTTACCCAGGTTCGGGCCCTCTCGATGGAGGTAAAACCCTACTCCTGCTTGATTGATATTGATGATATGGGTAGTACAAGAGTTGATCTACCACGAGATCAGAGAGGCTAAACCCTAGAAGCTAGCCTATGGTATGATTGTTATTGTTGTGTCCTACGGACTAAACCCTCCGGTTTATATAGACACCGGAGGGGGCTAGGGTTACACAGAGTCGGTTACAAGGAAGGAGATCTACATATCCTTATTGCCAAGCTTGCCTTCCACGCCAAGGAAAGTCCCATCCGGACACGAGACGAAGTCTTCAATCTTGTATCTTCATAGTCCAACAGTCCGGCCAAAGGTTATAGTCCGGCTGTCCGGATACCCCCTAATCAAGGACTCCCTCAGTAGCCCCCGAACCAGGCTTCAATGATGATGAGTCCGATGCGCAGATTGTCTTCGGCATTGCAAGACGGGTTCTTCTTCAAACCCCGAGCTCCTGTTAAATAGTGTCCGGCTTCTCGTAAATGTTCTGTTTCTTGGCTTCTGCACCCAATAATGGCCATCTTCCATGTGTCAAGCGAATGTGAGAAGCCAGGGCGTTTTTACATTTACCACCCTAGGTGTGTGAATGAACCGTATATTTAAAGAGATGAGGATTCTCAGATCCAAACCACACCATCCTCCCTCATCGAGCATTCATCGGAGCGCGCCTGAAAAAATCCATCCCAACATGGCCAGCCAGCGCAGCTCCTCCTCTCGCTCCCACAGCCCCAAGCCCGGAGATTGGGAGAGGTGTTCCGTCACGCACAACCAATTAGTGAAGCTTCAGACCCAGGGATATCTCCCCCCAGCGTATATGGTCCCGGTTCGAGCCGGGCACGCCATCTATAATGGCGGGGAGCAGGCGGAGAGCTTTCCCAACCCCTCTAAGGGAGAGCAGGTATGCCTTGTCCCGTATTTGTTAAGGGGACTCGGATTTCTAATCCATCCGTTTCTCCGCGGGCTCCTGGAGTTCTACGGCCTCCAGCTGCATAACCTCACCCCTGGCTCCATACTGCATATCGCGGGTTACGTAGCCCTTTGCGAGCTGTTCTTGGGCTGCGAAGCTCATTTCGCACTGTGGAAGAAGTTGTTCTGCCTTGTGCCCCGTTCACAGAGGGGGTCAATATATGAAGTGGGCGGCGCCGAAGTATGGCGCATCGCCGGGACCGGATATCTATCCGGAACCCCGAAGAAGGCGTCCGAAGACTGGCCTTCAGAGTGGTTTTACATAGAGGACGTCCCTCTTCCGCATGCTATTCGGATCGGCATTCCCGAGTTTGACAATGCTCCTTTGAAGAAGCGCATGAGCTGGCGACCAAGGATCTTTCAGGAGGAAGATGATAGAGACGTTCTTTACCTGATGGGACGGATAAAGGTATTGGCTCAATCAGGACTGACCATAATCGAGGTTATGGCAATATGCATTATGCGGGGGGTGCAGCTGCTTCAATATCGAGGCCACCCTATGTGGGATTTCAACGGGGAAGATGACGCCACCCGCTGCTGTCGCAAGGGGCTGGATTCGACCGCTGCCCTAGCGAAAATCTTGTCCGATTTGTACAAGGGGGAGGAGGAAGAATTCCTCCGCATCAAGCCACAGGATGGATTTTCCATGTATAATCCTCCGAGCTGGGTAGGTCACCACTTGTTACGCCCATCCATTCCATATTCCCATAATTAAATGTTTTACCTTGCAAATTCATCGCAGGAGCTGCGCAAGGCTATAAGGGAGATCAACAACCCACCTCCACAACCAGAGGATCCTGAGCGGTCCCTCGACCTGGTCTTCAAAGAGGACCCAGACATATCCGTGGAGCTTATTGACAGGGTATTCTACCAATTAAGGAGTGATGAAGCCTTGGTGGCCATTACGGCCGACTACCCTGGGCTACTCCCAGCTTCGCAGGTGAATGAGACCAAAGTCCCAACCTTTTGAAAAGGATTTGCCTTTACACACTTCACTTACCGTATACAAACGGTGTTTTATAGGGAAGGCCCTTGGGACGCCATGCCGAGCCCGCGGAGACTAGCCAACACGGGGCTCCAAGGCCGGGCAGGCTAAAAAGGAAAGCGTTCCGGACTGAGACGCCCGAGCAGAGGTATGATGCAACACCTCACCCCATGGTTGTCATCTGTAAAGACATAATAACGCCCGTGCTTCCTAGAAAGAAGAACGCTCGCCGGACTATATCCGAAGAGGTCGCCAATCACGCCTCCACCAGTTGGGCTCCAGGGTCAGACACGGAAGCAGAAGCGAAGACGAGGCGCACGCCGGATGCTCCTCCGACAGAGGACGCAGATAAAATATCCGCCACAAATTCCGAAGTGGAGAGCGCCATGAACCACAGGTGTCGCCGAGCCGTACTCCGTGACGCTTGTTTCTCATGAGAGGATTTTGATGCCTTCAACTCAGGAGACGCATACATCCGTGCTGCTCAAAATGGTTTAACCAGAGCCACGGACCAATATGTAAAGGATATACGGGTAAGAAAATTTGATGATTACATATAGCAGTAGCCCCTGAGACTTGAAACAGTTAGGATAACTGATTTAAGGATCATCTATTATGCAGGTTCTTACAGAGAAGAATACCCAATTGTCTCATGAGCTTGAAGAGTGCAAGGCCCAGCTACGGGCCGCAGCTGCCACAGCGAAGGAGTCCGAGGAGGCCTCCTTTGGTAACACTTTTTTTAGAATGATAGGTACCATATAGAGTGCGGCGTAGCTGCAAATCTGACAATAAATATTGCAGATGACGCCGGAGTGAATCCGAATAAGCAACATCTCCTACGCCGGCTAAAGGCTGGCGAGCGCGTGCTTACAAAAGTTAGGCAGGAGAAAATCAATCTCCAGGATGCCAATACCCAGCTGAGTGTGGAACTAAAGGATGTTCGCGCCCAGCTGTCGGACTCCGTGAAGGAGAATAAGCGGCTTCGACACGGCATATATAGTAAGTGCTTGAGCGAACTTTTGAAAAGAGTTCGGCCAAGAAGCCAGCTAACAGAGTTATGTGTGTAGGTATACTGACGGGTCGTCCCGCGGATGAGATGCCCGGGTCGGCGGGTGATCTTCTACTAGAGCTCTCACAACTGCACGAACAAGTGCCGCAGGTGATGCGAGGCATTGCCCAGGCCTTGTGGCCCTCCGTCTCCCTGCCCGAAGGCTTTGGAGATCTTGCAGAGAAGCTCAAGGGAGCGCGGCGGCGCTTCCGATTATGGAAGACATCGGCCTGCCGTCAAGGTGCCAGGGAAGCCTGGGCCATGGTGAAGACGAGGTATACCAAGGCTGACCCAAACCACATGTCCGAGGTCGGCCCTGTGGGGCCCGATGGGAAGGAAATCCCCGTTAGCTTAGTGTATGGGCAAGTAGAATTAGCCGCAATGTAACACCCACGATGCGGCTATATCTCACACTTGTCGAGGAACGACTTAGAGGCATAACTGCATTGTAGGTTTTGTCGCAAGAAGGGTCATCTTCACACAATCCCATGTAATGAAGAAGAATGGGATAAAGAGAGTTGGCTTACAATCGCCACTTCACACAATACTGAAATACATCATACATCATTCGGAGTACACACATAGACCGACTACGGTCAAAGCCAAAAGAAAAGAAGATAACCCAACTGCTAGATCCCCGACCGTCCCAACTGGGCACCACTACTGATCATCAGGAAACGAAACATAGAAACGATCAAGGTCTCGTCAAACTCCCACTTGATCTCGGTTGCGTCACTTGCACTGGTATCGTCGGCACCTGCAACTGTTTGGTAGAATCTGTGAGTCACGAGGACTCAACAATCTCACACCCGCGAGATCAAGACTATTTAAGCTTATGGGTAGGAAAGGGGTAGTGAGGTGGAGCTGCAGCAAGCACTAGCATGTATGGTGGCTACCATACGCAAATAAGAGCGAGAAGAGAAGCAACGCAACGGTCGTGAAGCTAGAAGTGATCAAGAAGTGATCCTGAAACTACTTACGTTCAAACATAACACAAGAACCGTGTTCACTTCCCGGACTCTGCCGAGAAGAGACCATCACGGCTACACACGCGGTTGATGTATTTTAATTGAGTCAAGTGTCAAGTTCTCTACAACCGGACATTAACAAATTCCCATCTGCCCATAACCGCGAGCACGGTTTTCGAAAGTTCAAACCCTGCAGGGGTGTCCCAACTTAGCCCATCACAAGCTCTCACGGTCAACGAAGGATATTCCTTCTCCCAGGAAGGCCCGATCAGACTTGGAATCCCGGTTACAAGACATTTCGACAATGGTAAAACAAGACCAGCAAGACTGCCCGCTGTGCCGACAAATCCCGATAGGAGCTGCACATATCTCGTTCTCAGGGCACACCGGATAAGCGAAGCATACAGGTACCAACGTAACCCAAGTTCCCAAGGGACGGTCCCGCACGGTGCTCTAGTTTGGACCAACACTTAGAGGAGCACTGGCCCGGGGGGGGGGGGTTAAAATAAAGATGACCCTTGAGTCTGCAAAACCCAAGGGAAAAAAGGCTTAGGTGGCAAATGGTAAAACCAAGGTTGGGCCTTGCTGGAGGAGTTTTATTCAAGGCGAACTGTCAAGGGGGTCCCATAAATCACCCAACCGTGTAAGGAACGCAAAATCCGGGAACATAATACCGATATGACAGAAACTAGGGCAGCAAGAGTGGAACAAAACACCAGGCATAAGGCCGAGCCTTCCACCCTTTACCATGTATATAGATGCATTAATTAAACAAGAGATATGGTGATATCCCAACATAAACATGTTCCCACATGGAGCAAACTTCAACTTCACTTGCAACTAACAACGCTATAAGAGGGGCTAAGCAAAAGTGGTAACATAGCCAAACAACGGTTTGCTAGGAAAGGTGGGTTAGAGGCTTGACATGGCAATATGGGAGGCATGATAAAAAAGTGGTAGGTAGCGCCACATAGTGATAGAGCGAACAACTAGCAAGCAAAGATAGAAGTGATTTCAAGGGTATGGTCATCTTGCCTGAAATCCCGCAAGGAAGAAGAACGAGTCCAAAAAGAAGACAAACGGACGAAGTCGAACGAATCCTCACAAACGCGACGTTATCGGAACTAACCCGAAGAAGCAACACCGGAAAGAAGAAAACAACATGGTAAACCACCATCACATAAACATGGCATGATGCGCACCAAAGTATGATGCATGTCCGGTTTAAAGAGGCATGGCATGGCAAAGTGCACAAACAATACTACAAATTAAGTGGAGCTCAATATGCAACGAGTTGCATTTTGATGAAACACCACATTCAAGTTATTTAGTTCTCTCCCGTTTAAGTACCCAACAATATTAAATGTTGATTAACATGGCAAGAGGTGAAGCATAAGTAAAATATTCAGTTAGGCAAGTTTAAATGAGGCCGGAAATAACAAACAACAATTCTGTGAAATCCCCATACGCATTTAGCAATTTGGCGCAACAACAATTTTAAACAATTAAATGTTATTATCATGATGCGAATGACATGTGCAAGTTTTAAGCAATTTTTATGAAAATCTTGATATGAACATATCATGAAGCATTTGTCAACGTGGCGGGACAAAAGGGGTGCCACGGCAACGAATCCGAAAATGATGCCATGGCAACATATCGGTTCCGGTAGCTCGTGGAGATACCGGCGCAAAAAGGAAGCGTGGCGATGTGCGAAACATGCTAGAGATGATGGGGTGCTCCCGACTACCGGGTTCCCACGGGTTAGTGGCATGGAAACGATTGACAATTCGGACACGGTGCAAACGGTGCATCTCATACATTACATGCATTCGTCCACGGGCATCGTTCCGGCGGGTATACCTTTGAAGCGTGTGTTTCAGGGCGGACGGGTTCGAAGTGGAAGTAGTTGTTCATGGGTCGTCGTGGGAAGTAGTGGCACACGTGACGGCGTAGTGGAAGTAGTTGTACATGGTAGCGACGGTAGTTGAACTTGACGAACCAAAGGGGTACACTTAAGTCGTCGTGGGAACTTATGAATCCGAGGTCTTCGGGGTCGACGGTAGTTGTACGTTTCATAGTGGAACTTGACTGATCCGAGGACTCCGACGTAGTGGTACACGCCCGTAGATGAACTTGACGGGTCGTTGTCATCCTGGTACCTGGCGTCCTCTTGGTCTCGACAGAGATGAAACGGAATGCAATGATTGTGGTACATGGCGTCCAGGGCTTCGCGGGTCATCATCCTGTACTTGGCGTTCGGTGCGGTGGTCGTTCAGGCGCCGTATGTCGTGGTACTTGGCGGTCTTGATGATTCCAAGGGTCTCGGTGGAGGCCATGGCACTCCTTGATGGCACCGAGGTGGTCTAGCAGCAGCAGCAAGGGCGTCGGGGAGGTGATGGCCGTGGCGGGACTGCTCGAGGTAGCAGCAGAAGATGGCCGGGTCGGACGTCAGCCTTAGCATGGAACAAGGGAAGCAGAGCTTCTGGAGGCTGGAGAGGCCACGGACGTCGGGCGCGCGATGCCACAGGGAGGAGGCG
Source organism: Aegilops umbellulata (assembly GCA_032464435.1). NCBI lineage: Eukaryota > Viridiplantae > Streptophyta > Magnoliopsida > Poales > Poaceae > Aegilops > Aegilops umbellulata. The sequence continues at coordinate 252,176,873 of CP136056.1, forward strand.
AGACCTCTATGGCGCGTGGAGAGGGTCGTGCTCGGGCTCGACCACGTCAAGGAGGTCGTGGCGGAGCGAGCGGGAGGCGCTGGACGCGGGCACACACGCGCCCAGCGGGGCACGCGGGAGGCAGGGGGCAAGGCAAGGCGTGGTCGCTACGTTGACGGAAGCAGAGGCGACGCAAGGTAGGGGCGCTGGAGTTGGGTGCTCGAGGAGCTGCGCTGCGGGATCGGGATCCCTCTCCTGTGCGTGGGCGGCGGCTCGGGATGAGGAGAGGGAGACGAGTGAGAGGAGGGGGATCGAGCGTCGGGCATGAGGGGATCGAGCAGAGCTCTCCCTCGATGCGTGCGTGTGTGGGTGGCGGCGGAGGGTAACTAGAGGAGCGGCTAGGGTTAGGAGGCTTAGGTGGGCCGACGCTGGTTGGTTAGGCCCAAGAGGCCGGCTGTGCTGCAAGGCTGTGCTCTCTCTCTCTCCCTGATATTTCTTTTAATAGAAAAGTAATTAGAGAGAAAAAAGATAGGAAGGGTTAGGGAAAGGATTTGTGCAAGGGGCTATTTTCCCGGACTCATAAAAATGTGCTTGTTCCCGGAAAAATAGAAGTGGGCACACATGTGAAGTTGAATTCAAACTCATTTGAATTTAATTCAAATGGTTTGAACTAGGACAAGGTTCTAGGAGTGTCCAAAATGTTGAGATTTTTGGTGGAGCTCCGGAAAGTGAAGAAAGAATTTAGGGCAAAGTTTGGAGACCAAACTTGAAGCAGAAAGGCATGGAATTATTTTGCAAGTGTGTTATGGTTAATTCCAAAGTTAAAGGAATATTTTTATATAGCTCGCTAATAATATTGGGAGACTTTTATATGTTGTAAAGAGAAATCACCACGTGCATTTCCCTCAATTTAAATGGATCAAAGATCCATGCAATTTGTTTAGTTGAGTTTTTAAAAGGGGTGCAAGATGACATGATGCAATGCAAGAGATGACATGATGAATGCAACAAAGCAATTGAAACACACGACGAAACTCAAAATACTTGGAAGGCATCTGAAGCTCCGTTCTCGGGGCGTTACAACACTCCACCACTATAAGAGGATCTCGTCCCGAGATCTAGGGATGGCACCAGAGAGAAACGAAAAAGGAAGAGGTAAAAAATGTTGCTTCTTTGACAAACGAGTGAAACCCACAAACCTTGAGAGGTTGGACAAATTGAAAGGAAGAATACAATGGAGATGAACGAGATTGCAAACACTCCGTTAGCAAAGAAGAACAAAGAACATGATGAGAACCAATAGCTTAGGGGACAAGATAGATTTTGAAGTCCGGTTAAAACAAGATAGAGAAGGAGTAAGAATGATATAATTTGGACAGCACTCCAACTGAAAATGGAAGGAATTAACATGAACTTGAGAAGATGGGATGATACTGGATGAAATCAACAACACACTGCCTCCGGAACTATTGAAAAATGGCACAAGGGGTAAGAAAGATTTCAGACCACACTCTGTTTGAGGAAGGAGGCAAAACTTGATAAGATGAGAGAGCTCGAATGAAAACACGACACTCCGGTTAAATGGATAACGCAAGAAAAAGAACATGATCTTTACAAAACGAGGTGATGGGTGAAGAGAGCAACATCACAATGCCTCCGGAAACAATGCATGATAGTTAGATAGTTGGAATGAATAGAACGAAGAATGGAACCAACATCTCCTACCATAAATGAATTGGAAAGAGCATACTTACGAAGTAGGATTGAACGGAGTTGTTTGAAAAACAACAACGGTAAGAATAAACTTGTAGCGGGCTTATGGAAACATCTCAAAATTATGAGGTGAGCTTCTGCCACCAACGGAAACAAATGATTGGATTGATATCAACAAGGAGGCGAGAAACTTATTTCACTGGGAGGACAAACGAAGAACTTGGGTCATTTATAAGCACCATAAATAGCAACAATCCTTAGGAAAAGCTTTAGGTGAAATATAACCCAAGATAACTCCAATGAAGAGATTGATGGATTTAAAATACCTCATTCTTGACAACATGTGAATCATGAAGCATGAAGGGAAATTGTCAAGAATGACATAACACCACCTCAAAAGATAAGGTAGAAAGAATTGCACTTTGGCATGCAAGATGAAGAAATACTTGAAATCCTCCAACAAGAATCTTGAAGAACACTTCAAGAATGACTTAAATCCTTGATGAACCACCATGTAGAGCCTCCCTGAAGAACTCCGGTAATGAAAGGATGAAAAAAAAGAAAGAGAAGAATGAAAATAATAAGATTGAAGCCTTGCAATGATTTAGATGAAGCTTCAGGACGATATAATGAGAAAACTTTGAACTCCGGAATAGAAATATGAACAACATAGAACTGAGAAATTGATACCATTACGAACTCCGGAAGAAGGAATTGAATTCACTCGATGAAACAAGAATAAGAATTACATTATGCTTATCCTTCACCAATTTAAATTGATGACAAGCAATGGATTTGGCATACTAGTTATTCTCGTAGAAAGGATTAAGAGAGATATAGCGCAGACTTAGGAAGGTATTCAACGATCCACCGGTAGGCTTTGGGAAAGAACGAATGAATTGATATGATCACGAAGGAAGAGAGATCTTGAACAACCCACCGTAAGAATTGAAAATGAACGAAGAAAAGATAAAGAAACACCGGGAAGAATTAGAAAATGAACGAAGATACTTGAGAGAATTTAGATACAAGTGAACACAGAGAACCGGAGCTGATTAGATAATACTTGAATGATGCACCGGTATGATTTGGAGAACGAGAGCTGAAAGCTTGAATGAATAATTCTGAGATGATGGGCTCCGAAGAATCAAACTGAAAAGACTCCTGAAATGCTTCGTATGGGTGAAAAGAATTCTCACAATTGAAAACAATTATGAGAGGATGGCTTAAGTTAGAACTATGAATCTTCAAGAGAACGGACCAAGATTTAGGAGAAATCCTTCTTCGGTCTTCAAATGTTGAGAATGATGATGAGAAACACCACCATGAATTGTTGAGGCACTCTGGAATGAGAATTGGAAAGGTTGAACCAACGATGAAAATAATTTGAAAGATCTTGGAGAAAGACATATGACTGATGATAACCCATTCTTACGTCAAATTTTGAAAAGAATTTTAGGAGCTCCGGGAAAATTAGAAGAGTCAGGTAAGATCCTGGAAAAGACCTGTGGGTTAGGGCCCACTCAAAGAAACACCATTGAACGATTGCTTAGGAAGAGATAATGCATCGGTTGATTTAAATGGCTTGAATGAGATAGCATCCTCAAAAGAACTTGAGTGAATTGAGAATGAAAACTTGAATCTTCTGAGATATCTTCAACACTTCGGAACAAATGAATAGCTAGAGGTGAATGATTAATTGGTGCACCGGAATGGGAAAGCATTGTGAAAGGAAAAGGGATAAGATCAACACCGAAATCTTGAATTAAATCCACCGGAGAAGAAAATTAGAATGGAACAATGATAAGGTTGAAGCTTCCTTAGCGTCTTCATGAGAAATCATCGGATAAAAACATTAAAGGAAAAAGAATGAAGAAACTTCACTCAATAAAATGGATACTTGGTTAGGGATATATGAGTCCTTGACGAAAAGGGTGGGAGGGCGGGAAAAACAAAGGCAACTTGGAACGGTTGAAACAAACACCGTTGAGAAAAACTGAGGGATGGTCTTGCGAATGTTGAAATGATCGGATCCACTTGAAGAGAAGCACACCGGTTGGAAAGGATTGAAAAGACAACCTTGATGATCAAGAAGGATTAGCAACCACATAAAAATATGAGAACCCCGCTTAGAAAAGGTATGGAATCAACAGTTGACAATGAAGCAACTCGAATACCACAAACAAAAACAAAACAAAGGATTGGCTTAGGAAATAAGCCGGAAACAAACATATGATAGATCCCATATCGTATCGTGTGTTTGTTGGAAAGATATCCTACAAGATACTTGAATTCCCACTTATAAACTCCCGAACTTTCTGGTTATGCAATCAGGTGTTGGGGATACAGGGGAAGCATAATATCTCACCCAAACTAGCAAATCCTACATCCAGCTGTATCCATCCTTCAACACATAACCAAGAAACCTTCGGAAATCATTTACCTCAACCTTCGAAAAGCATCCGTTATACGAGTTATGGCAATACTCCCGAAATCCGCCACGGTACTAGGTGTTATCGAGGTTATGTCACCAACAAAATGCATAAAAGAGATTTTCGATGTCGGCGAAACTCAGGCATTCCAGAACTGCAACGATAAAATTGTGACGACAACACCTCGAAGCTCAACTCCGCGGGACACTGACACAACCCCTAAACGACAGGAGGCACCAAGAATAATGTTCTCGTCACAAAACCATCGGAACGATTCCAAGATACCCACGTGATCATAAAAAAAATTTAGTGAAATTTGAGGAGAGTAGAGTCAAAACTTCTACGTCAGGAGGCCTCACCAGAGCGATGAAGGGACTGGGGAGTAAAAAGAATCCTACTCTCCGATACATATAATCCTAAGACTCAAAACAATTTTTTGTTCTAGACTCAACAACGTCAGCGATTCGATCATGCAGGGGGCTCCTAAGTCGGGGATGGATCTGATTACCAACTTGTAACACCCACGATGCGGCTATATCTCCCACGTGTCGAGGCACGACTTAGAGGCATAACCGCATTGTAGGTTTTGTCACAAGAAGGGTCATCTTCACACAATCCCATGTAATGAACAAGAATGGGATAAAGAGAGTTGGCTTACAATCGCCACTTCACACAATACTGAAATAAATCATACATCATTCAGAGTACACACATAGACCGACTACAGTCAAAGCCAAAAGAAAAGAAGATAACCCAACTGCTAGATCCCCGATCGTCCCAACTGGGCACCACTACTGATCATCAGGAAACGAAACATAGAAACGATCAAGGTCTCATCAAACTTCCACTTGAGCTCGGTTGCGTCACTTGCACTGGTATCGTCGGCACCTGCAACTGTTTGGTAGAATCTGTGAGTCACGAGGACTCAGCAATCTCACACCCGCGAGATCAAGACTATTTAAGCTTATGGGTAGGAAAGGGGTAGTGAGGTGGAGCTGCAGCAAGAACTAGCATGTATGGTGGCTAACATACGCAAATAAGAGCGAGAAGAGAAGCAACGCAACGGTCGTGAAGCTAGAAGTGATAAAGAAGTGATCCTGAAACTACTCACATTCAAACATAACACAAGAGCCGTGTTCACTTCCTGGACTCCGCCGAGAAGAGACCATCACGGCTACACACGCGGTTGATGTATTTTAATTGAGTCAAGTGTCAAGTTCTCTACAACCGGACATTAACAAATTCCCATCTGCCCATAACCGCAGGCACGGCTGTCCCAACTTAGCCCATCACAAGCTCTCACGGTCAACGAAGGATATTCCTTCTCCCAGGAAGGCCCGATCAGACTCAGAATCCCAGTTACAAGACATTTCGACAATGGTAAAACAAGACCAGCAATACCGCCCGCTGTGCCGACAAATCCCGATAGGAGCTGCACATATCTTGTTCTCAGGGCACACCGGATAAGCGAAGCGTATAGGTACCAACGTAGCCCAAGTTGCCAAGGGACGGTCCCGCACGGTGCTCTAGTTTGGACCAACACTCAGAGGAGCACTAGCCCGGGGGGGTTAAAATAAAGATCACCCTTGAGTCTGCAGAACCCAAGGGAAAAAAGGCTTAGGTGGAAAATGGTAAAACCAAGGTTGGGCCTTGCTGGAGGAGTTTTATTCAAGGCGAACTGTCAAGGGGGTCCCATAAATCACCCAACCGTGCAAGGAATGCAAAATTCGGGAACATAATACCGATATGACGGAAACTAGGGCGGCAAGAGTGGAACAAAACACCAGGCATAAGGCCGAGCCTTCCACCCTTTACCAAGTATATAGATGCATTAATTAAACAAGAGATATGGTGATATCCCAACATAAACATGTTCCCACATGGAGCAAACTTCAACTTCACCTGCAACTAACAACGCTATAAGAGGGGCTGAGCAAAAGCGGTAACATAGCCAAACAACGGTTTGCTAGGAAAGGTGGGTTAGAGGCTTGACATGGCAATATGGGAGGCATGATAATAAAGTGGTAGGTAGCGCGACATAGCGATAGAGCGAACAACTAGCAAGCAAAGATAGAAGTGATTTCGAGGGTATGGTCATCTTGCCTGAAATCCCGCAAGGAAGAAGAACGAGTCCACGAAAAAGACAAACGGACGAAGTCAAACAAATCCTCACAAACGCGACGTTATCGGAACTAACCTGAAGAAGCAACACCAGAAAGAAGCAAACAACATGGTAAACCACCATCACATAAACATGGCATGATGCGCACCCAAGTATGATGCATGTCTAGTTTAAAGAGGCATGGCATGGCAAAGTGCACAAACAATACTACAAATTAAGTGGAGCTCAATATGCAACGAGTTGCATATTGACGGAACACCACATTCAAGTTATTTAGTTCTCTCCCGTTTAAGTACCCAACAATATTAAATATTGATTAACATGGCAAGAGGTGAAGCATAAGTAAAATACACAGTTAGGCAAGTTTAAATGAGGCCGGAAATAACAAACAACAATTCTGGTAAATCCCCATATGCATTTAGCAATTTGGTGCAACAACAATTTTAAACATTTAAATGTTATTATCATGATGCGAATGACATGTGCAAGTTTTAAGCAATTTTTTTTGAAAATATTGATATGAACATATTATGAAGCATTTGTCAACGTGGCGGAACAAAAGGGGTGCCACGACAACGAATCCGAAAATGATGCCATGGCAACATATCGGTTCCGGTAGCTCGTCGAGATACCGGCGCAAAAAGGAAGCGTGGCGATGTGCGAAACATGCTAGAGATGATGGGGTGCTCCCGACTACCGGGTTCCCACGGGTTAGTGGCATGGAAACGAGTGACAATTCGGACACGGTGCAAACGGTGCATCTCATACATTACATGCATTCGTCCACGGGCATCGTTCCGGCGGGTATACCTTTGAAGCGTGTGTTTCGGGGCGGACGGGTTCGAAGTGGAAGTAGTTGTTCACGAGTCGTCGTGGGAAGTAGTGGCACACGTGGCGGCATAGTGGAAGTAGTTGTACATGGTAGCGACGGTAGTCGAACTGGACGAACCAAAGGGGTACACTTAAGTCGTCGTGGGAACTTGATGAATCCGAGGTCTTCGGGGTCGACGGTAGTTGTACGTTTCATAGTGGAACTTGACGGATCCAAGGACTCCGGCGTAGTGGTACATGCCCGTAGATGAACTTGACGGGTCGTCGTCATCCTGGTACTTGGCGTCCTCTTGGTGTCGACAGAGATGAAACGGAACACAACAGTTGTGGTACATGGCGTCTAGGGCTTCGCGGGTCATCATCCTGTACTTGGCGTTCGGTGCGGTGGTCGTTCAGGCGCCGTATGTCGTGGTACTTGGCGGTCTTGATGATTCCAAGGGTCTCGGTGGAGGCCATGGCACTCCCTGATGGCACCGAGGTGGTCTAGCAGCAGCAGCAAGGGCGTCGGGGAGGTGATGGCCGTGGCGGGACTGCTCGAGGTAGCAGCAGAAGATGGCCGGGTCGGACGTCGGCCTTAGCGTGGAACAAGGGAAGCAGAGCTTCTGGAGGCTGGAGAGGCCATGGACGTCGGGCGCGCGATGCCACAGGGAGGAGGCGAGACCTCTGTGGCGCGTGGAGAGGGTCGTGGTCGAGCTCGACCACGTCAAGGAGGCCGTGCCGGAGCGAGCGGGAGGCGCTGGACGCGGGCACACACGCGCCCAGCGGGGCACGCGGGAGGCAGGGGGCGAGGCAAGGCGTGGTCGCGACGTTGACGGAAGCTGAGGCGATGCAAGGTAGGGGCGCTGGAGTTGGGTGCTTGAGGAGCTGCGCTGCGGGATCGGGATCCCTCTCCTGTGCGTGGGCGGCGGCGCGGGATGAGGAGAGGGAGACGAGCAAGAGGAAGGGGATCAAGCGTCGGGCACGAGGGGATCGAGCAGAGCTCTCCCTTGATGCGTGCGTGTGTGGGTGGCGGCGGAGGGGAACGAGACGAGCGGCTAGGGTTAGGAGGGCCGGCGCTGGTTGGTTAGAGCATCTCCAAGAGGCGCGCCAAACAAGCGCCGCGCCGCAAAATCCCTCCTTTTAGCGTGCGCAACCGGAATAGTTGCTCCAGCAGGCGCGCTAAAACCGCGCGCCCGACATACGTAATCTAGCGCGCGGGCCAAAATGCAATCGCGCGCCGCTTATTTGATGCGCCAGTTCCTGCGCGCTGGACTCTCACGCGCTCGCTCGCACCTCCCACCCCCATCCAGCCGCACCGCCGCCACCGACCGCGGCACCCCGGCGACCGTTCTGGCGCTTCCCCGACCTATCCCCGCCCCTCGCGCGCTTTCTCCGGCCCCCCTCTAGCCCTGCCGCCCCGCGCGCGTGCTGGTCCGCCGATGAACAGCGCCCGCGCGCTCGCTGCCGCTCGGCGCCCGCAAGGTGTTCGACAAAACGCCTAGAAGGTATGTATTGCTCAAAAGCCATGAATTTCGTGCATGTTGATTGTAGTTTTTTATTTATAGCATAGTATTTAACATTGTAGATGAGTTCGTCATATGATTCTTCCGAAGAATAATTTGATATGGAAGAGGAGGAGGATCTTGCAATGATCCTAGCTATGCATATTAATAAAAAACCAAAGCACGGTGGTTCGGTAACGGGTCGGCAAAAAATTTGGAGGGATAGGATCGATGCCCACAACAGATTGATCAGGCATTATTTTGCGGAGAATCCCACATACCCTGAATCGTATTTTCATCGACGGTTTAGGATGAGCACCGAGTTGTTCAGGCGCATTGCAAAGAAACTAGCGAGCCATGACCGCTTTTTTCAGCAAAGGAGGAATGCCGCCGGAGAGCTCGGGCATAGCACCTTTCAGAAGGTGACAACCGCTTTGCGTATGTTGGCATACGGTATACCGGCTGATCTAGTTGATGATCACTTGGCTATGGGTGAGAGCCAAGCCATCATGTGTGTCAAGCGCTTCGTAGTCGGAATTGTGCAAGTGTTTGGCGAGGAGTATTTGAGATCTCCCAACGCTGAAGACGTCGCAAGTCTTTTAGCGATGAACAAAGCTCGCGGTTTTCCTGGCATGCTTGGCTCAATAGATTGCATGCATTGGACTTGGAAGAATTGTCCAAAGGCATGGCATGGGCAATTCCACGGCCAAAAAAAGGGTTCCACTATAATCCTTGAAGCGGTGGCCGATCAAGAGACTTGGATTTGGCATGCATTCTTTGGAATGCTTGGATCTTTGAATGACATCAATGTTGTCAACCTGTCACTACTGATGAGTAAGATTGCAAATGGGGAGTTTCCACCGGTGCAGTTTGTAGCAAATGGACGTACATACAACTATGGCTATTATCTAGCGGATGGCATCTATCCAAATTGGCAAACCTTTGTCAAGCCGTTCAAAAAGCCAGAAGGTAAGAAAAATCTTGATTTCCACAATGCTCAGGCGGCTGCTAGAAAAGATGTGGAGAGAGCTTTTGGGATTTTGCAAGCCCAATTTGCTATTGTGAGAGGACCAGCTAGATTTTGGGATCAAAAGATGCTTTGGTACATAATGCACGCTTGTGTGATCATGCACAACATGATCATCGAGAATGAGCATGGCCAAGATGTAGACTACTCTCAGTATGAGCTCTTGGGATATCCCGTGCGAGTGCGACGGAGGGCTGAAAGGGTGGCCCATTTTTTTGCCTCCTATCATGCCATTCGACGTCCCGCAGCGCATATTGATCTTCAGAAGGATCTCATTGAGGAGTGGTGGGCATGGAATGGACGACAAAGAGCATCATGATTTGTGCGTTCGTTATTGTATTGTTGAACTATTTGTTGTGTTTAATTGCACTATTTGTTGTATTGAACGATAAACTGTTTGTTTGAGTTGTAATAAACGAAATCGAACTATTTATTTTTGTTTGTTTTTGATTTTTTGCTTTTGTTTTCGAATGCATATGTTGTTTGTGCGAGTCGCGCGCGCTGCATTTTTGCGCGCTGCTGGAGCGGCGCGCGCGCGCTGCTGGAGCGGCGCGCGCGCGCTGCATTTTAGCACGGCTGCTAGAGCCAGCGCCGCGCCAAACCAGGCGATGCGCGCGCGGCATATCTGTTTTTTGAGCGCAGCACGACCGACGCCTGTTGGAGATGCTCTTAGGCCCAAGAGGCCGGCTGGGCTGCAAGGCTGTGCTCTCTCTCTCCCTCATAAAAGGTTAGGGAAAGGATTTGTGCAAGGGACTATTTTCCCGGACTCATAAAAATGTGCTTGATCCCGGAAAAATAGAAGTGGGCACACATGTGAAGTTGAATTCAAACTCATTTGAATTTAATTCACATGGTTTGAACTAGGACGAGGTTCTAGGAGTGTCCAAAATGTTGAGATTTTTGGTGGAGCTCCAGAAAGTGAAGAAAGAATTTAGGGCAAAGTTTGGAGACCAAACTTGATGCAGAAAGGCACGGATTTTTTTTGCAAGTGTGTTATGGTTAATTCCAAAGTTAAAGGAATATTTTTATATAGCTCCCTAATAATATTGGGAGACTTTTATATGTTGTAAAGAGAAATCACCACGTGCATTTCCCTCGATTTAAATGGATCGAAGATCCATGCAATTTATTTAGTTGAGTTTTTAAAAGGGGTGCAAGATGACATGATGCAATGCAAGAGATGACATGATGAATGCAACAAAGAAATTGAAACACACGGCGAAACTCAAAATACTTGGAAGGCATCTGAAGCTCCGTTCTTGGGGCGTTACACGCAAAGTATTCCCAACAGGATTGTAGACTAGACAGCCTGTTGGATGGTATAGAAGAGGAATTTAGCCAGTATAAGTGACTATGTATTTGAAATGACATGTAAAATGCCTTCTAGCCGGATTGTAAATCATTTGTCATGGCGGACCTTTTCGCTTCAACCTCTGGACCCGATAGTCCGGAGTGTTTCCGAATACCCTCTCAGTTATATAAGAACTGGGGCATGCGTGGAAACCAGGCGTAGGGGTCATTGGTGCTTGAACAGACAAGTGCCCAACTAGTTATGTTATATTACATGGGTAGTAAGAAACATCTTCCAGGGAGAATAGTTCCGTTAAGGGTTCCTTTCCCTGGGTACGCATGCCCTAAAGTGCATGTCCGGACTATGAAAAAGGATGCAGGAAAAAACATCTGGGGGCGCATATAAAAAATAAAAATTTAAAATCATCTTTTGTTCACCGACCGAATATTCCCTTAAGAACGCTAGCTTTCGGCTTCACCCAGTCTGTGGTACACATCCGGCTGACCCGACAGTAACAATCACAGAGGTGCTCCCCTTATGCCCTAGCCGAATTAACGGGAACGTAGGGCATAAATACAAGAGCCAGGCAACCTAGCTTGGCCAAAACTTAAGTCATATCGATGCATATAATGGCGAAGAAAAGGTACATGTGGAAGAGTAACACATGTGCTGGGCATGAAGCCCAGATAGATAATTTAAGCTTCTGTGTAAGAAGCCCCCAGGTATAGTGAGCGCGGTTAGCGCATCAATAGTGTGCAAGCAGGGCACAAGTTGGCTTTTAAGGGCCTAAAGAAAGAAGAAAGAGGGGGGAGAGAGAGAGAGAAAGAAAAGACAAATAATGTATATGTAAAAAATGGACAGAGGAAGGAGACAAACTTAGAGTCTGACACTAGGCGTAGAATCTTCGGAGCCTGGCTGCGTTCCATGGGTTCGGCTCAAGTCGGTTATCCGATGCATCCCGCAAACGGTACGCTCCACCGGTCAGAACTTGGTCAATAATGAAGGGACCTTCCCATTTGGGCTCGAGCTTGGTCTTTTTGTTCTCCGGCAGGGGTAGCACTAGTTCGCCAACGTTATAAGTTTTGGCCCGTACTTCTCTGCTTTGGTATCTTCGAGCCTGTTGCTGATAAAATGCGGAACGGGCTTTTGCCACGTCGCGCTCCTCCTCCAAGGTGTCCAGACTGTCCTGCCAATCGAGCCCGGCTTCTCTTTCTTCGTACATGCGCACTCTAGGTGAGTCATGGATTATGTCGCAGGGCAGAACCGCCTCTGCGCCGTACACCATAAAGAAGGGTGTGTATCCGGTGGTGCGATTCGGCGTGGTCTGCAGCCCCCAGAGTTCGGAGTCGGGCTCCTCTACCCAGTGCGTGTTAGATTCCTTTAAGGACCGCACTAATATGGGTTTGATGTCGCTCATGATAAGACCATTTGCTCGCTCGACTTGACCGTTAGTTTGTGAGTGATAGACAGAAGCATAGTTGAGCTTGATGCCCATATTGTTGCACCAGAGTTTTACCTTATCGGCCGTGAAGTTTGTGCCGTTGTCAGTTATGATGCTATGGGGGACGCCGTAACGGTGTACAACCCCGGATATGAAGTCTATCACCGGTCCGGATTTGGCCGTTTTAATGGGTTTGGCTTCTATCCATTTGGTGAATTTATCCACCATGACCAGTAGGTATTTTTTCTTATGTGTTCCCCCTTTAAGGGGTCCAACCATATCAAGCCCCCAGACCATGAAGGGCCAGGTAATGGGGATTGTTTGGAGGGCAATGGGTGGCATATGGCTTTGGTTTGCAAAAAGCTGGCAATCGGCGCAGCGTTGGACTAGGTCATGTGCATCTGTCCAGGCCGTTGGCCAATAAAAACCTGTACGGAAGGCCTTGCTTACAAGGGCCCAGGCTGCGGCGTGGTGGCCGCCGAGTCCGGCATGAATTTCTGCCAGAAGTTTCCGCCCTTCCTCTTCGGAGATGCACCTTTGAAGGACTCCGGTAGTGCTTTTCTTATAAAGCTCTCCCTCATGGACCCTGTAGGCTTTAGACCACCGCACTATGCAGCGTGCCTCATTTTGGTCCTCGGGAAGTTCCTGCCTAGTTAGGTAGGACAGGAATGGTTCTGTCCACGGGGTGATGATGGCCATTATTACGTGGGCTGAAGGTGTTATTTCGGTGGCAGAGCCTCCGATTATGTCAGAGTGTTCGGTATCGGGCATTGTGGCCGGGTCCAGACTGTTGTTACCGGTGTCCCCTTCCCATACTACGGATGGCTTAAATAGCCTCTCCAAGAATATGTTGGGTGGGACCGCATCGCGTTTTGCACCGATGCAGGCGAGGATATCCGCCGCTTGATTGTTTTCCCGAGCCACATGGTGGAATTCGAGCCCCTCGAACCGAACTGACATCCTGAGGACGGCATTGCGATAGGCCACCATTTTCGGATCCTTGGCGTCGAAGTCTCTGTTTATTTGGGATATTGCGAGGTTCGAATCCCCACACACCTCCAGGCATCGAATGCCCATGGAAACTGCCATCCGGAGACCATGTAACAGGACCTCGTATTCGGCTGCATTGCTGGAGTCCGTGTACAGTATTTGCAGTACATATTGGACTATGCCTCCGGTGGGAGACGTCAGGACGATGCCAGCCCCCAGACCGGCCAACATTTTAGAGCCGTCGAAGTGCATAATCGAATTGGAGTATGCGCCGTACTCTTTAGGGAGTTCGGCTTCTGTCCATTCGGCGACAAAATCAGCCAACACCTGCGACTTAATAGCTCGCCGAGGTTTATATGTTATGTCGAACAGAAGGAGCTCAATGGCCCATTTGGCAATCCGGCCTGTGGCGTCGCGGTTGTTTATTATGTCGTTGAGTGGTACTTCCAAGGCCACTGTAATTGAACACTCCTGAAAGTAATGTCGTAATTTCCAGGATGCCATGAATACCGCGTATGCTATCTTTTGATAATGCGGGTACCGTGATTTGCATGGAGTGAGGACAATGGATACATAATATACCGGCTTTTGAAGAGGGAATTTATGTCCGTCCGCTTCTCGTTCGACGACGAGCACTGCGCTTACGACTTGATTACTCGCCGCTGTTTATAGCAGCATAGGTTCGCCAATGTTAGGTGCGGCCAGGATTGGGTTGGTTGCCAGTATGGCTTTTATTTCTTCCAATCCGATTGTGGCAGCATCCGTCCACTCGAAGTGTTCGGTGCACCGAAGGAGGCGATAAAGGGGTAATGCCTTTTCTCCTAAGCGGGAGATAAAGCGGCTTAGAGCCGCCACGCATCCAGTTAATTTCTGGATTTGTTTAAGGTCCGTTGGGATAGCCAACTGTGACAGAGCTCGGATCTTAGCTAGATTTGCTTCAATTCCTCTACTGGAGACAATGAAGCCCAGGAGCTTTCCGGCCGGTACACCGAAAACGCATTTTTTCGGATTTAACTTGATGTCATATGCTCGGAGGTTGTCAAATGTGAGCCTCAAGTCGTCTATTAGAGAGTCGACGTGTTTGGTTTTGACGACCACATCATCTATGTATGCCTCGACTGTTTTGCCTATTTGTATCTCCAGGCATGTCTGAATCATGCGCTGATATGTTGCGCCGGCATTTTTGAGCCCAAAAGGCATTCTGTTGAAACATAAAGGGCCGTATGGTGTGATGAATGCCGTTGCGGCTTGGTCGGACTCCGCCATCTTAATTTGGTGGTAGCCGGAGTATGCGTCGAGGAAACACAATGAATCGTGTCCTGCGGTAGCGTCGATGATTTGATCGATGCGGGGGAGTGGGAAGGGATCCTTTGGGCAGGCCTTGTTGAGGTCCTTGAAATCGACGCATAGGCGCCAGGATTTGTCCTTGTTTGGTACCATCACCAGGTTTGCTAGCCAGTCCGGATGTTTTATTTCTCTGATGAATCCGGCCTCCAATAACTTGGCTAGTTCCTCTCCCATAGCTTGTCTCTTGGGTTTGGAGAAACGTCGAAGAGTTTGCTTGACCGGCTTGAATCCTTTTAGGATATTAAGGCTGTGTTCGGCCAGCCTTCGTGGGATTCCTGGCATATCTGAAGGATGCCAGGCGAATATGTCCCAATTCTCGCGCAGGAACTCTCGTAGTGCGGTGTCCACGGCGGGGTTTAACTGTGTCCCGATGGAGGCTATTTTCGTAGCGTCCATTGGGTGGACTTGGAATTTGACTATCTCATCCGTTGGTCGAAAAGAGGTGGACTTGGATCTTTTGTCGAGTATCACATCGTCCCTGTCCACTGTGGAGCGTAGCACGGTTAATTCCTCGGCCGCGAGGGCTTCGGATAATGCCTCGAGGGCCAATGCGGCTGTTTTGTTTTTGGCTCGAAGGGCTGTGTCTGGATCACTAGCGAGAGTGATGATTTCGTTGGGCCCGGGCATTTTAAGCTTCATGTACCCATAATGGGGTATGGCTTGGAAGATTGTGAATTCCTCCCGCCCTAAAAGGGCGTGGTATCCGCTACTGAACGGGGCCACTTGGAATGTAATTTCTTCGGACCTATAGTTCTCCGGCGTTCCGAATACCACATCTAGTGTAATTTTCCCAACACAGCGTGCTTCCCTACTGGGGATGATTCCCCTGAAGGTTGTGCTGCTTTGCTCAATGCGGTTCCAGTCTATTTCCATTTTTTGGAGAGTTTCCTCATAGATGAGGTTTAATCCACTGCCGCCGTCCATGAGTACTTTGGTGAGTCGAAAGCCATCCACAATTGGACTGAGGACCAGTGCAGCTGGTGCCCGGGCTTTTCGGAATTTAGGTTCGTAACTGGCATTGAAGGTAATAGCCATGTCACTCCATGGATTTATTGCTGCTACGTGGCAGATTTTGGCAAGGCTGCGGAGTGTTCGCTTGCGCCAATTATTTGATGCAAAGGTCTCAAAGACTGTTAATACCGTATTGTTATCCCTGGGATGGTGCTCTGTGGCTTCTGGAATGAGAAGATCCTCGCCACTTTTGGCCACTTGCCGGAGTATCCAACATGCTCTAAGGCTATGTGTTGATATGGCGCCTTTTGTACTATGAATTTTGCAGGGTCCGTTGAGCCATCCCTCCAATACGGTTCCATGCCCTATAGAGGGTTTTTGCTTTTTTGTAGTTGACCCGGGTGTCTTGTGATGATGCACCCTTTTATTTCGGACTGGGTGTGTATTTGGGACCGGATTGTCCCAAAATTTTGTTTCGGTTTTCCAGGCGCTTTCCATCACACAGTAATTTCGTACTATGGACGCCAAGTCGGCAAAGCGTGTTATTCCACGGCGAATTATGGCGTTGAGGATCCCTTGTCCGTGCAATTATTGCAGAAGAATAAGACTGCGTCTTCCTCGCGACAGTCCTTAACCTTGTTCATCACAAGGAGGAATCTGGCCCAATAATGATGTACTGTTTCCTGGGGATCTTGCCTGATGTGGGAAAGGTCGCTTATGTTTGGGTGGGTGGAATTGAATCCGAACCCTCACCCAATCTGAGACCCAGGGGCTGAGGAGTTTCCAATTTTGGAAGTTCGGGTTCCGGGATGTTGCCCGATAAGTCTGGCCCGCTGCCTGACTCTAGGTTCATGGCTTGGGTGATGTCCTCCCGTAAACGGGTGTCCGGCTTGGAGAGCTCAGGAATACGGACATAATTAGTCCTCAAGATAGAGGAAGAGTCGCCGCATTGTTCCTCCACTACCGCGATATGATGGGTGACAGGTGGAGAGTTAATCTCCCTTTGATCGGGTTTAAGCCCAATCTGATCATAGTCCATAGCGACTCCCAAGGTGGCGATGCGATCCAAGAGCTCGTTCAGGGAAGAGAGCTCCATTGGATCCATCTGCTCGGCAAGTTCTGAGTTGACGTGGAGGCTGTTTTCGATGACTCGAGAAGTCATCGTTGGTGCAGCGGCCGAACAGGCGGTCATGATAAAACCGCCTAGCCGGAGAGTTTGATCGACAGCCAAGGCCCCTCCGGTGGTAATGTCGTCTTTAAGGACGAGACGAGACATCCTTCCCTGTGGTGACGGCACAGTGGAACTCTCAATGAAAGCACCAATGTCGGTGTCAAAACCGGCGGATCTCGGGGAGGGGGTCCCGAACTGTGCGTCTAGGCGGATGGTAACAGGAGACAAGGGACACGATGTTTTTACCCAGGTTCGGGCCCTCTCGATGGAGGTAAAACCCTACTCCTGCTTGATTGATATTGATGATATGGGTAGTACAAGAGTTGATCTACCACGAGATCAGAGAGGCTAAACCCTAGAAGTTAGCCTATGGTATGATTGTTGTTGTTGTGTCCTACGGACTAAACCCTCCGGTTTATATAGACACCGGAGGGGCCTAGGGTTACACAGAGTCGGTTACAAGGAAGGAGATCCACATATCCATATTGCCAAGCTTGCCTTCCACGCCAAGGAGAGTCCCATCCGGACACGGGACGAAGTCTTCAATCTTGTATCTTCATAGTCCAACAGTCCGACCAAAGGTTATAGTCCGGCTGTCCGGATACCCCCTAATCCAGGACTCCCTCAATGATGATGCCCATGTCATGTCACATATTTTGATTGCCTGTGATGTTTATCTTTTATGCATCTTATTTTGCTTAGTACGACGGTAGCATTATAAGATGATCCCTCACTAAATTTCAAGGTATAAGTGTTCTCCCTGAGTATGCACCGTTGCTACAGTTCATCGTGCCGAGACACCAAGTGATGATCGGGTGTGATAGGCTCCACGTTCACATACAACTGGTGCAAGCCAGTTTTGCACGTGTAGAATACTCGGGTTAAACCTGACGAGCCTATCATATGCAGATATGGCCTCGGAATACTAAGACTGATAGGTCGAACGTGAATCATATAGTAGATATGATCAACATAGAGATGTTCACCATTGAAAACTACTCCATCTCAAGTGATGGTCGGACATGGTTTAGTTGACATGGATCACGTGATGATTTAGATGACTAGAGGGATGTCTATCTAAGTGGGAGTTCTTAAGTAATATGATTAATTGAACTTTAAATTATCATGAACTTAGTCCTGATAGTTTTTGCATATCTATGTTGTTGTAGATCAATGGCTCGTGCTACCGTTCCCTTGAATTTTAATGCATTCCTAGAGAAAGCTAAGTTGAAAGATGATGGTAGCAACTACATGGACTGGGTCCGTAACTTGAGGATTATCCTCATTGCTGCATAGAAGAATTATGTCCTGGAAGCACCGCTAGGTGCAAGACCCGCTGCAGGAGCAACTTTGGACATTGTGAACGTTTGGCAGACTAAAGCTGATGACTACTCGATAGTTCAGTGTTCCATGCTTTACTGCTTAGAATCGGGACTTAAAAGACGTTTTGAACATCATGGAGCATATGAGATGTTCCAGGAGTTGAAGTTAATATTTCAAGCAAATGCCCGAGTTGAGAGAACTCCAACAAGTTCTATAGCTGCAAGATGGATGAGAAGAGTTCTATTAGTGAACATATACTGAAAATGTCTGGGTACCATAACCACTTGACTCGGCTGGGAGTTAATCTTCCTGATGATAGTCATTGACAGAGTTCTTCAATCACTGCCACCAAGCTATAAAGGCTTCATGATGAACTATAACATGCAAGGGATAGAAAAGACAATTCCTGAGCTCTTCGCGATGCTAAAGGTTGCGAAGGTAGAAATCAAGAAGGAGCATCAAGTGTTGATGGTCAACATGACCATTAGTTTCAAGAAAAAGGGCGAAGGGAAGAAGGGGAACTTCAAGAAGAATAGCAAGCCAGTTGCTACTCCCGGGAAGAAGCCCAAGTTTGGACCTAAGCTTGAAACTGAGTTCTTCCACTGCAAAGGGACTGGTCACTGGAAGCGGAACTGCCCCAAGTATTTGGCGGATAAGACGGATGGCAAAGTGAAAGGTATATTTGATATACATGTTATTGATGCTCGTAGTAGCGCCTGGGTATTTGATATTGGTTCTGTTGCTCATATTTGCAACTCGAAACAGGGGCTACGGATTAAACGAAGATTGGCTAAGGACAAGGTGACGATGCACGTCGGAAATGGTTCCAAGGTCAATGTGATCGCCGTCGGCACGCTACCTCTACATCTACCTTCGGGATTAGTTTTAGACCTGGATGATTGTTATTTGGTGCCAGCGTTGAGCATGAACATTATATCTGGATCTTGTTTGATGCGAGACGGTTATTCATTTAAATCAGAGAATAATGGTTGTTCTATTTGTATGAGTAATATCTTTTATGGTCATGCACCCTTGATGAGTGGTCTATTTTGTTGAATCTCGATTGTAGTGATACACATATTCATGATATTGAAGCCAAAAGATGCAAAGTTAATAATGATAGTGCAACTTATTTGTGGCACTTCCGTTTAGGTCATGTTGGTGTAAAGCGCATGAAGAAACTCCATGCTGATGGGCTTTTTGAATCACTTGATGCTTGCGAACCATGCCTCATGGGCAAGATGACTAAGACCCCGTTCTCCGGAACAATGGAACGAGCAACTGACTTAGTGGAAATAATACATACTGATGTATGCGGTCCGATGAGTGTTGAGGCTCGCGGCGGGTATCGTTATTTTCAGACCTTCATAGATGAATTGAGCAGATATGGGTATATCTACTTGATGAAACATAAGTCTGAAACATTCGAAAAGTTCAAAGAATTTCATAGTGAAGTAGAAAATCATCGTAACAAGAAAATAAAGTTTCTACGATTTGAACGTGGAGGTGAATATTTGAGTTACGAGTTTGGTCTTCATTTGAAACAATGTGTAATAGTTTCGCAACTCACGCCACCTGGAACACCACCGCTTAATGGTGTGTCCGAACATCGTAACCATAATTTATTAGATATGGTGCGATCTATGATGTCTGTTACCGATTTACCACTATCGTTTTGGGGTTATGCTTTAGAGACGGCTGCATTCACATTAAATAGGGCACCATCTAAATCCATTGAGACGACACCATATGAATTGTGTTTTGGCAAGAAACCTAAGCTGTCGTTTCTTAAAGTTTGGGGCTGCGAAGCTTATGTGAAAAAGCTTCAACCTAATAAGCTCGAACCCAAATCAGAAAAGTGAGTCTTCATAGGATACCCAAAAGAAACTGTTGGGTACACCTTCTATCACAGATCCGAAGGCAAGACATTTGTTGCTAAGAATGGATCCTTTCTAGAGAAGGAGTTTCTCTCGAAAGAAGTGAGTGGGAGGAAAGTAGAATTTGATGAGGTAGTTGTACCTTCTCTCGAATTGGAAAATGGTTCATCACAAAAATCAGTTCCAGTGATGCCTACACCAATTAGTGAGGAAGTTAATGATGATGATCATGAAACTTCAGATCAAGTTACTACCAAACCTCGTAGGTTAACCAAAGTATGGTCCGCACCAGAGTGGTACGGTAATCATGTTCTAGAAGTCATGTTACTAGACCATGACGAGCCTACGAACTATGAGGAAGCGACGATGAGCCCAGATTCCACGAAATGGCTTGAGGCCATGAAATCTGAGATGGGATCCATGTATGAGAACAAAGTGTGCACTTTGGTTGACTTGCCTGATGATCGGCAAGCCATGGAGAATAAATGTATCTTCAAGAAGAAGACTGACGCTGACGGTAATGTTACTGTCTACAAAGCTCGACTTGTTGCAAAAGGGTTTTGACAAGTTCAAGGAGTTGACTACGACGAGACCTTCTCACCCGTAGCGATGCTTAAGCCTGTCCGAATCATGTTAGCAATTGCCGCATTTTATGATTATGAAATTTGGCAAATGGATGTCAAAACTGCATTCCTTAATGGATTTCTTAAACGAGAGTTGTATATGATGAACCGGAAGGTTTTGTTGATCCTAAAGGTGCTAACAAAGTGTGCAAGCTTCAGCGATCCATTTATGGACTGGTGCAAGCTTCTTGGAGTTGGAATATACGCTTTGATAGTGTAGACTTTTGGAGAAGCCTGCATTTACAAGAAAGTGAGTGGGAGCTCTGTAGCATTTCTAATATTATATGTGGATGACATATTGTTGATTGGAAATAATACAGAATTTCTGGATAGCATAAAAGGATACTTGACTAAGAATTTTTCAATGAAATACCTCGGTGAAGCTGCTTATATATTGGGCATCAAGATCTGTAGAGATAGATCAAGACGCTTAATTGGACTTTCACAAAGCACATACCTTGATAAAGTTCTGAAGAAGTTCAAAATGGATCAGTCAAAGAAAGGGTTCTTGCCTATATTACAAGGTGTGAAGTTGAGTCAGATTCAATGCCCGACCACTGCAGAAGATAGATAGAAAATGAAAATCATTCCCTATGCCTCAGCCATAGGTTCTATCATGTATGCAATGATGTGTACCAGACCTGATGTGCCTTGCTATAAGTTTAGCAGGGAGGTACCAAAGTAATCCAGAAGTGGATCACTAGAAAGTGGTCAAGAACATCCTGAAATACCTGAAAAGGACTAAGGATATGTTTCCTGTTTATGGAGGTGACAAAGACCTTGTCGTAAATGGTTACGTCGATGCAAGCTTTGACACTGATCCGGATGACTATAAGTCACAAACCGGATACATATTTATATTGAATGGTGGAGTTGTCAGTTGGTGCAGTTCCAAGCAGAGCATCGTGGCGGGATCTACATGTGAAGCGAAGTACATAGCTGCTTCGGAAGTAGCAAATGAAGGAGTCTGGATAACGGAGTTCATATCCGATCTAGGTGTAGTACCTAGTGCATTGGGTCCAATGAAAATCTTTTGTGACAATACTGGAGCAATAGCCTTGGCGAAGGAATCCAGATTTCACAAGAGAACCAAACACATCAAGACATGCTTCTATTCCATCCACGATCAAGTCAAGGAGGGAGACATAGAGATTTGCAAAATACATACGAATCTGAATGTTGCAGACCCGTTGACTAAGCCTCTTCCACGAGCAAAACATGATGAGCACCAAGACTCCATGGGTGTTAGAATCATTACTATGTAATCTAGATTATTGACTCTAGTGCAAGTGGGACACTGAAGGAAATATGCCCTAGAGGCAATAATAAAGTTGTTATTTATATTTCGTTGTATCATGATAAATGTTTATTATTCATGCTAGAATTGTATTAACCGGAAACTTAGTACATGTATGAATACATAGAGAAAACATAGTGTCCCTAGTATGCCTCTACTTGACTAGCTCGTTGATCTGAAAGTGCTAGTTATCGACTAGAGGGGGGGTGAATAGGCGATTTTTATGAAAGTCTTCAAAACATGGGAGTTTCGAAGACAAACAATAGAAATGAACCTATTGACATGCAGCGGAAGGTAGACTACACTAGGCAAGCCATAGTCAAGTAATCAATGAAGTGAAAGCACGAAGACTAATAGCAGCTAGGTAGAAAAGATCAGGATGGAAGATAGTATGAAGCCAATCAACAATAGAAGTCACACAGTGAAGTCAAACAGGTAACATAAGCAAGCAATGACTTCACGAAGACAAACTATAAGTAAATAGAGGAAGAGGATAGAACCAGTCACTTGATGAAGACAATGATTTGTTGGACCAGTTCCAGTTGCTGTGACAACTATACGTCTGGTTAGGGAGGCTGAGATTTAACTCAGAAGACCGTGTCTTCACCTTATTCCCCTTGAGCTAAGGACACCCAGTCCTCGCCCAATCACTCTGGTAAGTCTTCAAGGTATACTTCCAAACCTTCACAGACTTCGTTCACCGGTGATCCACAATGACTCTTGGATGCTCAGAACGCGATGCCTAACCGGCTGGAGGATTAACAGTCCTCAAGTGCAACAAGTCTTCAGGTCATGCGGATAGAAAGACTTTAGTGATGCCTAACACTCTTTGGCTCTGGGTGTTTGGGCTTTGTCCTCGCAAGGATTTCTCTCTCTCAAAAGCTTCGGAGGTGGGTTGCTCTCAAACGACAAAAGTCGTGCACTAACTCTGAGCAGCCACCAATTTATGGTGTAGGGGGTGGTCTATTTATAGCCACTAGGCAATCTGACCTAATTTGTCTGAAAAGACCCTGGGTCACTAAGGAACTGACACGTGTTCCAATGGTCAGATTTCAAACACATGCGGCAGCTTTACTTGGGCTACAAGTAAAGCTGACTGATCCACCTCTGGGTAAGATTTGCTCTCATTGTCTTCGCTCGAAGACATAGGATTTGGTTGAGCATCACTTCAGTCACTCTGACTTTGTTCACTGGTACCACACTTAACAATACGGTGGTTCCTATGACTCAACAAATAAGAAAAGGAAACAACAAAACAACTAAGTCTTCACGCGCCATAGTCTTCACTCGATGTCTTCTCTTGTCATAGTCTTCAATGTGAATATCTTCACATACCACCATTGACTTCTATGTCTTCATACATTTTTAGGGGTCATCTCTGGTAGGTAAACAGAATCAATGAGGGAGTACTACCTGTGTTATCCTACAGTTCTCACAAACACATTAGTCCCTCAACCAGGTTTGTCGTCAATACTCCAAAACCAACTAGGGGTGGCACTAGATGCACTTACAATCTCCCCCTTTTTGGTGATTGATGATAAACTGGTTGAAGTTTTCAACGGGGATAAAAGTATGTGAAATTGTAAAGGATGAAGGTATTGTCTTCATAAGTAGCAACAGGCTCCCCCTGAAGATGTGCATATAAGTAATTTGCTTTTGGAATGCAAATGCACATGGCAAGTTGTACTTGTGGAGATCCTCTTCAACTTATGAAGACAATTCATCATGCATGATATGATATAACGAAGATAATGGCATTCAAAATGAAAAATGGACGTCTGCAATATGACTTCGTGCCGGATTTATCATCGCACATGCGGAATTTATCATTGCATCACAGAATAGCAAACAAGTAGCAGACGACCATCAAGTTTAAGTGTTACAACTCAAAGAACTAAATGTATCAAAAGCGAGAGTTGTAAACACTAGGCAAAATATAAAGCAACCGCTCATGTGGACCCACTTGAAGACTATCAGCTCATATGCTTCTCCTTCTTTTGTCAGTAAGTACCAAAAAGGTTTGAAGACATAGAGCCTCTACTCGTTCCCAGAAGGAGTAGGAGAAGCTGCAGGGTCGACGTCGAGGTTTGACGGTGCATAAGAACTTGGTGCAGTTTCGATGCGCGCCGAGGTTGGAGGTGGTGAAGTAGCATCATCTTGGTCATCAATGACTCGGGCATTCACCGTTGCAACTGAGGAGGAATATTCAGAGTCTTCAAGAGAGGGAGTCCGATGTAAGACAACATTCCTTGGAGGGGTGGAGTCAAACTTGAATCTTTCAGTGAAGCCATCGTCTTAAAGATTTGCTTCAGCACTCAGCGGTGTCAAACTCTTCCAAGACCTCCAACAGGTTTCATGTGTGACAAATGCATTCTTGGTGGCAAGATTTCGAGTACGATTGACGTCCACTAGGAGGCTTTGCATCTACTGCTTCAGCCAGTAGTGATGCTTATCCTGTTTCTGATGCAGGGCAACGAGAAGCTCTCGGTCATTTAGAACACAAGATCGCTTCCGAGGCCTTTTCGCAATAGTGCTTTCAGTGGCTTCAGTGTTGGCACGGTGACATCCATGTGTATTGCCAGCCAAAGGATAAACGCGAGTGACGGCCTGAACTCCTGCAATAGGCTGGGTGAAGCTTTGGTGATCAGCATTGTGAAGACAAACAGGCTCCTTGGCAGGTTCTGGGTATATGGCTTCAACTGACATATCAACCTCTGGCAGAAATATCAGATGGTTGCGAGCAGAAGGCTGGTAGTTAACAGCTGAATGAAGCTTGATAAGGCGCATAACCCATGGAGCGTAGAATTTCAGACCAAAGAGATCAGAGCCTGATGCAGCCAATTTCCTGATAAAGAAGTCTTGAGCATTGAAGTTGATGCCATTGAAGATATAAAAGACCAAAGTCTTCATTGCTCCTTCAAGCTTCGCTGCAGAAGAATGTCCTTTGATGGGCTATAGAGTTCGCCTTATGATATGATAGATCGTGCGGGGTAGATACTCTAGGTCTTCAACAAAGAATTCTCTTGGGTATTCAGCGTCGCGTGGCAGAGGCTTCACCATGCTTAGCATTTGGCTCATGTTGGGCTTGGGCTTATGAAAGATGCTCTCTAATGCATTGCGGTGAAGCTGACAACCAGGCTCGAAAAGTTCACCTGGAGTGGGCAGGCCAGTTAGCTCAATTATATCAAGAGCTTTGGCTTCATGATGGACATTGCCTGTCATCCACTCAAGGACCCAAGTCTTCAGATCCATGTTGTAGCCGCGGATGTGGAGGGTAGCATAAAATTGTAGCAGAAGCTCTTCATTCCAATGATCCTTATCAGTCACAAAGTTCAGAAGTCCAGCATCACGGAGGCAGTCAAGGGCTTCTTCAAGTCAGGGAAGTCCGGCAATGGCTTCACTGTCTAGACGCATATGTGGAAAGATGCACCCTTGGTCATAGAGAACACAAGGATAGTAACTGCGCTGCTGATAGCTCCAGAACCGATCAGATGAAATCCTTGGCTTGGAATAGGGGTTCTTGGCACTATCAAAGGAAGTGTTGTGTGCAATGAAGCTGTTTGCATTGAATGGCCCTGGTGAAGTGGCAGTACCTAGAAACCTGGGCAACCTTGGCTTAGGCTTCTGGACCTGAGGCCTGTGCTCGGCATGGTAGTCAAATTGAGGACCAGCAGCAGGCGGAGGAACCAGAATGGGCCATCTGACAGTGACCAGCTGACCATGATCATATGCTTGCTGATGGTGTGTGGCCGTGGAAGCGATACAAGAGCAGTGGCAGTGGTATTGACTTCTGGCTGCAGATTTGCGTCAGGAGCAACATTGGCTTCAGGTGCAATCACTTCTGGCGCCACATTAACTTCAGGCGCCACAGTAGCTTCAGCCATGACAACACCATTGGCTTCAGTATTGGTGTTGGTGGACGCCTCAATGTTATCAACCTCCACTCGAGTAGCTGGAGGGTCGAACACGTTCTCTTCGAGAACAACTTCAGGGTTGGTTGGGGGTGTAGCAACACGTTCTTCTTCATTTCTTGGCTCTTCTTGTTCATCGGTTGATGCAGCCAAAATTTCTTCAGCCGCTTTGGCTTCAGACTCGGGGATGTTCGCAGTAGGAGAGGCTTCAGGAAATACTTGGCGTGATACTGATTGGCGCTCTTCTCCTTCTGGAACACTCGACAGAGTGACTTGTGGCCTTGGTCCTTTACGAAGCCTGCGAAACGCTGGCGACGCTTGTGGAGATGGAGTAGGTTGGGCCTCAAAGTCATCATCTTCAAGCACCGGAGTGGTGACTTGAGTTGGGGTGTAGTTGGTGATTCTTCTTCACGGTCTTGAGGGTGATCAGTCCATGAATCATCCTGAGCAATTGGCGTCAAAGGACGACCAATGCTGATGAGTTCGTTGTTCATGAGAACAGGCGATGATACCACATTGTGCTCGATCTGAGGAAGGACTTCATCATCTTCTACATTGTCTTGGAGACCAATGTCTTCGGCTGCGGTGGGGTTGAAAGTTGGGATGTCTTCAGCTTCAGGAGCCTCTGGGGAAGCAGGCTCATGAACTATCAAACGGCGCTCTTGTTGTGTAGATGCAGGACGAGCAACAAAAATTGGCTCGACGATAAGGGGCTCTGTGGGTGCAGCCCGATCTTTCTTCTTGGTTTTACGCTTCTTGGCAGGTGGAGCCTCGTCAGTGGTGTTCTTGGTCTTGCACTTTCTGGCTTCGGCTTCAGCTGCCCTTGTTTTCTTGAGCTCTGAAGCCACTGTGGGAACCTTAGGCTTCACGCCTGTCATGCTGGCGGGGAAGACAATGCGAGGTTCTTCCCGCCTGGATGCTTCAGCTTGGTCCACAGATGGCTTCTTCTTGGCAGCCATCTTGGGGTCGATGCCAGGACGCCCAAGTGCTTTGCGCTTCTCAGCTTCATTGTAAGCTTGAACACATTTGGCAGCCAGATGATTCATGCGCTCTCGAGAACCTTTGGCTTCGTCTCGTTTCTTGTGAAACGCTTCCTTGAGCTCATGCATCAGTGTCTTGAAGTTCTGAACATCAGTCACACTAAGCTTGGCCACATGCTTGTTGAAATGAGCCTTTTCATAATCAATTTTGTGCTTCAGATCAACAATTTTCTGAGCTAGAGCCAGCTCAGGAGCAATGGCTCCATGGAAGGAGACGCTGAGGCCAATCGGAAGTTGAAGATCATCAAAGCTGAGATTTGGGGTGTCAAACCACTCATCAATGAAGTTGTTTAACACTTCCACGTCAAAGAGAGGCAAATCATTAAAGATTTCCGCCTCTTGCTTGCTCTTTCTTAGGCTTCGAAGCCTTGGGTTTCTTCAGTTTCTTAGGCTTCGGTGGTGCAGGCGTTTCGTCAGAATCAGCGTCATCTGCGGATTGATCCACGGTTGTCCCTTGAACCATAATATGAGTGATGAGACCTTGTAGATTGTAGAAGGGCCCAACAAGATTGGGTTCAGCCTCGCGTGTGCCATCAGCACGAGGAGCAGAGGGACCGGGGTTGAAGTATAATCCCCGTGACTTCTTGTTCTCTTTGGCCGAGTTCTTGGCAAACTGAAAGTTGCGCTTGAACAGATTGTCGTCACGACACCAGAGCAACGAAGATGGGTCAGCATCAGCAGGCTGTGGTCCACGGACCATGGAAGGGTAGAAGCCTTGTTCAATGGCTTCAGCTCTGGACCTGGGTGGAAGATTTCTGTACAAGATGTCTCCCCAGGGTCGCTTGATGGCATTCTTTTCAGCATATTCCTGGGTCATGAACCTGTACTTGTACCATTGTTCTGCTCAATATCTTCGAATCCATTGGATTCGGGTTTTGCGCTGATTGTAATCCTCTTCTGGATCTATCTTGTACAGCTCATAGAGGTCAGGCGGCAAATCTCTTGATGTTCCCCCACGGCGTTGTCTGCCTCCCTTCCTTGCTGACTTATCTGTTGCCATGAAGTTCAGACTGAATGGCTTCAACACTGTCAAAGGCTTCCGTCTGCTGGTCAGACAATAACTGGCTTCGGGAGAGTTGATATGATGCTGTAAGAATTCTGCAAATGAATGCAGACTATGAGAACCAAGGGATTCTCCCGTGGACATGTACCTGTGACAACATTAGAGATGCGAGGGAAGGGGAAGAGGTCATATGCATTCTCAGAAGATTTTGAAGATAAATCAGTTTAGAAGACATTGACATCATAGCGCGAAGACATTCACTTATATGTTGAGAGTTGGTTCCAGATTTGTACGAATCCAAGAATAGGTACAAGTGAGGAATCTAAATATGTGTGAAGCATAAGTGAATATACTAGGCATAATATGAGATGCAGAACAGGATAGATCCAAATTTGTGGAAGCAGAAACCACTTTTGGTAGATAGGATGAATCTATCGGATCAAAAATAGTGGTAAAAAGAGATTTTTAATTTACCACACGATGAACTGCTAGACGGAGTAGAAGATGAAGCCGAGCAGTTCGATCTTTCGTTCCCTAACTTGACGACGGAGGACACCTATGGCGGCGGCGGAGAAGACAATGTCCGCGACCGGCGTGAAGACGGCGTCAGTGAGGTCGCGGCAGCTAAGCGCTTCGTCGCCAGCGTTGTCAATAGCTAGCGGTGGTGCTAGGTTTTGTCGTGGTGGAGAGGTGGAGGAAAGATTTTGACAGCGATGGGATGTGTATTTATAAGGAGAGGGACGACATAGCGCAATTACGCAGGTGCCCCTGGCGGTTCACATATGAGGGACACATGGTGAACATGCAACACATTGGAAGTTGTTCCATGTTCCCACGCACGCCTGGACTATCGGGTGGTCGCTCCGGCTTCTTCGGATTTCAGGCAATAAGGATTGAGCATTTAAAACAGGTTTAATGTTTGTCTCTGTATCTTCTGCTGACAAGGACGCAGAGAAGATATTTGACGGTTTCAATAGAATGCATATGATTTGGATAGATAGATTTGAGAAGAAAGCATAGAGGTTAGGGCCTGATCACATTCACTTAGTCCAAAAAGATTCAATCGAGAAGACATAGCTATAAGTGAATGATGTGGAGGACAGAACACTAATATATGTATATATCAGAATAAGACCAAGTCAACAGTGAAGATAAATATGAAGTCATGTCAATATTGAAGACACACCAAATGCAAAGACTTTGTAAATGTAACGCCAAGTGAAACACGTCAAACAAGATTTTGGTGGTGGCATTACCCACCGTATAGGAAGTATTAGACCCAGACACGACGCACAATTATCGTGGCGCTCCAAAGTCAAATTCCACGTTAATGTATTCACATTCAGAGTGTAAGTCTTCATTGATTGAAGACATACATTACTTGATGTGCTGCACATCTAAGTCATCAACATGCATAAGTGTTAGGATGTGTGCCTGATCATAGGACATTTGAGGATTCTAGATATTTAGCTCACACCTCAACTTGTGAAACCTTTTCTCATCCAAGGGCTTTGTGAAGATATCTGACAATTGCTCTTCAGTGTTGACGTGTATGATATCAATATCTTCCTTCATAACATGATCTCTGAGAAAGTGATGACGAATTTCAATGTGCTTTGTCTTCGAGTGCTGAACTGGGTTATTGGCAATCTTGATGGCGCTTTCATTGTCGCAATAGAGTGGTACTTGTTTCAGATGGATGCCATAGTACTTGAGTGTTTTCTTCATCCATAGAAGTTGAGCGCAGCAAGATCCAGCAGCAATGTATTTAGATTCAGCAGTGGAGAGTGATACACAGTTCTGCTTCTTTGAAGACCAACAGACAAGTGATCGTCCCAGAAAGTGACACGTGCCTGATGTAGACTTGCGATCCACCTTGTCACCAGCATAATCAGCATCTGAGAATCCAACTAGATCAAACTCTCAGCCCTTTGGATACCATAATCCTAATGTTGGGGTGTAAGCCAAATATCGAAGAATTCGCTTCACAGCTAAGTGATGCGATTCCTTTGGTGCCGCTTGGAATCGAGCACACATGCAAACACTAAGCATGATATCTGGCCTAGATGCACATAAATAAAGTAAAGAACCAATCATGGAGCGGTATACCTTTTGATCGAACTCTTTACCATTGGCGTCAGGACCCAGATGACTTTTGGTTGGCATTGGCGTCGTGTAACCTTTGCAGTCTTGCATTCCAAACTTCTTCAGGCAGTCTTTGAGGTATTTCTCTTGAGATATGAAGATGCCATTGCTTTGCTGACGAATTTGAAGACCAAGGAAGAACTTCAGCTCATCCATCACGGACATATGATATTGCTCTTGCATCATGTGTCCAAATTCATCACTGTATTTCTGGTTGGTGCAGCCGAAGATAATGTCATCCACGTATATTTGGCACACAAACAGTTCACCATCATATGTCTTCGTGAAGAGTGTAGGATCTAGGGAACCAGGTTTGAAGCCTTTTCTCTTCAAGAAGTCTTTGAGTGTGTCATACCAAGCGCGAGGGGCTTGTTTGAGGCCATACAATGCCTTGTTAAGCTTGTATACCATGTGAGGAGGTTGTGCAACATACACTTCTTCTTCAATCTTGCCGTTGAGAAAAGCACTCTTCACATCCATTTGATACAGAAGGATGTTATGATGATTTGCGTAGGCTAGTAGTATGCAAATGGCTTCGAGCCTAGCCATGGGAGCAAATGTTTCATCGAAGTCAATCCCTTCGACTTGAGTGTATCCTTGAGCAACAAGACGGGCCTTGTTTCTGACGACTTGACCATGCTCATCTTGCTTGTTGCGATATATCCATTTTGTGCCTATTATGTTGTGCTTGCGAGGATCAGGACGCTTGACAAGTTCCCACACATTGTTCAGCTTGAACTGTTGAAGCTCTTCTTGCATAGCTTGAATCCATTCAGGTTCCATGAAAGCTTCAGCAACTTTCTTGGGTTCAGATATTGAGACAAATGCAAAGTGCTCACAGAAATTTGCTAGTTGTGTTGCTCTTGAACGAGTGAGTGGACCAGGTGCATTGATGCTGTCAATTATCTTCTCAATCTGTACTTCATTTGCAACATGAGGATGAACTGGACGAAGATTTTGTTCATGCCGATCATTGTTATCGTCAGGAGGATTGTCTTCGGGCTGAGCATTGTCTTCAGGTTGGTTAGGTGCATAAATGATAAGTCCCTCTTCAGGTTGTGCTTCATTTGGTATGATTTCTCCAGTTCCCATAAGCTTGATAGATTCACTAGGTGGAACTTCATCTAGCACATTTGGCACGTGCTCTCTTTGCGAGCCATTAGTCTCATCGAACCGCACATCCATAGTTTCAACCACTTTATAGTGAAATAGGTTGAAGACTTTGTAGGAGTGCGAATCCTTTCCGTAACCAAGCATAAAACCATCATGTGATTTTGGTGCAAAATTTGAAGTGTGATGTGGATCCTTGATCCAACACCTAGCACCAAATGCTCTGAAGTAACTGACATTTGGCTTCTTACTAGTGAGGAGTTCATAGGATGTCTTCTTCAGAAGCTTGTGAATATAAACACGGTTGATGACGTGGCATGCAGTATCAATGGCTTCAGGACAGAAATTTCTTGGAGTCTTGTATTCATCGAGCATCGTCCGAGCCATCTCAATGAGTGTTCTGTTCTTGCGCTCTACGATGCCATTCTGCTGAGGTGTGTGCGGAGCTGAGAACTCATGAGTGATGCCCAATGTATCCAGGTAGAGGTCGAGGCCGGTGTTCTTGAACTCTGTGCCGTTGTCACTTCTGATATGCTTGATCTTGACGACATAGTTATTCATGGCACGGTTGGCGAAGCGTCTGAAGACATCCTGCACTTCAGTCTTGTAGAGAATTATATGCACCCACATATATCTTGAATAATCATCAACAATGACGAAGCCATAGAGACAAGCAGTAGTAGTGAGAGTAGAGTAGTGAGTAGGGCCAAATAAGTCCATGTGTAACAGCTCGAAGGGTTGAGATGTCGTCATGATTGTCT
Organism: Aegilops umbellulata; assembly: GCA_032464435.1. NCBI lineage: Eukaryota > Viridiplantae > Streptophyta > Magnoliopsida > Poales > Poaceae > Aegilops > Aegilops umbellulata. The sequence continues at coordinate 252,208,739 of CP136056.1, forward strand.
TCGAGGGATGCTTGGCCCTAGTCATCTTTCCAGCTTCGCAGGCACCGCACAAGTGATACTTTTTGAACTTGACGCCCTCGATGCCTATGACATGCTTCTTCTTTGTGAGAGTGTGTAAGTTCCTCATGCCAGCATGCCCTAGCCTCTGATGCCAGAACCAGCACTCTGAAGCTTTTGCAAGAAGACATACGGCAAGCTGTGGTCCTGCTGAGAAATCTACCATGTACAAGTCATCCTTTCGATAACCTTGAAAGACTAGAGACTTGTCAGATTCCATTAGTACAAGACAACGATATTTTCCAAATATCACAATCATGTTCAAGTCACAAAGCATTGAGACAGACATTAAGTTGAAGCCAAGGGATTCAACAATCATCACTTTATCCATGTGCTGATCCTTTGAGATTGCAACTCTACATAGACCCAATACCTTGCTTTTACGAGTGTCAGCAAATGTGATGTGACTCTTGTCAGATGGACGTAAGGTTGAGTCCATGAGAAGACTTCGATCACCAGTCATATGATTAGTGCATCCGGTGTCCATAATCCACTCTGAAGCATGAGGTGTCATACCCTACGGTACAATTAGGGGGATAGGCTTCACCAAGAGTATTGTGAAGCATAAACATTTGACGCACAAGAGGATTATCAAAGCTCAGATCAAGATTAGGACTGATAGGATGATTGGCAAGTGATTCAGGAACAAAATACATAGTGAGACCATTTGGGCATTTGATCTTGCGCCCTACAAGATGTTTTAGGTCCCCAGCAATAGCATCAGAAGCCTTTGATTTTCGGCTGGAGACCTTTCCCTGCAAAAGAAAGTTAATTCTTCTTAACCACCCACATCTTCAGGGGTGGCTTAGAAGCAATGAGTCTAAGTGCATCATCTGAGAACTTCGGCTTTGAATCCCTAGCAAATAGCCTTGCAGGAGATGAATGATACTCATAGGAATAAGTAGAAAAGTTCTTAGTTTTATGAACATAGCGGTTTGAAGGCACACGCTCATATTCATAAGTTTGAGTATGATTTCCCTGCAAAACATTGGCGTTAGGGTGACTCAGGTGAGTCCTATATCTGTATGAAGCCTTTGGACCATATGAAGCTTTTGGTCTGGGATTTGTCTTCTTCCAAGGCGGTGTCATGATGACATTCACAGGAAGATTCTCAAGACATCTTTTGGGAACCCAGATCTTCTTCATAGGTGGTCCATTCCTGCAGTTAGTACCAATATACCTGGCAAACACTTCACCATTCTGATTCTTAAACAGTTTATAGTTTGCATCAAAGGATTCATCAATGATAATAGGGTTAGCACAAGTGAATCCAGATAAGGTGGATGGATCCACTGAAGGTCCCTTTGGAGCAACCCATGTGGTTTTGGGGTACTGCTCAGACTTCCAGTAAGAGCCATCAACATTCATTTTCCTCTCAAACCCAACACCCCCTTTCCTAGGGTTTCGGTTCAGAATATGCTTTTTGAGGACATCGCACAGTCTTCAACCTAGCATTTCCATCAGCAATAGTAGTGGTATCCTCAGCAGAGGGGTTAGTTACCACATCAACAGTTGAAGATATTGCAATAGTAGCAGTAGTAGAACATTCAGGAACAGAAGTAGCGTTATCACGCTCAAGACATTTTAGACATGGTGGTTCAATACTTCCTGAACGAGACTGATCTGTTGAGCGTGAAGTGACTCATTCTCCTTTTGAAGATCTTCATGAGCCGCTCTCAATTTCTCAAGTTCTTGTTTCCTTTGAAGATAATCATAGGAAAGCTTTTCATGAGTCGTTGAGATCGTTTCATGACGACTTTCAAGTTCCTGGTACTTAACATGAAGATTTTTTTATGTCTTCAATTAAGTACTGAGATTGAGTCATTTCCGCGTCCAACATGTCATCGCTTTTGTCTAACAGTTTTTGAGTATGTTCCATAGCTTTCTGTTGTTCAGTTGCAATTTTAGCAAGTGTTTTGTAGTTGGGTTTGGATTCACAATCAGAGTCATCTTCACTTGATGTTTGAAAGTAAGCATCGCGTGAGTTTACCTTGTCACCACGTGCCATGAAGCAGTCGGTGGGAGCAGAGTCGTCCTTGTCATTAGCGTCAGCGTTGGTGATGGGGCCATTGTCTTCAGTGTTGAAGATGGACTTGGTAACGTAGGCTGTAGCTAGAGCCAGACTTGCAACGCCAGAGTCGGACTCCTCCTCGGACTCCACCTCCGCCTCCTCAGAAGCAGACTCCTCCTCTGAATCCATTTCCTTGCCAACAAAAGCACGAGCCTTGCCAGATGAGCTCTTCTTGTGTGCTGAAGACTTGGACGAAGACTTGGATGAAGACTTTGAGGATTTCTTCTTCTTGTTGTCATCAGAATCATATTGCTTGCTCTTCTTCTTATTATTATTCTCATTGTCCCACTGTGGGCATTCAGAGATGTAGTGTCCAGGTTTCTTGCACCTGTGACATGTTCTCTTCTTGTAATCATGAGTGGAAGCTTCATCATTTCTTGAGCTGGATTGTGAAGACTTTCTGAAGCCCTTCTTCTTAGTGAACTTCTGGAACTTCTTCACAAGCATAGCAAGCTCCTTTCCAATGTCTTCAGGATCACCAGAACTGCAGTCAGATTCTTCTTCAGATGAGGAAATAGCTTTTGCCTTCAAAGCGCGAGTTCGGCCATAGTTTGGACCATAGATATCTCTTTTCTCAGATAGCTGGAACTCATGTGTGTTGAGCCTCTCAAGTTTGTCAGACGGATCGAGTGTCTTGAAGTGAGAGCCTTCTTGTATCATCAGGGCAAGGGTGTCAAATGAGCTGTCAAGTGATCTCAGGAGTGTCTTGACGATTTCATGCTTGGTGATCTGCCAAGTGCACAAACTCATTTGTGATGTCAGTGAGGCGATCAAACGTGAGCTGGAGATTCTCATTGTCGTTTCTCTTGAAGCGGTTGAAGAGGTTGCAAAGAACACTGATCCTTTGATCTCTCTGGGTTGAGACGCCTTCGTTGACCTTAGAGAGCCAGTCCCAGACTAGCTTCGACGTTTCCAGAGCACTCACACGGCCATACTGCCCTTTGGTCATATGACCACAGATGATGTTCTTGGCAGTAGAATCCAGTTGAATGAACTTCTTGACATCAGCAGGGTGACACCTTCACCAGTCTTGGGAACACCACTCTTGACGACATACCAGAGGTCGACATCAATGGCTTCAAGATGCATGCGCATCTTAATCTTCCAGTAGGGATATTCAGTTCCATCAAAGACGGGGCACGCAGCGGAGACTTTGATTATCCCTACAGTCGACATAGCTAAAACTCCAGGTGGTTAAACCGAATCACACAAAACAAGGGAGTACCTTGCTCTGATACCAATTGAAAGTGCTAGTTATTGACTAGAGGGGGGGGGGGTGAATAGGCGATTTTTATGAAAGTCTTCAAAACATGGGAGTTTTGAAGACAAACAATAGAAATGAACCTATTGACATGCAGCGGAAGGTAGACTACACTAGGCAAGCCATAGTCAAGTAATCAATGAAGTGAAAGCACGAAGACTAATAGCAGCTAGGTAGAAAAGATCAGGATGGAAGATGGTATGAAGCCAATCAACAATATAAGTCACACAGTGAAGTCAAACAGGTAACACAGGCAGACACTGACTTCATGAAGACAAACTGTAAGTAAAGAGAGGGAGAGGATAGAACCAGTCACTTGATGAAGATAATGATTTGTTGGACCAGTTCCAGTTGCTGTGACAACTGTATGTCTGGTTAGGGAGGCTGAGATTTAACTCAGAAGACCATGTCTTCACCTTATTCCCCTTGAGCTAAGGACACCCAGTCCTCGCCCAATCACTCTGGTAAGTCTTCAAGGTATACTTCCAAACCTTCACAGACTTCGTTCACCGGTGATCCACAATGACTCTTGGATGCTCAGAACGCGATGCCTAACCGGCTGGAGGATTCACAATCCTCAAGTGTAACAAGTCTTCAGGTCACGCGGACAGAAAGACTTCAGTGATGCCTAAAACTCTTTGGCTCTGGGTGTTTGGGCTTTGTCCTTGCAAGGATTTCTCTCTCTCAAAAGCTTCGGAGGTGGGTTGCTCTCAAACGACAAAAGTCGTGCACAAACTCTGAGCAACCACCAATTTATGGTGTAGGGGTGGGCTATTTATAGCCACTAGGCAACCCGACCTGATTTGTCCGAAATGACCCTGGGTCACTAAGGAACTGACACGTGTTCCAACGGTCAGATTTCAAACACACGTGTCAGCTTTACTTGGGCTACAAGTAAAGCTGACTCATCCACCTCTGGATAAGATTTGCTCTCATTGTCTTCGCTCCAAGACATAGGATTTGGTTGAGCATCACTTCAGTCACTCTGAATTTGTTCACTGGGACCCCACTTAACAGTACGGTGGTTCCTATGACTCAACAAAGAAGAAAATGAAACAACGAAACATCTAAGTCTTCGCACCCCATAGTCTTCACACGATGTCTTCTCTTGTCATAGTCTTCAATGTGAATATCTTCACATACCACCATTGACTTCAATGTCTTCATACATTTTTAGGGGTCATCTCCGATAGGTAAACCGAATCAATGAGGGACTACTACCTGTGTTATCCTGCAATTCTCACAAACACTTTAATCCCTCAACCAGTTTGTCGTCAATACTCCAAACCAACTAGGGGTGGCACTAGATGCACTTACATGATCAATGATGGTTATGTTTCCTGACCGTAGACATGTGCTGTCATTTGATGAACGGGATCACATCATTAGAGAAAGTTGTGGTGGACAAGACCCATCCGTTAGCTTAGCATAATGATTGTTAAGCTTTATTGCTATTGCTTTCTTCATGACTTATACATATTCCTCTAACTATGAGATTATGCAACTCCCGAATACCGAAGGAACACCTTGTATGCTATCAAACGTCATAACATAACTAGGTGATTATAAAGATGCTCTACAGGTGTCTCCGAAGGTGTTTTGTTGGGTTGGCATAGATCAAGATTAGGATTTGTCACTCGAAGTATCGGAGAGGTATCTCTGGGCCCTCTCGGTAATGCACATCACAATAAACCTTGCAAGCAATGTGACTAATGAGTTGGTTGCGGGATGCATTACGGAACGTGTAAAGAGACTTTCCAGTAACGAGATTGAACTAGGTATGATGATACCACGATCGAATATCGGGCAAGTAACATACCGATGACAAAGGGAATAACGTATGTCGTTATTGCGGTTTGACTGATAAAGAATTTCGTAGAATATGTAGAAACCAATATGAGCATCCACGTTCTGCTGTTGGTTATTGACCGGAGATGTATCTCGGTCATGTCTACATAGTTCTCGAACCCGTAGGGTCCGCACGCTTAACGTTCAATGACGATTTGTATTATGAGTTATGTGGTTTGGTGACCGAAGTTTGTTCGGAGTCTCGGATGAGATCGCGGACATGACAAGGTGCCTTGAAATGGTCGACATGTAAAGATTCATATATTGGAATGTAGTATTCAGACATCGGAATGGTTTCGAGTGGTTCGGGTATTTTACCGGAGTACCGAGGGGTTACCGGAACCCCCCGGGGAAGTATTGGGACTACATGGGCCTTAGTGGAGAGAGAGGAGGGCCGCAAGGGGTGGTCGCGCACCCCCCTTTCCCTCTCCTTCCTTTTCCCCTCCAGTAAGAAAGAAAAAAGGGGGGCGGTCCTACTAGGAGTGGAGTCCTGGTAGGACTACCCCCATGGCGCACCCCTCCTGGCCGGCTGCCTCTTCCTCCCCTCCTTTATATACAGGGGCAGGGGGCACCCCATAGCACATCAATTGTTCTATTAGCCGTGTGCGGTGCCCCCCTCCATAGTTTACTCCTCTAGTCATAGCGTCGTAGTTCTTAGGCGAAGCCCTGCGCGGATCACATCACCATCACCGTCACCATGCCGTCATGCTGACGGAACTCTCCCTCAACCCTCTTCTGGATCAAGAGTTCGAGGGATGTCATCGAGCTGAACGTGTGCTGAACTCGGAGGTGCCGTACGTTCGGTACTAGATCGGTTGGATTGTGATGATGTTCAACTACATCAACCGCATTAACCTAATGCTTCCGCTTTCGGTCTACGAGGGTATGTGGACACACTCTCCCCCTCTCGTTGCTATGCATCTCCTAGATTGATCTTGCGTGATCGTAGGGAAATTTTAGAAATTGCATGCTACATTCCCCAACATGAGCCCCAGACTTCTTTCGACAGGTGAGCATTCCACCATCTCACTGTGCAGCGCCCTTCAAGCCAGGGCAAGGAGCAGGGGCTCCTTCGGCGATCGAACAAGTTGGTGTTGTTTTGCTGGACATCTAGGAAATGGCGAAGACTTTGTCAATGGATGATGACCCACAAGTATATGGGATCAATCATAGTCCTTTCAATAAGTAAGAGTGTTGAACCCAATGAGGAGCAGAAAGAAATGACAAGTGGTTTTCAGCAAGGTATTTTCTATAGGCACTGAAATTGTCGGTAACAGATAGTTTGATAGCAAGATAATTTGTAACGAGTAATAAGTAGCAATAGTAACAATAGGTGCAGCAAGGTAGCCCAATCCTTTTTGTAGCAATGGATAGGCCAAAATAGTCTCTTATAGTAAGCAAAGCGTTCTTGAGGACACACGGGAATTTCATCTAATCACTTTCATCATGTTGGTTTGATTCGCGTTCGCGACTTTGATAAGTTGATATGTGGTGGACTGCTGCTTGGGTGTTTTTATTACTTGAACAAGACTCCCACTTATTATTAACCCCTCCGGCAAGCATCCACAACTACGAAAAAAGAATTAAGATAAAATAAAGATATGGATCCAAATCAGCCCCTTACAGAATAGCGCATAAAGTAGGGTTTAAGCTCGTAATGGTCCTCCACCTCTGCAGTAGCAGCAAGAGCTACAGAAGCATCAATAGTAGGTACAACGGCACCAGAAGTTTGACCAGGCTCAAGGGGAACAGGCTGTGCTCGTCCCACTTGATTTGGAAGGCGATGTTGTTGTTGTTGTAGAGGTGCGGCAGGTGCAGCGGGCGGTGGTTGTGGAAGATGCGCGAGCAATTCATTAAACTTGTTATCGATCTTTGTTTCGAACGCCTTCTCAATGCCATCTATCTTCTCCATGGCCTCATCAAATCTGTTTAGCACATCTTCCACCTGTCCACTCATCATTTGCTGAAACTTATCATGTAACTCTTTGTTCATCATGTTCTCCCAGTCAGTCTCGTCGGCTTGTGATCCTGCCATTGTTAGCAGCAATGAAAACACACAAGAATATGATCCTACAGACTACTAGGAAGTGGTGCTGGTGTGTCACAAATCTGTCAAGCGAATCTCAAAATCTTACCGGTTCTTACCAAGCAGCAGGTGGTGACTGGCAACCGTTGTAGTCAAAACTCTCATGAGCTTGGATAGAGCGATTACAAGGGAGAGTCAAACACATGACGTAGATGTATGTGGAGCTGGGAAGGCTCATAATATGGTAGCAAAAAGGGTCAGCAATAATCAATTCAGAGATGCAAAGTTGAATAAACGCTCAACAACGGTAATGTGATGGCCCTAGGCTAGACCGTAGTAGAGACGCGAGCCTAGAACACTAACAAAAACATGGTGCGGCATAGAAACAAGGGGAAAGCCCACTCTGGAAAAAAAGTTCGCTCTTTTTTTGCACTCTTTTTTTTGCGCTCTTCTTTTTTGCGAAAAATCACAATAATGGCGAGTGTCTCAAAACTCTTCCCAAGTCAAATTGACAGGATAGGCACGAAATTTTTTTGACTATTTTTTTTTGGAAACCAGGGCAGCGACGACGAAAAAGTGCAACAAAAAATCACTATGATGGCGAGTGTCTTAAAAGACTCGGAAAAGCCTAAAAACAGGATAGGGAAAAAATATTTCCGGTCGCCGAAATTTTGGCCTAAAAACTGCCCGGGGGTCTCAAGACTTTTTTTTCGAAACCTACTCAGGCAGGGAAACACGTATCGGAAAATAGATGGATCTCGAAAACAAACCTAATATGAAAAGAACTCGGATTGGTGGTGGATATATGGTGGTAGGATATGGCAACAGTGGCGGTATATGGTAGCGGTGGTGGTATATGGATACGGATCGGTGGTGGTATATGGTAGCGGTGGTGGTATATGGTAGCGGTGGTGGTATATGGATACATATTGGTGGTATATGGCAGCGGTGATGGGATGTGGCAGCAGTGATGAAGATGGTGCGGCGGCGGCGTGACAAACTGTGACAGAACTCAAAACTCTAAAGGACTAGACGCTAAGACCAGCAACTAGACACGATGATGCAACCGCAAATTCAACAAAGAAAAACCCTAAAAATATTATGCAAAGGCTCAGATTGGTTCGGATATGATGAACTAACCCTATTTCTTTTGCCTTTTTCGTGGACTGTAGGTATGAAGAACAAACTCGATCTAAACTACGAAAAACTGTAAAATCTCACCAAGCAACCTGGAAATCTGATACCACTTGATAGAGGCGGAGGTGTCCCGTCTTTCGATGAGATGGTATTGATGTCCTCCTCACTGTCACTCTAGCAACCCATCATCTAATAACTACTCCACAATGCATTCCCTTAGGCCCAAATATGGTGAAGTGTGATGTAGTCGATGTTCACATAACACCACTAAGGGAATCACAACATACATATCATCAAAATATCAAACGAATATCAAATTCACATGATTGCTTATGACAAGACTTCTCCCATGTCCTCAAGAACAAAAGTAACTACTCACACAACATATTGATGCTCAAGATCAGAGGGGTATTGAATATCATAATAGATCTGAACATATAATATTCCACCAAATAAATCGGCTAGCATCAACTACAAGATGTAATCAACACTATGTACTAGTCACCCATATGTACTAATCTGAGATTTTGATACACAGATTGAACACAAGAGATGAACTAGGGTTTTGAGATGAGAACATGCTATTGAAGATATTGATGGAGACTGTCCCTCCCATGATGAGAGGGTTGTTGGTGATGGCAATAGCTTCAATTTCCCCCTCCCGGAGGGAAGTATCCGCAGCGGAAACACTCCGCCGGAGAGCAAAGTGCTCCTGCCCAAATTCCGCCTCGAGATGGCAGCGCTCCATCCCGAAAGTCCTCTCCTTATTTTTTTCGAGGGCAAATGGCCTTACGTACCAGAAGACGGGCACCAAAAGTGGGCCAGGGAGCCCACTACACATCAGGGCGTGCCAGGGGGTAGGCACGCCCTAGTGCTTAGTGGGCACCTGGGTGACCCCCTCCGGTATTTCCTTTCTCCAATATTCTTTATATATTCCAAAATAATTCTCTGTAATATGTCAGCTTATTTGGAGATGTGCAGAATAGGTATCTCTGACGTAGATTATTCAGGTTCAGAATTCCAACTGTCGGTATTCTCCCTCTTTTTGTAAACCTTGCATATTATGAGAGAAAAGGCATTATAATCACTCCACAAAGTGTTATATTGAATAAAACACTATAAATTGCAATAAGAAAACATGATGCAAAATGGACGTATCAACTCCCCCAAGATTAGACCTGGCTTGTCCTTAAGCGAAAGCCGATATCAAGAATCTTGTCCACATGTTTAGAGAGAGAGAGAGGCGTCGATAAAACAAAATACATACATAGTAGCATCATGATCATTATTATAACATCAACAAACTCCATCAAAGAACTTATTATGAGCAAGTAACAATTCATCACATCATCGAAGTATAAAGCGTAAACTTTCTTGAAAGCAAACAAATTATGTTCTCAGTCAACAACGCAATTGCGATTCCTCATATTTTCAGGAAGGGCTCATGTTGGAGCCTTTTTGGCAAGTCCACATACTCAACCATCATTTAGTATTCTATGATTGCTAACACTCACAACATATATATGTGGAGCAAAAAGTTTCACCCAGACACATAGAAAGATAGGGGCTTATAGTTTCGCCTCCCGACTTGTTCACGTTAAGGGTGTTGACAACAATAATAACTCATGATCACTCATATCCAACTGGATATATGTGCCTAGATTTTCCCCCACCATTTGATGCTTGCAAAAGAGAACAATAAAAAGGAATAGAGGAGAACACTATTGACTCTTGCATAAAAAGTAAATACATAAAAGTAAAAGATAGGCCCTTCGCAGAGGGAAGCAGAGGTTGTCATGCACTTTTATTTTTGGATGAACAAGCTCTTAGTGCAAAAGAATGTCATGTTAGATTGCCCCTTGTGGTAGAAACCTTTATTATGTAGTCCGTCGCTTTTATTACTTTGCCATCACAAGTTCGTACAATGCTTATTTTCCCTTACACTAAAAGATCATTCATATTTAGAAGCAATTTTTATTACCTTATGCACCAATGAAATCTTACTTGAATGATCTTATTCAATACATAGGTAGGTATAGTGGACTCTCATAACTTGAAAGTGGCTTTAAGGGTTTTGGATGCACAAGTAGTATTTCTACTTAGTGCGGATTTTTGGCTAGCAAAAATATTGGGCAAGCACCACATGTTGGAGGATCTATGACAATATAACTTCTATGTGAATATGAACAAACATAAATCATTACGTTGTCTTCCTTTTCCAACATCAAAAATTTGGCATAAACTGTTTAATGGGGGCTCACAATCATAAAAGATGTCCAAGATAGTATATTTGCATGTGAATCTTCTCTTCCCTTATTAATTCTTTCATGAATTGCATCATTGACCAATGTTATGTTTGTCAACTTTCAATAAATTTTACCACTTATACTCTTCCTTATGTGATGTCATTACTTCCCATACGATTAGCATATGATCTTCTCCATGTTTTTTCTTTATTTTGATTGAAACATAAAAGTAAAGAAGCAAAAACTCACACTAAACTTAATTATATAACTCTCAACTCGATTACATAGATAGATAGATCACGAAACTAGCACTCAAAAATGGAACTAAATCATGAAATAGCTAAGGATCGAACTAAGATAGGTAAAGATGATAAGAGTGATGGTGATATGATACGGGGGCATATCCCCCAAGCTTGGCACAAGCCAAGGGGAGTGCCCATACCCGTGTGCTTAAGTCTCCTTCTTTGGTGATGATGGTGATGATGAGGTAGGGGCTTCACACTTTAGCTTCAGTAGGTGCTCCAATCTACGATTGATGCTCTAGAGGGCGATGTTTTGCTCTTCCAACAAAACAATTTCACGAGTGAGATATGTATTCTGAACACAAACCGTTTCAAAGGCCTTCAAGGCTTCGATTTCAGTGGGGGTGAGATGGTTGTAGTAGGGTTGAAGGATAGCTTCTTCTTTCTCAACCTCCCCTGTGAGCATGGCTTGCCCCCCTTCTTGAGTCTGGTCCCGCACAACTTCCTTGACCTTGTCCTCCTTGGGGGATTCTTTTGGTTCTTGTCTCCTTAGTTCCATCTTCAGTAGCCAAGCATCTTCTTCTACGTTGTTGGGGGGGGGGGGAGAAGACATGATGCCTGGCTTGATAGATCTGACGAAAAAAACACACGAAACAAGAACACATGATTTCTCCATGATACGGTGGTAAAATCATCCGGGAGTATATATAAAGAATTTTTATCTTGGAAAACAAGAATACTACAGGAAAACAGAGTCAGGAAGGTCCCCGAGGGGCCCACTACCCACCAGGGCACGCTAGGTGGGGCAGGCGCGCCCCGGTGCCTAGCTAGTGGGCACCTCGGTTGCCTTCTCAGGTGTTTCTTATTTTTGTATTTTTTCTAATATTCCAAAACTTACAAAAATATTTTTGCAAAATTTTGGAGTCCGTTTACTTATCGTATCACGTACCTCTTCCTTTTCAGGGTTCTGGGGTGTTCTGGAAGGTCTCTTTTATGTATTCCTCATGTGTCATGGTTTGAACTATGAGCTTCTAAACACAACAGATCATGTGGGCCACGCAGGAAGGCAACATGCAGGCACAACACGCAGGGTTACAGAGAGGAGTATGTAGTTTTTGTTGGTGGGACCTACTTGATGATGTGGACAAGCTGCATGTTAAGATAAATATACTAGTGGAGATGAACTTCTTAGATATATAGGATTAGTTTCAACATTAATAGGTGTAGCTGAAATATAGTGCTTAATTCTTTGCCCATTGACCACCTTCAGATTAGTGCCTTCGGCATTATTGATCTTTTGATAGCTCCAGAGCGATAAACTTCTTCAATGATATATGGTCATTCCCACTTGGAGAAAAGTTTTCCTGCAAAAAATCTAATACAAGAATTGTACAATAGAACATACTCACCCACTTTGAATTCCCGCCTTTGGATTCTTTTGTCATGCCATCTTTTAAGTTTTTCTTTGAACAGTTTGGCATTTTCATAGGCTTGGGTTCTCCATTCATCTAGTGAGCTAATATCAAGCAACCTCTTTTCACCGGCAGGTTTGAAGTCATAATTGAGTTCTGTAGTTGCCCAATATGCTTTGTGTTCTAACTCAAGAGGCAAGTGACAAAGCTTTTTTGTATACCACTTTATATGGAGACATACCCATAGGATTTTTATAAGCTGTTCTATAAGTCCATAGTGCATCATCAAGTTTCTTAGACCAATTTTTCCTAGATCTGTTAACAGTCTTTTGCAATATTAATTTTATTTCTCTATTGCTAAGTTCAACTTGTCCACTAGATTGAGGGTGATAAGGGGATGTGAGGGAGTCCTGGATTAGGGGGTGTTCGGGTAGCCGGACTATACCTTCAGCCGGACTCCTGGACTATGAAGATACAAGATTGAAGACTTCGTCCCGTGTCCGGATGGAACTTTCCTTGGCGTGGAAGGCAAGCTAGGCGATGCGGATATTCAAGATCTCCTACTATTGTAACCGACTCTGTGTAACCCTAACCCTATCCGGTGTCTATATAAACCGTAGGGTTGTAGTCCGTAGAGAACAATCGTCATACACAATCATACCATAGGCTAGCTTCTAGGGTTTAGCCTCCTTGATCTCGTGGTAGATCTACTCTTGTACTACCCATATCATCAATATTAATCAAGTAGGAGTAGGGTTTTACCTCCATCGAGAGGGCCCGAACCTGGGTAAAAACATCGTGTCCCTTGTCTCCTGTTACCATCCGACCTTGACGCACAGTTCGGGACCCCCTACCCGAGATCCGCCGGTTTTGACACCGAAATTGGTGCTTTCATCGAGAGTTCCTCTGTGCTTTCGCGATCAGGAAGGATGCCTCTTCCCGTCTTTAAAGACGGCGTCATTACTAAGGGAGCCTTGGCTGTCTGCCAAACCCTCCGGCTAGGTGGTTTTCTCATGACCTCATGTTCGGCCGTTGCGCCGATGGTGACCTCTCGGGTCATCGAAAGCAACCTTCACGTCAGCTCAGAACTCGTCGAGCGGTTGGATCCGATGGAGCTCTCTTCCGTAAACGATCTCTTGGATCGCATGGCCGCACTGGGGGTCGCCACAAATTACGACCAGGTTGGGCTTAAACCCGATCTAAGAGAAATTAACTCTCCCCAAGTCACCCACCACGTTGCCGTGGTAGAGGCGCAGTGCGGCGACCCTTCATCTATCCTAAGGACTAGCTACATCCGAATTCCCGAACCCTCCAGGCCGGATACCCGCGGAGGGGAGGATACATTCCAAGACCTGAGCTTAGAATCAGGCAACGGGCGAGACTCATCGGACAACACACAAGACTCCGGACTTCAGAGTTCGGAAGTTCTTCGGCCTCCGAGTCGTAAATTGGGTGAGGTCTCAGATTCAACGGCACCCACCCGCCCGATCATAAGCGATCTTTCCCAAATCAGGCAAAAGCCCGAAGAAACAGTACATCACTACTGGGCCAGATTCCTCCTGGTTATGAACAGGATAAAGGACTGCTGCGAGGGAGACGCAATTTCAATCTTTTGCAGTAATTGCACGGACGAGGGAATACTTAACGCCATAAGTCGTCGTGATATTACACGATTCGCTGACTTGGCGTCCATAGTACAAAAGTACTGTGCGATGGAAAGCGCTTGGAAAACCGAAATAAAATTTTGGGATAATCCGGCCTTGAATAGAAATCCCGTCCGAACTAAGAGGGTGCACCACAGTAAGGCGCCCGGATTAAATATCAAAAAGCCAAAACCCTCGAGAGGGCATGGAACCGTACTGGAAAGGTGGCTTGATGGACCCTGTAGAATTCACAGTACAGAGGATGCCACACCAACACACAGCCTTAGAGCATGTTGGATACTCCGGCAGGTGGCCAAAATTGGCGAGGACCTGCTAATTACAAAGACCGAAGAAAGCCAGCCCGAGGACACCAGTACCGTTCTAACAGTCTTCGAGACTTTTTCATCAAATAATATGCGAAAAAGAACACTTCGCAGCCTCACCGGAGTCTATCAAGTAGCAACAATAAACCCATGGAGTAACACTGCTATCACCCTCAACGCGAGTGACAAACCTAAATTCCGAACAGCCCAAGCACCAGCCGCATTGGTCCTCAGTCCCATAGTGGACGGCTGTCACCTCGCAAAGGTACTCATGGATGGAGGCAGCGGATTGAACCTCATTTTCGAGGAAACCCTCCAGAAGATGGAAATAGACTGGAACCTCATTGAGCGAAGCAACACAACCTTTAGAGGAATAATCCCCAGTCAGGAAGCACGCTGCACTGGAAAGATCACACTAGATGTGGTGTTCGGCACGCCGAATAATTACAGGTCCGAAGAAGTCACGTTCTAGGTGGCCCCGTTCAAAAGCGGATATCACGCTATATTAGGACGGGAGGCATTTACAATTTTTCAAGCCATGCCCCATTACGGGTACATGAAGCTCAAGATGCCTGGGCCAAACGGAATTATCACTCTCGCTAGTGATCCGGACATAGCACTCCACGCCGAAAACAAGACAGCCGCATTGGCCCTTGAGGCACTATCCGAAACCCTAGCAGTCGAAGAACTGACCGCGTTGCGCTCCACGGTTAATAGGGATGATGTGATACTCGATAAGAGATCCAAATCCACATCCTTCAAACCAGCGGACGAAATAGTCAAATTCCAGGTCCATCCAACGGACCCCAATAAAACAGCCTCCATCGGGGCACGATTGAACCCTAATGTAGACGCCGCACTGTGAGAGTTCCTACGAGAGAACTGGGACATTTTTGCCTGGCACCCTTCAGACATGCCAGGAATCCCACGCAGGCTGGCCGTACACAGCTTAAATATCCAGAAAGGATTCAAACCTGTCAAACAAGCCCTTCGGCGCTTTTCCGAACCGAAGAGACAGGCTATGGGAGAGGAGCTAGCCAAGTTATTGGAGGCCGAATTCATTAGAGATATAAAACATCGGGACTGGCTAGCAAACCTGGTGATGGTACCAAAGAAGGACAAATCCTGGCGCCCGTGCGTCGATTTTAAAGACCTTAATAAGGCATGCCCAAAGGATCCCTTCCCCCTCCCTCGCATAGATCAAATTATCGATGCCACTGCAGGACACGATTCGTTGTGTTTCCTCGACGCATACTCCGATTACCATCAAATCAAGATGGCAGAATCAGACCAAGCCGCAACGGCATTCATCACACCATACAACCCATTCTGCTTCAACACAATGCCCTTCGGGCTAAAAAACGCCGGCGCAACATATCAGCGCATGATCCAAACATGTCTGGCAAACCAGATCGGCAAAACAGTGGAGGCGTACGTGGATGACGTGGTCGTCAAATCAAGACATGTCGAATCTCTAGTAGACGACTTGAGGCTTACATTCGATAGCCTCTGAAAATATGACATCAAGCTGAATCCAGAAAAATTCGTTTTCGGCGTTCCAGCCGGAAAGCTCTTGGGCTTCACTGTATCCGGTAGAGGAATCGAAGCGAATCCAGCCAAGATCCGAGATTTGTCACAATAGGACGTCCCAAAAGATCTCAAACAAATACAAAAATTAACCGGATGCGTGGCGGCTCTAAGCCGCTTCATCTCCCGCCTGGGAGAAAAGGTGCTGCCCCTTTACCGCCTCCTACGGCGCACCGAACACTTCGAGTGGATGGATGCCTCCACGGCCGGACTTGATGAAATAAAATCCATATTGGCAACAAACCCAGTCCTGGCCGCGCCAAACATTGGCGAGCCAATGCTGTTATACATCGCAGCAACCCATCAAGTTGTCAACGCAGTGCTCGTCGTCGAGCGGGAAACGGATGGACACAGATTCCCCCTTCAAAGGCCGCTCTACTACGTGTCCACTGTCCTCACTCCATGCAAATCACGGTACCCACACTATCAGAAAATTGCATATGCAGTATTCATGGCATCCCGGAAGCTACGACACTACTTTCAAGAGTGTTCGATTACAGTAGCCTCGGAAGTACCACTCAATGACATTATCAATAACCGCGATGCAACGGGCCGGATGGCAAAATGGGCCATCGAGCTCCTCCTGTTCGACATAACCTACAAGCCACGGCGAGCTATAAAATCGCAAGTATTGGACGACTTCGTCGCAGAATGGACGGAGGCCGAACTCCCTAAAGAGTACGGCACATACTCAAACTGGATCATGCATTTCGACGGCTCCAAAATGTTGGCCAGACTGGGGGCTGGCGTCGTTTTGACGTCCCCCACAGGAGACACAGTCCAATATGTACTCCAAATTATGTACACGGACTCCAACAATGCGGCCGAATATGAGGCCCTCCTACACGGTCTCCGAATGGCAGTATCCATGGGCATTCAACGCCTAGAGGTACGCGGGGATTCGAACCTCGCGATCTCCCAAATAAATGGCGACTTCGACGCCAAGGACCCAAAAATGGCAACTTACCGTAATGCCGTCCTAAAAATGTCAGCTCGGTTCGAAGGGTTGGAATTTCACCATATAGCCCGCGAAAATAATCAAGCAGCGGACGTCCTGGCACGCATCGGAGCAAAACGCGATGCAGTCCCCCCCAACATCTTTTTGGAAAGATTGTTCAAGCCATCCGTAACAAGGGAGGGGGAACCCCCTATTAACAGCCCGGACGCAGCCAAACCACTCGACGCAGAACAACCTGACATAATCGGAGGTCCTGCCAATGAAATTACACCTTGAGCCCACGTAATAATGGCGGTTATCTCCCCGTGGACAGAACCATTCCTAGCCTACCTTACTAGGCAGGAACTCCCAGAGGACCAAAATGAGGCCCGCTGCATAGTGCGGCGATCTAAAGCCTACAAAGTCCACGAGGGGGAGCTTTATAAGAAAAGCACTACCAAAGTCCTTCAAAGGTGCATCTCCGAAGAGGAAGGGCGGAATCTTCTGGCTGAAATTCACGCCGGACTCGGTGGCCATCATGCTGCTGCTCGGTCCCTTGTTAGCAAGGCTTTCCGCACAGGCTTCTATTGGCCGACGGCCCGAGCAGACGCCCAGGACCTAGTCCAACGATGCGTTGGTTGCCAACTTTTTGCCAACCAAAGCCATATGCCACCCACCACACTCCAAACTATACCCATCACCTGGCCCTTTGCGGTCTGGGGGCTTGACATGGTCGGACCCCTTAAAGGTGGAACCCATAAGAAAAAATACTTACTAGTCATGGTGGATAAGTTCACCAAATGGATAGAAGCCAAGCCTGTTAAAACGGCTGAATCCGGACCCATGAGAGACTTCATATCCGGGGTTGTACACCGTTACGGCGTCCCTCATAGCATCATAACCGATAACGGTACAAATTTTACAACCGACGAGGTAAAACTATGGTGCAAAAACATGGGCATCAAGCTCGACTATGCTTCAGTCTATCACCCACAAACCAATGGCCAGGTCGAACGTGTAAACGGTCTTATCATGAGCGGCATCAAACCCAGACTAGTGCGGTCCCTTAAGGAATCTAACACGCACTGGGTAGAGGAGCTCGACTTCGTACTCTGGGGGCTGCGGACCACGCCAAATCGCACCACCGGATACACACCATTCTTTATGGTGTACGGCGCAGAGGCAGTTCTGCCCTGCGACATAATTCATGAGTCACCTAGAGTGCGCATGTACGAAGAAAGAGAAGCCGAGCTCGATCGGCAGGACAGCCTGGACGCCTTGGAAGAGGAGCATGACGTGGCAAAAGCCCGTTCCGCATTTGATCAACAACAGGCCCGAAGATACCAAAGCAGAGAAGTACGGGCCAAAAATTACAATGTTGGCGAACTAGTTCTACGCCTGCCGGACAAGAAAAGGACAAACTCAAGCCCAAATGGGAAGGTCCATTTATAGTCGATCAAGTCCTGACTGGTGGAGCGTACCGCCTGCGAGATGCGTCGGATAACCGACTCGAGATGAACCCGTGGAATGCCACACGTCTCCGAAGATTCTATGCCTAGCGCCGGACTCCGTGTTCGTCTCCTTCCCCTGTCCATTTTTTACATTTTTCTGTCTTATATTTCTCTTCTTCCCCTCTTTTTCCCTTATAGCCCTTAAAAGGCTCACTACATGACGCGCACTCGCGTTCATTTAACCTGGGAGCTTCTTTAACAGAAGCTTATTTATACGGGCTTCATGCCCCACACATGTGTCAAACTTCCGCATGTACCTTTTTTATCACCATTATATGCATCGATATGACTTATGTTTTGGCCAAGCTGGGTTGCCTGGCTCCTGTGCTTACCCCTACGTTCCCGATTGTTCGGCTAGGTGGTAAAGGGAGCACCTCTACGATTGTTACTGCCGGGTCAGCCGGATGTGTACCTCAGACTGGGTGAAGCTGAAAGCTAGCGTTCTTAAGGGAATATTCGGTCGGTGGAATAAAGATGATCTTTTTATTCATTTTCATGCGCCCCTAGATGCTTTTTCTGCGTTCTACGCAGTCCGGACATGCACTTTAGGGCATGCCTCCCCAGCGAAAGGAACCCTTAACAGAACTATTCTCTCTGGAAGATGTTTCTTACTAACCATGTAATATAACATAACTAGTTGGGCACTTGTCTGATAAAGCACTAATGACCCATACGCCTGGTCTCCATGCATACCATGGTTCTTGTATAACCGCTATGGTATTCGGACACACTCCGGACCGTCAGGTCCCGAGGTTGAAGCGAAAAGGTCGGCAACGACAAATGATCTATAATCCGACTAGAAGGCATTACATATGTCAATTCAAAATTACACAGTCATTTCGACTGACAGTATTCCTCCTCTATACCATCTAACAGGTTGTCTAATTTACAGTCCTGCTGGGAATACTTTGCGGCCAATTCAACCTGGCCGTACACTAAGCTTACAGGGATCTCCTTCCCGTCAGGCCCCACCGGTCCGACCTCGGCCATATGGTTTGGGTCAGACCTCGTAAGACGGGTCTTCACCATAGCCCAGGCCTCCCCAGCGCCTTGTCAGCAGGCCGATATCTTCCACAACCGGAAGCGCCGCCGAGCTCCCTTCAGCTTCTCCGCAAGCTCTCCAAGGCCATCGGGCGTGGAGTGGGCAGGCCATAAGGCTTGGGCAACGCCTTGCATTGACTGCCGAATTCGCTCGTGCAGTTGCAGGTGTTCGGGAAGAAGGTTACCCGTAGAACTGGGCATCTCCTCTGCAGGAACCTGTGAGCATACCTACAGAAATTACTCTGTTATTCGACTTCTTCGCCGAACTCGTTTTTCAAAGTTCGTTCAAGCACTTACTAAATATGCCGTGTTGAAGCCGCTGATTCTCCTTCTTGGAGTCCGACAGCTGGCCACGAACGTCCTTAAGTTCAACATCCAGCTTGGTGTTGGCATCCTGGAGATCATTCTTCTCTCGCCTCACCTTTGTCAACATACTCTCGCCGGACTCTAAGCAGCGCAAGAGTTGTTGTTTCTCCGGATCAAGTCCGGCGCCATCTGCAACATCAATTGTCAGATTTACACTCAAACCGCACAATACTAATCTTTCAAAGTGTATTTTACCTGAGGGGGTCCCTTTAGGCTCCCCTGTTGCGGCTAGTGCGGCCTCTAGTTCGGCCTTGCACTTTTTCAGCTCCTGGGATAGCACGGTGTTCTTCTCGGTAAGAACCTGCATGTTATATGATCCTTAAATCAGTTACTTTAACTGTTTCAAGTCTCGGGGGCTACTGGTATATATATATTTTAACCAAAATTTTCTTACCCGTATGTCTTTCACATACTGCTCTGTGGCTCTGGCTAAACCATCTTGAGCGGCACGGAGGTACGCATCTCCCGAATTAAAGGCATCTAAAGCCTCTCGGGAGAAACAAGCGTCGCGTAAAATTGTCCGGCGACGCCTGTGGTTCATGGCACTCTCCACTTCAGAATTTGTAGCAGACAGCCTGTCCGCATCTTCTGTCGGAGGAGCGCCCGGTGCACACCTTGTGCTTGCTTCCGTTTCCTGTCTGTTCACTGGAACCTGGCTGGTGGAAGCGCGATTGGCATCCTCTCCGGATATAGTCCAGCGAGGTCTCTTTGTCCTGAAAAAGGCACAAACGTTAATATGCCTTGGCGAAATAACACCGCGGAAACGGAGAATGCGTTACCTTTGCGCCGACACCTCGGTCCGGACTGCATCTCTTTTTTCCCCACGGGGCCCTGCGGCCCCTCGTGGGCTAACCGCCGCAGGTTCGCCTTCCCGCCTCAGGAATCTCCCCGGTGAAACACGGTTGTTGTTAGAAACGCCGGAAGGCGGGAAAATGGAATCCCCTTCAAGGGAATAAAGACTCCGGTTTTTGTCACCTGGGAGGCCGGGATTAACCCGGGGTAATCTGCCACAATAGCGACCAAGGTGTTGTCCTTGCTTAGCTGGTGAAACACCTCGTCGATAAGCTCCACCGATATGTCCGGATCCTCTTCAGAGTCCGGATCGAGGGACCGTTCTGGGTCCTCGGGTTGTGGAGGACGGCTTCTTATATCTTTCACTTCCTGTCGCAGTTCCTGCATTAAAGTCGTCAGACTACGTACCTGGCCATTGAGGTATCAAATAAAGGGGCAAGCGCAGTTGTTCGCTTACCCAACTTGGAGGTTCATACATAGTGAATCCAGCCCGTGGGTTAAGGCGGAGGAACTCCTCCTTCTCTCCCTTGTACAGGGAAGACAAAACCTTTATTAGGGAGGGAGCTGAGTCTGGCCCTTTACAGTCGTATCGCGCGGCGTCATCCTCCCCATTGAAATCCCACATAGGGCGGCCTCTGTATTGAAGCGGCTGCACCCCTCGTGTAATGCACGCGGCCATGACTCTGATCATGGTTAGTCCGGAATGAGCCAACAGTCTTATCCGACCCATCAGGTAAAGGACGTCCCTGTCGCTTTCTCTCTGAGAGTTCCGTGGGCACCAGCTCATAC
Source organism: Aegilops umbellulata (assembly GCA_032464435.1). Taxonomy (NCBI): domain Eukaryota; kingdom Viridiplantae; phylum Streptophyta; class Magnoliopsida; order Poales; family Poaceae; genus Aegilops; species Aegilops umbellulata. The sequence goes on from CP136056.1 coordinate 252,230,028, forward strand.
GCTTCTTCAAGGGAGCACTGTTGAACTCAGGGAGACCGGCCCGGATAGGGTCCGGCAGTGGGACGTCGTCTATGTAAAACCACTCCGAAGGCCAGTCCTCGGACGCCTTCTTCGGGGTTCCGGATAGATATCCGGTCCCGGCGATGCGCCATATTTCGGCTCCGCCAACTTGGTATATAGACCCCTCTTGAGAACGGGGCACCAGACAGAATATCTTCTTCCACATCGCGAAATGAGCCTTGATGCCTAAAAATAGCTTGCAAAGGGCAACGAAGCCCGCAATGTGTAACACGGAGCCGGGCGTGAGATGATGCAGCTGGAGGCCATAAAACTCCAGAAGCCCGCGGAGAAATGGGTGGATTGGAAATCCCAGTCCCCTTATCAGATAGGGAACAAGGCACACCCGTTCTCCTTTAGAAGGATTGGGTGTGTTCTCTGCTTGTTTTCCGCCACGATATGTGGCGAGACCGGCTCGGACCGGGACCATGTATGCCTGAGGGAGGAATCCCTTGGCCTGAAGCGGCACCAACTCACTATGCGGAATGGTGCAAGTCTCCCAATTCCCGGGCTTGGAACCGGAAGGGCGAGGGGAGGAGCTGCGACGGCTGGCCATGTTGAAATGGACCTTAGCTGGGAAGCTCGGATGACAACTCGCGGAGAGGAGAAGATGCAGTTCGGATCTAAATCCCCATCCCATTAAATAGGCGGCTCATTTGTATGGCTAGGGGTGTGGATGTAAGAATGCCCCGGGCTTTTCGCATTCGTTCAACACGTGGAAGACAGCCATTATTGGGCACAGAAGCCGAGGAGCGCTACAAAAATCGGACATTATTCGTACAGGTACATAGAATTCGGGAAAGAACCCGCCTTGCAATGCCGAAGACAATTTGCGCGCCGGACTCATTGTCATTGAAGCCTGGTTCAGGGGCTGCTGAGGGAGTCCTGGATTAGGGGGTGTTCGGGTAGCCGGACTATACCTTCAGCCGGACTCCTGGACTATGAAGATACAAGATTGAAGACTTCGTCCCATGTCCGGATGGGACTTTCCTTGGCGTGGAAGGCAAGCTAGGAGATGCGGATATTCAAGATCTCCTACTATTGTAACCGACTCTGTGTAACCCTAACCCTATCCGGTGTCTATATAAACCGGAGGGTTGTAGTCCGTAGAGAACAATCGTCATACACAATCATACCATAGGCTAGCTTCTAGGGTTTAGCCTCCTTGATCTCGTGGTAGATCTACTCTTGTACTACCCATATCATCAATATTAATCAAGCAGGAGTAGGGTTTTACCTCCATCGAGAGGGCCCGAACCTGGGTAAAAACATCGTGTCCCTTGTCTCCTGTTACCATCCGACCTTGACGCACAGTTCGGGACCCCCTACCCGAGATCCGCCGGTTTTGACATCGACAGGATGCAATTATATGGTTGACATTATATTTGGCAAGCAATTTACGGGAAGCACCATGTGTAAAGTGGGAACCACCATCCGTCATTAAATATCTAGGGACTCCAAACCTCGGGAAAATAACTTCTTTCAATGTTTTAATGGAGGTGTTATGATCAGCACTACTGGTTGGAATAGCTTCTACCCACTTAGTGACATAATCAACATCAACCAAAATATGTGTATACCCATTAGAGGAAGGAAAAGGTGTAACACCCACGATGCGGCTATATCTCCCACGTGTCGGGCCACGACTTGGAGGCATAACCGCATGGTGGTTTTATCGCAAGAAGGGTCATCTTCACACAATCCCATGTAATGAACAAGAATGGGATAAAGAGTTGGCTTACAATCGCCACTTCACACAATACATTAATTAAACATACATCATTCAGAGTACACACATAGTACGACTACGGAAAACTCCAAATGAAAAGAAGATAACCCCAAATGCTAGATCCCCAATCGTCCAAACTGGGCACCACTACTGATCATCAGGAAACGAAACATAGTAACGACCAAGGTCCTCATCGAACTCCCACTTGAGCTCGGTTGCGTCACCTGCACTGGACTCATCGGCACCTGCAACTGTTTTGGTAGTATCTGTGAGTCACGAGGACTCAGCAATCTCAAAACCCGTGAGATCAAGACTATTTAAGCTTATGGGTAGGATGGGGTAATGAGGTGGAGCTGCAGCAAGCACTAATCAAATATGGTGGCTAACATACGCAAATAAGAGCGAGAAGAGAAGCAGCGCAACGGTCGTGAAACTAGAAGTGATCAAGAAGTGATCCTGAAACTACTTACGCACAACCACAACACAAGTACCGTGTTCACTTCCCGGACTCCGCCGAAAAGAGACCATCACGGCTACACACGCAGTTGATGCATTTTAATTAAGTCAAGTGTCAAGTTCTCTACAACCGGATATTAACAAATTCCCATCTGCCACATAACCGCGGGCATGGCTCTCGGAAGTTTAAACCCTGCAGGGGTGTCCCAACTTAGCCCATGACAAGCTCACGATCTGCGAAGATAATCCTCCATCGTGGGACACCCCGAGTATCCTCGAAATCCCGATGCACAAGCTCTTCGAAGAAAGGAAAACTATCCCAAGGAGATCACCCGGTGAGTCGACCCCGTGTCCAGAGCCGCGCGCTCTCTATCTACGGACTCATCCGTCTATGCAAAGTGGACGATAGCCAAAGAGCGGCACCGCCGACTGCTAGGTAGGTGGACCAACACTCAAGTCGAGCACTGGCCCGGGGGGCTAAATAAAGATGACCCTCGGGGCTGCAACTCCCAAGGGAAAAGAAATAGGTGGTAGGCAAATGAAAAACCAATGTTGGATCTCCTCGGGAAAGCTTTACTTTAGGCGAAGAGACAAGGGGGGCCCATAACACCCCGACCGTGTTAGGAACGCAAAACCAAGGAACATAACACCGGTATGACGGAAACTAGGGCGGCAAGAGTGGAACAAAACACCAGGCATAAAGCCGAGCCTTCCACCCTTTACCAAGTATATAGATGCATTAATTAAATAAGAGATATTGTGATATCCCAACATGTCCACGTTCCAACATGGAACAAACTTCATCTTCACCTGCAACTAGCAATGCTATAAGAGGGGCTGAGCAAAGCGGTAACATAGCCAAACAACAGTTTGCTAGGAAGGTGCCTTAGAGGCTTGACATGGCAATACGAGAGGCATGATAAACAAGTGGTAGGTAGCGCAAGCGTAGCGATAGAGCGAACAACTAGCAAAGCAAAGATAGAAGTGATATCGAGGGTAATGGTCATCTTGCCTGAAATCCCATTAGGAAGAAGATCGAATCCATGAAGTAGACGAACCAACAAAATCGAACGGGTGCTCACAATCTCAGCGTAACTGGAACTATCGAGAAGGAGTACACCCGGAAAAGAAGCAAACAACATGGTAAATCAACAAGCATAAGCATGGCATGATGCACAAACAAGTATGATGCATGTCCGGTTTAATGAGGCATGGCACGGCAAGGTGCAACAAACAACACTACAAATTAAGTGGAGCTCAATATGCAACGAGTTTCATATTGACAAAACACCACATCAATTATTTAGTTATCTCCCGTTTAATCTACTCAACAATATTAAATGTTGGTTAACATGGCAAGAGATGAAGCATAATGAAACTACCTATCTAGGCAAGTTTAAATGAGGCCGGAAGTAACAAACAATAATTCCGAAAAATCCCCATATGCATACAGCAATTTAATGCAAACAACAATTTTAAACATTTTAATGTTGTTATCATGATGCGTATGACATTACATGAGCATATTATGAAGCATTTGTCACCGTGGTGGAAGAAAGGGGTGCCACGGCAACGAATCCGTAAATGATGTCACGACAACATATCGGTTTCGGTAGCTCATGAAGATACCGGTGCAAAAGGAAGCGTGGCGGGAGCGTGTCATGCAAGGATGGTGGGGTGATCTCGGATACCGGGTGCCCACGGGTCGATGGCATGGAAACGAGGAATGCGCAAGCGACAATTCGAACACGGTGCAAACATGAGCATTTCTTGCATTCGTTCACGGGCGTCGTCTCGGGGTTATACCTTTGAAGCGTGCATTTTCGGGGCGGAACGAGTTCGATGCGGTGTAGAAGGAAGTAGACATTCTCGCGGCGGTAGTGAAAATAGTGGTACATGTTTCGGAGAGGGACTTGACGAATCCGAGGTCTTCGGGGTAATCGGGTACCCGTTCGCGTTGTAGTCATGTATGGTTCGTAGACGTTAAGTGCGCCCGTAGAGGTACTTGGCACATCGTTACAAAGGTCATACACAGTTCCAGAAGAGGGAGTTAGCGTTTCGTTTGGCACTCGTTCGAGCATTCTTGTGGTCTTGCCGGTGGTGTACTTGCGAATTCCACGCTCGGTGGTCCTTGGACTTGGCGTCAACAACAACAGGGGCGCGATGCAGGGGCGACGGCCGCGGGACTTGGCGCTTGGAGGAGGTTGGTTCTGAGCGGGACTAGCCTGTCCTGGCAGGCTGCTCGCTGGCGAGGTTCAGGTGAGGTCGCCGGCCGGTTGAGGTGCAACAGAGGATGTCGCGGGCCCTCGAGCGGAGACGGGGCTTTTCCTGCTGGCTTCTGGCGACGAGCGGCGTGGGAATGAGGACGAGGCATGAGTTCGTGCGAGGTGGAGTTGACAGCAGCACGCCATGGGAGGCGGAGCTCGCGGCAGGAGGTGAAGAGACGCTGCGGCGGCGGGGCGAGGAATGCAGGGCCCACGGGGCAGCTGCGCGCGTGTGGAGCGAAGCGATGGGTGCAGGCGCGCATGGAGAGGCTCGGGGGTGAACTACTGGTGCTCGACGAAGACGGCGCGGAGGACGACGGATGCGGGCGCAGGTGCTCGAGGAGCTCTCCTCGAGCGCTCGGGCGACGAGGATTTGGCGAGGAGGAGGCACAGTCGCCGCCTGGTGCTGCAGAGGGAGGCGCGCGGGATCGAGAGGGAGAGAGCGAGAGGGAGAGAGTGAGATGGGGATCGGGACGAGCGAGGGAGATGGCGGCGCTGGAGGAAGGGTTCAAGGGAAAGAGATGGATCGAGGGACAGAGCTAGGGGTTATCGGTGGGGCTGGGCTTCAGGAGGGTTGGTGGGCCTAGGAGGCCGGCCCAGTAGAGAAGGAAGTGGCCAGAGGCCTGGCTGTTGGGCTCTCACTTTAAAGAAAATAAAAACAAAACCGAGATAAGAAAGAAAAGAAAGAGAGGTTCAGGGTGGAGCTTGCGCAGGAGGGTATTTTTCTCAGAGTCACAAAAATGAGTTTGGCCCAAGAAAATTAGAAGTGGCACGATCGAAAGGTATAAATTCAAACTCATTTGAATTTAATTCAAATGGGTTTGAACTAGGACTTGGTAAAAGGAAGGTCCAAAAATGTTGAGAATCTTAGAGGAGCCTCGATAAAAGAGATGAGAATTATTGGCAAAGTTTGGGGAACAAACTTGAAATGGAATAGGCATGGAGTTTATTATGCAAGTGTGTTATGGTTAATTTCAAAAGAATGGAATATTTATTATAGCTCCCTAATATTGGGAGGATATGTTATAAAAAGAAGTCACCATATAAATTCCCTCGATTTAAATAGATCAAAAATCTATGTAATTTATTTAGTTGAGTTTTAAAAATTAAATGACATGATGGCATGATTACATGATGCAATGCAAAAATAAATAGAGCAAGCAAAAATGAAACACACGGCGATCACGAAATATATGGAAGTCTTCTGGAGCGTCGGTCTTGGGGCGTTACAAAAGGCCCCATAGAATCAAAGCCCCAAACATAAAATGGTTCAATAACAAGTGAATAATTCATAGGCATTTCCTAATGTTTACCAATATTACCAATTCTTTGACATTTATCAAAAGATGAGACAAACTTACGAGCATCTTTGAAGAAAGTAGGCCAATAAAAATCAGATTGTAATACCTTGTGTGTAGTTCTATTCCGTCATGATGCCCTCCGTAGGCTTCAGAGTGACATTTCCATAGGATTTGTTCATGTTCGTGCTCAGGTATACAACGTCTAATAATACCATCTACTCATTCTTTATAAAGATGTTGGTCATCCCAAAAATAATGTCTTAAGTCAAAGAAGATTTTTCCCCTTTTGTTGGTATGTGAAACTAGGTGGTATAAATTTAGCAACAATATAATTAGCATAGTCTACATACCAAGGAGTGTTATGGGAAGCATTTATGAATGCTAGCCGTTCATCAGGGAAATCATCATCAATAGGTAGTGGGTCATCAAGGAAATTTTCTAACCTAGACAAGTTATTAGCTATGGGATTCTCAGCTCCCTTCCTATCAGCGATATGCAGGTCAAACTCTTGTAACAAAAGAACCCACCTAATGAGTCTAGGTTTACCATCTTTCTTTTCCATAAGGTATTTAATAGCAGCATGATCGATGTGAACAATCACTTTAGAATCAACTATGTAAGATCTGAATTTATCACAAGCAAACACAACTGATAGAAATTCTTCCTTAGTAGTAGAATAATTTCTTTGAGCACTGATAACCCACAAGTATAGGGGATCAATTGTAGCCTCTTTCGATAAGTAAGAGTGTCGAACCCAACGAGGAGCTAAAGGTAGAACAAATATTCCCTCAAGTTCTATCGACCACCGATACAACTCTACGCACGCTCGACGTTCGCTTTACCTAAAACAAGTATGAAACTAGAAGTACTTTATAGGTGTTGTTGGATAGGTTTGTAAGAATATAAAGAGCACGTAAATAAAAGCTAGAGGCTGTTTTAAGTAAAGAAGCAATAAAGTTAGTATAGCGAGTGTGGAAAAGTGGTGGTAGGAGTTCGAAATTGTCCCAAAGCAATTGACTACTTTACTAGACCGATAGAAAGTTTTATGTGGGAGAGGCCGCTGCTACCATGTCATCCCTGACTTGGAATTCTATGCACTTATGATTGGAACTATTAGCAAGCATCCGCAACTACTAACGTTCATTAAGGTAAAACCCAACCATAGCATTAAGATATATTGGTCCCCCTTCAATCCCGTATGCATCAATTTCTATGCTAGGTTGAAGCTTCTGTCACTCTTTCCCTCCAATACATAGTCCTATCAACATACAACTAACCCTATGGTGTGATCCACGCGCGCGCTAATATGATGGGCACCAAAGGACAACAACATAACCACAAGCAAATTAAATCAATTATAGTAATTCACCAATCACCGATAGGACACCGAAAATATAATCACACATCATAAGATGGCAACACGTCATTGGATAATAATATGAAGCATAAAGCACCATGTTCAAGTAGAGGGTATAGCGGGTTGCGGGAGAGTGGACCGCTGTAGATAGAGGGAGGAAGGTGATGGAGATGTTGGTGAAGATGGCGGAGGTGTTGGTGTAGATTGCGGTGATGATGATGATGGCCCCGGCGGCGTTCCGGCGCCAACGGAAGAGAGGGGGAGAGGCCCCCCTTTTTCTTCTTCTTCCTTGACCTTCTCCCTATATGGGAGAAGGGTTTACCCTCTGGTCCTTGGTCTCCATGGCATGGGAGGGGCGAGAGCCCCTCCGAGATTGGATCTGTCTCTCTGTCTCTCTCTGTTTCCACGTTCTGGGATTCTGCCCTTTCACCGTTTCTTATATATCCACAGATCCGTAACTCCGATTGGATTGAAACCTTCGCCCAGATATTTCTCCGAAAATTAGCTTTCTTGGGGCCAAAGAAGAGCAGTAACCGCCTTACGGGGTGCCCACGAGGGTCAGGGGCGTGCCTGCCCCCTGGGACGCGCCCCCTGCCTCGTGGCCCACTCGGGCACTGTCTCGCGTTGATTCTTCTTCCCAAAAATCACAAATATTCCAAAAATATTCTTCGTCCGTTTTTATCCCGTTTGGACTCCGTTTGATATGGGTTTTCTGTGAAACATAAAACATGCAACAAACAGGAACTGGCACTAGGCACTGGATCAATATGTTAGTACCATAAATAGTATAAAAAGTTGCCAAAAGTATATGGAAGTTGCATAATATTGGCATGGAACAATAAAAAATTATAGATACGACGGAGATGTATCAGCATCCCCAAGCTTAATTCCTGCTCGTCCTCGAGTAGGTAAATGATAAAAAAATTGATGTGGAATGCTACCTAGCATAATCTTGACCATGTATCTAATCATGGCATGAATATTAAGACACGAGTGATTCAAAGCAATAGTTTATCATTTGACATTAAGACAATAATACTTCAAGCATACTAATAAAGCAATCATGTCTTTTCAAAATAACATGGCCAAAGAAAGTTATCCCTACAAAATCATATAGTCTCGCTATGCTCCATCTTCACCACACAAAATATTCACGTCATGCACAACCCCGATGACAAGCCAATCGATTGGTTCATACTTTTTCATGCGCTTTAGCCTTTTCAACCCTCATGCAATACACGAGCGCAAGCCATGGACATACTATGGGTGGAATAGAATATGATGATGGAGGTTGTGTGGAGAAGACAAAAAGGAGAAAGTCTCACATTGACGCGGCTAATCAGCGGGCTAGACTCCAGGATGTTTCCCACCTCCACCTCGCCGCCACCTTAACCCTAGCCCTCCACCCCACCGGCGATCAGCCCACCTGACCGTGGGTTTTCACATTTGATCGCACCACCCTCTCCAACGTACATTGCTCTCCTTGTTGGTTATCTTCTCCATGGCGGTGCATGCTTCCATCTCCTTGGGCTTGGACTTTAGCCTGGGGATGGCTTTGGCGGCTGAGATCCAGCGCATGATCAACAGATCTGTGCATCCGACCTCTGACTCGGGTCACTTCATGATGGTGGTTTCTTATGCCCGACACTCTTTTCGTCTGGATGAGGATAATGTTGGCCTCGCTCTTGAATCTGCAATTGGTGGTTATTGCTCTCATCTCAAGGTATCGTACCTCAATGATCGGGTTTTTTCTTTCACGGTTTCCTGCAAGCAAGTGGGGTTTTTCATTCTACATCAGTGTAGTTTTGTCTGCGATCATTTCAAGTGCTATTTTCATCTTTGGGGCCATGGTGGTCCAGATTGGGAGAAAGAATTTCGCCTCTGGCAGGTTGAATGCCAACGGGAATGGGCCCTAGTTAGTCCAACAAAACGTAGGGTTTTACTCGGGATGCAGGCCATGAACCATGTTCCTAGTAAATCTTCTTTGCGTTGTAGTTCTACCTCTGGTCACCCAAAGAAAAAACTACGATTTGCTACGTTCATCAACTATCCTACTCATAATGAGTATAGTTATCACCCCACGCCCTCCGATGTGTTGACGGTCCGTGAGGCTGGTTATCATGTCTCAGCCCAAGAAGCCTCAGGCACCTCATCGCCGGTGATGGCCATGGCTAGCTCGCCGCCTCCGGCGATCCTTTTTGGTTCGTTCCAACTATCCCCAGAATCTCCGCTGTCTGTTGGCGGCAACCCCGGATCTCCTGCTGGTTTGAAGTTTATTGGACCGGACTTTGTGGACATTCCGGATTCTCCACAGTTGGAAAGTCTTGGGCCTACACCTCAGCCCAATTCCTCCTCCGCTCAGCCCATTGAAATTTCTGATGATGAAGAGGACAGCTTGGCCCACCGCGACTCCATAGTTTTCGAGCAATTCTCTTCATCGCCGCAGGATATTGTCAGGGATTTATAGAGTTTTGACAAGATGATTGAAAATATGGCTGCCACGTTTTGGGACTGCCAGAATTGCTTGGGCATGGGCCACCGGACAGAGACTTGTTCTAACAGGATTCGGTGTAGAAATTGTTTTTGGTCTGGTCACATTAAACGGGACTGCACCGGCCAACCACCTGATTCTCCCCTCTGGGTGCCAAAAGTCCCATCCAAAGGCTTTGGAGCCTGCGCCAAGAAAGACAACTCTCCGGCCTCTTTGGTTTCCCCAAATCAGACGCCTTCGCCCCCCAAAAAACCCCAATCGTCCACCTCCCACCCATCGTTGGCAAGCTTACGATCTTCGCCGGTCGTTCCTGCTTCCGCCGCGCTGTCAGCAGCAGCGCCGTCATCACCAATGGCGGTCTATGCGATTGACCCGCATCGCTTTGTTCCGGCTGGATATGATATCGTCGACGGCGGAGAAGATCGGCTCCCAAGGACCTTCTACACGCCTCCAATCACGCCCCCCCCCCGCAACCATGAGCAATACATGGTGGCAATCGTTGAGCCCATACAAGAAGCACACTTGGTTGCTATCCGTCGACAGTAGGTTCTTGATTTTCTCACACACACCCTGCATATTCCGGTGCTTTCTGCTTAGACTTGGTTCCAAGGGGTAGGGCTTTTTGAGATGGAGGATCCTGCAGTGAGGGGTTCGTTTACTCAGCACCCTCCTTTTCCCCTTGGTGTGGATGAAGATGGAGAGGAATTTTTTGTCAGGTTTATTCCGCACAACCAGGGGGAGGGTTTCAGGGCTATTCATGGCCATAGAATCTCATGTTTATTGGAGTGCCACTGGATTATCGTAACACGCAGTGCTTGGCAGAGGTTATTGGAACTTTTGGCCAGTTTCACTACTGGAACCAAACAGATCGTCGTCTGGTTAGATCCCTGGTCAGAGCCTATTTTCCAGATAATGCTTTGGTGCCGCGTTCTGTGGTTTTTCGGGATTTTGCAAATTGGGGTGGTGCTGTTGTATCTTGGACTGCTGGTTGCTTCATCTTGACTGGAGAATTTGCGGATGCTATGTTACCTACCGACGAAGACCCAATGCCTCTCGACGGCAACCCACATCCTATGCGATGCGTAAACCCACCGCAGCCCTTCTGGGTAATGCCACTGTACCCTGCGCTTGGTTGGAATGTTGTTCCACCTCACCATAATCCAAACCAGGGTAACAATGTGGGCGGCTGGGGTATCGATGCCAATGAGGCCAACAATGTCAATGATGCTGGATGGGGCCCTTGGGATGAGCAGGTTCAGCAACCACAGCAACAACATGAGGATCAACCTTGTCAGCAGCAGGATATTGTTCAGGAGTAGAATTCCATGGTCCTCAACCCTTCTTTGGACTCTGACAATGACATGGATTTAGAGGAAGTTCAGCATCCCATCCATCATATTGTGGCGCAGCACCCAGTGGCTCCTCTTGACCCAATTCAACTGGGAATTGTTCGTGTTGTTTATGGTCCTATGCTTCCTCCACACCTTATCTGGGAGAGGTCTTTTTGTTCACTGTTGCTTGCATTTTTCATCAGAAAGGTGCCTGCTTCGCTCTCCACACATCAACAATGAAAGTCTCAACTCACCACTTGTGTTCTACCTGAGCACTGTGAGTTCTATTTTGGACTTCTGATGAAGCCGACCAATCCTCCCACACCTCGCTCATTTGTTGTTATTGAAGAGATCTTCTCTGATCATGCGGAGCCTCAAGTTTCTGCCCATGAGCAGGTTCAACCTATGCAGCCTGCAAATGCTGACTCGCCACAGAATCACGATGATTTCTTATTCACGTCTGTTCTTCCTCCAGTGCTTGGCAAGCGTGGACGTGAGGCCAGGCGAGGTCGTCGGTCGCTAGTTGCAGTTGCTCCAATTCCGAACTTCTCCGTCAGACGCATGACGCATAGCGCTGCTAAGGCCTCTGGTTTGAAACCAACTTTAGCCATTCCCACCAAAGATTCTACATTACGCCGCCCGAGGGCCGAGAAGGCCAAGCCATCAGTTGAAGACTCAGACGTTCATGAAGATGCATCTCAGGTGATACCTCCACCAACACCCATCGCTGACTTACAGGCAGTCGGCGCTCGTCTGTGTATTTTCGTAGATCATCTGACTCTGGAGAAGCTTATGACTCCTCCTAAGCAATCTTCTTCTGATACAGTGCCCGGTGATGAGTAAACCTAGGCTTCAAGATTGGCGCCAGAGGGGTCTTGCCTCGCATAGTTTTTGTTTCCTTAGTGGCTATGTTTTATCTGAACTTGTTGCACTGTATGCTCTTTTGGGTCGTGTGGCTGTGGTCTATGAAACTGCTAGGTTATGCCTGACAGTCCTTATTTTATCGCTGCGAGTTCTTTATGGATAGTACAACTTATTGTAATTGGCGTGTGCTCTGTTGGAATTTCTGTGGCCTGAATTCAGATGCTCGTCAGCGTGATGTGAGAGCAAAGATTGAGGAGAGCCAATGCTCCATTGTTTGTTTGCAAGAAATGAAGTGTGCGGATTTTGATATTTGAAAAATTAGATATTTCTGTCCTCGGCGCTTTGATTCTTTTGTGTTTGCCCCGACCGTTGGTGCTTCTGGTGGCATCCTTGTGGTTTGGAACTCGTCATCTTCCATGGGACCCTCGTTCAAGTTCAGAGCTTTGGCATTGTAGTTTATTTTCAGTCTGTTCATAATGCTGAGAAGTGGACCCTAGTGTCCGTTTATGGGCCCTATGATGGCGCCCCTAGGGATAATTTTGTTAGTTGGCTCTATCACCTTAATATCCCCACAGATGAGAATTGGTTGCTTCTGGGAGATTTCAACTTCATTCGTTCCTCTGATAATAGAAACAGACCAGGTGGTGATGTTAATGACATTTTCCTCTTTAATGAGATCATTGGCCATTTGGGTTTGCTGGAATTGCCATTAAAGGGCAGAAGTTTTACTTGGTCAAATATGCAAGAGCAGCCATTGCTTGAACAACTTGACTGGTTTTTTACCACCTCAGACTGGATTTCTATCTATCCCAACACTGTAGTTCTACCCATGGCAAAAACATCGTCTGATCATGTCCCCTGCGTGGTTTCAATTGACACCAATATACCTAAATCCAGAGTCTTCAGGTTTGAGAATTACTGGGTGGACATGCCAGGGTTTTTGGACTCTGTCAAGCTTTCTTGGAACCAGCCATTGTTTGCTGATTTGTCTCCTTCTGCCGTCCTGACAACCAAGTTTAAGCGCCTGCGTTCTGCCCTCAAGGCTTGGAGCAAGAACCTGTCGTTCCTTAAACGACTGACAATGGATTGTTCCCGAGTAATTTTATTCTTTGATAATCTGGAAGAGTGGAGGCCTCTCACCACACCTGAATTTAACTTTCGGAAGATTGTTAAATTACACCATGAGAATCTGGTTATAATCCACTACATTTATTGGAAGTAGAGGTGTACAATCCGTTATATTAAGGTGGGAGAGGAGAATTCTAAGTTTTTTCATGCAATGGCTTCTGAACGTCTGCGCAGGAATACGATTGCAAGCCTCTCTGTTGCAGGTGCTGACTCAGTTTCTAATCATTCCCAAATGGCGGGAATCCTTTGGTCCTCTTTTAAAAACAGAATGGGCCAGGCCCAAGGTATTAATATGGGCTTTGATTTGCCCGCTCTTATTCAACTTGTTGAGGGCCTGAGCAGTCTGTCTGAACCGTTTTCTGTTGAAGAAATAAACACTGTCCTTAAAGAATTGTCGACTGATCGAGCTCCAGGGCCGGCTGGTTTTAATGGTCTTTTTGTTAAGAAGTGTTGGCCCATCATTGAGAAGGATTTTTGGCTCTCATTCAGGGGGTTTATGATGGGAGACTATCTTTGCAAAATATTAATGGATCCCTTATTACCTTAATTCCAAAGATGTTATCTCCTGACGGACCTGAGGATTTTTGACCAATCTCTCTCACTAACACATGCCTCAAGTTCCTTACTAAGCTTTTGGCAAATAGGCTTCAGAAGGTCATTCTTCAATGCATCCATAAGAATCAATATGGGTTTCTGAAGAGCAGAGCCATTCAGGACTGCCTGGCTTGGGCTTTTGAATATATACATCAATGCAATCAATCAAAAAGGCCAATTATCATTTTGAAATTGGATTTTGCCAAAGCTTTTGACACAGTGGAGCATGATCTCATCTTGCAAGTTCTTCAGCACAAAGGTTTTGATGCCAAATGGATTTCTTGGATTAAAGAGATTCTCTCCTCAAGAACATCATCTGTTTTGCTTAATGGGGTGCCCGACAAACAATTCAAATGTAAATGTGGGGTCAGGCAGGGGGATCCACTATCCCCTCTTTTATTTGTCATAGCTGCTGATCTACTTCAAACAGTGGTCAATGACATGTTGGCTAAGGGAGTTATAACACTTCCAATCCCATCTCAGGACCCTGATTTCCCTATCATTCAATATGCAGATGACACAATAATTATCCTTTCTGCAGTAGAGGACCAGTTGGTGGCTCTCAAGAACATGCTCCATATTTTTCAACAGTCTACTGGCCTAAAGGTAAATTTTGCAAAACCATCAATGGTGCCACTAAATGTTGATCCCACAGAGGCACAGAGGTTGTCTTCCATCCTGGGATGTAAGCTGGAGAAGTTACCTTTCACATATCTGGGTTTGCCTCTTGGTACAACAAGACCTAGAATCATTGATTTCATGCCCCTAGTGGATAGTGTTAAAAGAAGACTGTCTGTTAGCTCTGCCATGCTCAACCAAGGATCTAGGTTGCAATTGCTCACATATGTGCTTACTTCAATGCCTATATGCTTCCTCTGCAGCTTGCATATCCCACCTGGTATTATCAAACAGTTGGATAGGACTTTCAGGCAGTGTTTGTGGAGAGGAAATTCTGATGTGCCTAAGCAATCCCTAGCTGCCTGGGATTTAGTTTGTAGACCAAAGGATAAGGGAGGTCTTGGCATCCTAAACCTCAATGTTTAGAACCAAGGTCTGATTCTCAAGCAAATGCATAAGTTCTACAACAAGCAGCAGGTTCCCTGGGTCCAATTGATTTGGGATAGTTATTATGATGGAGTGGTGCCCCATGCAACAGTCCTAACTGGCTCCTTTTGGTGGAAAGACATTCTCAAGCTTGCTGACACATATAGGTCAATTGCTTCAGTGCAAGTTAATATGGGTGATTCTGCTCTCTTTTGGCTGGATGCTTGGAATGTATGTGGCTCTTCAAGGCCACTTAGCCTCAGATTACCAAGGCTTTTCTCTTTTGTTTTGGATGATAAGATTTCTGTCAGGGAGTTCTTACAAACTCAGGATTTGTACTCCATGTTTCATCTACCAATTTCTTAGCAGGCAGCAGCAGAATTGGAAACCTTGGAAGGATGGTTGTTCAATCTTCAGAGAGATCCAACATTGCCTGATGTTTGGATTTGGCCTGGTAAATCTGGACAGTTTTCTGCAAAGAGCTTCTATGACATCATGCATACACACCTCCCAACTATTCAACCTTGCAGGTGGCTTTGGCAGAGCAGATGTACTATGAAAATTAAGGTTTTTGCCTGGCTCCTATTTTTTGACAGGCTCAACACAAAGGACATGCCAGTCCGCAGGCACTGGAGGTCCCCTACGGCTGATAATCTATGTGTCATCTGTAATGCCTTTGTTTGGGAGGGCAGGGCTCATCTTTTCAATGGTTGTAATTCCAGTGCCAGGGTTTGGAACAACCTGCAGATCGATTGGTCACATGGTTCTACTATTCAGCAAAGTATATCTCAAGCAAGGCAGAGATTTGGGCATCCTTTCTTCTTTGAAGTTATGCTCACAACTGCTTGGAATATATGGATTCTGAGAAATGGGAGAACTTTCAGGGGAGTTCAGGCTACTTTTGTTGCCTGGAGGGGCAGTTTTGTACATGACATTCTTCTCCTGTCACATAGGTTTAAGGATAGCTTTAAGTCTAGGCTTGTAGATTGGGTTAACTCCCTCATGTAATTGTAAGTTTGTCTTAACCTTTAGTTTAGGGTTGTAATCTCTTTCTTTCTCTGTACAGTTTATTTCTTTGAGACTGCAATAAAGGGCTATGGGGTTTTTACCCTACAGTAAATATTCAAAAAAAATCAACGGGCTATGGAGATGCCCATCAATTGATGTCAATGTGAGGAGTAGGGATTGCCATGCAACAGATGCACTAAGAGCTATAAGTGTATGAAAGCTCAGACTGGAAACTAAGTGGGTGTGCATCCAACTTGCTTGCTCATGAAGACCTCGGGCATTTGAGGAAGCCCATCATCGGAATATACAAGCCAAGTTCTATAATGAAAATTCCCACTAGTATATGAGAGTGATAACTCAAGAGACTCTCTATATGAAGAACATGGTGCTACTCTGAAGCACAAGTGTGGTAAAAGGATAGTAACATTGCCCCTTCTCTCTTTTTCTCTCATTTTTTTGCTTTCTCTTTTTTTGGTGGGCTTCTTTGGCCTCTTTTTTGGGCTTCTTTGGCCTCTTTTATTTTGATAACCTCACATGGGACAACGTTCTAATAATGATTATCATCACACTTTTATTTACTTACAACTCAATACTAGAACAAAGATATGACTCTATATGAATTCCTTCGGCGGTGTACCGGGATGTGCAATGATCTAGCGTAGCAAAGATATCAAAAAACGGACAAGCCATGAAAATATCATGCTAGCTATCTTACAATCATGCAAAGCAATATGACAATAAATGCTCAAGTCATGTATATGATGATGGAAGTTGCATGGCAATATATCTCGGAATGGCTATGGAAATGCCATGATAGGTAGGTATGGTGGCCGTTTTGAGAAAGATATAATGAGGCTTATGTGTGATAGAGTGTATCGTATCATGGGGTTTGGATGCACCAGCGAAGTTTGCACCAACTCTCGAGGTGAGAAAGGGTAATGCACGGCACCGAAGAGGCTAGCAATGATGGAAGGGTGAGAGTGCGTATAATCCATGGACTCGCGGTAGTCATAAAGAACTCATATACTTATTGCAAAAGTTTATTAGCCCTCGAAGCAAAGTACTACTACGCATGCCCCTAGGGGGATGGATTGGTAGGAAAAGACCATCGCTCGTTGTCGGTGAGAACGACACCTATGGGATCATTGGAATCCCTTCTACGGTCGGCGGGTGTCGGTGTCAAAACCGGCGGATCTTGGGTAGGGGTCTCGAACTGTCGTCTAGGATCATTGGTAACAGGAGACGAGGGACACGATGTTTACCTAGGTTTGGGCCCTCTCTATGGAGGTAATACCCTACTTCCTGCTTGATTGATCTTGATGAATATGAGTATTACAAGAGTTGATCTACCATGAGATCGTAATGGCTAAACCCTAGAAGTCTAGCCTATATGACTATGGTAATGCATGTCCTTTCCGGACTAACCCCTCCGGTTTATATAGACACCAGGGGGATCTAGGGTTTACGTAGAGTCGGTTACATAAGAAGGAATCTACATAGTCGGTTGCCAAGCTTGCCTCCCACGCCAAGTAGAGTCCAATCCTGACACGGGTACATTCTTCGGCTTGCATGTCTTCTCGGCCCATCAGTCCGGCTCATGGATAATAGGCCGGACGCCCGAGGACCCCTTAGTCCAGGACTCCCTCAGTAGCCCCTGAACCTGGCTTCAATGATGAGGAGTCTGGCACGCAGATTGTCTTCGGCATTGCAAGGCGGGTTCCCCCTTTTCCGAACTACAAGATAGTCTTCGGATGCGATGATAGTATCCGGACCTGTCACACACCATACACAACTGCAGAGAGAATATATTTTTACACGAGTTCCATCCGCTGACAATTTTTTTGCAGCGTGACATCACGCCTGACCGGTCATAATTTTGAACCGCTTCTCTTCTGCCGCTCCACGTTTCGAGAGGCGGTTTTATTGGCATGTCTTATCCAAGCGGAGATCGTGCCTCCCCTTTTTAAGGGATTCCTATCAACCAGACGTGGGTAACCCAACCGTCACTCGGGTACAACTCCTTGGAAACGAACAAGTTTCTGAGGCCTGAAAGGAGACATTTGATATTCACAGCCTTTATATATATAGGTACAGAACCGTCTTTTTCTTCCATGCTTGCTTCTCCCTCTGACCTCGCTATCCCGAGCTTCACCACCCGAGTTTCGGTCGCCACAAGCCCCAATCATGTCCAGATCCAGCCATCAAGGCCGGTGGGTGGCTTCTTCTGTCACAGAGAGAGATATTGCAAAGCTTCAGACGTCAAGGTATTTGACCACGGAAATCCATCATCGGCTTCCCGCCGAGGGGCAGGTTATTCCCACCCCCAGATCCGGCGAGAGGGTCGTGTTCGTGTCCCACTTCCTTCGCGGGTTAGGGTTTGCACTTAACCACTTCGTCCGGGGGCTCATGTTCTATTACGGGCTAGATTTTCACGATCTGGCCCCGGACTCTATTCTTCTTATCTCGGCGTTTATCGTCACGTGTGAAGGCTTCCTCCGGACTCCCCCGCACTTCGGCCTGTGGATCAAGACCTTTGATGTGAAGCCGCAAGTGATAGAGGGGGAGCAGGCCAAGTGCGGTGGTGCTTCAATGAGCAAGCTTGCTAGCGCCGTTTGGCTGAAAGGATCCTCTGCCAAATCTTCCGATCTGTGGCAGCAAGGGTGGTTCTATATCATCGAGCCCCGTGGCTCCAAGTGGGCAACTGCGCCTGTATTTCGATCCGGCCCCCCAACTCAGCTTGCATCATGGATTAATAAGGGGTGGGATTGGGGATCAACGAACGAGGTGCGAACTCTGCAAAGTCGCATTCGAAGCCTCATTGAGAAGGACATTGATATAGCCAACATCGTTCAAGTAATGTTAGTTTGTCGGACCCTGCCATGCCAGCGACGGCCTCTCCACATGTGGGAGTTTAATCTGGAAGGGCCACGGACGCTTCAGCACTTCTTAGGCACTACGCATGAAGGAATGTGGAGATTATTCTTTGGGAAACGAAGGTAATGGCCGGACACCACCGAAGATGCCGGCCTAGACTGTAACCATCCGGATACCCCGGTAAATACCCGTTTGCCGAATACCTTATAATTAGATACCCAGTGGCAAAATACCGACAGTATCATCCTTTTTCAGGGCTGGATAAAGAAGGTGGAGCGGATTAGGTGTCTGGCTCCCCTTCCCGAAGACTCAGCTACTCCTATGCTAACAAGGATGCTGGCCTCGGCACCGTACCAGGCACCAGCAGGGGAGGGTGAGAATACACAAGATGATCTTGGTTCCGGAGGTAAGTCGGACACTGAGTCCAGAGAAATCGACCTTTCCTTGCCCGA
Source organism: Aegilops umbellulata (assembly GCA_032464435.1). Lineage (NCBI taxonomy): Eukaryota > Viridiplantae > Streptophyta > Magnoliopsida > Poales > Poaceae > Aegilops > Aegilops umbellulata. The sequence goes on from CP136056.1 coordinate 252,248,978, forward strand.
AGACAAAGGCGGAAAAGGACCTGGTATCCCTTCTCCAAGCAGGAGGAAAAGGGCCGCCTCCGAAGATTGGGAGGGGCGGTCTTCCAAGAAGGGCAAGATGCCACCGTCGAGTGGCTTGGGTTTGGAAAGAAACACCTCCGAACAGTTCCAACAAGGGGACAAGCCCTTGGCCAAACCGTAAGAGAATCCTGAGTACTTTGATAGCGTCCCGCTCCGTTGTTGTTACCGAAGATATACGTAACACAATTATGCATTTTTACAGGTCGGCACAGAATTTATCTGGGCGATCCTCGTCTTCGGGGAGTCTCCTCCCAGAGATGATGGAGAGCGAGACGCCTCCTCCAACCTCCTCGCCCAATAAGGCGGATGACTCTGAAGTGTCGTCGCGGAGGATCCCTTTAGAACAGGGGACAAAAGAGGCAGTACCCGAAGGCGGACCTCCGACTATCCGGGATTCTGGGGCTGATGATAACAAAGGCCTCGAACTGTCTGGTCCACAGCCGACAGTGATTTTGGAGACGGGTGAACAGATTCCTTCAAAGGATGATTGTGCTCTTGGAGCAGCTTCCGGAGACTCGGGAACTCCGGATATGTTGCAGGACATGTTGCGGAAAGCCTCTGTCTCGGGGGAACAGCGTACCTTGATGGGTACAGTGATTGAAAAGATTTCGTCCACAAAAAGCGGATTAAATGAAGCCTTCATAAGCTTACTAAAGGGCTTCGAGGTTTGTGGCATAATGTTTTCGGCGATGTTTTATTTGCAAAGGTGCGTCTGTGTATAGGTAGTAACCCCTGATACTCGGGTTGGCTTCCATTGGGAAGCAAAACGGAGGATCAAAAAGGATCGTTTAAGGACTAACCTGATCAACTTTGAATACAGGATGCTTCCCCCTTGGCCGCTTCCCGGACTACGGAAATTGCCGAGTTACAGCGGAAACTTGATGTAGCAGGGGATGATCTTGCTTTAATCAATATGCGTCTTGAAGAGTCGCAAGGTATGTATTCGGGGCAATACTCATACATATTTTGTGGTATAAGCATGGTGCTGAGATTTTCGATGCTGGAATATGCATGGCTGCAGATGGAGCTGCCGCCGTTGAAGTTCTTCGAGCGGAGCTGGCCCGCGCCAAAGAGCAGGCCCGTATTAGCAATGCTGCTGCCGAAAAGGCATCGGCTGAATTAAAAGCCGAACAAGCTGCACGGCGCCAAGATGAGGAGAAGATATCCACGATGACGCTCAAACTGGAGAATGCTACCAGCCGCTGTGAACTTTTGGAGAAGGAGAGTAAAGCCTTAACGGCAGATCTGGTCAAGGCCTTACAAGAGGCTAGAGCAGCGCGGTCGGAATCAAGGGCAGCCCGTGAGGAGGTTCGACATGCGAGGGAGATTGCGGCTGGAAAGCCTTTTCTGCTGCAAACTAAGTTCGGTGACCCGAACTATGCCCAGCTTAACCAAGTATGGAGTTCTCCGGACGAGTTCTTGGACTAGCCGAAGAGTTCTGCCGATGCGGCGCAGTATTACCAAGCGCGAGATGGATATGCAACAGAGAAGCTTTTTTGGTCGCAGTATGGCACATCAAAGCGCCCTCTATTGCTCAATGAACAGATGTCCCAATGGGCCGAACTTCACAGGATATCCGGCGCTGCCATGAAGGATGTCGTAATCCGGTTGTGGCCAATCGAGCCTGTTCCGAATAGCTATTTCGGTTTGGTGCAGAGGCTTGTTGATGCGGTGCCGCGTATCGTTGCTGTGAAGCGATCATCATGCATTGAGGGTGCACGGATGGCTTTTGCCCGAGTCAAAACATTCCGGGGAAAGATGAAGGCCATCGATGTTGCGACGAAGAGTCCACCCAAAGGCAAGGACCACCCAGAACCGGAGCATTATTTTGAAGACATCCTAGAGGCTGCCCGCTTTATAGAGGGTTAGTGCTCGAAAGACATAATGTTTGAGTGAGGTGTATGAAAATTGTAAAAGCCAATTTTATAGTTAATCTATTTATGTTTTGCTTGAAAGCTTGAGTTCCTCCTGTGCGGCTGTTTTGATATAATCTGAAAGTTTTCCAGTCGTCGGCTTCCGCCCCCTCGTAGGAAGTACGGGGGTGTTCGGAAAGGCATTTAATCACTCTTTATCCAACGTCTTGGTCCATAAAGGAGGTGATAATGCGGCGAACCAGGCAATCGGACTATAAGGCGTTAATGCTTTCACTTAGCCATAGGAGTTTTATTGTGGGGCTACGACATAGCCCCTGGTATGTATGCGGCATATGGTGCTTTACATATTTGATCTGAAAAATATCCCTCGTGTGACACGATGAATCGCTAAAGATTCCAAGAAGTCGTCAAGTGGTTGGCCAGCTCTCGCCGCATCATGATAGTCAGTTTTTGGCTTTCTCTACTAAGGTGCTCGTCCGGTTTAGACCAGGGCACAATCGCAGTAGTTCTCCCTTTACTACCCTAGCCGATAGAGCGGAACGTAGGGTAGCAAGCACAGGAGCCAGGCAAGTCAACTATTGACCCAAGACAATGATTCGGAGCTGATGCATATAAGGCCAAACTTGCGACGCCGAAGTATGCTATAGAGTTGTTCGGACTTATAACGGCAACTCATTTGTTCCCACGCCGAGCCCCTGGCAGGTTATGCCAAGGTATTTCTGTGAAATAAGCGTAGGGGCCATATTTTGTTGGAGAAACAATACGGGTGCTTAGTTCGGATGTTGTTTACTGAGAACTGAGTGATATGCCAATGGTTACTTATGATAAAAAAGCCATCCTCCCGGCTATTTGACATGCTCGGGGTTGGAGGCGAAGGAATAGGCATAGTACAGGCTCGAGAAATAGAGAGTGTGGTCTACAAAAAGCTATTTTGGACCTCCTATCGCGCGTCTGCGCCGCCAGTCCTTCGGTGGGGGGAATCCTTGGTGGAAATAGCCCCTTAGGTGAGTGTATGGATCCGGACCCCGATAGAGCCAGTTTCAGATGTTTGTCCTATTCTTCACCTGTTTTTAAAGGATAACAAAGAAGGAAATAAAAATAAAATAAATAAAAAATGTTACTGGAGTGCTTGCAGGCTTATCCGTATTGTGCTTCCGCCAATGCCCATGGTATCTTGAGTGCGTAATGATGTATGCGCGGTACAAATTTTGTAGGTGCACGGAGTGGGCGGCGGAAGCCGGGTTGCTATTTCCGATCTAGGAGTAGTTGATCCTCGGGTGGAGATTGCCTCTGACCCCCAATGTTTCGTTGGTGAACCTTTCCGTCATCCCTGTCGCCTGGCGGCCTCCTCCTCCTGTGTTCGGCGTTGAGCTTGCCGGCCTGTTTAAAGACCTAGCAGTTTCTGTTGGTATGATTAGCTGGTTTATCGGGGTGGCCATGAATCTGGCAGGGTCGGTCCAGTATCCTGTCCAGGATGGATGGTTCGTCTCGATTCGCCTTGAGTGGCTTCTTCCGCTGACCGGGCTTGGGGTTGCTGAAACCGGTGTTGACTGTTGTGTCGCATGATCTTTCATTGTCATTGCGACTGTTGTTTTTGCTTCGTCGTGGCTTGTAGTTTCCATCTCGGATTTCGTAGGTGCTCGGGTCATTGGCGCCATTGCTTCTACGAGCGAGCCAGCTGTCTTCCCCTGCGCAAAAGCGGGTCATCAGAGCAGTGAGGGCTGCCATGGATTTAGGTCCTTCTTGGCCGAGGTGGCGTGCGAGCCATTCGTCCCGGACAATGTGTCTGAAAGCCGCGAGGGCTTCCGCGTTCGGACAGTCGACGATTTGATTCTTTTTGACTAAGAACCGAGTCCAGAGCTCCCTGGCTGATTCTCTGGGCTGCTGGGTAATGTGGCTGAGGTCATCGGCGTCCGGTGATCGGACATACGTTCCTCAGAAGTTATCGAGGAAGGCCTCTTCCAAGTACTCCCAGCTGCCTATGGAATTTTCAGGCAGGCTGTTTAACCAGTAACGAGCTGGCCCTTTTAGTTGTAGTGGGAGGTATTTAATGGCGTGGAGGTCATCCCCACGGGCCATATGGATGTGGAGGATGAAATCTTCTATCCGTACCGCGGGATCGGTTGTCCCGTCGTATGATTCAATATTGACGGGTTTGAATCCTACGGGGAATTCATGATCCATTACTTCATCAGTGAAGCAAAGCGGGTGTGTAGCGCCTCTATGTTGGGCCACACTGCGATGTAACTCCAAAGGAGTCCCTTTGCGGTTTTCGGCTCGGGCATGGCAAGGTTTGACACGTCCGAATAGGTAGGCATCGTCGCGTGTTGAAGCATGCTTTCGCTATCCATAGATCGATCTTGCGTGTCCTGCTCTATTGTCCAAGTCACTCTGCAGGTCGTCTGGGTAATCGTGACCTACGTTGTTCTTGCCTTTGTGGCGAGGTGGGGCGGTCTGGTGTTCGGCTTGAGTTGCCTCTTTGTCCGGACAGAGTTGTCGGCGACCTGCCGCATTGTGTGATGATGGTATGGGCTCCAACTCCCCGTCATCGGACTGGTATAGCAATCTGTGCTTTGGGTAGCTTTTGGCTAGGCCACTAAGTTCGTATTGTTCGGCGACCAGGACTTTGATCCATCTGTCGTTGAGTAGGTCTTGGTCAGCTTGAAGCTGCTACTGCTTCTTTTTCAGGCTCCTTGCCATAGCTATCAGCCTACGTTTGAAGCGCTCCTGCTCGAGGGGCTCTACGGGTACGATGAGGTCTTCGTCGCCGAGGCTTACCTCATCTTCAGAGAGCGGAAGGTAGTTGTCGTCCTCCGAACCGTCGCTGGGCAGGGCCTGTTCATTGGGGCTGGCTTGCCCGTTTTCCTGTTCCTCCTGCCCGGATATTGCTCCTACAGGGTCTTCATTGCTTTTGGCGCCGTCTAGAGTACTACTTTCTCCAGTGCCATTGTTGCCGCGACGTGACTTGGAGCGGCGTTTGGGGTGCCGGAATTTAGCCTGTGTCTCAGGAGTTTTATTCTTGATTAGATCTCCCTTGTCATTGCTGCGAGACTTTTTAAGTCTATCAATCGTGTACACTTCGTGTGAGGGGGTGATACGTCCATTTTGCATCATGCTTTTATATCGATATTTATTGCATTATGGGCTGTTATTTTGCATTATGTCACAATACTTATGGCTATTCTCTCTTATTTTACAAGGTTTACATAAGGAGGGAGAATGCCGGCAGCTGGAATTCTGGGCTGGAAAAGGAGCAAATATTAGAGACCTATCCTACACAACTCCAAAAGTCCTGAAACTCCACAGAATATCTTACAATAAATCATAAAAAATCCTTGCCAAAGATGAAGACCAGGGGGCCCACACCCTGTCCACGAGGGTGGGGGGCGCGCCCCTACCTCTTGGGCCCCCTGTTGGCTCTCCGACGCCCATCTTCTGCTATATGAAGTCTTTCGTCGAGAAAAAATTAGGAAGCAAGCTTTCGGGACGAAACTCCGCCGCCACGAGGCAGAACCTTGGCGGAACCAATCTAGGGCTCCGGCGGAGCTGTTCTGCAGGGGACACTTCCCTCCGGGAGGGGGAAATCATCGCCATCGTCATCACCAACGCTCCTCTCATCGGGAGAGGGCAATCTCCATCAACATCTTCATCATCACCATCTCATCTCCAAACCCTAGTTCATATCTTGTATCCAATTCTTGTCTCAAAGTCTGGGATTGGTGCTAGTAGGTTGCTAGTAGTGTTGATTACTCCTTGTAGTTGATGCTAGTTGGTTTACTTGGTGGAAGATCGTATGCTCAGATCCTTTATGCATATTAATACCCCTCTGATTATGAACATGAATATGCTTTGTGAGTAGTTACGTTTGTTCCTGAGGACAACGGAGAAGTCTTGCTATTTGTAGTCATGTGAATTTGGTATTCGTTCGATATTTTGATGAGATGTATGTTGTCTAGCCTCTAGTGGTGTTATGTGAACGTCGACTACATAACACTTCACCATTATTCGTGCCTAGAGGAAGGCATTGGGAAGTAATAAGTAGATGATGGGTTGCTAGAGTGACAGAAGCTCAAACCCTAGTTTATGCATTGCTTCGTAAGGGGCTGATTTGGATCCATATGTTTCATGCTATGGTTATATAACGCCCTCGATGCGGCTATATCTCCCACGTGTCGAAGCACGACTTAGAGGCATAACCGCATTGAAAGCAATGTCGCAAGTGAGGTAATCTTCACACAACCCATGTAATACACAAGGGAAAAAGATACATAGTTGGCTTACAATCGCCACTTCACACAAATACATGAATAAAACATTACATCATACAGTTACAATCAGGGCCCGACTACGGAGCCAAAATAAAAGAAGAAACCCCAAAAGCGACAAAGGTCCACGATCGACCCCAACTGGGCTCCACTACTGATCGACTAGAACGAAACAACATGAAGGACAAGATCTTCATTGAGCTCCTCCTTGAGCTCGGGTGCGTCACCTGCACGGTTTCATCGGCACCTGCAAACTAGTTTTGGAAGTATCTGTGAGTCACGGGGACTCAGCAATCTCACACCCGCGAGATCAAGACTATTTAAGCTTATAGGTCGGGTAAAAGGTATGAGGTGGAGCTGCAGCAAGCGACTAGCATATATGGTGGCTAACATACGCAAAAGAGAGCGAGAAGAGAAGGCAAACGCCCGGTCGTGCAACTATGATCAAGAAGTGATCCTGAAACTACTTACGTCAAGCATAACTCCAACAACCGTGTTCACTTCCCGGACCCCGCCGAGAAGAGACCATCACGGTTACACACGCGGTTGGTGCATTTTAATTAAGATCAACTTCGGGTTTTCTACAACCGGACGTTAACAAATTCCCATCTGCCACATAACCGCGGGCACGGCTTTCGAAAGTTCAAAACCCTGCAGGGGTGTCCCAACTTAGCCCATGATAAGCTCTCGCGATCAACGAAGGATATTCCTTCTCCCCGGGAAGACCCGGTCAGTCTCGGAATCCCGGCTACAAGACAATTCGACAGCAATAAAACAAGTCCAGCAAAGCCGCCCGATGCGCCGACATCCTGATAGGAGCTGCACATATCTCGTTCTCAGGGCAACACCGGATAAGTCAAGCTACGAGTAAAACCAGCCCTCGAGTTTCCACGAGGTGGCCCCGCAGGTTGCTCGGTTCGGACCAACACTTAGACAAGCATTGGCCCGGGGGGGGGGCTAAATAAAGATGACCCCCCGGGTTGATCAGACCCAAGGGAAAAGGATAGGTGGTAGTCAAATGGTAAAACCAAGGTTAGGCCTTGCTGGAAGAGTCTCATTCAAAGCAAACTGTCAAGGGGGTCCCATAAATCACCCGACCGCGTTAGGGACGCAAAATCCGGGAACATAACACCGATATGATGGAAACTAGGGCGGCAAGAGTGGAACAAAACACCAGGCATAAGGCCGAGCCTTCCACCCTTTACCAAGTATATAAATGCATTAATTAAATAAGATATATTGTGATATCCCAACAAGTAAACATGTTCCAACAAGGAACAACATCTCCATGTTCCAACAAGGAACAAACTTCATCTTCACGTGCAACTAACAACGCTATAAGAGGGGCTGAGCAAAGCGGTAACATAGCCAAACAACGGTTTGCTAGGACAAGGTGGGTTAGAGGCTTGGTTTAACAATATGGGAGGCATGATAAGCAAGTGGTAGGTATCGCAGCATAGGCATAGCAAAAGAGCGAGCAATCTAGCGAGCAAAGATAGAAGTGATTTCGAGGGTATGGTCATCTTGCCTGAAATTCCGCAAGGAAGAAGAACGAGTCCATGAAGAAGACAAACGGACGTAGACGAACGGATCCTCACAATCGCAACGATATCGGAACTAACCCGAAGAAGCAACACCGGAAAGAAGTAAACACCAAAGTAAACAACCACCACATAAACATGGCATGATATGCGAGATGTGGTATGCAATGCATATGCATGTTGCGGAAAGAAAAAGATGAACAAGGCATAATCTTGGCAAACCAAGTATGCCACTGTAAAGATGAGATGATTTCGGTTGAAATCGATATAAAGATCACCGGAATCGGACGCACGGTTTGCAAATGACAAGCAAAACAAGAATGACAAGAATCTGCCATTAACAGCATGATGCTATTTAGCAAGCAACAAGAAACTAAACTACTGCGCCCAAACATATCAACAAGGCATATAAGAGTAATCTACTCAAGATTCTTGACAAAAGATGAACACTGAGATACAGCTAAATCACTCCATAACAGGTTCAAACAAGCATGGCAAAAGTGCAAAAGATAACAGGTTCACAGACTTAGTGAAAATACTATCACGCCAGAAATTAACATCAGGATGACATGTTTAGAGCAATTAAACAGCATGCTACAGGAACATGACATGGAAAAATAAGGCATGGCATGAATCTACCCAAAGCACTTAACAAAAGTCCCTTACTGACCATAAGCCAAAAAGGACAAGAAAATATAATAACACCCATGTCAATTAAGCAAGTTTCGTTACAGGTTTCAGACTTAGCGGAAAACTGGACATGTCAACAACAGATAACAAGTAGGCATGTTTACGAGCTCGATGCACTCACTACAGAGCACTGCATGATAAACTAAGCATACATCCATCAAGAAGACATGGCATAGAAGCTAGAAATGGCAAGAACAACATCATAGCATGCAAGTATCAACTACAACAAGCTTGGCAAAATCGAATAACATGTAAACAATCTGCCAGCAACATTTTATAGCGAAAGTAGAGCTCGATTGACTCAAGCTATGGCACTCCATAAATACAAACAAAGGCATGGATGGATAGACCAAATCCATATGCTCAAAACACCCTTACTGATCATGCTCAAAAGATGCATAGATCTCTCTGAAACAACATGAACACATGGCATAAAAATAACAGCAGGCAGGGACAGTGAAATTACTGTCTCTGAAATCAGCAACATCAAGTACCCTAGTTTGCATGGTTGTGCTAGTCACCACAAAGATCACAAAAATACATGGCATAAATCTCTGGAAATATAGCATGGCATATCACAAAACACATGTAGGACTCAACCTCATATGGTGCACACATCAATCATGGCAAAAAAAGACAAAAGTGCATGTTCTGATAAGAATCAGAAACTAACATCACATAGCCTTCTTCTAACAGCATTTAGGGCACCAAGATGAGCTCAAATGAAAATGATGCAATGGAACGAAATTATGTACTCTTCGAGACGAACAATTTGACATATTATACGCCCAAAACGGAGATACATGCAGAGAGTTATGGCATGATGAACATGTGACAAAAATATTGACAAAAAAGGACTTAGACGAATTTCGGGACAACGGAGAAAAGTCAACCTTCGCCGGAGTAGTCGCAGGAGAGGAGGGAGATGGCCGGTGACGGCGGATCCGGGCCGGATCTCGCCGGATCCGGCCGGATCCCGGCGCGGGAGGGGCGGAGGCGGCGGCCAGCGGAGTGGCGCGGCGCTCGGGCGGCGGCGGGCGACCTCCGGGGCGGCGGGGACGGCGGGGATCCGCGGCGGCGGAGCGGGGCGCGGGATGGCGCCGAGCTCGGGCGGCGGAGGAAGCCGGCGGAGGCGGGCGCGAGGAGGCGGGCGAGCAAGGCGGCGGGGCGGAGCAAGGCGGCGCGCGGGAGGCGGCGGCGGGTGGCGCGCCGGCAATGTCGGCGGAGCGAAGCGGCGCGGGGCGCGGTGCGGGGCGCGCCTGCGGGCGGCGGGTCGGCGGCGCAGGCGCGGGGCGCGCGCGCGGGCCCGGGCAGGCCGGCCTCGGGCCCCACGGGCCGCGGCGGCGGAGGAGAGAGGAGGGGGGCCGGCGGGCTGAGGTGGCAGCGTCTGATTGGGCGCGGGCGCGGCGGCGGCTGACGTGGCGCTCGCGGATTGGATGGAGTGAGGTGGAGGGCGAGGCGGACATGTCCGGCTGCGGGTTGGACACGTCCGGCGACGCGAGGATGAAGAAGACTAGGGTTGCACCGCGAATTTCGGGAGGGGAGGTGTTTATATAGGTAGAGGGGGTTAGGAAGCTCCAAATGGAGTGCGGTTTTCGGCCACGCGATCGTGGTTGAACGACCGAGAAGATGGGAGTGACTTAGGTGGGTTTTGGGCCAAAATGAAGGGGTGTTGGGCTGCACCAAAAGAGGCCTTCACGGTTATCCGGTTAACCATTGGAGTATCAAACGACCTCCGAATGACCCGAAACTTGACAGGCGGTCTACTGGTGCTATACCAAGGCCACATGTCAAGCCTCGGTCCATTCCGAGAAGGTGTAATACCCGCACACGGAAAAAGGTAAAAGGGGACGCCAGGGAACATAGGAGTGCCGGATTGCAAAACGGACAACGGGGAAAATGCTCGGATGCATGAGACGAACCCGTATGCAAATGCGATGCACATGATGACATGATATGAAATGCAGATGATGACATGGCAAAGGGAGACACGCAAGCAAATGACATGGCAACGACGACGAATAACTGGCGGACACCTGGCGCATCAGGACCGGGGCGTTACAACACTCCACCACTACGAGAGGATCTCGTCCCGAGATCTAGAATGGCTCCGGAGGGGAAAACGGAAGAGAAAGAGAAGAGGTAAAGCTAAGTTGCTTCTTTGACAAAAGAGTGAAACCAAAGAACCTTGAGAGGTTGAGCAAAATGAACAAAAGAATACCAACGAAGATGAACAAAGCTGAAAACACTCCGTTAGAAAAGAGGAAAAAGTGATACGACGGGAACCAAGAGGTTTAGTGATAAGATAGATATTGAAACCACTCCGGTTAAAACAAGATAGGAAGGAATAAGAATGATATAATTTTGACAGCACTCCGACTGAAAAGATAAGGAAAACTTGATGAAATGAGACGATATTGAAGAGATGATACAACACTCCGATTGGAAATGGAGTAATAGAATATGAACTTGACAAGATGAGAGGATACTTGCTGAAATTAACAACACACTGCCTCCGGAACAAATGAAAGAGTGGAATCAAGAGAACAGAGAAGAGAACAACAACTTCTACCACAAATGAATTTGAAAGAGCCTCCTTAAAATAAGGATTGAACGGAGTTGTTGGAGAACCAACAACGAAACGAATAAACTTGTAGTGGGCTTATGGAAACATCTCAAAATGATGAGGTGACAACCGTCCACTAATGGAAACAAATGATTGGATTGATATCAACAAGGAGACGAGAAACTTATTTCACCGGGAGAACAAACGAAGAACTTGGGTTATTTATAAGCACCATAAATAGCAACAATCCTTAGGGAAGGCTTTAGGTGAAATATAACCCAAGATAACTCCAAGGAAGAAATTAATGGATTTAATATGCCTCATTCTTGACAACATGTGAACCCCGAAACAGGAAGGGAAATTGTCAAGAACGACATAACACCAACTCAAAAGATACGGTAGAAAGAATTGCACTTCGGAATGCAAGATGAAGAATGCTTGAGCTGCTCTGAAAAGAATCTCGATGAACACTTCGAGAAGGAATTAAATCCTTTGTGAATCATCATGTAGCCTCCATAAGGAACTCCGGTAATAAAAGGATGATAAAAATAACGAGAAGTTAAAAACACAAGGTAAAGCTTTGAGATGATTAGATGGACCTCCGTGGTGATAGAATTGCGAGAGCTTGGAACTCCGAAAAGAATGATGAGCAATTGAAACCAAGAATTTTGACGAACCTCCGGAATAGGGAATAGTATTTACTCGATGAAGCAATAATAAGAATTACATTATGCTTATCCTTCACCAATTTAGATTGATGACAAGCAACGGATTTGGCATACTACTTATTCTCGTAGAAAAGATTAAGAGAGATATAGCACAGACTTGAGAAGGTCTTCAACGAACCACCGGTAGGGTTTAGAAAGAACGAATGAATTAATATGATAACGAAGGAAGTGAAATCTTGAACGAACCACCATAAGAATTGAAAATGAACGAAGAAAAGATAAAAACACCGGGAAGAATTAACAAATGAACGAAGATGCTTGTTAGGATTTAGATACATGAGGACGAAGAGATCATGGACTGATTAGAGAATATTGAAAGATGCACCGGTAAGATTTGGAGAACAAGAGTTGAAAGCTTGAATGAATAATTCTGAGATGATGGGCTCCGGAGAATCAAACTGAAAAGACTCCTGAATTGCTCCGGATGGGTGAAAATTATTCCCACAATCAAAAACAGTTATGAGAGGATGGCATCAAGCTAGAACCATAAATCTTGAAGAGAATGGAGCAAGATTTAAGAGAAACTCTTCTTCGGTCTTCAAATGTTGAGAACGATGATGAGAACCACCACCAAGAATTGTTGAGGCATTCCGGAAAGAGAATAATATAAAGATTGAACCAACGATGAAAAGAATTGAAAGATCTTGGAGAAAAACATATGACTGATGGAATACATCCTTACGTCAAACTTTGAAAAGAATTTGGGCATAGCTCCGGGAAAATTAGACGAGTCAGGTAAGATCCTGGAAAAAGACCTGTGGGTTAGGGCCCACTCAAAAGATACACCGTTGAACGATTGCTAGGAAGGGATATTGCACCGGTTGAATTAAATGTCTAGAATGAGATAAGAACCTCGAAATAGGTAGAACTGATCTTGAAAGACAAGACGAGCCTTCTGAGATATCTTCAGCACTCCGGAACAATTGAATAGCACGCGAAGAATGATTAAGAGTTTCACCAGCATGAGAAAGCATTTGAAACGAGGAAAAGAATACGATCAACACTGAAAGCTTGACTTGAATCCATCGAAGAAGAAATAGAACGAAGAATGATGAACTTGAAGTTGTTGCGCATCTTCATAGAAAATCACCGGATAAGAACATTGAAAGAAAGAATGAAGAAACTTCCATCAATAAAAAAGGATACTTGATTGAGAAATCTGAGTCCTTGACGAAAAAGGGTGGGAGGGCGGGAAAACAAAGACAACTTGGAGCGGATGAAGCAAACACCGTTGAGAAGAACTGATAATTGATCTTGCGAATGATGAAGTGACCGGATCCACTTGAAGAGAGACACACCGGTTGGAAAGGATTGAGAAGACAACCTTGATGAACAAGAAGGACTAGCATCCACATAGAAAAATGAGAACACCGCTTAGGAAAAAAAGGTATGAAATCAACATTTGACTTCGAAGCAACTCGAATACCACAAATAAAACAAAACAAGGATTGGCTTGCAGAATAAGCCGGAACAAACATATCATAGATCCCATATCGTATCATGTGTCTGTTGGAAAGATATCCTACGAGATACTTGAATTCCCACCCATAAACTCCCGAAACTTTCTGGTTATGCTATCAGGTGTTGGGATACAGGGGACACAAAATATATCACCCAAACTAACAATACCTAGATCCAGCTGTATCCATCCTTCAACACATAACCAAGAAACCTTCGGAAATCATCTACCTCAACCTTCGAAAAGCATCCATTATACAAGTCATGGCAATACTCCCGCACTCGCCTCAGTACTGGGCTATCAGGGTTATCTCACCAACAACTGTACAAAAGAGTTTTTCGATGTCGGCGTACTAAACTCAGGTATTCCAAAACCGCAACGATAAAATTATGACAACAACACCTCGGAGCTCAACTCCCCGGGACACCTCCACTAAAACCCCTGCTGACAGGAGGCAACCAAGACAATGTTGTCATCATAAAACCATCGGAACGATTCTAAGATACCCGCGTGATCCTAAAAAAAATTTAGTGAAATTTGAGAAGAGAAGAGTCAAAACTCTACGTCAGGATGCCTTACCAGAACGATGAGGAGACTGGGAAGTAAAAAAGAATTCCTAAACTCTCCGATATATAATTCCTAAATGACTCAAAACATTTTTCTAGACACAACTCGGCCACTAAAAACGATCAATCAGTGGGGGCTCCTAAGGTCGGGGAAGGCTCTGATTACCAACTTATAACGCCCTCGATGCGGCTATATCTCCCACGTGTCGAAGCACGACTTAGAGGCATAACCGCATTGAAAGCAATGTCGCAAGTGAGGTAATCTTCACACAACCCATGTAATACACAAGGGAAAAAGATACATAGTTGGCTTACAATCGCCACTTCACACAAATACATGAATAAAATATTACATCATACAGTTACAATCAGGGCCCGACTACGGAGCCAAAATAAAAGAAGAAACCCCAAAAGCGACAAAGGTCCACGATCGACCCCAACTGGGCTCCACTACTGATCGACTAGAACGAAACAACATGAAGGACAAGATCTTCATTGAGCTCCTCCTTGAGCTCGGGTGCGTCACCTGCACGGTTTCATCGGCACCTGCAAACTGGTTTTGGAAGTATCTGTGAGTCACGGGGACTCAGCAATCTCACACCCGCGAGATCGAGACTATTTAAGCTTATAGGTCGGGTAAAAGGTATGAGGTGGAGCTGCAGCAAGCGACTAGCATATATGGTGGCTAACATACGCAAAAGAGAGCAAGAAGAGAAGGCAAAAGCACGGTCGTGCAACTATGATCAAGAAGTGATCCTGAAACTACTTACGTCAAGCATAACTCCAACAACCATGTTCACTTCCCGGACCCCGCCGAGAAGAGACCATCACGGTTACACATGCGGTTGGTGCATTTTAATTAAGATCAACTTCGGGTTTTCTACAACCGGACGTTAACAAATTCCCATCTGCCACATAACCGCGGGCACGGCTTTCGAAAGTTCAAAACCCTGCAGGGGTGTCCCAACTTAGCCCATCATAAGCTCTCGCGATCAACGAAGGATATTCCTTCTCCCCGGGAAGACCCGGTCAGTCTCGGAATCCCGGCTACAAGACAATTCGACAGCAATAAAACAAGTCCAGCAAAGCCGCCCGATGCGCCGACATCCTGATAGGAGCTGCACATATCTCGTTCTCAGGGCAACACCGGATAAGTCAAGCTACGAGTAAAACCAGCCCTCGAGTTTCCACGAGGTGGCCCCGCAGGTTGCTCGGTTCGGACCAACACTTAGACAAGCATTGGCCCGGGGGGGCTAAATAAAGATGACCCCCCGGGTTGATCAGACCCAAGGGAAAGGGATAGGTGGTAGTCAAATGGTAAAACCAAGGTTGGGCCTTGCTGGAAGAGTCTCATTCAAAGCGAACTGTCAAGGGGGTCCCATAAATCACCCGACCACGTTAGGGACGCAAAATCCGGGAACATAACATCGATATGACGGAAACTAGGGCGGCAAGAGTGGAACAAAACACCAGGCATAAGGCCGAGCCTTCCACCCTTTACCAAGTATATAGATGCACTAATTAAATAAGATATATTGTGATATCCCAACAAGTAAACATGTTCCAACAAGGAACAACATCTCCATGTTCCAACAAGGAACAAACTTCATCTTCACGTGCAACTAACAACGCTATAAGAGGGGCTGAGCAAAGCGGTAACATAGCCAAACAACGGTTTGCTAGGACAAGGTGGGTTAGAGGCTTGGTTTAACAATATGGGAGGCATGATAAGCAAGTGGTAGGTATCGCAGCATAGGCATAGCAAAAGAGCGAGCAATCTAGCGAGCAAAGATAGAAGTGATTTCGAGGGTATGGTCATCTTGCCTGAAATTCCGCAAGGAAGAAGAACGAGTCCATGAAGAAGACAAACGGACGTAGACGAACGGATCCTCACAATCGCAACGATATCGGAACTAACCCGAAGAAGCAACACCGGAAAGAAGTAAACACCAAAGTAAACAACCACCACATAAACATGGCATGATATGCGAGATGTGGTATGCAATGCATATGCATGTTGCGGAAAGAAAAAGATGAACAAGGCATAATCTTGGCAAACCAAGTATGCCACTGGAAAGGTGATATGATTTCGGTTGAAATCGATATAAAGATCACCGGAATCGGACGCACGGTTTGCAAATGACAAGCAAAACAAGAATGACAAGAATCTGCCATTAACAGCATGATGCTATTTAGCAAGCAACAAGAAACTAAGCTACTGCACCCAAACATATCAACAAGGCATATAACAGTAATCTACTCAAG
The DNA here is from genome assembly GCA_032464435.1 of Aegilops umbellulata. Lineage (NCBI taxonomy): Eukaryota > Viridiplantae > Streptophyta > Magnoliopsida > Poales > Poaceae > Aegilops > Aegilops umbellulata. The sequence continues at coordinate 252,264,992 of CP136056.1, forward strand.
ATTCTTGACAAAAGATGAACACTGAGATACAGCTAAATCACTCCATAACAGGTACAAACAAGCATGGCAAAAGTGCAAAAGATAACAGGTTCACAGACTTAGTGAAAATACTATCACGCCAGAAATTAACATCAGGATGACATGTTTAGAGCAATTAAACAGCATGCTACAGGAACATGACATGGAAAAATAAGGCATGGCATGAATCTACTCAAAGCACTTAACAAAAGTCCCTTACTGACCATAAGCCAAAAAGGACAAGAAAATATAATAACACCCATGTCAATTAAGCAAGTTTCGTTACAGGTTTCAGACTTAGCGGAAAACTGGACATGTCAACAACAGATAACAAGTAGGCATGTTTACGAGCTCGATGCACTCACTACAGAGCATTGCATGATAAACTAAGCATACATGCATCAAGAAGACATGGCATAGAAGCTATAAATGGCAAGAACAACATCATAGCATGCAAGTATCAACTACAACAAGCTTGGCAAAATCGAATAACATGTAAACAATCTGCCAGCAACATTTTATAGCGAAAGTAGAGCTCGATTGACTCAAGCTATGGCACTCCATAAATACAAACAAAGGCATGGATGGATAGATCAAATCCATATGCTCAAAACACCCTTACTGATCATGCTCAAAAGATGCATAGATCTCTCTGAAACAACATGAACACATGGCATAAAAATAACAGCAGGCAGGGACTTGGTGAAATTACTGTCTCTGAAATCAGCAACATCAAGTACCCTAGTTTGCATGGTTGTGCTAGTCACCACAAAGATCACAAAAATACATGGCATAAATCTCTGGAAATATAGCATGGCATATCACAAAACACATGTAGGACTCAACCTCATATGGTGCACACATCAATCATGGCAAAAAAAGACAAAAGTGCATGTTCTGATAAGAATCAGAAACTAACATCACATAGCCTTCTTCTAACAGCATTTAGGGCACCAAGATGAGCTCAAATGAAAATGATGCAATGGAACGAAATTATGTACTCTTCGAGAAGAACAATTTGACATATTATACGCCCAAAACGGAGATACATGCAAAGAGTTATGGCATGATGAACATGTGACAAAAATATTGACAGAAAAGGACTTAGACGAATTTCGGGACAACGGAGAAAAGTCAACCTTCGCCGGAGTAGTCGCCGGAGAGGAGGGAGATGGCCGGTGACGGCAGATCCGGGCCGGATCTCGCCGGATCCAGTCGGATCCCGGCGCGGGAGGGGCGGAGGCGGCGGCCAGCGGAGTGGCACGGCGCTCGGGCGGCGGCGGGCGACCTCCGGGGCGGCGGGGACGGCGGGGATCCGCGGCGGCGGAGCGGGGCGCGGGATGGCGGCGAGGTCGGGCGGCGGAGGGAGCCGGCGGAGGCGGGCGAGCAAGGCGGCGGGGCGGAGCAAGGCGGCGCGCGGGAGGAGGCGGCGGGCGGCGCGCCGGCAATGTCGGCGGAGCGAAGCGGCGCGGGGCGCGGTGCGGGGCGCGCCCGCGGGCGGCGGGGCGGCGGCGCAGGCGCGGGGCGCGCGCGCGGGCACGTGCGGGCCGGCCTCGGGCCCCGCGGGCCGCGGCGGCGGAGGAGAGAGGAGGGGGCCGGCGGGCTGAGGTGGCAGCGTCTGATTGGGCGCGGGCGCGGCGGCGGCTGACGTGGCGCTCGCGGATTGGATGGAGTGAGGTGGAGGGCGAGGCGGACATGTCCGGCTGCGGGTTGGACACGTCTGGCGACGCGAGGATGAAGAAGACTAGGGTTGCACCGCAAATTTCGGGAGGGGAGGTGTTTATATAGGTAGAGGGGGCTAGGAAGCTCCAAATGGAGTGCGGTTTTCAGCCACGCGATCGTGATCGAACGACTGAGAAGATGGGAGTGACTTAGGTGGTTTTGGGCCAAAATGAAGGGGTGTTGGGCTGCACCAAAAGAGGCCTTCACGGTTACCCGGTTAACCATTGGAGTATCAAACGACCTCCGAATGACCCGAAACTTGACAGGCGGTCTACCGGTGCTATACCAAGGCCACATGTCAAGCCTCGGTCCATTCCGAGAAGGTGTAATACCCGCACACGGAAAAAGGTAAAAGGGGACGCCGGGGAACATACGAGCGCCGGATTGCAAAACGGACAACGGGGAAAATGCTCGGATGCATGAGACGAACCCGTATGCAAATGCGATGCACATGATGACATGATATGAAATGCAGATGATGACATGGCAAAGGGCGACACGCAAGCAAATGACATGGCAACGACGACGAATAACTGGCGGACACCTGGCGCATCAGGACCGGGGCGTTACAGGTTAGGTTTACCTTAATACTTTTGTTGTAGTTGCTGATGCTTGCAATAAAGGTTAATCATAAGTGGGATGCTTGTTCAAGTAAGAAACAACACCCAAGCACCGGTCCACCCGCATATCAAATTATCAAAGTACCCAACGCGAATCATATTAACGTGATGAAAACTAGCTTGACGATATTCCCATGTGTCCTGGGAGCACTTTCCCTTATATAAGAGTTCGTTCCGTCTTGTCCTTTGCTACAAAAAGTATCGAGCCATCTTGCTGCACTTTATTTACTTTTGTTACTTGTTGCTCGTTACAAATCATCCTATCACAAAACTATCTGTTACCACTTATTTCAGTACTTGCACAGAATACCTTGCTGAAAACCGCTTATCATTTCCTTCTGCTGCTCGTTGGGTTCGACACTCTTACTTATCGAAAGGACTATGATAGATCCCCTATACTTGTGGGTCATCAAGACTCTTTTCTGGCACCGTTGCCGGGGAGTGAAGCTCCTTAGGTAGGTGGAATTTGGTAAGGAAAAATTTATATAGTGTGCTGAAATTTACTGTCACTTGTTACTATGGAAAGTAATCCTCTGAGGGGCTTGTTCGGGGTATCTTCACCCCGACCAGTAGAGCAAAGAGTTGCTCCTCAACCTACTGAACCTATTTAAAATGAAATTCCTTTTGAATTTCCTTCAGGTATGACAGAAAAACTGATAGCTAATCCTTTTACAGGAGATGGAACAAAGCATCCTGATGAGCACTTAATATATGTGGATGAAGTTTGTGGATTATTTAAGCTTGCAGGTATACCCGATGATGTTGCTAAGAAGAAGGTCTTCCCTTTATCTTTGAAGGGAGATGCATTTACATGGTATAGGCTATGTGATGATACGAGATCATGGAACTATAGAAGATTGAAATTGGAATTTCATCAAAAGTATTATCCTATGCATCTTGTTCATCGTGATCGTAATTATATATATAATTTTTGGTCTCGCGAAGGAGAAAGCATGGCTCAAGCTTGGGGGGGCTTAAATCAATGTTATATTCATGCCCCAATCATGATCTCCCAAGAGTGACAATTATTCAAAACTTTTATGCTCAGCTTTCTGAAAATAATCGCACCATGCTCGATACTTCTTGTGCTGGCTCTTTTATGACGAAGACTATTGAATTTAAATGGGATTTATTGGATAGAATTAAATGCAACTCTGAAGATTGGGATCTCGACGAAGGTAAGGAGTCAGGTATGACCCCTAAGTTTGATTGTGTTAAATCTTTTATGGACACAGATATTTTCCGTAAGTTTAGCACTAAATATGGACTTGACTCTGGAATAATAGCTTCTTTCTATGAATCTTTTGCTACTTATGTTGATCTCCCTAAGGAGAAGTGGTTTAAATATCATCCTCCCATAGAAGTAAAAGTAGCTGCACCTATTAAAGTTGAAGAAAAGACTGTCACTTATAATGATCCTATTGTTCCTACTTCTTATGTTGAGAAACCACCTTTCCCTGTTAGAATAAAGGATCATGCTAAAGCTTCAACTATGGTTCGTAAAAGCAATATTATAACTTATACACCTCCTGAGCAAGTTAAAGTAGAACCTAACATTGCTATTGTTAAAGATCTCTTGGCTGATAATATTGATGGGCATGTTATTCAGTTCTGCGGTGAAACTGCTAGAATTGCTAAACCTTGTGCTAAAGATAAACATAGACCTGTGGTAGGCGTGCATGTTATTTCTGTTACAATTGGAGATCATTGTTATCATGGCTTTTGTGATATGGGTGCTAGTGCTAGTGTTATACCTTATACCTTATATGAAGAAATTAAGCATGAAATTGCACCTGCTGAGTTAGAAGATATTGATGTCACAATTAAACTTGCCAATAGAGATACTATTTCAGCAATGGGAGTTGTTAGAGATGTTGAAGTCTTGTGTGGGAAAACTAAATATCCAGCTGATTTTCTTGTTCTCAGTTCCCCATAAGATAGCTTTTGTCCCATTATATTTGTAGACCCTTCTTGAACACTGTTAATGCTAAGATAGACTGCGAAAAGAATGTTGTTACTATTGGCTTGGATGATATGATTCATGAGTTTAATTTCTCTAAATTTGGTAAACAACACCGTGAAGAAGAATTACCTAGTAAGGATGGAATTATTGGTCTTGCTTCTATTGTCGTACCTCCTAGTGATCCTTTAGAACAATATTTGCTAAACATACACACTACTGCTTTCTAGATGGTTACTCTGGGTTCTCTCAAATACCTGTGTCAGCTAAAGATCAATCAAAGACTATTTTTACATGCCCTTTAGGTACTTTTGCTTATATAAGTATGCCTTTTGGTTTATGTAATGCACCTGCTACCTTTCAAAGATGCATGATGGCTATATTCTCTGACTTTTGTGAAAAGATTTGTGAGGTTTTCATGGACGACTTTTCCGTCTATGGATCCTCTTTTGATGATTGCTTGAGCAATCTTGATCGAGTTTTGTAGATATGTGAAGAAACTAATCTTGTCTTGAATTGGGGAAAGTGTCACTTTATGGTTATTGAAGGTATTGTCTTGGGGCATAAAGTTTCTGAAAGAGGTATTGAAGTTGATAAAGCCAAGGTTGATGCTATTGAAAAGATGCCATGTCCCAAGGACATCAAAGGTATAAGAAGTTTCCTTGGTCATGCCAGATTTTATAGGAGGTTCATTAAGGACTTCTCAAAAATTTCTCGGCCTCTGACTAATTTATTACAAAAAGATGTACCATTAGTTTTTTATGAAGATTGTGTAGAAGCATTTGAAATACTTAAGAAAGCATTGGTCTCTGCACCTGTTGTTCAGCCACCTGATTGGAATTTACCCTTTGAAATTATGTGTGGTGCTAGTGATTATGTTGTAGGTGCTGTTCTAGGGCAAAGAGTTGATAAGAAATTAAATGTTATCCATTATGCTAGTAAGACTCTAGACAATGCTCAAAGAAATTATGCTACTACTGAAAAAGAACTTTTAGCAGTAGTATTTGCTTGTGATAAGTTCAGACCGTATATTATTGATTCTAAAGTAACTATTCACACTGATCATGCTGCTATTAAATATCTTATGGAAAAGAAAGATGCTAAACCTAGACTTATTAGATGGGTTCTCCTGCTACAAGAATTTGATTTGCATATTGTTGATAGAAAAGACCCCGTTGCAGACAACTTCTCTAGGTTAGAAAATGTTCTTGATGACCCACTACCTATTGATGATAGCTTTCCTGATGAACAATTAAATGTTATAAGTACTTCTCGTAGCACTCCATGGTATGCTGATTATGCTAATTATATTGTTGCTAAGTTTATACCACCTAGTTTCACATACCAACAAAAGAAAAAGTTCTTCTATGACTTGAGACATTACTTTTGGGATGACCCACATCTTTATAAAGAAGGAGTAGATGGTGTTATTAGACGCTGTGTACCTAAGCATGAACAGGAACATATCCTAGGCAAGTGTCACTCCGAAGCTTATGGAGGACACCACGCTGGAGATAGAACTGCACATAAGGTATTGCAATCTGGTTTTTATTGGCCTACTCTCTTCAAGGATGCCCGTAAGTTTGTCTTGTCCTGTGATGAATGCCAAAGAATTGGTAATATTAATAGACGTCAAGATATCCCTATGAATTATTCGCTTGTTATTGAACCATTTGATGTTTGGGGATTTGATTATATGGGACCTTTTCCTGCCTCTAATGGATATACACATATTTTAGTTGATGTTGATTACGTTACTAAGTGGGTAGAAGCTATTCCAACTAGTAGTGCTGATCATAACACTTCTATTAAAATGCTTAAGGAAGTTATTTTTCCGAGGTTTGGAGTCCCTAGATATTTAATGACTCATGGTGGTTCACATTTTATTCATGGTGCTTTCTGTAAAATGCTTGCTAAGTATGACGTTAATCATAGAATTGCGCCTCCTTATGACCCACAGTCTAGTGGCCAAGTAGAATTGAGTAATAGAGAGCTCAAATTAATTTCGCAAAAGACTGTCAATAGGTCTAGAAAGAATTGGTCCAAGAAACTTGATGATGCATTATGGGCCTATAGAACTGCATATAAAAATCCTATGGGTATGTCTCCATATAAAATGGTATATGGAAAAGCATGTCACTTACCTCTCAAACTAGAACATTAGGCATATTGGGCTATTAAAGAGCTCAACTATGATTTCAAACTTGCCGGTGAGAAGAGGTTGTTTGATATTAGCTCACTCGATGAATGGAGAACCCAAGCTTATGAAAATGCCAAGTTGTTTAAGGAAAAAGTCAAAAGATGGCATGACAAAAGGATAAAAAAGCGTGAGTTTAATGTAGGTGATTATGTATTGCTATACAACTCCCGTTTAAGATTTTTTGCAGGAAATCTTCTCTCTAAATGGGAAGGGGCCTATGTTATCGAGGAGGTCTATCGTTCCGGTGCCATAAAAATCAACAACTTCGAAGGCACAAATCCGAAGGTGGTAAACGGTCAAAGAATTAAACATCATATCTCACGTAATCCAATAAATGTTGAAACCAATATTATTGAAACCGTGACCCTGGAGGAATACATAAGAGACACTTTCCAGAACGTTTCAGACTCCGAAAAGGAATAGGTATGTGGTACGGTAAGTAAACCAACTCCAAAACAATTTTTAAGGCAATATTTCTCCGTTTTGGAATATTTAGAAAAATAGAAAAATAAGTAGCAGTCCGGGAAGGACACGAGGACCCCACGAGGGTGGAGGGCGCGCCCTACCCCCCTGGGCGCGCCCCCTACCTCGTGAGCACCTTGTGTGCCTTCCGGACTCTGTTTTCTTGCACGATGCGTATTTTGGTTGGTAAAAAATCATTATATATTCTCCCGAAGGTTTTGACTCTCGTACCACGCAAATATCCTCGCTTTTGCTGTTGCAGATTAGAGCATGATGTCTTCTCAAGAGTCAGTCGGGGAGAGCCGGGTATCTAATTCGGCACCGGAACCAAGCACAAACAGCGACACTGACCACTTTGGGCCAGCAACGGAGGAAGAGATGGAGGCTGACTTGATGAGGGTAGATGCCATGGAGGATCAAGAAGTCACCTCTCGCTTCCGAGCTGGGTTCACGATGGGGGAACTAGAGAGCTCAGCTATTCCAAACTCGGTTATCCCTTCCAATGTTAGATTTCTTTCTTACGAAAATATGAAGAGGAGTGTCACTTGTTCTCCCGCAGCTATGCAACACCCTTGGGTGCAAGGAGCTTTAGCCGTCACAGGAAAGCTTCGTAAGGAAATAATGGACCTCAAGCAGCAAGTCAATAAGCTCGAGGAGGAGAACCGTATCCTGAGAGGAATCATCGCCAAGAAAATTACACCACCAACAAAGAAGGAGACATAATCACATGGGTATGGGCACTCCCCTTGGCAACCGCCAAGCTTGGTGGAGGTGCCCCGGTATCATATCACCATCACACTCCTATCTTTACCGTTTTTCTTAGTTCGATCCTATTAGTAGTATCTTGATCTAGTAGAATAAAGTTTACGGCATGATCTAGTTTTGAGTTTTGCTTTATGATCTCTCTATGTAATCGAGTTCGTGAGCTATATATAATAAAGATTAGTATTGAGTCAAGGGCTTGATTATTTTGCCATGATCTTGAGTGAATAAAAGAAAAGACAAAAAGAATAAAAAGAAACAAAAGTTCATATTGATCTTATTGAGAGTAATGACTTCACATAGAAAAAGTATGATGATTAAAAGTTGTTGGGAGTTGGCAGACATAACCTTGGTCATCGTTGCAATTAATAGGAAGTAATAAGGAAAGAGAGGTTTCACATATAGATATATTATCATTGACATCTTTTATGATTGGGAGCACTCATTAAAATATGACATGCTAAAAGAGTTGATGTTGGACAAGGAAGACAATGTGATGAGTTATGTTTTCTTATATCTGAGATAAAGTATGTTGTCATGGATCCTCTAACATGTTGAGCTTGCCTTTCCCCCTCATGCTAGCCAAATTCTCAGCACCAAGTAGAAATACTACTTGTGCTTCCAAATACCCTTAAACCAGTTTTGCCATGAGAGTCCACCATATCTACCTATGGATTGATTAAGATCCTTCAAGTAAGTTGTCATTGGTGCAAAGCAATAAAAATTGCTCTAAATATGTATGATTGATTGGTGTGGGAGAAATAAGCTTTATACGATCTTGTGATGTGGAAGTAATAAAAGCGACGGACTGCATAATAAAGGTTCATATCACAAGGGGCAATATAAAGTGACGTTCTTTCGCATTGAGATTTTTTGCATCCAACCATAGAAGCGCATGGAAACCTCTGCTTCCCTCTGCGAAGGGCCTATCTTTTATTATTATCTTCTACCTTATGCAAGAGTCACGGTGATCTTCACCTTTCCTTTTTCATTTTATTATGTAGGATCGGAAGTATGTCTAGAGGGGGGGTGATTAGACTACTTGACCAAATAAAAATCTAGCCTTTTCCCAATTTTAGTTCTTGGCAGATTTTAGCTATCTTAGCACAAGTCAAGCAATCTCCACACAATTCAAGCAAGCATGCAAAAGAGTATATGAGCAGCGGAAGCATGCAACTTGCAAGAATGTAAAGGGAAGGGTTTGGAGGATTCAAACGCAATTGGAGACACGGATGTTTTTGGCGTGGTTCCGATAGGTGGTGCTATCGTACATTCACGTTGATGGAGACTTCAACCCACGAAGGGTAACGGTTGCGCGAGTCCACGGAGGGCTCCACCCACGAAGGGTCCACGAAGAAGCAACCTTGTCTATTCCATCACTTCCATCGCCCACGAAGGACTTGCCTCACTAGCGGTAGATCTTCACGAAGTAGGCGATCTCCTTGCCCTTACAAACTCCTTGGTTCAACTCCACAATCTTGTCGGAAGCTCCCAAGTGACACCTAGCCAATTTAGGAGACACCACTCTCCAAGAAGTAACAAATGGTGTGTTGATGATGAACTCCTTGCTCTTGTGCTTCAAATGATAGTCTCCCCAACACTCAACTCTCTCACACAGGATTTGGATTTGGTGGAAAGAAGATTTGAGTGGAAAGCAACTTGGGGAAAGCTAGAGATCAAGATTCATATGATTGGAATGGAATATCTTGAGCTCAACACAAGTGTAGGTGGTTCTCTCTCAGAACATGTGTATTGGAAGTGTAGATGTGTTCTGATGGCTCTCTCCACGAATGAAGAGTGGGTGGAGGGGTATATATAGCCTCCACACAAAATCTAACCGTTACACACAATCTGCCAAACTCGGTGGGACCAAATCGTTAAACTTGGTAGGACCGATTTAGCAAACCTAGTGACCGTTAGGATTTTTGGTGGGACTAAGATGCAACTCGGTAGGACCGATATGGTTAGGGTTAGGGCATAACGTAATCTTGGTGTGACCGATTACACAAACTCGGTGGGACCGATTTTGGTAATAAGCTAACCATAGAGTTGGTCAGGTAAACTCGGTGGGACCGATTCGCTCATCTCGGTGATACCAAAATGTTACAAAAGGGAAACAGAGAATTTACATTGCAATCTTGGTGGGACCTATCGCTCACTTCGGTTAGACCGAAACGTTACGAAGGGAAACAGAGAGATTGCAATCCCATCTCGGTGAGACCGAGATCCCTATCGATGAAACCGATTTGGCTAGGGTTTGTGGCAGTGGCTATGACATTTGGAACTCGGTGGCGCCGGATGGAAAGAATCGGTGGGGCCGAGTTTGATTTTTGGTTTAGGTCATATGTGGATGTGGTAAAGTAGTTGAGGGATTTTGGAGCATATCACTAACCACATGAAGCAAGAGGCTCATTAAGCAACACCTCATCCCTCCTTGATAGTATTGGCTTTTCCTATAGACTCAATGTGATCTTGGATCACTAAAATATAAAATGTAGAGTCTTGATCTTGAAGCTTGAGCCAATCTTTTGTCCTTATGATTTTGAGGGATCCACTTTCCTCATCCATGCCATGCCATTCATTGAGCTTTTCCTGAAATATTAATCTTGGAATAATGTTAGCTCAATGAGCTATATGTTGTTAGGAATTACCAAAACCACCCAGGGATAGTTGCACTTTCAATCTCCCCCTTTTTGGTAATTGATGACAACATATAGATCAAAGCTTCGACCAATGATAATAAGAGAGAAAAGATATCGTCACTTTGAGAAGTATGTGATAAGTAAGAGCTCCCCCTACATTTGTGTATATTTTAAGATTTGCTTTGGACTGCAAATGCACAAAGAGTTAGGATCATAGGTTACTCTTCCATGTCACATACATCTTGGTGGAGCGCTCAAAATGATAAGAATAAAATACATGCACTCATCACCAAGCAAATTGAGTGATCATATAAGGATAAGTAAGATAATATCATCCAACAAGCATAAGTGTAGCTTAGGATCATCAATGTCTCATTGATAAAAGCATAGTATCTCAAGCACTCAAAAGCAAACAAAGTTCAACCAAGAAGACAAGAGAGAACAAATGCAAACTCTCTCTCTCTCTCGAAGCCTATGATCTATACATTTTTCTCCCCCTTTGGCAACAAGTTACCAAAAAGTTCATAGAAAATGCATAGCACTAAGAAGACTCTCAGGCTTGGTCTTCAGGTGGTGGAGTCTGGATAACGCCAAGGACGAAAGCTTCAGTTGAAGTAGTTGGAGCTGTTGTGGTAGGTGCTGGAGCTGGTGGAACTGAGGCTGTAGCTGGTGCAGAAGTAGTGGCTCTGGTGTCAGGAACTGGCACTGCATATGATCTCTCAGCTCTAGGCACTCTGGCAAATGCATCAGTTGTTGTTTTGCCCTTCCTCTCCTGCATATCATCCTGTAATTGCTCCACAGCAGACTGAATCTCAGTTACTTTCACATCTAAGTCATAGAACTTTTGTTCCATGATTCTTTCCAAGCTCCCTTGGTTTCGAGTCAGGGTGGCTAGTCCTTTCTCAATTCTCAGAGTTGATGCTATCAGATAACCGAGCTGCTCCTGCTTGTTCTTCAAAAAGTACGCAGATGCCTCCTCTTGAGTTGGCATCTTGGCAGCTTTCTCCATCTTTTCCTTCTCCTTCTTTGCTTGAGCTTGTGCAGATGATGGTTCATTCTCATTCATCACAACTTGATTGTCCTCAAAATCTGGATGGATGGGCAGGTGTTCCTTATCCAACAGGTATGTGCCTGTGCCCATCTTTGAGTTAATCAACTCCTGAATATGTGGGGCATATCCATAGCTCCTCTTCTGATTAGCTGATGTCCTCTTGATGGTCTCAACTATGAGGCTCATGACCTTGAACTTTTGTGGCACATCAAATATATGAAGCAAGTTAATTGCATGGCCTCTGATCATTCTGTGATCACCTGACTTGGGCAAGAGAGTGTGCCTTAGAATCCAGTTAATTGTAGGCAGCCCTGACGGAAGAAAATGAACTGATCCAAACTTGAAAGTCTCAAGAGCTTTGTCTGGGATCTCCTTATACATGTTTGACATGGAATTGTGATCCATCTTCTTCTTGGCATAGACATCGAAGTCATCTTCTTGCTCTTCTGGGGCATTGATCAGCTGAGCCCATTCTGCAACTGTAGACTGGTATCTAGTGCCTTCAGACATCCATATTATCCTACCATCTGGATAGAAATGTGTTGTGGAGTAGAATTGCATTATGAGCTCCTCATTCCACTTTGTGAGCTTCTGCCCAACAAAGTCTGCAACTCCACAAGCTTTGAAGCTGTCAAGCACTCCAGGATAGTGTTCTTCATTCTCCTTGATATACTCCCAGTCAACCCATCTCATGTCACACACTATGGGTTTCTTGTCCAGCAGCACTGTCTCATAGAAGTCTTGTTGTTCCTTTGTGTGGAACCTGTAATCAACAGTAGTCCTTCTCCTGGTGGCATATGGATCTAACTCTCTCCATAGCCTCAACCCTGAATCTCTCCTGATCTTCATGTCCTCAGCCACAGGATGAGCATCGTTGTGGTCTGGATTCTTGGGCTTGAGCTTCCTTAGAACTTGTCCTCCTTATTCTTGTTCAGCAGCAATGTCAGGCACTGGGACCTTGTTTTTCTCAGCAGCAGATATGTTCCTAGTGTTCCTCTTAGGTGCACTCTTGGGCTTGGAGGCAGCTTTGGGTGCTTCTTTGGGCTTTGATGATGCAGCCCCTGACCTTATAGCATCACCCATAAGCTTCTGTGCCTTGGGTGCTGGTACAGCAACCTCTTCTTCCTCTTCTTCCTCAGAGTCTCTCCTCATGGAGGATTTGCCAAGAACTCTGGCTGTAGTGGTTCTGACTCTCTTTTTCTTTTTGTCCTGGCCACCAGCTTCTTCTTCAGACTCCATGGTAAACTTCATGGTTTCTCCAGTGGCAACCTTCCTAGGCTTGGAAGTAGGAACTCTCCTTGCAGGTGCCTTCTTCTGCATTCCTGGCTTAACTGAAGCAGTTGTGCCATATTCCTTCTTGAGCACTTTCTTATTTGAGGTGGCTTCCTCTTCCTCTGCCACATAATCTTCATCCTCAGATTCTGAAGTTCTTTTCTTGCTTGCTCTAGTGGCAGCCTTGGGCAAGTTGCTTGGGGTGCTTCTGCTACCCTCATCAGAGCTACTAGAGGGACTAGTGCCCTCACTCAAGTGAATCTGCTCCTCTGACTTGTTCTGGCTGTCACTTTGGTCAGACATGTTGCAAACACTGACTGCAGACCCTGTGAATAGATTGTAGATGAGGTAGAGTGGATGAGCATCACAAAATGCAGAGATTTTTGCAAAAGAATGAGTCAAAGACTTAGTTTTAGTTTTCCACAGAAAGCATTTCGGATCAACCGATTAGCAAACTCGGTGATACCGAAGCCGCTTTTGGAACCAAAACCAGTGAACTCGGTCTGACCGAGTCACGGTTCGGTGGCACTGAGACTACTAGGGTTTCACAAAGTCCTGCACTCGGTCACACCAATTTGCAATTCTCGGTCAGACCGAGAATCACATGTGCAATGGCCTTGGCCGGATCGGTGGAACCGAGTTCTGCAACCCGGTGGGTCCGAGATGGTTTCGGCGGAAACCTAAACCTAAATTTTTGAATCGCATCTATTCTAAGGATTGTTTTGACTGGATAGAAGTGTTTCAATCGTAGCAAGAATCATAATGAACACAATGTGCTAGGAATTAGACGTGGATAGCACTATGGTCGAGTCCATACCCTAGTTCGATGATGAACTCGCTATGGCGGCAACGGCGGAGACGAATTCCGTTGACGACGGCGGAGACCAGCGACAGGAGGCGGCTGGCGACGAGGAGGACGATCCGGAGACCCAGGAGGCAGAGCGAGCTATGCGCGGGCGAAGAGGTTTCGGAGAAATTTCCAAAATTTTGCCCGTGAGTATATATAGCCCGACCCTGTCGGTGTGACCGAGTGGAACAACTTGGTGGCATCGAGATGCATAACTGTTGACAGTTACAGCAACTCGGTGTGACCGAAAATCAAATCGGTTGCACCGAGATGAAAACCTAGATCGACTTAGTGATCTCGGTGTGACCGAAATGGAGGAATCGGTCAGACCGAAACACAAAGAAGTTATGGAAGTTTAAGTCTATGACAAATCGGGGACTCCGAGTGCTCCTCACACAGAGTGGTTTGAATCTGACTTGATCAAATTTTGTGATGTAGCATGAATAGAGTTTGAGATGAGAAAAGCATAGATAGCTAGAGAGGGTTCTTAGGCATTCTTTTCCATCCACTTGGCAAAAGAAAGGAAAACCAAACAATCAAAACAGCAAGTGGATGTCCTCGAATGAGTAAAATATTCAATCAACATGCTCACATAATAAAATGGCAATTGAAACATGTGTCAAAGCATGCACAACCAATTCTAGCATCTATCAAGCAATTGGCGATGACTAGGTCATCTATATATGAGTATATTGACTTATGAGTCAAATGAGAACATTTGATTATATGTCATACTCATCGTTTAAGCACAAGTGAGGTTATCACTTTTCCATAAAACATTGTTGTGTTCACACCATTAGAGTTGCTTTTAGCTCACTTTTTAGAGTAAAGCTCCCCCTAGATGTGAGATCCCCCTTAAGAGGGATGAACTAACCTTGGGTTTTATCGATGATGACTTCATGTAGATGTTGAAGATGTGGATGCTCAATGTTGATATAGATCATTTGGAGCTGTCCATTGGAGTGAGTTGCACTTTCAATACCTACACGGGTTAGTCCCACAAGGAACAAACAAGAATATCCATAGACATAGAGTGATGCACACACAAGATGATGTCTATGAAAGCTTTTAGGTTACCTTGTCCCTTGTCTTACCAACAAGAGGGTTTGTGACTCCTTGAACTAGTGCAAGATGTGGAAGTTGATTGCACTTCTTCTTGCCAAGATGATAAGAGTGAAGTATGTTGGTGGAGTCACCCTCAAGAACTCTCTAGTTCTTCTTCTTCTGGATCCACACCATCTTGATGGGAATCCTTGGTGTTGTAGTTGTACTTGATGAAGTGGAACTTGAAGTAGTCTTGGGAACCCACTTGACTAAGGTCTTAGGAGCTTCTTCAAATGCATCAATTTCCTCTTGAAGCTTGTCCTTGCCTTTTTGTTTGTAGTCTTGTGGTGGAAGATCATCTTGAGCTTGTGACCCTTTGAAAGAAGTTGCATCATACTTCTCCTGTTGAGGAACAAACTTCATCTTGGGGTATTGATCTTCTTCCCACTCAACTCCATTGGCATTGAACTTTCGTTCAAAACCAACACCTTGATTCTTCTGGTGCCTTCCTTGCTTGCGTACAATTTCCTCGAATTGCTTACTTCCAGCAAGGCTCTTGTAAACTCCTTTCTCTATGATTCTCTTCAATAAGCTATTTTCTTGCTCAAGTGTAACTTGGCTAAGAGAGTCATTAGTGGAATCAAGAGAACTACTAGAAGCAACAATATTGGATTTGGCATGATCATTGTTACTACTAGAGGAAGAATCTTTCTTGTTCTTGTTACTAGACTTGACTTGAGGCATGTAAGTGGATAAGAGTAAATGCTTGGCAATGTAAGAAGAACTTTTCTTACAAAGATCATCATTGATTGCTTTTAAGAACTCATGCTCTTGCTCAAGATTGAGCTTTTCAAAGCGTAATTTCTCATGAGTCCTTAAAAGTTCTTGATGATCTCCTAAGATAGTTTCATGAGCTAACTTAAGAGTGTTTAGTTCTTTAGTTAGAGACTCAATTTTCTCCTTATCATTGTCATTCGTTTTAGCATGATTAATTGACGTTTCATCATAGTATTCATCACTAGAGTTGTCAACAAGTAAATCATCATCACCTAACAAGTCATCTTCATCACTATTGAAATCAACATACTCGGGATGTGATACCTTTGAGCCTTTAGCCATGAAGCATGTTCCAACTCCTTTATTTGGTGAGTCAAATATGTCGTAGGAGTTGGTTGTCACAAGTGCTAGACCGGCAACACCTTCATCTTGAGTATATTCGGAATCGGAGTGATAGCTTCTCTCGGAGTGGTTGTCGGAGTCGGAGCCAGATACCCATTCACCAACATGAGCTTGATGTCTTCGTTTTGTGTATCTCCTCGATGACTTGTCCTTTCTTTCCGAATCCTTGCTTCTTCGTGAGTATCTTTGTTCATAACGATCATCTCTACTCATTCTTTCTCTAGATGGTGATTCTTCTCTTCTACTTCTTATCTTGGGAGAATCTTCTCTTCTCTTATAGGGAGCCATACACTCATTGGAATAGTGTCTGGGCCTTCCACAATTGTAGAAGTTTCGCTCTCGACTAGAAGATCTTTTGTCATTGTAGGACCTTGACTTGGATCTTCTATCTTTGCTTCTACTCTTGTAGAACTTGTTGAAGTTCTTCACCATTAAGCTCAATTCTTCATTGAAGGTTTGTTTCTCACTTGATGACGTGGGAGCTTCACATGAGGCTTTGTAAGCACCACTTGATTTGTTGTGAAGTTCCTCTTTATGCTTGAGTGACATCTCATGAGCAACAATTCTTCCAATGACTTCCATTGGCTTGAGATCTTTGTAATTGGGCATCATTTGGATCAATGTGCACACTGTGTCATATTTTCCATCCAAGGCTCTTAGGATCTTCTTGATAATGAATCTATCGGTCATCTCTTCACTCCCTAAGCCGGCAATCTCATTTGTGATAAGAGCAAGCCTAGAGTACATTTCAGCGACACCTTCACAATCCTTCATTTTGAACTTGTCAAGTTGACTTTGAAGCACATCCAATTTTTATTCCTTGACGGAGTCGGTACCTTCGTGCGTATCAATTAAAGTATCCCAAATTTCCTTTGCTTTCTCAAGACGGCTGATTTTGTTGAATTCTTCGGGGCACAATCCGTTGAATAGGATATCACAAGCTTGAGCGTTGTATTGCAGCATCTTCAACTCTTCCGCGGTGGCTTCATGGTTCGGTTCTTTCCCATCAAAGAATTCACCTTGCAAACCAATACACACAATAGCCCAAACGGCGGGGTTATGTCCAAGAATATGCATTTTCATCTTATGCTTCCAACTAGCAAAATTAGTTCCATCAAAGTAATGACCTCTACGGTGATAATTTCCCTCGCTAGACGCCATACTCTCCTAGGTTGTGAAACCAAGGCTATGACCACCAAAATCTATGGAGATCAAAGCAAATGGAGACCAAAGCTCTGATACCACTTGTAGGATCGGAAGTATGTCTAGAGGGGGGTGATTAGACTACTTGACCAAATAAAAATCTAGCCTTTTCCCAATTTTAGTTCTTGGCAGATTTTAGCTATCTTAGCACAAGTCAAGCAATCTCCACACAATTCAATCAAGCATGCAAAAGAGTATATGAGCAGCGGAAAGTAAAGCATGCAACTTGCAAGAATGTAAAGGGAAGGGTTTGGAGGATTCAAACGCAATTGGAGACACAGATGTTTTTGGCGTGGTTCCGATAGGTGGTGCTATCGTACATCCACGTTGATGGAGACTTCAACCCACGAAGGGTAACAGTTGCGCGAGTCCACGAAGGGCTCCACCCACGAAGGGTCCATGAAGAAGCAACCTTGTCTATTCCATCACGGCCATCGCCCACGAAGGACTTGCCTCACTAGCGGTAGATCTTCACGAAGTAGGCGATCTCCTTGCCCTTACAAACTCCTTGGTTCAACTCCACAATCTTGTCGGAAGCTCCCAAGTGACACCTAGCCAATCTAGGAGATACCACTCTCCAAGAAGTAACAAATGGTGTGTTGATGATGAACTCCTTGCTCTTGTGCTTCAAATGATAGTCTCCCCAACACTCAACTCTCTCTCACAGTATTTGGATTTGGTGGAAAGAAGATTTGAGTGGAAAGCAACTTGGGGAAAGCTAGAGATCAAAATTCATATGATTGGAATGGAATATCTTGAGCTCAACGCAAGTGTAGGTGGTTCTCTCTCAGAACATGTGTATTGGAAGTGTAGATGTGTTCTGATGGCTCTCTCCACGAATGAAGAGTGGGTGGAGGGGTATATATAGCCTCCACACAAAATCTAACCGTTACACACAATCTGTCAAACTCGGTGGGACCGAATCGTTAAACTCGGTCGGACCGATTCAGCAAACCTAGTGACCGTTAGGATTTTCGGTGGGACTGAGATGCAACTCGGTAGGACCGATATGGTTAGGGTCAGGGCATAACGTAATCTCGGTGTGACCGATTACACAAACTCGGTGGGACCGATTTTGGTAATAATCTAACCAGAGAGTTGGTCAGGTAAACTCGGTGGGACCGATTCGCTCATCTCGGTGAGACCGAAATGTTACAAAAGGGAAACAGAGAATTGATAGTATTGGGAGCATATCACTAACCACATGAAGCAAGAGGCTCATTAAGCAACACCTCATCCCTCCTTGATAGTATTGGCTTTTCCTATAGACTCAATGTGATCTTGGATCACTAAAATATAAAATGTAGAGTCTTGATCTTGAAGCTTGAGCCAATCTTTTGTCCTTATGATTTTGAGGGATCCACTTTCCTCATCCATGCCATGCCATTCATTGAGCTTTTCCTAAAATATTAATCTTGGAATAATGTTAGCTCAATGAGCTATATGTTGTTAGGAATTACCAAAACCACCCAGGGATAGTTGCACTTTCAATGTACCTAATTGGATGTAGGGGAGCATGAATTATTATTGTTAACATTACCCTTGAGGTAAAAGGTTGTGGGGCAAAACTATAAGACCCCATCTTTCTCTGTGTCCGATTAAAACTCCGTAACCACAAGTATTGTGTGAGTGTTAGCAATTATGAAGGACTAGATGATAGTTGAGTATGTGGACTTGCTTTTAAGCTCTGACATAGAATCTTTCTGATGTTATGATAAATTGCAATTACTTCAATGACTGAGATTATAGTTTGGTGCTTCTCAATAAGGTTTCTGATTCATACTTTTGCATTGTGAATAGATCATCACTTGAACATAAGTAATCATATGACAATATCTATATATGTTGCTGTTATGAGAATAATCATGATGCCTTCATGTCCGTATTTTATTTTTATCGACACCTCTACCTCTAAACATGGGGACATATTTATCACTATCGGCTTTCGCATGAGGACAAGCGAGGTCTAAGATTGGGGGAGTTGATACGTCCATTTTGCATCATGCTTTTATATCGATATTTATTGCATTATGGGCTGTTATTTCACATTATGTCACAATACTTATGGCTATTCTCTCTTATTTTACAAGGTTTACATAAGGAGGAAGAATGCCGGCAGCTGGAATTCTGGGCTGGAAAAGGAGCAAATATTAGAGACCTATTCTGCACAACTCCAAAAGTCCTGAAACTCCATGGAATATCTTACAATAAATAATAAAAAATCCTCGCCAAAGATGAAGGCCAGGGGGCCCACACCCTGTCCACGAGGGTGGGGCCCCCCTAGGGCACGCCCCCTACCTCGTGGGCCCCCTGTTGGCTCTCTGACGCCCATCTTCTGCTATATGAAGTCTTTCATCGAGAAAAAATTAGGAAGCAACCTTTCGGGATGAAACTCCGCTGCCACGAGGCGGAACCTTGGCGGAACCAATCTAGGGCTCCGGCAGAGCTGTTCTTTCGGGGAAACTTCCCTCCGGGAGGGGGAAATCATCGCCATCGTCATGACCAACGCTCCTCTCATCGGGAGAAGGCAATCTCCATCAACATCTTCATCAGCACCATCTCATCTCCAAACCCTAGTTCATCTCTTGTATCCAATTCTTGTCTCCAAGTCCGGGATTGGTGCTAGTAGGTTGCTAGTAGTGTTGATTACTCCTTGTAGTTGATGCTAGTTGGTTTACTTGGTGGAAGATCATATGTTCAGATACTTTATGCATATTAATACCCCTATGATTATGAACATGAATATGCTTTGTGAGTAGTTACGTTTGTTCCTAAGGACAAGGGAGAAGTCTTGTTATTAGTAGTCATGTGAATTTGGTATTCGTTAGATATTTTGACGAGATGTATGTTGTCTAGCCTCTAGTTGTGTTATGTGAACGTCGACTACATAACACTTCACCATTATTCGGGCCTAGAGGAAGGCATTGGGAAGTAATAAGTAGATGATGGGTTGGTAGAGTGACAGAAGCTTAAACCCTAGTTTATGCGTTGCTTCGTAAGGGGCTGATTTGGATCCATATGTTTCATGCTATGGTTAGGTTTACCTTAATACTTTTGTTCTAGTTGTGGATGCTTGCAATAGAGGTTAATCATAAGTGGGATGCTTGTTCAAGTAAGAACAGCACCCAAGCACTGGTCCACCCACATATCAAATTTCAAAGTACCGAACGCGAATCATATGAACGTGATGAAAACTAGCTTGATGATATTCCCATGTGTCCTCGGGAGCGCTTTCCCTTATATAAGAGTTCGTTCCGGCTTGTCCTTTGCTACAAAAAGGATTGGGCCATCTTGCTGCACTTTATTTACTTTTGTTACTTGTTGCTCGTTACAAATCATCCTATCACAAAACTATCTGTTACCACTTATTTCAGTACTTGCAGAGAATACCTTGCTGAAAACCACTTATCATTTCCTTCTGCTCCTCGTTGGGTTCGACACTCTTACTTATCGAAAGGACTACGATAGATCCCCTATACTTGTGGGTCATCAGGGGGTGGCCGTTCCATGCCTAATGACTGGCGGGTCTTGCCCTTGCTCCTTGTTGGCATCGTCGTCTATACCGTCGATGTCTTCGGAGCCACCAGCGGGCATGTCGGTTAAGTCCTCGACAGTGGCTATGGAGTGGGCGTGTGGGAAGCGAAATTCTCCGTTATATGCCTCTAGCTCAAACCGGACATAGTTCGGCCGTGAGTCCCCCATCGGGGACAGGTTTTTCAACGAATTCAGCATATCGCCGAAGGGCGAGTGTTGGAAGATATCTGCAGCGCAGAACTCGATGATTGGTAACCGATCCAACTCGGTGTTCGGGAGTGTGCGAGGTTCGGAACTTATAGCCGGAGACGAGTCCGGAATTCTGTTGACGCTGATATTGCCTGGTGTTGAGTCTGTGTGCAGCTCCAATGCCGCAGACTCTTTTACTTCGAATGGTGCAAACTGCTCTGGATCTAAGGTCGTGGCTCGCAGCTCCGACTGCCCGTGCACAAGTAAAGGTGTACAAAGGAGTGCCCCTACTTCTGTACACCGACAGGAGCCCTCGGGCCTGGGCCACACATAAGCGTGACATGTTGTTGGGCCAGGCCCAAAACGGTGCGCGGGCAGGCGGGGCGGATTTTTACCGCAGTAACTCTTCGTCCGCTGCGCTTCCCCACGACCCGCATTGAACGCGCGACGTGGGGGGTCATGTGTGATGTGGGGGTCATGCGTGGGGCGGTCTCTGCACGCATGCGTCACGTCGTGGTTAATGGGAAAGGAGGCGGCCCGCGCCTTCCCCGTAAAAAGGGATAACCACGGGTGTGCTGCTCACTTTACCCCCTTCCTGCGTCTTCTCCAATCTCAGAGCCGTCGCCTCCCCCTTCGTCCTCTTTATCGAGCTTTTCGCCCTTGCTCGCCACCGCCGTGTCTTCACTGTCCTTCGCCCCTTGCTTCTCGCAGCCGCCATGGCTCCCAAATCCACCAAGGGCAAGGGAGTGGCCAAAGATGCCGGGGCGACAGAGCCGCCGGAGAGTGAGCAGGCGGCGCGACGGATGCAGCTCGCATACTTCCCCTCGACGATCGACGCGGTCGAACTGCGGGACTACTTCAAGCCCCTGTGGGGGTGCAAGATGGGGGGAGACGACGGGGCACCCGGCCACGCGTGTCATCCCCGCCAATTGCGCCGAGGCCGCCCCAAATCGGTATCCATTCTTCATTGATTACTTCTCTTGAGGCCTCTACCCCCCTTGTCTGATTTCTTCAACGACGTCATGCACAACTACGGCTTCCACCTTCTGGATTTTACTCCAAATGTCGTGGCGTGCATGGCTCTCTTTGCGCACCTCTGCAAGGGTTTCGCCGGGGTGCATCCCAACACGACGCTCTTCCGCCACTACTTCTTCCCTCGGATCCAACCGGGGGCACCATTTCCGGTTGCGTCGCCTGGATCCCACGGGCCAAGGGGGCATACCCGGAGAGCGCTCAAAAGGAGAGGTGGGAAGAATGGCGAGGCCGGTGGTGCTGGATCGAGGAGGATAATCCACAAGATTTCTGGCAGGTTCGCCAGGCGCCGCCGGTTCGGCGGAGCAACTGGAGCGATGTTGATGCCGACGACGCAAAGCTCACAGTCGCCACCATCAGGATTCTTCGCCTCACCGAGGCCGGGCTCACCCTTGAGATGATCGGGGCAGATTTCATCTGCCGCTGAATCGCTCCGCTGCACAATAAGGGGAGGTCGGCCTGGCTTTTCGCAAACACCGCCGACATCATGAGGCTCCGCCCCGGCCTCGGCCACAACCTCACGGTGATGAGGCACGCCCATCTCTGCCAATGGCTCTTTCAGCTCGACGTGAACCGCAATGGCGAGGTCGAGCGGTCCGGCAAGGCCGCGAGGGCCACCGCGAAGGATGGCAAAGTCGCCAAGGGGCCCTTGTTTAAGTTGCCGGCGGGAGTGGTCCCGCTGAGCAACAACTCTCACTGGACCGACATGATCGCCATGATGCCGGACTTCAACGCGCATGGTCTTGACCCGAGCTGGGTCAAGCCGGGGGAAATTCAAGTGCAGGAGTTCTTCGACACCTTGCATGAGGGGTACGTCACCGCTGAGCCGCGGCTCATCCAGGACACCTCCCAGGTGGAGCTGGATTACATCGCCGCCAGGGCGCGGAGGCGGAGCTCGCCATGGAGGCCGGCAGCACCGGCGGCGTGGAGGACAAGGCCGCGGTAGAAGCAGAGGAGAAGGAGCTCGCCCAGTGGGCGGCAGCCGCCGGGGAGGCCAGCAGCGCCGGCACTGGGGCTCCTCTCGTTGAAAACGTGGTCGACGAGTCATCGGAGGAGGAGGCCGAGGAGGAGGAGATCGTGGCCGTCGACCCTCCAGCCACGGGGAGAGGGCGGGTTCTGCGGCGGGCCACCTCCGGGGAGCCGGTCCGGCCCGGCAGGGCCGTGCAACTGCGGCAGGCCCAGGAGTCTGCGTGCCAGACGAGGGTCGCTGTGGTGAAGAAAGTGGTGAAGGCCGCGGTGGCGAAGAAGAAGGCATCCGCTTCTTCCTCGTCCAAGCGCGTTCAGACGCCACCTCCTTCCCCTCCTCCAGCAGATGTTGACGCAGAGGTCATCTTTGACTTCGGATCCCTCAGCCTGAGGAGGAAGAGGAAGGCAGCAGAGGAGGAGGAGGAGGAGGAGGAGGAGGAGTAAGCTTTTTATTCCCCCTTTTTTTTGTCATCTTCGTTCCTCAAATAGTGCCGCTTATCTTGGATTATTTACATTTGCAGGGACGTGGAGACACTGGCCCAGAGGGTGAAGAGGGCAGGACCTCGATGAGCGGCCAGCCCCCGGCAGGCGCCTCCGGCACACCACTGGTGGTGTTGAGCAGTCCGGACAGTAGCCCCCGGCCCAGCCCCCAGCGTGAGTCCATCACTTGCCCTCCGCCAACGTGTGTTGGGGGTACGATCAGTTGGCGATGACCATGTCGTGGTTGCAGAAGGAGAACAACGGCAGGAGGAGCCACAGAGGGCTACCCCCAACACGCCGCCCTCATCAACCACACCGCCCCTAGGGGCGTCCCCGGCAAGGGCGCCAAGCACCGAGCCCATGCACACGGAGGAGGAGGAGGCGAACTCGGGCGCTGGTGGCTTTGCCTCGGCACCAAATGATGGCGGGGAGGGGACCTCTGCTTCCCAGCCCGGCATGGGTAAGCCACTCGCCTTCCGTTCCTGTTTGCTTTTTCTTCTTTCTGACCCCTGGTCTTGGCCTCGCCTCATCCCCTTCTCGGTATCTAGATCCCCCTTCGACGGACCCAGAGGACATCGACACCATCATCGAGGATGTTGCCAAGGATACCGCAGCGGAGGCCGAGATGATCACCGCCGAGGAGGGCGCTAAGGGCGCTACTGAGGATGCCGCCAAGGGGTCCGCCAGGGGACCCGACGAAGGGCCTGCCTGGGAGACCAACAAGGGGCCCGCTGGGGAGGACGGCAGGTCCGCCACCGAGGGGGAGGTGGTTGATGACCAACCCTCCTCCTCCGCTGCCTCTGGCTCCGACAGGTACATGAAGGTGAGCAACGACCTTTCCGTCCACCTCCCAGGAACGTCGAGCTCCAGGGCGCCCGTCGAGGGCAAGGTGTTCGACGAGGAGGTGCTTGCCACCGCCGGGATCGAGGTTGTTGACGAGCCGAGCACCGGCGACGACGGTTCTCAGGAGGAGCAGCTTCTCCAGGCCATGGGCGCCAACTTTCGGAAGCTCCAGGCGCTCCACCGCGCCCGCCTGGACAAGGCCAAGTCCAGGGAGGCAACAGTGGACAAGGCAGAGGCGAACCTCAAGGTACGCGTCGCCGAGACGCAGACTCGGTTCCGCCAAGCTCGCGAGGAGCTCAAGGCTGCCCAGGGCGAGCTGGCCAAGCGTGACGTGGAGCTCACCATGCAGCAGGCCGACATTGAGAAGGCCCAGGAGACAGCGGAGAACTTGGCCGCCACAGCCGAGGCCGCTCGAGCCCAGCACCAGGCCGTGTTGGACTCCCAGGAGGAGGACCTTGCTGCGCGCGAGGGGAAGCTCGCCGCAACGCTCCGCGGCAGGGATGAAGAGGTGGAGAAGCTCGTCGTGCAGCGGAGCCGCGAGCTGGAGCAGAGGCACAAGGAGGCACTCGATGCCCAGGCTCGGGTTCACACCGACAGGGTGAAGGAGCTGGAGGTGGAGCGGGACGAGCTGAAGGACCAGGCCCTGAAGCTCTCCAAGGAGAAGGACACGCTCAACAGCGCCCTGACGGAGGCGCAAGGTGCGGCCGTCAATAGAGCCGGGGAGCTCTTCGAAGCCAACAACTCCATCAGAGACCTCAAGCTGAAGATGGAGGGTCTCGAGGGGTTGCTGTCAGAGGCCAAGGCCCGGGAGGGGACCTGACCTAGAATCTGGAGACCAAGAAGTAGCTGCGGAAGAACGACGCCCTTAACTTCAAGGAGCACGTGGAGGGCGAGAACCGCTGGCTCGATCGCCTTGCCGCCGTTTCCGACCAGGCCACCGTGCAGCTGGCCACCATGGGGATGCCGGACGTGAAGTACGCCCCGGAGCGGAACGTGAGTGCCAACTGCAGCCTGACCCTGTTCTTTGAAAGGGTTGTCGGTGCCTTTGAGCGGCTTCACGCCAACCGGGCGGCCTCGCTGGCCGATGAGGCCCGGAGGCTTTGCCAGGGTGCCATGACCAAGGTTCTCACCAAGGTGGCGTACTAGAACCCCAACCTCGACTTTGACGCCGCGCTGGACAGCTTGTCGGCGGGTGTGGACCTCGCAGCGCTCAAGGAGCATATCAAGCCCATCATCAGCCGCATCGGCGTAATCGAGAGGATAGAGGGCCAGCGCCGAGATTAGGCAACCTGTCTCCCATTGTCGCTGCGGGTTCATGACCAAGACAGTTTTTATCTTTAGTTAGAACCGCAACAACAATTGATGTAATATAGCTATGCAGCACTTTTGAACCCAAGCAGCGCCATCCCCTTGGCCTTCTTCTGCTCCAGAAGCCGTGGCCACGAGGAACTGCTAAGCTGGCTACTAAACCATATTCTCACAACTGCGCCCCCTACCTGGTGCGCCAAAGATGTCGGTGAGAATGACACCTATGGGATCACTGGAATCCCTTCTACGGTCGGTGGGCACGGGGGTTGTGAGGAGAGCAGGTCTAGGAGCCAGCATAAGGATCGTTTACCCAGGTTCAGGCCGCGAGGATGCGTAAAACCCTAGTCCTGCTTTGGTTGATGTATTGAGTGTTCTTAAGCTTCTCGAACTAGCTACGGTGGCTGTGTAGTTCCAAAAGGCCGAATCCCTCTCCAGTATGCCTCGGGCCTCCTTTTATAGGCAAAAGGGGTTGCCACAATGGCATACAGGAGGTGGAAAGGTCTACAGTGCGCGAGCTTATCGCACGTATTACAGGACAAGACACATTTAATGTGTCGCTTAGGTGTCCCTTAGCTTTATCGGGGACGGCAACAAGGTCCGTCTCGTCCGTCGCCACTCTTTCTTGCTTCGACACACGCTCAGGCTAGTGGTGCATGCAATGCCATGTAGGTAGGCAGGCAGCTGAGGTGGCGCGGTGGCAGGGTCTTTACGAAGATCTGCATGCCACCACGCAGGTGCTTGCTGAGTTGGCGTAGAGGCCACCTGTCGTCACGCAGGTGCCTGCCCAGCTGGTTATAGCAGCTGCTTGGGGACGGCGGTGGAGTCTTGGTCGACGCGGGCCTGGCTGTGGCCCCGCTGACGCCCTCGACAAGGGCCTTGCCGGGGGCCCGGCGAGGGTCTTGTCGTGGCGTTGCAGTCGTCCCCGGCAAGGCGCTTGCCGGGTCTCTTGTGGATCTCCTCGGCAAGGATCCCACTGAGGGTCACCGTCTTCTGGTTCCCACCTGATCTCATATATCTATGGTCTTGGCAAAGATCTGCATGCCACCACAGAGGTGCCTCCCGACCCCCGGTCCCGACGTAGTTGTTTTGACGGTGTTCGGAACCTTTGGGCTCAAGGGTGGCTCGCTCTGCGGGTGTTGGGCAAGTTGCCCCGGCAAGGCTCTTGCCGGGGCCGCGGAGGCCTCCCCGGCAAGGGTCTTGCCGGGGGGAGTCCACCTTGCCCCCTTTGCTCTTTGTGTTTCTGGTCTTGGCGTTGCCTTGGCCATCTTGTGCTTTGGCTCCTCTCCGGTTCCCCTCCTTTGCACTGCTTAGTGTGGCCGTGGCGCGCGGCTCTGACTGCCCGTGCACAGGTAAAGGGGTACAAAGGAGTGCCCCTACTTTTGTACACCGACACTCATCCCCGACCGCCAATCATAAGGAAGACAATCGATAAATGCCTCATGCTCCAACTTCGTTACATAATGGTTCACCATACGTGCATGCTACGGGAATCACAAACTCCAACACAAGTATTCCTCAAATTCAGAACTACTCACTAGCATGACTCTAATATCACCATCTTTATATTGCAAAACTATTGCAAGGAATCAAACACATCATATTCAGTGATCTATAAGTTTTATGTAGGATTTATGACTAACCATGTGAATGACCAATTCCTGTCATCTCTCTAAATAGATATAAGTGAAGCAAGAGAGTTTAATTCTTTCTACAAAAGATATGCCCACGCTCTAACAAATATAAGTGAAGCAAAAGATCATTCTACAAATGGCGGTTCTCTATGTGAAGAGAAATAGGCAACCCAAACTTCAAATGATTTAAGTGAAGCACATGGAGCATTCTATAAAGCCATACTCAAAAGATATAAGTGAGGTGCAATGAGCATTCTATAAATCAACCAAGGACTATCTCATACCAGCATGGTGCATCAAAGAAAAGTGAAAACTAAAGGCAAAAGACGCTCCAAGATTTGCACATATCGCATGAACGAAACGAATTCGAAAACATACCGATACTTGTTGAAGAAAGATGGGATGCCTTCCGGGGCATCCCCAAGCTTAGACGCTTGAGTATCCTAGAATATTTACTTGGGGTGCCTTGGGAATCCCCATGCTTGAGCTCTTGCCTCCCCTTCTTCTCCTCACATCGAGACATCCTCGATCTTCGAACACTTCATCCACACAAAACTTCAACAGAAAGCTCGGTAAGTTCCGTTAGTATAATAAAGAAAATCACTACTCTAAGTACTATTGCAAACTAATTCATATTTTGTTTTTGCATTTTAGCTACTGTAATATAACTTTTCCATGGCTTAATCCACTGATAGGAATCGATAATTTCATCAAAACAAGCAAACTATGCATCAAAAACAGAATCTGTCTTAAAAAGGACAGTCTGTAGTAATCTAAACATTAACCATACTTCTGTTACTCCAAAAATTCTACCAAAATTTGGAAAAATAAAAAAAATTGTATAGAAAGACAGTGCAAAAAGTTTCAGAACCGTTTGACGTCCAGTAAAAAATGTAAAATCGCGCACTACAGCCCAAGTTTCTGTCCTGCACCGCACAAACCAACAAGCATTGTAAACATCCTAAAGGCAAACCTTGGCACATTATTCTTATTATACAATGGAATTGTACAAGGGGATAATTATTTTTGTTGAAAAGTTTCTGTAATCAAGATTCACAAAGTTTCCGTGAGCATGAACAAAGTTCAAGGAGCTCCCGCACTTCAACAATGCTTGTCTCTCTCACTTTCACTTTCCTTTTTAAAAATTTTTGGGTTCCCCTCTTTATTTTGTTGTTTTTAAACTATATAAAAGCACTCAACAGAAATAATTGACTCTCTAAAACTTATGGGTTGTCTCCCTGGCAGCGCTTTCTTTAAAGCCATTAAGCTAGGCATATATTGCTTAAGTAATGAATCCACTCGGATCCCAAGGTATATCAAAGCCAATTTTAATTAACAATGTTTTGTAATTTAGTAGTGAGCACCAAGTAACATATATCATGTAATGAAGAAGTCTAACTCTCTTCCTATACATCGGCATGTCATAAAAGAACAATTCATGCACACAAAGTAAAGGCCAATGCATAGTATAAACAGTTTCTTGCAATTTTATCATGTGGGAAACATAGAGACGTGGAGATATAGTTCCTCTCTCATAATAATTGCAAGTAGGAGCAGCAAGCACATGCATATTTTATCTATCAAAATCATCATGTGTAGTAGTAAAACGCAACTCATCAATATAATCCTTAATAAGGGCAAACTTCTCCGACATAGTGTAGTTTGGAGAATTCAAGAAGTTAATAGGACTATCATGCGTGGGTGCAATAGCAACAATTTCATGTTTAACATAAGGAACTATAGCAAGTTCATCTCCATAAGCATAATTCGTATTGGCATCTTGGCCACAAGCATAGCAAGCATCATCAAAAAGGGATATTTCAAGAGAATCAACGGGATCATAACAATCATCCTTCGGTAAGCACGAAGGGAAATTAAACAATGTATGGGATAAAGAGTTACTCTCATTAGAAGGTGGGCACGGGTGATCAATCCGCTCTTCCTCCTTTTGTTCTTCGCTCTCCTCCTCATCTTTTTCATCCAATGAGCTCACAGTTTCATCAATTTCTTCTTCCATAGACTCCTGCAACATATTAGTCTCTTCTTGGACAGCGAAGGAGTCCACCATATATGGTTTAACATAGGAATTAGAAGCATAATTATCATAACAATATTTAAGTATGGCAAAATTTTCAGATTTGTAAAGAGTAGCATCATACAATCAAACAAGGAATTTCATAAGCACCCTTAAAAGCAACAAATTCTTCAATTTGTTGAGCATCATAGTAATTATAAACACCCTTAGCATACGAAGATACGATTCCATTATCACTAAACTCACATTGGTAGATAAGGTGTTTCTTAGGGTTTTTAGAACGACAAGTAACATCATATATTTCACATAAATTCCAAGCATAGCATTGCAAACGATGAATTTGATCCAGTAAAAGTTTCCCTTTTTGAGATAAGCGTTGTCGCAAAAAACTAGCATGCTCATCTAAAGATTTCCCCTCAACTAAGCTAGTTGGGGTTTCAACACGAGCACAAAGGGATCGAAGATGATCCAAGTAAAAGGCTTCAGGAGTGTGATAGATTTTGAGTGGTTCTTCAACCATTGGTTCAGTAGGTACAACTAAATTTTCTGGTATTTTGCGTTTCCTACCCATAACTAAAGATAGAAAACAACTAAGAACAGAAAATAAAAAATTATTTAGTGATAAAGCAAACAAGCACACACGAGAATATTCACCCCACGCTATTGCTCCCCAGCAACGGCGCTAGAAAAAGGTATTGATAACCCACAAGTATAGGGGATCAATTGTAGCCTCTTTCAATAAGTAAGAGCATCGAACCCAACGAGGAGCTAAAGGTAGAACAAATATTCCCTCAAGTTCTATCAACCACCGATACAACTCTACGCACGCTTGACGTTCGCTTTACCTAAAACAAGTATGAAACTAGAAGTACTTTGTAGGTGTTGTTGGATAGGTTTGCAAGAATATAAAGAGCACGTAAATAAAAGCTAGGGGCTGTTTTAAGTAAAGAAGCAATAAAGTTAGTATAGCGAGTGTGGAAAAGTGGTGGTACGAGTTGCGAAATTGTCCCTAAGCAATTGACTACTTTACTAGCCGATAGCAAGTTTTATGTGGGAGAGGCCACTGCTAGCATGTCATCCCTGACTTGGAATTCTATGCACTTATGATTGGAACTATTAGCAAGCATCCGCAACTACTAACGTTCATTAAGGTAAAACCCAACCATAGCATTAAGATATATTGGTCCCCTTCAATCCCGTATGCATCAATTTCTATGCTAGGTTGAAGCTTCTGTCACTCTTGCCATCCAATACATAGTCCTATCAACATACAACTAACCCTATGGTGTGATCCACACGCGCGCTCATATGATGGGCACCAAAGGACAGCAACATAACCACAAGCAAATTAAATCAACCATAGTAATTCACCAATCACCGATAGGACAACGAAAATCTACTCAGACATCATAGGATGGCAACACATCATTGGATAATAATATGAAGCATAAAGCACCATGTTCAAGTAGAGGGTACAGCGGGTTGCAGGAGAGTGGACCGCTATAGATAGAGGGGGGAAGGTGATGGAGATGTTGGTGAAGATGGAGAAGGTGTTGGTGTAGATTGCGGTGATGATGATGATGGCCCCGGTGGCGTTTCGGCGCCACCGGAAGAGAGGGGGAGAGGTCCCCCCTTCTTCTTCTTCTTCTTCCTTGACCTTCTCCCTAGATGGGAGAAGGGTTTCCCCTCTTGTCCTTGGTCTCCATGGCATGGGAGGGGCGAGAGCCCCTCCGAGATTGGATCTGTCTCTCTGTCTCTCTCTGCTTATGCGTTCCGGGATTCTGCCCTTTCACCGTTTCTTATATATCCGGAGATCCGTAACTCCGATTGGATTGAAACCTTCACCCAGTTTTTTCTCCGAAAATTAGCTTTCTTGCGGAAAAAGAAGAGAAGTAACCGCCTTACGGGGTGCCCACGAGGGTCAGGGCAGGCGCGCCCCCTGCCTCGTGGCCCCCTCGGGCACCGTCTCGCGTTGATTCTTCTTCCCAAAAATCACAAATATTCAAAAAATATTCTCCTTCTGTTTTATCCCATTTGGACTCCGTTTGATATGGGGTTTCTGCGAAACATAAAACATGCAACACAGGAACTGGCACTGGGCACTGGATCAATATGTTAGTCCCAAAAATAGTATAAAAAGTTGTCAAAAGTATATGGAAGTTGCATAATATTGGCATGGAACAATCAAAAATTATAGATACGACGGAGACGTATCAAACACTGTCTAGAGTTTTACTAGCACAATGGATAACATTAATTTCTTATCAACTCTTTGTCCTAGAACAGCACCAACTGCATAATCACCAGTGTCACACATAATTTCGAAAGGTAAGTTCCTATCAGGTGGTTGAACAATAGGTGGAGAAGTTAAGGCTTTCTTAAGGGTTCCAAAGGCCTTTACACAATCATCATAAAAAAAGGAACATCCTTTTGCAAAAGATTAGTAAGAGGCCTAGAAATTTTAGAGAAGTCTTTACTAAATCTCCTATAGAAACCAACATGACCAAAGGAACTTCTTATACCTTTAATATCTTTAGGACATGGCATTTTCTCAATTGCATCGACTTTAGCTTTATCCACCTCAATACCTCGCTCAGAAATTTTGTGCCCTAAGACAATACCTTCATTCACCATAAAGTGGCACTTCTCCCAATTCAAGACAAGATTAGTTTGCTCACATCTCTGCAAAACTCGATCAAGGTTGCTTAAGCAATCATCAAAAGAAGTTCTGTAAACGGAAAAATCATAGAATAAAGCGGTCATACATCTTTGAAAGGTAGCAGGTGCATTGCATAAACCAAAAGGCATACGTCCATAAGCATAAGTTTCAAAAGGACAAGTAAAGGTGGTTTTCTCTTGATCAAGTTGTGATACATGAATTTGAGAGAAATCGGAATATCCATCAAGAAAGCAAAAATGTGTGTGCTTAGATAATCTATCTAACATTTGATAAATAAAAGGCAAAGGGTAATGATCTTTCCTAGTGGCTTTGTTTAATTTTCTAAAATCAATTACCATTCTATAGCCACTCACGATTCTTTGTCGGATAAGTTCATTTTTATCATTAGGGACAACAGTAATACCTCCTTTCCTAGGGACACAATGAACAGGACTTACCCATCTACTATCAGCTATACGATAAATTATACCTGCTTCCAGAAGCTTTAGTATTTCATTTCCTACCACTTCTTTCATCTTAGGATTTAATCGTCGTTGATGATCAACAACCAGTTTAGCATCATGTTACATATTAATTTTGTGCTGATAGAGAGTGGGACTGATGCCCTTAAGATCATCAAGAGTATATCCAATAGCAGCTCGGTGCTTCCCCGGAGTTTTTAATAATCTCTTTTCTTCATGCTCTATAAGGTTAGCACTAATAATAACATGGTATATCTTATTTTCATCTAGATAAGAATATTTCAAAGTATCAGGTAATTGTTTCAATTCAAACATGGGATCACCGTTAGGTGGAGGAGGACCTTCTAGAGTTTCAACGGGCAAATTGTGTTTAAGAATAGGTTGTTACTCAAAGAATATTTTATCTATTTCATTTCTTTCATGCAAGTGCATATCATTTTCATGGTCTAGCAAATATTGTTCTAATGGATCAGTAGGAGGTAAGACAATAGAAGCAAGACCAATTATTTCATCCTTACAAGGCAATTATTCATTACAAGGTTGCCTATGAAACTTATAGAAATTAAACTCATGAGACACATCACCAAAATTAACACTGACAGTTTCTTTCTTGCAATCTATCTTAGCATTAACAGTATTCAAGAAAGGCCTACCAAAAATAATGGGACACAAATCATCTTGTGGGGAACCAAGAACTAGAAAAGCAATAGGATATTTTATCTTTCCACACAAGACTGCAACATCTCTAACAATCCCATGTGGTGTGATAGTATCTCTATTAGCAAGTTCAATAGTAACATCAATATCTTCTATTTTAGCAGGTGACTCATAATTTCTTGGTATAAAGTAAAAGGAATAACACTGACACTAGCACCCATATCACATAAGCCATGATAACAATTATATCCTATTTTAACTGAGACAACAGGCATGCCAACAACGGGTTTATTCTTATCTTTAGTAGTAGGTTTTTAGCAATTATAGCAGCTTCGTCACAGAAATAAATAACATGCCCATCAATGTTATCAACCAAGAGATCTTTAGTCATAGCAATACTAGATTCTACTTTAGTTTGTTCTGCAGGTCTAGGTGCTCTAATATTACTTTTGTTGACCACGGTCAAAACCTTAGCATGTTTCTTTATCCTAACAGGGAAAGGTGGTTTTTTAGCATAAGCAGTAGGAATAACTCGATCAACATGGTAAATGATAGGTTCATCCTTAACTATGACTGGCTCCTTAATATTTTCTTTAATAGGGGGATGATATTTAAACCATTTCTCCTTAGGGGGGTCAACATGAGTAGCAAATGATTCACAAAAATAGGCTACTATCTCAGAGTCAAGTCCATATTTAGTGCTAAAATCATGGAAAGCATCGGTATCCATAAAAGTTTTAACACAAGCAAACTCAAGTTTTATACCTGACTCCTTATCTCAATTGAGTTCCCAATCTTCAAATTTGCATTTAATTCTTTCCAAAAGATCCCACTGAATTCAATAGTCTTCTTCATAAAGGAACTAGCACAAGAAGTATCGAGCATGGATTGATCATTATGAGAAAGCCGAGCATAAAAATTATGTATAATAATTTCTCTTGAGAGCTCATGATTGGGGCATGAGTATAACACTAACTTAATCCTCCCCCAAACTTTGAGCAATACTTTCTCCTTCACGAGGACAAAAATTATATATATAATTCCGACCACGATGAACTAGATGCATAAGATAAAACTTTTGGTGAAATTCCAATTTCAATCGATTCCAGTTCCAAGCTCCAATATCATCAGATAGCCTATACCATGTCAATGCTCTTCGCCCTAAAGATAAAGGGAAAACCTTCTTCTGAACTTCATCTCCGGGTAAACCTTCAAGCTTGGAGAATCCAAAATTTTCATCCACATAAATCATGTGCATATCAGGATGCTTCGTCCACTACAAGAAACCTGTTAATGCGTGATGGATTTCTGTTGACAGTTTTGAAAACCGTCATGAATAGCCGAGTATAGCTCCGCAAGCCCACAAAAAGCCCGCCTAAAGCCCTAAATTTTCCCCACATAAAAGCTAACCCTAACACACGTCCCGGGTCTCTTTCTCCATCCGCCACCACCACACGTTGCCTCTCCTCATCCCTGTCCTTCGCCACCACACCTCTCCTCTCCTCATCCCCGTCCTCGGCCTCCACCTCCCCGCCTCCAACCGATGATGGCGGACCGAGATACATGGCGACGTGGTTGCAGCGGCCCCATGGAAGCGGCGGCCAACCATGGATCTCACCAGGGGCTTCCCTCCTCCGTCTCCTAGGCCGTGTGGCTGCCTCGCCATCCGGAGATTCGGAGCAACAAGCGTCGGACTAGCAGAGGACAACGACAGTGACCTGTGGGAGGCCCAAGCTCGACCTCGCCGGCGATGATGATGCCCCGCACAAGGTCCCTCCCTACTCCCCCCTCGTCTCATCTCTCCTTCATTCCTTCATTCTCTCTCCCATCCCTAATTGATATTTTTGCTTTGATTCAGATGAACAGGAGTTCTCCGTCTCTCCAGTTCCATGGATGACGACTACTGGGATCCCACGCTCGAGTCAGACGAGCTGGTCAAGCTCGACAGCGAGGTCGTCCGGCGCCGCCCACCATGATTCCGCACAGAACAAGAAGGTCGACCCTCTCGCTCTGTTTTTTCTTATCTTTCCAAGTGATGGCTGCTCTGCTCTAGCATAGTTCCCCAGGGGCTCTCATTTTTCTTGGACTGAACATGATGCAGAAAACATGGTCACTTCCTTTCCTGATACTCGCATGTTACATCCAACGATAGACTAGCACTGCTGGCTATTTTATTTTTCTTCTCTCGCCGTGTGAGTCTAGCAATGTAAAATTTGTGAGATCTGCTAATTAGTTAAGCAACTGTTAGTTTAATAAGATGCTTTGTTGGTTCCTTGGAATTTTCTTGTTTATGGGGGGGGGGGGTAATTCATTTATCTCACTGAATCCATTGACCAAGAGTAGATTGTTTGTTAACTAGGCCTGCTATTACATTGCTTCTCTGTTATGTGGTGAAAATAGCCATCATATTGATTTCCACACAATCTAGTTGATAAATTTATGCCACATGAATTTTCATGCTATTGTACCGAGATGATGGTAGTGCTCGTTGCCATGGAATGTTTGGTTGATCACGTTTGTTATCTGCAAATATATGTGTTGTATTTTTGTATCTTTTGTTATGAAAGACATGTTGTCCCTTTGGAAGAAAAACACTACTTGAAGAAAACAGGAAGCGAAAATAGCTGATGACTATGTATTCTAGGGTTTGTTTTGTTTTGAGCCAAAGCTGGCCTTACTGCTAGCATCCCCACGTATTATGCTTGGCTCAGGCTGTTACATGAGCCAAAAAATCAATTAGCTAGCCTGTATGCTTACACCTCCATGGATCATATCGATCCAGCCAGCTAGTACATGTGTGTTTGACTCGGCAAACAAGCGTGCATGCTGCTTCATTGAACCTTTTTTCTGCCCTTTTTCTGTTTGGTCATCATGATTTATTGGCTCCTTATATAAACATTTCAGTTAGGACCTCAAATGCTCATTTGCTAAAGAAAAAGAAAAAAGACATCAGATACCTATATGTCGCATGTTAATTGGCTCGAAACCAAACAGAGACCCAACCATTTTGCCCAAAAAGTGGTAGATGCTACGGCTATAATCCAAACAACACTACCACCCCAAAATTTTGGTCATGCCCTTGCTTTGGCTATGCCAAAATTTTGGCAGGGCATGTTGGGGCACAAACCAATCAGCCCCCTGATTTCTCGGTTACTGTTAACATCAAAAGCTGTTACAAGTCACTCTTGATTGTTCCTGGATTTATGCCAAGCTGCTTATACAATCGTTGATATTATTTTTTATATGTAGAAGTAGCTGGTGGCATTTTACTTTATCAGCTTATATAATTGATGCGTACAAGTAGCTCCAGATCTTTGCTCAATTTAATATATATCACAATGATGAATTTCTTATTCCCAGTACATGTCACCATGTTCAGGATGTTACTTACGTTGTAAACATAAACTTTTGCCGCCCTTTACTCTGTTTTATGTATTTATAATAGAAATTGGTGTATAGTTATATACGTGTAATGCTTGAAGATTTGTCCTCCTAATTACATATGGTGCCCAACATTTGTTAATCTTATAAACCTGGCAAAAGCTAACGCTTAACTATGCCAGGTATATGGGCTTCTTTGTAGCTTTTATCCTTCATTGAGTGTTGGTGCATAATAATGAGCATAAGCATCATTAGTAGGGGTTAGGTTTGCACTTATGGTACGAAATGATTATACCAAATTTTGTTGACACGTTTATGTGGCCTCAGCTAATGTTGCTATAGTAATCAGTTATGTGCTGTATGTTTTGTTACTTTGCCATTTGACACACTTTCTTTGGATTAATTTTAAGAAACCTCATGTTTACTCTTGTTTTATAGTGGATGTCAATCTCATTTCTAGGCACTGTAAGATTTAAGAATTTTGGACATTTAGTTCATTTTTATATTTGTTGCAATTATATTATTATTACTATCTATTCATATCTGTTAAGAAACTAAGGTTCTTGTAAATATGCAGGTAAGATTGGGAAATTGGCTACTTGATGCTGCCCATCACAATTAGCCACAACATGATGGTTGCCATCAGGAGGGATGATAGCAAGAATGTAAATAACGACCTCGATAGTTTCTATGTTTTGTTGATGTAAAATGAATTGTACTTGTTCCTTACTGTGATGTGTGATTTTTTACCTATATTGTAAGTTATCATTTTGTAGAGGATTTTGTAAACTGCTACATTGTAAATAAATACGGATGGATGCTGTCGGGGGAAATCTGCCTCCACGAACACCTATGGGGACCGAGCCCCTTTCCGGTTCGGCGGGGGGTGGAGGTCGCGCGAAGAGCGGATCGAGGCGATGCACACAAGGGGTTTACCCAGCTTCGGGCCGCACGGATGCGTAAAACCCTACTGCTGCTTTGTGATTTGTATTGTGTTCTTGTTCGGGAGCGCTGAGTGCTACAGTAAACTCAGGCAACTAATCAGACCGAGCGTGAGTGGCCTCCTCCCTCCTCCCCTTCTACGTTGCGCATGGGGCCTCCTTTTATATGCGCAAGGGGTTACCCACAGGTGGCAACGTAGGCGGGGGTAAAACTGGAAAACGCTGTGTTGGGTACAGCTGTTTGCACAGTGCTATCATACCTAACTCTGACGGCAGGGGACAAGGGAATTAAATGCCCGTTTAGGTCGCCCAAACAGTGCAGAAAAGGGACCGTCAGGGGCGCCACCGTTTGCCACGACGGCTATCCTGTCAGCGTTGCTTCGCCACCGCATGCCCCTGGCTGCGCAGCCTTTCGCCACGTACGCCTGGAATGGCCCCAGAGCGACACGTTGGTGGATGAGATGGTCCTGTCAGCGTTGCTTCGCCACCGCATGCCCCTGGCTGCGCAGCCTTTCGCCACGTACGCCTGGAATGGCCCCAGAGCGACACGTTGGTGGATGAGCTGGAACGCAGGCGCGGGGTGGTGACTTGCCGCGGCAAGCGCCTTGCCGCGGTTGATGCCTTGTCGCGCCCGGGAGCTTGTCGCTCACCCGTCCTTGCCGGGATGCGTGGCGCGTCGCAGCAAGTCTCTTGTCGTGCCCTGGTCGGCCTTCCCGGCAAGCTCCTCTTGCCGGGGCCTTGTGCTTCGGGCGGCCGTCCCGACAAGCTCCTCTTGCCGGGGCCTTGCTCTCTTTGGGTGGCCTTCCCGGCAAGCTCCTCCTGCCGGGGCCTTGGCTCAAATACTTTGTTCTTGGATGGCCCAAAAAGGGACCATGGAGAGTTTTGGCGAGCACCTGGCAAGCCTTGCTGCGGGGTGCTACGACTGCCCGTGCACAAGTTCGGAGTACTAAAGTACCCCTAATTTAGTACACCGACAGGAGCCCCCGGGCCTGGGCCATACACGGTGCCGAGCGCTGTTGGGCCAGGCCCAAAACAGTGCACGGGCACGCGCGGCCTGGGTCACGCTGCATCTTTTTCTGCATCCACCACGCCCTCCCCGAACGGCACGCGTCGAACGCGGCATCATGGGGAGAGGCGTGCGTGACGTGGGCGGCATGCGCGGGGCTGAGCCCCGCAGGCATGCGTCACGTCGCAATAAAGGGGGCGGTTCGCGCCATCTCCATAAGTGGAGGGAGGCGTGGAGGCGTGGCTCGTTTGCTGGACGGGGCCGAGGCACGGTTTCTGAGGCGTCCGCTCCCCACGATCACGGGGTGGGGGAGGTTCGCCTCAGCCGTCGCCTCGGTCCTGCACGCCAGCCACGCGGCTTCCATGCACCTGGAGTTGCGGACGGTGGAGGCAGGAAACCGGGCCGTCGCGGGTCGAGGCAGCAGGCCGGTCCCAGTCGCCTGCTCTTCCTGCGTCTTGATTGGCTGAGCGGGGCGGCCGAGCCCCCACCCTGCTCCTTTATAAAGAGCAAGAGGGGGCGACGGAAATCCACACTCCTTCATCTTTTCTTCCCTTCAGTTTCTGATCCCCTCTCTCCATTCGCCATGGAGAAAGGGAACCCTGGTCCTTCATCGGTGGCGGCGAGGGTCGCCGCTAGGCAACGCGCCCCTCCTTCCCTTGCACCCGCGGTGGCAGAGCCAACCGTAAGGGGAAGGGGGAGGGGGCGAGGTCGTGGACGAGGCCGAGGCGCTCGGGGACGAGGCGGACGGGGCGACGCGCCGGCCTCGCCTCCGCCAGCGGCTCCTCTTCTCACGGCGGTCCACATCGGGGACGACCCTTGCGAGTTCTTCGTCAAGCTACGCCGGGCGCCTCGTCGTCGCCTCCGTCTCCCGGCTCCCTTCGCAAGCGTGATGGAGATGGAACAACCCGAGACGCTAAGACTGCGCATGAGGGGCTGCGGGATCAGCGGCACGCGGGTCCACGTTGAGTCCCCAGCCCCCGGCGTGATGTATCTTGGTCGAGGGTGGAAGACGTTCGCCCGTATCCACAGCTTGACGGAGGGGTTCACCCTCCATTTTAAGTTTATGGAGGGCGATCTCCTCTCCGTCAAGGTCTTCGGGTGCTACCGGACCCGGGCCCGGTGCTGCGTTGATAGTTCCTCCGACAGCGAAGGCTCCTCCTCGAGCGAGAGCGACGAGGAGGGGAGCGACAGCGACGACGAGGGTAGCGGTCGTCGGGATGACGGGTCCGACTAGGCGCCGGTTGCGGCTCCGTGTGGCACCGGCGACCCCATCATCCGTGTCGCCGGCTCCTTGAGCTTCTCGGGGTCGTCTCCTTGGCGGCTGGCGTAGGGAGGCTGCGGAAGAGGAAGAGGGCGGGCGGCAAGGCCGTCAACTCGGAGTACGGGGGCACGGCGCCCTCGACAGCGTGCTGACGTCCTGCCGCCTCGTCGAGCCCTGCTTCCGGCGCCGCCGTCACCGTCCAGCTTTCAGACGGCCCCTGGGGTGTTCTCTTGGTGTCTTCTGCCACCCGTAGCTCGCCTAGGCGCCCCTTTTGCCCTTCTCGCCTCCTTGTCCTACCTCCTGAGGAGAGAGACAAGAAAGGGATTACGGGCACCTTATCTCTTTTTAACTTGTAAGCCCTCAGGCTTTAGTTGCATTTAAAGCTTGTAATCCCATCTCTCATGTTTTTCATTCTCTCTGAACTGTACCTGAGTGGAATGTTTTTTTAATGAAAAGGGGGATGTTTGCCGGGCCATTTGTCCCGCGGGTAAAACCCACGCCAAGGAGCAAATCCTTTATATCGTTAAGATGGACACTTCTTTGCCCGGCAATAGGCCCTGCCGTCTTCCCGCGCCACTCGACCTTTCTCACGCCTTTGGCGGAGGTAGGGATGAGGCGGGTTCAGGCTCCTCATTCCGTCCCTTTACCGCCGCGGCTACTACCAAAAATGGCCCCAGGAACGCGCTCTGGGGCCCAGAGTTAAGGGAGCACGGTAGCTTTTTAGGAAGAAACAAGGTTTTCGCATTCCTCAGTCCATAAAAGAATGCATGACAAGGGATGAAAAACTTATCTGGGATTGCAGCCCCCGGCAACTTTGGCTTGCCGCGGGCGAATCTTTGTACTTGCAGCCCCCGGCAACACTGGTTTGCCGGGGACCAGATGCTGGTCCGCCCTTCTTCTCTTCTTCGTCCTTAAGCGGTCTGGCCAGGATATGCAAAACCTTGCGAACCAAGGGAAACGAAAGAACAGGGAAAAAGGACGCAGACCCGACCTCTAAGCTAGGGGTTAGCAGTTGTTAGGCACTATCAACCCTAACCAAGGACGAGACTCGACTCAGCATGCATGCTAAAACTGAGGGCGCCAGCGCTTCATTTACTGCTGCTCAGGGTCTGCGCCTGGCTTTGTACAAAGGATTACATGCAACAGCGGCAAGACTTGTACAAAAGGGTGGTTGCCGGACGGGGTCCGACAACCGCGCCTTACGGGTAAAACTTACGAAGATGCTCAATATTCCAGGAGTTGCTCACCGGAGTGCCATCTTCAGTCTCAAGGCGGACAGCGCCGGGCCTCGTGACTCGTCTCACCCGGTAAGGGCCTTCCCACTTCGGCGTCAACTTGTTGTGATTCTTGGCGGACGGAGCGCGCCGAAGAACAAGGTCGCCTTCCTCGAAGCTTCTGGCTTTAACTTTGCGGCTATGGTAGCGACGCAAAGCTTGCTGGTAGCGAGCGGCTCGCACAGCAGCCTGAAGACGATCCTCCTCGAGGAGCAGCGCGTCATCTCGCCGCAGCTACTCTCGCTCGAGCTCAGCGTGAGCGAACACTCGAGGTGGCCCGTATGCGAGATCTGTGGGGCTAACTGCCTCCGCTCCATGGGATAGAGCGAAAGGTTGCCTGGTCATACCAGGGCTTACCTGCGCCAAGAGATGTCGGCGTATGTTCGGACGCCGTGGCACCATGAGCTGGCTCGGCGACGCCCGTTCCGCCGCTGGTGCCGTCCCCACCACCCGTTTGCTCCAGGGGCGGTGGGTTCGATGCGGACAGACCAGCCACCTCCGGAGCCTTCTTCTTCGGTGGCATGTCGATGAAGATGATGGAGATCTAGCCCGTGCAGACGCCGGATCAGGTTCACACAACCTCGACGCCCCCTACCTGGCGCGCCAAAGATGTCGGGGGAAATCTGCCTCCACGAACACCTATGGGGACCGAGCCCCTTTCTGGTTCGGCAGGGGGCGGAGGTCGCGCGAAGAGTGGATCGAGGCGATGCACACAAGGGGTCTACCCAGCTTCGGGCCGCACGGATGCGTAAAACCCTACTGCTGCTTTGTGATTTGTATTGTGTTCTTGTTCGGGAGCGCTGAGTGCTACAGTAAACTCAGGCAACTAATCAGACCGAGCGTGAGTGGCCTCCTCCCTCCTCCCCTTCTACATTGCGCATGGGGCCTCCTTTTATATGCGCAAGGGGTTACCCACAGGTGGCAACGTAGGCGGGGGTAAAACTGGAAAACGCTGTGTTGGGTACAGCTGTTTGCACAGTGCTATCATACCTAACTCTGACGGCAGGGGACAAGGGCATTAAATGCCCGTCTAGGTCGCCCAAACAGTGCAGAAAAGGGACCGTCAGGGGCGCCACCGTTTGCCACGACGGCTATCCTGTCAGCGTTGCTTCGCCACCGCATGCCCCTGGCTGCGCAGCCTTTCGCCACGTACGCCTGCAATGGCCCCAGAGCGACACGTTGGTGGATGAGCTGGAACGCAGGCGCGGGGTGGTGACTTGCCGCGGCAAGCGCCTTGCCGCGGTTGATGCCTTGTCGCGCCCGGGAGCTTGTCGCTCACCGGTCCTTGCCGGGACGCGTGGCGCGTCGCAGCAAGTCTCTTGTCGTGCCCTGGTCGGCCTTCCCGGCAAGCTCCTCTTGCCGGGGCCTTGTGCTTCGGGCGGCCGTCCCGGCAAGCTCCTCTTGCCGGGGCCTTGCTCTCTTCGGGTGGCCTTCCCGGCAAGCTCCTCCTGCCGGGGCCTTGGCTCAAATACTTTGTTCTTGGATGGCCCAAAAAGGGACCATGGAGAGTTTTGGCGACCACCTGGCAAGCCTTGCCGCGGGGTGCTACGACTGCCCGTGCACAAGTTCGGGGTACTAAAGTACCCCTACTTTAGTACACCGACAGATGCATATTGGTTGAACTGTGTAATGTTATACACTTTGCAAATACTTGTTATTGGGCCACGCATTATGCTAAAAATGTATCAACTAAAAATTGGACCGAAAGAAATGGGTTAATGTGCTAGAACATGACGAATTTTGTGATGGAAAGTAGTATCCACGTAGGTAGCCATGTCACTTGAATTGGACAATCAAAAATCCAACATGGCTTTAATCGATGACGATTTGTTCCATCACAATGGATTGGGCCTTGGCGGGCCTCGGGCAGATCCATGATGGACAAGTACCGTCATGTAAGGTGCGATGTCACATTATGACGCGATATACATGACGGATTGCAAGTCCGTCATGGACGAGTACCCATGACAGTTTTCCACTGATCTGGTCCCATCTCCTGCATAAGGATTAGCTAGCAGTTTCTCTATCACACCTGAAGGAATTTCACAATCAATATTTTCAGTAGGTGCAGTAGGTTGAGGGGCAACACTTTGTGTTTCCGGTCGAGGTGAAGATACCCCGAACAAACCCCTCAAAGGATTGTTTTCCATAGTAACAAGTGATAGTAAATTTTAGCATGTAATATAAATTTTTCCTTACCAAAGGCACTTCACTCCTCGGCAACGGTGCTAGAAAAGAGTCTTGATGACCCACAAGTATAGGGTATCAATCGTAGTCCTTTCAGTAAGTAAGAGTGTCGAACCCAACGAGGAGCAGAAGGAAATGACAAGTGGTTTTCAGCAAGTTATTTTCTGTCAGCACTGAAATTTTCGGTAATAGATAGTTTGATAGCAAGATAATTTATAACGAGTAATAAGTAGCAATAGTAACAATAGGTGCAGCAAGGTAGCCCAATCCTTTTTGCAGCAAAGGACATGCCAAAACAGTCTCTTATAGTAAGCAAAGCATTCTTGAGGAGACACGGGAATTTCATCTAACCACTTCCATCATGTTGGTTTGGTTCGCGTTCGCTACTTTGATAATTTGATATGTGAGTGGACCAGTTCTTGGGCGTTGTTCTTACTTGAACAAACCTCCCACTTATGATTAACCCCTCTTGCAAGCATCTGCAACTACAAAGAAAGAATTAAGATAAAATCTAACCATAGCATTAAACATACAGATCCAAATCAGCTCCTTACGGAATAGCGCATAAACTAGGTTTTAAGCTTCTGTCCGATAGAGGCGGAGATGTCCCGTCTTTCGATGAGATAGTGGCTATCGTTTTTGATGGAGTAGACTTTGACGATCCGACTACGAACATATGAGGACGTCGCGCATTAGCAATCGCTAAACCAACTCCAAGA
Organism: Aegilops umbellulata; assembly: GCA_032464435.1. Lineage (NCBI taxonomy): Eukaryota > Viridiplantae > Streptophyta > Magnoliopsida > Poales > Poaceae > Aegilops > Aegilops umbellulata. Next base: position 252,308,559 of record CP136056.1, read on the forward strand.
GGTTGTTGACCACACCGGAGCACGATCAACCTGACCACGAGGGTCTATTTCCTGCAAGCAAATGAAGAACAAGCAAGAAACTAAGATTGCAATCAGGATATTGCGAATATAAGAGGAAAGCTTTATTGATCAAGGTGGGGTTCAGTGACGTCTTGGTCTGGTCGTTGAACACAAACAAAGTACGCGAAGTTGCAGCTATGGCGAACTTCTAATCTAAACAAAACCCAAAGTCTAAACGACGCCCTAAGGGTTGTATATATGGAGGAAGAGGGGGGAATTTCGTGGCCCTTGGAGGAGGGGTCCGAAACCACCCTAACTCTTGTTTCCCCACACATACGGACTCCAAAAATAGCCTATACTAAAGTATTTTGAAATTACATGGACCTAGCCCAATAATAAGGTGACGCAGCACCTAGAATAGCCTTTGAACGAAATTTATGAAGTGGCATCTTGTATATTTCATCCAAGGCTTCATGAACTCATTATGGTGGCTTCAAAGTCCTGAAATCATCACTTGTAACTCCGTTCTTGTTCCCTTGCGCATGCCGTCATCTCCATGCTTGGTCTTGCTCCAGTGTTCATCCCTCTTATCCATGCTAGGCCCTTCATTTGTAAGCAAAACAAATGTATCCAACTTAGGCAGCATCATATTCTCATGAACATTACATTGGTACATGTCGGTGCTCAACAAAGGGTTTTTAACCCCTTTCCGCGACGGCATTTGGAACCATCGCCAAGTGAGTGTGGGTGATAGGGGGTCCTTCCCGACCAAGAAACTGTCGGGGATATGCCCTTCTGGCACACACGCTCGGCAAAATGAGATCGTGTGCGGCCGGCGAGCGCTCAAATACAGAAATACGTACAGTAGAGCTAAAAATACAATTATACGGCGAAATTGTTTCCAGTCGCAAGTACATCCCACACAGTCAGTCCCCGCTAAACGTTTCCGTTCGTATGTACATCCCACACAGTCGCTCCAAGGAAAACATTTTCGTTCACAAGTACATCACACACAATTTTTCCCGTTAAACCGTTTGTGATAGCGTTGCCATTGCACATGATATTAATAGTTTTATCGTTTGCATTATTGAATGCATCACACACGATGCGTAGAAGAAACTATGTGGCAAAGGTTGTCTATCACACACACTTTTTATGTGGTAAACGTTTGCGCAAGGTGGCCTAACGCGAACAGTTTTCAAGAGATAATCGTGTGTGCAGTGGAGATTGATCGCACACGTAGTGGATCCTAGAAACGTTTCTGATCTCCACGTATATCGCAGACGTTTCGCTTTCACAAACCGTGTGCAGTGTAATCCCTAACTAATCCCGAATTTAAAAATCACATGTTTTGAATTTGAAAGTAGGCAATCACTTATTTCATATCCAACCATGTTTATTACAAATATAGGTTCAACCACGAAGCCATAATTCGATGCATAGGTACATATACTGAAGAACTACAGAAGCACCAAGTAAAGAATGTTGAACCATGGTTGTACTAAAGACTGTAAAGAGAGAGGCGAAAGACATTCTAGTTGTTGGAGAAGGTGAAGCGGAATACCCATATTGTGCCCTCCTCCATGCGTAATGCGCGCACGACTCTAGGCCAACCCCTTTGTGATGGCTGCCCGTCCATCCTTCACTGTCTTCATTAGGACTTCTCGATGCTCATTGTAGTCTGGATGAAATACTTTAACCTTCATTGCGTGTCCACCAATCATGTACTTTGCCAGGTAACCTTGAGTGAACTGCTTCTGGAACCACTGGGAACGAAAAAGATTCAGACATTGTTGTCTAACAACTCATTATGGGCAGTAAAAAGAGAACGCTGCAGAGTTTGTAGTTACCATCCTACAGCTCACTGTTGTGTTGGATAGAGCATAAACAAATAATTTGCTTGCCACCATTTGTATCTTTTTGCTAATAATCCTTATCAGTTTCCTCACTTGATGCTTGTTCATCAATATCTCATTGCCCCATACGCAAAAAGGGTCGATGCGTGGATCCTTGCCAAGGGCATATGTAACTACAAGCAACAAGTCAATATTAGAAGCTAACTAGTGTCCAGGCCTGGATCTATATGCACTACATTATGGAACGACGGGGGGAGTACATGCCGAGGGATGAAGCTAACCTCGGCGGAAAATGGTGGCCACTCCCGTTGTTGTCCTGGATAAGTAGTGGAAAGGCATGATAAGTACAACAATCTTAACATCAAACAAATATAGCAACGGTAAACAACATCATCTCCAAATTATAGCTTGAATGTGTTGGTTTCAGCATGATGTTAAAGCAAATATAAAATGGAAGGCAATGTTACCGACAGCAGGCTTAACAGCCATTAAATATTGCAATTTAAACTGGTATTGTTGAAAATGAATAGAACGTAGGTAATGCTTAAACATCACACTAGATAAATGTGTAAAACTGAAATAAAGGGCATGTGTTAACTACACCAGGACTAACTGGAACCAAATATAGCCGTTCAAACTGGTATTGATGTAGTCAAGCGGCACAGTTCCAACTTGCACATAATGAACAACACATTGTGAATGACTGAAATAAACAAGGCATAAATGACCAGTATAACAACCAAATATAGCCATTGAAAACTAGACAGAGTCTCACTGCAACCAACCTAACAAGCAAATACAGATAAACAGGGCATATGCTTGAAAACTGGACAAATGCTCACTGCAACCAACCTAACAAGCAGATAAAGATAAACAAGGCATCTGCTTGATAACTGGACAAATGCTAAAAAAGCAACCTAACAACCAAATACAGATAAACAAGGCATCTGCTCAATAACTGGAAAAATGCTCACTCCAACCAACCTAACAACCAAATACAGATAAACAAGGCATCTACTCACTATAAACAACCAAATATAGTCATTCGTGAAACTGAAGTGCACAATTCATACTTAAACATCACATAGACCTATTGAACAATACATTTTTGCATAACTGAAATAATTAAACACGGCACAGTTAAAGCACCGCACGACAAATGCTACTACAACAAAGGGTACGGGTTGGCAAGCTAGAAAAGGTAAGATTTGCTGATAGAATGTTGCCTCACATTTCATGGACGGGATCCTTCCAGTTGGAAGAGCACAGACCCATGGTGCACTCTCTGATGTCACAGATAGGTTGTTTCACCTTGGAAGAACCTTCGTGGGTGCCCTCCTCATGGTCGTGGTCGTGGTCGATGAGATCTGACTTGGCAATTGAGGATCCCAAGCCGCCGCCGTAGAACGTGTCCTTCAAAAGTGACAAAATGGGCTCGATGGCGTATAAAGCTCGCAAATCCTTGACTGCTTGGCAGAGGAGATCAGCGGCAGGGCTGTCAAAGAGATCAACGACGGTTGAACTAGAGGGGTTGGGGATGGACCACTTTACCTATGACATGGCCCGCGTGAAGCCGTCGGTGTGGACGAGCTTGATGTCGTAGCCAGCTTTCCCGAGATACATTAATACACTAGCCCGCTGACATGAAGCCTTCAGCATGGCAACGTAGTCAATGTATTCGCCAGCTTCCGCGGCGACGTGTTGCTCCGGGATCGACAGGTCGTGGCGAACAGCGGCCACCTCGCCAACGTCTGCCGGAGAGGCCATGATAAACCTCTTCTTGGTCGAACGCTCGTCGGGCTCCCCGGGATACGTGGTCGAGCTTAGGCTGCGACATTCTGGAGATGGGGATGTGGATTTGGCGGGGAGGGACACCGCAGGCCTCATCTAAAAACTCAGGGGAGTGGGGCGATGGTATGGGAATCGCTGGGTAACCAGAACTTTATTATCTAAGCTAGGAGGTACGGGCAGACCGACAGGGGTTGGAGGCGGCGCCGGCGCAGGCCGCGAGCTAGGGTTCAAGGGGGAGGGGGCGGGTGGGGGACTGCGGAGGGGGGTGTTTGAGGATACGCCATGGCTACTGAAAATTTTAGTAATGGTGGGTGGAGATGGTGGTGGACAAGGGAGGGCGATGGTTCAAATGCCTCGGCTACTGCAATTTTACTCTAAGGTCGGTGCTGGAGGAGTGTGGGTGACGTTTGAAGTACGGCGGCTACTAAAATTTGGGTAAAGGAATTGATGCTGAGCGGGAGTGACCAAGATCGTGCACGGTCCAATAACAATATGCGTTTATGATAATAAGGAAAAGTGGCGCGGATCCACCGATTTTTGCAACGCTGAAGGCGGGTAGTTTGTTTTTTATATTTCTAGCTAGCTGGTCTATCGCACACGGTTCATCCTAATTTCCAAATAAACTTACCCGCCTTTAGCTTGCACATGTGGTGGTTTTACAGCGCACTTGCATCGCACACGATTAAGCCAGTACCTCCACCCTTTGCTTGCGCTTGCGTGGTCGTGGTGATTTCAGCGCACTTGCATCGCACACGGTTGAGCCAGTACCTCCACCTTAATTTGCTCGCGCTTGCGCGGTCGCGATGATTTCCGCACACTTGCATCGCACACGGTTGAGCCAGTACCTCCACCTTAATTTGCTCACGCTTGCGCAGGCGTGGTGATTCACATCGCACTTGTATCGCACACGGTTAAGACATTATACCCCATGTCCGTTGAGGGTCATCAGAATCTTTGCAGCAAAAAATAACGTTAGAGAGGGTCAAAAGACAACCACACCAGCATGTGGCCCAAATATATATGAGTGAAAAGGGTGGTCTATGATGTTCAAAATTCCAATGCACAACTTTGACCTCGCGAGCCCACGGTTGGGCGCATCGTTGAAGATCGATGAGAAGGGCCAGAATTCAAGAACCACCTGGAAGTGGCCAAATATATGTACAAATATTGGGGATGTTTAAAACTTTAAATACACAATGCATAACTTTGGTGGCACCTTCCTCGCAAACCCGAAAGCACCCTAACAACCACCTAGCTAGGATATATATATATAATGACATAATATCATACCTAGCTAGGATGCTTGACCCACCACCTCCCACTTCGTGTCAGCAGGGCGGATGCACGTAATGATCAATACTTTGGTCATACATGCATGTCGCCATGACCTACCATAAGACGGACCAATGAATCTATCATTTGGTCAAATGACAGTTGTTGTTGTCGATAAACCGCTTGGGCCAATAGATTGAACCATCATAAAAATCGCACGAGAGGGACCACAAAACCAGCACCTCTTGCATGTGGCCCAAAATGATGTACGTTGGGAAGGGGTGATGTGTGTTTTCAATATAGAATAATGTACAGTTTAGATGTGGTGCCTACCTCTCGATACAGACAACAACCATGAAGGCAAGGTAGTTCAGGACGAGATACATACGCAGGGTTTGATGTAGGTCGAACCCAGCAATCCGAGCATCTGGGAGGGAATCCTGACAATGCATGAGCTCGAGCCTTGGTTGACCAACATTTGACGGTGACCGACCCTAAAACGAACTAGGACGAATCCATTCATGGCCAACACATACCCCTCATTATTGGTCAAAGGGATGATACACACACACACACACACACACTCGAGGAGCCCACAGATATCCGTGTCGTCACAAAAAACCGCACAAGGGAGACGTGGTCGATCAGAAGACCCCGTATACACTGCATGCGGCCCGAAAATATGTATGGGTATGATGGTGTATGATGTGTTTAAATCCCAAATGCACAGCTTCGATGGGCCACCAACTACATTACAAACCAAACACCGTACCCGACTCCAAGCCTGGTTCAATACCTATGATGTTAGTTTCCCATCTTCGAGGTGGCGGCGCGGGGGTGTCGTCCCACGCATGCGCTCAAACTTTATTTTGTCTAGCATGGGACACATCTATATATCTATACATCTATACACCTATATAGTGTGCGAATAGCTTTGAAAATTGCTCGTTGGATGAAGCCAATCCGATGGTACAGAGATGGCAAATCCGAGCACTACTGGCCGTTGAATATCATCTATTCCACCAGATTCTACCACATGTACAATCTAGAAGACTCCATGGTTGAACTTAAGCATAATGCACAAACCTCAAAACACAAGCACTTCTCCTTTGTTCTCTAGAATCTTCCAAATCTTAATTGCGCAAACCTTTTTTTAAATGAATTGTCACTTTTTGTTTTTACCTTTACAATGCACAATTCCATGAATCTTAAAATAGTTTTTTATAAAACTAATTGATTTTGGATGAGATGAACTATAAGAATTAAACGAACATCTACATCACGCATATCTGGGATAAGGGGCAGGAAACTGATGAGAGGAGTGGCGAGAAATGGTAGCCTGTTTTGAATAAAAAGCCAGTATAGAAGGAAGCGTGAGCTACACGATGCATGCGCACAGTGCTTACCCATGTATTGCATGTGCTGTCGAAAGGGCTCGGGGTTGGCGTTCGATCTGGGAGCATCCAATGGTGCACACGTACGATCCGTGGGGTTTGGGTTCTGGCCAGTAAGAATGCACGACTCAGATCACGCATGCAACGGGGGGGGGATATCATACGGAAACCAACATTCGATGGAAACCTATGAAAACCACGAGAAAAAGATGTTTTGAAGTTTTAAAAAAAATAAAATGCGGGATGTTAAGAGGATGGTGTTTTATTGCCACACAAAATTTCAAGTTGAAACACATTACGAGATGTGAGCTATGAAAAAGACAAAATCAATGTTGAATAGTGCCGAATAGTAGTCACCATTTAGGGCGGAATTTTTCTTTTTCATAGCTCACATCTCGCAATGTTTTTAACTTGAAATTTTGTGTCGCAATAAAACATCACCTTCTTAACATCCCACATTTTTTCTTCAGATTTTTATGAAACTTTAAAATATGGTTTTCACGAAGTTTTCATTGAATATCGGCTTTTGTGAGTGAACCGTGTGCTATTTGAAAACATTTCGTGAGAAGAATCTCGGTTTTTAAATCCCCGTAAATCCAAAACTAAGCTGAAAATCATGAAACCTGCCATGGTGTCACGACATGGTACTTATATGTCGAGGAATTTTTTCGTCCATTGTGGTGCAAGTTTTATTACAAGCCTCTTACAAACCGGAGCTTCTCTCAAAGAAGCCTCGTGGTTCCGATAGGGAAACGTGTCCCCCTTGTGGGCGAAACATAATCACTGCCTCTTTTCGCCTTGTATTTTCTTCTACGGGTAACATGGAACGACAAGATATCCGTGCTGAAATTTAAACTTATTCAGGGTTCGTTTGTCCTTATTATACACTAATTGAGTTTCCTAAGCATTTAATGTCCATAATTCAAATCTGAACTACAAATACATGCTCCAGTTCACCAAAATGGCTAGAAAAATTATACATGTGTCCTTGGGTGCATGTTTAGGTCCCATGCCAGGAATGGGAACGAATTACAACCATACCAGTGTCATGGCTCGTCCTCATACATTTCGAATCTCGGGTTTTAAGTCCCCATAAATCCTAAACTCACTAGAAAGTCATCAAAGGTGGCATGGTGTCACGCCATGGCACATATTTTGTCGTGGTCAAAACATTGTCCAATTTGGGCCAAGCTTTATTACAAACCTCTTACAAAAACTGGAGCTTCTCTCAAAGAAGCCTCGTGGTTCCGATAGGGAAACGTGTTCCCCTTGTGGGCGAAACGTAATCACTACCTCTTTTCGCCTTGTATTTTCTTCCACGGGCAACATGGAACGATATGATATCCGTGCTGAAATTTAAACTTATTTAGGGTTCATTTGGCCTTTTTATACACTAATTGAGTTTCCTAGTCATTTAATGTCCATAATTCAAATCTGAACTACAAATACATGCTCCAGTTCACCAAAATGGCTAGAAAAATTATACATGTGTCCTTGGGTGCATGTTTAGGTCTCATGCCAGGAATGGGAACGAATTACAACCGTAGCGGTGTCATGGCTCGTCCTCAAACATTTCGAATCTCAGTTTTTAAGTCCCCATAAATCCTAAACTCACCAGAAAGTCATCAAAGGTGGCATCGTATCACGTCATGGCACATATATGTCGTGGTAAAACATTGCCAATTTGGGCCAAGCTTTATTACAAACCTCTTACAAACTGGAGCCTATCGCAAGACCCCTCGTGGTTTTGATAGGGAAACGTGTCCCCTTGTGGGCCAAACGATAATCACTCCCTCTTCTAGCCTCGTATTTTCTTCTACACGCGACACGGAACAACTGGAGATTCACGCTGAACTTTGAAATTACTCAGGGTTTGTTTGACCTTTTTATTCATTAATTGAGTTTTCTAGGCATTTAATGTCCATAATTCAAATCCGGACTACAAATACATGCTCCAGTGCACCAAAATGGCTAGAAAAAACATACATGTTTCCTTGGGGTGCATGTTTAGGTCCCATGGAACGAATGGGAGCGAATTCAACCGTCTCGTCGTCCTGGCTTGGCCACAAACATTGCGAATCTCGGTTTTTAAATGTCTGTAAATCCAAAACTCACTAGGAAATCATGAAACTTGGCATGGTGTCACTACATGGTACATATAATTGTCCAATTTGGGCGAAGCTATATTACAAGCCTTTTACAAACCAGAGCCTATCGCAACCCTCGTGGTTCCGGTAGGGAAACATGCCCCTCTTGTGGGCGAAACAATAATCATTGCCTCTTCTCGCCTTGAACTTTGTTTTCTACAGGCAACATAGAATAACAGGAGTGTCGGGCTGAAATTTGAAACTATTCAGGGTTCGTTTGACCATTGTGTGTGTGTGTGTGTGTGTATATATATATATCACTAATTACTAAGTTTTCTATGCATTTAATGTAGTCCATAATTCAAATTTGAACTACAACCACATGATCCAGTGAAGCAAAATGGGTGGGAAATCGTACATGTGTCATTGGGTGCATGTTTAGGTCTCATTTAAGGAATGAGAATGAATTACAAACTTGTCGTCGTCCTGAAACATTGAGAATCTCGGTTTTTAAATCCCAGTAAATCAAAAAGTCACCCAAAAAACATGAAACTTGGCATGGTTTCATGACATGGCACATATATGCCGTGGTAAAAAAATCGTCCAGTTTGAGAAGAGGCGCACACATTAGTAGCCAACGAAGTCCTTTTTGAAACAAAAAGCTAACACGTTAATATCGTAAATGGTTGTATTATATTAACCGTGTCGAAATTTAACCATACTCGGTGGCGTGCGTGCAACTGTTTGATTAGACGGGACGAGCGCGAGAAGTCCGCCGTGCAGGCTCGACGGGACGCGTGCGAGCAGTCCGCCGTGCAGGCTCGACGGGACATGTACATCCTGCCCACCTCGCAGGCTCGACGGGACACGTGCGAGCAGCAAGGCCGCCCATGCTCATCGGAAGCGAGCTCGTTGACATCCATGCACCAGCCGCCACCCGCCTCGCTCACAACTTCTCCATTAATGGGTTAATTAAAGCACCTAGACGGAGGGTGTTTGCTTGTGATCCCATGGCAGCATTTGCTTTGTTCGGGTTTTCAACTCGTATTCTGCCCTAATTTAAATTGCCACATAGGGTAACGGATATATGACCATAAATAAAATGGCAACGGATAATACGACGACAAATTTACAATGGTGCACACAATAATTATCTTACATATTCCGGATAATTTAAAATGCCACATGCGGCAAAGCCCGGAAGACACGGGGGCAAGAGAAGAAGGAAATTGCAGACAACGATCTCAGTCGCTACTGTCTCTACCCATCGATAGATCGCCGGGCGGCGAAATCCTCCAGCTCCTTCTTCAATTCCTCGCGACTTTGCTTGAAAGCAGCCACGGATTCCTCCACCTCCTGCTCGCGCTCGATCTGGAGCTTCCTCAAGCCACCCATCAGTTCCTCGATGATCGCTTTCAGCATCATCTCCGAGGCACTGCTCTGCTCATGCAGCATCTTCCAGCTGGCGGCCTCCTCCTTCTTCTCGATGACCAACTTGAGGAGCTTCGCATTGTCACCCATGAGTTGCTCGACGAGGCCGGTCGCCTTGTCAACCGAGGGATTGCTGATCTTGAGCAGCTTCATCAAGCCGTCGACCAGCTCCTGCTGCGTACGCCGGTGAAGGACTTCAGGAACGCCGCTCGTCGCGATGGTCGACGCCGCGAATGCGCTTGTGAGAACCCTCGCATGCCCGTGAGATCTCGTCTGAGGGCTCCGCGGTGTGCCGGGACATCTCTGCTGCGGCTGCGGTTTCGCGGCGGGACCTCTCTAGTGCTTCACGGTCTTGGTCTTTGCTACCTGGTTATATGTCCACCCTAAACTCCTCCTACCGGTCATGGCGGAACGACTTGACAGAAAAAACTAGTTTTGCGGGTGATGAGGAGAGGAACTGTGAAGTAATTTCCGGGTGGGTAGTTTTTATAGCCCGGTGCTAAGTGTGAACACATATTAGTTTGATAGGTGTGAACAGATTTGCAATTACCTATTGCGTTGTAATCAGCAATGTGATGAGAAACAAGGTCAAAATTTATTGATGGCAGAAGGTTGACCACGTGGTTGCTCGCCGTTGAGGCGGCCGCGGCGCGCTCCGCTTTGGCGTCCCTGCGAGCGCTCTGCTCGCCGTTGAGGCAAAGTTATAATGGCAACGGTTAATAATTCTTAATAATTGTCTTACATATTCAGGATAATTTAAGATGCCAAATGCGACAAGGCCCAGAACACTCACGACCTACATATGCATACAAGTATAATAAAATATAAGCTAAAAGGCTGAGTTGGTGGCCTTCCGACGATGGTCTTCTCGGGCTCCATGATCAACATAGCACCCTTGCAGCCGTTCACTCCGAGTGTCCCGACCCGCCTCCGCCTACGGAGCTGCTGGCGCTGGGAGGCTCTTGGGGCTACTTGGCCTCTTCCAGAAGAGCTTGACAGCGAGCAATCGCGCGCATGACAACTCTGCTGAACCGCTCCATTTCCATGTCTCTGGCCTGATAGCAAATTTCGTCGATCACCTGCATCCTCAAGATATCATGTTGGCGATGTTCTACTTCGTCGGGACGTCAACTCTGCCAAGGATGCGCTCGAGCCTGCCACCACATCATCGGGATCGAGGTTGACACGGCCGCCGCGGGCAATGATGAAGCCGCAAGCTGCCTTTGTCTTGACTGAATCGTAGAGGTCCTCTGCCCATTCCTTGCGGCGCATCAGGCTCTTGATGAGCACTGATGACGGCGGTTCTTCGGGTGGGTCATCGATCATGCCGCCGAGTAGCTCTGGATCTTTTTCACGGTGGATGGCAAACTGCTCATCACACCTCCTCTGCAATATTCGATTGTGCTCCCAAGGATTGTGACACCGATATAGCTGCCGATGGGCCATGGTTCCTGCACTGGCCAATGAAGCTCTTGCTCCCCGACCTGCTCTGGCTCGTTCTCCTCGCCGAAGATGTAACGCAGGTAGGCGTCGACATCGAAGCTTTGGTCATTGCCTGGCATGCTTGGAATAACTAATGGTAGATGGGTGAGGACTAGATCTTCGCAGAGTGTCGCGGCGGTGCGTTGCCGTCTGGGTTATATGCAGCAAGCCGTTAGCTGCTGGCGGGAAACCGGTGAGGGAATAGGCATGGATTTTACAATTCACCCATGTGGAGCGCGGGAAGCATTCGCTAGAGCGCGGGAAGATTAAGTGGAGCACACACACAACCCGAATACCGTATCCAGTGCCACGTGTTATTTATCACACAAGTGTTAACATAAGGAAATGCATGTGTAACTTACTAATTATCGCACACGAGTACTCACGGACGCATCGTGTGTGATACTCCTAGCCACCGCAAGCAACTAGTTTGCATTTTTCAAAGTTTTTTGTACACACAGAATCGCACATGAACTAACTGTATTAACCGCCTGTGTTGTAAATTCTCATCGCAAACAGTTCATCCGAGTCAGCTGTTTGCCACGTATCACACACATCTTGTTAAGTTGAATCATTTCCGTTGCGTTCGCTAATCGAAAACAGTTCTTCCGAGTGAACCGTATGCCCTACATCACACACACCTTGATCTGGCTAACCGTTTATATTGCACTCCCTAATAGCAAACGGTTCATCAGAGCGAACTGTATGTCGTATATCGCACACACATTGATATGGCTGCCTGTTTCTGTTGTTCTGCCTCATCGCAAACAGTTCGAGCGGGTTAACCGTGTGCCCTGCATCGCACACGCAACTAAAATATGAACCATGTTTGATGCATCCTCCATCGCAAACGTTTTGCACCTTTTTGACGGTTTTTTACATCCCCGTTTGTGATTAATGCATCGCACACAGTTTTGTCAAAGGGTCTCTCATCGTAGTGTCACGTTTGCAGCATCCTGCAGTAGTGTTAGAATCATTACCAATAAACAAAAGTACTTGATAATTTAATTGGCGTGCGCGAGCTCTAGTAATTGGTCCAGTATGTGTAGCAGTAGGGCCTATGGGTGTAACAATGGTATTGATGTCCTCATCATCCTCCCCTTCTTGAAATGAAGTCGTCCTCGACGGAAGCTCATCTTCCTCACCCAAATAAGGCTTCAAATCTGCAATGTTAAAAGTGGGACTAACCCCAAAATCTGCAGGCAGCTCAAGTTTATATGCATTATCATTTATTTTCTCTAACACCTTAAATGGACCATCATCACGTGCCATTAGTTTGATTTGCGCAAATCAGGAAATCTATCCTTACGCAAATGTAACCAAACAAGATCTCCAGGTGCAAAGGCAACACGTTTTCTACCCTTATCTCCAGCAAGTTTATATTTAGCATTCATAAGCTCAATGTTCTCCTTAGTTAATTCATGCATTTTTAAGATCAAGTCAGCACGTTGTTTAGCATCAAAATTAACCGTCTCCGAAGATGGAAGAGGCAACAAATCAATAGGTGCACAAGGAAGGAAACCATACACAATTTCGAAAGGGAACATCTTAGTAGTAGAATGCAATGAACGATTATAAGCAAATTCAATATGAGGCAAGCATTCTTCCCACATTTTCTTGTTATTCTTCAAAACAGCCCTAAGCATAGTAGACAATGTTCTATTGATTACTTCAGTTTGTCCATCAGTTTGGGGGTGACATGTAGTACTAAAAAGCAGTTTAGTCCCCAACTTAGCCCATAAACATCTCCAGAAGTGGCTAAGAAATTTAGTATCACGATCTGAAACAATAGTATTTGGCACACCATGCAAGCGAATAATTTCACGAAAGAACAAATCAGCAACATTAACAACATCATCGCTTTTATGACATGGTATAAAGTGTGCCATTTTTTAGAACCTATCCACGACAACAAATATGCTATTCCTCCCCTTCTTTGTTCGAGGTAACCCTAAAACAAAGTCCATAGATATATCCTCCCAAGGAACACTAGGTACAGGCAAAGGCATATATAAGCCATGAGGATTGAGTCGTGACTTAGCTTTTTGACATGTAGTGCAGCGAGCAACAAAACGCTCAACATCCCGTCTCATCTTTGGCCAAAAGAAATGTGTAGAAAGTATATCCTCCGTCTTCTTCACGCCAAAGTGTCCCATTAATCCTCCTCCACGCGCCTCCTACAACAACAAAAGACGAACGGAGCTAGCTGGAATGCATAACTTGTTAGCATGAAACACAAATCCATCGTTAACGACGAACTTGTTCCATGTTCTCCCTTCCTTAGAATTCTGCAATACATCTTTAAATTCAGCATCATGCACATATTGATCTTTGATGGTCTCCAAACCAAATATTTTAAAGTCAAGTTATGAGAGCATAGTATTGTTGGGGAACGTAGTAATTTCAAAAAAATTCCTACGCACACACAGGATCATGGTGATGCATAGCAACGAGAGGGGAGAGTGTGTCCACGTACCCTCGTAGACAGAAAGCGGAAGCGTTATGACAACGCGGTTGATGTAGTCGTGCGTCTTCACGATCCGACCGATCCAAGTACCGAACGCACGGCACCTCCGATTTCAGCACACGTTCAGCTCGATGACGTCCCACAAACTCCGATCCAGCAGAGCTTCGAGGGAGAGTTTCATCAGCACAACGGCGTGGTGACGATGATGATGTTCTACCGACGCAGGGCTTCGCCTAAGCACCGCTACAATATTATCGAGGTGGACTATGGTGGAGGGGGGCACCACACACGGCTAAAAGATCAACTTGATCAATTGTTGTGTCCCTGGGGTGCCCCCTACCCCCGTATATAAAGGGGCAAGGGGGGTGCGTCTGTCCAAGGGGAGAGGCGCGCCGGGAGGAGTCCTACTCCCACCGGGAGTAGGACTCCCCCCTTTCCTAGTTGGAATAGGATTCGGGAGGGGGAAAGAGGAGAGAGAGAAGGAAGGGGGAGCGCCGCCCCCCTCTCCTTGTCCTATTCGGACTAGGGGGAGGGGCGCGCGGCCCAGCCCTAGCCGCCTCTCCTCTCTTCCACTAAAGCCCACCAAGGCCCATTAAGTCCCCGGGGGGTTCCGGTAACCCCTCCGGTACTCCGGTAAAATCACATTTTCACCCGGACCACTTCCGATATCCAAACATAGGCTTCCAATATATCAATCTTCATGTCTCGACCATTTCGAGACTCCTCGTCATGTCCGTGATCACATCCGGGACTCTAAAAAACCTTCGGTACATAAAAACACATAAACTCATAATAACTATCATCGTAACGTTAAGCGTGCGGACCCTACGGGTTTGAGAACTATGTAGACATGACCGAGACACGCCTCCGGTCAATAACCAATAGCGGAACCTGGATGCTCATATTGTATCCCACATATTCTACGAAGATCTTTATCGGTCAAACCGCATAACAACATATGTTGTTCCCTTTGTCATCGGTATGTTACTTGCCCGAGATTCGATCGTCGGTATCTCAATACCTAGTTCAATCTCGTTACCGGCAAGTCTCTTTACTCGTTCCGTAATACATCATCCCGCAACTATCTCATTAGTTGCAATGCTTGCAAGGCTTAAGTGATGTGCATTACCGAGAGGGCCCAGAGATACCTCTCCGACAATCGGAGTGACAAATCCTAATCTCGAAATACGCCAACCCAACAAGTACCTTCGGAGACACCTGTAGAGCACCTTTATAATCACCCAGTTACGTTGTGACATTTTGTAGCACACAAAGTGTTCCTACGGTAAACGTGACTTGCATAATCTCATAGTCATAGGAACATGTATAAGTCATGAAGAAAGCAATAGCAGAATACTAAACGATCAAGTGCTAAGCTAACAGAATGGGTCAAGTCAATCACATCATTCTCCTAATGATGTGATCCCGTTAATCAAATGACAACTCATGTCTATGGTTAGGAAACTTAACCATCTTTGATCAACGAGCTAGTCAAGTAGAGGCATACTAGTGACGCTCTGTTTGTCTATGTATTCACACATGTATTATGTTTCCGGTTAATACAATTCTAGCATGAATAATAAACATTTATCATGAAATAAGGAAATAAATAATAAATTTATTATTGCCTCTAGGGCATATTTCCTTCAAGTATAATGACGAGACAACGATCAGTAATAACATTTTCTTTACCCTTCTTGTGTTTAATGACATAAGGGAAAGTCTCAATGAATTCAACCCATTTAGCATGTTTACGGTTCAGTTTTGCTTGACTTTTAATATGTTTCAAAGATTCATGATCAGGATTAACAAATTCTTTGGGCAACACTAGATGGTTTAACACTAAAAGTGCATTATCAGGCTTCATCAAGTAAACATGCACTTTTCAATTTAATTTCAGAAGCAACACTAGATGGTTTATTATCAGGCTTCATTTGTTGCTCAAATTCTTTTGCCACAATCTGATTCTCACTCTTATTTTTCTCCTGTTTTGCTTTATTAGCTCTATTAATATTATCTTTCAAAATGGAAGCAGGGGACATAGGAAGCAAAGTAATATCTTTATCCTTATGAACAAGGGTATACTGATTGTTTCGACCATGGTGTACGTAATTTTTATCAAATTGCCATGGCCTACCAAGTAATAAGGAACATGCTTGCATAGGTACCACATCACAATCAACATAATCAACATATGTAGAGATACTAAAATGCACATGAACAGTATGTGTTACCTTAACCTTGCTGCTGTTGTTGAACCATTGGATGTAGTAAGGATGTGGATGTGGTCTTGTGGTGAGAGATATCTTCTCCACCATCTCCATGCTAGCCAAGTTGTTGCAGCTCCCTCCATCGATGATGACGCGAACAGAACGTTCCTTCACAACTCCCTTTGTATGGAACAAATTATGCCTTTGATTTTGCTCAGCTTGTGTGACCTGCACACTCAAAACACGTTGAGCAACTAAACATTCATGCCTGCTAGCATCTTCAGGACCAATGTGTTTGCGTCTCATGTTCAGAATCATCTCCACCGTGTTCTTCACGTGTAATAAGAGCCAAAGTCTCCTCCTCATAGTCACTAGTGGACTCATACCCACCATCCTCAGTAGCAATCATTACACGCCGAGATTTGCATTCTCTCGCATAATGACCTCTTCCCTTACAATGACGGCAAATAATATCACTTGTGTGTCATGTTGATGCCATGGAAGAAGAAGAGCTCTGTGCATGCCCGACAGGTGTGCTCTTGGCAGATAGTGGTGGTTGTGCCTGCTTTCTTGTATCACGACTGGAGGTGGCAGTTGATGGAGGGGCTGGTGCAGTGGAAGTAGAGGATGCACGTGGTGTCCATGATGAAGGTTGACCTGCAGAAAAGTTAGTTCGCGCCAATGCATGTCGATCTTGCACTTCACGTTCAGCTTTACAAGCAAGATGGAATAAACGAGTGATATTATTATACTCCTTATACTCTAGAATGGTCTAAATCTCTCTATTTAATCCACCCATAAAACATGCAAGCATAGCTTCATTCTCCTCAACAATACCACATCTAATCATGCCAGTTTGTAATTCCTGGTAATATTCTTCTACAGAATTTTTTCCTTGTCTTAAACACTGCAATTTTTGAAGTAATTCACGTTGATAATATGGTGGAACCCAACGAGTACGCATAGCAGTTTTCAAAGCAGCCCAAGTAGCTGGAATATGATATAATCTACAATGTTCAGACCACCAAACACATGCAATGCTAGTGAAACCACAAACAGCAGCACGAACACGTCTCTCCTCAGGATATTGTAAACATGTAAATCGTTGTTCAGTTTCTAACTCCCAAGTAAGATATATATCAGGAACATATCTACCCTCAAATGGTGGAATATTCAATTTTAGTTTAGGAAGATGGACATGATCTCGTACCTCAGGTGGTCCTGCCCTACCGTTGCGATGATATGCATGAGGATGACCTGGTGGTGGTGGTGCTGGTGGTTGCACATAGTTCTGATTTTGATCAACCTCATCCTCGTAATGGTCCTCCACCTCTGCAGTAGCAGCAAGAGCTACAGAAGCATCAATAGTAGGTACAACGGCACCAGAAGTTTGACCAGGCTCAAGGGGAACAGGCTGTGCTCGTCCCACTTGATTTGGAAGGCGATGTTGTTGTTGTTGTAGAGGTGCGACAGGTGCAGCGGGCGGTGGTTGTGGAAGATGCGCGAGCAATTCATTAAACTTGTTATCGATCTTTGTTTCGAACGCCTTCTCAATGCCATCTATCTTCTCCATGACCTCATCAAATCTGTTTAGCACATCTTCCACCTGTCCACTCATCATTTGCTGAAACTTATCATGTAACTCTTTGTTCATCATGTTCTCCCAGTCAGTCTCGTCGGCTTGTGATCCTGCCATTGTTAGCAGCAATGAAAACACACAAGAATATGATCCTACAGACTACTAGGAAGTGGTGCTGGTGTGTCACAAATCTGTCAAGCGAATATCAAAATCTTACCGGTTCTTACCAAGCAGCAGGTGGTGACTGGCAACCGTTGTAGTCAAAACTCTCATGAGCTTGGATAGAGCGATTACAAGGGAGAGTCAAACACATGACGTAGATGTATGTGGAGCTGGGAAGGCTCATAATATGGTAGCAAAAAGGGTCAGCAATAATCAATTCAGAGATGCAAAGTTGAATAAACGCTCAACAACGGTAATGTGATGGCCCTAGGCTAGACCGTAGTAGAGACACGAGCCTAGAACACTAACAAAAACATGGTGCGGCATAGAAACAAGGGGAAAGCCCACTCTGGAAAAAAAGTTCGCTCTTTTTTTGCACTCTTTTTTTGCGCTCTTCTTTTTTGCGAACACAATAATGGCGAGTGTCTCAAAACTCTTCCCAAGTCAAATTGACAGGATAGGCACGAAATTTTTTTGACTATTTTTTTTGGAAACCAGGGCAGCGACGACGAAAAAGTGCAACAAAAAATCACTATGATGGCGAGTGTCTTAAAAGACTCGGAAAAGCCTAAAAACAGGATAGGGAAAAAATATTTCCGGTCGCCGAAATTTTGGCCTAAAAACTGCCCGGGGGTCTCAAGACTTTTTTTTCGAAACCTACTCAGGCAGGGAAACACGTATCGGAAAATAGATGGATCTCGAAAACAAACCTAATATGAAAAGAACTCGGATTGGTGGTGGATATATGGTGGTAGGATATGGCAACAATGGCGGTATATGGTAGCGGTGGTGGTATATGGATACGGATCGGTGGTGGTATATGGTAGCGGTGGTGGTATATGGTAGCGGTGGTGGTATATGGATACATATTGGTGGTATATGGCAGCGGTGGTGGGATGTGGCAGCAGTGATGAAGATGGTGCGGCGGCGGCGTGACAAACTGTGACAGAACTCAAAACTCTAAAGGACTAGACGCTAAGACCAGCAACTAGACACGATGATGCAACCGCAAATTCAACAAAGAAAAACCCTAAAAATATTATGCAAAGGTTCAGATTGGTTCGGATATGATGAACTAACCCTATTTCTTTTGCCTTTTTCGTGGACTGTAGGTATGAAGAACAAACTCGATCTAAACTACGAAAAACTGTAAAATCTCACCAAGCAACCTGGAAATCTGATACCACTTGATAGAGGCGGAGGTGTCCCATCTTTCGATGAGATGGTATTGATGTCCTCCTCACTGTCACTCTAGCAACCCATCATCTAATAACTACTCCACAATGCATTCCCTTAGGCCCAAAGATGGTGAAGTGTCATGTAGTCGACGTTCACATAACACCACTAAAGGAATCACAACATACATATCATCAAAATATCGAACGAATATCAAATTCACATGATTACTTATGACAAGACTTCTCCCATGTCCTCAAGAACAAAAGTAACTACTCACACAACATATTCATGCTCAAGATCAGAGGGGTATTGAATATCATAATAGATCTGAACATATAATCTTCAACCAAATAAACCGGCTAGCATCAACTACAAGATGTAATCAACACTACTAGTCACCCACAAGTACCAATCTGATGTTTTGATACAAAGATTGAACACAAGAGATGAACTAGGGTTTTGAGATGAGATGGTGCTGTTAAAGATGTTGATGGAGATTGGCCCTCCCACATTGAGAGGGTTGTTGGTGATGACGATAGCTTAGATTTCCCCCTCCCGGAGGGAAGTATCCCCGGCGGAAACGCTCTGTCAGAGAGCAAAAGTGCTCCTGCCAAGTTTCACCTCGAGACGGCGGCGTTCCGTCCTGAAAGTCCTCTCCTTATTTTTTTAGGGAAAATGGCCTTATGTACCAGAAGATGGGCACCTAAAGTGGGCCAGGGTGCCCACCTACCCACCAGGACGCGCTGGGGGGGGGGGGTAGGCGTGCCCTGGTGCCTAATGGGCACCTGGGTGACCCCCTTTGTTTTTCTTTTCTCCATATTTTTTATATATTCCAAAATAATTCTCCATGAAATTTCGGCTTATTTGGAGATGTGCAGAATAGGTATCTCTGACATAGCTTTTTCAGGTTCAGAATTCCAGCTGCCTGTATTCTCCCTCATTGTGTAAACCTTGCATATTATGAGAGAAAAGACATTAGAATTACTCCACAAAGTGTTATATTGAATAAAAACACTATAAATAATAGTAAGAAAACATGATGCAAAATGAACGTATCAATGGCTGGCCTCCTTCGCAAGGTGGCCTTCTCCGCAACGTCGGTCCTTCAATCATGTTTGAGGGCCCCAATGTTCGCTATCTTTGCATTTTGGGCTTTGTTGCTGTTCCTGGGCACCCATGTATCATTCTAGAGTTTGTTCTTTGTGTTGTACCATGTTGTGTTGAGTTGCATCGTTGGTTGTAAGGGCTTCATTGATTTAAAGCCGGACGTCAGCATCTTTTCATGGAAAAATCTTGGCATGATGAGTTTCCTCGGAATAAAGAACAAACCTCAACGCAGGGGATTAGGGCATCTCCAATGCTAACCCTCAAACCGTCTGGACCGCGCGGTCCGGACGTGTTTTGCCGTCCAACACGGGACTCTATCGGTGCACCGATCGGTCCATATGTGCTTTTTCCCGCAAACCGAAAACAAACTAGGGGCTTTGCGGGCTTCCGGACAGCTGCCACACCCGCTTTTTGACTGCCTTGGGCCACCCAAATACCCTCCCTCTCCGTGCCCTTTCTCGCCCGAAGCCAGCTGCCCACATTCATGTCGCTCTAGAGAGGCCTCTCCGCATTGACGCCAGCCCAGAGCGGACATGACCTCTCGCTAGTGCCGACATTGAAGCGGCTCATCGGTCGAGGGCGTTGCCCGGGCCATGTCTCCGGTTTTCACGCTTGTTCAATGTCGGAGAGACGTTTACTGGACGGGGTAGATATCTACCATGCCCGTTCAATGCATGTCCCTCTGTCTGCCGCCTTTAAACAAGATCACTGACCAAGAAACCAACTCTGGCGCCTGCACGTTGACACGCCCATACGCTTGGCCTCAATGGCACCCACTATTTAAAGGGGCCACACCGCCTCACAACACACCACAACCCACCGATACCGCATCTTCCTCCCGTGCATCACATCTGCCATGACCGTGAGCGGGAACACTCTGTGGGAGAGCTTCTCAACGGAGCAGAAGCATGGAGTGGCCACCCTTGCGGCCGCTTGGCGGAGCCGCCGTGCCAAGCGGATAGAGGCCGACATGTTGGCCAACTCTCTGAAGGTCTCCGACGACGAGCCCACGATGGGACTGGCTCCAATGACGACTCCGCGCTGGAACCCGCACCGGTGCATGCCGGCTCAACGATGGAGCAGGCACAAGCGCACTTCAATGTTGGCATGACCGAGGAGCACCTAGCACCTGCGCCTATGTCATTGTTCTGGCAGGCGTAGGAGGAACATTGCTACAACATGTTCCTCCTCGAGCAGCACCAACTGACGGAGGGCCAAATCTATGGCGAGTGCGTGAGCGAGGAAGTTGTGGCGGCCATGGCCGCAGCGAACCCCAACTTCATCGCCGAGCAGCATGCACTGTACGAGGCTGCCCGCACTCAAGCCGCCGCTCGCAACATACATGCGGCGCAACCGGACGCGGAGGCGGCGCTGTCTGCACAGGCGATCGCGAACATGAACGCCGCCAGCCGCAAACGCTGTTTGGCCGTGCCGGTGGGACGACGAACATGCTGACCCCTCCACTTCCATCGTGGACCTCACATCCACCGACAACGGACAAATCGCTAACTGCGACAAGGATGAGTAAAGCATGGAAGGTGGCGGGGGCTCGAGTCCCAAGTGGGTCGGTCCGTCTCTCATGTTCTACTCTTCCTCGCCGGCGGTCGCACCACTTCGCGGGTCTTATCCTCGCCGCTCATGGAGATGACAGATGGAGGACGCGGTCGCCGGAAGGGAACAACAAGGACTTGGACGACGGGCACTGTTGTAGGCTAGGTTTAGGCCTGGTCCCCCTTCTTAATGAAAAATGTCCGAAATGTAATGAATGTGCTCCGATTTATATCAAAATCATTCGTTTTGCATGTAATTTATCTGATTTGTTGGTACCTAACTTGAAATATACGCGGCTAATTTTAAATAATCTTCTTTCGTATTGTGTTTGTGAACTGATATACCTTTTTTTAGCAGAAAAAGTATCCTTTATTAAATGTTCAAACGCATAGGGATACAAATGATATCAGGTAGAGTAGCAAGCCACACATGGCGCCCGGGAGGGAGAGAAGCAGCCGCCTTAGCTAAGGCATGAGCTTCCTCATTATGTTTCCTATTCTCGTGCACAAACTGAATATCTTGGATCGAACGCCTCCTATGCTTGATCTCCTCCAAGATAGCAACATAGCGACATGGGGCGCCAGTCTGGATATTGGTGACCACCTCGAGACAGTCTGAAGCAACACACACAGATTGAGCATGGAGGTCCGCAGCAAGAGCAAGAGCCTCGTTGCACGCCTGGGCTTCTAGTATTGTTGGGTCAAGCAAACCCTCGAAAATAACCGCGGAAGCACCTAGAAACATGCCATGTCTATCCCTGCAGATCACCGCCGAAGCTCCTTGGTGACCAACCTTGGAAAGGCCGCCATCAACATTAATCTTCACATCATGCTTCGCCGGCGGGAGCCAGGTTGTCCAAACTGATCGGTCGCGCTGCGCTGATTCTCCCCGGGCCATTACATGCAAGTCCCTGGCCATTACATGCAAGCCCCTGGCCGTAGCATGCAGGTCCTTGGATTTTCCAGTTCGGTCCCTGGGTCGCTCTTTCACGTCTGGGATCGCCTCCAGCTCTGACAAAAACTTCTCAATGAACATGTGCGTACTTAGTGGGCTTTGGTACTGATCATCATGGATAGCTTGACGCCGTGCCCACCAAATAGCCCACATCGTCACGAGGACGTGCGCAAGCTCTAGCGAAGGAAGAGTATCAACGAGCCACAGCATCCACAACTTTGCGTCGTCCGTCCGGTTCGAGACAATGGTTTCCGTGAGATCCTCATCAGCTAGTGCCCAAACGCATCTCGCCATCTTGCAATCAAAGAGCGAGTGGCACCACGTATCCACCGCCACCTTGCAAAGGGCGCACTCGGGCGTTTCAGCCATGCTCCGCTTCTAGCGGACTTCTCCCGTAGGGATGGAAGATTTGGCCAATCTCCATGCAAAAATTCTGACTTTGTAAGGGACTGAAGCTCCCCACAATTTTGTCCAAGATCGGCGGTCAGACTCGAGGCGCGAGTGGCAGTCGTTATGCTCTAGCCAGTCCGTTCGCTGTTGCTTTGTAGAGGCCAAGAGTCTATATGCAGACCGTACTATGAAAACACCCCTTCTCTCATAATGCCAAGACCAGAAATCATCACGGACTCTTGAGCTTAACGGGATATTAAGGATTGCTTCGACGTCCATGGGGAAGAGGTGCTGATTAAGAACATCTCGGTCCCATGTCATATTAACCGAATCAATAAGGTCCGACACCTTATGAGGAGGGTTCAAAGACTTTGGGCAAACCGGCCGGAGTTTAAAATCACATGGAATCCAATTATCATTCCATATGTTTGTGTCCTCTCCCGAACCAATCCGTTTCACAAGGCCCAACTTCAAAGTGTCTCTGCCTTCATTTATGGATCGCCAAACATGTGAAGGATGATTGCCCAACTCTGCATCAAGGATGGTGGAAAGAGGGTAGTAAACAGCCTTGAGGATCCGCGCACTCAAAGATGTGGGTTCCTGTAGGAGGCGCCAGGCCTGCCTGGCCAGTAATGCCAGGTTAAAAAGCTCGATATCTCGGAAACCCATCCCCCCATGAACTTTGGTTGTGTCATGACTTCCCAAGAGACCCATGTAGTCTTTCTTTCTCCTTTTTTTGAGCCCCACCAAAACTTACGTAGCAGCCCATTAATGTGTTGGCATAGTCCTCTAGGCAGTTTGAAACAGGCCATGGAGTAGGTAGGAATAGCTTGGGCAACGGATTTAATAAGCACCTCTTTGCCCCCAACGGACATATTTTTCTCCATCCAACCTTGAATTTGCTTCCAGATTCTATCTTTTAAATACTTGAAAGCACCCTCTTTAGCCCGGCTCACATCAGAGGGGAGACCAAGATATTTCTCAGAGAGCTGCTCATTCGAAACATCCAAAACTTGCTTGATCTCCTGTCTCACGGATTCAGCACATCCCTTGCTAAAGAAAACAGAGGATTTATCTTCATTTATACGTTGACCCGAGGCAGAACAATACCTTTGCAGAAGATCATCCACCTGTTTTGCCATCTCCGGTGTAGCATTAAAGAAAACAAGGCTATCATCTGCAAAAAGAAGATGGTTTACCTCCGGTGCACCTGCTGCCACCATGATGCCTTGTATTCTCTCCGTTGGAAGCATGGATTTCAACAAACATGAAAGGCCCTCGGCCGCCAGTAGGAAAAGATATGGAGATATAGGATCTCCCTGCCTCAAACCACGCGATGGCGTGAACTCTTCTTGTTTCCCTCCATTGAAGATAACAGAAAAGGATACGGAAGAGACACACCTCATCACAATTTCTGTGAACCTTGGGCTGATTCCCAATTTTAACATAACCTTCTCCAAATAATTCCACTCTAAACGATCATAGGCTTTCATCATATCAAGTTTCCGAGCACAGAACCTGTTTCCCTTAAGCTTCCTTGTTTTCATGTAGTGTAGACACTCGTAGGCTGAGATAAAGTTGTCGGTGATTAGGCGACCAGGTACAAATGCCGACTGTTCTTCTGAGATGATAGCGGGGAGAATAAGTTTGAGCCGATTGGCCAGGACCTTTGATCCAATCTTGAAGATCATGTTACAAAGGCTGATTGGTCGAAACTGTCCTAAGTTTTTTGGACTTGCGATCTTGGGAATTAAAACAATGAACGTTTTGTTTATCTCCTCCGGAGAATCCTCTCCACTCAGAACACGCAGCACCATATCCGTTACCTCCTCACCACATAGATCCCAATGTCGTTGAAAAAAGTGTGCAGGGAAGCCGTCGGGTCCTGGAGCCTTTGTAGGAAACATTTGAAAGAGAGCCTCCTTGACCTCGGCGTTGGTGTAACGAGCCGTCAGAATATTGTTCATGGCATCATCCACTTTCCTTGGTATATGAGACAATACTTCCTCTATCCCAACCGTATTCTCGGAAGCATACATGTTACTGTAGAAGGTCGTGGCCATACTAGCCATTTCCTGCTCGTCTTTGCTTACAGAACCATCCACCCGCTGTAGTTCTGTGATGCGGTTTCGGACCTTCCTTGCACTAGCTTTGCGATGAAAGAACTTGGTATTACTATCACCTTCTGCCAGCCATTGAATACGGGCTCGTTGATGCCACATAATCTCTTCCCATAGACATAATTCGGTCATCCGAGCTTCGACCCTTTTTCTTCGTCAGACAGGCCGACTCGGCTGGGCATAGCACGCAATCCCTGCAGCTGCGCTCGTAGGGCCCGCAGTTCCGCCCGGACAGCACCAAAGGTGGTGCGACCCCAGCGCTGTAGAGAACCCGCGACCGAGGCCAGTTTATGCGATAGATCAGCCATAGTCGACGCTCGCCCGGTAGCATTCCAAGCTTCGGTGACCACATCTCCAAATCCTGGGTCCCGCTCCCACATGCACTCGTATCGGAATTGTTTCTGTCGTGCTCTAATACTTGTATCCACCAGATCAGTATTCAACAATATTGGGCAGTGGTCGGACTTGGCGGCCGTGAGGTGTTCCACTGTGGCGAAAGGAAAAAGTCCTGACCAACAAGTTGTTGCTAAAGCTCGGTCCAGATGAACTCTACAATAATGTCCACCAACCACTTTTTTCTCCCACGTCCAGTCTAGGCCCCTGTAACCAAGATCAGCAAGGCCACACACATCCACCGCTTCTCTGAAAGCTTCAATCTGGCCACTATCGCGTTCATTAGGACCATGTTGTTCATCAGCTCTCAAGATCTCATTGAAATCGCCTATGCACATCCATGGGAGGGTACTCTCCCCCCTAAGTCTCGTCATTGTGTTCCATGTTTTATACCTCAAACTCCTTGTTGCTTCTCCATAAAAACACGTCAACCTCCATTGTTTCCTGCCTGGTTCAGTAACCCAGGTGTCCACATGATACTGTGAATAATTCTTTATTGCAACATCAAGAGAGGTTTTCCAAAAGATACAGATGCCGCCACCGCGACCAGTACTACCAACACCAAAGCTGAAATCAAAACCTAAAGAAGAGCGAAGGCCCTCAACACGAGCCTTTGTAACTGAGTTTCTACTAAACAAAGGATAGATGGCGAGCTGATCTCAAGGAGATCACGGAGTTCGCGAACTGTCGCGGGGTCGCCTATCCCGCGGCAGTTCCAACTTAGTATTTTCATTGGGCCTGGCAGAACCCCTGGTCGGAGCCCGCACCAATGTTGCCATCTTGTCATTGCTCTTTTTTGAGGGAGAGCAACCCTTCCTTTGTTTCTTAACTTCTCGTGGTGAGACATATGCCGGAGGTAGTGGCGGGGTTGCACCCTAGACGGTGCCGACAAGAGCCAAATTTTGAGCCTCAGGTGATATAGCCGTAGAGCCCGGCCTAACCAACAGTGCCGCTGCATTGGCACTCTCCGACATCGCTGCATCCAGGTTGCGTCGAGCCCCCACTTCATCTCTGACCTCGGTCTCTGCTGCAGCCGTTTTGAGGGGGCTGGTCACATCGTCCTCCTCTGCCTTTGAATCCAGGCCTGCCTCCTGCGATGATCTCTTACGGGGGGGGGGGGAGCTTTGGCGACGTTCTGGACCTGTACGTCTTGCCCTGCCCCGCCCTCGTCCTGCCGCACGGCCACCCCGCGCCCCGCGATCCCAGCTGGGTTGCTCCTGAGGTGCCTCCCTTCTTGTTGCTAGCATCCAGCTTCCCCACTGTTTATTCTTCTCCTCCCAAACTCCATCACCGCATTCCTCATGATTATGACCCATGAGGCCGCAAACTTGCAGAAGAAAGGAATCTTCTCATACTTCACCGAAAGAAACTTTCTCCCCTCACCAGTAACATTCGGGGGCGTCACCCTCGTCAGCGGTTTATTCACCTGTATCCTGGCTCGAACCCTGACATAGTCACCCTCATAAAAAAGGCGAGGCGAGAGTTGTGTCTCCTTCACGCGGCCAATACGGCGAGCTAGTTGATCCACTACTTCTGCTTTCCGGTACAGCTCCGGGATATTGTGTATCTAGGCCCAAACATGCAGCCCATCAAAGACGACAGAAGACGACTCCTGCTTGCCGTCATAATCCTCAATAAGCATCCCCATCCCCCTGAACAGCCATGGACCTCCATGCACAACCTTCTTCCAGTCACCCAGGCAAAACATCTGAAAGATGAAGAAATTTTCACCCACCTCGCAATAAGTTGGCACATTAGCAAGCCTCCAGACTGACTTCAGCGTCTCGAACATCGCCGACGCGCTGAACTGCCTTGTCGTATTGACCTTCCCAATCCCAAGCCACCTTGCATCTGCTGCGTACTTCTTCACCTCTTCTTCTCCCACCACAACATCATCAAGCTCATCATCCTGCAGATCCAAGTGTTTCAGCATCTCCTCCAAGTTTCTCCCCGCTAGGCCTGCCGAAGACGACGACCCCTCATGGCCCGCCATCTAGGTTGCGGCGTCGGCTTCGGGGAAAACAGCACCAGAAACCAGCGCGGAGTCCTAGTCCCCTTGCGTCCCCGTAGATCAGGTTGCAGAGAGCATCGGCAGGGTTGGCCGGCGATCGATCGAGGTAAGACTCTAGACGACGACTAGATCGCCGCCGCCAGAGGCGAAAACCCTAAGCGAGAGGGTAGGTTGCAACTTGCAAAGGCACGCAAGCGAAAGGCCTGGCTTCTAGCCCACCACCCACCCGCGGTCGGTGAGAAAGCCGTAGGCCCGACGGGTCAGCGAGAACGGGAAGAAGTAGCGAAAACAGCTAAAGAACGGAAGGGTTTTGGTCGCGAGTCGCACCCGCCGCCGTGGTCGCATCGCACGCAAACTTTCGAGTCTCGAGAGAGGCGACGAAGAGAGCGAGGGCGAGGGACGGCAATAGGGCTTGGAGGATGGGCGCTGGGGAAGGAGAGGCAGCTGGGAGCAAGGAGAAGAGCAGCGGCGTCGCCCGGACGTCCCTGGACGGCCTGCGGGACAAGAACGTGATGCAGCTCAAGAAGCTCAACATGGCGCTCTTCCCCGTCCGCTACAACGACAAATACTATCAGGACGCCATCGCCTCCAAGGACTTCTCCAAGCTCGGTGAGCACGCTCCCATCCGTCTCTTCCTATCTTGTTCTAATCCCTACCTCGCGCCGCCGGGACCGGTTCCATACCTCATCCGGTCTTCCATTGTATTGGGATTGGGATTGGGATTGGGGTTGTATCTATCTCAGTTCTCGGATCTGCAGACAGAAGGCAGGAAACAATTATAACTTGCTACCAGATTGGGGAAGAAACCGCCATTAGGAATTTAGATTTTGGAATGGGGACGTGCAAATGCGAATGTGGATTTGATCTGTAAAACTAATTCTTTGGCCATAGAAGATCTTGGAGAGTTGGAGGGCGTGGGTAGGTAGCTATGGTATGGGGATGTTTCCCGGATTCACTGTTATATTGATTCGTCTGCTGGGTTTGGCTGATTTCATCTATGAGAAAACATGTTGCTTGCTGCTGGTGCTATTGTCTGACTGTTCATTTTTCCTTTCTGTGTTTGTAGCTTACTATAGTGATATATGTGTTGGAGCAATCGCTTGTCGCCTGGAGAAGAAGGAAGGAGGGGTGGTCCGTGTTTATATCATGACTCTGGGTGTATTGGCGCCCTACCGTGGTCTTGGTCTCGGTGAGAATTTTCCCTACCTAAACTCATTTTTGCTTATGTGAAGAGATGACCCTGTTGGGCGTGAGATATAGATATGCCTCACAAGTAGGATACCATGTGCACCTCCTTACGTGATTGCTGAAATTGTGAATTAAAATGTAATTGTTGAATAGTTGTAGGTACTGCATTTATCTTGCAACCTACTATTTCTCACTCAAGCAATGAACGATGATTGATCATGCTTCTGCCACCATCTCAATTGAGTCAATGTGCCCAAAGTTTTCTGTTGATGTGTCACTGCCATAACATCAATAATACCACTGTGACAACCCTCCGGACCAAGCACATTGACCCTCACAATAGAAGTTCCTGTGCGTCCACCATAGGGCCATGGCATCCAATTGACAAGGCGGGCGGCGCCTTAAGCCGATTTTCGATGCCATATGCTTTCTGAGTAGGCACACACGGGAAGGAGAAGCAGGAGCGGGAGGAGAAAAGCAGGGGCGTGGAAAGGAAAAAGCAGTGGGGAAGGAAACCTTGGGCCTTCTTCCTTGAACTATGTAAAAGGGGGTGGGAAGGAAAAGCGGGTGAAGAGAGAGGGACAGAACGAGGTGAGGGTGGAGCAGAAAAAATAATCTGGTTCTGGCTTGGGGCGCCGCCTCCTTGTGCCATCCCCGTTATTGCAGAGCTTTGTTGCTTCCAGGTCTGCGTGGGTGCGGCATTGCCAGCAGCAGCTATGCTTCTTCTTTTGAGTCTCTACCAGCTTCTCCTCTCCCTCCACGAGTCTTCCCCAGCTTTTCCTCTCCCTACCCTCCCTCTTCTTCAGCTCCTGCTCTCTGCTCTGTTCTACCCTTCCCCAGCTATGCTTTTTTCTGTTTGAGTCTCTGCCAGCTTCTCCTCTCCCTCCCACAAGTCCTCTCCAGCTTTTCCTCACCCTACCATTACAAGGTTACACGATAAAAATGCTTGGACAACCTATGACAGCCTGCACCATCTAGGAAGGTTACAATCAAAGGGCAATAAGTGCAGGCCTTGCCAGTTGGCAGCCAAATCACAAGACAGGGAGTAGTGCAAGCTAGTTAAGAGACTTTTCAGCAGAGAGAATGGCTGGCCCTAGGTCAGCTTTTGTTCTATGGATTAATAAACCAAAGTCAACCTTGAATCCGCTCCTCCAAGAATCAACTGATGCTACCAGGTTTCTGAAAAGTGTTGTTGCTTACATACCATGTTTTGTTGTATTTTGGCATTTGAGTGTCCATTGGGTTAATCTTATTCCCATGGGAACATTAAGGGAGCATTGTGCTACTAAATTGGTTGTAATGGGTGATCTAACTTGCTGTCGGACCAGGTTAGGGTGTCTCTATGAAGTCGCCTTGCAATACGCCTTAAGCGTCATAGAGTTACGAAGGGGTGGGTTGCCACAAAATGCATTATGCATTTAAACTAACGTGGTGTTAAGGATCGTGGGTAGCGGTTGTGCCATATGTGCTCATGAAATTAAAGTGCAATAATACTCTTACCATGCTATGTCCTCTAGAACGTGGTGTATGTCCTTTCATGATGTCCAAGTGATAACTTGCTGTTTTAAAAAAAACTCGTGGAAATGATTTAAGCATGTACCTATATTTTTCTATAAAGCTTGCTTATAAATAATTACCGTAGCTGTTTATCTAGTGTAAGTTCTGAAAGAATACCTGTATCAGTACAGGAATAACCAGTGAAAAATAATGAGCCGGCAATGTTGCCACTCATTCTTACTTCAGCCCATGTTAACACATCTGCACGCTAGATTGCTCTTTTGTATCCAGGTGAAATACCCGTGACTTCTAAGTCTAGTAAGAATAATGTTAAAGATCATTGTGCAATAAACATCATGGGCTGCCTCATCATACTTTGAGCAATCGCTGCACTATCATGCTTCTTTTAGACCACTGCCCCATTGGTGCTACTATCAGATGATTGTAAGTTAGTATGTCCGTTCTGCTCCCAGTGACCGGGTAGCACATGTGGTTAGCCCAGCAGTTATTTATAACCTGTTGTTTGTTAATAGGCTTCAGAGTCCTCTAAATGTTTTTTTTTTGGCAAATGCTGCTAATACAGTATCCTGTTGTTAATACGATTCCATTGATGGTAAATGCGAATTTCGCGAGTTTACAGAATTCAATTTAAAATATACTCTGGTGGTCGGGCCTCATTTCACAACACATGCTGTCAAGAATTTTGAGTTTGTTCCAAGGGAAATGTTCATATGATCATCTTAGGACTATTAGGAATGTGATGTTCGATAAAAAGAAATTATGAGGGGACTACACTGCAGCAGGTTTTGTTTTGTACTGCTACTGTAATAGTCTCAAAAGAATGAATGCTAGTTGAATGTATATGAAATATCAACTTGTTGCAACTTCTTGGGTTTGAAATACAACTCGTTCATACTTTTGCTCTTTTGAAACTATTTTTTACGAACAGAAAAGAACAGTTTGTTTTTGGCAACAACACGAGCTGTTTTTAAGAGTAGCAGTAATATGATTTGTGCTGCCTTACAATTGATTCTTTTTTATTTTGACAGGAACAAAGCTGCTGAACCATGTTTTTGATCTCTGTGCGAAGCAGAACATCTCGGAGATATACTTACATGTTCAGACAAACAACGACGATGCCATTGCTTTCTACAAGAAGTTTGGTTTCGAAATAACAGAGACGATACATAATTACTATACGAACATCACTCCACCAGATTGCTATGTTCTTACCAAATTTATCGGCCAGGCTGCTACAAAGAAATGAGCAGACACCGTCCCTGCTCTTGTGACAGAGTTGTGATCTTGTTGCAGAGTTTGTTCTTCATTTTTCGTTGAGGTTTAACATTACTTTGAGAACACAATTACCCTGGCTGCATCACTGAGACATCATTTTTACATTAACTGTGTTCTTTATCCCACCTTGCTCCAGTAACTTGAGTGCCTGCCTCAACTACTTATTCTGGATATGTGGTGCCCGGTTGCCAGATTTTTTCTGAATGGCGTAGTTCCCAATTTTAATCTTGCTCCTTTGACCCGTTACTGGAGCAAGGTTGTAGTTACTGGGTTCCGAAAGCCCAACGTTTGTCTCTCTCCTGCTCGCTCTGGCATGTGTTACTTTAGTTCTTGTTGATATCGGAAGGAAAAATGGTCGGAACTCTATGCTTTATTGATGATTGGTACAACTTATATACAGTGCGAGGAGATGCCTTCGGAGAGGCGTCCGTTTGCAGGGGCGCATGGAGCAACTGCCGTGATGGTTGTCAAAGTTGCAACCGCACGCGCGCGGGATAGCGGGGATTTCCCCTAATTAACATCGTTTGTTAATTAGTCTTAACACTCTCTCTAATCACTGCTTGACTGCATCATAATCCATCATCTTGATTAAAGACTCAAAAAACCCTATGGGAAAAATATGAGGAGTAGTGTAGGATATGTTGTTAAAACTCCTTTAAACCCAGTGGAAAAATAACACAACATATAATTAATGGTTATTGCCTCTGTTTACTCAATATGAAGTAAATCCTTTGAATATAGAGATCAATAAATATGTCGTATATACCTCCCTGAAAATCCCGGTGGGGAAAACGGATAGTATGACATATGATCCTATGTTCCTATGTTGATATTACCTCATTATAAACTTTGATGAGAACCTGTTAAGTAAACCCATAAAGGAAAAAAGAAGAGTATAATATGATGCATTAAACAGGAATAGTTCGGGAAGATACTCCCCTGATTCTTGCAAATTTCGAAGCCGTCACATACCAATTCCATAAACATGTTTCTGGAATGAGAAGTTGGTAGAGACCTCGACAACAAATCAATCACATGATTTAACTTTCAAGATATGCAATATAGCAATATTGCTTATTGCGTAACATGTTTGCATCCGGGCAACACAAGAGGTCTGTTTCGAGTGTTTGAGATAATTGTTGGTGGATGTAGCCATGAGGTCTGTTTCGAAGACTCTTCATGAGAGGGCTACCACACCTAGTATGAACACTAAGCTTGTCTACGATCTGACATAGTGGGGATCTGATCGATGTATCCAATGGTATTGGTGTTCACATTTATGTGAAACTGAAAAAACCAGGACAATATGTTTGATGCCTTTGAAGATATCGAAAGATATTCTTGAGTACCAACCAATTGTGTTCGGTGGATCCAATGGCACTATGAAACGTTGAGTCCCAATATCTCATTTCCATCATCTCTTGGTCTAAATAGACCTTTCCCTATGTCTAGAGAATGAACTACCATGAGAGTTATGGATGGATAAGATTTGTCCATAATGAATTTTTCCAATATATTTTGGATACAGACAACATAATTTATCATAATGTATGAATGAAGGTGATCAAGTTGTAGTAACGAGCGGTATTTTGGTTTACCCAAATCATTCATTTTAAACTCCGTCATTTAGATGATTACATGTGTCGTCATTGCAGACACACAAATATAAATAATCATCATTGTAGAAGTTATCCTTGTGAATAAGTAACTCACTACGTCAGTTGTACCAAATGTACCGACGATAATAATAAGTCATATGGTGACTTATTGATTTTACACGATGTATGTTGCATTTTGTGCTTCAATTCGGAATTGAGGTTCTACCGGGAACCATCTATATCTGAATCTAATGATCTACATGGATATGTAATCACTACATCTATCAACTGCAGAAATAGATGATTTTGAATTGCCAATGATATAAGTTACCGGAATGAGATTCCACCTCTGAAGAATAGTTGGGTATCTCCGTGAACCCTTGTGCTACAATACTTGCTCTTTGTTTCACCACCTCGTTGTTCTTAATTCTGTTTCCAGAAGAAAACTAGTGTAGGTATTGCTTATGAATACCTTCCCATTATTGAACAAGATCATTTCTACCTAGACTAGTAAAAGTGCACGTGCAACGCACGTCTCAAACGTAAACCAAATGAGATTCACATAGTACACACGCGCGCGCGCACACACACACATTTCGGTTACGTTTACTGCCAAAAGTACTTAATATCTACATAGCAAAATATATTTCAGTAGTAATTCAGATCAAAATTATATACACTTTTTGGTTATGTGTACTGCCAAAATTATATAGCTACTTGTATTACAGATACTAATAGGAAATAGAAGATGATATGTGACTACAACGACTTCTATATGTGCAGAAATAGAAGATGCTTTACAAGAACTAACTGAAATGTAAAAGGGCTTAAAGAAATCCAATAATCATCATGATACAAAGTATTTATCCGGTTTCGCATATGTTTATGCATCGGCAACTAGACTACGTACAGAAACCGAAATGGGATATGAAGAAAAATAACGACGGAAGGAAAAGTATTCTAGTGTATTTGTCAAGCTTAACCTTATCAAGCTTTCAGGCATGTCAGCTTCTATATTACAAAAGCATGATGAAACCTCAAATACGAAAAGTACTGTAGAATCTCCCTTGCATGCATCGTTATTATCTTACAAAAAACAAAAGAAAAAGTATTTATACATCCAAATGTTTACACTACATAGGAAAGGATTTGATCTCTGAGCATTGTTACTTCCCGCAAGTATGTGAAACTTTTTCCAACAAACCTTGGAAGAGTTAAACCAAATAACCTTGCTCGTCAAATATGGAAGATATAGATTAACGGTTATCACAATTTTATTTTCTTCAGCAATGTATCAAACTTTTTAGGAGAAGGGTCACAATGTTTACTAAGCCAATGTGTTTCAGCTACTTTTTTTAATCAGTGGATCCCTCATTGAGTTCCTTTTGCTACCTGTGCCTCCTGTAAATTCTTGAAAGCACATATAGCACACCGCGGCATAATAATGCAACATACCTAGAGTCAAACCTAATAATTTAGGTGCATACATACTTGCATTTTGTTCGCCATTATCTTTCGGCGCATCTTGTGTTTGCATGAACAACCAACTTCAGCTAAAAGGTTCTGAATGAAATGCTGCAACATATTTCTTGATATTGGGATAGCTATGTAAAGCGGTAGCATAAATCACACGCCAAGTAAGTTCTTAATGAAATGCACATGAATAAATAAAAGAACTTACATTGTCATGAAAAAAATCCGACTGAATCCAGTTTATATAATTTCTCTGTAACAATATACATCAGCTGTATTAGAACATATCCTTCGAAGGATCTATTTATTGGAACCCAACAGGATAGTTTCTTCACTGGATCCTTCTGCATGGTAAAATTCTCTTTATTGGACAAAGTAGAGATTTGCACACCTTTATAGATTAGTGAGATATTCTCCAACAACAGTTACAGAATCATCTGAGCTTTTTTAGATGTATAGAATCATGTAGCTAAAATAGTAGTACATCTACAATATCTTGCCTCCTACTGAAACTTACAAAATTTACCGGATTGCTATGCAATTATTATAAAATGTCACAGGAGCACATGAAGTCCGCAAGTAAAATTTTCTCTAAGAATGAATTATATATTCTGATTCCCAACCCCTCAAGCTAGGCTCTACCCACCTTAATTCCAGTCGACATCATCCGTAAACACAATCAGACCAAAAGAAGGCAATTCTAATCAAGGTGATGGCGTTACCTCTTGATATTGTCCAATTTAATGCATCTGGTGGTACAAGTAATCCTGGGAAACAGAGACCTGCATATTCACTTCTTCAGTATTCCTCTGATCATAAGTTGTAAGCCAAGACTGCTGCACAGTTCTTATGTACGTGTCATATCAAATTGTACATTTGCAGTACAACCATTGGCAACCTAAGATAATCCCAAACCTAGAATTCTAGATTGCTTGAAGCCCCAAGATTCTCATTTAATCTGTAATGCACGTGCACTCACTGAACATACACTTTATGAGGGCAGCCAAACTTGTGCATATGGTCAAATTCTAAATCCATCTTGGTCTAAATATGAACCTCATTGTAACTATGTAGGTCTAAACAAAAACACTCTTACAATCAGTCTCATTTCCTCCTTGATCTATACATGGGAATGATTTTCATGCTCGAGGTCACATGTATTTGGAATTATCAAATGATTAATTGGACGCCAGAATAGCAATTTCTCCTCTCCCAAAAAATGTTTCTAGTACGCATGAGAGGAGGATTGGTTGGTAGATGAAATTGTAGATAAAAAAATCTGACCCACCAGCAAGTGCCAAAAGTACAATATTAGTCGTGAAAAGCCAGAATACCCCCAAATCAAATTAAAGGGTCACCTGATTGATTTGTGATAGACCTTTGATGCCCTCGACGGTGTACGTAGGGAGAACAGGAGGTCCTCGACGCCCCAGCCAGACGACAGCAGGAACGGCACGACGGCACCTCCTGCGCCACGTCCGAGACCGGCGCCGCCCTTGGGACGACGGCGGTTGGCGGAGGGCATCGATGGTGGGTGGTTGTCGAAGTGGGTGCTGCGGATGGAGCAGAAGCCGATACGGATGCCGATGGCTGCCGATGAGCATGCTATGGACGTGGATAGAGTCGCCGTAGTCGCGACGCAAGAGCGCCCTGGCCTCGCAGAAGACAACGACTGCGACAATACTACATATAATAATCCAGTGATTTATTTTCCTAATAGGATGGATGCACCTCTGATTCGTTTCCTATATAATAGGACGCATCCGTGATTTGTTTCCTAATAGAATGCGAGGGGAACCAATTCCTTCCTTAGTCTGCGGTTAGAGTTGCGTGATTGTCGGGGGACGCCGGGACTGATAGTCGGAGAGAAGGCTTCTCGGATGGTGGAGCACGGTCAGTCATTGGAAATTGCCAAGTCCACATCATAGAGTTATTAGATCAACGAAGGCCGTTAGATTGAGATTTGTGGGACTAATCGTACGGTGCTGAATGAGTCATCTGATGTTCTGGGATAATTGCGGGGTGCACGTAAGAAAGTTCTTGTTGGATTGTTTAATAGTAGTATTGATTATACCCTTTGCTTGAGTTCAGTTCGAGTGTTGTTCACACTTTGCCATGGCCATGGTCTTTGGATCTGAATCATTTGAAAGGGTTTTTGCAATCTAATTGAGAAATGTATGTAGACAATTGTAGACTTTAGGTTATATGATTCTCCAGAATCTATATATCAATATATAGTTGATGGAAATATTGTTACCCATAGTGACTGCTCGTGATTTCCCAATGCGACTGAGTCGGGTATTCCGATGTCTCAGTCATTGTGTGCACTATGACCTGGGTTGGTGGAGGTTTCCCATCCACTGGGTGTATACTACCCATTAGGTGTCTGCCAACGTGAAGTTGACTTGCATTTATTGATTCACAGGCCTGGATATCCTTACTTGCGATAAGCTGAATCCTGATGTACTTCTGCCATACATCTCCCCCTATTGCTTTGAACGGGGAGTGGAGTGGATTTTGTTGGTACCTCTACTCTTTTAGCCGTACTTTTGCAGGATTGTAGGATTGTGTGACACCTTTATAGTCAGTAAATGAATCTGGCAGGTTATTTGCAATGTGTTGCAAATCTTCTGAACGCATAGTTCAGATCTTTGAGTTCGTGGATTTGAGGCAGAAAGGTGTTGAACATTCCACTAATTTCCTGGCATTCTTTATGGTACTTGAAATCTCCCCCTAATGCATGGAAATATTCCTCATGAATCAACATACGGGCCTTGAATAACTCCCCATGCGAGGGGCGGCTCGAGGTATTGATGGAAATACAGTTATTCCTCAGATAGATCCCAACTATATGTTGAGGGGCCAATGATGTATGTCGGGTGGTGATATCGGTATGCAACCGAATTACCGCAGATAGGAAATATTTGGTAGATAGAGGTGAATAATATTATGCAGTTCTGCCATGAGCGTGCAAAACTGCATGACTCCAACGTAAAGCTGGTAAGTTGCAATTCCAAAGTAAAGATAATGCAATGAGCTTAACTCTTTGGATATAAGGATTCTACCAAACCACTTTGAGACATTATGACAAATTGCTAAACTTCAATCCGAGGGACATAGAAAAGGAACACAAGGAGAATTCTGCAATATTATCCATTCGATTTGCTTGAAATCGATGTCAGGATAATGAGCCAATGGTTTTGTGTGAATAAAGCACACACTTAAGACTATCATGAAGATATGTCTTTTAGAACCATGGAATACCTGAACAGTCTAGTCAATTGATGGGAAGAGCCACTTACCTCAACTTGATGCATTCAAGGAATTTGAGTGGTTCAACGTAGACTTTAAGGCGTGCGAGCCTGAAAATTAGCTTCCCCGTGTCACTTGTAGTGCACATAAATTCCAAATGTTGCTAGAATTCAGCATCATAATAATCATAAACTATTGGAATTGCTGGTAGTTTCGGTTTCAACCCAATGTCTCGATGACCAAAGCGAGTATGCCATGTTTGTCATGTACAAGACACTCTAGAAAACTATCTTGTACGCAACATGTGCTACGAGTTGTGTCGTATGTGTAGTACAATCCAGATGATACACAGAGAATGTGCTTGCCATATCCGTTGCATATGGTAAAGAGAAGTTATTTCTCTTTGTTTTCGTCATAAGTTTCGCTATGGAAACTATTTTGATAGACATCCCTATAGTTTAGTAGGATACGAGTTAAACCGCGGAGCAATAGAGCATCCTTAAGTTACTCGAGTACCCACAAGGATAGTAAATATGACTCGAGTTGAGCCAACAAATACCTCATCGCGTTTACCGATTTTAAAATATCTCCTTTTCTCCCAACGAGAGTGGAAACATTTTACTTCTCTGAGTATAGAGTTTGTGGTGCATATGTCCACAAGGCACAAAAGATCTTTCATCAGATTGACCCCTGTAGAAATTTATATATAGACATGAAAATTCTCAATATGAAAATCACTCAGATATATAGAGTACATACAAATGAATTTTGTACCAAAGTGTTGATACAATATATTGTGATATACAATATATGATGACACCAATACTTATGTTCTTATTAGAACATCATAAATGGACATAAATTATGTTGACCACTCAGGAGATTGAGAGACTACACGAAGTCTTCAAACATGTTAGTTGAGTCAACCATCATATTCTCCTTGCCCATTGTGACGCCCCCGATTCGACCGTACACTAATCATACACACAAATGTGTACGATCAAGATCAGAAACTCATGGGAAAATATCACAACACAACTCTAGACACAAATCAAAATAATACAAGCTTCATATTACAAGCCAGGGCCTCGAGGGCTCGAATACAAGCTCGATACACAAGCGTCAGCGGAAGCAACAATATCTGAGTACAGACATAAGTTAAACAAGGATGCCTTAAGAAGGCTAGCACAAACATCAACGATCAAAGAGGCAAGGCCTCCTGCCTGGGACCTCCTAACTACTCCTGGTCGTCGGCGGGCTCCACATAGTAGTAGGCACCCTCGGGGTAGTAGTAGTAGTCGACTGGGGTGGCATATGGCTCCTGGAATCCACTATCTGGTTGCAACAACTGGAAAGAAGAAAGAAGGGGGAAAAGGGGTAGCAAAGCAACTGTGAGTACTCATCCAAAGTACTCGCAAGGATCAGATCTATACTAAGTATGCATTGGTATCAAAGGGAAGGGTTGTATCTCTCGACTGAACTGCAGAATGCCAGAATAGAGGAGAAGGCCTAGCCTATCGAAGACTAGCATCTTCAAGAAGATCCAAGCATCTTGCAGCATGTAGAAGAGTAAAGAATAGCAGTTTATATTAAACAAGCATGTTGTAACATTAACGCCCAGAAATCCTTCCTCGACTCCTTGCAAAAAGCAATCTCGGAGCCACATATCCGTCACATGTCTCAAGTAACCAGTTCTAGGTATAATAGATCAGGACACAAGTCTGAACGTCCATTACCTCGGACACGGTATTTGAATAGATAACTTCCCTGCAGGGGTGCACCACATTACCCAACACGCTCGATCACTCTGGCCAGACACACTTTACTGGGTCATGCCCGGCCTCGGAAGATCTACACGTCGCAGCCCTACCTAGGCTCAGCAGAGAGGTCACTGCCGGTCTACATCCTAAGCACTCCGGGGTCTTGGGACCATCGCCTGTTGCACTCCGGGTCATTGTGTGCAGGGTGGATACCAACACCGCCTCGGATGGCCAGCATGATCCGACCGTGCCACAATGCTGAACTGGACGTCTGACAAAGCTTCAGCTGATACTACGATGTCGAGGCCCATAACTATTCTTGCGTGGTGGTTAGTGCGTAAAGGCCACAGGCCAACTCAGAACAAATACCCAAACCTGTTAGTGCATTATTAAAAAGAAGCGACGGCAGTCGGGACAAGTCTGGAGCTACCACCCCCTCCTGGATGATACCACTAAACAGCCAGCCGTCACCGTAACTCCTCGGGTGCTCTCCGGGCCCGCCTGACTTTCACCAATGTCTCAAGTGAAGTCAAGGTAACTGTGTGTTCAAAAATCAAGGGGAAAACCCGAGGAATCACCCTCGATGGATTCCACTCGATGTAATCATCAAGGTGAATGTAGGAAGAACCACCCCTCGAGGTTCACACTTGAGGTGTTGCATGATAGAGCCGTATCGGGAATGGTGAAGGAGGAATCACCCGCATTGACCACGACGGAATAGCTACACTACAGAGTTATCATCAAGACTGTGTTATGAGGTATCACCCTCGGCACTCGATAGTAACTATGCAGAGTCGACTAAAGGGGGTGAGGTGCTGTGTCGGTCTCTGGTCATCGATCACGTTGATCGAGTCGTCGATGATGAAGCAGAGGCAACAAGGACAAGGTGGGGGTCACTGATGGATCACTATCCAACCTATACTAAGCAATTTAGGATAAGCAGGTAGGTAACAACAACAGGTACAAAATCAGGCTATGCATCAGAATAGGAGCAATCAATTACAATAGCAAAATCTAATGCAAGCATGAGAGAATGGAATGGGCGATATCAGGATGATCAAAGGGGGGGCTTGCGTGGAAGCTCCGCTGAAAGGGAAGAAGGGTCGTCGATGACGTAGTTGATCACAGCGGCATCAACAGTGGTCTCGGGGTCTACCGGAGAAGAAGAGGGGGAAGAAACAGTAAATACAAAGCACACAGATGCATGACAAGTCAACATGCAAAGCTAGGGGTGTTCTTACGCGGGGCTACACGATACCAGCGAAGGGGGATAACATCCGGGAAAGTTTTCCCAAAATTTGGCATTTTCGGACAGATGAATCGAAGGGGCACGGTTGCAGGTTCGCTATGCTAGGGGCACGTGACAGATGATCGGAGTGTGTATTCGGATTCATCTCGAAATTCTGAGCAACATTCATGTATAGAACTTTTTCATCCGAGATACGAATTATTTTCTATGATTTTTTAAAGATTTAAACAATATCCAGAAATTATTTTAACTTGAAATTAAAATAAAATTGCTACCTGTACCCAGCTCTGTGTACACATAAGTGTACACAGAGGATGATAGGTGGGCCAGGGGACCCAGTTGACCAGTCAACGTTTAACTGGTCAACAGGGGGTGGGGCCCCGTGTCATACTCACATTTAACTAATACAGATTTACATTGACTAATCTAGTTCATTAGGTTAATTAATTAAGTTAATTAAGTGTTTAACTAATTAACTAATTATTGTTATTAATATATTTTTTTTCATATCTTTTTTTTCTAAATAAATAGGGGCGTGGGCCCCTGTGGTCAGCGGCCCACAAGGCCTAACGGGCGTGGGCTAATGGGGCGAAGCCCCTCGTGTGTGGGCGCTGCCCGCTCGAGCACTGGGTGGGGGAAGCCGGGCACGGGCGCCGGCGGCCAGGGACGGCACGGGCGCCGGCCGGAACATGGCGGCTGGCCAGAGGGGAGGTGGCCGGCGGCAGCAGTGCCAGGGGAGACGACCTGGGCGGCACAACGATGCGGCCGGGGACAAGACGGCGCGAGGCGGCCTGCGGCCACACGACGACGAGCAGCAGCAGGAGGCGGCGCGTTGAGCAAGTAGAGGAGGCTGCAGCAGGGAAGCAGGCGACTAGAGCAGCAGCCGCTGTACGGCGGAAGCAGCAGCGGGGGCGGTCGACGCAGTGAGGCGAGCGAGAGGTATTGCGGGGAGCCAGCAGCGGTAGGTGGGCGCGCACGCGGGCGAGGCGCGGCCCAGGAGGCGGGGGCATGGGAGGATGAAGGGGAGTGCGTGCGTGGACGGTCGCAACGGGCAGTGAGGAACGACAGCGGGCAGGATGGGGTATGACATGGACGCGGGTGGACGCAGGCGAGCACACGCGGAGCAAGGCTCCGGCCATGGCGGACTACGGAGTCAAAGCTCGCGGGTAACGGTGCTATGGCATGAATCCAATGAGGAAACAGAAGGGAAAGTCGAGGGGTGCTCACATCGAGGCCGTAGGGAGGTTTAGCGGGCCCAGGAAGGCTCTAGTGCGGCTGGATCAACGACGGCGGTCGTCGACCGTGGAGGGGAAGAAGACGGCTGTGATGAGCGCATGAGGACGCCCCACTCAATACGACGCACGTAGGCGAAGCAGATGACGGCGGTGAAGCTCCTGGTCATCCTCCCAAGCGTCGGGGAGTGATGACCCACTAGTTTAGGGGATCAATTGTAGCTCTTTTCGATAAGTAAGAGTGTGGAACCCAATGAGGAGCAGAAGAAAATGACAAGTAGTTTTCAGTAAGGTAACGTCTGCAAGTGATGAAATTGGAAGTAGCGAGTAGTTTGATAGCAAGATAATTTGCAACGAGCAAGTAACGATAATAGTAACAAGTATGCAGCAAGGTAGCCCAATCCTTTTGAGGCAAAGGACAGGGCAAAACGGTCTGTTATAATAAGCAAAGCGGTCTTGAGGGTACACGGGAATTTCATCTAGTCACTTTCATCATATTGGTTCGATTTGTGTTCGCTACTTTGATAATTTGATATGTGGGTGGACCGGTGCTTAGGTGATGTTCTTATTTGAACAAACCTCCTACTTATGATTAACCCTCCCGCAAGCATCCGCAACTACGAGAAAAGTATTAAGAATATATTCTAACCATTGCATTAGACTCTAGGATCCAATCGGTCCCTTACGAAATAGCGCATAAAATGGGGTTTAAACTTCTGTCACTCTTGCAACCCATCATCTATTTGCTACTCCACAATGCATTCTCTTAGGCCCAAATATGGTGAAGTGTCATGTAGTCTACGTTCACATGACACCACAAAAGGAATAACAACATACATACTATCAAAATATCGAACACATATCAAGTTCACATGATTACTTGCAACATGATTTCTCCCGTGACCTCAAGAACAAAAGTAACTACTCACAAATGATAAACATGCTCATGATCATAGGAGTATTAAATAGCATCATGGATCTGAACATATAGTCTTCCACCAAATAAACCATATAGTAATCAACTACAAGATGTAATCAACACTACTAGTCACCCATATGCACCAATCTATAGTTCCGGTACAAAGATTGAATACAAGAGATGAACTAGGGTTTGAGATGAGATGGTGCTGTTGAAGATGTTGATGGAGATTGCTCTCCCTAAGATGGGAGAGTTGTTGGTGATGATGATGACGATGATTTTCCCCTCCGGGAGGGAAGTTCCCCCGGCAGAATCGCTCCGCCAGAGGGCAAAAGTGCTCCTTCCCAAGTTCCGCCTCGAGACGACGACGCTCCGTCCCGAAAGCCATCTCCTCATTTTTTCTAGGTCAAAATGACTTCTGTACCA
Source organism: Aegilops umbellulata (assembly GCA_032464435.1). Classification (NCBI taxonomy): domain Eukaryota; kingdom Viridiplantae; phylum Streptophyta; class Magnoliopsida; order Poales; family Poaceae; genus Aegilops; species Aegilops umbellulata. The sequence continues at coordinate 252,351,885 of CP136056.1, forward strand.
AAAGATGGGCACCGGAGGTGGGCCGAGGAGGCCACAACCCACTAGGGCGGGCCTGGGGGGCCTGGCGCGCCCAGGTGGGTTGTGCCCACCTGGTGGCCCCCCTCTGGTGTTTATTGGCTCCAGTATTTCCTAAATAATCCATAAAAAATCTTCGTGAAGTTTCATCTTATATGAAGCTGTGCAGAATAGGTGGCCTGACGTAGCTTTTCCAGGTCCAGCTTTCTAGCTGCCGGAGTTCTCCCTCTTGGTGTGTTCCTTGCAAATTATGAGAGAAAAAGGCATTAGAATTACTCCAAAAAGCATTATTATGGATAAAAACATTATAAATAACAGTAATAAAGCATGATACAAAATGGACGTATCAACTCCCCCAAGCTTAGACCTCGCTTGTCCTCAAGCGAAAACCAAAATCGAAAAACATGTCCACATGCTTTGAGAGAGAGGTGTCGATAAAAAAAATACGGTCATAGAAGCATCATGTTGATTATTATAATAGAAACACAATTAAACATAGGACTTTTATCATAGAACTTGCATCATATACTTCCTATGAATAAGTAATAGTTCATCGCACAATCGAAGTATAAAGCAAAAACTCTATTAGACACCAACAAACTATGTTCTCAGTCAACTTTGCAACTACAATTCATCATATTTTCATGAAGAGTCACATGTCGGAGCCTTTTAAGCAAGTCCACATACTGCTAACACTCACCTCATATCCATGAGCAAAACTTTTCAACCGGACACATAGAAAGATAGGGGCTTATAGTTTCGCCTCCCAACATACTCACCTCAAGGGTGATGTCAACAATAATAACTCATGCTATCTATATTCAACTGGACATATGTGCCTAGATCTTTCCTCACCACATGATGCTTGCCAAAAGAGAAACAAAAAGGAATAGAAGGAAAACTTTGACTCTTTGCATAAAAGTAGATACATATAAGTAAAAGATATGCCCTTCGCAGAGGGAAGCAGAGGTATAAAAGTAGATACATATAAGTAAAAGATATGCCCTTCGCAGAGGGAAGCAGAGGTTGCCATGCGCTTATTTGTTTGCATGCTCAATCCCTTAGTGCAAGAGAACGTCACATTGTATTGCCTCTTAAGATGACAACATTTATTATGCAGTATGTCACTTTTATTCTTTGTCATCCAAGTTCGTACAACGCTCAATTTTCTCTTACACTAAATGATCTCACATATTTAGAAGCAATTTTTATTGCCTTTTTGCACCGATGACAACTTACATGAGGGATCTTGCTCAATCCATAGGTAGGTATGGTGGACACTTGAAAAAGATTTGGGTTAAAGGGTTTTTGGATGCACAAGTAGTATCTCTACTTAGTGTGGAATGTTTGGCTAGCAAAGGTAGGGGCAAGCACCACATATTGAAGGATCTATGACAATATGACTTCTATGTGAATATAAATAAACATAAACCATTAAGTTGCCTTCCTTGTCCAACGTCAATAGTTTTGGCATATAATATTTTGATGAGGGTTCACAATCACAAAAGATTTCTAGGATAGTATATTTATATGTGAATCTTCTCTTCCCTTATTAATTCTTTCATGAGTTGCATCATTGACTAATTCTATGTTTGTCAATCTCTAATAAAATTTTCTTACTTATACTTTTCCTTATGTGGTGCTATCACCTACCATAGGATAGGATTAGTATATAATCTTATTAATTTATTTCCTTTCTTTTATTTACTTTATTTTCTCTTTTTCCTTTCTTATTTCTTTTATTTTATTTGTAGCATGAAAGTAAAGAAAGCAAAAATTCAAACTAAACTTTATTATATAACTTGCACACGATTACAATGATAGATCACTAAGCAAACTCTAAAAAAGGAAATGCTCGAACTAAACTTTATTTCATATAAAGCAAAAAGATTGAACTAAGATAAATAAAAGCAAAAAGATAGTGGGATGATACGATACCGGGGCACCTCCCCCAAGCTTGGCGGAAGCCAAGGGGAGTGCCCATACTCGATACTCAGTTCTCCTTTGGTCGTGAAGAAGACGGTGGTGAAATAGATGGTAATGGTGGTGGTGAGAAGGTAGGGGATTTGCCCTTTACTTCCTTCAGCTTCTGACTGAGGGTAAAACTCTCCATCATCAACTCGCAATGATCTATCTCGAGTTCTATTATCCTCTTGCATAACGCCTCCATGCTCTCATCCTTGAACCGGGAAGGAATCGATTCATCTTCTTCTTCCTCGGAGGTCCAGCTATATTGCCCCTCATTCCCATAGGACTTGGGGTTTGTGATGAGATCAACAACATAGCTCTCACACTCAGAGTCTTGGGAGGACATATTTTCAGATCTACGCAGGAAACAACAAGAAAAGAGAACAGAGGAATTCTTCACGATACGGTGGTTAACAGGTTCGGGAAGTATATGTAGATTTTTTATCTTGGAGGACAAGTACATGGAAGAAAAACGGAGTACGGAAGGTGTCCCAGGTGGGCACGACCCACCTGGGCACGCTAGGCAAGCCTGGCGCATCCTGGTGTCTTGTGCCTGATACGTCCATTTTGCATCATGCTTTTATATCGATATTTATTGCATTATGGGTTGTTATTACATGTTATGTCACAATACTTATGCCTATTCTCTCTTATTTTACAAGGTTTACATAAGGAGGGAGAATGCTGGCAGCTGGAATTCTGGGCTGGAAAAGGAGCAAATATTAGAGACCTATTCTGCACAACTCCAAAAGTCCTGAAACTCCACGAAAGTCATTTTTGGAAATAACAAAAAATATCCAGCGGAAGAATTTCAGCAGAGGGGGGCCCACGTGTCCACGAGGGTGGGGGCGCGCCCTACCCCCAGGGCGCGCCCCCTACCTCATGGGCCCCCTGTTGGCTCTCCGATGGCCATCTTCTGCTATATGAGGTCTTTCGTCGAGGAAAATATCATAAGCAACATTTCAGGACGAAACTCCGCCGCCACGAGGCGGAACCTTGGCGGAACCAATCTAGGGCTCCAACAGAGCTGTCCTGCCGGGGATACTTCCCTCCGGGAGGGGTAAATCATCGCCATCGTCATCACCAACACTCCTCTCATCGGGAGAGGGCAATCTCCACCAACATCTTCACCAGCACCATCTCATCTCAAAACCCTAGTTCATCTCTTGTATCCAATTCTTGTCTCCAAGTCCGGGATTGGTACTAGTAGGTTGCTACTAGTGTTGATTACTCCTTGTAGTTGATGCTAGTTGGTTTATTTGGTGGAAGATCATATGTTCAGATCCTATATGCATATTAATACCCCTCTGATTATGAACATGAATATGCTTTGTGAGTAGTTACATTTGTTCCTGAGGACATGGGAGAAGTCTTGCTATTAGTAGTCATGTGAATTTGGTATTCGTCGATATTTTGATGAGATGTATGTTGTCTAGCCTCTAGTGGTGTTATGTGAACGTCGACTACATAACACTTCACCATCATTTGGGCCTACAGGAAGGCATTGGGAAGTAATAAGTAGATGATGGGTTGCTAGAGTGACAGAAGCTTAAACCTTAGTTTATGCGTTGCTTCGTAAGGGGCTGATTTGGATCCATATGTTTCATGCTATGGTTAGGTTTACCTTAATACTTTTGTTGTAGTTGCGGATGCTTGCAATAGAGGTTAATCATAAGTGGGATGCTTGTTCAATTAAGAACAGCACCCAAGCACTGGTCCACCCACATATCAAATTATCAAAGTACCGAACGCGAATCATATGAACATGATGAAAACTAGCTTGACGATATTCCCATGTGTCCTCGGGAGCACTTTTCCTTATATAAGAGTTTGTCCAGGCTTGTCCTTTGCTACAAAAAGTATTGGGACACCTTGCTGCATTTTATCTACTTTTGTTACCTGTTGCTCGTTACAAATTATCCTATCACAAAACTATCTGTTACCACTTATTTCAGTACTTGCAGAGAATACCTTGCTGAAAACCGCTTGTCATTTCCTTCTGCTCCTCGTTGGGTTCGACACTCTTACTTATCGAAAGGACTACGATAGATCCCATATACTTGTGGGTCATCAAGAATCTTTTCTGGCGCCGTTGCCGGGGAGTGAAGCGCCTTTGGTAGTCGGAATTTGGTAAGGAAAAATTTATATAGTGTGCTGAAATTGACTGTCACTTGTTACTATGGAAAGTAATCGTCTGAGGGGCTTGTTCGGGGTATCTTTACCCCGACCAATAGAGCAAAGAATTGCTCCTCAACCTACTGAACCTATTGAAAATGAAATTATTCCCTTTGAAGTTCCTTCGGGTATGTTAGAAAAACTGCTTGATAATCCTTTTACAGGAGATGGAACAAAGCATCCTGATGAACATCTACTCTATGTGGATGAAGTTTGTGGATTATTTAAGCTTGCAGGTATACCCGATGATGTTGTTAATAAGAAGGTCTTCCCTTTATCTTTGAAGGGAGATGTATCGACATGGTATAGGCTATGTGATGATACGGGATCATGGAACTATAAACGAATGAAGTTGGAATTTCATAAAAAATATTATCCTATGCATCTTGTTCATCGTGATCGCAATTATATATATAATTTTTGGCCTCGTGGAGGAGAAAGCATCGCTCAATCTTGGGGGAGGCTTAAATCAATGTTATATTCATGCCCCAATCATGAGCTCTCAAGAGAAATAATTCTTCAAAAAATTTATGCTCGAATTTCTGAAAACAATCGCATCATGCTCGATACTTCTTGTGTTGGCTCTTTTATGATGAAGACTATTGAATTCAAATGGAATTTATTGGATAGAATTAAACGCAACTCTGAAGATTGGGATCTCGACGAAGGTAAGGAGTCAGGTATGACACCTAAGTTTGATTGTGTTAAATCCTTTATGGATGCCGATGTTTTCCGTAAATTTAGCACTAAATATGGACTTGACTCTGAGATAGTAGCTTCATTCTGTGAATCTTTTGCTACTTATGTTGATCTCCCCAAGGAGAAGTGGTTTAAATATCATCCTCCCATATAAGTAAAAGTAGCTGCACCTATTAAAGTTGAAGAAAAGACTATCACTTATAATGATCCTATTGTCCCTACTTCTTATGTTGAGAAACCACCTTTCCCTGTTAGGATGAAGGATCATGCTAAAGCTTCAAATGTGGTTCGTAAAATCAATATTAGAAATTATACACCTCCTGAGCAAGTTAAAGTTGAACCTAATATTGCTATTGTTAAAGATCTCTTGTCTGATAATATTGATGGGCATGTTATTCAATTCTGCAGTGAAACTGCTAGGATTGCTAAAGCTTGTGTTAAAGATAAACATAGACCAGTGGTAGGCGTGCCTGTTATTTCTGTTAAAATAGGAGATCATTGTTATCATGGTTTATGTGATATGGGTGCTAGTGCTAGTGTTATACTTATTGCCTTATACGAAGAAATTAAGCATGAAATTGCACCTGCTGAGTTAGAAGATATTGATGTCACAATTAAGCTTGCTAATAGAGATACTATGTCAGCAATGGGAATTGTTAGAGATGTTGAAGTATTGTGTGGGAAAACTAAATATCCTGCTGATTTTCTTGTTCTTGGTTCCCCACAAGATAGCTTTTGTCCCATTATTTTTGGTAGACCCTTCTTGAACACCGTTAATGCTAAGATAGACTGCGAAAAGAATGTTGTTACTATTGGTTTGGATGATATGATTCATGAGTTTAATTTCTCTAAATTTAGTAGACAACACCGTGAAGAAGAATTACCTAGTAAGGATGCAATTATTGGTCTTGCTTCTATTACCGTACCTCCTAGTGATCCTTTAGAACAATATTTGCTAGACCATGGAAATGATATGTTTATGAATGAAAGAAGGGAAATAGATGAAGTATTCTTTAAACAGGAACCTATTCTGAAACACAATTTGCCTGTTGAAATCTTAGGGGATCCTCCTCCGCCCAAGGGTGATCCCGTGTTTGAGCTTAAACCGTTGCCTGATAATCTTAAATATGCTTATCTTTATGAAAAGACGATATATCCTCTTATTATTAGTGCTAACCTTTCAGAGCATGAAGAAGAAAGATTATTGAAAACTCTAAAGAAGCACCGTGCTGCTATTGGATATACTCTTGATGATCTTAAGGGCATTAGTCCCACTCTATGTCAACATAAAATAAATTTGGAAGAAGATGCCAAACGAGTCCGTGATCATCAACGAAGGCTTAATCCTAAGATGAAAGAAGTGGTAAGAAAAGAAATACTAAAGCTTCTAGAGGCAGGTATAATTTATCCCGTTGCTGATAGCCAGTGGGTAAGCCATGTCCATTGTGTCCCTAAGAAGGGAGGTGTTACTGTTGTTCCTAATGATAAAGATGAATTGATTCTTCAAAGAATTATTACAGGTTATAGGATGGTAATTGATTTCCGTAAATTAAATAAGGCTACTAAAAAGGATCATTACCCCTTACCTTTTATCGATCAAATGCTAGAAAGATTATGCAAACATACACATTATTGCTTTCTAGATGGTTATTCTGGTTTCTCTCAAATACCTGTGTCAGCTAAAGATCAATCAAAGACCACTTTTACTTGCCCTTTTGGTACTTTTGCTTATAGACGTATGCCTTTTGGTTTATGTAATGCACCTACTACCTTTCAAAGATGCATGATGGCTATATTCTCTGAATTTTGTGAAAAGATTTGTGAGGTTTTCATGGACGACTTTTCCGTCTATGGATCTTCTTTTAATGATTGCTTGAGCAATCTTGATTGAGTTTGGCAGAGATGTGAAGAAACTAATCTTGTCTTGAATTGGGAAAAGTGCCACTTTATGGTTAATGAAGGTATTGTCTTGGGGCATAAAGTTTCTGAAAGAGGTATTGAAGTTGATAAGGCCAAGGTTGATGCTATTGAAAAGATGCCATGTCCCAAGGACATCAAAGGTATAAGAAGTTTCCTTGGTCACGCCGAATTTTATAGGAGGTTCATTAAGGATTTCTCAAAAATTTCTCGGCCTCTGACTATTTTATTACAAAAAGATATACCATTTGTCTTTGATGATGATTGTGTAGAAGCATTTGAAATACTTAAGAAAGCATTGATCTCTGCACCTATTGTTCAGCCACCTGATTGGAATTTACCCTTTGAAATTATGTGTGATGCTAGTGATTATGCTGTAGGTGCTGTTCTAGGGCAAAGAGTTGATAAGAAATTAAATGTTATCCATTATGCTAGTAAAACTTTAGACAATGCTCAAAGAAATTATGCTACTACTGAAAAGGAATTCTTAGCAGTTGTATTTGCTTGTGCTAAGTTCAGACCTTATATTGTTGATTCTAAAGTAACTATTCACACTGATCATGCTGCTATTAAATACCTGATGGAAAAGAAAGATGCTAAACCTAGACTTATTAGATGGGTTCTCTTGCTACAAGAATTTGATTTGCATATTGTTGATAGAAAGGGAGCTGAGAACCCCGTTGCAGACAACTTGTCTAGGTTAGAAAATGTTCTTGATGACCCACTACCTATTGATGATAGTGTTGGAAATATGCCCTAGAGGCAATAATAAAAGCATATTATTATATTTCCTTGTTCATGATAATTGTCTTTATTCATGCTAAAATTGTGTTATCCGGAAATCATAATACATGTGCGAATAATAGACACCAACATGTCCCTAGTAAGCCTCTAGTTGACTAGCTCGTTGATCAACAGATAGTCATGGTTTCCTGACTATGGACATTGGATGTCATTGATAACGAGATCACATCATTGGGAGAATGATGTGATGGACAAGACCCAATCCTAAACATATCACAAGATCGTATAGTTCGCTTGCTAGAGTTTTCTAATGTCAAGTATCATTTCCTTAGACCATGAGATCGTGTAACTCCCGGATACCGTAGGAGTGCTTTGGGTGTGCCAAACGTCACAACATAACTGGGTCACTATAAAGGTATACTGCGGGTATCTCCGAAAGTGTCTGTTGGGTTGACACGGATCGAGACTGGGATTTGTCACTCCGCATGACGGAGAGGTATCACCGAGCCCACTCGGTAATGCATCATCATAATGAGCTCAATGTGATCAAAGTGTTTGATCACGGGATCATGCATTACGGTACGAGTAAAGTGACTTGCCGGTAACGAGATTGAACAAGGTATTGGGATACCGACGATCGAATCTCGGGCAAGTAAAATACCGATTGACAAAGGGAATTGCATACGGGATTAATTGAATCCTCGACATCGTGGTTCATCCGATGAGATCATCGTGGAGCATGTGGGAGCCAACATGGGTATCCAGATCCCGCTGTTGGTTATTGTCCGGAGAGTCGTCTCGGTCATGTCTGCATGTCTCCCGAACCCGTAGGGTCTACACACTTAAGGTTCGGTGACGCTAGGGTTGTGAAGATATGTATATGCAGTAACCCGAATGTTGTTCGGAGTCCCGGATGAGATCTCGGACGTCACAAGGAGTTTCAGAATAGTCCGGAGGTAAAGAATTATATATAGGAAGTGCTGTTTCGGCCATCGGGACAAGTTTCGGGGTCATCGGTATTGTACCGGGACCACCAGAAGGGTCCCGGGGGTCCACCGGGTGGGGCCACCCATCCTGGAGGGCCCCATGGGCCAAAGTGGGGAGGGGAACCAGCCCATAGTGGGCTGGTGTGCCCCCCTAGGCCCACCCCATGCGCCTAGGGTTGAAACCCTAGGGGTGGGGGGCGCCCCACCTTGGCTTGGGGGCCACTCCAGCCCTTGGCCGCCGCCCCCCCTAGGAGATCCAATCTCCTAGGGCCGGCGCCCCCCTAGGGGGGCTATATACATGAGGGGGGGGGGAGGGGGCAGCCGCACCTGAGTCCTGGCGCCTCCCTCTCTCCCTGCTACACCTCTTCCTCTCGTAGTACACAGCGAAGCCCTGCTGCTGTGACGCCCTGCATCCACCACCACGCCGTCGTGCTGCTGGATCTTCATCAACCTCTCCTTTCCCCTTGCTGGATCAAGAAGGAGGAGACGTCACGCTGACCGTATGTGTGTTGAACGCGGAGGTGCCGTCCGTTCGGTGCTAGGATCTCCGGTGATTTGGATCACGTCGTGTACGACTACCTCATCCCCGTTCTCTGAACGCTTCCGCTCGCGATCTACAAAGGTATGTAGATGCATCCGATCACTCGTTGCTAGATGAACTCATAGATGGATCTTGGTGAAACCGTAGGAAATTTTTTGTTTTCTGCAACGTTCTCTAACAGTGGCATCATGAGCTAGGTCTATGCGTAGTTCCTCTTGCGCGAGTAGAACACAATTTGTTGTGGGCGTAGATGTTGTCAACTTTCTTGCCGCTACTAGTCTTATCTTGCTTCAGCGGTATTGTGGGATGAAGCGGCCCGGACCAACCTTACACGTACGCTTACGTGAGACCGGTTCCACCGACTAACATGCACTAGTTGCATAAGGTGGCTGGCGGGTGTCTGTCTCTCCCACTTTAGTTGGAGCGGATTTGATGAAAAGGGTCCTTATGAAGGGTAAATAGAAGTTGACAAATCACGTTGTGGCTTTCATGTAGGTAAGAAAACGTTCTTGCTAGAACCCTAATTCAGCCACGTAAAACTTGCAACAACAATTAGAGGACGTCTAACTTGTTTTTGCAGCAAATGCTTTGTGATATGATATGGCCAAAGTTGTGATGAATGATGAATGATATATATGTGATGTATGAGATGTTCATGCTATTGTAATAGGAATCACGACTTGCATGTCGATGAGTATGACAACCGGGAGGAGCCATAGGAGTTGTCTTTAATTTTGTATGACCTGCGTGTCATTGAGAAACGCCATGTAAATTACTTTACTTTATTGCTAAACGCGTTAGCCATAGTAGTAGAAGTAATAGTTGGCGAGCAACTTCATGGATACACGATGATGGAGATCATGATGATGGAGATCATGGTGTCAAGCCGGTGACAAAGATGATCATGGAGCTCCAAGATGGAGATCAAAGGAGCTATGTGATATTGGCCATATCATGTCACATTCATTATTTGATTGCATGTGATGTTTATCATGTTTTTGCATCTTGTTTACTTAGAACGACGGTAGTAAATAAGATGATCCCTCATAATAATTTCAAGAAGTGTTCCCCCTAACTGTGCACCGTTGCGACAGTTCGTTGTTTCGAAGCACCACGTGATGATCGGGTGTGATAGATTCTAACGTTCACATACAACGGGTGTAAGACAGATTTACACATGCAAACACTTAGGTTGACTTGACGAGCCTAGCATGTACAGACATGGCCTCGGAACACAGAAGACCGAAAGGTCGAGCATGAGTCATATAGAAGATACGATAAACATGAAGATGTTCACCGATGTTGACTAGTCCGTCTCACGTGATGATCGGACACGGCCTAGTTGACTCGGATCATGTTATACTTAGATGACTAGAAGAGGGATGTCTATCTAAGTGGGAATTCATTAATAATTTGATTAGATGAACTTAATTATCATGAACTTAGTCTAAAATATTTACAATATGTCTTGTAGATCAAATGGCCAACGTAGTCCTCAACTTCAACGCATTCCTAGAGAAAACCAAGCCGAAAGACGATGGCAGCAACTACACGGACTGGGTCCGGAACCTGAGGATCATCCTCATAGCTGCCAAGAAAGATTATGTCCTACAAGCACCGCTGGGTGACGCACCTGTTCTCCCTGCAGAACAAGACGTTATGAACGCTTGGCAGGCACGTACCGATGACTACTCCCTCGTTCAGTGCGGCATGCTTTACAGCTTAGAGCCGGGGCTCCAAAAGCGTTTTGAGAGACATGGAGCATATGAGATGTTCGAAGAGCTGAAAATGGTTTTCCAAGCTCATGCCCGGGTCGAGAGATATGAAGTCCCCGACAAATTCTTCAGCTGTAAGATGGAGGAAAATAGTTCTGTCAGTGAGCACATACTCACTATGTCAGGGTTACATAACCGCTTGACTTAGCTGGGAGTTAATCTCCCGGACGATGAGGTCATTGACAGAATCCTCCAGTCGCTTCCACCAAGCTACAAGAGCTTTGTGATGAACTTCAATATGCAAGTGATGGAAAAGACCATTCCTGAAGTGTTTGCTATGCTGAAATCAGCAGAGGTAGAAGTCAAGAAGGAACATCAAGTGTTGATGGTGAATAAAAGCACTAAGTTCAAGAAGGGCAAGGGTAAAAAGAACTTCAAGAAGGACGGCAAGGAAGTTGCCGCGCCCGGCAAGCAAGCTGCCGGGAAGAAGCCAAAGAATGGACCCAAGCCCGAGACTGAGTGCTTTTATTGCAAGGGAAGTGGTCACTGGAAGCGGAATTGCCCCAAATACATAGCGGACAAGAAGGCCGGCAAAACAAAAGGTATATGTGATATACATGTAATTGATGTGTACCTTACCAGTACTCGTAGTAGCTCTTGGGTATTTGATACCGGTGCAGTTGCTCATATTTGTAACTCAAAGCAGGAGCTGCGGAATAAGCGGAGACTGGCGAAGGACGAGGTGACGATGCGCGTCGGGAATGGTTCCAAGGTCGATATGATCGCCGTCGGCACGCTACCTCTACATTTACCGACGGGATTAGTTTTAAACCTCAATAATTGTTATTTAGTGCCAAGTTTGAGCATGAACATTGTATCTGGATCTCGTTTAATTCGATATGGCTACTCATTTAAATCCGAGAATAATGGTTGTTCTATTTATATGAGTGATATGTTTTATGGTCATGCTCCGATGGTTAATGGTTTATTCTTAATGAATCTCGTACGTGATGATACACATATTCATAGTGTGAATACCAAAAGAGTTAAAGTTGATAACAATAGTCCCACATAGTTGTGGCACTGCCGCCTTGGTCACATAGGAGTCAAACGCATGAAGAAGCTCCATGCAGATGGACTTTTAGAGTCTCTTGATTATGAATCATTTGACACGTGCGAACCATGCCTCATGGGTAAAATGACCAAGACTCCGTTCTCAGGAACAATGGAGCGAGCAACCAACTTATTGGAAATCATACATACTGATGTGTGCGGTCCAATGAGTGTTGAGGATCGCAGTGGCTATCGTTATGTTCTCACCCTCACTGATGACTTGAGTAGATATGGGTATATCTACTTAATGAAACACAAGTCTGAGACCTTTGAAAAGTTCAAGGAATTTCAGAGTGAGGTTGAAAATCAACGTGACAGAAAGATCAAGTTTCTACGATCATATCGTGGAGGAGAATACTTGAGTCACGAATTTGGCACACACTTAAGAAAATGTGGAATAGTTTCACAACTCACGCCGCCTGGAACACCTCAGCGTAATGGTGTGTCCGAATGTCGTAATCGCACTCTATTAGATATGGTGCGATCTATGATGTCTCTTACCGATTTACCGCTATCTTTTTGGGGCTATGCTTTAGAGACTGCCGCATTCACTTTAAATAGGGCTCCATCGAAATCCGTTGAGACGACACCGTATGAATTATGGTTTGGGAAGAAAGCTAAGCTGTCGTTTCTAAAAGTTTGGGGATGCGATGCTTATGTCAAGAAACTTCAACCTGAAAAGCTCGAACCCAAGTCGGAAAAATGCGTCTTCATAGGATACCCTAAAGAAACTATTGGGTATACCTTCTACCTCAGATCCGAAGGCAAGATCTTTGTTGCCAAGAATGGATCCTTTCTAGAGAAGGAGTTTCTCTCGAAAGAAGTAAGTGGGAGGAAAGTAGAACTTGATGAAGTGTTACCTCTTGAACCGGAAAATGGCGCAACTCAAGAAAACGTTCCTGAGGTGCCTGCACCGACTAGAGAGGAAATTAATGATGATGATCAAGATACTTCTGATCAAGCTCCTACTGAAAATCGTAGGTCCACAAGGACACGTTCCGCACCAGAGTGGTACGGCAACCCTGTCTTGGAAATCATGTTGTTAGACAACGGTGAACCTTCGAACTATGAAGAAGCAATGGCGGGCCCGGATTCCGACAAATGGCTGGAAGCCATGAAATCCGAGATAGGATCCATGTATGAAAACGAAGTATGGACTTTGACTGACTTGCCCGTTGAGCGGCGAGCCATAGAAAATAAATGGATCTTTAAGAAGAAGACAGACGCGGATGGTAATGTGACCATCTATAAAGCTCGGCTTGTCGCTAAGGGTTATCGACAAGTTCAAGGGGTTGACTACGATGAGACTTTCTCACCGGTAGCGAAGCTGAAGTCCGTCCGAATCATGTTAGCAATTTCCGCATTCTACGATTATGAAATATGGCAAATGGACGTCAAAACGGCATTCCTTAATTGTTTCCTTAAGGAAGAATTGTATATGATGCAGCCGGAAGGATTTGTCGATCCAAAGAATGCTGACAAGGTGTGCAAGCTCCAACGCTCGATTTATGGGCTGGTGCAAGCATCTCGGAGTTGGAACATTCGCTTTGATGAGATGATCAAAGCGTTTGGGTTTACACAGACTTATGGAGAAGCCTGCGTTTACAAGAAAGTGAGTGGGAGCTCTGTAGCATTTCTCATATTATATGTAGATGACATACTTTTGATGGGAAATGATATAGAACTCTTGGACAGCATTAAGGCCTACTTGAATAAGAGTTTTTCAATGAAGGACCTTGGAGAAGCTGCTTATATATTAGGCATCAAGATCTATAGAGATAGATCAAGACGCCTCATAGGTCTTTCACAAAGCACATACCTTGATAAGATATTGAAGAAGTTCAATATGGATCAATCTAAGAAGGGGTTCTTACCTGTGTTACAAGGTGTGAAATTGATCTCAGCTCAATGTCCGACCACGGCAGAAGATATAGAAGAGATGAGTGTCATCCCCTATGCCTCAGCCATAGGTTCTATTATGTATGCTATGCTGTGTACCAGACCTGATGTAAACCTTGCCGTAAGTTTGGTAGGAAGGTACCAAAGTAATCCTGGCAAGGAACACTGGACAGCGGTCAAGAATATCTTGAAGTACCTGAAAAGGACTAAGGAAATGTTTCTCGTTTATGGAGGTGACGAAGAGCTCGTCGTAAAGGGTTACATCGACGCTAGCTTCGACACAGATCTGGATGACTCTAAGTCACAAACCGGATACGTGTATATATTGAATGGTGGGGCAGTAAGCTAGTGCAGTTGCAAGCAGAGCGTCGTGGCGGGATCTACATGTGAAGCGGAGTACATGGCAGCCTCGGAGGCAGCACATGAAGCAATTTGGGTGAAGGAGTTCATCACCGACCTCGGAGTCATACCCAATGCGTCGGGGCCAATCAAACTCTTCTGTGACAACACTGGAGCTATTGCACTTGCCAAGGAGCCCAGGTTTCACAAGAAGACCAGGCACATCAAGCGTCGCTTCAACTCCATTCGTGAAAATGTTCAAGATGGAGAAATAGATATTTGTAAAGTGCATACGGACCTGAATGTAGCAGATCCGTTGACTAAACCTCTCCCTAGAGCAAAACATGATCAACACCAGTACTTTATGGGTGTTCGATTCATCACAATGTAACTAGATTATTGACTCTAGTGCAAGTGGGAGACTGTTGGAAATATGCCCTAGAGGCAATAATAAAAGCATTATTATTATATTTCCTTGTTCATGATAATTGTCTTTATTCATGCTAAAATTGTGTTATCCGGAAATCGTAATACATGTGTGAATAATAGACACGAACATGTCCCTAGTAAGCCTCTAGTTGACTAGCTCGTTGATCAACAGATAGTCATGGTTTCCTGACTATGGACATTGGATGTCATTGATAACGAGATCACATCATTAGGAGAATGATGTGATGGACAAGACCCAATCCTAAACATAGCACAAGATCGTATAGTTCGCTTGCTAGAGTTTTCCAATGTCAAGTATCATTTCCTTAGACCATGAGATCGTGTAACTCCCGGATACCGTAGGAGTGCTTTGGGTGTGCCAAACGTCACAACGTAACTGGGTGACTATAAAGGTATACTGCGGGTATCTCCGAAAGTGTCTGTTGGGTTGACACGGATCGAGACTGGGATTTGTCACTCCGCATGACAGAGAGGTATCACGGGGCCCACTCGGTAATGCATCATCATAATGAGATCAATGTGATCAAAGTGTTTGATCACGGGATCATGCATTACGGTACGAGTAAAGTGACTTGCCGGTAACGAGATTGAACAAGGTATTGTGATACCGATGATCGAATCTCGGGCAAGTAAAATACCGATTGACAAAGGGAATTGCATACGGGATTAATTGAATCCTTGACATCGTGGTTCATCCGATGAGATCATAGTGGAGCATGTGGGAGCCAACATGGGTATCCAGTTCCCGCTGTTGGTTATTGTCCGGAGAGTCGTCTCGGTCATGTCTGCATGTCTCCCGAACCCGTAGGGTCTACACACTTAAGGTTCGTTGACGCTAGGGTTGTGAAGATATGTATATGCAGTAAGCCGAATGTTGTTCGGAGTCCCGGATGAGATCCCGGACGTCACGAGGAGTTTTGGAATAGTCCGGAGGTAAGGAATTATATATAGGAAGTGCTATTTTGGCCATCGGGACAAGTTTTGGGGTCATCGGTATTGTACCGGGACCACCAGAAGGGTCCCGGGGGTCCACCGGGTGGGGCCACCCATCCTGGAGGGCCCCATGGGCCAAAGTGGGGAGGGGAACCAGCCCATAGTGGGCTGGTGTGCCCCCCTAGGCCCACCCCATGCGCCTAGGGTTGAAACCCTAGGGGTGGGGGGTGCCCCACCTTGGCTTGGGGGCCACTCCAGCCCTTGGCCGCCGCCCCCCCTAGGAGATCCAATCTCCTAGGGCCGGTGCCCCCCTAGGGGGGCTATATATATGAGGGGGGGGGGAGGGGGCAGACGCACCTGAGTCCTGGCGCCTCCCTCTCTCCCTGCTACACCTCTTCCTCTCGTAGTACACAGCGAAGCCCTGCTGCTGTGACGCCCTGCATCCACCACCACGCCGTCGTGCTGCCGGATCTTCATCAACCTCTCCTTTCCCCTTGCTGGATCAAGAAGGAGGAGACGTCACGCTAACCGTACGTGTGTTGAACGCGGAGGTGCCGTCCGTTCGGTGCTAGGATCTTCGGTGGTTTGGATCACGTCGTGTACGACTACCTCATCCCCGTTCTCTGAACGCTTCCGCTCGCGATCTACAAAGGTATGTAGATGCATCCGATCACTCGTTGCTAGATGAACTCATAGATGGATCTTGGTGAAACCGTAGGAAATTTTTTGTTTTCTGCAACGTTCTCCAACAGTGGCATCATGAGCTAGGTCTATGCGTAGTTCCTCTTGCGCGAGTAGAACACAATTTGTTGTGGGCGTAGATGTTGTCAACTTTCTTGCCGCTACTAGTCTTATCTTGCTTCAGCGGTATTGTGGGATGAAGCGGCCCGGACCAACCTTACACGTACGCTTACGTGAGACCGGTTCCACCGACTAACATGCACTAGTTGCATAAGGTGGCTGGCGGGTGTCTGTCTCTCCCACTTTAGTTGGAGCGAATTTGATGAAAAGGGTCCTTATGAAGGGTAAATAGAAGTTGACAAATCACGTTGTGGCTTTCATGTAGGTAAGAAAACGTTCTTGCTAGAACCCTAATTCAGCCACGTAAAACTTGCAACAACAATTAGAGGACGTCTAACTTGTTTTTGCAGCAAATGCTTTGTGATATGATATGGCCAAAGTTGTGATGAATGATGAATGATATATATGTGATGTATGAGATGTTCATGCTATTGTAATAGGAATCACGACTTGCATGTCGATGAGTATGACAACCGGCAGGAGCCATAGGAGCTTTCCTGATGAACAATTAAATGTTATAAGTACCTCTTGTAGTACTCCATGGTATGCTGATTATGCTAATTATATTGTTGCCAAATTCATACCGCCTAGTCTCACATACCCGCAAAAGAAAAAGGTTTTCTATGATTTGAGACATTACTTTTGGGATGACCCACATCTTTATAAAGAAGGAGTAGATGGTGTCATTAGACGTTGTGTACCTGAGCATGAACAGGAACAGATCCTACGCAAGTGCCACTCCGAAGCTTATGGAGGACACCACGCGGGAGATAGAACTGCACATAAGGTATTGCAATCCGGTTTTTATTAGCCCACTCTCTTCAAGGATGCCCGTAAGTTTGTCTTATCTTGTGATGAATGTCAAAGAATTGGTAATATTAGTAGACGTCAAGAAATGCCTATGAATTATTCACTCGTTATTGAACCATTTGATGTTTGGGGCTTTGATTATATGGGACCTTTTCCTGCCTCTAATGGATATACACATATTCTAGTTGCTGTTGATTACGTTACTAAGTGGGTAGAAGCTATTCCAACTAGTAGTGCTGATCATAACACTTCTATTAAAATGCTTAAGGAAGTTACTTTTCTGAGGTTTCGAGTCCCTAGATATTTAATGACTGATGGTGGTTCACATTTTATTCATGGTGCTTTCTGTAAAATGCTTGCTAAGTATGATGTTAATCATAGAATTGCATCTCCTTATCACCCGCGGTCTAGTGGTCAAGTAGAATTGAGTAATAGAGAGCTCAAATTAATTTTGCAAAAGACTGTCAATAGGTCTAGAAAGAATTTGTCCAAGAAACTTGATGATGCACTATGGGACTATAGAACTGCATATAAAAATCCTATGGGTATGTCTCCGTATAAAATGGTTTATGGAAAAGCATGTCACTTACCTCTCGAACTAGAACATAAGGCATACTGAGCTATTAAAGAGCTCAACTATGATTTCAAACTTGCCGGTGAGAAGAGGTTATTTGATATTAGCTCACTCGATGAATGGAGAACCCAAGCTTATGAAAATGCCAAGTTGTTTAAAGAAAAAGTTAAAAGATGGCATGACAAAAGGATACAAAAGCGTGAGTTTAACATAGGTGATTATGTATTGCTATACAACTCTCGTTTAAGATTTTTTGCAGGAAAACCTCTCTCTAAATGGGAAGGCCCCTACGTTATTGAGGAGGTCTATCGTTCCGGTGCCATAAAAATCAACAACTTTGAAGGCACAAATCAGAAGGTGGTGAACGGTCAAACAATTAAACATTATATCTTAAGTAATCCCATAAATGTTGAAACCAATGTTATTGAAACCGTAACCCCGAAGGAATACATAAGGGACACTTTCCAGAACGTTTCAGACTCCGAAAAGGAATAGGTATGTGGTATGGTAAGTAAACCGACTCCAAAACAATTTTTAAGGCAATATTTCTCCGTTTTGGAATATTTAGAAAAATAGAAAAATAAGTAGCAGTCCGGGAAGGACACGAGGGCCCCATGAGGGTGGAGGGCACACCCTACCCCCTGGGTGCCCCCTACCTCGTGGGTACCTCGTGTGTCTTCCAGACTCCGTTTTCTTGCACGATACATATTTTGGTCAGTAAAAATTCATTATATATTCTCCTGAAGGTTTTGACTCCCGTATCACGCAATTCTCCTCTGCTCTTGTTTTGAGCTGTTCTCTGTCAGGGTTGTCAAGGCTAGGCATCATGTCGTCCCCATCCTCCAACAATGGTGACAAAGATGCTTGGCTAATGAAGATAGAGCTGAGGAGGGAAGAACCAATGGAGATCAAAAAGGATGAAAGGATCAAGAAGGCCACGGAGAACCAAGCTCCGGCAGCAGAAGACATCCTTCAACTTGATCATAATCTTCTTACCCCAACTGAGATCGAAGCTTTCAAGATGATTGAGTTAGCTCGTATTCAAAACAAGTATCTCACAAGTGAAAATATTTTGTTGAAGGAGCATATCGTTGCACTCAAGGGCATTATCCGCAAGTTGGAGGACCTCTTACGCTCGATGTGCGACTATCCATCACCTCCACCTTCTTCACCAGCAAAGGAGACATAATCACATGGGTATGGGCACTCCCCTTGGCAACTGCCAAGCTTGGGGGAGGTGCCCTGGTATCGTATCACCATCACACTCCTATCTTTACCGTTTTTCTTAGTTCGATCCTATTAGTAGTATCTTGATCTAGTAGAATAAAGTTTATGGCATGATCTAGTTTTGAGTTTTGCTTTATGATCTCTCTATGTAATCGAGTCCGTGAGCTATATATAATAAAGATTAGTGTTGAGTCAAGAGCTTGATTATTTTGCTATGATCTTGAGTGAATAAAAGAAAAGAGAAGAAAAAGAATAAAAAGAAACGAAGAGTTCATATTGATCTTATTGAGAGTAATGACTTCACATAGAAAGAGTATGATGATTAAAAGTTGTTGGGAGTTGGCAGACATAGCTTTGGTCATCGTTGCAATTAATAGGAAGTAATAAGGAAAGAGAGGTTTCACATATAAATATATTATCATTGACATCATTTATGATTGGGAGCACTCATTAAAATATGACATGCTAAAGAGTTGACGTTGGACAAGGAAGACAATGTAATGGGTTATGTTTTCTTATGTCTGAGATAAAGTATGTTGTCATGGATCATCCAACATGTTGAGCTTGCCTTTCCCCCTCATGCTAGCCAAATTCTCAGCACCAAGTAGAGATACTACTTGTGCTTCCAAAACCCTTAAACCAGTTGTCGGGGTGGACTACGTCCCCCGCGAGCACCTATGGGGCCGGAGCCCCTTTCGTGGTCCGGTGAGGGGGGCGGAGGGAGCACGAAGAGCAGATCGAGGCGAGCACACGGGCGGTTTACCCAGGTTCGGGCCGCGATGGACGCGTAAAACCCTACTCCTGCTTGGTTGTATTGAACTGGGGAGCTCGGGAGCTTGGAGAGCTAGCTGCACCGAGCGTATGGCTGTCTGGATTCCCAACCTCTGAACCTCGGAGCCCCCTCTACGTTGCACACGGGCCTCCTTTTATAGCGCAAAGGGGTCACCGACAGGTGTCAACGTAAGAGAAAGGGGTAAAAGTATAAAAGGGGTGGTAGTTGTAACAGTGCGGGAACAGTGGCGCTACAGTGCGGCACAGTGTTATCATACCTACTCCTGACGGTAGGGGACAAGGGCATTAAATGCCCGTCACGGTCGCCCGGGCAGCACCGAGGCGGACCGTTAGGTGCGCCACCGCTCGCCACGATGGTGGCTGCATGCCACCGCATACCCCAGGCTGCGCGGTGCCCCGCCACGTGCCCTTGGGGGAAGCCCCGGAGCGACGCGTGGGCGGGCGAGCCGGAGCGCAGTCCTGAGGTGGCGATTTGCCACGGCAAGTGGCTTGCCGCGGGGGTCGTCTTCCTGTGCCTGATAGCTTGCCGGCTATCAGGCCTTGCCGGGGCGCATAGCGCGCCGTGGCGGGCTTCTCTTGTGGTGCGTGGGTTCGGCCTTCCCGACAAGCTCCTCTTGTCGGGGTCTCGATCTTCTGTCTCGTATACTTTGTTCTTGGATGGCATTACATGGGCTCAGTCGTCCCGGCAAGCTCCTCTTGCCGGGGTCTTGTCTTCTTGGCCCGGCAAGCTCCTCTTGCCGGGGGCCTTGTCTTCTTGGCCCGGCAAGCTCCTCTTGCCGGGGGCCTTGTCTTGAATGCTTGGTCTTCTCTTGGCGCTTCCTGGGCGGGCCTTGCCGCAGGGTGCTACAACTGCCCGTGCACAAGTCTGGGGTACTAAGGTACCCCTACTCTAGTACACCGACAGGAGCCCCCGGGCCTGGGCCACACACGGTGCCGAGCGTCGTTGGGCCAGGCCCTAACAGTGCACGGGCACGCATGGCCTTGGTCGCGCTGCTCCTTAACTCCGCATCCGCCGCGCCTTCCCCAGGCGGCGCGCGCTTATCGCGGCGTCGTGGGGGCGGGGCGTGCGGGGTGAGCGTGACGTGGGTGGCGTGCGCGGGGCTGAACCGCGCAGGCGCGCGTCACGTCGCGCACGATTCTTGATGGCAAGAACGGAGTGCCCGCCACTTCCCCATATAAGGCAGAGGAAACGGGAGCGGCTCCCCTCCTTCGCCTTTACTGCGTCCTCTCCCGTCTCCAGAGATCCCATCTGCGCTCCGCCTCCATATTTCCTCCGCCGCTCGCTTGCACTTGCGGTGCTACCGGATTCTTCGTCTCCCTTCCCTTGCCGCCTCCGCCATGGCCCCGAAGACCGAGAAGGCGAAGGCGGAGAAGACCAAGAAGGAGAAATCGGAGCACGCGGCGATGCTCACCTTGCTGCGGAAGCAGAACCTCGTCTTTTCGCCGAAGCTCAGCGCGCGGGAGCTCTGGAACAGGTACTACTTGTTCTGGGCCGAGGAGACCAAGGCGCATCCCCGCACCCGAGTCTATCCGGCCGCCGCCAAGGGCAACTACCCCGGCGGGTATTATTTCTTCACAGCCTTCTTCCACTGCGGTCTCTGCCC
The DNA here is from genome assembly GCA_032464435.1 of Aegilops umbellulata. Lineage (NCBI taxonomy): Eukaryota > Viridiplantae > Streptophyta > Magnoliopsida > Poales > Poaceae > Aegilops > Aegilops umbellulata. The sequence continues at coordinate 252,373,187 of CP136056.1, forward strand.
TCCTTTTTCTGACTTCTTCTGCGACATAATGAACACCTTCGGCCTCCACCTTCTTGACTTCACTCCCAACGCCGTCCTCACGATGGCGGTTTTCGCGCATATGTGCGAAAACTATATTGGGGTATATCCAAACGTCGCGCTTTTTAGGCACTTCTTCATCCCTAGAGTAGAGGCCGGCGCCCCCTCGCCGGAGGGATATCTTGGGTCTTTCGCCTGAACAAGAAGGATTCCTACTTGCCGGGGGAGCTCCGCGGCAAATGGGAGGAGTGGCGCGCCGACTGGTGCTGGGTTGTCGAGGACCAGCCGCAACCTTTCACCGCGCCGCGCGCAACACCTATTATGCGCGGCAAGGATTGGAACGAGCTGGATTCGGACGACTGCAAGCTCAACGTCGCCCTCATCAGGATTCTCCGTCTTCGGTCAGCGAGGCTGTCCGTCGGAGAGGTGGGCGCAGACTTCCTCCGCCGCCGCATCGCCCCTCTTCAAGATAGGAAGAGGCCAGCCTGGGAGTATAGCAACGCGGCGGACATAATGAGGCTGCGCCCCGGGCTCAACTTCAACTTCACGTCGGTGGAGCTGAAGGGGATGGTCCGGGAGCTATTCAAGCATGACCCGGCCCACCCAGAGTGGTTCAGGGAGCCCCGGGGAGTTGTGCCTCTTTGCAACAGCTCGGCCCGGGATTCCCTTCGCGCCATGATGCCCGCGTGCGACTCGCACGGCGTCGACCGCACGTGGATTCCGCCCAAGCCAGACGTCATCTTGAACTTCTTCGACAACCTGGCGGAGGTGGCGAAGAAGAAGGACGAGGCCCAGGGGCTGACGCGGGACACCACCGCGCGAGAGGCAGCATGCATAGCTTCTTGGGCTGAAGAGGCCACCGCAGCCGCAGCGGCCGGGGAGTTCGGCTTCTCGCCCGAGGAGGCGGAGGCCGCGGAGGCGTCCCGCCAAGCGGAGGTGGCGGAGATCTGCAGACTGCTGAAGCTGCCCCCCGACGAGCTCGCCGGGGTTCCCTCTCTGAGGCACTCCGGGATCCAGGGGATCTTGATCGAGGCCGCGGCGAGGGCCACCACCGCCGGAGGACAAGGGGCCACAGCGCAGGACGCTGGGTCCAGCGGGCTTGCCGGGGTGGAGGAGGAGGGCGGTGGTGACGACGACTCCGACGGATCCTTGGAGCTCTACGCCGATGACCTTCCCTCAGCGTCGGAGACCTCCTCGTCCCGTGTAAGCCCCCGGCGTTCTCCAGCGAAGCGTCTCCGCAGGACGGCGATGGGGGCAAAGGCGCCGGCCTCCCGGCAACAACCACCCCGCCAAGCGGCACGAGCCTCCCGGGGGAGCCAGGTTGCGACGAGGGCGCCCGGCGCGTCAGCTACGTCAGGGGCGCCCCGTAAGGCAGCGCCGCACGGAAAGGAGCCTTTGGAGGGTGGAGCGGCGGCTCCGCCCGCTCCCCGGGCCCCGGCAACCGTCGGGACCGCCAAGCGCCCGAGGGAGACCTCGCCTCCCGCTCCCCGCGTGACCGCGCGTCAGGTGGAGTTTGATTTCTCTGCCTTGAGCGACGACGACGACGAGGACGAACGGGAGTAAGAGCCTTGAGGTCTTGCATCTTCGTAAACTTTGCCTTGATTGTCGCAGGCTCTGATCTTGTTCCTTATCTTAACTTCAGGACCTTGGCGGAGCGAGTGGCGAAGAAAGCCAAGGCGCCCGTGGTTGAGGTTGCGGACGACTCGCCCACCGCGGCAACTGGGGGCGTGCCGGAGCCCAGCCTGCCGGATCCGAGCGCTGCTCCGAGGGGCAGCCCCCAGCGTAGCCCCCAGCGCAGCCCCCAGCGTAAGTCTGGGTTCCGTATTTTCGCTCGTCGGGCGTGCTTGAGGGATCGTCCCTGCGCTGGTATCTTGATAATACTGTCTCGCGCAGCGGTGGAGCCGCAGCCGCAGGAGCGTCCAGAAACCGCCCCCGAGGAGCCGCGGGCCCCGCCGTCCCCGCCAAGGCCGAGCTCTCCGGTAAAGGAGAGCACCCCGCCAAGGGCGGGCACTCCGCGGAGGGCGAGTACCCCGCCAGGGGCGGGTAGCCCGGCGAGGGCGGTGACCCCGCCAAGGCAGAGCTCCCCGGCGAGGGAACCTGCCGCTGATGACGTCCGCCAAGGTAAGCTCTGTGACTTAGTCATCTTGGGTTCGTCTTTTTCTTTTGGATGTTTGCTTGAATTTCTTTTGCTCACTATTCTCCTTCTTCTAGATTCCCCTCCCCCCGAGCAGATGGAGACGGAGGTCATCAACATCGAGGAGGAGGAGGGTGCGCGCGGCGGCAGCGGCGACGCCCCTGCCGCTGAGGACGCGGCGGGAGCTGCCGAGCCATCCGCGCAGGAGACCGCCCCAGCGGCGGCCGCAACGGCCGGGGAGGGGGACGGCGGTCGCACTGCCGACCCGGAGGCAGCAGGAGCATCAGGTGCTGCGCCGGCCGCCGACCCCTCCGCCGAAAAGGAGCGGGCGGGTCATTACCTTGAAGCCCCCAATGGCATCTTCATCCAGGTGCCATGGGGCTCTTCTGCGCGGGCCCCCGCGGGGGGCGAGGCCCTTGATGGGGAGGTCCTCGCCTCCGCGGGCCTGAAGATTGTCGAGGCGCCCGGCGGGGCCGAAGAGCCCGAGGAGGAGAAGCTGCTTCGCCGGCTCCTGGCCCTTTACCGGGCCCGGCAGGCGAAGCTTGCTTCCCGGGAGGCCCTCGCTGCGGAGGCCGCCGTCGAGATGGAGAAGCGTGCGACGGAGCTCCGCGCCGCCAACCAAGCTGCCCTCCGCGGCGTGGCGGAGGAGCGCGAGAGGCTCGCCGGGGAGTACCAGGAGTGGGTGCTGCAGAAGGCCGACGCCGAAGAGCAGCAGCGGCTCGCCGGGGCGGAGCTGTCCCGGCGAGAGGGAGAGCTTGCCCAGCTGCAGGCCAATCTCAACTCCCACGAGGAGGATCTTGCCGCTCGGGAGCGGGCCCTTGGCGAGGAGCTGGAAGAGGCGAAAGCCGCCGCGGCTGCCGCGGAGACCGCCAGGGAGGAGCTTGCCGCCAAGGTCGCGCAGCTAGAGGAGTCGTTGAAGGCGAGCGCGGAGAGGGTCGGCGCGCTCAATGTGGAGCGGGAGAAGGACGCCCACGCCAACTCCGAACTCCAGGCGCGTCTCTCCAAGCAGGGCGACGAGCTGAAGGCCGCCAAGGACTCCATCGAGGCCCTGGAGCTGAAAGTCTCCGCGCTGGAGGAGGGGCTCCGCAAGGAGCGAAGCTTGGCGGAGAGCGCCAACACTGCGGCCGAGGACTTCCGTCGGACCGTCGCGGTGTGGACCGAGGACCTGGTGTCTTCTGCATCCAACATCGACCAGGAGTTGCTGGCGTTGAAGTTGGAACACCTCATCTACTCTCCGGACCCGGACCTCCCTCACAGCGCCAAGCTCAGCCTCTTCTTCAGAGGGGTCGCGCCGGCTCTTGCGGATCTTCGGAAGAAGATCCCCGCGCAACTGGCCGAGGAGACGCGCCGGGCCTGCGCGGGAACCTTGGAGCGTGTGCTGACGAAGATTGTATACTGCAATCCCGGTATAAACCTCATCAACGTTCTTCGCAGCCTGCCGGCCGACGCTGACATGGAGGCGCTGAAGGAGCAGGTCGCCGACATCATCGCCAGAGTGGGCAAGATTTCCAGGATCGAGGGCGACCGCGTAGACTAGGCCTCCTTTATCTTATCTCTTTTTGTCGCTGCACACGGCGTTATGAGCCCATTAGTCACTGTGATAAGTTACGTAAGGTTTTTATCTTATCTGAACCAATCAGTGCATTGTTATCTTCCTTGTCCTGGCCCTTTACTTTGTATGCTTTTCACCCTACGCTCCCGGGGAACTTTCCGGCAAGGGGCCCTTGGGCTTATAGCAGCCTGCTGGCCAAGGCCTCACCGGGAAGCAACCTCGCCGCAGCCAGTCGCAATCGCGCTCAGCTTGTTGAGTGAGCTCGGAAACGAAACAAGGGCGCGACGCTCATCGCAGCTCACTTAAATCGTTGAGCGTACTCGAAACAAGGTGAGGGTGCGGCTGGCCGCGGGTAGGTTCCTCCGCGCACAGGTTTTCCATACAAAGTGTGACTGTTCAAGGAAGACAACCGAAAATTAAGAATCTGAGCTGCTCAAATTCTAATAACTTAGCTTATGCATAACGCTCGTTCCTCGACGAGGCTTCTTTTTCTCGGACAGCACTCAGTTCCAGCACTTGGTTCCTCTCCCATCTCCTTCCCCCGGCAAACTTTGTGCGCGAGGAACGCTCCCTCTGTCTAAGAGGCAAGGAAAATAAAGAGGGAAGCAAGCACATGGCCTTTCGGCGTGCTGATGCTTACTGGACATGCATGTTACGCAGGATGCCAAATAATACATGCAAATAACGAAGAGGAGCATGTAAAAGGCAAAAAGCGCAAAGCATAGGAGCTTTCACTGATGCGCGGGATCTGCGCCCGCCCCTGCGCCAAGGATCACATGCAACTGCGGCAAGACTTGGGCAGGGAGGTTGGTTGACGGAACGGGTTCCGGCAACCGCGCTGGCGAAACTCCTCCCACGGTTGGCGTCGACTCGTTTGGATCTTGGCGGACGAAACGCGCCGAAGAACGAGGTCGCCTTTTTCGCGGCTTCCGGCGCTAACCGCTGCGGCTACAGGAGCGGCGCAGGATTCGCTGGAAGCGAGCGGTTCGCCCAGCGGCCGGAAGGCGGTCCTCCTCAAGGAGCAGCTGCTTCTTGCCCGAACTCTGCGTGAGTGGGTACTCGAGGAGGGCCGTGCACGATTCCGTAGGGAGGAATGCCTCCGCCCCGCGGAGCGGGGCGGAAAGGTACCTGTTCATAACTGAACTTACCAGTGTTCGCCTGAATCAGATCCGCACAACCTCGACGCAGCCCCTACCTGGCGCGCCAAAGATGTCGGGGTGGACTACGTCCCCCGCGAGCACCTATGGGGCCGGAGCCCCTTTCGTGGTCCGGTGAGGGGGGCGGAGGGAGCACGGAGAGAAGATCGAGGCGAGCACATGGGCGGTTTACCCAGGTTCGGGCCGCGATGGACGCGTAAAACCCTACTCCTGCTTGGTTGTATTGAACTGGGGAGCTCGGGAGCTTGGAGAGCTAGCTGCACCGAGCGTATGGCTGTCTGGATTCCCAACCTCCGAACCTCGGAGCCCCCTCTACGTTGCACACGGGCCTCCTTTTATAGCGCAAAGGGGTCACCGACAGGTGTCAACGTAAGAGAAAGGGGTAAAAGTGTAAAAGGGGTGGTAGTTGTAACAGTGCGGGAACAGTGGCGCTACAGTGCGGCACAGTGTTATCATACCTACTCCTGACGGTAGGGGACAAGGGCATTAAATGCCCGTCACGATCGCCCGGGCAGCACCGAGGCGGACCGTTAGGTGCGCCACCGCTCGCCACGATGGTGGCTGCATGCCACCGCATACCCCAGGCTGCGCGGTGCCCCGCCACGTGCCCTTGGGGGAAGCCCCGGAGCGACGCGTGGGCGGGCGAGCCGGAGCGCAGTCCTGAGGTGGCGATTTGCCGCGGCAAGTGGCTTGCCGCGGGGGTCGTCTTCCTGTGCCTGATAGCTTGCCGGCTATCAGGCCTTGCCGGGGCGCATAGCGCGCCGTGGCGGGCTTCTCTTGTGGTGCCTGGGTTCGGCCTTCCCGACAAGCTCCTCTTGTCGGGGTCTCGATCTTCTGTCTCGTATACTTTGTTCTTGGATGGCATTACATGGGCTCAGTCGTCCCGGCAAGCTCCTCTTGCCGGGGTCTTGTCTTCTTGGCCCGGCAAGCTCCTCTTGCCGGGGGCCTTGTCTTCTTGGCCCGGCAAGCTCCTCTTGCCGGGGGCCTTGTCTTGAATGCTTGGTCTTCTCTTGGCGCTTCCTGGGCGGGCCTTGCCGCAGGGTGCTACAACTGCCCGTGCACAAGTCTGGGGTACTAAGGTACCCCTACTCTAGTACACCGACACCAGTTTTTCCATGAGAGTCCACCATATTTACCTATGGATTGAGTAAGATCCTTCAAGTAAGTTGTCATCGGTGCAAAGCAATAAAAATTGCTCTAAATATGTATGATTGATTGGTGTGGGAGAAATAAGCTTCATACGATCTTGTGATGTGGAAGTAATAAAAGCGACGAACTGCATAATAAAGGTTCATATCACAAGTGGGAATATAAAGTGATGTTCTTTCGCATTAAGATTTTGTACATCCAACCATAAAAGCGCATGGCAACCTCTGCTTCCCTCTGCGATGGGTCTATCTTTTATTATTATCTTCTACCTTATGCAAGGGTCATGATGATCTTCACCTTTCCTTTTTCATTTTATCCTTTGGCAAGCACAGTATGTTGGAAAGATCCTGATAAATATATCTAATTGGATGTAGGGGAGCATGAGTTATTATTGTTGACATTACCCTTGAGGTAAAAGGTTGGGAGGCAAAACTATAAGCCCCTATCTTTCTCTCTGTCCGATTAAAACTCCGTAACCACAAGTACTGCGTGAGTGTTAGCAATTATGAAAGACTAAATTATAGTTGAGTATGTGGACTTGCTATTAAGCTCTGACATAGACTCTTTCTGATGTTATGATAAATTGCAATTGTTTCAATGACTGATATTATAGTTTGTTGGTTCTCAATAAAGCTTATTATTCATACTTTTGCATTGTGAATAGATTATTACTTGAGCATAAGAAATCATATGACAATATCTATATATGTAGCTGTTATGAGAATAATCATGATGCCTTCATGTCCGTTTTTTCATTTTTATTGACACCTCTACCTCTAAACATGGGGACATATTTATCGTTATCGGCTTTCGCTTGAGGACAAGCGAGGTCTAAGCTTGGGGGAGTTGATACGTCCATTTTGCATCATGCTTTTATATCGATATTTATTGCATTATGGGCTATTATTACATGTTATGTCACAATACTTATGCCTATTCTCTCTTATTTTACAAGGTTTACATAAGGGGGGAGAATGCCGGCAGCTGGAATTCTGGGCTGGAAAAGGAGCAAATATTAGAGACCTATTCTGCACAACTCCAGAAGTCCTGAAACTCCACGAAATTCATTTTTGGAAATAATAAAAAATATCAAACGGAAGAAGTTCACCAGAGGGGGGCCCACCTGTCCACGAGGGTGGGGGCGCGCCCTACCCCCCAGGGCGCGCCCCCTACCTCGTGGGCCCCTTGTTGGCTCTCCTATGGCTATCTTCTGCTATATGAGGTCTTTCGTCGAGGAAAAAATCATAAGCAACCTTTCGGGACGAAACTCCACCACCACGAGGCGGAACCTTGGCGGAACCAATCTAGGGCTCCGGCAGAGCTGTCCTGCCAGGGATACTCCCCTCCGGGAGGGGGAAATCATCGCCATCGTCATCACCAACACTCCTCTCATCGGGAGAGGGCAATCTCCATCAACATCTTCACCAGCACCATCTCATCTCAAAACCCTAGTTCATTTCTTGTATCCAATTCTTGTCTCCAAGTCCGGGATTGGTACTAGTAGGTTGCTAGTAGTGTTGATTACTCCTTGTAGTTGATGCTAGTTGGTTTATTTGGTGGAATATCATATGTTCAGATCCTATATGCATATTAATACCCCTTTGATTATGAACATGAATATGCTTTGTGAGTAGTTACGTTTGTTCCTGAGGACATGGGAGAAGTCTTGCTATTAGTAGTCATGTGAATTTGGTATTCGTTTGATATTTTGATGAGATGTATGTTGTCTAGCCTCTAGTGGTGTTATGTGAATGTCGACCACATAACACTTCACCATTATTTGGGCCTAGAGGAAGGCATTGGGAAGTAATAAGTAGATGATGGGTTGCTAGAGTGACAGAAGCTTAAACCCTAGTTTATGCGTTGCTTCGTAAGGGGCTGATTTGGATCCATATGTTCATGCTATGGTTAGGCTTACCTTAATACTTTTGTTGTAGTTGCGGATGCTTGCAATAGAGGTTAATCGTAAGTGGGATGTTTGTTCAAGTAAGAACAACACCCAAGCACCGGTCCACCCACATATCAAATTATGAAAGTACCGAACGCGAATCATATGAACGTGATGAAAACTAGCTTGACGGTACTCCCATGTGTCCTCGGGAGCGCTTTTCCTTATATAAGAGTTTGTCTAGGCTTGTCCTTTGCTACAAAAAGGATTGGGCCACCTTGCTGCACTTTATTTACTTTTGTTACTTGTTGCTCGTTACAAATTATCCTATCACAAAACTATCTGCTACCACTTATTTCAGTACTTGCAGAGGATACCTTGCTGAAAACCGCTTATCATTTCCTTCTGCTCCTCGTTGGGTTCGACACTCTTACTTATTGAAAGGACTACGATAGATCCCCTATACTTGTGGGTCATCAGTGCCCACCAAGGGACGCTTCCTGGGAGTTTCTTTGTTTCCAAAATTCTAAAATATTCCAAAACTAATAAAAAATATTTTTGTAGATTTTTCGGAGTCCGTTTACTTACCGTATCACGTACCTCCTTATTTTCACGATTATGGACGGAAGGAATCTTTTATGTGCTCTTCCGGTGTCAATGTTTGGATAATATTACTCTCAACATTAATAGGCATACCTGGGATATAATGCTTTATTCGTTGCCCTTTGACAACCTTCGGGTTAGTACCTTCGGAATTATTTATTTTGATGGCACCAGACCGGTAAACCTCCTCGATGACATATGGGCCTTCCCATTTCGAGAGGAGCTTCCCTGCAAAAAATCTAAAATGAGAGTTGTACAAAAGAACATATTCTCCAACTTTAAAACTCACGCTTTTGGATTCTTTTGTCATGCCATCTTTTAACTTTTTCTTTAAATAACTTTGCATTTTCATAAGCTTGGGTTCTCCATTCATGATTCATCTAATGAGCTAATATCAAATAGCCTCTTTTCACCAGCAAGTTTGAAGTCATAATTGAGTTCTTTAACTGCCCAAAATGCTTTATGTTTTAACTCAAGAGGCAAATGACAAGCTTTTCCATAAACCATTTTATAAGGAGACATACCCATCGGATTTTTATATGCTGTTCTATTAGCCCAAAGTGCATCATCTAATTTCTTAGACCAATTCTTCCGGGACCTATTGACAGTCTTTTGCAAAATTAATTTTATTTCTCTATTGCTAAGTTCAACTTGACCACTGAGGATGATAGGGTGATGCAATTCTATGGTTAACATCATACTTGGCAAGCATTTTACGGAAAGCACCATGAATAAAGTGTGAACCTCCATCAGTCATTAAATATCTAGGGACTCAAAACCTTGGGAAAATAACTTCCTTAAGCATTTTAATAGAGGTGTTGTGATCAACACTACTAGTTGGAATAGCTTCTACCCATTTAGTAACATAATCAACAACAACCAAAATATGTGTATACCCATTAGAGGAAGGAAAATGTCCCATGTAATCATATCCCCAAACAAAAAATGGTTCAACAACAAGTGAATAATTCATAGGCATTTCTTGACGCTTACCGATATTACCTATTCTTTGACATTCATCACAAGATGAGACAAACTTACGGGCATCCTTGAAGAGAGTAGGCCAATAAAATCCAGATTGCAATACCTTGTGAGCAGTTCTATCTCCAACATGATGACCTCCATAAGCTTCGGAGTGACATTTCCATAGGATTTGTCCCTGTTCATGCTCAGGTACACAACATCTAATAATATCATCTACTCCTTTATGAAGATGTGGGTCATCCCAAAAGTAATGTCTTAAATCATAGAAGAATTCTTTTCTTTTGTTGGTATGTAAAGCTAGGTGGTAAATATTTAGCAACAATGTAATTAGCATAGTCAGCATACCAAGGAGTACTATTAGCAACATTTATTGCAGCTAACTGCTCACCAGGAAAACTATCATCAATAGGTAGTGGGTCATCAAGCACATTTTCAAGCCTAAACAAGTTATCAGCTATGGGGTTCTCAGCTCCTTTTCTATCAATTATATGTAAATCAAATTCTTGCAACAAGAGAACCCAACGAATAAGTCTAGGTTTAGCATCTTTCTTTTCCATAAGATATTTAATAGCAGCATGGTCTGTGTGAACAGTTACTTTGGAATCAACAATATAAGGTCTATCACAAGAAAACACAACCGGTAAGGATTCTTTTTCAGTAGTAGCATAATTTCTTTGAGCACTGTCTAGAGTTTTACTAGCATGATGAATAACATTCAATTTCTTATCAACTCTTTGTCCTAGAACATCACCAACAGCATAATCACTAGCATCACACATAATTTCAAAAGGCAAGTTCCAATCAGGTGGTTGAACAATAGGTGCAGTAATTAAGGCTTTCTTGAGTGTTTCACAGGCTTCAAGACAATTATCGTCAAAAACAAAAGGAATGTCCTTCTACAAAAGATTAGTAAGAGGCCTAGAAACTTTAGAAAAGTCTTTGATAAATCTCCTATAGAAACCAGCATGACCAAGGAAACTACGAATACCTTTGATGTCCTTAGGACATGGCATTTTCTCAATTGCATCAACCTTAGCTTGGTCCACTTAAATACCTCTTTCAAAAAATTTATGACCCAAAACAATGCCTTCATTAACCATAAAGAGGCACTTCTCCCAATTCAAGACAAGATTTGTTTGTTCACATCTCTGCAGAACTCGCTCAAGATTGCTTAAACAATCATCAAAAGACTTCCCATAAACGGAGAAATCATCCATGAAAAACTCAACAATATTTTCACAAAAGTCAGAGAATATAGCCATCATGCATCTTTGAAAGGTAGTAGGTGCATTACATAAACCAAAAGGCATACGTCTATAAGCATAGGTTCCAAAAGGACAAGTAAAAGTGGTCTTTTCTTGATCAGGTTGAGAAACAGGTATTTGTGAAAAGCCAGAATATCCATCAAGGAAGCAAAAGTGTGTGTGCTTAGATAATCTTTCAAGCATTTGATCAATAAAAGGCAAAGGGTAATGATCTTTTCTTGTTGCTTTGTTTAATTTTGTAAAATCAATTACCATTCTATAGCCTGTAACAATTCTTTGTGGAATGAGTTCATTCTTATCATTAGGAACAACAGTAATACCTCCTTTCTTAGGAACACAATGAACATGACTTACCCATCTACTATCAACTATAGGATAGATTATACCTGCTTCCAGAAGTTTTAGTATTTTCGTTCTTACCACTTCTTTCATCTTCGGATTTAACCGACGTTGGTGATCAACAACTAGTTTAGCATCAGGTTCCATATTAATTTTGTGCTGACATAGAGTGGGACTAATTCCCTTTAAATCATGAAGAGTATATCCAATAGCAGCCTCGTGCTTCCTTAGAACTTTCAATAATCTTTCTTCTTCATGTTCTGAAAGGTCAGCACTAATAATAACAGGATATATTTTCTTTTCATCAAGATACACATATTTCAAAGTGTCTGGCAATTGTTTTAATTCAAACATAGGATCTCCTTTAGGTGGAGGTGGACCTCCTAGAGTTTCAATAGGCAAATTGTGTTTAAGCAGAGGACTTTGTTCGAAGAAAATCTTATCTATTTCATTTCTTTCATGTACATGTAAATCATTTTCATGGTCTAGCAAATATTGTTCTGAAGGATCAGTAGGTGGCACAATGATAGAAGCAAGACCAATTAATTCATCCTTGCTAGGCAATTCTTTTTCATGATGATTTCTACTAAACTTGTGTAACACCCCTAGTGTCATGCTACAGTAATCCCCTGTTAATGGTGCCATGTCATCATGTTACTGTTGCAAATCTTCGCTTGATCCAAATCACAATTCAAATTCAAATCCAATCTAAAGTCAAAAATTCATATTTGTCAGACATGAAATCTAAAATGTTCATCTTGTGGCAAATAATCTATAACAAATTATGGTGGTGAACCAACTTTTTTATGAAGTGGTCTAATGCCCCAAAACAATTAAAGCAGTGGTTAAAACAATTATTTGAATGTTTTTAAATTATAAAAAGTTGCAAACTATTTCAAAGGCCTCCCAATCTTTCGTGGCAGTGACAACTATTGCAATGTAATTATGTGGCCAAGTCCCACATTTTACAGAATCCTTTTGGCAGCTCAAAAATTTGCAAAGCATTTTCTATAAAAAGAGGAAAAGAAATAGAAATGCATAAATAGGAAAATAAAGCCTTCAGTGCCCCATTGGGCCTTAGCCCAACAGGCCGGCCTAACCCATCCCACTTCCCCCCGGTCGCTTCCCCCTCCCTTCCTGTTCCTCTGCCTCGATCGCTACAGGGACGCGGTCGCCACCGAACCACCTCGCCAGCGCCGACGCCGGGAGGGGTTAAGGACGACCCCTCGGGCTCCTCCCCTGCTCCACACAGTCCCACACTAACCCCACTTGCCTCCCAGATCCGTCTTCTCTCTCTCTCTCTCTCTCTCTCTCTCTCTCTCTCTCTCTCTCCCCACCCCAACCAAGCATTGTCGTCGCCATAGCCGTGATGTAGCCGCGGCCACGACCCTCCCCGCGCCTCGCCAACACGTCCACGAGACGCGACGTCACCCTCTACCTCGCCTACGACCACCGCTTCGAGCTCGACGCTTCTGCATCGGCAGATCGGTGACGTCTTCTACCTCTACGGCCGCCGGCGATCCTCGACGATTTCAGCGCCGTCAGACCTTCCCCGGGCCCACTGTGCACCCCTACCGGATCATTGTGAGTCCCCGCTTCCTTCCCCTCTCCTCTGTGCGTCTTCCTCTGCCCGTAGCTGCTTCCCCGTCGCGCCCGAGCCCACGGCGAGCTCGCGGTCGCCACGGCTTCGCCCGTGCTCACCGGCCTCTGGCGACGACCGCCTGCGTCGGTGCACCCTTGCCCGCGCGCCCGTACATGGCCCCGCTACCGCCACCTACTACTACCGCTCCGCATGCCTGCCTTGGCCTTGCCTCCCTCATGCACACGCCCGCGTCGCCACTGTCGCGCCCCACCCCTACACGCCGCAGCCACCGTGACCCATCGCTGCCTCACCCTGCGTGTGCCCCACCGCGGCTTGGCCGTGCCCTCCCGCGCTCAAGCCTCCCTATAGACGCGACCCGCGCCCGCCGCACGTGGCTTCGCCCCCAGTGCGCCCGCTTTCGGACGCCTCCACGCGCGGCGCCGCTCGCCACCACCGCCGCCTCCGCTGCTTCGTGTTGCGGCTGCAGCCACCTGCCGCCTTGCCGTTGGCCTCCACCTGCCGCTGCTCGGCCCCCGCCTCACCCTCGTGTCGCGCCTGCTGCTCTACGCAGCTCGCCGCCGCTCATCGAGGCCCCTCCGGCGCGGGCGTCCCAGCCGAGGCCGCCATCGTCTTGGCCTCTGTCCACGGGGGCCGGCCCAGTTTAACTAGGGGGCTAAACCCCCCTAAACTAACCCCCACTCCTACTGACCCGTGGGCCCAAGGCCATTAACTTAGATTAGATATAAACTAATTTAACTACCCCCGACAATGACAGGTAGACCCCACCTCTAATTATCTCTTTAAAAGGCTAATTCTAAATCTGTGAGAATGGCACCTGGGCCCCACTACCCAGGTTCGACCAGTCAACAGTTGACTAGTCAACTGTGACAGGACTAATTGACCAGGTCAACCCAGCCCCTTGGCCCCACATGTCATTGACTGTGGCTAGCCTCTGCTGAGTTTAAAATGTATTTTCTGTTTTTAATTCAATTTAATAATAAATCCAGGAATTTTAGAAAAATGGTTTAATCTTTGAAAATTCATAGAAAATAAACCGTAACTCGGATGAAAATGTTTTCTACATGAAAGTTGCTCAGAACAACGAGACGAATCCGAATACACTGTACATTCGTCCGCCACACATCCCTAGCATAGCAAACATTGAACCTTTCCCCTCCGTTTCAATTTTCCGAAAATGCCAAACTTCGGGAAAACATTCCTGGATGTTTTCCTCCTTTGCCGGTATCGTGTAGCCTTGCATTGGAACACCCCTAGCGCTGCTTTTTGTCTTGTCATGCATAGTATTGCACTTGTTTGCTATGTATTTATTATTTCTCCCCCTCTTCTCTCCGGTAGACCCCGAGACCGCTGTTGATGCCGCTGTGATCGACTATGTCGACGACGACCCTTCTTCCCTTTCAACGGAGCTTCCAGGCAAGCCCCCCCGTTTGATCATCTCGATATTGCCCATTTCCTTTCTCTCATGCTTGCATTAGATTTTGCTACTAGATTTTGCTACTGTAATTGTTTGCTCCAATTCTGATGCATAGCCTGCTTTTGTAACCTGCTTATCCTAAACTGCTTAGTATAGGTTGGTTAGTGATCCATCAGTGACCCCCACCTTGTCCTTGTTGCCCCTGCTTAATCATTGAAGACCCGATCAACGGGATCGAAGACCAGGCCCCGACACCGCACATCACTTTCCCCTTAGTTGCTCGACACTACTGGGTTACTATTGAGTGCCGAGGGTGAGACCTCTACAACACTTCTGATGTTAACCCTGTAGTGTAGCTATTCGGTCGTGGTCATCGAGGGTGATTCCACCTTAACAACTTCCGACACGACTCTGTCGCGCAACCCCTCAAGTGTGAACCTCGAGGGTGGTTCCTCTTACGTTCACCTTGATGATTACATCGAGTGGAATACAGGGGGTGATTCCGCGGGGTTTCCCCTTGATGTTTGGACACACAGATACTTGGAATTTACAACTGTTACTTGGAAAGGCGGGTCGACCCTGAGGGGTACCCGTGACTGATGTGGAGACGGGTTGACCTGGAGGGTGCCCGCGAGATAATTACGAGGCGTGGCCGGGCATTTCTAGCCCTTGCCGCAAGTCCTCGAGATGGGGCAACGGGGTCACATCTTTCATGAGTCTCTGCTTGTTACCGCGTGTTCCTAATCCACTACGATTTGGATATTTGATCCGAGGGGCCTCTGGCCTGATAGCACTAACCATCACGTGGGCATAGTATGGGCGTTCTACGTCGTATGCATCAGCCAAAGCTTAATAGACGTCAGCAACTGAGCGGCGCGTGTCGGGCTGGACTGCGTAAACCTGCCTTTTTGAAGGAGGTAGCTAGGTCTGCTCACCGGCCGCCCTCGCAACATGCAGGAGTTCCCGGGGAGATGGCCCATGACCCCTGGGGGCATAGGTTTAGTCCGGCGTGCTAACCTCTCTATTAACCCTAGGTCGGGTTGCGGCGTATTGTTTGGCCAAGGCCGGGCATGACCCATGAAAGTGTGTCCGGCCGGAGTTAATCGAGCGTGGTGGGTAAGTTGGTGCACCCTTGCAGGGAAGAAAACATCTATCGATAGCCTGTCCTACGGTAACGGACACTTGGAGTTGTATCCCGATCGATACAACTAGAATTGGATTGTGATGATATATGGATAGTATGGCTCTGGGATTGCTTTCTCGCAGGGAGTCGAGAAAGGATCTCTGGCCGAGGTTGATAACACTACTACTACTTTACTTTATGCTACTCTACTCCCTCCTGTTATTGCAACATGGTGGTTTCCAGAAGATGCTAGTCTTTGATAGGAATAGGTTCTCCCCTCTATTCTGGCATTTCTGCAGCCCAGTCCACATATACATCCCATTTCATTGATACCGATGCATATGTAGTGTAGATCCTTGCTTGTGCTACCTCTTGAGCACTGCGTTGGATTTCCTTGAAGAGGAAAGGATGATGTAGCAAAGTAGCGTAAGTATTTCCCTCAGTTTTTGAGAACCAAGGTATCAATCTAGTAGGAGGCTACGCGCTAGTCCCTCGTACCTGCACAAAGCAAATAACTCCTCGCAACCAACGCGATAAGGGGATGTCAATCCCTTCATGGTCAGTCGCGAGAGTGAGATCTGATAGATATGATGGGATAATATTTTTGGTATTTTTATGATATGATGCAAAGTAAAACAAAAGCAAAGTAAAAAAGCAAAGGAAATAACTAAGTGTTGGAAGATTAATATGATGAAGATAGACCTAGGGGCCATAGGTTTCACTAGTGGCTTCTCTCAAGAGCATAAGTATTTTACGGTGGGTGAACGAATTACTGTTGAGCAATTGATAGAACTGAGCATAGTTACGAGAGTATCTAGGTATGATCATGTATATAGGCATCACGTCCGAGACAAGTAGACCGACTCCTACCTGCATCTACTACTATTACTCCACTCATCGACCGCTATCCAGCATGCATCTAGAGTATTAAGTTCAAGAAAACAGAGTAACGCCTTAAGCAAGATGACATGATGTAGAGGGATAGATTCATGCAATATGATAAAAACCCCATCTTGTTATCCTCGATGGCAACAATACAATATGTGCCTTGCTGCCCCTACTGTGACTGGGAAAGGACACCACAAGATTGAACCCAAAGCTAAGCACTTCTCCCATTGCAAGAAAAACCAATCTAGTAGGCCAAACCAAACTGATAATTCGAAGAGACTTGCAAAGATAACCAATCATACATAAAAGAATTCAGAAGATTCAAATATTGTTCAAAGATAATCTTGATCATAAACCCACAATTCATCGGTCTCAACAAACACACCGCAAAAATAAGATTACATTGAATAGATCTCCACAAGAGAGGGGGAGAACATTGTATTGAGATCCAAAAAGAGAGAAGAAGCCATCTAGCTACTAAATATGGGCCCGAAGGTCTGAGGTAAACTACTCACACTTCATCGGAGAGGCTATGGTGATGATGTAGAAGCCCTCCATGATGGAAGCCCCCCCCCGGCGGAGCTCCGGAACAGGCCCCAAGATGGGATCTCGTGGGTACAGAAGGTTGCGGCGGTGGAATTAGGTTTTTGGCTCCGTATCTGATCATTTTGGGGTACGTAGGTATATATAGGAGGAAGGAGTACGTCGGTGGAGCAACAGGGGGCCCACGAGGGTGGAGGGCGTGCCTGGGCGGGCGGGGGGTAGGCGCGCCCCCTACCTCGTGGCCTCCTCTTTTCTTTCTTGACGTAGGGTGCAAGTCTCCCGGATCGTAATCTTCCTAAAAATCACGTTCCCGAAGGTTTCATTCCGTTTGGACTCTGTTTGATATTCCTTTTCTGCGAAACTCTGAAATAGGCAAAAAACAGCAGTTCTGGGCTGGGCCTCCGGTTAATAGGTTAGTCCCAAAAATAATATAAAAGCAGGTAATAAAGCCCAATATTGTCCAAAACAGTAGATAATATAGCATGGAGCAATCAAAAATTACAGATACGTTGGAGACGTATCAGGCATTCCCAAGCTTAATTCCTGCTCGTCCTCGAGTAGGTAAATGATAAAAACCTATTTTTTGATGTGGAGTGGTACTTGGCATAAGTTCAATGTAATTCTTCTTAATTGTGGTATGAATATTCAAATCCGAAAGATTCAAGACAAAAGTTTACTATTGACATAAAAATAATAATACTTCAAGCATACTAACAAAGCAATCGTTTCTTCTCAAAATAACATGGCCAAAGAAAGTTATCCCTACAAAATCATATAGTCTGGCTATGCTCTATCTTCACCACACAAAGTATTTAAATCATGCACAACCCCGATGACAAGCCAAGCAATTGTTTCATAGTTATGACATTCTCAAACTTTTTCAATCTTCACGCAATACATGAGCGTGAGCCATGGATATAGCACTATATGTGGAATAGAATGGTGGTTGTGGAGAAGACAAAAAGGGAGAAGATAGTCTCACATCAACTAAGCGTATCAACGGGCTATGGAGATGCCCATCAATAGATATCAATGTGAGTGAGTAGGGATTGCCATGCAACGGATGCACTAGAGCTATAAGTATATATGAAAGCTCAACAAAAGAAACTAAGTGGGGGTGCATCCAACTCGCTTGCTCACGAAGACCTAGGGCATTTTGAGGAAGCCCATCATTGGAATATACAAGCCAAGTTCTATAATGAAAAATTCCCACTAGTATATGAAAGTGAAAAATGAGAGACTCTCTATCATGAAGATCAAGGTGCTACTTTGAAGCACAAGTGTGGTAAAAGGATAGTAACATTGTCCCTTCTCTCTTTTTCTCTCATTTTTTTATTTGGGTATTTTCTCCTACCCGGGATCCCCTCCTCGATGCCCTGTTAGAGAGCGATCACCGGGTTGTATCTGGCACTTGGAAGGGTGTGTTTTATTAAGTATCCGTTTCTAGTTGTCATAAGGTCAAGGTACAACTCCAAGTCGTCCTGTTACCGAAGATCACGGCTATTCGAATAGATTAACGTCCCTGCAGGGGTGCACCACATAACCCAACACGCTTGATCCCATTTGGCCGGACACACTTTCCTGGATCATTCCCGGCCTTGGAAGATCAACACGTCGCAGCCCTACCTAGGCACAACAGAGAGGTCAGCACACCAGTCTAAATCCTATGGCGCAGGGGTCTGGGCCCATCGCCCATTGCACACCTGCATGTTGCGAGTGCGGCCGAAAGCAGACCTAGCAACCTCCAGTACAACGGAAGTCACGTTACACGGCCCAATCTGGCGCGCGCCGCTCAGTCGCTGACGTCACGATGTGCTTCGGCTGATACCACGATGCCGAGTGCCCATATCTTTCCCACATAGTTGGTTAGTGCGTATAGGCCAGTAGCCAGACTCAGATCAAATACCAAGATCTCGTTAAGCATGTTCAGTATCCGCGAACGGTCACTAACGTCACGAAGTGCTTCGGCTGATACCACGACGCCGAGTGCCCATATCTTTCCCACGTAGTTGGTTAGTGCGTATAGGCCAGTAGCCAGACTCAGATCAAATACCAAGATCTCGTTAAGCATGTTAAGTATCCGCGAACGCCGAACAGGGCCAGGCCACCTCTCACCCAGGTAGTCTCAACCTGCCCTGCCGCTCCACCACAAAGATCCACCCAGAGGGCTGTCGGGACAAAGGTCCTTTCAGCCCCCAATCCGTGAATCACTCGCGGGTACTCCTCTAGCCGACCCGACTTTAGTCACCACATGTATCATGTATAAAGTATAGTATATACCCGTGATCACCTCCCGAGTGATCACGGCCTGATAGTATAACACAGCAGACGGACAAGAATGTAGGGCCACTGATGGAAAACTAGCATCCTATACTAGGCATGTAGGATTGAAGGTAAAGGTAACAACTGTAGTAACAAGGACAGGCTATGCATCAGGATAGGATAAACGGAAAGCAGTAACATGCTACACTACTCTAATGCAAGCAGTATAGATGAGAATAGGCGATATCTGGTGATCAGGGGGGGCTTGCCAGGTTGCTCTAGCAAGAGAGAGGGGTCGTCAACTCCGCAGTCGTACTGGGTAGCAGCGGCGTCAGTCTCGGTGTCTAGCAAGAGCAGTAGGGGAAGAAACAATAAATATTTAAGCAAACAGATGCATAGCGATGCATGACATGACAAATATCGGTGCTATGGGTGCCCTAACGCGGTATGAGGTGATAACGGTGAAGGGGGAATCAACCGGGAAAGTATCCACGGTGTTTCGCGTTTTCGGGCAGAGGAGCCGGAGGGGGAAGTTGCGGGTTTGATATGTTAGGGGTGTGTGGCGGACGAACAGGTTGTATATCCTGGTTCGTCTCGTTGTTCTGAGCAACTTTCATGTTGAAAATAATTTAATCGGAGTTACGGATAAAAAGATATGATTTTTCTAAAGATTTTATTAATTTCTGGAATTTATTTAAATATTTAAATTAATTCGAAAATGGATTTATGACATCAGCATGATGTCATGCTGACGTCAGCAGTCAACAGAGTTGACTAGTCAACCTGACCAGTGGGTCCCACTGGTCAGTGACACATTTTAATTAAACAAGTTAACTAACCTAATTAGTATTAATTAGGGGGGTGGGCCCCACTGTCATACTAATTAATTAGCTAATTAACTAACCAGGTTAATTAGTTAACTAATGTTTAATTAGTTTAATTAGTCATTAGATTAATTAATCTTAATTAGTTAATTTAATCAGAATTAATTAAGTTAATTCATTAATTAATTTTATTATTTATTATTTTTATTTTTATTTTTATTTTTATTTTTTTAAATCCTCTTTTTTTAGCAGAAACGTTCTGTGGGGGCTGGGCCCCACATGTCATAGGGCCAGGGGGCCTATCGGGTCGGGCTAACAGGCGCCTGGTTTCTCTTGTCATCCTCACAAGCATTGCAGAATTTCTCTTGTCGACGAACCAAGTTCGGATAAATCCATAGATTCTGCAAGCCAAACAACCATCTATCGTTCCTTCACAACTCTCAGGTTTTGCGAAATTCCTATAAGATCGTCTATCGATCAAATCATAATTTCTTCCATGGTTTTTTCCTTCAGCAAGAATATGATTGCGTCTTGGCAGGTCCTGGGGCCTATGGGTTATGGCCCATCTCATCACTTGCAAACCTTGAACTCATCATCGGGCAACGGATCTCAAATCCAACATCCAACTTCCAACTTCCTTGCATACTAAAAATCCATCCAATTGTATTGTCTTCCTTCCTTCTATTGCACCAACTAGGACATGATTACTCAGACTCATCATGGAGTTTCCATTGATCCATATTCCAACATCGTGCCTCCTTTATGTCCAATAGTAATTCATCTCTTCATCCTCGTGGGATATCCCACATAGCATGATAAAAACTTACACTTATGAAGTCCATACTCCACTTCGGGGAACATCATTATCCCTTCCAGGGTCAAGCGTCCTTACAGGGGAATAGTGGCCATCTCTGCATGGTACTTCTTCAACTGGGAAACGTGAAACACAAACTGAACTCCTGACAGTCCTTCGGGTGTCTCCAACTTGTACGCCACTTCTCTCATAGGCTCCAAAACTCGGTATGGTCCTAAAAATCTCGGTGCTAACTTTCCCTTAACTCCAAATCGTTTAACTCCTCGCAGAGGGGACACACGAAGACGTGCTCTGTCTCCAATTTCATAGACTACCTCCTTGAGTTTTTTTAGTCTGCATAACTCTTCAGCCTGGACTGAGATACCTTCAGTCTATCTCGAATTAACTTATCTTTTTCTTCTGATTCCTTGATCACATTTGGTCCAAACAACTGACGTCTCCAACTTCATCCCACACACTCTTGGGGTATCACACATATCGAGACAAAACCAGTATTCATTTTGTCCTAAACCCACTCAGTGGAGTATCCTTATCTTTTCCAGGGGTCAACGGTTCTTACAGGGTACTACTACCCTTAAAATGCTCCAATATTCCATAGACCATATTTCTGATATCCTCGAAAATGGTCAACATCTTTCCTCATAGAGTAACTCATAAAATCCAAATCAGTACCAACACTGCTAACTTTATTGATTCTCAAATTATTACAATCTCTTGTTTTTCCATTACATGCCTCAACTCAACACCTCAATATAAAGGAAAATGTTCTCACTACTACTACTATATTTCTTCTGTTACAAACTCAACTATTTATCACAAGTCTCCTTCTCCTTCGGACAATCTCTGGCAAAGTGCCCTACTTCATTACAACGGAAACATTTTACTTCTGACAAGTTTCGGGGTTTCCTTGTGATTATATAGCCTCCTTGGGTATTTGGCTTCCTTTTTGGGCAATTGCTGAGGTAGTGCCCTGACTCCTTGCACCTATAGCAGGTGACATGACTCAGATCCTTCCTGGAATCCAATCTACTTCTCTTTCTGGACTTTTCCATCCCAATCAGGGTTTCTATTTCCTGTGGGTCATACTCTACTTCCTCCGTCGGGAATTCTACTAGATCCCCATTCATACAATTCTGGGAGATGTGTCCTTCTTCTCCACATGAATAGCAAGACTTGGTGCAGGGTTTAATTGGTTCCTCTTTGGGTGTGTCCTCCACCTCTTCCTTCATCACAGGTTCATCTAAAATTTCCATAAGGGCTCCTTTCATTGCTTCTTTCTTCTGCTGGATGGTTCTTTGTACCAAGGGGTAAATGTGACACTGAGTAGGGTAGTGCGTAGTCCCTTCACAAAAGAAACAAGTGATCTGCCTAGTTGGGCATTTTTCAGCTGGGTGACTTCCTTCACAATTAGGGCATTCATCCTTGTGTTCTTTATGGTTGTGTCCTATTTCTCCACAAAGCTTGTATGCACAAGGTTTCTTCATATCCTTTCCGACTATAGAGTTGTTCTCCATATGATCCTCCATGTTCTGAATCCATCGGTCTATCCCAACTGACTCATCTATCCAGAAAATATAAGCTCATCTCCATTCATCCTCTATTGGGTCCATGGGTTTGGGGTGGGATAGGAGAGGTCGAGAGGGATGCACACAATACAAACAAAGGTTTTGAAAAGACAAATTTTATTGTGGCTGTCAGGAAAAAACATCAAACAAATGACAGCTCACAATCGTCGCATCTAACGCAGGTATATATCAGGGGTTTGGTCTTCAAATGGTCAATAAATCTTCAAAGTCATCAAACTCCTCAAATCTTGTTCATGCCTCCAATGGCTTCTTCCGGTCATGCTTGTCTTTCTTGAATTCTTTTGCCAGATCATCTCTATTGACGCGAGGTCTCATGGCGTCCTTTAATATTCTGGAGTTGCGTTCCAAACTTCTGGGTTTCAACATCTTTGGCATGAGCCATGGTCCTACTGTCCTTCAGTTCCTGGCAATCTCCGGTATCTCAAGGTTTTTCTTCTCTAGCTTGGCTGCTTTCAACTTCTGGTCCTAAGTTCTTCACGGAATGCTTCCTTGTCAAATACGGCTTCCGGAAGGTCCATCTAAAACTTCTTGATGTAACACTCCAGATCCTGGTGATACACCATCTAAGGTTAAAACTTCGTCTTTGCTGATAGGTGCTTCATCAGCCTTCTTGTCATCCAATCCTTCCAAGGGAATGCATGCTTAACTCAGCATGGTGACACTAGCATAAGCGGGTGATAACTTCATGGATAGCAGTGGCTATGCCCGTCGTCTCTTCCATGGGCTATCATTCCATAGCTGATATCTCCTTCCTTAGGGTTTTCCTTGACAAAATCTTTGAGTTCTGATGCTCCATGTTCCGGTCTTTCTCCGATACACCTTGATCTCGGGTATTGACGGCTTCCATAATCTGACAAAATCCATAAGGGTAGGCTTCCTATAGCAATCTGGAAATTCTATAGAGCCTTCAAATTCTCCTAGTCTTCGGAGTCTTCAATAGTTGTAGTTTCCATTATCATAATGCTCCGTAAAATCCTCTTCATTCCAAAGTGGTCTTAGTTGTCCGATATCTTGTACTTCTTGGAGTGGTCTCATCAGTCGAATCTTCGAGTGGTCAAAAGGGGAAAGGGGTATGGTCTTACTAAAAGGGAATATTTGAATAAGCTCAGAAGAGAAGAGAGGTAAAAGATCTTTTTTAAAATGAAGTTGTAGAGAAAATCTTTCCTATGGGCTTGCCAGTTTCTAGGGTCACGTCCTACAGTCAACATGTGCTCTGATACCATCTTGTAGCGACCCAACCCGAATGGATCAAGTCTCTGTGCTTAAGTGTCATTCCTGGATCGGTATGCTGACACACACAGTACTCGAAGGATTTATAACAAAGGTAAATCACATGTATAAAGTAACGTAAATACTATTACCTCAATCCATAGAGCGGAAGCAACAAGGTTGTGGATTCCCATCAACACCAATGGCAAAGTTGAGTGTAGAAATCGTAACCCTAATGTATCACTTACTCGTCGTAAGAACCTGCAACATGAGACGTTGCAGCCCGAAACGGTTCAGTACATTGAATGTACTGGCAAATTCACACCTTAGAGAAAATGATGAACAATGGCTATCACTACATGCATATTTGGCTGGTGGAAAAGCTCTATGGTTACAGTTTTGCGTAAAGCCCATTTTTCCCTACTGCAAAGGAATAAATTTATTTAACTATCATGGTGGTTGTTAAACATTGAGAATGGTTGACAGCATTCTCAATCCCAATTAAGTATCATCATTAAAACCCAACAAAATTAATTAAAGTAACATGATGAGATCAACACGATAATCCAAGAACATACTCAAGATGTCCATAACCGGGGACACGGCTAACCATGATTAGTTTGTACACTCTGCAGAGGTTTGTGCACTTTTCCCCACAAGACTCGATCGCCCCCGTTTGATTTCTCGCACTACATGGTGTTTGAGAAACGGACGACCGAGACATAGTATTTCAGAAGCGCTAGCACCTTACGTTGGATAGACCGGTACACCTACTTTCCCCTACATCCGCTAGTCTACCCTGTAAGAGTTTGCACGACTTAATCAACCATGCCAGAGCCCATAATGGCTTGTGGCTGCACACGGAAGTTTCTAGTATGAATAATCTCATGATCCCTTTGAGCCTGGGTGGCGGTCCATAAAAAAACAAGCAATCCTGGAGTACCCAGGTACCTAGAGAAGCAATCCTAGAATACCCAGGTACCTCAATCCAACCAGATGTGTGTTTAAGTTGCCACCTTAAATAAACCATTAATTAACAATCTCACATCAGTCATGGATACTCTCAAAACCCAATCCACATCTACGAGCATAGCATGGCAATATAAGCATAACGTAATAGTAACTCCCAATGTTTGAATGTAGGGCAATAGGTTCCTACCTCATAAACTACTTCCCAATACCAACATGTTATCAATCCTACTCATGTATTGTTTGAGGGTTGAAGCTAATGCATAAAAACTGTGTATGAAAAGGGATATGATCAAAGTGTGAACTTGCCTGCAATGTTGATGAAGATGATTCGCACTCAAAACTCTTGATAGATCTACTCGCCACACTCCGGTCAATCTATCGTAAGCAAGCAATAGTAACCGCACATAAGCAATCACTCAAAGATCGAAAAGAACGAAGAAAACAATTCGGAAAACATCAAAACCAAACAAATAAATCTTGCAACATAAAACAATTTCTAACAGTACCAAAATTAGGTGAATTTGTCCTTATCAGAAAGTTTAGGTCAAGGGCTTCGATTGGCAAAAAGAATCAATTCAAACGGAGCTACGGAACTCAAGTTACGATCAAACGAAGTTTGAATTCAAATCTAGTCTAATTCAAATTTTAAAATTTTCGAAAACATGTTTAAGTTGGATTACTGGAAAGAGGGGATCATAACGAAGAAGTGGGCGTTGGTTTCGTTGAATTTGGACTAACGAATAAAAAGTAATGATCGTTTGAAGTTCAGGGACTGATCTGCAAAGAAAACATTCATGGATGGGTCCCTGGCCGAAAAGAAAAAAGAAAAGAAAAAGTCTAAATAGCAAGCGTTCGTTATCGAACGCTAATGAATGAAAATCGTTCGCTGCCGAACCTAATCTGATGGACGTTCGTTAAATAACTAAACTAAATTAAAAAAACCGGGTTTTATAAGAAAACCAAAAAAACCGATCTAGGGTTCGGCGGTTTTACCGGTTCGGCCGGTTCGGTCAACTCCGGCGGTGGAACGGGCATCTCCGGCAACGGCGGCGAGGCAGCGGCAAAGTGCGGGCAGAGGCGGCGCGGGGCTAGCGACGATGCGGCAGCGGCGGGTGACGGCTCCACGCGGCGAGGAGCGGCGCTCCAGGCGGCAGGTCGAGGCGGCAGCGGCGAGCTCCGGCGACGCGGGCGGCGAGATGCGGCGCGGTGGCGAGAGGAGGGGAGGAGAGGCGGCGGGGCTGCGGGATTTATAGGGGAGGGAGACCTCGGGAGGCGTGTAGGAGGGGCAAGGGCAGAGGCGGCGGGGCGTGGTGTCCGCGACAGACACGGCGGCGGCGGCGCTGTCGTGGCGGCGGCGGTCTCTGAGCGGAGCTCGGGGACGAGCGCGGGCGTCGGGCTGGGCCTTGGCCTGGCCGGTTGGCTGGGCCGGCCCAGTTCGGCGACGGAGGTTTTTTTTCTTTTAATCATTTCCAGACAAATAAAATAATAAAAGCAAAATAAATAAATAAATAATTATATAGGCATGTAATATATCAAATTTTTAGAAAAAGATTTTCTACGACATGAACATTTTTATAACTTCAAATAAAATCTACGAAAATTAAGATAATTCAAAGAGTGCTACTGGTCTAATAAAATCTAATAAAAATCATTTTAAAAATACCAAAATTAATTCAAATTGATTTCTCTCCAATTTTCTGTTGTAGGGAATCATGTTACCCTAATTTTCATATATTTTATTTTTGGAGAAAAAAATAATTTGAATAAAACTCAAATAACTCCCAATTGAAAATAAATTCAAAGAATTTTTAATTTAATTCTTTTAAAACTTCCAACTCATATTTCATATATTTTGAAGAAGTCATATTATCTTCTCTCGTGAAAATCATTGAGTTGCATATAGTTTCAGAATTGGAAATATTTCCAAGTGTAATTCAAATATTTTCAACACCCCTTTTCATTTAAATAAATGGAAGAAGTCATGTCATCTTCTCTCCAGGGTTTTGTGGTGAAAAGTATTTGAATTCACGGAGAGCAAAAAATGCAAAAATGAAACTTTGGGAAAGTCCTTTTATTCCCTCTCATTTAACTTTCAAAAAGTTTCAAATTTCACTCACTTTCAGTCAATCAATCAAACAATCAATCAAGTCTATCTATTTATTATAACATTCCAAAATTTAGAATTTTGGGATGTTACAAACCTACCACCCTTAAAATGAATCTCGTCCTCGAGATTCGTAGAGGCTAGAAAGAAATAGGTTAGGATTGGGGTCTCCTAAAATCCATCAATCATCTCCGGGGTCTGGGGTGCTACCACCCTTAGAAACATCGTTACGGTCTCATCAATACTCATATACTTCATCCTTATTGTTGACAGTGTCGGTCTTCTCAGATCTTTAGGAAAATTCCGTCTCTGGGGTCTTCCGGTAGCGGCATAACCTTTTCGTCAATCCTTCTGTCCTTTCTTCTTGGTAAGGTTATTTTGAGACTGGGTCTTCATAGCTGACGGGTCTGGCGCCAATACTAATCAACTATCGGTATCTCATGGCAGTCAACAATTTATGGTTTGTCCTGCAGGAAATAGGTCTGGGTTGAACCTCACCGTATAACCTACGGTTGGCAAGAACTGCCGTGTACAAGGGAAAATACCTATACCATTCTAAGGTTTAAACAAGGTTTAATATCGTCGTCACTCTACTATGGGTAAGTCACTCAGATTTACCATCCCACATAGCAAGGCGAATAATAAGAATAAGTCGGTATGGTGATCAATCCATCCCGCACCCAAATCATTACCTTGTATATAGTTTAGTGAATCTCGCATTTTAACACTCGGTCATCCTCACAAGCATTGCAGAATTTCTCTTGTCGACGAACCAAGTTCGGATAAATCCATAGATTCTGCAAGCCAAACAACCATCTATCGTTCCTTCACAACTCTCAGGTTTTGCGAAATTCCTATAAGATCGTCTATCGATCAAATCATAACTTCTTCCATGGTTTTTTCCTTCAGCAAGAATGTGATTGCATCTTGACAGGTCCTGGGCCCTGTGGGTTTTGTCCCATCTCATCACTTGCAAACCTTGAACTCATCATCGGGCAACGGATCTCAAATCCAACATCCAGCTTCCAGCTTCCTTGCATAATAAAAATCCATCCAATTGTATTGTCTCCCTTCCTTCTATTGCACCAACTAGGACATGATTACTCGGACTCATCATGGAGTTTCCATTGATCCATATTTCCAACATCGTGCCTCCTTTATGTCCAATAGTAATTCATCTCTTCATCCTCGTGGGATATCCCACATAGCATGATAAAAACTTACACTTATGAAGTCCATACTCCACTTCGGGGAACATCATTATCCCTTCCAGGGTCAAGCGTCCTTACAGGGGAATAGTGGCCATCTCTGCATGGTACTTCTTCAACTGGGAAACGTGAAACACAAACTGAACTCCTGACAGTCCTCCGGGTAACTCCAACTTGTAGGCCACTTCTCTCATACGCTCCAAAACTCGGTATGGTCCTACAAATTCCGGGGCTAACTTTCCCTTAACTCCAAATCATTTAACTCCTCGCAGAGGGGACACACGAAGACATGCTCTATCTCCAATTTCATAGACTACCTCCTTGAGTTTTTTTAGTCTGCATAACTCTTCATCCTGGACTGAGCTACCTTCAGTCTATCTCGAATCAACTTATCTTTTTCTTCTGATTCCTTGATCACATTTGGTCCAAACAACTGACGTCTCCAACTTCATCCCACACACTCTTGGGGTATCACACATATCGAGACAAAACCAGTATTCATTTTGTCTTAAACCCACTCAGTGGAGTATCCTTATCTTTTCCAGGGGTCAATGGTTCTTACAGGGTACTACTACCCTTAAAATGCTCCAATATTCCATAGACCATATTTCTGATATCCTCGAAAATGGTCAACATCTTTCCTCATAGAGTAACT
The DNA here is from genome assembly GCA_032464435.1 of Aegilops umbellulata. Classification (NCBI taxonomy): domain Eukaryota; kingdom Viridiplantae; phylum Streptophyta; class Magnoliopsida; order Poales; family Poaceae; genus Aegilops; species Aegilops umbellulata. Next base: position 252,401,481 of record CP136056.1, read on the forward strand.
CATAAAATCCAAATCAGTACCAACACTGCTAACTTTATTGATTCTCAAATTATTACAATCTCTTGTTTTTCCATTACATGCCTCAACTCAACACCTCAATATAAAGGAAAATGTTCTCACTACTACTACTATATTTCTTCTGTTACAAACTCAACTATTTATCACAAGTCTCCTTCTCCTTCGGCCAATCTCTGGCAAAGTGCCCTGCTTCATTACAACGGAAACATTTTACTTCTGACAAGTTTCGAGGTTTCCTTGTGATTATATAGCCTCCTTGGGTATTTGGCTTCCTTTTTGGGCAATTGCTGAGGTAGTGCCCTGACTCCTTGCACCTATAGCAGGTGACATGACTCAGATCCTTCCTGGAATCCAATCTACTTCTCTTTCTGGACTTTTCCATCCCAATCAGGGTTTCTATTTCCTGTGGGTCATACTCTACTTCCTCCGTCGGGAATTCTACTAGATCCCCATTCATACAATTCTGGGAGATGTGTCCTTCTTCTCCACATGAATAGCAAGACTTGGTGCAGGGTTTAATTGGTTCCTCTTTGGGTGTGTCCTCCACCTCTTCCTTCATCACAGGTTCATCTAAACTTTCCATAAGGGCTCCTTTCATTGCTTCTTTTTCTTCTGCTGGATGGTTCTTTGTACCAAGGGGTAAATGTGACACCGAGGAGGGTAGTGGGTAGTCCCTTCACACAAGAAACAAGTGATCTGCCTAGTTGGGCATTTTTTAGCTGGGTGACTTCCTTCATAATTAGGGCATTCATCCTTGTGTTCTTTATGGTTGTGTCCTATTTCTCCACAAAGCTTGTATGCACAAGGTTTCTTCATATCCTTTCCGACTATAGAGTTGTTCTCCATATGATCCTCCATGTTCTGGATCCGTCGGTCTGTCCCATCTGACTCATCGGTCCAGAAAATATAAGCTCATCTCCATTCATCCTCTATTGGGTCCATGGGTTTGGGGTGGGATAGGAGAGGTCGAGAGGGATGCACACAATACAAACAAAGGTTTTGAAAAGATAGATTTTATTGTGGCTGTCGGAAAAAAACATCAAACAAATGACAGCTCACAATCGTCGCATCTAACGCAGGTATATATCAGGGGTTTGGTCTTCAAATGGTCAATAAATCTTCAAAGTCATCAAACTCCTCAAATCTTGTTCATGCCTCCAATGGCTTCTTCTGGTCATGCTTGTCTTTCTTGAATTCTTTTGCCAGCTCATCTCTATTGACGCGAGGTCTCATGGCGTCCTTTAATATTCTGGAGTTGCGTTCCAAACTTCTGGGTTTCAACATCTTTGGCATGAGCCATGGTCCTACTGTCCTTCAGTTCCTGACAATCTCCGGTATCTCAAGGTTTTTCTTCTCTAGCTTGGCTGCTTTCAACTTCTGGTCCTAAGTTCTTCACGGAATGCTTCCTTGTCAAATACGGCTTCCTGAAGATCCATCTAAAACTTCTTGATGTAACACTCTAGATCCTGGTGATACACCATCTAAGGTTAAAACTTCGTCTTTGCTGATAGGTGCTTCATCAGCCTTCTTGTCATCCAATCCTTCCAAGGGAATGCATGCTTAACTCAGCATGGTGACACTAGCATAAGCGGGTGATAACTTCATGGATAGCAGTGGCTATGCCCGTCGTCTCTTCCATGGGCTATCATTCCATAGCTGATATCTCCTTCCTTAGGGTTTTCCTTGACAAAATCTTTGAGTTCTGATGCTCCATGTTCCGGTCTTTCTCCGATACACCTTGATCTCGGGTATTGACGGCTTCCATAACCTGACAAAATCCATAAGGGTAGGCTTCCTATAGCAATCTGGAAATTCTATAGAGCCTTCAAATTCTCCTAGTCTTCGGAGTCTTCAATAGTTGTAGTTTCCATTATCATAATGCTCCGTAAAATCCTCTTCATTCCAAAGTGGTCTTAGTTGTCCGATATCTTGTACTTCTTGGAGTGGTCTCATCAGTCGAATCTTCGAGTGGTCAAAAGGGGAAAGGGGTATGGTATTACTAAAAGGGAATATTTGAATAAGCTCAGAAGAGAAGAGAGGTAAAAGATCTTTTTGAAAGTTAAGTTGTAGAGAAAATCTTTCCAATGGGCTTGCCAGTTTCTAGGGTCACGTCGTACAGTCAACATGTGCTCTGATACCATCTTGTAGCGACCCGACCCGAATGGATCAAGTCTCTGTGCTTAAGTGTCATCCCTGGATCGGTATGCTGACACACACAGTACTCGAAGGATTTATAATAGAGGTAAATCACATGTATAAAGTAACGTAAATACTATTACCTCAATCCATATAGCGGAAGCAACAAGGTTGTGGATTCCCATCAACACCAACGGGAAAGTTGAGTGTAGAAATCATAACCCTAACGTATCACTTACTCGTCGTAAGAAACCTGCAACATGAGACGTTGCAACCCGAAACGGGTCAGTACATTGAATGTACTGGCAAATTCACACCATAGAGAAAATGATGAACAATGGCTATCACTACATGCATATTTGGCTGGTGGAAAAGCTCTATGGTTACAGTTTTGCGTAAAGCCAATTTTTCCCTACTGCAAAGGAATAAATTTATTTAACTATCATGGTGGTTGTTAAACATTGAGAATGGTTGACAGCATTCTCAATCCCAATTAAGTATCATCATTAAAACCCAACAAAATTAATTAAAGTAACGTGATGAGATCAACAGGATAATCCAAGAACTAGATACTCAAGATGTCCATAACCGGGGACACGGCTAACCGTGATTAGTTTGTACACTCTTCAGAGGTTTGCGCACTTTTCCCCACAAGACTTGATCGTCTCCGTTTGATTTCTCGCACTACATGGTGTTTGAGAAACGGATGACCGAGGCATAGTCTTTCAGAAGCGCTAGCACCTTACGTTGGATAGACCGGTACACCTACTTTCCCCTACATCCGCTAGTCTACCCTGTAAGAGTTTGCACGACTTAATCAACCATGCCAGAGCCCATAATGGCTTGTGGCTGCACACGGAAGTTTCTAGTATGAATAATCTCATGATCCCTTTGAGCCTGGGTGGCGGTCCATAAAAAAACAAGCAATCCTGGAGTACCCAGGTACCTAGAGAAGCAATCCTAGAATACCCAGGTACCTCAATCCAACCAGATGTGTGTTTAAGTTGCCACCTTAAATAAACCATTAATTAACAATCTCACATCAGTCATGGATACTCTCAAAACCCAATCCACATCTACGAGCATAGCATGGCAATATAAGCATAACGTAATAGTAACTCCCAATGTTTGAATGTAGGGCAATAGGTTCCTACCTCATAAACTACTTCCCAATACCAACATGTTATCAATCCTACTCATGTATTGTTTGAGGGTTGAAGCTAATGCATAAAAACTGTGTATGAAAAGGGATATGATCAAAGTGTGAACTTGCCTGCAATGTTGATGAAGATGATTCGCACTCAAAACTCTTGATAGATCTACTCGCCACACTCCGGTCAATCTATCGTAAGCAAGCAATAGTAACCGCACATAAGCAATCACTCAAAGATCGAAAAGAACGAAGAAAACAATTCGGAAAACATCAAAACCAAACAAATAACTCTTGCAACATAAAACAATTTCTAACAGTACCAAAATTAGGTGAATTTGGCCTTATCAGAAAGTTTAGGTCAAGAGCTTCGACTGGCAAAAAGAATCAATTCAAACAGAGCTACGGAACTCAAGTTACGATCAAACGAAGTTTGAATTCAAATCTAGTCTAATTCAAATTTTAAAATTTTCAAAAACATGTTTAAGTTGGATTACTGGAAAGAGGGGATCATAACAAAGAAGTGGGCGTCGGTTTCGTTGAATTTGGACTAACGAGTAAAAAGTAATGATCGTTTGAAGTTCAAGGACTGATCTGCAAAGAAAATATTCACGGATGGGTCCCTGGCCGAAAATTAAAAAGAAAAGAAAAAGTCTAAATAGCGAGCGTTCGTTACCGAACGCTAACGAATGAAAATCGTTCGCTGCCGAACCTAATCTGATGGGCGTTCGTTAAATAACTAAACTAAATTAAAAAACCGGGTTTTATAAGAAAACCAAAAAAACGATCTAGGGTTCGGCGGTTTTACCGATTCGGCCGGTTCGGTCAACTCCGGCGGCGGAACGGGCATCTCCGGCAACGGCGGTGAGGCAGCGGCGAAGTGCGGGCAGAGGCGGCGTGGGGCTAGCGACGATGCGGCAGCGGCGGGTAGCGGCTCCACGCAGCGAGGAGCGTGTTGGGGAACGTAGTAATTTCAAAAAAATTCCTACGCACACGCAAGATCATGGTGATGCATAGCAACGAGAGGAGAGTATGATCTACGTACCCTTGTAGATTGCAACGGAAGCGTTTGAGACAACGTAGAGGAAGTAGTCGTACGTCTTCTTCCCGGTCCGATCGATCCAAGCACCGTTACTCCGGCACCTCCGAGTTCTTAGCACACGTTCATCTCGATGACGATCCCCGGGCTCCGATCCAGCAAAGCGTCGGGGAAGAGTTCCGTCAACACGACGGCGTGGTGACGATCTTGATGTACTACTGACGCAGGGCTTCGCCTAAGTACTGCGACAATATGACCGAGGTGGAATTTGGTGGAAGGGGGCACCGCACACGGCTAAGGAACGATCTCAAGGATCAACTTGTGTGTCCATGGGGTGCCCCCTGCCCCCGTATATAAAGGAGCAAGGGAGGGAGGAGGCCGGCCCTAGGTTTGGGCGCGCCAGGGGAGTCCTACTCCCACCGGGAGTAGGATTCCACCTTTCCTAGTCCAACTAGGTCAAGGGGGGAAAGAGGGGAAGAGGGGAAGGAAGGGAGAGAGGGGCCGCGCCCCAAACCCCTTGTCCAATTCGGACTGGGCTTGGGAGGGGCGTGCGCCACCTCCTGGTCCTTCCCACTAAGGCCCATCAAGGCCCATTGCTTCTTCCTCGTATTCCCGTAACTCCCCGGTACCTCCGAAAATAACCGAACCACTCAGAACCCTTCCGATGTCCGAATATAGTCGTCCAATATATCGATCTTCACGTCTCGACCATTTCGAGACTCATCGTCATGTCCCCGCTCTCATCCGGGACTCTGAACTCCTTCGGTACATCAGAACTCATAAACTCATAATATAACTGTCATCGAAACCTTAAGCGTGCGGACCCTACGGTTCGAGAACAATGTAGACCTGACCGAGACACGTCTCCGGTCAATAACCAATAGCGGGACCTGGATGCCCATATTGGCTCCTACATATTCTACGAAGATCTTTATCGGTCAGACCGCATAACAACATACGTTGTTCTCTTTGTCACCGGTATGTTACTTACCCGAGATTCGATCGTCGGTATCCAATACCTAGTTCAATCTCGTTACCGGTAAGTCTATTTACTCGTTCCGTAATACATCATCTCACAACTAACACATTTAGTTGCAATGCTTGCAAGGCTTATGTGATGAGCATTACCGAGAGGGCCCAGAGATACCTCTCCGACAATCGGAGTGACAAATCCTAATCTTGAAATACGCCAACCCAACATCTACCTTTGGTGACACCTGTAGTACTCCTTTATAATCACCCAGTTACGTTGTGACGTTTGGTAGTACCCAAAGTGTTCCTCCGGTAAATGGGAGTTGCATAATCTCATAGTCAAAGGAACATGTATAAGTCATGAAGAAAGCAATAGCAACATACTAAACGATCGGGTGCTAAGCTAATGAAATGGGTCATGTCAATCAGATCATTCAACTAATGATGTGACCCCGTTAATCAAATAACAACTCTTTGTCCATGGTTAGGAAACATAACCATCTTTGATTAACGAGCTAGTCAAGTAGAGGCATACTAGTGACACTCTGTTTGTCTATGTATTCACACATGTATTATGTTTCCGGTTAATAAAATTCTAGCATGAATAATAAACATTTATCATGAAATAAGGAAATAAATAATAACTTTATTATTGCCTCTAGGGCATATTTCCTTCAGTCTCCCACTTGCACTAGAGTCAATAATCTAGTTCACATCGCCATGTGATTTACCAGCAATACTTCACATCACCATGTGATTAACACCCATAGTTCACATCGATATGTGATCAACACCCAAAGGGTTTACTAGAGTCAGTAATCTAGTTCACATCGCTATGTGATTAACACCCAAAGAGTACTAAGGTGTGATCATGTTTTGCTTGTGAGAGAAGCTTAGTCAACGGGTCTGCCAAAATTCAGATCCGTATGTATTTTGCAACTTTCTATGTCTACAATGCTCTGCACGGAGCTACTTTAGTTAATTGCTCCCACTTTCAATATGTATCTAGATTGAGACTTAGAGTCATCCAGATTAGTGTCAAAACTTGCATCGACGTAACCTTTTACGACGAACCTTTTTGTCACGTCCATAATCGAGAAACATATCCTTATTCCACTAAGGATAATTTTGACCGATGTCCAGTGATCTACTCCTAGATCATTATTGTACTCCCTTGCCAAAATCAGTGTAGGGTATACAATAGATCTGGTACATAGCATGGCATACTTTATAGAACCTATGGCCAAGGCATAGGGAATGTCTTTCATTCTCTTTTTATCTTCTGCCGTGGTCGGGTTTTGAGTCTTACTCAATTTCACACCTTGTAACACAGGCAAGAACTCTTTCTTTGACTGTTCCATTTTGAACTACTTCAAAATCTTGTCAAGGTATGTACTCATTGAAAACTTATGAAGCGATTTGATCTATCTCTATAGATCTTGATGCTCAATATGTAAGCAGCTTCACTGAGGTCTTTCTTCGAAAAACTCCTTTCAAATACTCGTTTATGCTTTGCAGAATAATTCTACACTATTTCCGATCAACAATATGTCATTTACATATACTTATCAGAAATGTTGTAGTGCTCCCACTCACTTTCTTGTAAATACAGGCTTCACCGCAAGTCTGTATAAAACCATATGCTTTGATCAACTTATCAAAGCGTATATTCCAACTCCGAGATGCTTGCACCAGTCCATAGATGGATCGTTGGAGCTTGCATATTTTGTTAACACCTTTAGGATTGACAAAACCTTCTGGTTGCATCATATACAACTCTTCTTTAAGAAATCCGTTAAGGATTGCAGTTTTGTTATCCATTTGCCAGATTTCAGAAAATGCGGCAATTGCTAACATGATTCGGACAGACTTAAGCATAGATACGAGTGAGAAACTCTCATCATAGTTAACACCTTGAACTTGTCGAAAACCTTTTGCGACAATTCTAGCTTTGTAGATAGTAACACTACTATCAGCGTCCGTCTTCTTCTTGAAGATCCATTTATTCTTAATTGCTTGCCGAACATCGGGCAAGTCAATCAAAGTCCACACTTTGTTTTCATACATGGATCCCATCTCAGATTTCATGGCTTCCAGCCATTTTGCGGAATCTGGGCTCATCATCGCTTCCTCATAGTTCGCTAGTTCATCATGGTCTAGTAACATGACTTCCAGAACAGGATTACCGTACCGCTCTGGTGCGGATCTCACTCTGGTTTACTTACGAGATTCGGTAGTAACTTGATCTGAAGTTACATGATCATCATCATTAGCTTCCTCACTAATTGGTGTAGTAGTCACAAGAACAGATTTCTGTGATGAATTACTTTCCAATAAGGGAGCAGGTACAGATACCTCATCAAGTTCTACTTTCCTCCCACTCACTTCTTTCGAGAGAAACTCCTTCTCTAGAAAGTATCCATTCTCAGCAACGAATGTCTTGCCTTCGGATTTGTGATAGAAGGTGTACCCAACTGTCTCGTTTGGGTATCCTATGAAGACATATTTCTCCGATTTGGGTTTGAGCTTATCAGGATGAAACTTTTTCACATAAGCATCACAACCCCAAACTTTAAGAAACGACAACTTTGGTTTCTTGCCAAACCACAGTTCAGATTGTGTCGTCTCAATGGACTTAGATGGTGCCCCTTTTATAACGTGAATGCAGCTGTCTTTAATGCATAACCCCAAAACTATAGTGGTAAATCGGTAAGAAACATCATAGATTGCACCATATCCAATAAAGTACGGTTATGACGTTCGTACACACCATTATGCTGTGGTGTTCCAGGTGGCATGAGTAGTGAAACTATTTCACATTGTTTAAATGAAGGCCAAACTAGTAACTCAAATATTTTACCTCTGCGATCATATCGTAGAAACTTTTATTTTCTTGTTACGATGATTCTCTACTTCACTCTGAAATTCTTTGAACTTTTCAAACGTTTCAGACTTATGTTTCATCAAGTAGATATACCCATATCTTCTCAAATCATCTGTGAAGGTCAGAAAATAATGATACCTGCTGCAAGCCTTAATATTCATCGGACCACATACATCAGTATGTATGATTTCCAATAAATCTGTTGCTTGCTTCATTGTTCCGGAGAACGGCGTTTTTAGTCATCTTGCCCTTAAGGCATGGATCGCAAGCATCAAGTGATTCATAATCAAGAGATTCCAAAATTCCATCAGCATGGAGTTTCTTCATGCGCTTTACACCAATATGACCTAAACGGCAGTGCCACAAATAAGTTGCACTATCATTATTAACTTCGCATCTTTTGGCTTCAATATTATGAATATGTGTATCACTACGATCGAGATCCAACAAACCATTTTCGTTGGTGTGTATGACCATAGAAGGTTTTATTCATGTAAACAGAACAACAATTGTTCTCTAACTTAAATGAATAACTGTATTGCAATTAACATGATCAAATCATATTCATGCTCAACACAAACACCAAATAACACTTATTTAGTTTCAACACTAATCCCGAAAGTATAGGGAGTGTGTGATGATGATCATATCAATCTTGGAACCACTTCCAACACACATCGTTACCTTGCCCTTTAACTAGTCTTTGTTCATTCTGCAACTCCCGTTTCGAGTTACTAATCTTAGCAACTGAACCAGTATCAAATACCGAGGGGTTGCTATAAACACTAGTAAAGTGCACATCAATAACATGTATATCCAATATATTTGTTCACTTTGCCATCCTTTTTATCCACCAGTCACTTGGGGTAGCTCCATTTCTAGTGACCAATCCCTTTGCAGTAGAAGCACTCAGTCTCAGGCTTAGGTCCAGACTTGGGTTTCTTCACTTGAGCAGCAACTTGCTTGCCGTTCTTCTCGAAGTTCCCCTTCTTCCCTTTGCCCTTTACTTGAAACTAGTGGTTTTGTTAACCATCAACACTTGATGTTTTTCTTGATTTCTACCTTCATCAATTTCATCATCATGAAAAACTCGGGAGTCGTTTTCGTCATCCCTTGCATACTATAGTTCATCACGAAGTTCTACTAACTTGGTGATGGTGACTAGAGAATTCTGTCAATCACTATCTTATCTGGAAGATTAACTCCCACTTGATTCAAGCGATTGTAGTACCCAGACAATCTGAGCACATGCTCACTAGTTGAGCGATTCTCCTCCATCTTTTAGCTATAGAACTTGTTGGAGACTTCATATCTCTCAACTCGGGTATTTGCTTGAAATATTAACTTCAACCCCTGGAACATCTTGTATGGTCCATGACGTTCAAAACGTCTTTGAAGTACCGATTCTAAGCCGTTAAGCATGGTGCACTAAACTATTAGGCAGTCATCATATTGAGCTAGCAAAACGTTCATAACGCCTGCATCTGCTCCTGCAATAGGTCCGTCACCTAGCGGTGCATCAAGGACATAATTCTTCTATGCAGCAATGAGGATAAACCTCAGATCACGGATCCAATCCGCATCATTGCTACTAACATTTTTCAACACAATTTTCTCTAGGAACATATCAAAATAAACATAGGGAAGCAACAATGCGAGCTATTGATCTACAACATAGATATGCTAATACTACCAGGACTAAGTTCATGATAAAATTAAGTTCAATTAATCATATTACTTAAGAACTCCCACTTAGATAGACATCTCTCTAATCCTCTAAGTGATCACGTGATCCAAATCAACTAAACCATGTCCGATCATCACGTGAGATGGAGTAGTTTCAATGGTGAACATCATTATGTTGATCATATCTACTATATTATTCACACTCGACCTTTCGGTCTCCGTGTTCCGAGGTCATATCTTATATGCATAGCTCGTCAAGTATAACCTGAGTATTCCGCGTGTGCAACTGTTTTGCACCCGTTGTATTTGAACGTAGAGCCTATCACACCCGATCATCACGTGGTGTCTCAGCAAGAAGAACTTTTGCAACGGTGCATACTCAAGGAGAACACTTCTTGATAATTTAGTGAGAGATCATCTTATAATGCTACCGTCAATCAAAGCAAGATAAGATGCATAAAAAGATAAACATCACATGCAATCAATATAAGTGATATGATATGGTCATCATCATCTTGTGCTTGTGATATCCATCTCCGAAGCACCGTCATGATCACCATCGTCACCGGCGCGACACCTTGATCTCCATCGTAGCATCGTTGTCGTCTCGCCAATCTTATGCTTCTACGACTATCGCTACCACTTAGTGATAAAGTAAAGCATTACAGGGCGATTGCATTGCATACAATAAAGCGACAACCATACGGCTCCTGCCGGTTGCCGATAACTCGGTTACAAAACATGATCATCTCATACAATAAAATTTAGCATCATGTCTTGACCATATCACATCACAACATGCCCTGCAAAAACAAGTTAGACGTCCTCTACTTTGTTGTTGCAAGTTTTACGTGGCTGCTACGGGCTTAAGCAAGAACTCATCTTACCTACGCATCAAAACCACAACGATAGTTTGTCAAATAGACTCCGTTTTAACCTTCTCAAGGACCGGGCGTAGCCACACTCGGTTCAACTAAAGTTGGAGAGACATTCTTCCGCAAGCCATCTATGTGCAAAGCACGTCGAGGGAACCGGTCTCGCGTAAGAGTACGCGTAAGGTTGGTCTGGATCGTCTCGTCCAACAATACCGCCGAACCAAAGTATGACATGCTGGTAGGCAGTATGACTTATATCGCCCACAACTCACTTGTGTTCTACTCGTGCAAATAACATCAAACCATAAAACCTGGCTCGGATGCCACTGTTGGGGAACGTAGTAATTTCAAAAAATTTCCTACGCACACGCAAGATCATGGTGATGCATAGCAACGAGAGGAGAGTATGATCTACGTACCCTTGTAGATTGCAACGGAAGCGTTTGACACAACGTAGAGGAAGTACTCGTACGTCTTCTTCCCGGTCCGATCGATCCAAGCACCGTTACTCCGGCACCTCCGAGTTCTTAGCACACGTTCAGCTCGATGACGATCCCCGGGCTCCGATCCAGCAAAGCGTCGGGGAAGAGTTCTGTCAGCACGACGGCGTGGTGACGATCTTGATGTACTACTGACGCAGGGCTTCGCCTAAGTACTGCGACAATATGACCGAGGTGGAATTTGGTGGAAGGGGGCACCGCACACGGCTCAGGAACGATCTCAAGGATCAACTTGTGTGTCCATGGGGTGCCCCTGCCCCCGTATATAAAGGAGCAAGGGAGGGAGGAGGCCGGCCCTAGGTTTGGGCGCGCCAGGGGAGTCCTACTCCCACCGGGAGTAGGATTCCACCTTTCCTAGTCCAACTAGGTCAAGGGGGGAAAGAGGGGAAGAGGGGAAGGAAGGGAGAGAGGGGCCGCGCCCCAAACCCCTTGTCCAATTCGGACTGGGCTTGGGAGGGGCGTGCGCCACCTCCTGGTCCTTCCCACTAAGGCCCATCAAGGCCCATTGCTTCTTCCTCGTATTCCCGTAACTCCCCGGTACCTCCGAAAATACCCGAACCACTCAAAACCCTTCCGATGTCCGAATATAGTCGTCCAATATATCGATCTTTACATCTCGACCATTTCGAGACTCATCGTCATGTCCCCGCTCTCATCCGGGACTCCGAACTCCTTTGGTACATCAAAACTCATAAACTCATAATATAACTGTCATCGAAACCTTAAGCGTGCGGACCCTACGGTTCGAGAACAATGTAGACCTGACCGAGACACGTCTCCGGTCAATAACCAATAGCGGGACCTGGATGCCCATATTGGCTCCTACATATTCTACGAAGATCTTTATCGGTCAGACCGCATAACAACATACGTTGTTCTCTTTGTCATCGGTATGTTACTTACCCGAGATTCGATCGTCGGTATCCAATACCTAGTTCAATCTCGTTACCGGTAAGTCTCTTTACTCGTTCCGTAATACATCATCTCACAACTAACACATTTAGTTGCAATGCTTGCAAGGCTTATGTGATGAGCATTACCGAGAGGGCCCAGAGATACCTCTCCGACAATCGGAGTGACAAATCCTAATCTCGAAATACGCCAACCCAACATCTACCTTTGGTGACACCTGTAGTACTCCTTTATAATCACCCAGTTACGTTGTGACGTTTGGTAGTACCCAAAGTGTTCCTCCGGTAAACGGGAGTTGCATAATCTCATAGTCAAAGGAACATGTATAAGTCATGAAGAAAGCAATAGCAACATACTAAACGATCGGGTGCTAAGCTAATGAAATGGGTCATGTCAATCAGATCATTCAACTAATGATGTGACCCCGTTAATCAAATAACAACTCTTTGTCCATGGTTAGAAAACATAACCATCTTGTATGAACGAGCTAGTCAAGTAGAGGCATACTAGTGACACTCTGTTTGTCTATGTATTCACACATGTATTATGTTTCCGGTTAATACAATTCTAGCATGAATAATAAACATTTATCATTAAATAAGGAAATAAATAATAACTTTATTATTGCCTCTAGGGCATATTTCCTTCAGAGCGGCGCTCCAGGCGGCAGGTCGAGGCGGCAGCGGCGAGCTCCGGCGACGCGGGCGGCGAGATGCGGCGTAGCGGCGAGAGGAGGGGAGGAGAGGCGGCGGGGCTGCGGGATTTATAGGGGAGGGAGGCATCGGGAGGCGTGGAGGAGGGGCAAGGGCAGAGGCAGCGGGGCGCGGTGTCCGCGACGGACACGGCGGCGGCGACGCTGTCATGGCGGCGGCGGTCTCCGAGCGGAGCTTGGGGACGAGCGCGGGCGTCGGGCTGGGCCTTGGCCTGGCCGGTTGGCTGGGCCGGCCCAGTTCGGCGACGGAGGTTTTTTTTTCTTTTAAACATTTCCAGACAAATAAAATAATAAAAGCAAAATAAATAAATAAAAAATTATATAGGCATATAATATATCAAATTTTCAGAAAAAGATTTTCTACGACATGAACATTTTTATAACTTCAAATAAAATCTACAAAAATTAAGATAATTCAAAGAGTGCTACTGGTCTAATAAAATCTAATAAAAATCATTTTTAAAATACCAAAATTAATTCAAATTGATTTCTCTCCAATTTTCTGTTGTAGGGAATCATGTTACCCTAATTTCCATATATTTTATTTTTGGAGAAAAATAGTAATTTGAATAAAACTCAAATAACTCCCAATTGAAAATAAATTCAAAGAATTTTTAATTTTATTCTTTTAAAACTTCCAACTCATATTTCATATATTTTGAAGAAGTCATATTATCTTGTCTCGTGAAAATCATTGAGTTGCATAAAGTTTTAGAATTGGAAATATTTCCAAGTGTAATTCAAATATTTTCAACACCCCTTTTCATTTAAATAAATGGAAGAAGTCATGTCATCTTCTCTCCAGGGTTTTGTGATGAAAAGTATTTGAATTCACGGAGAGCAAAAAATGCAAAAATGAAAGTTTGGGAAAGTCCTTTTATTCCCTCTCATTTAACTTTCAAAAAGTTTCGAATTTCACTCACTTTCAGTCAATCAATCAAACAATCAATCAAGTCTATCTATTTATTATAACATTCCAAAATTTAGAATTTTGGGATGTTACAACAGGAGAGTCAGGTTTCGATCTTGTGGAACTGTGGGTTATGGGCCCACCATGTGGGTTAAAAGTAGGAAGGGCGACGACGTCTTGCATGATAATGTAAGCAAGGCATGTTAGAGGATAGCCTGTCAGTTATGTCGGCAACAACATCAGTACCAATAGGCATCGTGGGGCATCGTTATCTCTTGTGATCTTTTGATCCAACCATTACTTAAAAAACCATTTTATCACTACCTCGGAGCATGACTATGGTATTCTGAATATCATTGAGAATAGTGGAAGCGCAATGCTACATGATTCTTGATCAATTATCCAAACACCGTTGTATGGGTATTATCATGATTCTCCCCTCATCCCTTTACCTAAATGGTTTTCTACTTCTATCCTGTCATGGATGTCATGCTCTGTTTGTCCTTGGAAAGGATATACCCCTGAAATATGTGTTTAAACGCATGTTCCTTTCCATTGTTCTGTTTAATCTCATAATCATATTATCCTTTCCATTGTTTGGTTTGACCTTTCTTGAGGTATATATGATCTAAGCAGTAATATTCTCCTGCTTATGTAAACACCTCGATGTACAACTCTGTCAGTAAGACCCTGTTGCTTTTGTTGGTGGCATTCTGGTAACCACCGATGGACGAGAACCTTGCCTATTGGTCCGCCTTGTTCAACGAGCAGGAAAATGGTTCTCTTCAACCCATCGGGGCATCGTGGAAACATATACCACAAACTTTCAGGAGTAATTGACACAAGCTCGAAAGTAGAGCATGGTTGTCAAAGCAGGGGATACAATTTACCAAAGGCATTATGTATCCGATGAAAGGCTCATAAGTTTAATGTATGTGAAGGACAGTGTCGGATAAAATCCATTAAAGGATCTGCCGGTCCGTAACAGAGCCGATGTGAGCAGCGGCACACAACCAGAGGAAGTAACAATGCAAAGGCATTGGATTATAGAAACAACTGACTAATCCAGAGCTCAAATGCAAAGGAATTATGATTATCAAATCAAGGGATCGGAAGCAATGTTCTGATTAGGGATGGATAGGTTGAATAGCCTTAGGGGTACAATCGACGGCAATTGGATTGGTTGAGAACCAGCTCATGTTTAAAATGATGTCTGAGCCGGAAAGATAATTTAAAAGGGTCAACTGATGATTGCGTGCATTCGCACTCGTGTTGAATCAAAAGGATCAAAATGACGGTGCCTAAGGATACTAACGAATATTGCCAGACATATGGAAAGCATCCATCACGCAAGCAGACAAGTATTGCAGAGCAATAAGCTACTAAGGATTTTTGGAGGATCGAATAGTATTTCGAAAACCATTGTGAAACACATGAACAACCGGGGGATGAGCGGATACTCGATAAGTGCGAGAATCATTCGTAGGGGTATTCAGGTGACAAAGAACATCAAGGCAGTAAGCTCAAAGGATTATCGAAACAACGACGAGTAATTCGGGGTATCTTGTAATAACAAGACCAACTGGGGATGAATGTAAGAATGACAACTGCAAGTAGTTATCCATAAGGGTTGACGGTGGAAGGGGAGTTGCAAGCGCGATGAACACAAGTTCTCGGGTTAATAGCGGAGAGTATCTTTATGGTCTTCACGTGCAGCAGACGATCAATAGTAAAAAGGGGCTCTTCGGGTGAAAGTGATAACGAGATCCTAATGTTAGATTTAGCAAAATTCATTTAACCCGAATAGAAGAGAGATCAGAGTCCCAGAGTATAGACAAGGAGTAAAAGATCCAAATACCACCCAATGGCGACGTGGGCCCTTAAACCACACAGCCATGTTAGTAAAAGTTTTTCAATGACTAGACTCGACTTCGGCCAAGGAGTGTGGAAGGGGGATTCCTACAGGCAGTCGGCTCTGATCCCAACTTGTGACGTCCCCGATTCAATCGTACACTAATCATGCACGCAAACGTGTACGATCAAGATCAGGGACTCACGGGAAGATATCACAACACAACTCTAAAAACATAAATAAGTCATACAAGCATCATAATACAAGCCAGGGGCCTCGAGGGCTCGAATACAAGTGCTCGATCATAGACGAGTCAGCGGAAGCAACAATATCTGAGTACAGACATAAGTTAAACAAGTTTGCCTTAAGAAGGCTAGCACAAACGGGGATACAGATCGAACGAGGCGCATGCCTCCTGCCTGGGATCCTCCTAACTACTCCTGGTCGTCATCAGCGGGCTGCACGTAGTAGTAGGCACCTCCAGTGTAGTAGGAGTCGTCGTCGAAGGTGGCGTCTGGATCCTGGGCTCCATCGTCTGGTCGCAGCAATCGGGTAGAGATAGGGGAAAAGGGGAAACAAGGCAACCGTGAGTACTCATCCGAAGTACTCGCAAGCAAGGATCTACACTACATATGAATGGATATATGTGCAAAGGGGCATATCAGTGGACTGAACTGCATAATGCCAGAATAAGAGGGGGATAACTAATCCTGTCGAAGACTACGCTTCTGGCAGCCTCCGTCTTGCAGCATATAGAAGAGAGTAGACTGAAGTCCTCCTAGTAGCATCGCATAGCATAATCCTACCCGGCGATCCCCTCCTCGACGCCCTGTTAGAGAGCAATCACCGGGTTGTATCTGGCACTTGGAAGGGTGTGTTTTATTAAGTATCCGGTTCTAGTTGTCATAAGGTCAAGGTACAACTCCAAGTCGTCCTGTTACCGAAGATCACGGCTATTCGAATAGATTAACTTCCCTGCAGGGGTGCACCACATAACCCAACACGCTTGATCCCATTTGGCCGGACACACTTTCCTGGGTCATGCCCGGCCTCAGAAGATCAACACGTCGCAACCCTACCTTGGCACAACAGAGAGGTCAGCACGCCGGTCTAAATCCTATGGCGCAGGGGTCTGGGCCCATCACCCATTGCACACCTGCACGTTGCGAGGGCGGCCGGAAGCTGACCTAGCAACCTCCAGTACAACGGAAATCACATTACGCGGCCCAATATGGCGCGCGCCGCTCAGTCGCTGACGTCACGAAGTGCTTCGGCTGATACCACGACGCCGAGTGCCCATATCTTTCCCACGTAGTTGGTTAGTGCGTATAGGCCAGTAGCCAGACTCAGATCAAATACCAAGATCCCGTTAACCGTCTTAAGTATCCGCGAACGCCGAACAGGGCCAGGCCCACCTCTCACCCAGGTAGTCTCAACCTGCCCTACCGCTCCGCCACAAAGATCCACCCAGAGGGTCATTGGGACAAAGGTCCTTTCAGCCCACAATCCGTGAATCACTCGCGGGTACTCCTCGAGCCGACCCGACTTTAGTCACCACATGTATCATGTATAAAGTATAGTATATACCCGTGATCACCTCCCGAGTGATCATGACCCGATAGTATAGCACAGCAGACGGACAAGAATGTAGGTCCACTGATGGAAAATTACCATCCTATACTAAGCATGTAGGATTGCAGGTAAAGGTAACAACAGTAGTAACAAGGACAGGCTATGCATCAGGATAGGATAAACGGAAAGCAGTAACATGCTACACTACTCTAATGCAAGCAGTATAGATGAGAATAGGCGATATCTGGTGATCAAGGGGGGGGGCTTGCCTGGTTGCTCTGGCAAGAGAGAGGGGTCGTCAACTCCGTAGTTGTACTGGGTAGCAGCGGCGTCGGTCTCGGTGTCTAGCTAGAGCAGAGGGGAAGAAACAATAAATATTTAAGCAAACAGATGCATAGCGATGCATGACATGACAAATATCGGTGCTAGTGGTGCCCTAACGCGGTATGAAGTGATACCGGTGAAGGGGGGAATCAACCGGGAAAGTATCCCCGGTGTTTCGCGTTTTCGGGCAGAGGAGCTGGAGGGGGAAAGTTGCGAGTTTGATATGTTAGGGGTGTGTGGCGGACGAACGGGCTGCGTATCCGTGTTCGTCTCGTTGTTCTGAGCAACTTTCATGTTGAAAATAATTTAATCGGAGTTACGGATTAAAAGATATGATTTTCTAAAGATTTTATTAATTTCTGGAATTTAATTAATTATTTTAAATTAATTCGAAAATGGATTTATGACATCAGCATGATGTCATGCCGACGTCAGCAGTCAACAGAGTTGACTGGTCAACCTGCACTACTGGAATCAGCTAATTTGCCATCTGCCAGCTCTTTGCCGTCTGCTAGCTGACGGCAAAGAAGCTCTTTGCCATCAGCTACCCATAAGCAGACGGCAAAGAAAAGGCTGACGGCAAAGAAGCTCTTTGCCATCTGCGAGCTCTTTGCCGTCTGCCAGCGGACGGCAAAGATTCTTTGCCGTCCGCTGGCAGACGGCAAAGAGTGTGGTGGCCCCCATCCCCCGCTCGTTTGAAAAAATCTTAACGGCCCACCTCTTTGCCGTCCGCTAGCAGACGACAAAGAGGCAAAAAGGCGGACGGCAAAGGCTGGCGGACGGCAAAGAGGGCACTTGACTAACGGCAGGTACCCCTCCGCCCGTTACTCACTTCCTCCTCTCGCCCTTCTCCTCCCACCCCGCCACCGCCGCCGCCCGCCGCGCGCCGCCGCCCCGTCGCCCCACCGCCCCACCGCCCCGTCGCCCCCCGCCCCGGCCCCCCGCCGCCCCGCGCCCCACCACCGCCTCGGCCCCCCGCCGCCCTAGGCCGCCTCCTCCACCGCCCCGCCCCGGCCCCCCGCCGCCCGGCCCCCCGGCCCGCCGCCCCGGCCCTCCGCCGCTCCTTCTCCTCCAGCGCCCCGCCCCGGCCCCCCGCCGCCCCGCCTCCTCCACCGCCCTGCCCCGGCGCCCCGTCGCCGGCCCCTCCCCAACCCGTCGCCGCCCCCCACAGTGAGCCCCTCCCATTTTTTTTCTTTTTTTTTGTTTTTCTTTTCTGTTTAGATAAGGTTTTTTAGTTTAAGTTTTTTCAGTTTAGAATTAATTTGTTTAGGTTATTTAGTTTAATTAGTTTAGGTTTAATTAGTTTAAATAGTTTAGTTTTAATTAGTTTAGGTTTTTAGTTTAGGTTTACGTTAAGTAGAAGGGGGAAGAAGAAGAAGAAGAAGAAGAAGAAGAAGAAGAAGAGGAGGAGGAGGAGGAGGAGGAGGAGGAGGAGGAGGAGGAGGAGAAAGAAGAAGAAGAAGAAGAAGAAGAAGAAGAAGAAGAAGAAGAAGAAGAAGAAGAAGAAGAAGAAGAAGAAGAAGAAGAAGAGGAGGAGGAGGAGGAGGAGGAGTAGGAGGGGGAGGAGAAAGAAGAAGAAGAAGAAGAAGAAGAAGAAGAAGAAGAAGAAGAAGAAGAAGAAGAAGAAGAAGAAGAAGAAGAAGAAGAAGAAGAAGAAGAAGAAGAAGAAGAAGAAGAAGAAGAAGAAGAAGAAGAAGAAGAAGAAGAAGAAGAAGAAGAAGAAGAAGAAGAAGAAGAAGAAGAAGAAGAAGAAGAAGAAGAAGAAGAAGAAGAAGAAGAAGAAGAAGAAGAAGAAGAAGAAGAAGAAGAAGAAGAAGAAGAAGAAGAAGAAGAAGAAGAAGAAGAAGAAGAAGAAGAAGAAGAAGAAGAAGAAGAAGAAGAAGAAGAAGAAGAAGAAGAAGAAGAAGAAGAAGAAGAAGAAGAAGAAGAAGAAGAAGAAGAAGAAGAAGAAGAAGAAGAAGAAGAAGAAGAAGAAGAAGAAGAAGAAGAAGAAGAAGAAGAAGAAGAAGAAGAAGAAGAAGAAGAAGAAGAAGAAGAAGAAGAAGAAGAAGAAGAAGAAGAAGAAGAAGAAGAAGGAAAAAAGGAAGAAAAGGAAAAAGAGGAAGAAGAAGAAAAGGAAAAAAACCGACCCGACACGGTACCCTGACCCCGACCCGGCACCCCGACACGACACCCCGACCCCGAGACCCCGACCCCGAGACCCCGACCCCGACCCCGAGACCCTGACCCCGACACCCCGACTCCGACCCCGATCCCGACACCCCGACCCCGATACCCCGACCCCGACACCGACACCCCCACCCCCCAAGCCTGACCCGACACCCCGACCCCGACCCCGACACCCCGACCCCGACCCGACACGGACCCAGACCCCGACCCGACACCCCGACACGACACCCCGACCCCGAGACCCCGACCCCGACCCCGAGACCCCGACCTCGACATCCCGACCCCGACCCCGACCCGACCTCGACACCCCGACCCCGACCTCATATATTTGTAATTATTAGTTATAGGTCATATATTTTTCGATTTTGTTATGAAAAACATCATATATAATTGTGTTGATCATGTAGTTTTAAATGTGCAGTTGTTTCATCGCTGCGAGGTTTGGTGTTCGACGACCTCGCCGTGCGTTTGACGAGCTCTGCCCCTTCGTTCGTGGGTGAGCACAAATGACAAGTCCTCCTCCCCCATTAATTATTTGATCTATTCCGATGAAACTTGATAGCTAGCTATATATGTGTCTTGAATCATCAGTATGCGTAACCAATATGTGTCTCCCGTTCGAAAGCGTCATAGTTATAAATATGCATGCATTTGCATATTTATAACCTTGATTCTTTCGAATTGTCCAACGCTATCCATGGACAGCCCGAGTATGTGTAGATTGGGTTCGTTTTCCCATATGCTTTGCTCCGGATCCGACGCATAAATTTCGTCAGTGCCTCCCCTGTTGTTCTCCGGGTACACATCCTCTCTGTTTATTGCAGAGACGTGTATCAGGAGAACAGCGGGGAGGTGCTGCCGAAAATTTGCGTCGGATCCGAAGAATAGCATGGGAAAATGAACCCAATCTACACATACACGGGTGGGATTAGGACCTATCATTACCTATTAGAGTGTAGGTTGCATGGACGTAATAAAATTGACAAAGTAGATCAACTGATGAATATATACATGGTGAATAACATATATAATTGTTGTGTGTCCAGTAGCTCTGAAAGTCAAGATGAGTGACCGTGCTTGGATGTATACCGGTCACACTGGTCAGAACAAATGGAGCGCTGAATGGTTCACAAAAACTAAGGGGTTTGTGCAAGCCGCATTTGCAAATGGCCAAAAGAAAACCTGGTGCCCCTGTTTCCGGTGCGGCAATTGGGAAAAGAAGACAGAGGCTGAAATGGGCAAACACCTGCAGAAGAGTGGTTTTACGCCCGATTATACGGTGTGGACATTTTATGGTGAGTCTGCCCAACGTGACCGAGCTGAGGTGGATCGTCGTCGCACTGACGAGCATGGTACCGGGATGGAAAACATGGTGCAAGGCTATGATGATGCTCGGGATTCGGACGAGGAGATGGAGGAATCTGCAAAGGCCTTCAATGAAATGTTGGAGTCTTCGAAACGTCCGCTACACGAGCACACTGAGCTTTGTCAGTTGGATGCCATCTCACAAGTAATGGCTCTGAAGGCTCAGTTCAACTTGGGCAGAGAATGCTATGACGCAATTATGACAGTATTTGGACACTTTCTACCCAAAGGCCATGTAATGCCTGCAAACCTGTACCAGTCGGACAAAATCCTCGCCGCCACCCCCAGCCGTTTCACCCGAGCACGTGACTGCTAGGGTGGACTCGTCCAAGGAGGAGGCTACACGGACTCCGGTCCACGAGCCTCCGGTCCACGGGTCTTGGGCCCACGAGCCTCGGGTCGACTGGCCTTCGGCCCCCAAGAGTTCGGCCCACGTGACCCCGGAGGAGCACACGTCCGGATGGGGTACCTGGCCGGATCATCCCGAGGAGCCGAGTGGCCATGCTGATGATGGCGGGGAGCCGACTGATCTTGAGGAGGAGGGGGGCACCGTCTACCAGCGTGGTGCTACACGGCTCCCGTCCGTGCCGGTGACCCGCGAGCAGAGGTGGTTGATTTTCCCTGATGGGGAGAGGTACGTAAGTGAATTTAATATTTTTGTACCTTGTGCATTCACGTTTTTTCAAATAACTAATGCGTTGGCCTTGTCATGCTGCAGGGGTTGGGACCACCATCATAGTGTCCGCCGGCCCAACTCCATCCTTGGAGTTCTTTGCCGGCAAAACTTCCCGGGGTTTGTCACGTTGCCTGGTGAGGGTCGGCTTCCAGAACTTGGATTGAGCTGGGAGCACCACGTGGCTGCCCCGGCCCCGCCGGATGAGATTATCGATGGTGTCATGTGCGACACGAGGGCAGACATGGTGATCAGAAAGTTCTGGGTAATTTCTCCTTTACACATTTAAAAATCTTCAACTAGCTAGTTATTAATTGTACTAATCAATATTGTCTCATTTGATCGCAGACATTCTACAGGTGTGAGGAGGGATACGAGGAGGACGCGGCACATGTTATCGAGAACGTCTGCAAGCGCCTACTCCAGAACTTACGGCACGAGGCTCGGGTGCAGGCTGTTCGAGACTACTACGCCTTGCGTGGTATCAAGAAGACCAAGCCGGCGTGCCGCGATAAGTTCCTGAGTAAGGAGCAGTACATGAAGGTAATTCTTAAGGCCTTCTCTACTTAAGTTCCTTCATTTAGTAATTCTTAGCCGTAGCGCTCAAGTTTCTATTTGCTAACTTAGGCGCCTCCGAGATGGTGTGCGGATCGGATGGATTGTTGGGAGGTGTTGGTCGATGAGTGGTGCTCACAACGATGGCTAGCCCTCCACAAGGAGGCCAAGGACAAACGTGCCCAAATGGAAGGTGTGCCACACCATCAAGGCAGCTCCAACTTATATCAGTTCGGGCGCAACTGGGTATGTGGTTTGCTTCATGATTCATGCAATTCATTCATCATGCTAGCTTGAGCCCTTTAATTACTAATTTTCATTGTTTCTCTCTTTCAGGCACGCTACAATAAGGCGGATAAGGTGCCAGAGGTGTACGACCTGTATGCCATGGCCCACACTGCCTCTTTCAAGAAAGTCAAGGCTTTCTCTCAGTCTGACCTCGATGATGCAAACAACTTCACCAACATCTCCTCCCACAACAAGCTCGTGAGATATAGAGATGAGGGGAAGGCGAGGAATGGGGAGGACTTTAACCCGAGCCAGGGTCCCATTGATCCAGAGCTGTTGATGATATCTGGTGGCGGGAGGTCCCATGGCTCCATAGCCATTGGAGATGGACTTATCCGTTGTCCTAACACTCTCCCGGAGATCAAGGCGCGTCAGTCGAGCTCCGCTCCTGAGATAAGGCCTCGTGAACGTCCAGTGCAACTCGCCATCAAGGTTAGTGATACGTACTCAGTTATCTTTCTCCATTACATTGTGTGCGCTTCCATCAATGATTACAAATTGTCATGGAGTGGTGTTGCAGGCTGCTATACAGAGTGAGAGAGATAGAACAGAGAAACTTCTGGCGGAGGCGGCGGAGAGGCAGCGGGAGTTGGAGGAGAGGACGGCAAAGATGATGGAGGAGGAGAGGGCACGGAATGACATGCAGGAAAGGGCCATGTACGAGCTCCTTGTGGTAAGTTTCTTCTGCAGATTAGCCAAAACATTCATGTAGTGTTTGTCTCATTGCTAACTAGTATGACTGAGTCGTCAAAACCAAATGTGCAGTCTGTGTGTGAGAAGACAGGTCAGACCGCTCCGCCGATGCCAGTGATTGCTCCTGGGACCACGGTGAGTTTTATTTGAATGGACATTACTTGCTAGTCTTAACATTTGAGTGTCATCATGCTAACAAGACATTGGAAATGATCTTTGGTGCAGCGTAACTCCAGACAAGCATCGCACGATCCTTCTCCAGCTACCGACACGAGCCACCCCGCTCCTACACCTCCTAGATATTGGTAAGTTTATCTAGTGTTTTGCTTAACACATGCATAAAGACCTAGATTTAGTTTTATTTCCTCCAATGCTTACCATAATGACCTAGACTTAGCTTCTTCTCCTCCAAAATGACTTAATAAGCTTACTGACCTCCAAAACCATCCATTTTACCTAAGTTAGCTCTAAAACGATCTGTACTTAGCTTACTTATGTCAAAAATTGCATAATTAGCTTAGTTAGCTCATAGACGATCCATTTTACCTAAGTTAGCTCTAAAATGACCCATTTTACCTAGGTTAGCTTATAAATGATCCAGTTCATCCAAGTTAGCTAAAAAATGACCCATTTTACCTAGATTATCTCCTAAATGATTCATTTTACCTACGTTAGCTTTAAAATGACCCATTTCACCTAGGTTAACTCCAAAATGACCAATCTTACCTAGGTTATCTCATAAACGATCCATTTCAACTAATTTAGCTCATAAACGATCCATTTCACCTAGGTTACCTAAAAAATGATCCATTTCACCTAAATTAGCTCTTAAATGATCCATTTCACCTAAGTTAGCTCAAAAAGATCCATTTCAACTAAATTAGCTCATAAATGATCCATTTCACCTAAGTTAGCTTAAAAACGATCCATTTCTTGTTCTACTCTTCTTCTTGTTCTACTCTTCTTGTTCTAACTTTCTTATTTTTCATTTTGCAGATTTCATTCACTTGACGAAAGCTTGCATATATAGATGGAGTGCTCCTTATCCCTTTCTCTTTTGTATCGTTGAACTATATGCATGTATCGTTGGATGAAACTATTGTTATATATATGGTTGGATGCCTCTATGTTGAACTTGTTATGTATGATGGAACTATGCATGTAATATATATGGTTGGATGATGAAGTTATGTGTTGGATATCTTATATGTTTGCTCTATAATGGACTTTTGAAATATATCTATATATGTCATATATATTTGTGATGAAAATTGTTGGATTTAATAAAAAACAGATAAAAGAGCCAATATGCAGGCTCTTTGCCGTCTGCCACCGACGGCAAAGGGCTCTTTGCCGTCCGCCGCGGACGGCAAAGAAGACACGTGGCATCCAGCTGTGCTTCCTGGGAGCTGACCCATTTGGCCAGTTTGCCTACAGTGGCAGACGACAAAGACTTTGCCATCAGTGGCAGACGGCAAAGACTTTGCCATCAGTGGCGGACGGCAAAGAACCTGCCATGCAGTGACGTGTAGATGACATCGTACGACGGACGGCAAAGACAGTGGCGGACGGCAAAGGCCTCCCGTTAGCCACTTAACGGACTGACAGCGCAATTATTGCCGTCCGCTCTCTTTGCCGTCTGCCGCGCTCTCTTTGCCGTCTACGGCGGACGGCAAAGACTTTGCCATCAGTGGCAGACGGCAAAGTAGCTGTTTACCGTAGCCTACGTTGCCGGAGCCTTTTGCCGTCCGCGGCTGACGGCAAAGGCCTTTGCCGTCCGCTGTTCATGCCTTTGCCGTCCGCCATGACAGACGGCAAAGTAGCTGATTCCTGTAGTGCTGACTAGTGGGTCCCACTAGTCAGTGACACATTTTAATTAAACAATTTAATTATCCTAATTAGTATTAATTAGGGGGGTGGGCCCCACTATCATACTAATTAATTAGCTAATTAACTAACCAGGTTAATTAGTTAACTAATGTTTAATTAGTTTAATTAGTCGTTAGATTAATTAAACTTAATTAGTTAATTTAATCAGAATTAATTAATTAAGTTAATTAATTAAATTTATTAATTATTATTATTATTATTATTATTATTATTATTATTATTATTATTATTATTATTATTATTATTATTATTATTATTATTATTATTATTATTATTATTTTAAATCCTCTTTTTTTAGCAGAAACGTTATGTGGGGGCTGGGCCCCACATGGCATAGGGCCAGGGGGCTTATTGGGTCGGGCTAACAGGCGCCTGGAGCGGGCGCTGGGCACCCGCCTAGGTCGAGAGGGGAGGGACGGCTCTGGGTGCCGGCGGCAACCACGACGAGCAGCAGCAGTGGCGCGGGGGGCCTTGGGGTTGTGCGCCGGCGTGGCAGAGGAGCAGCAGCCGGGGAGCCGAGGCGCGACGGCGCACCAGCAGCCAGGGAAGGGCGCAGCGGCCACGGTACGGCGGGACAGAGGCCGGCAGCGCGACTAGGTGGCGCAGGCAAGGCAGCGGGACGCGAGGGAGGCGGCCAGTGCGGCGGTGGAGCAAGACGACTGCGGCGAGCAGCAGCAGAGCAGACCGCGGAGAAGGGGGCACAGCCCCAGGCGGATGCTGGCGCGAGGTGATCACAGTGGCGGGTGCGATGGCCAGCGAGGTCGAGCGGGGTGGTGCGATCGGGGCAAGGCGAGGCAACCAGCGAGCGGAGCTGCGTTGCGGCGGCTGCGCGAGTGCGGGGATGGGGCGAGGTTGGACCGGAACGGCTACAACGGACGGCGCAGTGGGGAGAGGAGGAGAGGGGGCTCACTGGGGGCCATGGGGACTGGGAAGTGAGGCGTGGGGAGGACGACGGGGACGATGGCGTTGGCGACGGGGAGGTAGTCCGGCGAGGAGGCGTGGTCGAGGAGGCGTGAGGAGGAGACGAGGAGGCCTCGACGTGGTCTTCAGGCAGCGGTGGTGCGGCGCACGGCGACAAGGCGATGGGGACGGTGTCGAGGGGGTTTCTTTCCCGATCCAGATCTGGATCGGGAAGGGGAAATGTGGGAGTGAGTGGGGGGGGGGGGAAGTGGAGTGTCGGTGGGTTAGGTTTACGGTCGCCCAGGGGGTTATGGGGAGTGGGGGGTGGTCGGCCGGCTGGGCCATTAGCTTTTCTGGATGGGCCAAGAGCCCAGTAGGTTAGGGTAGGTTATTTTGTTTTTCTTTCTTTTTCCCTTTCTCCTTTTCTTTTATTTCTTTCTTTCACTGTTTTATATCTAAATTGTATAGTAAATATATTTGTTTGCTTATGAAACTTAGGACATAAATATTAGACCATGTAAAGACCTAGCAGAAGAAGTTTTCAAATATATTTGAATAGCATAAGTTTTTGTTTAATTTTAAAAGGTTAAATTAAATGTTGTTTGTTCCTGTTTTAATTGTCTTAGAGGCATATAAACATTCCCAAAATGTTGTTTGATGTTTGTTAATTTGTTAGTGAATATTTACAACCTTTTGAACATTTTTAATTCACTATTTTATGAAATTATAATTTGACTTGTTATTTGAATTTGATCTCGGTTTGAAACAAGTGATGTTTAGCAAAAGTTTAATTATGATGACCTGGCATGATTAGCAAGGGTTTACTGTAGCTTAACTATCCGGGCGTCACACAAAGGACATGTCAAAACGGTCTCTTATAATAAGCAAAGCGTTCTTGAGGGTACACGGGAATTTCGTCTAGTCACTTTCATCATGTTGGTTCGATTTGTGTTCGCTACTTCGATAATTTGATATGTGGGTGGACCGGTGTTTAAGTGCTGTTCTTACTTGAACAAACCTCCTACTTATGATTAACCCTCCCGCAAGCATCCGCAACTACGAGAAAAGTATTAAGAATAAATTCTAACCATAGCATTAAACTCTAGGATCCAATCGCTCCCTTACGGAATAGCGCATAAACTGGGGTTTAAGCTTCTGTCACTCTCGCAACCCATCATCTATTTGCTACTCCACAATGCATTCCCTTAGGCCCAAATATGGTGAAGTGTCATGTAGTCGACGTTCACATGACACCACTAAGGGAATAACAACATACATACTATCAAAATATCGAACACATATCAAGTTCACATGATTACTTGCATCATGATTTCTCCCGTGACCTCAAGAACAAAAGCAACTACTCACAAATGATAAACATGCTCATGATCAGAGGAGTATTAAATAGCATCATGGATCTGAACATATAATCCTCCACCAAATAAACCATATAGTAATCAACTACAAGATGTAATCAACACTACTAGTCACCCACATGCACCAATCTATAGTTACGGTAACAAGATTGAATACAAGAGATGAACTAGGGTTTGAGATGAGATTGTGTTGTTGAAGATGATGATGGAGATTTATCTCCCCAAGATGGGAGAGTTGTTGGTGATGATGATGACGATGATTTTCCCCTCTGGGAGGGAAGTTCCCCCGGCAGAATCGCTCCGCTGGAGGGCAAAAGTGCTCCTGCCCAAGTTCCGCCTCGAGACGGCGGCGCTCCGTCCCGAGAGCCCTCTCCTCATTTTCTATAGGTCAAAATGACTTATATACCAAAAGATGGGCATTGGAGGTGGGCCGAGGAGGCCACAACCCACTAGGGCGCGCCTGGGGGGCTTGGCGCGCCCAGGTGGGTTGTGTACCCACCTGGTGACCCCCCTCTGGTGTTTATTGGCTCCAATATTTCTTAAATAATCCATAAAAAATCTTCGTGAAGTTTCAACTTATTTGGAGTTGTGCAGAATAGGTGGACTGACGTAGCTTTTCCAGGTCCAGATTTCCAGCTGCCGGAATTCTCCCTCTTGTTGTGTGTTCCTTGCAAATTATGAGAGAAAAGGCATTAGAATTACTCCAATAAGCATTATTATGGATAAAACATTATAAGTAACAGTAAGAAAACATGATGCAAAATGGACGAATCAGGGAGCATGGTGGCCATGAGGACGAGATCGACCATGGCATCGGCAGTGCGTGTGTGTGTTGACTGCAAGAGAACGGCGCAAGGAGGGGAATGAGAACTAGGGTTGCCTGGGAGGGGTGCCAGGGTAGATGTAGGGGGAAGGAGACGGCGGATGGCCGACGCGTGGCAAGGCACGGCCATGGCCGGGGGTTGCCTGCCACGACCCCTGCCTCCTATACAGAGGACATAGATGAGTGGAGGGTGGTGGGTTGGGCCTTCCCTTTTGCTAGATGGGCCATAGTGCTAGTATATTAGGTCCTCTTCTTCCTCTTTCACTTTTCTCTTTTCTTTACATTTCTATCATTGTTTTCTATTTAGTTGTTATAACAAATGAATTTGGTTAAGCATGATATTTGGTATAAAATTCAAGGGCAATATTTTGGAGTGGCACATAAAGTTTTGAGTCATTTGGAAAATCATAAATATTTGTTTATTTTGAAATGGTTACGTTTGTTGTAGTTGGACCACTTTATATTTTACTAGAGATTAATTAGAGAGCCAAATGATGTTGGATTCAACATGACAGATGATCAGGGAAATTATTCTAAAATCTGAACATTTTAGTTTTATAGTTTGAGGAAACAATAATTTGACTTGTTATTTGATTTTTGAATTTAAACTTAGTTTGAAACAAGTGAGGTTTGACAAAATTTTAATTATGATGTCCTGCCATCATTAACGGAGGATTACTATAGCTTAATTATCCGAGTGTTACAATTCTCCTCCACTACAAGAAATCTCGTCTCGAGATTTAGGCGGTAGAAGGAAACACAAACAGGGTATTCATCTCGAAGACGATCCTCGAGTTCCCAAGTGGCTTCATCTTCAGAATGATTTGACCATTGAACCTTGAGAAATTCGATCGCCTTTTGACGGATGCGATGTTCAGCTTGAACGAGAACACGAATCAGATGCTCTCTATAAGTGAGATAATATTGCAGGGGTTGAGCTTTTATAAGCCATGTGGTTGTTGCAATAAGACTTGCGACTCAGGGCATCGACCATGTCATTAGCCTTGACAGGGGTATAAGAAGTACCTTAGTCATAGCCTGAATTGTTTCCTTACATCGCTGCTTATGGAGATCCAGATCTAGCTAAGTAAACAATTACTTCAGACTTTGATGATCAGTGCAGGTCTCGCAACGAGTACCAAAAAGGAATTGCCGCCACAACTTCGGTGCAAACTTAACTGCAGCAAATTCAAGGTCATTGACTGGGTAGTTCTTTTGGAAACATATCTTGGAATTCACAATTGACTGGAGTGTTTTCAATTCTTACAAGAGGAGAAGCGTTTAATGCATTCAAGGAATAAATCCATTCTTCGGCATTTCGAACAAGATGAGCATGGTAGCTTACTATCTCACTCGAAGGATTTACTAGATGGACGGTTTTAGTGGCGCAAATGATAGAAGCAGTTTTTGTTTTCAACCATTCCATTCCCAGAATGAGGTCAATATTGGAAGACTTCAAAGCAATGAGGAAAACACAGAATTCCAGCCCTTTAATTTCAACGGGGACGTTGTGACTAACCATGGTGGTTCAACATTGGCCCGCGGAATGCAGCTTGGAATTCCGGCCAAGTGCTGGCGCTTCCAATAGGTAAGGAACGACTATGGTTCTCCCACCATTGAGCAGTGGGAATTTTAGGTAGTTAGGCGCGAAGGTGACATAGTTGGTAGGGGCTACATCAACAGACTCCAACTCAAAATTGATGTCATGGAGCCAGTCATTAGCATCAAGGGGCTGAGTTGAGCCGCGGTAAATGACAAGGTTGAGACACGAAAAGTCTTCTAGAGTCTCTGGGGCGGGTTGTTGATTCATAATGGGACGCGGAAACTGATGCATGACTCCTTCCATGAACTGGCGATTCAACATCAAACTGTTGTATCATTCCAGCCATGTATTCGGGAGGTGGTGGATTGTCGCCACCACGGCCACGATCAGCGGGTCTAACTATCTTGCTTAGATGCAACAGGGTGTAGTTTAGCAAGGGGTGGAGCAAGTGTAAGGATTCATTTATGCTGAAACCTGAACAATGAGCAAAGGCGCGGTATGTACAATGTAGTAGTCATTGGAGACATACCGATACATATGTGGGGCCAATTACACGTTGTTCGTATGAGTTCATACAAGAGAAACATCCAGACATACTAGGTGGCACGTATGCACGCGATGGAGGGATTCAACAACGGGGCATAGCAAAGGCTACATCAACGTCGATGCTAACCACTTGAGTGAGGGATTTGCAAGTGATGATGCAGGGTGCCCTCGACAAGAGGATCCCGCGGTTAGTGAATATTGTGAAGCAGAACTTGGTCCTTAATTCAAGAAAGGGGTAACACAAACCTATGGGTGGATGTGATCACAAGAACCTAATGTTCGAGTTAGCAAAATCATTTAACCCGAACAGAAGAGAGATCAGAGTCCCAGAGTATAGACGAGGAGTGAAAGATCCTAATACAACCCATTGGCGACATGGGCTCGTAAGCCACACAACTATGTTAGTAAAATAGTTTTTCAAAGACTAGACTCAACTTCGGCCAAGGAGTTGCAAAGGGGAATCCTACAGGCAGTCTGCTCTGATACCAACTTGTGATGCCCCCGATTCAACCGTACACTAATCATAGACGCAAATGTGTACGATCAAGATCAGGGACTCACGGGAAGATATCACAACACAACTCTAGACACAAATCAAAATAATATAAGCTTCATATTACAAGCCAGGGGCATCGAGGGCTCGAATACAAGCTCGATACACAAGCGTCAGCGGAAGCAACAATATCTGAGTACATACATAAGTTAAACAAGGATGCCTTAAGAAGGCTAGCACAAACATCAATGATCGAAGAGGCAAGGCCTCCTGCCTAGGACCTCCTAACTACTCCTGGTCGTCGGCGGGCTCCACGTACTAGTAGGCTCCCTCGGGGTAGTAATAGTAGTAATCGACTGGGGTGGCATCTGGCTCCTGGAATCCACCATTTGGTTGCAATAACCGTAAAGAAGAAAGAAAGGGGAAAAGGGGTAGCAAAGCAACCGTGAGTACTCATCAAAAGTACTCGCAACCATCAGATCTATACTAAGTATGCATTGGTATCAAAGGGAAGGGTTGTATCTGTGGACTAAACTGCAGAATGCCAGAATAGAGGGGAAGGCCTAGCCTATCGAAGACTAGCATCTTCAAGCAGCTCCAAGCATCTGACAACATGTAGAAGAGTAAAGAATAGCAGTTTATATTAAAAAAGCATGTTGTAACATTAACGCCCAAAGATCATTCCTCGACTCCATGCGAGAAAGCAATCTCGGAGCCACATATCCATCACATGTCTCAAGTAACCAGTTCTAGTTATAATAGATCAGGATACAAGTCTGAACGTCCATTACCGTGGACACGGTATTTGAATAGATAACTTCCCTGCAGGGGTGCACCATGTTACCCAACACGCTCGATCATTCTGGCTGGACACACTTTCCTGGGTCATGCCCGGCCTCGGAAGATCAACACGTCGCAGCCCTATCTAGGCTCAACAGAGAGGTCCCGGCCGGTCTACATCCTAAGCACTCCGGGTTGTTGTGTGCAGGGTGGATACCAGCACCGCCTCGGATGGCCAGCATAATTCGACCGTGCCACAATGCTGAACTGGACGTCTGACAAAGCTTCGGCTGATACTACGACGTTGAGGCCCATAACTATTCTTGCGTGGTGGTTAGTGCGTAAAGGCCAAAGGCCAATGTTGGGTAACGTAGTAATTTCAAAAAATTTCCTACGCACACGCAAGATCATGGTGATGCATAGCAACGAGAGGGGAGAGTGTTGTCTACATACCCTTGTAGACTGAAGCGGAAGCGTTGACTCAACATAGAGGAAGTAGTCGTACGTTCTCCTCACGATCCGACCGATCACAGCACCGTTACTCCGGCACCTCCGAGTTCTTGGCACACGTTCAGCTCGATGACGATCCCCGGGCTCCGATCCAGCAAAGCGTCGGGGAAGAGTACCGTCAGCACGACGGCGTGGTGACGATCTTGATGTGTTACCGGCGCAGGGCTTCGCCTAAGCACTGCAACGATATGACCGAGGTGGAATTTGGTGGAAGGGGGCACCGCACACGGCTAAGGAACGATCCATAGATCAACTTGTTGTGTTCTAGGGTGCTCCCCTGCCCCCGTATATAAAGGAGCCAAGGGGGAGGGGCTGGCCGGCCAAGGGGTGGCGCGCCAGGGAGTCCTACTCCCTCCGGGAGTAGGATTCCCCCCCCCCCCCCAATCCTAGTTGGAATAGGATTCCTCAAGGGGGGGAAAGAGAGAGAGGGGGTCGGCCACCTTCTCCTAGTCCTAATAGGAATATGGAAGGGGGGAGGCGCGCGGCCACTAGGGCTGCCCCTTTCTCCTTTCCACTAAGGCCCATTAAGGCCCATATCGCTCCCGGGGGGTTCCGGTAACCCACCCGGTATTCCGGTAAAATCCTGATTTCACCTGGAACACTTCCGATGTCCAAACATAGGCTTCCAATATATCAATCTTTATGTATCGACCATTTCAAGACTCCTCGTCATGTCCGTGATCACATTCGAGACTCCGAACAACCTTCGGTACATCAAAATGCATAAACTCATAATAACTGTCATCGTAACGTTAAGCGTGCGGACCCTACGGTTCGAGAACAATGTAGACATGACCGAGACACTTCTCCGGTCAATAACCAATAGCGGGACCTGGATGCCCATATTGGCTCCTACATATTCTACGAAGATCTTTATCGGTCAGACCGCATAACAACATACGTTGTTCCCTTTGTCATCGGTATGTTACTTGTCCGAGATTCAATCGTCAGTATCCAATACTTAGTTCAATCTCGTTACCGGCAAGTCTCTTTACTCGTTCCATAATACATCATCTCGCAACTAACTCATTAGTTGCAATGCTTGCAAGGCTTTAAGTGATGTGCATTCCCGAGAGGGCCCAGAGATACCTCTCCGACAATCGGAGTGACAAATCCTAATCTCGAAATACGCCAACCCAACATCTACCATTGGAGACACCTGTAATACTCCTTTATAATCACCCAGTTACGTTGTGACGTTTGGTAGTACCCAAAATGTTCCTTTGGCAAACGGGAGTTGCATAATCTCATAGTCATAGGAACATGTATAAGTCATGAATAAAGCAATAGCAACATACTAAACGATCGGGTGCTAAGCT
The DNA here is from genome assembly GCA_032464435.1 of Aegilops umbellulata. NCBI lineage: Eukaryota > Viridiplantae > Streptophyta > Magnoliopsida > Poales > Poaceae > Aegilops > Aegilops umbellulata. Next base: position 252,434,946 of record CP136056.1, read on the forward strand.
AATATAATGGGTCATGTCAATCAGATCATTCAACCAATGATGTGACCTCGTTAATCAAATAACAACTCTTTGTTCATGGTTAGGAAACATAACCATCTTTGATTAACGAGCTAGTCTAGTAGAGGCATACTAGTGACACTCTGTTTGTCTATGTATTCACACATGCATTATGTTTCCGGTTAATACAATTCTAGCATGAATAATAAACCTTTATCATGATATAAGGAAATAAATAATAACTTTATTATTGCCTCTAGGGCATATTTCCTTCAGTCTCCCACTTGCACTAGAGTCAATAATCTAGATTACACTGTAATGATCCTAACACCCATGGAGTTTTGGTGCTGATCATGTTTTGCTCGTGGAAGAGGCTTAGTCAACGGGTCTGCAACATTCAGATCCGTATGTATCTTGCAAATCTCTATGTCTCCCACCTGGACTAGATCCCGGATGGAGTTGAAGCGTCTCTTGATGTGTTTGGTCCTTTTGTGAAATCTGGATTCCTTTGCCAAGGCAATTGCACCAGTATTGTCACAAAAGATTTTCATTGGACCCGATGCACTAGGTATGACACCTAGATCGGATATGAACTCCTTCATCCAGACTCCTTCATTTGCTGCTTCCGAAGCAGCTATGTACTCCGCTTCACATGTAGATCCTGCTACGACGCTTTGTTTAGAACTGCACCAACTGACAGCTCCACCGTTTAATGTAAACACGTATCCGGTTTGCGATTTAGAATCGTCCGGATCAGTGTCAAAGCTTGCATCAACGTAACCTCTTACGGTGAGCTCTTTGTCACCTCCATATATGAGAAACATATCCTTAGTCCTTTTCAGGTATTTCAGGATGTTCTTGACCGCTGTCCAGTGATCCACTCCTGGATTACTTTGGTACCTCCCTGCTAAACTTATAGCAAGGCACACATCAGGTCTGGTACACAGCATTGCATACATGATAGAGCCTATGGCTGAAGCATAGGGAACATCTTTCATTTTCTCTCTATCTTCTGCAGTGGTCGGGCTTTGAGTCTTACTCAATCTCACACCTTGTAACACAGGCAAGAACCCTTTCTTTGCTTGATCCATTTTGAACTTCTTCAAAATCTTGTCAAGGTATGTGCTTTGTGAAAGTCCAATTAAGCGTTTTGATCTATCTCTATAGATCTTTATGCCTAATATGTAAGCAGCTTCTCCGAGGTCTTTCATTGAAAAACTTTTATTCAAGTATCCCTTTATGCTATCCAGAAATTCTATATCATTTCCAATCAGTAATATGTCATCCACATATAATATTAGAAATGCTATAGAGCTCCCACTCACTTTCTTGTAAATACAGGCTTCTCCGAAAGTCTGTATAAAACCAAATGCTTTGATCACACTATCAAAGCGTTTATTCCAACTCCGAGAGGCTTGCACCAGTCCATAAATGGATCGCTGGAGCTTGCACACTTTGTTAGCTCCCTTTGGATCGACAAAACCTTCCGGTTGCATCATATACAATTCTTCTTCCAGAAATCCATTCAGGAATGCAGTTTTGACATCCATCTGCCAAATTTCATAATCATAAAATGCGGCAATTGCTAACATGATTCGGACAGACTTAAGCATCGCTATGGGTGAGAAAGTCTCATCGTAGTCAATCCCTTGAACTTGTCGAAAACCTTTTGCGACAAGTCGAGCTTTGTAGACAGTAACATTACCATTAGCGCCAGTCTTCTTCTTAAAGATCCATTTGTTCTCAATTGCTTGCCGATCATCAGGCAAGTCAACCAAAGTCCATACTTTGTTCTCATACATGGATCCCATCTCAGATTTCATGGCTTCAAGCCACTTTGCGGAATCTGGGCTCACCATTGCTTCTTCATAGTTCGTAGGTTCATCATGGTCTAGTAACATGACTTCCAGAATAGGATTACCGTACCACTCTGGTGCGGATCTCACTCTGGTTGATCTACGAGGTTCAGTAGTATCTTGATCTAAAGTTTCATGATCATCATCATTAGCTTCCTCATTTATTGGTGTAGGTGTCGCAGAAACAGTTTTCTGTGATGTACTACTTCTCAATAAAGGAGTAGGTACAGTTACCTCGTCAAGTTCTACTTTCCTCCCACTCACTTCTTTCGAAAGAAACTCCTTCTCTAGAAAGTTTTCGAACTTAGCAACAAAACTCTTGCCTTCGGATCTGTGATAGAAGGTGTATCCAACAGTTTCCTTTGGATATCCTATGAAGACACATTTCTCCGATTTGGGTTCGAGCTTATCTGGTTGAAGCTTTTTCACATAAGCATCGTAGCCCCAAACTTTAAGAAACGACAACTTTGGTTTCTTGCCAAACCATAGTTCATAAGGCGTCGTCTCAACGGATTTAGATGGTTCCCTATTTAACGTGAATGCGGCCGTCTGTAGAGCGTATCCCCAGAACGATAGCGGTAAATCAGTAAGAGACATCATAGATCGCACCATATCTAGTAAAGTACGATTACGACGTTCGGACACACCATTACGCTGTGGTGTTCCGGGTGGCGTGAGTTGTGAAACTATTCCACAATTTTTCAAATGTACACCAAACTCGTAACTCAAATATTCTCCTCCACGATCTGATCATAGAAACTTTATTTTCTTGTTACGATGATTTTCAACTTCACTCTGAAATTCTTTGAACTTTTCAAATGTTTCAGACTTGTGTTTCATTAAGTAGATATACCCATATCTGCTCAAATCATATGTGAAGGTGAGAAAATAACGATATCCGCCACGAGCCTCAACATTCATCGGACCACATACATCTGTATGTATGATTTCCAACAAATCTTTTGCTCTCTCCATAGTTCCGGAGAACGGTGTTTTAGTCATCTTGCCCATGAGGCACGGTTCGCAAGTGCCAAGTGATTCATAATCAAGTGACTCCAAAAGTCCATCAGTATGGAGTTTCTTCATGCGCTTTATACCGATATGACCTAAACGGCAGTGCCACAAATAAGTTGCACTATCATTATCAACTCTGCATCTTTTGGCTTCAACATTATGAATATGTGTATCACTACTATCGAGATTCATCAAAAATAGACCACTCTTCAATGGTGCATGACCATAAAAGATATTACTCATATAAATAGAACAACCATTATTCTCTGATTTAAATGAATAACCGTCTCGCATCAAACAAGATCTAGATATAATGTTCATGCTCAACGCTGGCACCAAATAACAATTATTTAGGTCTAATACTAATCCCGAAGGTAGATGTAGAGGTAGCGTGCCAACTGCGATCACATCGACTTTGGAACCATTTCCCACGCGCATCGTCACCTCGTCCTTTGCTAGTGTCCGCTTATACTGTAGTCCCTGTTTTGAGTTGCAAATATTAGCAACAGAACCAGTATCAAATACCCAGGTGCTACTGCGAACATTAGTAAGGTACACATCAATAACATGTATATCACATATACCTTTGTTCACCTTGCCATCCTTCTTATCCGCCAAATACTTGGGGCAGTTCCGCTTCCAGTGACCAGTCTGCTTGCAGTAGAAGCACTCAGTTTCAGGCTTAGGTCCAGACTTGGGTTTCTTCTCTTGAGCAGCAACTCGCTTGCCGTTCTTCTTGAAGTTCCCCTTTTTCTTCCCTTTGCCCTTTTTCTTGAAACTAGTGGTTTTGTTAACCATCAACACTTGATGCTCCTTCTTGATTTCTACCTCCGCAGCTTTTAGCATTGCGAAGAGCTCGGGAATAGTCTTGGTCATCCCTTGCATATTATAGTTCATCACGAAGCTCTTGTAGCTTGGTGGCAGTGATTGGAGAATTATGTCAATGACGCAATCATCTGGAAGAGTAACTCCCAATTGAATCAAGTGATTATTATACCCAGACATTTTGAGTATATGCTCACTGACAGAACTGTTCTCCTCCATTTTGCAGCTATAGAACTTATTGGAGACTTCATATCTCTCAATCCGGGCATTTGCTTGAAATATTAACTTCAACTCCTGGAACATCTTATATGCTCCATGACGTTCAAAACGTCATTGGAGTCCCGGTTCTAAGCCGTAAAGCATGGCACACTGAACTATCGAGTAGTCATCAGCTTTGCTCTGCCAGACGTTCATAACTTCTGGTGTTGCTCTAGCAGCAGGCCTGGCACCTAGCGGTGCTTCTAGGACGTAATTCTTCTGTGCAGCAATGAGGATAATCCTCAAGTTACGGACCCAGTCCGTGTAATTGCTACCATCATCTTTCAACTTTGCTTTCTCAAGGAACGCATTAAAATTTACCGGAACAACAGCACGAGCCATCTATCTACAATCAACATAAACAAGCAAGATACTATCAGATACTAAGTTCATGATAAGTCTAAGTTCAGTTAATCAAATTAATTAAGAACTCCCACTTAGATAGACACCCCTCTAATCCTCTAAGTGATCACGTGATCCAAATCAACTAAACCATAACCGATCATCACGTGATATGGAGTAGTTTTCAATGGTGAACATCGTTATGTTGATCAGATCTACTATATGATTCACGCTCGACCTTTCGGTCTCTGTGTTCCGAGGTCATATCTTATATGCATAGCTCGTCAAGTATAACCTGAGTATTCCGCGTGTGCAACTGTTTTGCACCCGTTGTATTTGAACGTAGAGCCTATCACACCCGATCATCACGTGGTGTCTCAGCACGAAGAACTTTTGCAACGGTGCATACTCAGGGAGAACACTTCTTGATAATTTAGTGAGAGATCATCTTATAATGCTACCGTCTATCAAAGCAAGATAAGATGCATAAAAAGATAAACATCACATGCAATCAATATAAGTGATTATGATATGGTCATCATCATCTTGTGCTTGTGATCTCCATCTCTGAAGCATCGTCATGATCACCATCGTCACCGGTGCGACACCTTGATCTCCATCATAGCATCGTTGTCGTCTCGCCAATCTTATGCTTCCACGACTATCACTACCGCTTAGTAATAAAGTAAAGCATTACATCGCGATTGCATTGCATACAATAAAGCGACAACCATATGGCTCCTGCCAGTTGCCGATAACTCGGTTACAAAACATGATCATCTCATACAATAAAATTTAGCATCATGTCTTGACCATATCACATCACAACATGCCCTGCAAAAACAAGTTAGACGTCCTCTACTTTGTTGTTGCAAGTTTTACGTGGCTGCTACGGGCTTAAGCAAGAACTCATCTTACCTACGCATCAAAAACACAACGATAGTTTGTCAAATAGACTCCGTTTTAACCTTCTCAAGGACCGGGCGTAGCCACACTCGGTTCAACTAAAGTTGGAGAGACAGTCTTCCGCAAGCCATCTATGTGCAAAGCACGTCGAGGGAACCGGTCTCGCGTAAGCGTACGCGTAAGGTTGGTCCGGATCGTCTCGTCCAACAATACCACTGAACCAAAGTATGACATGCTGGTAGGCAGTATGACTTGTATCGTCCACAACTTACTTGTGTTCTACTCGTGCAAATAACATCAAACCATAAAAACCTAGGCTCGGATGCCACTGTTGGGTAACGTAGTAATTTCAAAAAATTTCCTACGCACACGCAAGATCATGGTGATGCATAGCAACGAGAGGGGAGAGTGTTGTCTACATACCCTTGTAGACTGAAGCGGAAGCGTTGACTCAACGTAGAGGAAGTAGTCGTACGTTCTCCTCACGATCCGACCGATCACAGCACCGTTACTCCGGCACCTCCGAGTTCTTGGCACACGTTCAGCTCGATGACGATCCCCGGGCTCCGATCCAGCAAAGCGTCGGGGAAGAGTACCGTCAGCACGACGGCGTGGTGATGATCTTGATGTGTTACCGGCGCAGGGCTTCGCCTAAGCACTGCAACGATATGACCGAGGTGGAATTTGGTGGAAGGGGGCACCGCACACGGCTAAGGAACGATCCGTAGATCAACTTGTTGTGTTCTAGGGTGCTCCCCTGCCCCCGTATATAAAGGAGCCAAGGGGGAGGGGATGGCCGGCCAAGGGGTGGCGCGCCAGGGAGTCCTACTCCCTCCGGGAGTAGGATTCCCCCCCCCCCCAATCCTAGTTGGAATAGGATTCCTCAAGGGGGGGAAAGAGAGAGAGGGGGCCCGACCACCTTCTCCTAGTCCTAATAGGACTAGGGAAGGGGGGAGGCGCGCGGCCACTAGGGCTGTCCCTTTCTCCTTTCCACTAAGGCCCATTAAGGCCCATATCGCTCCCGGGGGGTTCCGGTAACCGACCCGGTATTCCGGTAAAATCCTGATTTCACCTGGAACACTTCCGATGTCCAAACATAGGCTTCCAATATATCAATCTTTATGTCTCGACCATTTCGAGACTCCTCGTCATGTCCGTGATCACATCCGGGACTCCGAACAACCTTCGGTACATCAAAATGCATAAACTCATAATAACTGTCATCGTAACGTTAAGCGTGCGGGCCCTACGGTTCGAGAACAATGTAGACATGACCGAGACACTTCTCCAGTCAATAACCAATAGCGGGACCTGGATGCCCATATTGGCTCCTACATATTCTACGAAGATCTTTATCGGTCAGACCGCATAACAACATACGTTGTTCCCTTTGTCATCGGTATGTTACTTGTCCGAGATTCAATCGTCAATATCCAATACTTAGTTCAATCTCGTTACCGGGAAGTCTCTTTACTCGTTCCATAATACATCATCTCGCAACTAACTCATTAGTTGCAATGTTTGCAAGGCTTTAAGTGATGTGCATTCCCGAGAGGGCCCAGAGATACCTCTCCGACAATCGGAGTGACAAATCCTAATCTCGAAATACGCCAACCCAACATCTACCATTGGAGACACCTGTAATACTCCTTTATAATCACCCAGTTACGTTGTGACGTTTGGTAGTACCCAAAGTGTTCCTCTGGCAAACGGGAGTTGCATAATCTCATAGTCATAGGAACATGTATAAGTCATGAATAAAGCAATAGCAACATACTAAACGATCGGGTGCTAAGCTAATATAATGGGTCATGTCAATCAGATCATTCAACCAATGATGTGACCTCGTTAATCAAATAACAACTCTTTGTTCATGGTTAGGAAACATAACCATCTTTGATTAACGAGCTAGTCTAGTAGAGGCATACTAGTGACACTCTGTTTGTCTATGTATTCACACATGCATTATGTTTCCGGTTAATACAATTCTAGCATGAATAATAAACCTTTATCATGATATAAGGAAATAAATAATAACTTTATTATTGCCTCTAGGGCATATTTCCTTCAGCCAACTCAGAACAAATACCCAAACCTGTTAGTGCATTATTAAAAAGAAGTGATGGCAGTCAGGACAAGTCCGGAGCTACCACCCCCTCCTGGGTGATACCGCTAAACAGCCAGCCGTCACCGTAACTCCTGGGGTGCTCTCCGGGCTCGCCCGACTTTCACCAATGTCTCAAGTGAAGTCAAGGTAACTGTGTGTTCAAACATCAAGGGGAAAACCCGAGGAATCAAGCTCGGTGGATTCCACTCGATGTAATCATCAAGGTGAACGTAGGAGGAACCACCCTCGAGGTTCACACTTGAGGTGTTGCACGATAGAGCCGTATCGGGAATGGTGAAGGAGGAATCACCCACATTGACCACGACCGAATAGCTACACTACAGAGTTATCATCAAGAGTGCGTTATGAGGCATCACCCTCGACACTCGATAGTAACAATGCAGAGTCGTACAACTAAAGGGGGTGAGGTGTTGTGTCGGTCTCTGGCCATCGATCACGTTGATCGAGTCATCGATGATGAAGCAGGGGCAACAAGGACAAGGTGGGGGTCACTGATGGATCGCTATCCAACCTATACTAAGCAGTTTAGGATAAGCAGGTAGGTAACAACAACAGGTACAAAAGCAGGCTATGCATCAGAATAGGATCAATCAATTACAGTAGCAAAATCTAATGCAAGCATGAGAGAATGGAATGGGCGATATCGGGATGATCAAGGGGGGGCTTGCCTGGAAGCTCCACTGAAAGGGAAGAAGGGTCGTCGATGACGTAGTTGATCACAGCGGCATCAGCAGCGGTCTCGAGGTCTACCGAAGAAGAAGAGGGGGAAGAAACAGTAAATACAAAGCACACAGATGCATGACAAGTCAACATGTAAAGCTAGGGGTGTTCTAACGCGGGGCTACACGATACCAGCGAAGGGGGATAACATCCGGGAAAGTTTTCCCGAAGTTAGGCATTTTCGGACAGATGAATCGGAGGGGGACGGTTGCAGGTTCGCTATGCTAGGTGCACGTGGCGGATGATCGGAGCGCGTATTCGAATTTGTCTCGAAATTCTGAGCAACATTCATGTATAAAACTTTTTCATCGGAGATACGGATTATTTTCTATGATTTTTTCAAAGATTTAAACAATATCCTGAAATTATTTTAACTCGAAATTAAAATATAAATTGCTACGTGTACACAGAGGATGACAGGTGGGCCAGGGGGCCCAGTTGACCAGTCAACGTTTGACTGGTCAAGAGGGGGTGGGGCCCTCTATCATACTCACATTTAACTAATACAGATTTACATTAACTAATCTAGTTCATTAGGTTAATTGATTAAGTCAATTAAGAGTTTAACTTTTTTTTGAGGTAAAAGAGTTTAACTAATTAATTAATTGTTTTTATTAATATATTTTTCATATCTTTTTTTTCTAAATAAACAGGGGCGTGGGCCCCTGTGGTCAGCGGCCCACAAGGCCTAACGGGTATGGGCTAATGGGGCGAAGCCCCTGGTGTGCGGGCGCTGCCCGCCCAAGCGATGGGTGGGGGAAGTCAGGCACGGGTGCCGGCCGGAACAGGGCGGCTGGCCGGAGGGGAGGTGGCCGGCGGCAGCAGCGCCGGGGGAGACGACCTGGGCGGCACAGCGATGCGGCCGGGGACGAGACGGTGCGGCGCGGCGTGCGGCCGCACAGCGACGAGCAGCAGCAGGAGGCGGCACGCAGAGCAAGCAGATGAGACTGCGATGTGGAAGCAGGCGACTAGAGCAGCAGCCGCAGTACGGCGGAAGCAGCAGCAGCAGCGGGGGCAGTCGACGCAGTGAGGCGAGCGCGAGGCAGCGCGGGGAGCCAGCAGCGGCAGGTGGGCGCGCGCGTGCCTGCGCCGCGAGGCGCGGGGGCGCGAGCGCTAGGAGGAGGCGGGCAAGCGCGGGGGCATGGGTGGCTGCAGGGGAGTGCGTGCGTGGGCGGTCGCAGCGGGCACTGAGGAACGGCAGCGGGAGGGACGGGGTACGACATGGACGCGGGTGGACGTAGGCGAGCACAAGCGGAGCAAGGCTCCGGCCATGGCGGACTACGGAGTCAAAGCTCGCGGGTAATGGTGCTATGGCACGAATCCAACGAGGAAACAGAGGGGAATATTGAATTGTAACATTACATGTGTATGAGATGGCTGTTGTAATTAGGTCCTAGTCTCACGCCTGTAACTCCACTCACGTCATCCACTCCCTGCATGTAGGGAATTCGGCTACATGCCTCCGTGTATATGTAACAGCTCTGGGTTTTTTTGAACGCCACAACCCCATTTTATTAATCTATCATAGGAATGTCATCTCAGACAGTACCGAGAATACAATCGGGGGAAACTAAGTCCCAAAAAACTGAAACACGAGAGCTAACTCCTAACTTAGCGAGGAAATGGGCAGCCCCATAAGCCGTCCTCCTGACCCATGTGCAGAGGCGGAGGCACTGGGGGACGAGCGGGGGCCAGAACCCCCCCCCCCCCCTATGGATCGGCCCCCCCTAACAAGTTGCAGCGGGGACTGCGTGGTATTAGGCTTAATTACTCCGGTCATTAGCAAGGAATGGGCTAAGCTAATGTCAAGCCCAAAATGAATTTGTACACGGCAAGAAAGGGCCTAGGCTGCACGTACGCGGATCCATCATCTCTAGACCTAGACGTCGCGTACTAATCAATCAACGCACCTAGGACGTCACGGGCCTAGACGTCACGTACGCGAATTTGTACACAGCTATGCTCACGCATTGAGGCCGATCGAGCCGTCGAGGCGACTTCGTGGGCTCTGTGGTTTTTGCGCCGCCGCTGTGCCATGACGCGCTAGGGCTTCGTTGAGCACTTGAGCATTGGCACCAGCCGCCGGGCGTCGCGCCGTCGCCGCTTGGTATTTAGCAAAGCTGTCGCTAGCCACACATCAATCCAGTATGATTCTACGAGTCTACGGACTATGGTCAAGGCGGGCTGCCGTGAATCGGACTCAGAGGTATTGTAAGTTTGATTAAACAAATCATGAAATCGGTTAATCAATTGTTACTAGTTACTAATATAAGTTATCACAGATTAATTGCAGGTTTATTGTATTGCATCGGTCATGGGCAGGAAGAAACCACCGATAGTAATTTCATGAAGCCAATGGCCACAAACCCTAAGTCTATGATTGAATATGCAAATCCAACCAGGTGATAGATGTCACAGAACAACCTGCTAGACATAATGTTCCCAATCTCAGTTCGGCTGATATGGGAAGATCCCAGCAAAATGTCCCCAATCTCAGATCTCAAGGTATCACAATAGACAACTTAACTAGTAGTTAGGGATTTTATCATACTGCTTATAAATTGTTGACTAGAGAAAACATATTAATTGATTCATGGAAAATACAATTTATTTATCATCAGGATCGCTTCGTCACATTTGTCTTATCTTCCACTTATCGTAACTTGTTTAATATATCAATAAAACCATGTTGGTTAATAAAAATGAAAGTATAACATTTTATCGTCTTCCAATAATGAAGATGAAGACTACATAATTAACTTGTTTTATTGGCCTGCTCGCGATTCACAATTCTACAATAAAATTAGAAATATAACTTTGTATTGTTGCTATATGTTAGACTTAACTATATATTCATATACGATGAACTATATAATTATATTCTTCGCCCCCCCTATGCTCAAATCCTGGCTCCGCCCCTGCCCATGTGATCTTGAAATCCTCTCTAGTCCTAATCATAGCTTTCACCTCTTCAATCACTTGTCCCATAGGCGATAAATTGCGGTCCTGTTCAGCTATCATCCTGGCGAGCACCTGAGAGTCCGTTTCCACGTGCAGCTTCTCTATACCCCGCTGGATTGCCAATTGCACTACTTTCCTACATGCTAGTATCTCTGCAGTCTTCGGCTTGGGACAGTCCGGGAAAAAATGAGTTGCCGCCCCTCTGAAAGCACCGTCTTCATCTCGGAATATGACACCAGCACCACCGCCCATCCCTGCCTTAACCATGGCCCCATCGACGTTGGCTTTCACCCACCCTCTCTCCGGAGGTTTCCATCGTTCCTTAACTGTATGTTTTTCAGCTGGGCCCGGACCCCATGAACTTTCTTCCATTCTTCCATCAGTGTCGCTACCCTTCTCGCAATCTGCATAGGATCCTCAATCCTCCTTCCATCTCGCGCGTCATTTCTAGCTAGCCACAGCGCATAGAGGCCTTGGATCATCACAGACTTCGCTTCCTCGTTCGCCTTTGTCAACCACTGCAGCATCCACTCCGCGAGTCGACTCTGGGAGCACGCCGAGATGTTAGGGAACGTTGCAGAAAATTAAAATTTTTCCTACGGTTTCACCAAGATCCATCTATGAGTTCATCTAGCAACGAGTATTCAGATTGGATAGCATATACATACCACTTTGTAGATCGCAACGGAAGCGTTCGAGTGAACGTGGATGAGGTAGTCGTACTTGCCGTGATCCAATTCACCGATGATCTAGTACCGAACGGACGGCACCTCCGCGTTCAACACACGTACGGGACGGGAGACGTCTCCTCCTTCTTGATCCAGCAAGGGGGGGGAGAGGTTGAGGAAGATCCAGCACGACGGTGTGGTGGTGGATGCAGCAGAACTCCGGCAGGGCTTCGCTAAGCAACTACGGGAGGAGGAGGAGGTGTTGCAGGGAGGAGGGAGGAGCCAGGGCATCTGGTGCGGCCACCCCTCCCTCCCCTCCCTTTATATAAGTGCATTAGAGGGGGGGAGGGCGCAGCCTTGCCCCTTCCTCCAAGGAAGGGGTGCGGCCAAGAGGGGGGAGGAGTCCATCCTCCCCAAGGCACCTCGGAGGTGCCTTCCCCCCTTTGGACTCTCCCTCTCCAAGCCTCCTTGGCGCATGGGCCCTTGGGGCTGGTTCCCCTTGGCCCAAGCAGGCCAAGGCGCACCCCCTAAGGCCCATGTGGCCCACCAAGGCAGGTGGCCCCACCTGGTGGACCCCCGGGACCCCTCCGGTGGTCCCGGTACAATACCGATAACACCGAAACTTGTCCCGATGGCCAAAATAGCACTTCCTATATATAATTCTTTACCTCCGGACCATTCCGGAACTCCTCGTGACGTCCGGGATCTCATCCGGGACTCCGAACAACATTCGGGTTACTGCACATACATATCTTCACAACCCTAGCGTCACCGAACCTTAAGTGTGTAGACCCTACGGGTTCGGGAGACAAGCAGACATGACCGAGACGGCTCTCGGGCAATAACCAACAGCGGGATCAGGATACCCATGTTGGCTCCCACATGCTCCACGATGATCTCATCGGATGAACCACGATGTCAAGGATTTAATTAATCCCGTATATGATTCCCTTTGTCAATCGGTATTTTACCTGCCCGAGATTCGATTGTCGGTATACCAATACCTCGTTCAATCTCGTTACCGGCAAGTCACTTTTCTCGTTCCGTAATGCATGATCCCGTGATCAAACACTTTGATCACCTTGAGCTCATTATGATGATGCATTACCGAGAGGGCCCGGTGATACCTCTCCGTCAAGCGGAGTGACAAATCCCAGTCTCGATCCATGTAACCCACAGACACTTTAAGAGATACCCGTAGTGTACCTTTATAGTCACCCAGTTACGTTGTGACGTTTGGCACACCCAAAGCACTCCTACGGTATCCGGGAGTTACACGATCTCATGGTCTAAGGAAAGGATACTTGACATTGGATAACTCTAGCAAACGAACTATGCGATCTTATGCTATGTTTAGAATTGGGTCATGTCCATCACATCATTCTCCTAATGATGTGATCCCGTTATCGATGACATCCAATGTCCATAGTCAGGAAACCATGACTATCTGTTGATTAACGAGCTAGTCAACTAGAGGCTCACTAGGGACATATTGTTGTCTGTTATTCACACATGTATTACGATTTCCGGTTAACACAATTATAGCACGAATAAAGACAATTATCATGAATAAGGAAATATAATAATAATGCTTTTATTATTGCCTCTAGGGCATATTTCCAACAGTCTCCCACTTGCACTAGAGTCAATAATCTAGTTACATTGTGATGAATCGAACACCCATAGAGTTCTGGTGCTGATCATGTTTTGCCTTAGGGAGAGGTTTAGTCAACGGATCTGCGACATTCAGATCCGTGTGCACTTTACAAATTTCTATGTCTCCATCTTGAACATTTTCACGAATGGAGTTGAAGCGACGCTTGATGTGCCTGGTCTTCTTGTGAAACCTGGGCTCCTTTGCAAGTGCAATAGCTCCAGTGTTGTCACAGAAGAGCTTGATTGGCCCCGACGCATTGGGTATGACTCCGAGGTCGGTGATGAACTCCTTCACCCAAATTGCTTCATGTGCTGCCTCCGATGCTGCCATGTACTCCGCTTCACATGTAGATCCCGCCACGACGCTTTGCTTGCAACTGCACCAGCTTACTGCCCCACCATTCAAAATATACACGTATCCGGTTTGTGACTTAGAGTCATCCAGATCTGTGTCGAAGCTAGCGTCGACGTAACCTTTTACGACGAGCTCTTCGTCACCTCCATAAACGAGAAACATCTCCTTGGTCCTTTTCAGGTACTTCAGGATATTCTTGACCGCTGTCCAGTGTTCCTTGCCGGGATTACTTTGGTACCTTACGGCAAGGTTTACATCAGGTCTGGTACACAGCATGGCATACATAATAGAACCTATGGCTGAGGCATAGGGGATGACGCTCATCTCTTCTATATCTTCTGCCGTGGTCGGACATTGAGCTGAGCTCAATTTCACACCTTGTAATACAGGTAAAAACCCTTTCTTAGATTGATCCATATTGAACTTCTTCAATATTTTATCAAGGTATGTGCTTTGTGAAAGACCTATGAGGCGTCTCGATCTATCTCTATAGATCTTGATGCCTAATATATATGCAGCTTCTCCAAGGTCCTTCATTGAAAAACTTTTATTCAAGTAGGCCTTAATGCTGTCCAAGAGTTCTATATCATTTCCCATCAAAAGTATGTCGTCTACATATAATATGAGAAATGCTACAGAGCTCCCACTCACTTTCTTGTAAACACAGGCTTCTCCATAAGTCTGTGTAAACCCAAACGCTTTGATCATCTCATCAAAGCGAATGTTCCAACTCCGAGATGCTTGCACCAGCCCATAAATCGAGCGTTGGAGCTTGCACACCTTGTCAGCATTCTTAGGATCGACAAAACCTTCCGGCTGCATCATATACAATTCTTCCTTAAGGAAACCATTAAGGAATGCCGTTTTGACGTCCATTTGCCATATCTCATAATCATAGTATGCGGCAATTGCTAACATGATTCGGACGGACTTCAGCTTCGCTACCGGTGAGAAAGTCTCATCGTAGTCAATTCCTTGAACTTGTCGATAACCCTTAGCGACAAGCCGAGCTTTATAGATGGTCACATTACCATCCGCGTCTGTCTTCTTCTTAAAGATCCATTTATTTTCTATGGCTCGCCGTTCGACGGGCAAGTCAGTCAAAGTCCATACTTCGTTTTCATACATGGATCCTATCTCGGATTTCATGGCTTCCAACCATTTGTCGGAATCCGGGCCCGCCATTGCTTCCTCATAGTTCGAAGGTTCACCGTTGTCTAACAACATGATTTCCAAGACAGGGTTGCCGTACCACTCTGGTGCGGAACGTGTCCTTGCGGACCTTCGAATTTCAGTAGGAGCTTGATCAGAAGTATCTTGATCATCATCATTAATTTCCTCTCTAGTCGGTGCAGGCACCTCAGGAACGATTTCTTGAGTTTCGCCATTTTCCGGTTCAAGAGGTAACACTTCATCAAGTTCTACTTTCCTCCCACTTACTTCTTTCGAGAGAAACTCTTTCTCCAGAAAGGATCCATTCTTGGCAACAAAGATCTTGCCTTCGGATCTGAGGTAGAAGGTATACCCAACAGTTTCTTTAGGGTATCCTATGAAGACGCATTTTTCCGACTTGGGTTCGAGCTTTTCAGGTTGAAGTTTCTTGACATAAGCATCGCATCCCCAAACTTTTAGAAATGACAGCTTAGGTTTCTTCCCAAACCATAATTCATACCGTGTCGTCTCAACAGATTTCGACGGAGCCCTATTTAAAGTGAATGCGGCAGTCTCTAAAGCATAGCCCCAAAAAGATAGCAGTAAGTCGGTAAGAGACATCATAGATCGCACCATATCTAATAGAGTGCGATTACGACGTTCGGACACACCATTACGCCGAGGTGTTCCAGGCGGCGTGAGTTGTGAAACTATTCCACATTTTCTCAAGTGTGTGCCAAATTCGTGACTCAAGTATTCTCCTCCACGATCTGATCGTAGAAACTTGATCTTTCTATCACGTTGATTTTCAACCTCACTCTGAAATTCCTTGAACTTTCAAAGGTCTCAGACTTGTGTTTCATTAAGTAGATATACCCATATCTACTCAAGTCATCAGTGAGGGTGAGAACATAACGATAGCCACCGCGAGCCTCAACACTCATTGGACCGCACACATCGGTATGTATGATTTCCAATAAGTTGGTTGCTCGCTCCATTGTTCCTGAGAACGGAGTCTTGGTCATTTTACCCATGAGGCATGGTTCGCACGTGTCAAATGATTCATAATCAAGAGACTCTAAAAGTCCATCCGCGTGGAGCTTCTTCATGCGTTTGACACCTATGTGACCAAGGCGGCAGTGCCACAAATATGTGGGACTATTGTTATCAACTTTAACTCTTTTGGTACTCACACTATGAATATGTGTATCATCACGTACGAGATTCATTAAGAATAAAACATTAACCATCGGAGCATGACCATAAAACATTTCTCTCATATAAATAGAACAACCATTATTCTCGGATTTAAATGAGTAGCCATCTCGAATTAAGTGAGATCCAGACACAATGTTCATGCTCAAACTTGGCACTAAATAACAATTATTGAGGTTTAAAACTAATCCCGTAGGTAAATGTAGAGGCAGCGTGCCGACGGCGATCACATCGACCTTGGAACCATTCCCGACGTGCATCGTCACCTCGTCCTTTGCCAGTCTCCGTTTATTCCGCAGCTCCTGCTTTGAGTTACAAATGTGAGCAACTGCACCGGTATCAAATACCCAAGAGCTACTACGAGTACTGGTAAGGTACACATCAATTACATGTATATCACATATACCTTTGGTTTTGCCGGCCTTCTTGTCCGCTAAGTATTTGGGGCAGTTCCGCTTCCAGTGACCACTTCGCTTGCAATAAAAGCACTCAGTTTCGGGCTTGGGTCCATTCTTTGGCTTCTTCCCGGCAACTTGTTTACCGGGCGCGGCAACTTCCTTGCCGTCCTTCTTGAAGTTCTTTTTACCCTTGCCCTTCTTGAACTTAGTGGTTTTATTCACCATCAACACTTGATGCTCCTTCTTGATTTCTACCTCTGCTGATTTCAGCATAGCATATACTTCAGGAATGGTCTTTACCATCCCCTGCATATTGTAGTTCATCACAAAGCTCTTGTAGCTAGGTGGAAGCGACTGGAGGATTCTGTCAATGACCGCTTCATCCGGGAGATTAACTTCCAGTTGAGTCAAGCGGTTGTGCAACCCAGACATTTTGAGTATGTGTTCACTGACAGAACTATTTTCCTCCATCTTACAGCTAAAGAATTTGTCGGAGACTTCATATCTCTCGACCCGGGCATGATCTTGGAAAACCATTTTCAGCTCTTCGAACATCTCATATGCTCCATGTCTCTCAAAACGCTTTTGGAGTCCCGGCTCTAAGCTGTAAAGCATGCCGCACTGAACGAGGGAGTAATCATCGCAGCGTGACTGCCAAGCGTTCATAACGTCTTGTTCTGCAGGGAGAATATATAGGTGCGTCACCCAGCGGTGCTCTTAGGACATAATCTTTCTTGGCAGCTATGAGGATGATCCTCAGGTTCCGGACCCAGTCCGTATAGTTGCTACCATCGTCTTTCAGCTTGGTTTTCTCTAGGAACGCGTTGAAGTTGAGGACTACGTTGGCCATTTGATCTACAAGACATATTGTAAATATTTAGACTAAGTTCATGATAATAAAGTTCATTTAATCAAATTTAATGAACTCCCACTTAGATAGACATCCCTCTACTAGTCATCTAAGTATTACATGATCCGAGTCAACTAGGCCGTGTCCGATCATCACGTGAGACGGACTAGCCAACATCGGTGAACATCTTCATGTTGATCGTATCTTCTATACGACTCATGCTCGACCTTTCGGTCTTCTGTGTTCCGAGGCCATGTCTGTACATGCTAGGCTCGTCAAGTCAACCTAAGTGTTTTGCGTGTGTAAATCTGTCTTACACCCGTTGTATGCGAACATAAGGACCTATCACACCTGATCATCACGTGGTGCTTCGGAACGACGAACCTTAGCAACGGTGCACAGTTAGGGTGAACACTTTCTTGAAATTATTATGAGGGATCATCTTATTTACTACCGTCGTTCTAAGTAAACAAGATGCAAAACATGATAAACATCACATGCAATCAAATAATAAACGTGACATGATATGGCCAATATCACATAGCTCCTTTGATCTTCATCTTGGGGCTCCATGATCATCTTGTCGCCGGCTTGACACCATGATCTTCATCATCATGATCTTCATCATCGTGTCTCCATGAAGTTGCTCGCCAACTATTACTTATACTACTATGGCTAACGCGTTTAGCAATAAAGTAAAGTAACTTACATGGTGATTCTCAATGACACGCAGGTCATACAAAAAATAAAGACAACTCCTATGGCTCCTGCCGGTTGTCATACTCATCGACATGCAAGTCGTGATTCCTATTACAATAGCATGAACATCTCATACATCACATATAGATCATTCATCATACATCACAACTTTGGCCATATCATATCACAAAGCACTTGCTGCAAAAACAAGTTAGACGTCCTCTAATTGTTGTTGCAAGTTTTACGTGGCTGAATTAGGGTTCTATCAAGAACGTTTTCTTACCTACGTTCAAACCACAACGTGATTTGTCAATCTCTATTTACCCTTCATAAGGACCCTGTTCATCGAATCCGATCCAACTAAAGTAGGAGAGACAGACACCCGCCAGCCACCTTATGCAACTAGTGCATGTTAGTCGGTGGAACCGGTCTCACGTAAGCGTACGTGTAAGGTTGGTCCGGGCCGCTTCATCCCACAATACCGCTGAATCAAGATTGACTAGTAACGGCAAGAAGAATTGACAACATCTACGCCCACAACAAATTGTGTTCTACTCGCACAAGAAGAACTATGCATAGACCTAGCTCATGATGCCACTGTTAGGGAACGTTGCAGAAAATTAAAATTTTTCCTACGGTTTCACCAAGATCCATCTATGAGTTCATCTAGCAACGAGTATTCAGATTGGATAGCATCTACATACCACTTTGTAGATCACAACGGAAGCGTTCGAGTGAACGTGGATGAGGTAGTCGTACTTGCCGTGATCCAATTCACCGATGATCTAGTACCGAACGGACGGCACCTCCGCGTTCAACACACGTACGGGACGGGAGACGTCTCCTCCTTCTTGATCCAGCAAGGGGGGGGGGGGGGAGAGGTTGAGGAAGATCCAGCACGACGGTGTGGTGGTGGATGCAGCAGAACTCCGGCAGGGCTTCGCTAAGCAACTACGGGAGGAGGAGGAGGTGTTGCAGGGAGGAGGGAGGAGCCAGGGCATCTGGTGCGGCCACCCCTCCCTCCCCTCCCTTTATATAAGTGCATTAGAGGGGGGGAGGGCGCAGCCTTGCCCCTTCCTCCAAGGAAGGGGTGCGGCCAAGAGGGGGGGAGGAGTCCATCCTCCCCAAGGCACCTCGGAGGTGCCTTCCCCCCTTTGGACTCTCCCTCTCCAAGCCTCCTTGGCGCATGGGCCCTTGGGGCTGGTTCCCCTTGGCCCAAGCAGGCCAAGGCGCACCCCCTAAGGCCCATGTGGCCCACCAAGGCAGGTGGCCCCACCTGGTGGACCCCCGGGACCCCTCCGGTGGTCCCGGTACAATACCGATAACACCGAAACTTGTCCCGATGGCCAAAATAGCACTTCCTATATATAATTCTTTACCTCCGGACCATTCCGGAACTCCTCGTGACGTCCGGGATCTCATCCGGGACTCCGAACAACATTCGGGTTACTGCACATACATATCTTCACAACCCTAGCGTCACCGAACCTTAAGTGTGTAGACCCTACGGGTTCGGGAGACAAGCAGACATGACCGAGACGGCTCTCGGGCAATAACCAACAGCGGGATCTGGATACCCATGTTGGCTCCCACATGCTCCACGATGATCTCATCGGATGAACCACAATGTCAAGGATTCAATTAATCCCGTATACGATTCCCTTTGTCAATCGGTATTTTACCTGCCCGAGATTCGATCGTCGGTATACCAATACCTCGTTCAATCTCGTTACCGGCAAGTCACTTTTCTCGTTCCGTAATGCATGATCCCGTGATCAAACACTTTGATCACCTTGAGCTCATTATGATGATGCATTACCGAGAGGGCCCGGTGATACCTCTCCGTCAAGCGGAGTGACAAATCCCAGTCTCGATCCATGTAACCCAACAGACACTTTCAGAGATACCCGTAGTATACCTTTATAGTCACCCAGTTACGTTGTGACGTTTGGCACACCCAAAGCACTCCTACGGTATCCGGGAGTTACACGATCTCATGGTCTAAGGAAAGGATACTTGACATTGGATAACTCTAGCAAACGAACTATGCGATCTTATGCTATGTTTAGAATTGGGTCTTGTCCA
The DNA here is from genome assembly GCA_032464435.1 of Aegilops umbellulata. NCBI lineage: Eukaryota > Viridiplantae > Streptophyta > Magnoliopsida > Poales > Poaceae > Aegilops > Aegilops umbellulata. Next base: position 252,455,031 of record CP136056.1, read on the forward strand.
TCACATCATTCTCCTAATGATGTGATCCCGTTATCGATGACATCCAATGTCCATAGTCAGTAAACCATGACTATCTGTCGATTAACGAGCTAGTCAACTAGAGGCTCACTAGGGACATATTGTTGTCTGTTATTCACACATGTATTACGATTTCCGGTTAACACAATTATAGCACGAATAAAGACAATTATCATGAATAAGGAAATATAATAATAATGCTTTTATTATTGCCTCTAGGGCATATTTCCAACACGAGATAGGTGGGTTTGCCACCTTCGCCCCCAACACCGAGTCCAACTCTTTCCAAAATCTAGTCGAGTGATAGCACGACCAGAAACGATGATGTAAAGTCTCCTCACACCCGCATGCTGGACAGAACACCCCTTCCTTGATATGCCGTCGAAGTAGCTCAGTTCCTACAGCCAACCCATTTTTTATCAGTCTCCAAACATGTATGATCGCTTTGCCCAGTGCACTGGTTCCCCATAGTGCCAGCTAACCTTGGTGCGTCTCAACTGACGACGAGGAGCCTGGCTGTCCGGTTCTTGCTCTCCTCTTGTCCATTCATAAGTGATAGGCTGACCTGACCGTAAACTGCCCATTGTTTGTAAAATTCCAAGTTGGGACGTCTTCCATCCCATGACCACCTATAGTGATCTGAAGTATGTCTTGCACATCGTCCGAAGTAAACATGACATCCAACTTGGCTCGGTCCCAGGTATCACCATCTACATTCAGTAGATCACACACCCGCGATATCCCATGGACGTAAACCTGGCCTAGTGGCCGAAGGTAGCCCTTACGTGGTATCCAGTTATCATGGTGAATTATTATGCTAGTACCATCACCCACTCTCCATACTAATCCATCCAGCAAAAGATCTCGGCCATGCAGAATACTCCAGAACGTGTATGAACCTCCACTCAGACAACTGGCATTTAGGATTGATTCATCCGGCTAGTATGTAACACCCATGATGCGGCTATATCTCCCACGTGTCGGAGCACGACTTAGAGGCATAACCGCATGGTAGTTTTTGTCGCAAGAAGGGTCATCTTCACACAATCCCATGTAATGAACAAGAATGGGATAAAGAGCTGGCTTACAATCGCCACTTCACACAATACTTAAATTAAACATACATCATTCAGAGAACACACTTAGTCTGACTACGGACAAACAAATGAAAAGGAAGATAACCCAACTGCTAGGTCCCCGATCTTCCCAACTGGGCTCCACTACTGATCATCGGGAAAGGAAAACATAGTAACGACCAAGTTCCTCGTCGAACTCCCACTTGATCTCGGCTGCATCATCTGCACTGGCATCGTCGGCACCTGCAACTGTTTTGGTAGAATCTGTGAGTCACGAGGACTCAGCAATCTCTCACCCGCGAGATCAAGACTATTTAAGCTTAAAGGTAGGATAGGGTAGTGACGTGGAGCTGCAGCAAGCACTAGCATATATGGTGGCTAACATACGCAAAAGAGAGCGAGAAGAGAGGCAAAGCACGGTCGTGAAACTAGAAGTGATCAAGAAGTGATCCTGAAACTACTTACGTTCATGCATAACTCAAACCGTGTTCACTTCCCGGACTCCGCCGAAAAGAGACCATCATGGTTACACACGCGGTTGATGTATTTTAATTAAGTCAAGTGTCAAGTTCTCTACAGCCGGACATTAACAAATTCCCATCTGCCTCATAACCGCGGGCACGGCTTTCGAAAGATAATACCCTGCAGGGGTGTCCCAACTTAGCCCATTATAAGCTCTCACGGTCAACGAAGGATATTCCTTCTACCGGGAAGACCCGATCAGTCTCGGAATCCCGGCTACAAGACATTTCGACAATGGTAAAACAAGACCAGCAAAGCCGCCCGATTGTGCCGACAAATCCCGATAGGAGCTGCACATATCTCGTTCTCAGGGCACATCCGGATGAGACATCCTACGAGTAAAACCAAGCCTCAAGTCTCCCCAAGGTGGCCCCGCAGTCTGCTCGTTTCAGACCAGCACCCAGAGGAGCACTGGCCCGGGGGGGGCTAAAATAAAGATGACCCTTGGGCTCGCGAAAACCCAAGGGAAAAGGTGTAGGTGATAGGCAAATGGTAAAACCAAGGTTGGGCCTTGCTGGAGGAGTCTTATTCAAAGCGAACTGTCAAGGGGGTCCCATAAATCACCCAACCGTGTAAGGAACGCAAAATCAAGGAACATGACACCGGTATGATGGAAACTAGGGCGGCAAGAGTGGAACAAAACACCAGGCATAAGGCCGAGCCTTCCACCCTTTACCAAGTATATAGATGCATTAATTAAATAGGAGATATTGTGATATCCCAACAAATCCATGTTCCAACATGAAACAAACTTCAACTTCACCTGCAACTAGCAACGCTATAAGAGGGGCTGAGCAAAAGCGGTGACATAGCCAAACAATGGTTTGCTAGGAAAGGATGGTTAGAGGTTTGACATGGCAACATAGGAGGCATGATATAACAAGTGGTAGGTATCGCAGCATAGCAAAAGAGCGAGCAACTAGCAAGCAAAGATAGAAGTGATTTCGAGGGTATGGTCATCTTGCCTGAAATCCCGCAAGGAAGAAGAACGAGTCCATGAAGAAGACAAACGGACGTAGTCGAACGAATCCTCACAACTCCGAAACGAAACCAAAACTAACGAGGGAATCAAACCGGAAAGAAGCAAACAATATGGTAAACACATAAGCATAACCATGGCATGATGCACAAACAAGTATGATGCATGTCCGTTTTAAAAGCATGACAAAATGCAACAAACAATACTACAAGTTAAGTGGAGCTCAATATATGCCACGAGTTGCATATTGACGAGACACCACATCGATTATTTAGTTCTCTCTCGTTTATGTACCCAACAATATTAAATGTTATTCAACATGGCAAGGGGTGAAGCATTAATAAACTAACTATTTAGGCAAGTTTAAGTGAGGCCGGAACAACAAACAACAAATCCGGAAAATCCTCATATGCAATTTTCAAATTTGGTACTGTTCTGCCCTAAACCATATTTTAATATTGTTAAATAGTAAAACAAAGTGCATCAAGTTAATCTATGAATTTTTCTACCCCATTTACATATAAAGTGTATTTAAAATGGAGCTACGGTTATTTAGTTATGAAATAAAGCATTTTAACATGTTATTTATGCAAATTAATTCAAACAGCACATTTAAACATTTTAACCATGGGTAAAAGTTGCATATTATGAAACTAGATGAAATTCTAGGCATTTTGCATATAAAGTTTATTAGGTTCCGATGCACGAGTGAAAGGTTATTAGATGCATGAAGTAAGAGTTTTTTTTTGTAAAACAATAAATCACTGGATAAATAGACAAATTCGTCCGGAACAGGGAAAAAACGTGACAGGCCGAATCTGATGGAACTGGGCTGCTCACATTGGGCTTCAGAGAGCTGGCAGATCTGGGCCGTGGGAGTGGCTGGAGCTGGGCCACAAGGTGCGACCGGTCAATGCGAGCGCTGCTCGTGCGCCCGTTCTCCTGTTCGATGCACGGAGCTGCGGGTGGCTTCTGGAGCAGAGCTCCGACGAGCGGGCGAAGGGGCGGCGAGGCGAGGGACTTGGGGCGTGGAGCGGCGACGGCAGGGTTGGTGCAGGAGCTCTGGTGGCTTGATCCCGTCAGAGCATCGTCGACCTGCGGAGAGGCGGCCATGGCGGGGAAAATTCAGAGGAGATACAGAGAGGGAGGAAAAGAGATAGAAGGAGAGGAGAAGGCGCGAGGCACAGGCCCGCTGGTCCAGCGGCTCTGCTCGTAGAGGTGGCCGATGGAGGAGCTTGGACGGCGTCGAGGCGGTTCCCGTTGGTTCGGTCGGCCTGCGGCGGGGCGGACGAGGCGCGCTGGGACGAGCGAGTCCCTGCTTGACGAAGAGGAAGCAGAGGCGCAGGGGCTCCTCGGGAGGCGCGAGCATGGCTCAGGTTGAGGAGGCCGGTTACCGTCCGGATTGAGCAGATGCGAGGTCGTTGGGGCGGCGAGCTCCTGCTTGAACAGAGAAAGAGAGACAAGGAGGGGATGGTCAGGGAGGAACTGCATGAGGGGGAAAAGAAGGAGATGGCACAGAGGAACGGTGACGTGACCTGCATCTCGCCGGCCCCGCATGAACGGGAAGCTGGAGACGAGGACGAGCGCTCCTGCTCGGGGACTTGGGCGGCTTCACGATTCATTCGAGATCAAGGGGGAGAAGAGGTAGGCTTCGGGCGCCTGCGCAAGAAGCAGATGAGGAGCTCGGGATCGAGGCTAGCAAATCGGGGAGGAGCAGTGGGGAGCGCTGGTTGATGGGTGGAGGAAAACGAGGAGGAGGGGGATCCCGAGGTGGATCGAGACCGAGTGGCAGCGGCGAGGAGGAAGGATGGGACAACTTCCTGAAGATTAGGGTTAGTCTAGTTTATATAGTGAGTGGATTTTGGGTAGAGGTCTAATTGGACCCTTCGATTTAGATCGGGCGGTCGAGGAAAATAGGTTAGGGAAGCCCAAATAAGAAATCGAAGATATTTTATAGATGATTGGGGATGATCCAGACCCAACGGTGATGACTGAGCGGGTCGGGTTCGAGACAGGTTTCGGACGCGCGCGAGAAGGGGTTTGTGCATTGTGGAGAAAGATTAAGCGGCCAGACAAGAGGGACTCGAAAAACCCGGTTGGTCTTGGAACGGTCAACGAAAGCAATGGGGGAACACGGCAACTACAAGCGGATGCAAGTTTTAAAAACAATGACGGCAACGAGTGTCGATGCAATGCGGATGATGTCATGATGAAAGCAACGCATAAATAAATCACACGGCAACAACGAAAAACATGGAAGGCATCTAGAGCGTCGGTCTCGGGGCGTTACATTGTATGTGGCCTTCAAAATGCTGGCACAAAGAGAGGACGGGAAGTGCGATAACCTCCACGCTTGCTTAGCTAAACGAGCTTGGTTGAAAGCCTCCATATCCCTAAAGCCCATTCCTCCATCTTTCTTACTCATGCACATCTTCTTCCAGGCTATCCAATGAACCTTATTTTCACCATTTGCTTCACCCCACCAAAAGTTAGAAGAGATAGATGTCACGTTCCCGCACAATTTCTTGGTGAGTTGGAAGCAGCTCATGGTAAATGTTGGGCTAGATTGGAGGCTAGATTTTACCAGCACCTCTCGTGCCTTCTTCGACAAACCCTGTTCCTTCCATCCAGTAACCTTTCCCTTACCGCTTTCCTTAACTATTTGAACATCCCCTCCTTTGAGTTTCCAACAACATTAGGTAGCCCTAAATATTTTTCACTTAACGCTTCTGATTGAATTCCAATGACCTCCTTAAGATGTTCTTTATGCGCGTCGAAGCTATCTTTCCCATAGAAGATAGAAGATTTTTGCATATTCACTTTCTGTCCGGAAGCCACTTCATAAGCATGCAATATGCTCTTAAGCGTCTCAAGGTTACCTCGAGAGCCCTCAAGAAACACGATGCTGTCATCCGTGAACAGAAGGTGGGTTACCGTGGGGCCAGTGCTCCCGAACGATACGCCCTTGAGCTCACCAGCCCGTTGTGCCTATTTTAATAGAGCCGAAAATCCCTCCACACAAAAAAGAAACAAATACGGTGACAAGGGGTCCCCTTGACGAAGGCCCCTCGACGGCATAAAGGTGTGTGAGATCCCTCCATTAAGCTTAATGGAGAACCGAGCTGCCGTAACACAGCGCATTATCATTTGAACCCAAGGCTCAGCAAAACCAAACCTAGTCATCATCCTTTCCAAAAACGACCACTCAACCCGGTCGTATGCCTTCATCATATCCAACTTCACAGCACAAAGTGGTTTTTTCCGAGTTCTCTTTCTAATAGCATGGACACACTCGTATGCGACCAGAACATTATCTATGATTAGCCTCCCTGGTACAAACGCGCTTTGCTCCTCCAAAATCATGATTGGGAGGATCACCTTTAGTCGGTTCGCTAGCACCTTCGTAGCGATTTTGTACAACATGTTACATAAACTGATTGGTCTAAACTGTGACATCAACTCCGGTGAGTTGACCTTAGGAATCATGACAATGACTGTATCATTCAAAGTCTTCGGTGTTGCTACCACGTACAGAAAATCCTTCACCACTATGCACACATCATTCTTTAGCAACGACCAGTGTCGTTGATAAAAAATTGCGTTTTTGGAACAAGGCCGTCTCAATTTCAGCATCCGAAACCTCTGCCGTCAGTCTTGTGTTCATCTCCTCGGAAACAACACTATCAATATGTTGTAGTAGAAGCTCCGCCTCCACCGATCCTTCTGAACTGAAGAGGTCAGTGTAGAACTTTGCTTCCATCCCACGCATTTCCTCATCCGACGTGCACCGTGTCCCATCCTCCTTGAGTAAAGACTTGACAGTATTTTTCCTTCGCCTATGTGATGCTCGATTTTGGAAATACCTTGTGTTCTGATCCCCCCACTGAAGCCAGTCTATCCGAGATCGTTGCCGATAGTATATCTCCTCCTTCTCATACAGATCATGTAGTTGGCCTTCTATATCATTTACCTCTCCAAAATAGCCCGTCTGCAGCGACCTTTCCTTGGCCTCCTTTAGCTATGATTTCAGCTTTGTAGTCTGCCACGTAAAGAGCCAAACACCTCCCTACTCCATCTCTGCATGGCCTTGGACATAACGCCCAGTTTTTTACTCATATCCACCACGACTCCTAGCTCCTGATTGATCCCCTCCCATGCAAGCAGTACCATCTCCTCATAATTCTCGTGATGCATCCATGCCTCCTCAAAACGGAAACCCCTTTACCTCTTAGAGCTACTCGCGTCCAGTGACACGGTCGCTCTAATAATCAGTGCAGCGTGGTCCGACTCCTCCGTTATCACATGTTCCACTGCCGTCTCCGGAAACATCTGCAGGAAATCGTCATTGCACGTAGCACGGTCCAGTCTTACCTGTATATTTGCATTGGCATCTTGCTTATTATCCCATGTAAATGGGTATCCAGTGAAACCCAGATCAGCCAAGCTGCAGTCAGCTAGGCATTCTCGGAAACCCTCCATTTGGTTGAAACTTCGCAAATTTCCTCCTCTCTGCTCCGTTTTGAAGAGTATTTCATTAAAGTCGCCCGCACATAGCCATGGTAGGTTATCTTGTCTCCTTAGATAACGCAAAGCCTCCCATGTTTTATTCCTGAGCTCCGTACGAGGTTCCCCATAGATTCCAGTGAATCTAAAGGATTTACCCTCACATGATATCACGACATCAACATAGTACCGACACCATGGTCTAATTGTCACCTGAACATTGTCTCTCCACCATAAAGCAAGTCCACCACTTCTGCCCACACAGTCCACCACCATACCATTCCTAAATCCCAAACTCCATCTCAATTTCTCCATAGCTGTCGCCTTCTTCTTCGTCTCACTCACAAAAACCACCACTGGGTTGTAGGACCGTACTAGGTCTCTCAGCTCGCCAACCGTCGGGTCCAACCCCAGTCCCCGACAGTTCTAGGCTAAGACGATCATTGGTCGCGGCGGCCCCGGTTGCCGGGGTCCGTCGAAGTAGCACCACGATCACCAACTAGCTAAAAAACTAGCGACACCTTCTGCCTCTTATCACCAGAGAGCCCATCAACACCTTCCCTTCTAGCTCCTTCGCTTTTTGCCACCCACACTTGTATGGAAGACCTCTTTCTCTCTCGAGGCACATACTGCATATGGTCGTCCCGTTGTCGGGACGCTCCCTCCTCGTGTCTTGGCCTGCGCACATAGTACCCTGGTCTCCTCTGGCTTCCCATGCTTGTCCTCTCCCCATGCTCTTGCATCTTCCCCTTGTAGTCAGAATGTTTATTTGGGGATATGATACCCTCCCTAACCTTCTATTGAAGCTCATTACACATCTCTTTCTCCCGCTTTGCTTCAAGGTCCTGACGCAAGTCCCGTTCCTGCCCGCTCCCAGCGCCAGTGCGCATTTTATTCGGGCTTTGGACCTCCTCTTGTTCCCTCCTATTATGTGTCGTCCCACCAGTGTGAGAGTCAGCTGAAGGAGTATAATCTCTGTACAGTGGATGGCGCGTAGGCAGGTCCCGGACTGACCCGAAACCCTTTGAACCATATTCACCTGCGCTAGACATGGAGCCTTCCTTACTGAAACCATTACTCGATCCCCCCTTGCTTTTTCTCATGAGTCCCAGACGAAGACCTACCAGGGGATGCGTGCAGCCATTCCCCCCATTGGGACAACGGATCAACCGGGGGGTCGCACCGGCCACCCACATGCACAAGCCTTCCACAATCAAAGCAAAAGTGGGGTACCCTCTCATAAGCAAAGTCGAACCAAGTTTTTTATTCATCTTCCGGCTTCTTCTTGAGGTAAAAACCACGAACTAGTGGCTCATGCAAAGCAATCTTAGTCCTCACTCTGAGTTGTGCTCCCCTTGCCACACCATCCTCGCCCACATCCACCCTTGTTGTTTTGCCAAGCCAGTTCCCCAGAGCCTCGCCAAACTCCTTTGTTCTTTTATCCAAAGGTAGATCATCAACACGCACCATACATCAACAGTATCAAAGATCATCTCCGACGGCCTAGTCCCTCCATTATAATCCTTTAGAACCACCACATTGAAATCGAACTGCCACGGGCCATTGAACAGGGCATGCTTCCAGTCACCCTCACTTCCAAACCTGATCATGGAAATATTGCCTCCTAGATCCTTAAACTTAGCTTCCCGATGGAGTCCGCAGGCCCTCTGCATCGCCCTCTCAAATGCATGTCTATTCAGAGGTCGCGGGGAGAAGAACTTCCCGACGACCGCCCACTTTGGAGCCTGCTTCTGCACTGAACCTGGATCGCTGAACGCAAAACCCGCCACCTCCTTATCCGTCAGCACTAGTCCCCCCATCTTCGCCGATAGGGATGCGGCCTCCTCCGACGCCTTGCCATCCGAGGATTCTGATGATCCCTTCTTTGACCTATCGATCTGCCCCAACTTCTCAGCCGGAGCCGCTTTTATCGGAGTCGTCGCCGTCGAGGGAGTCCTCCCTCCCCTTGATGCGGAGCATCCAAGGTCATCCCCATGGACCTACCTACGTCTCCCACGACACCACTTGGACCAATGACAAGAGCCCGAGCTAAGGCTATCGAAGATAAGGTGTGATGAAATTTTGTTGGTGTGATGAAATTTCGTTGGATTTGATCCATGGATTTGCTTTGCCTCGAGTGGATCTAGCTTTTCCCCAATCTTATCCAGTTTCCATCCACGAAATCGTTCGAATTTTGTCCCCCAAAATCCCAAAATTCCGCCCAAAATCGCATCCCGCACCTCGTGTTGACCCAGACCCATCGGACGACCGTCAGCTACCGGACGTCCGGAGCCCCTGGAACGACCGGACGACCGCAACTTCCGGACGTCCGCTCATACCTGACGAAACTGAATTTCCCCACAACAGTTTTTAGCCACCACATTCCACTTCCGCATACGCATTCCTTATACCACCACCACTTCCGCATACCACCACCATAGCTTGTCTGCTACCCAACTTCGACATTTTTGACACATTTTGGTCTTGGAGAATTTGAGTTGTGGTTCACCGTATCCTTTTGTGTTTTGGCTATCTAGGTACGGTTCGACATCAACATCACCACTGCTCATCTTCGCCAAGGACTACGACGAACGGCTACACCATTGTGGTATCAACCTCACATCGGTATCATCTTGGTATCGTGATATCCTCATACTTTCTTGCATTTGCATTGATAACATCATAGCCTTACTTTTGCATCACTTACCCATCGATACTAGCCTTTGAGTATTGCTGGCAACGTGACTTGTGCACATTAGTGATCATACTTCCCATAGGATACATACCATATCATAGTGGTGCATATCTTGGCATCATCTCTTGTGTCACAAAGTTGCCATCGCATACACAATTGCTATCTTTGGTTCATGAAGCATTGCATGAGAAAAGAGCTCAAACAACCAAGATCCAAACAAGCTTTTAAGCAAAAGGGAAAGATAAGCAAAGAGCTTATAAGCAAGAACCATAGCATCATAAAACATTAAGATTGTCATACTAGATCATCTTGGATCATATCATCGGAACATCATACATATAGCATACTTGGGATAGAAGTCGTTGCATTTTTACTTAGTAGGTTGTGCACAAGTTCGTATCCGCCTATTGTGCAATCGTGCTAGCGTCTCTCTAGTGTTGTGCAACAAGAGCATCTTGGTGGATTCCACATTTTGGCTCACCCTTGGTGACCCCACATTATCTATTTGCGTGTGTGTTTCCGTGTACCTTGTCTTGCTTGGTCTACTTGTTGCATGTGAAAATTTGTGAATGTTTTACAACATTATTGAATCTTCCTTACTTTCACATGAAAAATTGTGCCACCATCCTAACCAAGCTCCACCATAAGCGTTTACTTGTGTAGGTGTGAGAAACCGACAAGAATTGGTACCAATTGTGTTGTTTCCTTGTTACACATTGGAGTGATCATTGATCCATCTTCAACATCGGTCAAGGTACATTTGGTATTGGTTCTTCTTTTTCTCCCACTTACATATCTTTGTTTGGAATTACGGATAGGCCAAGTACTTCTACCAATCCACTCTTCTTGGAGCAAGACGCCGACATGACCTCCTACGTCACCAAGACGCAACTATTTGGCGCACACCGAGCTTTGCATCAAGAACAACTTGCTTTGGGCGACCGCATCGACAACCTCGCTACCGACCTATGACAATCCGAGCAACGTACAAGAGACTACTTCGACACATCCATGAGTTCCCTCAAAGAAGATATCCGAACCATGATGGTCAACCGCTCTTCTACAACTTCGTCCTCTTCAAGACAGAGCCGCTCAAGTCGACACTCCGACGACACCATCTCTGATTTAAGCACACCGACATCGAACACTCTTCGTCGTGCCGCGTGTCAAGACCGCCAAGCAAACCGCAATCCTCTACACGACACCGATTATCAAGAGCTTCGACATCGTCAAAACCAAGCTGCATTCGCTCAAGCGCAAGAATTGCAATGCCAACGACAACAAGAACAAGAGGAGTGAGCGCGACAACATCAAGATGCACAAGACGCCGAGGCACAACGCCAAGAACAACAACTTCGTGAAGCTCAAGCACTTGAGGCGCAACGTGCCCTTCGAGATTCAAGTCGAGTCGTAGCCAACCGAGGCCGACAAGCTCGTCTACATCAAGAAGCACTTCGCGACAAAGCTCAAGAAAGGATTTTCCAAGCACGTGTGCATCGACAAGCTCCTCTTCTAAACCGACAAGCTCCTCCTCAAGCGAGACAAGAACGTCAAGTCCATTGAGATCATGAAGACAATGGACCCCCTCCTAGACAAGAGCAACATGAGGTCGACAACCCTCCTTGTCAAGAGCAACATGAGGCCGACAACCCTCCTCGTCAAGAGCAACATGAGATTGTCAATCCTCAACGACATGGGCGTCATCATCCCCGACCCCAACACAATTAAGAGCAACGATATGGCAAGCTAAAGTTCACCATGCCCAAGTTCACCGGAAGCAATGACCCCGAAGAGTACATATCATGGGCATTGAAGGTTGACAAAATCTTTCGCTTGCACAACTACAAAGAAGAGAAGAAGATCGCGATGGCATCCCTTGAATTCCAAGACTACGTCCTCATTTGGTGGGAACAAGTCATTGAGCGCCGAGAGTCAAGAGGTGAACTACCCATCACCACTTGGGCACAAATGAAGGATGTCATGAGAGCGCGATTCATGCCAAGCTACTACAACCGCGACCTCTTCAAGAAACTCCAACTCCTCAAGCAAGGAACCAAGAGCGTTGAAGAGTACTACAAGGAAATGGAGATTGCAATGATACGAGCCAATGTTACGGAAGATGATGAGCAAACTATGGCCCGTTTCTTGAGTGGACTCAATCATCCTATCAAGAAGTTTGCCGACTTCCAACCATACTCGAACCTCACCGAGCTAGTACACCAAGCAACCAAAGCGGAACGGCAAATACAAGAAGACTTCAAGTATGCCAAGTTCTCATCCAAGTCCTACGGCTTCTCCAACACCCAAGCTTCAACGACTCCAACACCTTCTACCTCAACCAAACCATCTACAAGCAACGGCGACAAGTCAAGTTACAAGAAAGCTTCGACAAGCTCAAGTCGTCCTCCTTCTACAAGCAACTTCAAGCCAAAAGCTTCATCATCATCTACCCCAACCGATGAGACCGTCAAGGCAAGTTCCTTCAAATGCTTCACATGCGGAGGCCGAGGCCACAAGTCCTTAGAGTGCACAAACAAGCGCACCATGATCCTCAACGACGACGGAACCTATGACTCAATGAGTGAAGGAGAAATGGAAGCCATTGAGCAAGTGGCCATGCACCGACAAGTGAACAATGAATATGAAGATGATCAAATATTTTGTGATGAAGATTCAAGTCCCGCTCTTGTTGTCTCCAAGGTCTTGACTCTTCAACATCAACAAGACAAAGATCAAAGATGCCATATCTTCCACACTAAGGTCGGAATCAATGGAAGGTCCGTCAAGGTCATCATCGATGGAGGGAGTTGCCATAACTTAGCAAGTGAAGAACTTTGCTCCAAACTCCAATTGGCCAAGAAGAAGCACCCACACCCCTACAAGGTTCAATGGCTAAGCGACACCGGCACCATCCAAGTCGAGCATAGAGTACGAGTCTCCTTCAAGATCGGAGCATACGAAGACACTTTGGAATGTGATGTCCTTCCGATGACCGTGTGCCACCTCCTTCTTGGACGACCATGGCAATTTGACCGAGGTGACATCCACAATGGGCGTTCAAACCACTATAGCTTCAAGATGAAAGGAAGGGATTGTGTGCTACGTCCTATGTCTCCGAGCCAAGTGATCGCCGACAAGCAAGCAACCCATCATGGAGAGAATAGTGAGAGAGTGAGCCACCAAAAAGAGAGTGAGCGCCACAAGCCCAAATCGGGTGCCTCCACGATGAGCGATAAGAAAAACTTAGTTCTATTTGCCACCAAACGTGAGATGAGAGAAGTGTGTAAGAACCCATCAAGTGTCCTACACTATGTCCTATTGTGCAAGGACGAGGCACCAAAAACCAACACCTCTCACGATCTACCTTTGGTATTATCGTCTCTATTGCAGGAATTCCAAGATGCTTCCCCGACGAGCTACCTCCGGGTCTACCTCCACTACGAGGCATTGAGCACCGAATCAACCTCATCCACAGATCACCTCTACCTAACAAGGCCCCATACTGTGTCAACCCCGAAGAAACCAAAGAAATACAAAGGCAAGTAAAGCATCTCATAGACCATGGACATGTGCGTGAAAGTTTGAATCCTTGTGCCGTACCGGTCATTCTTGTGCCAAAACGAGACGGTAGCTTTCGCATGTGTTCCGATTGTAGACCTATTAATGCTATCACCGTTCGATATAGGTACCCCATTCCACGCCTTGATGATATGCTTGATGAACTTAGCGGTGCCACTATCTTTTCCAAAATCGATCTTAAAAGTGGTTACTATCAAATCCGCATACAAGAGGGTGATGAATGGAAGACTGCTTTCAAAACAAAGTTTGGTCTATATGGGTGGTTAGTCATGCCTATGGGTTTATCGGAAGCACCCGGTACTTTCATGCGTTTTATGCATTATGTGTTTCGCCCTTACATTGGTGAATTTGTTGTTGTCTACTTCGATGATATCCTTGTGTTTAGCAAATCTCTCAAAGAGCATGTCACCCACCTTCGAACCCAAACTCTTTGAAAAGAGCAACTTTATGCTAATATGGAAAAATGCCTCTTTGGTGTTGATAAGCTTGTTTTGTTGGGTTTTGTAGTCTCTTCTAAGGGTGTTCATGTTGATGAATCTAAGATCAATGCTATTAAAACTTGGCCCCAACCAACCAATTTGCAACAAGTGCGTAGTTTCCTTGGTTTAGCCAGTTTCTACCGTAGATTTCTGAAGGATTTTAGCACCATTGCTTCACCTTTGCATGCTTTGAGTAAGAAAACGCACCGTTTGTTTGGGGAACATCCCAAGATATCGCTTTCAATGAGCTTAAGAATTTGCTTACTCATGCTCCCGTGCTTGCATTACCCAACTTTGACAAACCTTTTTAAATTCATTGCGATGCTAGTGGTAATGGCATAGGAGGTGTGTTAACGCAAGAGAAGAGCCCCATAGCATACTTTAGTTAGAAAATTTCTGGCACGCAACTCAATTATCCCATCTATGACAAAGAGTTATATGCTTTAGTGCGAGTTTGCGTGAATGGGAACATTACCTCCGCCCTCATGAATTTATCATCCATACCGATCATGAAACGCTTAAGTATCTCAAGGGTCAAACTAAGTTGAACAAGCGTCATGCTCAATGGAGTGAATTTATTGAGTCTTTTCCTTATGTCATCAAGTACATTAAAGGTAAGGAAAATGTTGTGGCGGATGCACTTTCCTGTATATGCATGCTTGTTACTCAACTTGAATTGAATGTCATTGGTTTTGAGCACATAAAATACTTGTATGAGCATGATACTACTTTTGCCATTCCTTATGCTAAATGTTTGACGCATACATTGTGGGAACGCTATTACATCAAAGATGGATATCTTATGAGAGATAACAAACTATGCATCCCTGAGTCTTCTCTTCATTTTTAACTTTTGCAAGAATCTCATGGAGGCAGACTAATGGGGCACTTTGGACGCAACAAGACATTTGCTACGCTCTCCAAGAACTACTTTTGGCCCAAGATGTTTCGCGACGTCAACCGCTTCACCAACCGATGTTATACATGTCACAAAGCTAAGTCTAAAGCTCAATCTCATGGCCTTTACATGCCACTTCCAATTCCATATCAACCATGGGAAGATATTAGCATGGATTTTGTGCTTGGTTTGCCTAGAACTAGAAATGGAAAGGATTCCGTGTTTGTTGTTGTGGACCGATTCCCTAAAATGGCACATTTCATTCCTTGCAACAAGATAGACGATGCTTCACATGTTGCCAATCTCTTCTGTAGGGAAATCCTGCGACTTCATGGAGTGCCAAAGACGATTGTCTCGGACCGCGACGTCAAGTTCTTGAGTTACTTTTGGAAGACCTTATGCGCTAAGCTCAGAATCAAGCTACTATTCTCCACGACATATCATCCACAAACCAACGACCAAACGGAGGTGACAAACCATACGCTCTCCACCCTTCTTCGTGTGCTAATCAAGAAGAACATCAAGGAGTGGGAAGAGTGCTTACCCATCGCCGAGTACGCCTACAACCGCGCAAGACATTCGACTACCGGCAAGTCCCCCTTCGAGGTCGTCTACGGCTTCAACCCATTGTCCCCATTGAACATTCTACCTCTACCACTACAAGAGCGCACCAACATGGACGCGAGTGCCCGAGTCAACTATCTCAAGAAGATGCATGATGATACTAGGAACACCATCGAACGTTAAGTACAATGACTCGCCACCAAGCTAAATGTCAACAAGCACCCCATGATCTTCAACATTGGCGATCTTGTGTGGATACACCTTCGCAAGGACCGCTTCCCCAACGAACGCAAGTCCAAACTTCTACCACAAGCGGATGGACCCTTCAAGGTGCTAGCATGCTACAACAACAACGCTTACAGGATCGACCTACCACGCGACAAGTACAACATGTGCGACATCTTCAACATCAAGGATCTTTCGCCCTACCATGCTGATGAAGAATTCGATTCGAGGTCGGATCTTTCCCAAGGGAGGGGAAATGATGCGGAGCATCCCAAGGTCATCCCCATGGACCTACCTACGTCTCCCACGACACCACTTGGACCAATGACAGGAGCCCGAGCTAAGGCTATCGAAGATAAGGTGAACTCACTCCTATCTGAACTACCACTTTCGACACATGAGACATGGCTACTACCTCAAACGGAAACACTATGTGTGCTTAGGTACATGGAGGAAAGCCATGGTACATCTACATCTAGCGGACAAGACGACAAGGCCACCAACCGCGAAGGACAAGAAGAGGAACTATCGAATAAAACTCTAGCCACCGGACGACCGGTCGGGACCGGACGTCCGATGCCTGAAGGCCAACCTGCCCAAGTCCCAGCCAACGCAGGCCCCAGCGAGCGGACGTCCAGCCTGGACCGGACGACCGGCCACACTCTCCAGCGAGCGGACGACCGACGTCAATGCACGTCCGACACTCTCCAACATAATGGAAATTAACGGAAGTATGAAGATACCGGATGTCCGGCGCCTCCTTCACAGAATGGATCTAGCGGTTGCCCGACGACTCCGGATGTCCGGACCGCCGTGAGCCACCGGACGACCGGTCCCCAGCGGACGTCCGGTACCTGTCTGCGCACAATGTTCGTGCCAGAGGCCCATGTACCCTTTCACTTCACCCCATTTATACTAAGACTATAAATAGAACTCCCCCTCCTCCTAGTTAGGGTTAGCAAAGGATTAGCTCATGTTTGTGTGAGAGCTTTGCTCATCCACTTGGTTACCTTCTCCTTGGAGACGTGCCTCCATCGAAGAAGATCCTTCCAAGAGGATTCAAGATCCCCTCTTGGGTGGCCCCATCAAGACCTCCTCACGGAGAAAAACCGGTTATCTCTTGTATCGTCCTTTGTTGGATTTGGATCTTGTATCTCACCTTTGTGTTCATCGATCTAGCGCATGTGTGATCTATTCTTGTTGGTTTAGTGTTTCCTCTTGTGTTTTCCCTCGTTTTCCCCTCGTGTTCTTCGTGCCCTTAGTTGGGATACGCTCCTTTCGTGAAAGATCGGCCGTACGGAGTTCCACTCCACATGAACCCTTCTCTAAGAAGACACCATGGGTACCCTTCAAGTGGGAGAAAACACCGTATCCAGCCGAGTCCACAGCACTGTCGCCGCGGATCCGCTGCCCGAGATCACCACCACCCTATGTTCAAAACCCTAACTATCGTGGATTTGTCACGGCAGATGTCCTTAGTGTCAGGACTTAGTCGCGAGGCCAACGCATCTATGTGGTAGCTTGAGAGGGGTTAAGTGGGACGAGAGACGCAGGGCGGATCAACACGCAAGACAAGGATTTAGACAGCTTCGGGCCCCGGGAAACATCCTCCGGTAATAACCCTACATGCTGTTGAGGCTAGGTCTTATTATCATCCCGAGGGAGACGCCGTAAACCGGATCTTTGTGTCTCGCCCTAGAGATTATTGATTGCTTGTATCTTGTAACTTCTAACTTGTCCCGCTTTGGGGAGCCCCGCCCCTCCTTATATATGCTGAAGGGGCGGTTTACATGTGGAGTCCTATTAGGATTAGGACTAGTCTATCTCTAATACAAACCGGGTACAAGTCTCGGTCTTAACTCCTTGTAAGGTAAATATTCCTTTCCTGTTAAACCGGCCCACAATAGTTGAACCGGCCTTCATGAACCGCCAGACGGGCCACCGGGTCTTGTTGCTCCTCTGACCCGTCCGTCGGGTTACCATTGAGTTACAACGTCCAAGCGGGTTGCTTGTAAACCGCCAAGGTCAGGGCGGGTCTTCAGCTAAACCGTCAAGTCTGACCGGTTTAACTTCCGTCCGGTTTACACCGCGGGGTATATCCCCGACATTAGCCCCCAAGTTTAGCTTGGATTTATCTATGGTAAACTTATGCTGCAAATAAACACCAGAACAAATTTGACAGGTTGTGCTCCGGATTAAAAATTCTTGTAAACCGACATCTGATCATCCTTAGTCTTTGCCATTTCCACCTTCTAGAAAATTCGGGTCAATAACCAGCTTCATATTCAACTTGCTGACATTGGTTTCTCATAGAAAATATATTTGTGAAAAAATAATCCACTTGAGTCGGCTTCCAAAACGCCGGTTTAAGAAATATTGGTCTTGAAATATTCATCTGATATTCAGCCGGTTTGAAGATGACCCCGGTCTTGAAAACTTGCCGGTTTAACATTACCAAATGGCCGGGTTATAAAACTGATGACCCCGGATTATGATTGTTGCATACACCGGTTCATGATTGTTGCCAACATCGGTTTATGATTGGTGATGCCGGTCAATCTGATTTGCTCAACAGAGAACTTGGAAATCTTTCTTCGATAATAATATATAATACCTGTAGCCCCCAAGTGCCGGGTTGTCATGCTTACAGCAACCTGGGACTTTTAATTGACTGATGCCCATAAAACTTCGACCAATGTAGCCCCCAAGGGCCGGGTCATTATGTAATAATCAGCAGGGACTTTGTAAATATAATCTTGTAAACTTTGAACAGCAATGTGTAGCCCCCAAGGGCCGGCTCAGTAAGATAATATTGAGCTGGGACTTTGATATATACTTCTATGAAAATAACATCATACGATGTAACCCCCCATCATGGGGCTTGAATCCACGTCCACAAGGTTAAGAGCTTTGTGCTTTACCAACTGAGCAGTAGACCCTTCAATATAATAGATAAAAAGCTTTGTACCTTTAGTAGCTGACATGAGCAATTGGTAGCCCCCAAGGGCCAGCTCATTACGATGTGATGAGTTGGGTCTTCAATAAGATGAGCAAAAATGACCTTGCATATTTGATGTAATCTCAATTTTGAATAATGTAGCCCCCAAGTGCCGGGTTGTAAGCCTGCAGCAACTCGGGACTATTCCTTCAATTGTAGAAAATGATGACCATTGCGCTAAAGCGACTTTGAAAACCTTAATCATAACATTAATAACCATAATAAAAATCCAGCCATGTTGGCTATTCAAGATAATATAATCTGGTATGAAAACCTTATTCATCCAATATCATAATGAAAATTCAGCCAAGTTTGGCTATTTGAATAATGTAATCCAATAATATATAAGTGCATGATTCCAATGGCGCAATCCAAATATATACTGGCGACTTATAGTCCAAAGCCAGTCCGGTTTAATAAACACTGGATAATTTCTCATCATATACTGGCAATTTTATCGTCTTCAAAGCCAGGCCGGTTTAACAAACACCGGATAATTTATAACCATGCGTTATTCAACCTGTTTCTGCATACAACAAGTTTAAAGTGTCCCGGCGGTTTACCGCCGGACGGGTCATAATGCCCAACATTTAAGAATAATCAAATATGAAATATATCATACATGTGATATAGTCGGTTTACCAACTTTCCATAGTAGGGGAATTTTGAGTAATGATAACTCCTTCCATATTGCGCCGGTTTATGATAAAACCGTACCGGGCTGTGATAAACACCTGGTTTAACAATATATAATACTGGTGACTTGCAGTCAAACCAGACCGGGCTGATAATCTCCGGATTATAACTTGATCATGTACTCACAACTTGTAGTTGAAAGCCGAGCCGGGTTGATAAACACCGGTTTACTCCATAATAAGATGGTAACAGGAAATTAAACCGGGCAGATAATCTCCGGATCATAGTTTGATCATGCACTCACAACTTGTAGTTGAAAACCGAGCCGGGTTGATAAACACCGGTTTACTCCATAATAAGATGGTAACAGGAAATTAAACCGGGCAGATAATCTCCGGATCATAGTTTGATCATGCACTCACAACTTGTAGTTGAAAACCGAGCCGGGTTGATAAACACCGGTTTACTCCATAATAAGATGGTAACAGGAAATTAAACCGGGCAGATAATCTCCGGTCTAAAAATGGACTGTGTTCCGCCAATTTTAGCTGTTTGAACCGGTACAAAATACTGTCGGTTTAAAAAGTGCAAATAAAATAGCAACTTCTCAAGAAAGGCTATTAAAGCAAAAGCAATGGCAACAATTTTTTGCAAAAGAAGATCTCTACTGAGCTTGGTCAGATGGAATTACCATGGTCAGACGCAACCAAGCCCCCCGAAGGCGTAGCAATGGTGCCAGTCAGCCAGGACCCCAAAATGACTCGTGGCGTTACGCCGGCCAAGTGGCATTGCATTGGTTCGGATTCGACCAAGCCCCCAAGTGGCTTAGTGGCCTAGGGCCGATCAAGTGGCATTGCATTGGTTCGGACACGACCAAGCCCCCAAATGACTTATTGGCTAAAAAGCCGATCAGAAGGCATTACCATCATCAAGACATGACCGAGCTCCCATAAGGTGTAACTACAGTTCAAGTCGATTAGGTCCCCAACTGACTTAGTGGCAAATGTGCCAGCCAGAAGGCATTACCGTCGTCAAGACATGACCAAGCTCCCAGGAGGTGTAGCTACGGTGCAAGTCGACTAGGTCCCCAACTGACTTTGTAAGGATAGCTATGTTCTCTTTGGTTCGAATACGACCTATGTTTGAACAGGAAGCCCCATGTTTGAACCGCGCATCATGGCAGCAGGTCCTCTTCCGTAATTTTTAACCTTTTTTTCAAGAGATAAATTCTTCTCGAACCGGGATCTTGAACCGGATATTAAAAGCTTCAAAGCTGTGGGAGACATCTTTCCCCTTGAACCGGATTTTAAACCGGAATCTTCATTTTCAGCTGGAAATTTTCTGACGGCCTTTAAACTCGAACTTGCGAGAAGTTAATTCCTTTTTGAACCGGACATTGTTAAACCGGATCTGAGCGCTTCAGAACTTTGTGGGAGAATAGATTTCTCTTGAACCGGATTGTAAACCGGATATTTGAGAGCTTCAGTGATACTGACTTCCCTTCAGCCAGGTTTCAAACCGGAATCCTTTCTGATGATCCGAAACTTCATTGAGTCGGGATTTTGTAACTGTCATATACTTTCTAAGCCGGAAATTTTCTGACGGCCTTTAAATTTTCATCAACATAACAGTAGCCTCCGGGATCGGGTTATCTTTCCCTCCATCGTCCTCGGGTTCTTAAACCGGCTGAAACTGGCAAGACTTGCTGCGTCATATCATCGTAGCCCCCAAGTCTCAAGGTGACTCGAGGAGTTGGCTTGAGATTCTCCATATTTGACCGTGATATAAACCGGTATAACTTGTATATCATTGGTGTTGATAACACGATGTGAATACACAGAAGGTTGAGGTGACTGCGGCGGGTTGTAAATGATCCCGTATGAACCGTGTCAGCAACTCGGCCAATGGTTCCTTCCAACTGGTGATTTTAAGTTAACCAAACTGTAGCGGCGGCGACTTGTGCGCCTGCTCATTGATCCACCGAGTACAGACGGCGGTTGATGATAATTTGCCTCCAATTTGAAAGAAAACCGGGCTACCCAAGCTGTGACTTGTTCATACTCAATAAATGGCTCATGCAGACAGGTGCGGCCCGGTATGCTGATGTAGACCGGACTGCGGGGGATGGCAGCTTGTGCACGCGCTATTGGGTAATTCGCATGGCCCTGACGAGTTGACGCAGACTGGATCGCGATATAAACCGGCACGGGTTGTCCAATAGGTCAGCGATATCATAATTCCTTTTTGCAATAGACAATTTGTCCGGATGGACTTCACTTGATATATCACGCCAGGGGTTATCCACCGTAGAGTTGATGATCACCACGTCGGCCTCAGGAGTTGTAAACCGGCGCAGACGGAGAGTCGCCTGCGGGCATTATAAACCGGCGCAGACGGAGAGTCGGCCTATACGGGTGTTGTAAGCCGGCGCAGATGGAGAACCGGTCGCGTGTTGATGTAAACTGGACCACCGGCGGTTTACGCGCGTCCGTTAAGCAGTGTGGAACGGTCAAAAGCCAATATATAATGACGCCGGTGCACGCTCCATATGCATGGTGTAACACCAATGTTGTGGCGAATAATTGTCCTGCATATAAAAATATGCAAAACCAACGTAATTGTTCTTTTTACAAAAACAATATATGTCAAAAAAAATAGATTTAGATGGATATCACCTGATTCGTTTGGGCCGGAAATAACCCGCCATGAAGTTGATGATAACTGTATGAAGCTGAAATCAATCACGGGTGAACCGGCCGCGGGAGCAGACAGATAAACCAACCCCGGCGTTTTGTAAGACGGTGCGAACGAACAAGTTGTCCTCCGCGTTGTAAGCCGGTGCGGACGCGCGAACCGGTGGTGAAGGCGGACGGGCGAGTCGTCCGTGGCGTGGCAAGGTGGGGCGGACGGGTAAGTTGGCCGGCGCGTCAATGTAAACCGGACCGCGATACGCGTGTCCGTGAAGCTGCGCGGCACAGCCGAACGCGCCGCCGTGGTATAATACCATCCTCTTTTTCCTAAATAGCCTTTCTGCATAAAAATATTACAGGCCAGAGTAATTGTTGTTGGATAAATTAACATGTATTTATAAAATACATAAGAAAAATAACACCTGGTATTTTTTGCCGGATGAACCCGGATGCTGGCGCCGGTACAGCGGACGCACTTGCTCTTTTGTCAGTCTTGTTTTAGACAGACCGGTAGTAATAACAAAGTATCACCAATAATGGAGTAATTGATTCATCATTTTGACCAGTGTTTCTCACGTGATGGTTGATGCTCTTTCTTGGAAATTGTGCCATTGTGCCTTTTTATGACAGTCAACACAGACTGCATCAGATCATCTGCAGCGGTCATGATAAAAAATCTTTCTGTGGTTGTTGTTGATGAGGGCGGAATTGGGCAGTAAATTGACTGATCAGGACGATCTGAAGATATTAAAACTTTTTGAACATAGTAATGATGGCTTGCACTTTGACCAGTACGGAGCAAGGACCAAGCAGGGCACGGTTTACCAGAATGGGCAGCAACTTCCATAGACGGGCTCAGGCGGCCGCACAAAGCGAGGCCAGGGCGACGGAGTTAGCATGGTCGGCCCGGGGCGGCTTAGCGATAACAGGGGGCCGATTTGAAACTGCGCGGAAACAAGACGCTCTTTCGCAGCTCAGTGAGATGACAAACGGCGGATAAAACTCCATGGCAGCACTGCTAGTGCAGTTTGAATCTCGCTGTAGCAAAGCAAGGCCGGTAACCGAGGCTGATCTCAAAGAAAATCCGTGCGTGCAAATACATAGTAGTAATCTTTCTTCCATATTGACGCATCAGCATGCATGGATTTGACTTTAGTCAAACTTGATCCTGGCCAGGACACCATGCGCATATCGGACAGGCCTGACCCGAGTCCTCTGCTTGTCGTGAGGACATTCCCTGCGCCCCGTCAGTCTATACCGACGGCTCTAGGACGACTCGGAGGCGGAGGCAGCGGCTCAGCGCGCCGATGATCCCGTGGTGGCAAGGCTACGGCAACAGAGGCGAGTAAACGGAGCGCTCAAGCGAGGTCGATGGTAGCAGCTAGTGGGCACCTGGCCAGGGCGGCTCGAAGGTGGCTCGACGGGGCGGCTCTCCGCGGCAGCTCGACGTGGGGAGGCCCGGAGGCTTTGAAACGGCGGCTCGGACAGCAAGGTAGCCCATGGCTATAGAGACAGGTGAGCGGGAGCGGCGACTCGGGCCGGTGCACCGGAGATGACACAGCCGAAGCGGTGATTTAATCCGCGGCGGCACACAGAGCATCAAACTATAATTAGTTTCATCTTAATCTAGTAAACTTGCGCTTGATGCAGATCCTTCCGAACCGGCTCATCTTCATCCAAATAAATTGCAAACTTCTCAATCCCTAGAAGAAATCCCTCCAAGAACTCAACACCACCGTGCGCGGGCCCCACGGTGGGCGCCAACTGTCGTGGATTTGTCACGGCAGATGTCCTTAGTGTCAGGACTTAGTCGCGAGGCCAACGCATCTATGTGGTAGCTTGAGAGGGGTTAAGTGGGACGAGAGACGCAGGGCGGATCAACACGCAAGACAAGGATTTAGACAGCTTCGGGCCCCGGGAAACATCCTCCGGTAATAACCCTACATGCTGTTGAGGCTAGGTCTTATTATCATCCCGAGGGAGACGCCGTAAACCGGATCTTTGTGTCTCGCCCTAGAGATTATTGATTGCTTGTATCTTGTAACTTCTAACTTGTCCCGCTTTGGGGAGCCCTGCCCCTCCTTATATATGCTGAAGGGGCGGTTTACATGTGGAGTCCTATTAGGATTAGGACTAGTCTATCTCTAATACAAACCGGGTACAAGTCTCGGTCTTAACTCCTTGTAAGGTAAATATTCCTTTCCCGTTAAACCGGCCCACAATAGTTGAACCGGCCTTCATGAACCGCCAGACGGGCCACCGGGTCTTGTCGCTCCTCTGACCCGTCCGTCGGGTTACCATTGAGTTACAACATCCAAGCGGGTTGCTTGTAAACCGCCAAGGTCAGGGCGGGTCTTCAGCTAAACCGTCAAGTCTGACCGGTTTAACTTCCGGCCGGTTTACACCGCGGGGTATATCCCCGACACTAACCCTAGACGCCGCCTCCCGATCACCTTGTGATTGCCTCTCAGTTGCCTCTTAGGGAAGAGAACGTGGTGGACCCACTTTGTTGAATGGAATAGATGCCCTGAGTTATTCCACTATTCTTCTTGGTAATCAGAGCTTAGGTCTCTCTCCCATGTCGACCAGCCCCTCCCTCTCCCGTCGACGGCGGCCTTGGCCACACCCCCACCGCGGACGAACTCGCCGCCGGTTCAGCCGTCGCAGAGCGTCCCCGTGCATCGCTCACCCCGGATCCCACCAACTCTGGCGGCTTGCCTCTCGCTACATCTCCACCCAACCCCATTCCCCCGATCCCTCTCTCTGTGCCCACCACCACTCCCCCTCCCGGCGGCCTTCCTCCGAGCATCGCCGGGGTCGTCGACTTCAAGTTGGCCCTGGACGGGACTAACTTTACCCACTGGTGCAACTACCTGAACCTCCTCTTTGCGCGGTACCACGCGGAGATGCACGTCCAGCATGAGGCCGCGGCGCGCCTCTCCGATCCCCAGTGGCGTGACGATGACAACACTATCTGCCTCTGGTTCTTCTCCACCATCGAAGGCGATCTCCTCGATCTCGTCGCTCCACCCGACTCCACCGCCTACACGATCTGGCAGCGCCTTCATGAGTACTTCCTCGCCAACAAGGCCGACCACGCGATGCAGCTCGGTCAGGAGTTCCGAGCATGCGGCCGCGGCGACCTCACCATCAGAATACTGCCGCCACTTCCAAGGTATCGCCGCCGGCCTTGCTGACGTCCGGGAACTGGTCACCGACCGAACCCTGACCCTGCAGATGCTCAATGGTGTTGGCAAGTAGTTCGAGCTGTCGGCCGCCATCATCCAATCCACTGTGCCGCTCCCCACGTTCGCCCAGGCGCGGTCGCGCTTGGTCCTCGCCGAGCTCGCCATCGACAAGCGTGCGCGCAGGTGCTGGCCGTTCTCAACGACGATGCGCGGGGCACCGACGGGTGTTGCGGCCGCAGTGCCGACCGCGGTGACCGCGCTTGTCGGTGTCAAAACCGGCGGATCTCGGGTAGGGGGTCCCGAACTGTGTGTCTAAGGTCGATGGTAACAGGAGACAAGGGACATGATGTTTACCCAAGTTCGAGCCCTCTTGATAGAGGTAATACCATACTTCCCGCTTGATTGATCTTGATGAATATGAGGGTTACAAGAGTTGATCTACCACGAGATCGTAATGGCTAAACCCTAGATGTCTAGCCTGTATGATTGTGATTTTCCCCTACGGACTAAACCCTTCGGTTTATATAGACACCAGAGGGGCCTAGGGTTGTACAGAGTCGGTTTACAAAGGAAGGAATCTACATATCCGAACGCCAAGCTTGCCATCCACGCAAAGGAGAGTCCCATCCGGACACGGGAAGAAGTCTTCTATCTTGTATCTTCATAGCCCATTAGTCCGACCCATGTTACATAGCCCGGACGCCCGAGGACCCCTTAATCCAGGACTCCCTCAGTAGCCCCTGAACCAGGCTTCAATGACGATGTGTCTGGCGCGCAGATTGTCTTCGGCATTGCAAGGCGGGTTCCTCCTTCGAATACTCCAACACAGCCTTCGAACACGGAAAACGTGTCCGGCTCTACAAAACAAGTACCACACACACACACACACGCAGAGAGTATAATATTTCACGAGTCCTATCTACTGACAACTTTTGTGGCATGACATCACGTCGCTGCTCGGTCATTATTTCGAACCGTTTTTTAGCCTCCTGCTCCATGTTTCAAGATGCGGTTTTATTGGCACGTCTTGTCGAAGTAGAGATCGTGTCCCCCTATTACGGGATTCTCATCAATACGGGCATGGGTAATCCAACCGCACCGTCTGCGCGGCCCTTGGGGAATAGGCGAGTTTTAAGGCGAGTGGGGAGGCGCTTGATATTCGCTGACTTTATAAGGAGATAAGGATTCACTCTTTCACCCACGCCTTCTTTCTCTCTGCCAACCCATTCTCGAGCTCCAACGCCCAAGCTTTCAACCTCTCTGCCTCAGAAAAGCACTCAGACCATGTCCGGATCTGGAGCGCAGGGCAAGTGGATGGTTTCCTCCGTCAAGGAGAAGGACATCACCAAGCTCCAAGAGGCTGGATACTTAGCCCAGGAAATCGCCCACCGGCTTCCAGCAAAGGGGCAGATCATCCCCACCCCGGAGCCCCATGAGAGGGTGGTATTCATCCCCCACTTCGTCCGCGGATTAGGATTCCCTCTCCACCCATTCGTCCGCGGACTCGTGTTCTACTACAGGCTGGATTTCCACGATCCGGCCTCCAACTCCTTCCTCAACATCTCGGCATTTATTGTCGTGTTCAAGGCCTTCCTCCGCATCCCACCCCACTTTGGATTGTGGTTAAAGATCTTCAATGTGAAGCCGAAGGTGGTGGGTGATCAACACGCAGAGTGCGG
Source organism: Aegilops umbellulata (assembly GCA_032464435.1). Lineage (NCBI taxonomy): Eukaryota > Viridiplantae > Streptophyta > Magnoliopsida > Poales > Poaceae > Aegilops > Aegilops umbellulata. The sequence goes on from CP136056.1 coordinate 252,481,760, forward strand.
AGGCGCTATGGTGAGCAAGATGCTCAATGTCACATGGCCCAAAGGTACCTTCATGGAGACCGTCAAAGGGTGGCAACAACAGCGGTTCTACGTCACCGAGCCGCACGACGCCACCTGGGCCGCGGCTTCCGAATTCCAGCCCAGAGTCCCGATGCGGCTCACCTCCTGTCTAGAGAAGGGCCTGGACTGGGCATCATTAGACGAGGTGTCCGTGCTGCATACGTACATCAAGAGCATGGTGAACAAGAACATCAAGCTTGTCAACGTGATCCAGGTGATGCTTTTTCGCCGGATCCTTCCATGCCAAAGCCGGACTTGCCATTTGTGGGAGTTCGATCCAGCCGAGCACCAGACCTTGCAAGAGTTCTTCGGCACTACACACGAAGACATCTGGAAGGTGCTTTTCAAGGCCAATGAGACATGGCCGAAGACGACCGAGGATCGTGGGTACAACCCGACCCATCCTGCCAGTCCGGTAAGTTTTTCGCATTCCAAAATATATCCTTCCCATGTACCTTCAAGGAGGATGTCTAAGCTTCCCTTATCTGTCTTTTCAGGGCTGGACAAAGAGGGTGGAGCGGATCCAGTGTCCGGCTCCGCTACCCGAAAACCCAGCAATCCCTCTTCTGATGAAGATGTTGGTTCCGGCGCCTTACCAAGCGTCGGATAAGAAGGCCAAGAAGAAGTCCAAGGAGACCAGAAGTGGCCTCCGCCGTAAGGGCACTTCGGACATGACTTCCGAAGACACCAAAACTCACTCCTCCGCCGCCGAGGACGACGAGGAGGAGGAAGGAAGCAACTCTCCTCCTAAGGGGGGAAGTAAGAAAAGGGAGGCCTCCACGCATCTGGAGGCGGAGGCGTCCAAGAAGGGGAAGGTTTCCCTCGCGGACAACTCCGCATGGGACATAGATAGCAGCTCCGAGTGGCACCCTAGGGACAAGCCCCTGGCCGAATCATAAGTACTCAAAGACGCACACATATATCCAGCTCCTTTAGTTCATGGTTTTAACATGTTGAATCATGCGCTGCAGTCAGGCTCGTTCTAACCTCCAGCGATCCTCATCTTCGGGGAATTCGCTGGATCCGAAGGTGATGGACAGCGGGTCCCTTGCGGCGGCCTCCTCTCCCAATACTATGGAGGATGCTGAAGTGTTGTCCCGAAGGACCCTCCCGGCTCGGGGGGAGGCACAGGAGGCTGTCATGATGGCGCCAGAGGATGACACCTCAGCCGCCGGACACATGGGGAGCAGATCCCCATGGAAACTCGCGATGGGGGCCATACCCAATTCGGCCCCCAGCCGAATACAGTTCTGGAGACCTACACGGCTCCATACCCGCGCAAGCAGCCTCCTTCGAAGGAAGGAGGTGCACCGATTCCACCGGTGACCTCTGTCCATCCAGAGGCACCAGATACTCTACTGGAAGCGCTGCAAAGCGCTTCCATTATTGAGGAACACTGTATCCTTATGGGTACGGTGGTTGAGAGGGTTCAGTCCATTAAGAGCGGATTGACCGAAGCCTACACCAGCCTTCTGACAGGCTTTGAGGTATGCGACATAATTATGCAAAAATAATGTCATAGTATAGACAGTAGCCCCTGAGACTCAGTCCGGTGTTCAGAAAGAAAAGCCAGACAGAGGATCAAATAATTTTCACAGGAGACTAACCATACATGTCTATGTGAATAAGCAAGCGTCGTTGCTAGCTGCGACCTCCCATTCTGCCAAAGTCGCCGGACTGAAGCAGGGTCTGGAGCGGACCGAGGAAGAGCTCGGCCGTGTGAAAAAACAGCTGGAGGACAATCAAGGAATGCAATGACCTTGTTTAGATTCAGAAAGGATGAATTATTTGTATTGACCATAGTGCCATGATATTTTGTAGGAGCGGCGACCGAGGTGGAGACCCTCAAGAAGGCGCTGGCCGAAGCCCAGGAGAGAGCGGCAAAGGAACAAGCTGCTCGTGAAAAACACGAGGCCAGGTTGGTGAGGTCCAGCATGAGCTCCAGGACACCGTGCAGAAATGTGAGTCCTTGGAGCGCAATATTGCAGATCAAGAGTCCGAACTTGCCAAGGCCCACCAAAGCGCACAAGATGCCGGGTTGAAGCCCAGGGCGCCCTCCAGGAAATCCAGTAGGCCAGAAATATCATGGCGGGTAAGGCCTTTATTATGCAGAGCAAGTATGTGAAGAAAAGGTACCTCTTACTGACCCGGATTTGGAGTTCTCCAGGGGAGTTTGCAGATCTACCGCACAGTGTTGCTGACGCCGCAGATTTCTTCCTAGCCGAAGAAGGGAGCTCAACAAAGAAGCTGTTCTGGTCGCAATACCTTGCGCCAGAGCATCCGGTGCCCTTTAGCGATCAGCTGAAACAGCTGACCGAACTGCATAGGGCGGCCAAATTGGCCATGAAGGATTTGATAATTAGACTGTGGCCTGCCGAAGCCATACCCAGTAGCTACTTTGGGCTCGTGAAGCGGCTGGTCAATACCTGCCCTCGGCTTGATGCCATCAAGCGGTCGGTCTGCATCAAAGTTGTGCGGATGTCCTTCGCCCGCATCAAGGTGCAGTGGGCGAAGATGGACGCCGTCAAGCTCGCGACTGAGGGACCGCCCGCAGCAAGGAGCACCGCACACCCGAGCGGTATTTTGATGATGTCCTGAAGGGATCCCGCATTGTAGAGGGTCAGTGTTCAAAAGACATTATCTTTGAATGAAGTCATTCATGTTATGCCTTTCTGTATTATGAAACAAATCCATTATGTAATATAATGTTGGTTGTTCTAAAATTTTACCTCCTGTGCGGCCGTTTTGTTAAATCTGAGAGTTGGCCAGTCGTCGGCTTCAGCCCCCACGTAGGTAGTACGGGGGTGTTCGGGATGAATCTAGACACTCTTGATCCAAAAGTTTGGTCCTTGAAGGAGGTGTTTAGTGCAACGAACCAGGCAATCAGACTATGTGGCTTTATCACTCTCACTTAGCCATAGGAGTTTGACAATAGAAATGTAGGCCCAGCCCCTAGTTAGTATTTAATCCGGACTAGGATGTTGTAGACACCTGATCGGGTAGAGGCCGATTCGTCGCATAATGCGGAAAAAATCGCAAAAGATTTTTAACCTTCGAATTGCTGACCAGCTCTCGCCGTATCTTGACAGTCAGTTTTCGGCTTTCTCTACTAAGGTGTTTGCTTGGATAAACCAGAAACACAATCACAGTAGTTCTCCCTTTACTACCTTAGCCGATAGGATGGAACGTAAGGTAGCAAGCACAGGAGCCGGACAACCCAACTATTGACCAAAGACATGATTCAGAGCCGATGCATATAATGCTAATTTTGGGGTGCCAAACTATACTGTAAAAAGTGTCCGGACTTTCTTGCCGTAGCATGGAGCACAATGAGGCCCCTGGCGAATTAAAGCATACAAAAGTGTACGGGTGCAATCGATAAGAATAGCGAAGTAAAATGAAGTAGTAAGCTAGTGCCACATAAGTTGGGCCGCAAACTATTTCCATTATAATTTGATTAATACGTCAAAGCGTATTTGTACAAATAGCGCGATAAGCAACATGGCTATTTAACATGCCACGACCAAGGGGGAGCTGCATACGGGTCCTAAAAACAGGTAGAATGATCATCAAGAAGAACATCTAGAGATTCCCCCACACATCTGTACTGCCTGCCGCCTTGGTATAACCGTCCTTCGAAAGGACCGAAGATCAGGCCGTCGGGAGGAGCCTGCAGAGAAGAAGCCTGAAAAGCGAAAAAAGAAAACAAAGAAAAGGAAAGGCATGTGTGCCCAGGTTAGGTTGAGCCGTATTATGGACCACCATCTAGTTATGCCTCCATCTCTGCCCATGGTATTTTGAGTGCGTAATTATGTACGCGCGGTACACACGCCGCCATTTGGTCGAGACTGAGACGGAGGCCGAATTGCTAGTCCAACTCCTGACGAGCTGGACCGTCATGCTGCAGAGTAGTTCGGACTCGTTTGACCGTGTCCGGGAGCTTGGCCGCTGAATTAAAGTTCTGCTTGATAAGGCCACTCTATACTTCCGCTGCTAGGGCCGCGGTGTGCGCCTCGGTACGGAGGGAGTGCTCCGTGTTTCCATCGACTGTTATGACACCGCGTGGTCTGGGCATCTTGAGTTTGAGATAAGCATAGTGTGGCACCGCGTTGAATCGAGCAAATGCGGTTCGTCTGAGCAGTGCGTGATAGCCACTTTGGAAGGGGACAATGTCGAAGATCAAGTCTTCGCTTTGGAAGTTGTCCGGGGATCCGAAGACAACTTCCAATGTTATCGAACCCGTGCAGCGGGCCTCTACACCTGGTATTACTCCTTTAAAGGTAGTTTTTGTGGGCTTGATCCTTGATGGATCAATGCCCATTTTGTGGACTGTATCCTAATAGAGCAGGTTGAGGTTGCTGCCACCGTCCATCAGGACTCGCGTGAGGTAGAATCCATCAATGATGGGGTCAAGGACCAGTGCGGCTGAACCGCCATGACGGATACTGGTCGGATGGTCCCTGCGATCAAAGGTGATCAGGCAGGACGACCATGGGTTGAATTTTGGGGCGACTGGCTCTATCGCATAGACGCCCCTTAGCGCATGTTTGCGCTCCCTCTTGGGGATATGGGTAACGTATATCTTCTTCACCATTTTAACCTAGGGGGGACTTCTTCAGTCCCCTGTGTTCGGTGGACGGGGCTCTTCGTCGTCGTCCTCACTCTGCGACCCCTTCTCCTTGTTCTCGGCATTTAACTTGCCGGCCTGTTTAAAGACCCAAGAGCTTCGATTGGTATGATTGGCTGGTTTATCGGGGGTGCCGTGGATCTGACATGGACGATCGAGTATGCGGTCCAAGCTGGATGAGCCCAGATTGTTCCTTTTAAATGGCTTCTTCCGCTGGCCGGATTTGGAGCCACTGAATCCGACGTTGACTGCCATGTCATCAGTATTATCACTGTTGTTCGACGCTTGTGCCTGTTGCGTCGGGGCTTGGCGTTGCTATTTCTGGCTTCAGAGGTGCCAAGTTCGCTTGCATTTTTATTGCTATGGGCTAGCCAGCTATCTTCGCCTGCGCAAAAGCGGGTCATAAGTGCCGTGAGGGCTGCCATGGACTTCGGCTTTTCCTGGCCGAGGTGTCGGGCGAGCCATTCATCACGGATGCTATGCTTAAAGACCGCTAGGGCTTCGGCATCCGGACAGTCGATGATCTGGTTCTTTTTAGTTAGGAACCTAGTCCAAAATTTTCTGGCTGACTCTCTGGGCTGTTGAACTATGTGACTTAGGTCATCGGCATCCAGAGGTCGGACGTATGTACCTTGGAAGTTGTCACGGAAGGCGTCTTCCAAGTCCTCCCCGCTGCCAGTGGAGTTTTCAGGCAGGCTGTTCAACCAGTGCCGAGTTGGTCCCTTGAGTTTTAGCGGGAGGTATTTGATGGCATGAAGATCATCGCCGCGAGCCATATGAATATGCAGAAGAAAATCCTCAATCCATACCGTGGGGTCTGTTGTTCCATCATATGATTCGGTATTTACGGGTTTAAACCCTTCTAGGAATTCGTGCTCCATTACTTCATCAGTGAAGCAGAGGGGGTGTGCGGCGCCTCTATATCGGGCCAAGTCGCGACGTAGCTCGGATGGAGTCCATCTGCTGTTTTCGGCTGGGCGTGATTATGCTTGTCACGTCCAGCTAGATATCCGTCATCGCACATCGGGGAACATCCCCGCGATCCGTAGATCGATCTGGTCCAACCTGCTCTACTGTCCAGGTCTTGCCGTATGTCATATGTATATCCCCGAGCTGTTATATCTCTACCTTTACGGTGAGGTAGTATGGGCTAGTGTTTGCCTTGAGTTGCCATTTTGTTCCGGCCACGAGGTGGTCGGTCAGCCACATTACGTGTTGATGATGCGGGCTCTGGGGCCTCGTCGTCAAATTGGGGTAGCAGTTTACGCTTTGGGTAACTTTTGGTTGGGCGCTCGAGGCCGTATTCCTCGGCTGCCAGGACATTAGTCCAGCTATCATTGAGCAGATTTTGATCATCTTGAAGCTGCTGCTGCTTCTTTTTTAGGCTCCTTGCAGTGGCAATTAGCCGACGCTTGAAGCACTCCTGCTCGAGAGGTTCCTCAGGTACGATAAAGTCTTTGTCACTGAGGCTCACCTCGTCCTTAGAGAGTGGGAGATAATTACCGTCCTCCGATCTTCGTTTACAGCCTGTTCGTCAGGGCTAACTTGCCCATCTTCCCGATCGTCCTGTTCAAAAGTTGGCTCGACGGGGTCTTCTTTGTCTTCGGCATCATCCAGAGTGTTGTTGTCTCTTGTGCCGGTATTGCTGTCTTTTCCACAACGTGATTTAGAGCGGTGCAGCTAACATCGACGCTTGGGCTGTGTCTCAGTAGGTTTATCCTTGATTGGATCTTCTTTAACATCGCCGTTACCCTCTTTGGGCGTGTCCACCATGTATACGTCATACGAAGAGGTGGCCGTCCAGCGTCCGGTAAACGGCGGGTTATCGACCTGCTCCTCTCCGGCATCGTCGTCCATACCGTCGATGTCTTCGGAGCCGTAGTCGAGCATGTCAGTTAAGCCATCGACAGTGGCTATGAAGTGTGTGGTGGGTGGGATGTAAAATTCCCCGCTCTCAGCCCCTAGTCCGGGCTGAGCGTAGTTTGGACATTGCTCCTCTGTAATGACGAGGGATCGCATCAAGTCCAGAGCCTCGCTTAAAGGCGAGGTTTGGCCAGGGAGAAGAAAATCTGTGGAGTATGGTGGGAAGGAAACTCCTTGGCCGAGCTCACACGATGCTAACTCCGAGGGTTCGGAGCCAGTGTCTGGAGAAGAGTCCAGCTCCATGACGGTTGCCAGTGACACTACTTCCTTCGGCTCTCCCGTATTGGGCTTACTGGCCGCAGATAGTCCGGCGGGCTCAATAATCCCGTCCTCGGACCTGGCGATGTGCTCCGGATCTAAGGCCAGAGTGGAGGTTGGGGTCGTGAACCCTTGGAAGATCAAGTCTCCTCAGATATCAGCGACATAATCCAGATTTCCAAAACTAATCTGGTGACCTGGGGCGCAGCTGTCGATCTGCTCTAGATGGCCAAGCGAGTTGGCCCGCAGTGCGAAGCCGCCGAACACAAAGATCTGGCCAGGGAGGAAAACCTCACCCAAGGCAGCATTGCTATATATGACTGATGGAGCCATCGAACCTTCTGATGATGATGCAACAGAACTCTCAATGAAAGCACCAATGTCGGTGTCAAAACTGGCGGATCTCAGGTAGGGGGTCCCGAACTGTGTGTCTAAGGTCGATGGTAACAAGAGACAGGGGACACGATGTTTACCCAGGTTCGGGCCCTCTTGATAGAGGTAATACCCTACTTCCTGCTTGATTGATCTTGATGAATATGAGGGTTACAAGAGTTGATCTAACACGAGATCGTAATGGCTAAACCCTAGATGTCTGGCATGTATGATTGTGATTTTCCACTATGGACTAAACCCTCCGGTTTATATAGACACTGGAGGGGCCTAGGGTTGTACAGAGTCGGTTTACAAAGGAAGGAATCTACATATCCGAACACCAAGCTTGCCATCCACACAAAGGAGAGTCCCATCCGAACACGCGAAGAAGTCTTCTATCTTGTATCTTCATAGCCCATTAGTCCGACCCATGTTACATAGCCCGGACGCCCGAGGACCCCTTAATCCAGGACTCCCTCAACGCTCCTCCTAGCGGCAGCACCTCGCGCTCCCAACGGTGGCCGTGGCAGCCATCCTGGCGGTGGTCCCCCGGGCGGCGGCAACCGCAACGCCGAGCATGGCGGGCGCGGCCGTGGCGGGCGTGGCCGGTGTCAGTGTCAAAACCGGCGGATCTCGGGTAGGGGGTCCCGAACTGTGTGTCTAAGGTCGATGGTACCAGGAGACAGGGTACACAATGTTTACCTAGGTTCGGGCCCTCTCTATGGAGGTAATACCCTACTTCCCGCTTGATTGATCTTGATGAATATGAGTATTACAAGAGTTGATCTACCACGAGATCGTAATGTCTAAACCCTAGAAGTCTAGCCTGTATGACTATGATAATGAATATCTCCCCTCCGGACTAAGTCCTCCGGTTTATATAAACACCGGGGAGGATCTAGGGTTACACAAGGTCGGTTACAAAGAAGGGAACCTACGTATTTGGTCGCCAAGCTTGCCTTCCACGCCAAGGAGAGTCCCATCTTGACACGGGTGCAGTCTTTGGTCTTCGTATCTTCACAGCCCATCAGTCTGGCCCATGGCTAACAGGCCGGACGCCCGAGAACCCCTTAGTCCAGGACTCCCTCAGTAGCCCCTGAACCTGGCTTCAATTACAAGGTATCCGGCGCGTAGATCTGTCTTCGGCATTGCAAGGCGGGTTCCTCCCTCCGAACTCCAAGATAGTCTTTGGACGTATTGAACGTGTCCGGACCTGTAACACACGCACCACACACAACCGCGGAGAGAATATAATATTCCATGAGTCCCATCTACTGATAACTTTTTGCAAGATGACATCACATCTGTTCAGTCATTATATCGAACCGTTGTTGTCCGCTGTTCCGTGTTTCGAGATGCGGTTTCCATTGGCACGTCTTGTCAAAGCAGAGATCGTGTCCCCTTATTGCGGGATTTTCATCAATGCGGGCGTGGGTAACCCAACCGTGCCGTTTACACAACCCTTGGGAATAGGAGAGTTTTAGGGTAGTGGGGAGGCGTTCGATATTCACTGCCTTTATAAGGGGATAAGGATTCCCCCTTCTTCTCCCATGCCTTCTCTCTTCCTCTTCCCTTCCACTCTTGAGCTCCAACGCCCAAGTTCTCATCTTCTTCCCACTCAAGCTAGCACTCAACCACGTCCGGATCCGGAGGCCAAGGCAAGTGGATAGTCTCCTCCGTCAAGGAGAAGGACATTACTGAGCATCGGGCGGCCGGGTATTTGGCGAAGGAGATCGCCCACCGTCAGCCGGCCCAGGGACAAGGCATCCCGACGCCGAAGCCCAACGAGAGGGTGGTATTCATCCCTCATTTCTTCCACGGGCTAGGGTTTCCACTCCACCTTTTCGTCCGTGGGCTGATGTACTATTACGGGATAGACTTACATGATCTATCCCCGAATTCCTTCCTCAATATCTCGGCATTCATCGTCGTGTGTGAGGCCTTCCTCTGCATCCAAACCCACTTCAGGCTGTGGCTCAAAGTTTTCAATGTGAAGCCGAAGGTGGTGGATGGCCAGCACGCGGAGTGCGGAGGAGCCATGGTGAGTAAGCTGACCATGTCTCCTAGGCAAAAGGCACTTTCGTGGAGACTGTCAAGGAATGGCAGAAACAATGGTTCTACATCACCGAACCCCGTGGCACAAACTGGGCCACTACTGCCGAATTTAACTCCGGCGCTCCCATTCGACTCACCTCCTGGGTCAAGAAGAGCCCGAACTGGTGTTCGCCGGATGAGCTGATAGCACTGCAGACGCGCGTTCAAAGCATGGTGGACAAGTACGTCAAGCTCGTCGACGTAATCCAAGTGATGCTGGTTCGCCGGATCCTCCCCTGCCAAAGCCGAAAACGCCCCCTTTGGGAGTTCAATCTGAAGAGGCACCAAACCTTGGAGAGGCTCTTCGAAACAACTCACGAAGATGCCTGGGAGTTGCTCTTCAAGGGCAACGAGATACCGCCAGCCACGGATTCGGACCGTGGGCATGACATTAACCACCCCGCCAGCAAGGTAAGTTTCTAACGCGTCCTCTACTTGTTTGCTTCAAGGAGGATATCTGAACTTTTACTGTCATTACTTCTTCAGGAATGGATGGAGAGGGCGAAGCAGATCCAGCATCCGGCTCCGCTACCTGAAGAACCAGTCATTCCGCGTTTAGCGAAGATGCTGGTGCCGGCGCCCTATATGGCACCGACGAAGAAGTCCATGGGGAAGGCCAAGGGGGTCTGGAGTGGCCCCTGCCGCAAGGGCGCTTCGGACGCGACGTCCAAAGACAAGACCCTTTCCTCCGTCGTCGAAGACGACGACGATGAGGATGAGGAGGAGGAGAGCGACTCTCCCCCTGATGGGGGGAGAAAGAAGAGGGCGGCCTCCACAATTCTGGAGGCGGAGGCGCCCAGGAAGGGGAAAGGCCCGCTCGCGGGCAGCTCTGCATGGGACATCGACAGCAGTCCGGAGCGATGCCCCCGCACTAAGCCTCGGGCCGCATCATAAGTGCTAAGACTCGTATATGCCCATAGATCTAACCTCTCCTCTTTGTCGTATTGACATTATTAATTATGCTTTCGCAATCCGGCCCATGACAGCTCCGAGCGATCCTCATCAAGAGGCTCGTTGGACTCAAGGGAGATGGCTAGCGAGACACCGCCGGCCGCTTACTCTCCTAAGGCCAAGGGAGACGACGAGGTGCTCTCCCAACGGAGCTTCCCAGGCTAGGGGAGGGTCAGGAGGCCGTCAAGGTGGCACCAGAGGGCGATACCCCGCCAGACACATGGGGGAGCGAGCCCCCATGGAGACTGAAAATGGGCGCCGAGCTCAATTCGGCCCCCATATGAGCACGGATCCGGAGACCCATACGGCCCTGGAATCCGACAGGCAGCTTCGTTCAAGAGAAGGAGGCGTGCCCGTCCCGCCGGCGACCTCTGTCCAACCAGAGGCGCTAGACAATCTATTGGAAGCGCTGCGAGGTGCTTCGGTTCGGTCCGTTAAAAGCGGACCGACCGAAGCCTGCAGTGGCCTGCTGACAGGTTTTGAGGTAAGCGGCGTTTTAACCGAGAAAATCCCCACATAGACAGTAGGCCCTGAGACACTGTCCGGTGTTCGGAAAGAAAAGTCGGATAGAGGATTAATTAAATTTAGCAGGAAACTAACAAGGTATGCAGAAGTCGCCGGACTAAAGCAGAAACTGGAGCGGGCCGAAGAAGAGCTCGGCTAGGCGAGGAAGCAGCTGGAAGACTAGCAAGGTATGCAATGGCTCGCTATATATTTTGAAAGAGTAAATGATGTATACTGACCGCAGTGTCATTATATGTGTAGGGGCGACGACTGAGGTTGATGACGGGAAAAATGGCGGGCGTGAGAATACGCGTCCACATCATTGATACAAAATGAATATATTTAAATGCGTAAATGCATACAATAAAAAGGAGATCAAACATTGCAGGTACATTATTTCCAGAACTCTTACATTTACATAAAAGATCTGTTAATTACATCTCTGAAGCGAAAAACCCTGATTAAGAATTCCAACTATCCTATTACATAGAATTGCAACACATGACTACTACAAAATGATAAAGAAAAATCGCTCCTCCTCGCCGTCGTTGACGTCGGTGTGCTCGGGGGAGCATTCTTGATCTTCTTCAAGTTATCATGTGTCTTGTTCATTTATATTTTTACCCTTGTACTATTGTGAGTAGTACGTAGAGTACGAGTGCAATGTGTGCTTTTTGCATCGGACACTTAATTTGTGTAGTCGACTTAACCAACATATGTATGACCATGCGGCTATCTTAATCAACTTTCAGGTCATTTCATTTTAATGAGTGATGAGTCGACTAGCAAAGTATCCACTTAATACATGCATGCTACATCTTTTACTGATGCATATATGACCATGCATGAGATGATGGTATATGATTTACTCCATGTTAGCCTCTGCGCATGCAGGGAAATTTTAGAAAAGGGGGGTTTCCAATATCAGAACCATCCCATATGTTATCTTGTTTGATTTGATATGTTTGATGATATCACCTACTAAGCGAATCAGTCTGTTTTTGTTAGGACTAAAGCGAGCTAGATGCAATATCCCTTTTTTTATTGGTCACATGCATATACTCTAACCATCAGGGGACAGTATATGCGTGTTGCATAGAGTCTGTATGCTCTAGATTTCATATTTTAGATATGTAGGATTATATTTTTTTAACTTAACCTACACGCATTCATTTCCTTTTATGGGCATATTTTATTTAAGTCTGGACAGAGACAACTAGTATTCTCATTATCTCATGTCTACACGTTGGATTTCACTTAGCACATTTTATATGCATTAGAGTATGCTCATTTGATCATCTATATGACAGATGTAAATAACATTGATATCTTCCTGTTTGTATTACTACTGACGTGGCATAGCATGTATGTCCGTAGTGTAACCAACAAGAAGCTTGAAACATAATTTGGAGAGCACCTGATTTATACATTTTCATGCTCTAGATTGAAGATACACGCACAATTTAAATTGTTTTGTGCAAGTCAAACAAATGAAGAATGCATTTTTTGTAAGCACGTATTTATTCTATGATGTTATGTAGATGGTCATATAGGGTTTGTGTATGTTTCATATTTGTTTTTCCCCGAGCTTTACCTTTGCGTCGCTCTCATTTATGATGGAAGGGAAAATATGTTCTCCTTAGTTTGGGTCGCCATGATCAACCAAGGAGTGAAATTTATCATCTTTGACATAATTGCACGTTGGCTTGTATCACGATGATCAACCAAGGCAAAAATGACAAGATGAAATTATATGTTGTATGCTCCTTGATTTGTATCATGATCCACCAAGGAGTATTTTTTGTTGCTCTTAAACATATTCGCACTTTGGCCTGTATCATGATGATCGGCCAAGGCAAAATGTCAAGATGGGGCTATATGGAGAATGCTCCTTAGTTTGTATCACAATGATCAACTAAGGACAAATTTTCTTCTCTTAAATATGAGTGCTCTTTGGCTCGTTTCACGATGATCAGCCACGGCAAAATATCAAGATGAAGATATATGGAGAATGCTCCTTGGTTTGTATCACAATGACCAATCAAGGGCAAAATTTTCTCTTCTGAACATATTCGCACTTTGGCTCGTATCACGATGATCAGCCAAGGCAGAATGTTAAGATGAGGATATATGGAGAATGCTCCTTGGTTTGTATCACAATGACCAATCAAGGGCAAATTTTCCTCTCCTGAACATATTCGCACTTTGGCTCGTATCATGATGATCAGCCAAGGCAGAATGTCAAGATGAGGATATATGGAGAATGCTCCTTGGTTTGTATCACAATGACAAATCGAGGACAAGTTTTCCTTTCCTGAACATAACTGCTCTTTGGCTCGTATCACGATGATCAGCCAAGGCAGATTGTAAAGGTGAGGATACATGATGCATACTCCTTGGTTGTATCACAATTATCAACCAAGAAGAAATATGAATATGATGAGAGATATAGGGAGCAGCAAGAAGATTAGAGGAGGATCATGATTCCCACCTGGACTACCTTCCTCACGCTCCTCGCCGGACGACGGCCTTGCAGCGGCAGCGTATATGAGCCTTTTTTCTACAGCAGCAGTATATGTGTGTGGTTGAGAGCAGCAGCGGCAGCACAACAGCAGCAAGCAGCAGCACAGCGGAGCGGAGCGATTCGAAAAAAGGAGAGCCAGCTAACCTTTGTGTCGTGGATTTGTCACGGCAGATGTCCTAGCAAAAGGACTTAGTCGTGGAGCCATCGCAACGGGTTAACTTGAAGGGGTTAAAGCGGACGCAAGGACACAGAGTTATACTAGTTCGGCCCCTTCGATGAAGGTAAAAGCCTACGTCTAGTTGTGATGGATTTGATGTGTTTCGAGGGCTAGGGAGCGATAAGCTTCGCCTAAACCTCGAGTTGTTGTTGTCTGTCTCTAAACCACCGTCGGGTCGTCCCCTTATATACACGGGTGACGCCCGTCGGTCTACAAAGTCCCAACCTCCGGTTCATAAACGTGCCCGGGTTGGTCTCCCTATTCCTAACTTACAATGCAAGTTTACCTCAGGCCGGTTTATGGCCATAAACCTTTAAACCGATTATAGGCCTTGGGCCCTTCTATTTCTCCTTGGGCTTTAACATCTTGGGTCCATTGACGGAGCTAACCCGGGCCCTGTAGGCCGGTTTACCCAAATGGCAATATCCCCAACATTAGGCCCCAGATTGATTTGAACAGGTTCATGTCAATCCTTAATAAGAATTTCTGTCTCCAAATGTCTTCCAGTAACTGTTAAACCGCCGTTTCGTCGTCTCCTCTTGCTGCGGTAAACCGATATGACGTCAGCGCAAAAGTTACCATCTCTTTTTGCTAACCCGCAATAATCAAGGCGACGGCTGGGCTCCCGAAATTATCGGCTCCTGGATTCGCGCTCCTGGCACGCGCGTCGCGCCTTATAAATAGGACTTGAAGGCCACCTTCCTTTCCTCCCTTTCGTCCCCTTCTTCGTCTTCCTCGCGACTCAGGCTTCAGAGCTCCGCCACCGCCGTCAGCTACTGCATCAACTCAGGCCGCTGCATCAACCTGACCGGACCAGAGCACCGCGGCGACCCTCCGCATCCGTTTGGATCCCGGTAAGGCTCCTGCCCTTCTTGCTTTAGATCCGTTCTAGGGTTCGTCATCCTTATCCTGCCGCTGTTCGTTGTTCATCTCCATAGCAAGTTTTTTGTGAACAGATTATGATACTTATATTGTGATTTGTAGTCACTCTCAGTATTCGCCATAAATCTGTACTCATCTCCTTAGATCCCACTCATTTCCCTGCTTGTCGAACTTGTGCTGTCCTGCTGCGAGCCAAACCTCATATTTTTGCTTCTTTTTTGCCCTAGCTGCAGATCCATTGTTTTGAAAGAATCCGTACGGGATCTGTTTCTGCTTTCATATTCATACCTGTTAGATCTGGTCGGTTTAACTTTTAGCAGAGCGAACAACCCAAACTATATATCCATTAGTCCCCTTGATGAACCGCCAGATGATATCATTCTAAATAACTCCGGTCTATGTAAGAGCATCTTCGGTTTACAATCACACCTGTTCTCAAACCGGAATACCTTTGTTTTGTAGATTTCCTCATGGCAAAACAGGTATACGAATGCAACTGGGTTCCCTCTCGCATCACCGAGACCCAATTAAACAACTTAGTTCTGACTGGCGCCTTGAGTAGCAAAAATGCCATCCATTGGAGGGTTCCAGGGAATGAATGTCCTCCTACCCCACAGGAAGGAGAAGTTGTTGTGTTCGCGGATCACCTGGCCCGGGGTTTTAATCCACCCGGTTCAAAATTTTACCGGGACGTCCTGGCCAATTTTAAGTTGCGCCCACAAGATGTTGGTCCAAACTCAGTTACAAATATCTGGCATTTTCAAGTGCTTTGTGAGGTGTACTTCCAGGAGGAACCTACTGTAGAGCTGTTCGAGACTGTTTTCATTTGAACCGACGTACTGAATTCACCGACGGCCCTAATATGGAACTGGGTGGTATGGCGATTCAAAAGAGGAAAGAAGTGACTTATCCTCACGCCAAGCTACATAGTCATCCGCAAGAATGGAATCACACTTGGTTCTATTGCAAGGATACTTCCCCTGCTGAAGAAAATCCTCTGCCTGGCTTCCGTCCAGAGAGACTTAGCAATACACACCCCTTCCCCCCAAGGCTAACTGCCAAAGAGAGGAGTAAGTATGCCCCTCAACTGTCCAAGCTCAGAGCCTTCATGGCTAATGGTTTAACAGGAGTAGATCTTGCCCGTTGCTGGATTTCATGGAGCATCCTGCCCCTTAGCATCCGCCCCGGTTTAATGTGCAAATACACGGGTCGGGTGGATGATCCTTTGAGGCACTACAGCATTCAGCTGACGGAAGACGAAGTTACTGAGGCTGTGAAAAAGATGCTGAATGAACCGGAATATGTTTGCGCCCGAACCGGCCTGCTTCCCTTTTGTGCTACAAATAAACCACCTGCTGTAAGCATCTCACCCCTGTTTGTTATAGAATTTATGATCTCCTTATATGTATACTGTTAACTCCAGTCCTTTCTGAAATAGGGAGATGATCCGTTTTGGAGCAAGAAGCTTCAAGAGCCAACAAAAAAGGTAACCCGACCCAAAACAAGGGTGAAGAAGCCTGCTCATAAGAAAAGGAACACCGCTTCCTCTACCCCGGATTTTGATGAGGATGATGTGGGTAATCCGGACCTTGAGGTAGACCTTGATTCAGTTGGCTTACTTTTTATACGTCTTATTGATGATGATATTTGTCAGGACGACGCTGAAGCGAGTAATGCTGAAGGCCCAGAGGTAACTATTCTTTCTTTTGATACAGTTCCTTTGCCTTTGAAAACACCTCGCCAAGCAAACCGGAAAGTTAAATTTTCTCATCCTCTTGCTTACTTGGATCCCAAATTTCTTGTGAAGACCCAGCAACATGAAGCTCGTCGCACCACCCGGCATAGTGGCCAGGTAGTTACCTCCGCCGGTTTACCGAACAGCCCGGTTCGGAAACGCCGCTCAGAGGTCTCCGATTTATGCGCTAGCTTTCCTCCTAAAGCAGGTTTAACTCGTCAGCCTCTTAATCCATCTGACTCCGATTATCAGGTTACTTCCCATTCATCTTCTGGTGAATCTTCAGCCACTCAACTTCCACCGCTAAAGACCGTTATTAGGTAAGTTGGACCGATCACAACATATTTCCATATGGGTTTCTTACTCCATCTTACACCGTTCTTTCAATCTTTGGGTCTCTCCCAGGGCTAAACCTAGACCGAGCAAGAAGGCTCGTCTGGATAACCCGGCCGAAGGAACTGCCGCTCCTGAACCGGAGAAAACTCCTGGTGCTGATGCTCTAGTTCGTGAAGACATTCAGAATTACCTACCTCCACAAGATGACGCCTATGCTGAAGAAAGGCCTACCAATCCTGCCAGCCGTACCGATCAGCCTGCCAGTCCTGTTCGGGTTGAGGAATCCATCCACCCTTCTGGAACTGTTGATAAACCGACAGTGCCAATGCAGAGCAGCGATTCCAAAGATGATGATGTTGTGATTACCGGCATTGGTCGCTCTGAACCGGGGAACTCTGCTACTTTAGCCAAGCATACTGCCAAGGAAGAAATCTCGGCCATAAAGGGCAAATGGGACGTTGATTCCTCAACGTACGCCGCTTTAAGCGCCCAAGATCTTTATTCTGGGTACCTGAACCGACTGTACACCAGTCGTGATTATGAAGCTGGCATGATCAGGATGATGAAAGAAAAACTTGAGGTAACTCTCTTGTGCTTCATTCTATTGCAACTTAGCTTCTCAATTACTTCCAATCCGAGATGGTAATCCGAATCATGCTGCTTTGACAACTAAGGTCCGGTTAAAAATCTAGGGCTTCACCATAGGTCGTAACCAGAAAACATAATCAAATAACCATTAGCCCCCAAGTGCCAAGTTTAAATACTTGTATTAATCTTGGGACTTTTGTAATGTAAAACATGCGTTAAGATCAAGTACGCATTAGCCCCCAAGTATCGAGCACATAACTTGCTTGTGTGGTTGATACTTCCAAACCGTGCAATATTTTCTGAACACTGCTGATGACCTGCTGCAGGGGGATCTGAAGACCAAAGAGAAACAAGTCTCGGACCTTCAAGAGGTCCTAAAGACCCAGCAGGCTGAAACTGCCAAAGCGAAGGAAGAATTGACCAATGCCTTAACCGTTATGGAACAGCTGAAAGAAACCCGCAAAAAGGAACAAGCTGATTGGGCTACTGAAAAAGCTCTTTTGATTAAAAGGGCTGAAAACGCCGAAGCTGCTCTCAAACCGGTGGTTGATGAATTATCCACCGTAAAGTGACAAATACACTCCATGACCTCTGCCGTCTTTGGTAAATTTGTTTTGATGCCCTTCCTCCAATTTGCGCTTTGTCTGCTATATCCTATGTCCGGTTTGTAATCCATCTTGAAACACTGCAGGCACACGTATTGGACAATTGGGTTCTGATGTGCGGATGAAACTCAAAGCTGCTTATACTTTGATTGAACAGTTGTATACCGGAGCACAGAGAGCTATCACCACTGCATCGCATAACAACCCCGCACCGTCTCTGATTCAAGACACGTTAAAAAGGTTATCCATGCTTCCAGCCCGGATTGAAGAGTTAAAAAGATCAGCTGCTCGAACCGGAGCCATCACTGCCTTGATCCAGGCCAAAGCGTGGGTACCGGATTTTGATCCTGTCGAAGCGGCCCAAGGATACCCTAGCTTGAAAGAAGATGGTTCAGATTTCGGCGAAAATGACTTGAGGGCGATAAACCGGGCGGTGCGCCCCCTAGCTTGTCAATTGGCTGAAGAAGCAGATCTGACACATTATCAGGCCCAATATGATAACCAGAACAAGCGAGTAGCTGCCCCGGTCCCTGAAGCGGAAAACCTTATTCCTCCAATCCGTAAGCATACCTACGCCCCTGACATTGAACCGTCTTTGCTGATTCATGAAGAAGCTGTCTTTCAAGCGTTAATGGGAATCGACTGGACCACTGCTGATTTCCAGCCAATGGGTAGCCAAGAGAAAGCTGAAGCGGCGCAAGATGATCCACAACCTTCGAACCGAGGCGGCGAACAGGCGTAATCAATGCTCTGGTTCACCTTAATTGGTGACGTTAATCCGTCAAAAAACAATATATTCAGGCACTACGCTGCCTTGTAATAAGATAGTTAATACTTCTGCCTTTGAATGCGCCTTTGTGCACGGGTACTGATGCCCTTGCCATGACTTTTTCCAACTTGAGTTTCCTGTCTTTACTGGGTACAAATGACGGTTTTTCGACCATACGAACCGTGCTGCGCCTTTGCCAAACCGGGCGACTTGCCTCCGGGTTAAAAAATGGACCAGGCTGTGCCAGCTGAATCGGTTTAAAGTACTTGTCGTTCCAAAGAACAAAAAACACCGCAAGAAGGAAGATAACAAACAACCAAATATGAGAGAAAAAAATGCAATAGTAAAACGCATGCAAAGGGTGGTTACTATGAACCGTTCAGAAGGCGTTACCATCGTCAAGACAAAAAACCAAGCCCTCAAGGGGTGTAACTACGGTTTAAGTTGACTAGGTTCCTAATTGAATCGTGGCAAATATGCCGGTCAAATGGCATTGCATTGGTTCGGATTCGACCAAGCCCCCAAGTGACTCAGTGGCCTAGGGCCGATCAAGTGGCATTGCATTGGTTCGGACACGACCAAGCCCCCAAATGACTTATTGGCTGTTTAAAAGCCGATCAGAAGGCATTACCATCATCAAGACATGACCAAGCTCCCATAAGGTGTAACTACGGTTCAAGTCGATTAGGTCCCCAACTGACTTAGTGGCAAATGTGCCAGCCAGAAGGCATTACCGTCGTCAAGACATGACCAAGCTCCCCGGAGGTGTAGCTACGGTTCAGGTCGACTAGGTCCCCAACTGACTTTGTTGATCTTCTGTGAAGCGACCTCAAGGGGTAAACCGGAGGTTGCACTAAAGCAAATTAACTCCATGTAACCACGCATGATGTGAAGAACAGCAGAGACCCCGCTTCACTCGAGGCTCCGGTTTATTATATTGATCATAATATATACATGGTCATGATATGTACATAAGCAGTGCCCAAGGCTCATGTATAGGAAGGCCGAAGATGAGCTATGTTCCACGGTCTCCTGGTCTCCTCCTCTGATGTGCGTGAATCTTTGCGCTCTCGAATATCAATCAGGTAGTATGACCCATTATTCAGATTCTTGCTGACCACAAAAGGTCCTTCCCAAGGCGGGGATAATTTATGTTGATCAGACTGATCCTGGATGAGCCGGAGCACCAAATCCCCCTCCTGAAAGGTTCTGGTCTTAACCCGACGGCTGTGGTAACGGCGAAGATCTTGCTGGTAAATCGCTGAACGGGCAGCTGCTAGGTCGCGTTCCTCATCCAACAAGTCAAGAGCGTTCTGTCGTGCCTGCTCGTTGTCCACTTCAACATACGCTGCCACACGAGGTGAGTCATGTCGTATATCACTTGGGAGAACCGCCTCTGCTCCGTAGACCATAAAAAACGGCGTAAACCCCGTGGATCTGTTAGGCGTGGTGTTGATGCTCCATAATACGGACGGTAGCTCCTCGACCCAACAACCCGGCGTCCTCTGCAAAGGGACCAGAAGCCGGGGTTTGATACCTCTCAAGATCTCTTGATTCGCTCGTTCTGCTTGACCATTAGACTGTGGGTGAGCTACAGAAGAAACATCAAGCCGTATATGCTCACGTGCGCAGAACTCTTTCATGGCACCTTTGGATAGATTGGTACCATTATCTGTGATGATGCTTTGTGGAAAACCAAACCAGAAGATCACCTTCTTTATAAACCGAACCGCCGTGGCCGCATCACATTTACTGACCGGTTCTGCCTCCACCCACTTTGTAAATTTGTCAACCGCCACCAACAGGTGGGTCTTCTTATCTTTGGAACGTTTAAAAGGTCCAACCATATCGAGCCCCCAAGTCGCAAATGGCCAAGTAATTGGAATCATCCTCAATTCTTGAGCCGGTATGTGCGCTCGTCTAGAAAATTTCTGGCAACCATCACATAGCCGGACCAGGTCTTCTGCATCAGCATGAGCAGTTAACCAGTAGAAACCGTGGCGGAACGCTTTAGCCACCAATGATTTTGAACCGGCGTGGTGGCCGCAATCCCCTTCATGTATTTCACGTAATATTTCGCACCCCTCCTCAGGGGATACGCACCGTTGCAGCGCTCCTGACACGCTGCGATGATGTAGCTCTCCTTTGAAAATGGTCATAGACTTGGACCGCCGTACTATCTGCCGAGCCAAGCTTTCGTCTTCTGGCAACTCACCCTGGTTCATATATGCCAGATAAGGAAGCGTCCAATCCGGGGTGACATGAAGAGCCGCCACTAATTGAGCCTCCGGATCAGGAATAGCCAATTCCAGCTCACCGGGTAGCTGTACCGATGGGTGATACAAGACATCCAAGAAAACATTGGGCGGGGCCGGTTTACGCTGAGAGCCCAAGCGGCTTAAAGCGTCCGCTGCCTCATTCTTTCTTCGGTCCACATGGTCCACTTGATAGCCTTTGAAATGTCCAGCCACCATATCTACTTCACGACGGTATGCAGCCATGAGCGGGTCCTTAGAATCCCAGGTGCCAGATACCTGCTGAGCCACTAGATCCGAATCACCAAAGCACCTAACCCGGTTCAGATTCATCTCTTTAGCCATCCGAAGACCATGAAGCAAAGCTTCATACTCAGCCGCATTGTTTGTACAGGGGAACATTAAACGGAGGACGTAACAAAACTTGTCTCCTCGTGGGGAAGTTAAAACGACTCCAGCCCCCGAGCCTTCCAATTGTCTTGATCCGTCAAAATGAATAGTCCAATATGTGTTATCTGGCTTCTCCTCAGGTTCTTGTAACTCTGTCCAATCGTTTATGAAGTCGACAAGTGCTTGTGACTTTATAGCCGTCTGGGGTACGTATCGTAAACCGTGCGGCCCAAGTTCGATAGCCCACTTGGCAATCCGACCGGTCGCTTCCCGGTTCTGTATGATGTCACCCAAAGGAGCAGAACTGACCACTGTGATGGGGTGTCCTTGGAAATATTGCTTCAGCTTCCGGCTTGCCATGAAAACACCATATACCAGCTTCTGCCAATGCGGATACCTTTGCTTGGACTCGATAAGCACTTCGCTGATATAGTAAACTGGTCGCTGAACCGGATGCTCCTTCCCAGCCTCCTTGCGTTCCACCACAATCGCCACACTGACCGCTCTGGCGTTCGCAGCAACATATAACAGGAGTGGCTCTTTATCTACAGGGGCTGCCAACACTGGCGGATTGACTAACTGCCGCTTCAAGTCCTCAAACGCTTTATCAGCCTCCGGACTCCAGACAAATTGATCTGTCTTCTTGAGCATTTGATACAAAGGGATCGCTTTTTCACCGAGGCGGCTGATAAACCGGCTTAATGCAGCAATCCGCCCGGCCACGCGCTGAACATCATTGACGCATTTCGGTTTGGCCAGGGAGGTGATGGCTGTGATCTTTTCCGGATTGGCCTCAATTCCTCTATGGGACACTAAGAATCCCAACAATTTGCCTGCAGGTACGCCAAAAACACATTTAGCTGAGTTGAGCATCATTTGGTACACTCTTAAGTTATCGAAGGTTTCCTTCAAATCGTCAACCAGGGTCTCCTTCTGTCGTGACTTGACCACAATATCATCCACATAAGCATGTACATTACGACCAATCTGTTCGTGGAGGCAATTTTGCACACACCGTTGATAAGTAGCCTGCGCACTCTTAAGCCCGAAGGGCATAGAAACATAGCAGAAGGCTCCAAAGGTAGTAATGAACGCCGTCTTCTCCTGGTCCTTAACCGCCATCTTGATCTGATGATAACCCGAATAGGCATCTAAAAAACTCAAACGCTCGCAACCTGCCGTAGCATCAATGATTTGATCAATACGGGGGAGAGCAAAAGGATCCGCTGGACAGGCTTTATTCAAGTCTGTGTAATCCACACACATGCGCCAGGTGCCATTTTTCTTAAGAACCAGCACCGGATTAGCAAGCCACTCGGGATGAAAAACCTCAATAATAAAACCAGCTGCTAGGAGCCTGGCTACTTCCTCACCAATCGCTTTACGTCTTTCTTCGTTAAACCGGCGAAGGAACTGTTTTACCGGTTTATACTTAGGATCCACATTAAGGGTGTGCTCAGCGAGTCGCCTCGGTACACCAGGCATGTCAGACGGCTTCCATGCAAAGATGTCCCGACTCTCACGGATGAACTCGATGAGCGCGCTTTCCTATTTTGGATCCAGGTTAGCACTGATGCTGAACTGCTTGGACGAATCGCCAGGCACGAAGTCAACAAGCTTAGTTTCGGCAGCCAATTTGAACTTCAAGGCCGGGTCGTGGTCCGTAGTCGGCTTCTTTAACGAAGTCATGTCCTCCGGATCAACACTGTCTTTGTACTGCTTTAGCTCCTCCGTAGCACAAACCGATTCTGCATAAGTCGCATCTCCTTCCTTGCATTCCAAAGCGATTCGACGGCTCCCATGAACCGTTATATTGCCCTTGTAACCCGGCATCTTGAGTTGCAGATATACATAGCAGGGCCGTGCCATAAATTTTGCATATGCTGGCCGTCCGAACAAAGCGTGGTATGGACTTTGGATTTTAACCACTTCGAATGTCAGCGTCTCTGATCTGGAATCATGACTATCGCCGAAGACCACTTCAAGGGCTATCTTACCAACCGGGTACGCAGACTTGCCAGGCACCACCCCGTGGAACACTGTATTGGTCGGTTTGAGATCCTTATCCACCAGTCCCATGCGACGGAAGGTCTCATAATACAAGATGTTAATGCTGCTCCCTCCGTCCATGAGCACCTTGGTGAGCTTATAACCTCCCACCTGAGGCGCCACCACCAATGCTAACTGACCCGGATTATAAACCCTGGGAGGATGATCTTCTCGGCTCCATATGATTGGTTGTTCCGACCAGCGCAGATAGTGAGGCGTGGCCGGTTCAACAGCACTAACTGCCCGCCTCTGAAGCTTTCTATCCCGTTTATCCAAGCTTGTAGTAAAAACATGGTACTGTCCACCACTCAACTGTTTCGGGTTGTTCTGATAACCTGATTGCTGCTGTTGCTGCTGGCTGTGACCACTTTGATCGCCTTGATTATTTTGGCTGTTCTGTCTGCCCGGATTACCATGGAACCCTGGACCAGAATTTCCGCCACCGTATCCTGATCCGGAACCTGAACCGCTGCCAGAGCCGTGATCATATTGGAAAATGTTTGAGCTTTTGAATTCCCTCATGATGTAACAATCCTTCCAAAGATGGGTTGCTGGCTCCTCTTTTGTTCCATGCTTCGGACAGGGCTGGTTTAAGAAAAAGTTCAAACGCTCCGGATTAGGACCGGGATTTCCGCGAAAACCTGACTGTTTCCCCTTACGTCGCTGGCCCTTGTTCTGTGCACTGGTGTTGGCCACAAAATCCGCGCTCCCATCCGGTTTACGCTTACCTCCGCCTCCATTGCCTGTTGGTTGATGCTGCTGGCCTTTGGTGTTGCTATTCTTCCTTCCCTTCCCTGCTTTGTCGTCACCAGAGTCAGGATCCTTGGTACTGTCAGAATCCGCATACTTCACTAAAGCGGTCATGAGCGTTCCCATATCCGTGCAATCACGCTTCATCCGGCCTAACTTTAGCTTCAAAGGGCCAAACCGACAGTTGCCTTCCAACATCACTACGGCGGTGTCTGCGTTGATGCGATCTGACGAGTGTAAAACTTCTGATACCCGGCGTACCCAATGGGTAGTTGACTCCCCTTCTTGCTGAACGCAAGCTGCTAGGTCGACTATCGACATTGGTTGTTTGCACGTGTCTTTGAAATTCTTGATAAACCGGGCTCGCAACTGGGCCCACGAGTTGATGGAATTAGGCGGTAGGCTCTTTAGCCAAGTCCGGGCCGTTCCTTCTAACATCATAGTAAAATACTTGGCACACGCCGTGTCATCCACATCCAGCATCTCCATAGCCATCTCATAGCTCTCCACCCATGTCTCCGGAGGCTGATCTGCCGTGTAGTTTGGTACCTTGCGGGGGCCTTTGAAGTCTTTGGGCAGGCGTACGTTGCGCAAAGCGGGAACAAGGCACGGTACTCCCAAAGAACTAGAAACCACCCCCGGTTCAACCGTAGCAGCTGGGAAGATAGGTGTAAGCTGACGAGCCTGATGCTGCGCTGCTAATCCGGCCTCCTGCGCACGGGCGCGATCCACATTCTCCTGAGCATTGTCAACGCCCGCCGGATTGTTGCCGCGGAGCGCTTCACGCCTGGCATTACTTGAAACAGCCGGCTCCTCCATGCGCCTACTATAGCTCCCGCTGGGGCGAGGGGTGGAGTGAATCCGATCACGGCTTTGCGAATATGCTTCTTGTTGGGCCAACGCGGTCCTAAGGAGCTCCTTGACCCGGCGTGTCTCTATATCCTGCGGTGAATCGCCTTCGATCGGAATGGCTTCCAACCGGGCTGCCGCCGCGACGAGGTTATCCATCGGGTTGGAATAATGGCCCGATGGTGTTGGCACGGCCTGTGGTGTACCAGTGTTGTGACGAGGCAGGTTTATTATCCGGTGCTGAACCGGGGCGCCAACTGTCGCTTCCGCACGGTTTACCCCCGGGGTGTTGAAGAGATTTCTGGCATCGAGGGCCGTGGGCAATCGAGATCGGAATTTCCTCTTCAGGACTTCCTGAGACGCATTCTGGTCCATCATGAGCCTGTAAGCCTGTGCATCTAAAGCGGCGCGCTCCGCCGTCATCCTGGCCTCTTCCGCTGCCAGCTCCGATTTAGCTTGAGTGATCTGTTCTCTCACTTTGGCAATCTCGGCATTGTGAACCTCCTGATCCACCGGGTTGGCTTCCGCCATGAGCGCTGCCAGTGCGTCAAACAGGTCTGACAATACTTGGGCTGGTGAATCCGCAGGGCCTCCTGCCCGCGCAGCTGTTGCCGCTGCCGATCCGGAGATCACTGCTGCCGCAGTTGATGAATGTGGCGCCGCCTGTGTTCCAGCCATGAAGATCCCAACTCGATAGGGCGGATCAGAGGGGTCCGGAATACTGTCGCCATCGGAGCTGCCCCCAATCCGATCGTCTTGCAGCCGGTATAGAGACTCGGTTTCCCCGGTTGACGTCTCATCGCCGGAGTAGATGGCGGTTTCGCCACCGGATTCAGATCCTTCCTCGTAGCTCCCTCCGTGGATGACTCCCACGAAGGCGCGCTTCCTGGTCGTTTTAACCAGGGTCGATCTCGTGCACTGAGCTGTCTCGACGAGGTCGGTGCAGACGCCCAGCTCGGGGCCCGGTTCACCGATCTTGCCGATGAAAACATGGATGCCGCCAAAGGGGACCCGGTACCCGTACTCGATCGAGCCGGCGTCGGGGCCCCAGCCTGTGCTGTCGATGTAGAGTTTTCCGCGACGACATTTGGTCATCCGGCCCACAGCGTAGCCCTCGAGTCCTTCAAAGCGGCCCTCCAAGAACTTGAAACCATCTCGCGATAGCCCCACGGTGGGCGCCAACTGTCGTGGATTTGTCACGTCAGATGTCCTAGCAAAAGGACTTAGTCGTGGAGCCATCGCAACGGGTTAACTTGAAGGGGTTAAAGCGGATGCAAGGACACAGAGTTATACTAGTTCGGCCCCTTCGATGAAGGTAAAAGCCTACGTCTAGTTGTGATGGGATTGATGTGTTTCGAGGGCTAGGGAGCGTTAAGCTTCGCCTAAACCTCGAGTTGTTGTTGTTGTCTGTCTTTAAACCGCCGTCGGGTCGTCCCCTTATATACACGGGTGACGCCCGTCGGTCTACAAAGTCCCAACCTCCGGTTCATAAACGTGCCTGGGTTGGTCTCCCTATTCCTAACTTACAATGCAAGTTTACCTCAGGCCGGTTTATGGCCATAAACCTTTAAACCGATTATAGGCCTTGGGCCCTTCTATTTCTCCTTGGGCTTTAACATCTTGGGTCCATTGACGGAGCTAACCCGGGCCCTGTAGGCCGGTTTACCCAAATGGCAATATCCCCAACACTTTGGTTACGCTAGGCATGCTAGTATTTATAGGGGCTGGCAAGCAGCAGAGCGCTGAGACGTGTGTGCCCACGTCCTTGATCGTGGGATCGTGCAGGATAGTGGGAGCGTGGGGAGCCTCTGGCTCCTTTCTTTATTATATTTTATTTATTATTCCTTAATTGGTGGTTGACCAATGCTTTGAACCGGCAAGCTTGTAATTAGCTGATGGGCTTTGGATATTTTAATGGATGTGTGGGCCTTGGTGCCACTATTCACATGCATGCACCAACAGACTTGTGAGAACTTCATGCACGCATATCCGGCCATATTATTTTTAATGGGCTAAACTTGATTAGCTACTAATGACGCATTAAGGCTTATGCTGAGGGTGTGCGCGTTTAATTATTTTCTCGGCAATTCGAAGTCTAATGTCATATATGATATCAGATGAGCATGTTGACCGAATATTTTCCTACTGAATACATATGGGTCGATACCCCACTAGAAACGCCATTTATTTATTTATTTATTTATATACCGCGTGTATATTTTGTTAGTGCGATATATATTTTTATGTGTCGCATCGATATCTCTCATCGACGATGGAACAAGGACTCCATCTACATGTGGTCGATATTTCAGAAATATTGTGATTTTATGTTGGTATCTGGCACTCGCCGTAGGTGGCGGCGTGCATGGATGAAGGTACGTATGATTTTCATCGGGACAAATTTTCCATGGAGATTTTTATTCACTTTCCAAATTTCTCATGTATCCTCTCTTTTATTAATTTATTTTGTGTGCCTATTATTTTAAGCGGTGGAGATTCACCATGGTCATTTCCTTTGTCTATTCAGTAATTTGCCATTTTTTATATAATTTTCCTTTATCACATTTTGATCACAGATATCACTTTGTATTTTACTTCGGCGAAATTCCGTGTCAACAGATGCCCCTCGAGGTCTGGAAGTGAATATTTCTATGATTCGGTTCCAGAACTCGAAAACATATCTGTAGCCATATCCCGTTTCATATATACATCGCGGACGTTTTTTTAGTATGGGTGACACATTTATTTTGTTTAAAATATCCAACTTAGATATTTACCTGGCCCTGCCGTTTTTGAAAGTTTGTTAGTCCCTTCGTTGGATAAGGACTCAATCCTGAAAATTTGTTACAAGACGCTAGCCTTCCGCCATGTAGTTGTAGTTGTGTCCGGCCGGAGCGCATACCTTTCCTTATATATATATCTCCTTCCTATCGTCTGGCAAGGGGACTCTACTTACCTCACGCATAACTCCTGCCAAGGTCCAGATCCTTCTTATGATTGACCTGCTATTCTTTGGACTACTAGGTACGCATTGATGTGCACTCATTGATTGTCTTTTTCTCATCATTCTTTCGGATGATTCTCCTCTCTGACTCCCTTTCCTTTCTTTGTATGAAAAGGATTAGCATCTGCCGCTGAAGCACAGATCTTATGTTGGTAAGTTTGTATTTAGTTCATTCAGATAGACATCTATGTGCATGATTTACGTCCTCTGATTGCCCCTTAATTTTGTTCCCTTAATATTGCAGGAAGGTTTAGGTACAATCTGGCAAAACAACCATATTTTAGTTTCGGACCTATACTTGCTCTCTTTTTAGGTACTATACCTACTGTCTTTTTTCTTCTTATACACATACCAGCATCACAGATTGGATGAATAATTTATAGATGAATCCATGCACGTAACCTCCTTTAGGCCATGAACGACTGTGCATCTTGTCTCGTGTATATGCGGAAATGTTGGTCTCGCAATGACGTGCCGGCAAGTTATATACGAACTTGGTCCGGCGTACAATTGTAGAGATCAATATTTTTTATACTTAAAATTCTCGTTTTAAAGATCAAACGTATACCTTTCTCACAGTTGGCGTGCCGGCAAGTTGATATGAACTTGGACGGACGTACAAACTGTGAGATCTGTCATGCCATCAATGGAACTCCCCTTTATTTCATGCGGGAATTATCAACTCTTTCTAAGTTTATATGAGATGCTTGTTTAAAGATCACATGTATATCTTTTCCATAGTTGGCGTGCCGGCAAGTTTATATGAACTTGGCCCGACGTACAAACTGCGAGATTAATGTTTTATTTATTTAAAAGATGGTCGTTTAAAGATGCAAACTTATATCTTCCTCACAGTTGGCGTGCCGGCAAGTTTATATGAACTTGGTCCGACGTACAAATTGCGAGATCAATGAAACCCCCCCTTTATTTGATGCAAGAATTATCAACTCTTTCAGAGTTTTGCATATATAAACTTTTTTCAAAGTTTTACATCTATCAACCCTTTCAAAGTTGACATTCCAGAAATCCTGGAATGGGATTTATGCATGTATTCTCTTTTTTTGGAGGATAATTCATTTTGCTGATATTTGACCTTTGCATAATTTTTTAGCACTAATAGTCATCATCATTTTTTGTAGAGTGCAAATCCTTTCTTCTTCATCAAGGGCTGGCTTTGCTCGGGCTATCGCCTTCGTGGTAAAATTTCCATTCATTTACCATGGTTCATTTATTTTGCTGTTTTGAACACGACTTGTACCTGTACCGACACACATATATATTTTTTTGTATAGAGATGGCGCAGAATTCGCCCACGGTTCCCTCACATCGACTATCCCTTGTCAAGCTAGCCAAGGAACAAAAACTATATGAACCTAGCTCCGATGACCAAGACTGTCCCATAGTTAAAGCTATAAGTATACCAAAGGGTGAACTCGACAACGGCCCTCGCGGTTGGCGAGCGAGACAGTCCAAACTAGCTTACTCATATTACCCATTAGAGGCTTCACCGCGAACTGATACGGCTTTATGTCTGGGTACTAGGATGGTATCCAAAGGTCTGACTTGGGAACGTCATGATATTGAGTATATGCCGCGTCCTTCAGGCTATAATGAATGGGGGGTAAACATTTTACGGAATCATTCTTTTTCCCTAAAAGGACTTGGTGAAGGTTCAGATTACCTGTGTGGAGCTATTTACTGCTCTTTGGGTAATTATTCTATTTCACCTGCCTTGCTAAGATCTCTGTTAGAAAAATGGAATCCAAAAACCAACACGTTCCTATTCTCATGTGGTGAACGTACTATTACACTCCTTGATATGTATCAAATGGCTGGTCTTCCTCTGGATGGAGACTTATATGAAGAATTTATCCCACCAGAACATGCACTAGACCCCTCCCTTTGCCAATTCCCTGACTTCTTACCGGACATATTATCCGCACATGATCAGCTTGCCAAGAACAATGGCGGCCACGTGACTTTCCAGATCTGGTGTGACTATTTTCACAACCGGCCAGACCATTCCGTTCCTTTCGCGTCTCTTCGTGAGGTCTGCTTGTAGGTCGCGGCGTACATTGCTGTTTGGTTGTGCTACTTTGTTGTCATTGGCGGGGAGCCTACATTCGCGCTGGCGTCCTTGTGATGGCGTCCTGGATCACTCTAGGGCGTCGAATTTCATTAGCTCCACCAGCACTTTGTTCTATCTATTTTTCGCTTCGTCGCATCAACACCCATCCTGTAGGACCCTGCTACCGAATTAGGGGATGTCCCGTCCATTTCATTATCGGCTGGATGGGGGTTTATCTGAAGAAAGTATTTGGTAAACGAGCAAAAGTGAGCAAATTTCCAACTCCTAAGCTTTGTCCAGGGAAATTATCTACGGTGGGGACTATGTTTAGGATTCCACACGATTTTAGCCCTGAAAAGGCGCACGATTTCTTCGAGAAACACAAGAATGTTGTGTGGTACCCCTCAAATTTCTCTGACTTGGCTAGCACTCGTTGGCTGCAAAAAGCATTCACCATTTCCATCCGTCGAGGGATGCTACCGTGGAGAAGGTCCGATTATGATGACGACTTGTGCATTGTTGAGCCGTATCATCCCGACCGGGTGGCTCGACAATTCAAATTGGATCAGCAGGTACCATATACTCCATTGCGCAGTTTATATATAATAGATGACATTAGTGTTGCTTATGCACACTGGTGGCATTTATTGCGCTCGAATCTGAAACAACCTCACTATATTCCCAACAAAGATTTTGTGGGGAATTCCTTAGTGGCATGGACAAACTGGTGGACCATTTTCATCCAACCTTTCACCAGCGTTCTAGGCCAGCTTCGTCAAGGTAACATGCACGGGCGAGATTCCTATGAAGAAAGGCTTGCCAAATATGTGAATAATGGGAAGAAACATATTTTTCCTCGCAAGATTTTGGAAGGGGATCTTGTCGTAGTAAAGAGGGTGTCTGCTGAACGGCAAGAGGAATATCTTTCAGCTATTGAGGCGAGAGAAATGCCGACAGTGAATCATTGGAGGGACATCTTAAGAGGTTACCACTTGGATAACAATGCCCCACCACCTTTGTTGCAACAGGTAATATATATATATATATATATATATATATATATATATATATATATATATATATATATATATATATATATATACGTATATTTTTTTGCTGCTATTATTATGCGTCAACACCACTATTTACTAACTGATATTATTTTTTCCTATTTTTTAGAAGCGGAAAAATAATCCAAATGATGTTGCTGCAAGTTCCTCTTCCAATCCCCGGCCACTTATAAACGTGACAGTATCAGGCACACGTTTAAATGCAAGGAAGGAGGGTACTGACATTTTGGTTGATAGGAACTCAGAAGAACCTAGTCCAAATGCAACAATCTCTTCCGGTGGGGAGGAAAGACCTGCCGTAAAAAGGAAGATTGAAATTTCTCTTGGAGAAAGCCCATGTAATCTTGACGAGTTGGTTGATTTTATGCATGAACTTGACGATACAGGGACTGATGATAATGTCATAGGTTCTGATCTATCATTTGAGGATTTTGATATATCAGAACCCTCTCTTAATCTTCCAACTCCTCCTACGTATCTATACTCAGGCGTGGCCTCGCAGGCCGATATTTCAAACATTTCGCCTATCTCTACGCACGGTAGCTTTATTCGTACTTTGTATCTTTTTCTATTTATTAACTTCACTGCAATATCATTTATCTTGCCCCTCCTTATCGCCAGGTGATACGGAAGGAGCTTCTAATCTCGTCAGTGGCGAGGGAATAATGACACAAATTTCAGCGCCATCCATGGATATTTCCGCTATTACCAAGCCAGTTCTGGATGCTATCGATTTGTTGCTGCAGAATGCTTTTGAAGCTTTAGATGCCCCTACATTAACAGATTCTCAGCGCCATGAGATTTTCCAGGCAGTTCGGTCGATGCTCCCGGTTGGTGATATTGTTCCTCAAATTGCCCCTGTCCGCGCGGCTTGGGAAAAATTTGTCTCGATTTCAGATACAGTGCAAGAAGCCCGCAGAACCATTGAGGATCAGTCGAAGCAAAAGTCTGAATTTGTTACTGCAGCAGAGAGGAGGGCCGGATCCATTGAAGCGTCTCTGAAAACTTTAGCAGAAGAGATGTCATCCATGTTGGAGAAACAAGCTGAGAAGAAGGAACGTGTGGAGGCCCTGTCCGCTCAACTACAAGAAGCTACTGCTGAGTTGTGTACAGCTGAAGAAAGGGTCAAGCAACTGGAGTCAGACCGTTCCGCCAAGCAAGCTGAAGCCAAGAAGTTGCATGAAGATTTGCTCGAAGCTAATGTCAAAGCTTCTGAGGAATTGGAGGCTCTTAAAGGGAAGACATCGATGCTGGAGGACGAAGCCAAGTCTATTATTAGAAGTCTGAAGGACTGGCGCTCCATGTCCAACTGAGTTTTTTTGTTCTTAATAAATCAGACATGTTGTCTATTTACATTTTTTACTCAGACTTGCATAAGGCGGCCAATCGGCAAACCCATTTTCTTGTGTCTTCTCGCATGCTAGTAGCACCATTCGCGTATGTTTGCATGGGATTTATTCATGTGTACTGATGGACTATGCAATGATATTCGTATAGCCCTGCTTTCTGTATGGAATCGATACTCTGTGCTAATTGCATCAACTAGCTTGGGCAACCCCTTTATTTATTTACATTTTTTGCTTGAAGCTTTGTTACTTTATTTCATTGTTTATTTTTTTATCTTTTACAAATTTATTTATCTTTTTATATACACTGCCCTTTTGTACAACAGTTTAAGTTTATGAGAATTTGGAGTCTTTTTTTTACGCCATAGTTTAGACTCGTAGGATATCGGAGTAAAATTTTACGTGCCCCAGTTTATACTCTTAAGGGTATGGAGTACGCTTTATGATTTCTTTTCTTTGCATCACAGTTTACACTCGTAAGTCGTTGGAGTAATTAGTTTTTTTGTGCGCCCCAGTTTAGGCTCGTGAGGGTATGGAGTATATTTTTTTATGTGCCCCAGTTTAGACTCGTGAGGGTATGGAGTGTATTTTTTTACGCATAGTAACGCTTAAGGAATTTCCCATTTACCGGTGCCGGCGAGTATTTCCCATCTGGTGATATGATTATATACGCGCCGCTAGAATAAACCTCTTTTATGACGAAGAGACCTTCCCATTTTGGTTCAAATTTTCCTTTCATCCGTCGCGTGATATTCATGGGGCGAATGACAGCCAGAACTAAATCTCCTTGTTTGAACGACCTTCGTTTGACTCGTTTGTCGAATGCTCGCGACATCCTAGCTTGATATGCCTCAAGATTTTGCAGAGCTTGAAGTCGTCTACCTTCTAGTCTCTCTAATTCATCGAGACGTAATTGTACTAATTTTCCTTCTGACAAATTTTCATGTGTAGCGACTCTCAATGACGTGATCTGTACCTCCAAAGGTAGGACGGCTTCTCCTCCAAATACTAAGGAATAAGGTGTCATTCCTGTCGGCGTGTGTGTTGTGGTTCTATAAGCCCACAAGGCTTCGAGAAGCTTTTCATGCCAGTCGCGCTTATTTTTTGATACAACTTTCTTTAGCAACTTGCAGAGAGTTTTGTTGAAAGCTTCTGCTTGTCGATTGGCGGCTGGATTATATGCCGTGGAATAATGATGGTCTATCTGAAACTTGGAGCATAACTTATCCACTTGTTTGTTTTTAAAAGGAGTTCCATTATCATACATGATCCGGGAAGGAACACCAAAATGATATATGAGTTGTGTTCTTATAAAATGTTCTACATTCTCCGCTTTGTCTTCCTTTAGTGGTATAAGTTCAGCCCACTTGGAAAAATAGTCTGTTGCTGCTAAAATGAATTTGTGACCTTTGGACGATGGTGGATGAATTGGCCCAACTATATCCATTCCCCACATTTCAAAAGGCCAAGACATATTTGTCGCATGGAGTGGTTCATGCGGCTGATGTATAAAGTCAGCATGCACTTGGCATTCATGGCATTTCTTTGGAAATTTAGTGGCATCTTCAAACATTGTGGTCCAGTAGTAACCTAGACGCCTTAATTGGTAGTGAAATTTATGGCCTGATTGGTGCGAGCCACATATTCCAGCATGCACCTCGTTTAAGGCCTCCATAATTTCATTTCCAGCAAGGCAGCGCAATAATGTGCCATCATGGGAACGCCTGTAGAGTATATCGTTGATGCATGTGTAATGGATTGATCTTTTGCGGATTCTAGATATTTCGCTAGTATCAAGAGGTAGGTATCTGTGAAGTAGATATTCGAGGAATGGTGCTCGCCAATCCCCTACCTCAATTTCACATACATCAGCTGTCATTGCAGAAGATACTACCGTTTCTTCTTCTTCAACAAATATTGGCAATAACCTTTGTTCCTCAGCTGTCATCAGCTGTCATTGCAGTAGATACATCATGTGAGTCTAGTGACATACTTGCAGCTAAACCGGCTAAAGCGTCAGCCTTTTCGTTTTGATTTCTAACTATGTGCTGAATATTTAGATCTTTGAACATAGCTTGGAGATCTTTTGCCCTTTCAAAATATGGCAACAATTCTTGTTTCTTTACCATGTAGGTCCCCATCAGTTGATTAATCACTAATTGTGAGTCCCCATAAACAGAGAGCGTATCGAACCCCATGTTTATTGCTATTTCAAGCCTAATGATAAGAGCTTCATATTCGGCCGAATTATTTGACACCGCCGAAGTTAGGGTAAATGAGTATGGGATCACCCTCAGTTTGGCGTAATAAAAACGAGTCCGGTGCCTGACCCAGATTGCCAGCAAGCGCCATCGAAGTACATTTGCCATGTTGATTTTGTAATCGTTGTGGCGAATACGTCCTCATCTGGCAAGTCATCATCTATAGGAAAATCATCTGGGATCAGATGAGCCACAAGGAAGTTAGCCAAAGCTTGGCCTTTTACGGCCTTTTGCGGTATATACGTGATGTTAAATTGTGACAAAACCATCGCCCATTTAGCTAGTGTCCCTCAGAGTACCATTTTACTTAAGATATATCTGAGTGGGTCTGCTCTTGAGACTAAATATACAGTGTGTTCTAACATGTAGTGTCGCAATTTTTGTGCAGCGAACACCAGTGCGAGACATATTTTTTTCATGTCTGGATAGTTGCACTCGGCCCCTACTAAGGTGCGGCTAAGATAATACAGGGACGTTTCCTTTCCTACATCATTATTTTGCGCCAAGAGTGCACCTAGTGAAGTAGGCATTGCAGCAGTATAGAGAATTAATGGTCGGTCTTTAATCGGTGCGCCTAAAACAGGAGGATTTATCAAATATTTCTTAATTTCTAGGAATGCGTTTTGGCATGCTTGATTCCGTTCAAAAGGGACTCCTTTCTTCATAAGTCGCGAGAAAGGTTTGCATCTCCCAGATAAATTTGAGATAAACCTCCTAATATATTCTAGGTGGCCTTGGAAAATCTTTAGTTCATGTAAGTTTGTGGATGGTGGCATCTTAACAATCACCTTTATTTTACTTGGATCGATCTGAATACCATTTTTTGTAACCACAAAACCGAGAAATTTTCCAGAGGAAACTCCAAACGCGCACTTCATGGGGTTCATTTTGAGATTATGTTGCCTGAGACGCTCAAAAACCATTTCAAGGTGTTTCAGGTGGTCTTGTTTGTGCTTTGATTTCACAACTATGTCGTCTATATAGCATTCAACAATCACATATAACAACCCGTCTAAGATGATTGTCATTGCTAGTTGATATGTGCCCCATCATTTTTTAATCCAAAATGCATTACTTTATAATAATATATGCCTTTAGGTGTGCGGAATGCTGTTAACTCTTCATCTTCAGGTGCCATCTTAATTCGATTATAGCCGGAACAACCAACCATGAAAGAAAATATTTCATGCCCCATGGTAGCATCGACTAGTATTTCAGAGATGGGTATTGGGAAATCATCTTCGTGACATGCTTTATTCATATCCTTGAAATCTACACATATGCGTGTTTGACCATTCTTATTTTTAACGGGTACAATACTAGAGACCCATGTGGGGTATTTGACTTCTCTAATGAACCCTGCGGCTATGAGTTTGTCGACCTCGGCTTCTATGTGTGGAACTATTTCAGGCCGATACTTTCTTTGAGCTTGCTTCACTGGTGTGGCGTCATCTCGCATAGCAAGGCGATGGACATCTATGTTTGGGTGCAACCCAGGCATTTCTTCATAAGTCCAAGTGAATACATCTCTATTTGCACGCAAGAACTCATGATATTTTAGTTTATTTTCTTTGGACAAATGTTTGCTAATAAAAATTGGACGAGACCAATATTTATTTCTTCCAAGTCATCTACGGTGCATTGGTTGCCATCCTCCATTTGTGGAGATGCTTCCATCATGTCTGTATACTCAGCCGAAGCCATACAAACCTCATATCCTAACCCATGCTTCATTTCTTTTAAAACATGGTCTTCATGCAGAGCTTCGAGTTGTTCTTGTGATAACACCTTTTCGAATGGTGCTAGCTATCCTCGACCATCACATAGGGATGGGCCAGTGGCAATGTTATAACCTATTTGCTGCATCATGTACAAGACCATGTTATCATACAAAGAAATGGGTAAAGATTCATCATCTTTCTTAAACATATATTTGTGTTGTATTTTTATTTTCTCTTTCACCAACGTTTGAATGCCGCGGCTCTTTTTGGGATTTTTTTATTCTATATTGTACCGAAGGAGGTAAAGGTGTAGGGAAATTAGTACCTTTCATGTCATGGGATTTGTCTATGACACGAAATATTGGGTCACCCTTCTTCCTTTGGTTGCTTGGTATATACTGGTAGGTCTTTTTCTTTGACAAGGATTCTGCGACCTCCTTTTCTACCACATTTGGCTCGGGTATTTTCCAGGATTTTGGCTTCTGCACCTTATCAACGGGTTCGAAGTAGAACTTTGCATCAGCATAGAAAGATTCGGCTGTAGTGAATGTCTTCTTATCAGCAAATATTCTGACTGTATCACTTGTCCGATCTATATATTTGATACACTGATGTAAAGTGGATGGCACAACTTGATTCTCGTGTAACCATGGGCGTCCAAGCAATGCATTATATGATGTAGCCGCATCAATCACGTGAAACTTCACATATGTGGATAGTGTATCCAGTTTTAAAACCAACGAAATGGTACCCATAGCTTCTTCTCCTGATTGGTTAAATCCATGTATAACCACGTTAGACTTGCTGAAACCTCCCTTGGAATATCCAATCTTTTTGAGTGTACACAATGGTAGCAGATTTATAGATGACCCACCATCTATCATTATGCGATTTATTGGCAATACATCAATTTCGCCGAACATGAGAAGAGGTATGTTGTGCTTCTTGGGGCCTAACAACATATCCTCATCTGTGAATGTCATATTTAGGACTTCGGATTCTTCTATCTCAGTTTGAGACACTTCTACTATGTAGTCTTCAGGAAACGTGAGTGCCGTGACGAGTGCTTTACGCATATCAGATGAAAGACACAAAGCATCATACACAGAAAGCATAGCTGGTATTTTCTTCAAATGTGCGATTACATCATACTTGACTGGCACCCTACAGGCAGGGTCCGTCGAATCATTCGGAACTGCATCCTTACTTTTTGGTTCCTTTCTAGGTGGAGGATGAGGGTTTGCTAATTGACGACCTGATCTAAGATGAACCTGATCAACTTCTAATGGTTCTTCTTCAGGAAAGCATAGAGACTCGCCGTCATCCTCGAACACACCAATAGTGAGAACATTAAATTCTTCACTTGGTACTCTCATGCGCTTCGTGGTGTGCTGATATATCTTTGGTGCGAAGCGCAGAGGAGGGGCCTCTTCCATCACTGGGGGTAGTACACGATGTTTTGACCGCCATTGCCCCCAATCTTGGGCTGCACCATCGCTGCAGGGAATGTGAGCCTCTCCTTTATGCTGATCTTGCGGTTTGGCAAGGCCTGGAATTATCATAGGAGAACAACCATATTCGAAAATCAGTACTGCATCATCATAAGTACCCCTCATATTTGAAGACGCACAACTCACCGCTTCATCTTGGAGGGTGGCGACATTTGTTGAAGCCTTTTTGTTTCCCTTTGTCATGCTTTTGATGAGATCCGCATCAATGGTCCCCTCATCGATCATTTTCTGGATGATATTCTTCACAACAAAGCAATCTTTGAGTGTATGGCCCAAGATGCGATGGTAGTGACAGAAATTTGGATCATTAAATTTTGAAGCTTCTTCTGGCCTTTTGGGCTATCAAACTCAACTCCTTTAAACCAGTGAAAAGGTAATCAATTTCTTCTACAGGAAAAGAGTACTCCCTGTTTTGTCGTTCGCTTAGAGTTGGCCTCCTACCAACCTGTGCATCTCGTTGTCCTTCGTTCCCTATAGGTGCTCTTCCGGGCTGAAACTGAGGTTTTACCGCCGTTGTCTCCATGGCTTGTGCAGACTTGGGTTTCATCGGCAACTTTTCACGCTGACCACTTTTGTCTGTAGGCTTGTTGAACGTCGTTTTTGTTCGACGGGCGACAAGTTGCATAAAATTTTCTAAATCCGTGGATTTTGAAGCTAACTCTTCAAATGTGAGGGGCCTCACTCCTTGTAACCGGGCAGCCACTTCCGAGCGGAGATTGTTCATGCACATGCGCACTGCTTCTGGCTCAGTGATTGGCTATGGGCAGTGAAGACTTAGGTTTCTCCATCTATTTATGAAATCAGCCACCCTCTCGTTGAACCCTTGTTCAGTTTGGGTCAACTCAGTTATGCCCACCGTCCTCTGCGTGCTATAAAACCGCTCAAGGAATGAGTTTTGCATTTGTTCCCACGTTTTTATAGAGCTTGGAGTTAGCTTGTTGTACCAAGTGAAGGCATGCCCAGACAATGTCTGTACAAACTGCCGAATGGGAAGTGCTCCGTTGTTAGTTTTATCCTGACAAGCAGCAAGGAAGTGTGCTATGTGCTCATGGGGAGATTCACTCCCGTTGAACTTACTAAACTATGGCTGCCTGTAATTTTTTGGGAAAGGAACTAGGTCCACATCAGGTGGGTACGGCTTAACATACCCTGGATGCATCGAGTACTGAGTTTGCATCAACTAGGACTTTACCCCTTCAGCGATCATTCTTTGGACCGCCTCAAGGTTAAGCCATGCTCCTCCATGTTGGCTGCTAGCACTTTCGCCACCATCCCCTTCATTTCCTTTGTTCTGGTTATTGCTCACTTGAATTCGAAGGGCTGCGAGCTCGTCTTCCTTTTGTTGAAGTGTCGCCGTAAGGTTGGCTAATTGCTCTTCAACTGAACGAGTTTCATTCGCGGCTAGGACTTGTTCTGTATGCTCTGCAATATGGAGGAGTTCTATCTCATTTTCAGAAGGACAAGGGGTATTGTCCGCTAGGGGATTATAAGACCCACCACAGCTGGACCCAAGTTCTTCATAATCTGAACCTTTTTGGCCTCATGTCTTACGACGAGGACCTTGTACGACAGTTTTGCGTGCCTTCTTCTTCTTGAAATGTGTTGATGTGGAGGATGTTTCTCTAGTCTTGTCCGACGCCGCCCTAACACCAACTAGCATTGCCTGGAACACCTCGAATGAATTATTCTTGGTCTGTCTACGAGAGGGCCATGGAGACAAGCTCGTGGCCACCTCATTTGATGGATTTGATAGCCACTTGTTCACTTTAGCCCAATTATCCTCGTTTGATGGAACGTGTTCTGCCCCTTGGACTCTGCTTGACCCAGACCTTGCCCGTACTGCCCTTTCTCTTTCTTTGTACGCTGCCCTTCTTGAACGGACACGAGCATCTTGGTTCACATACTCTTGGTGTTCAGGATGTTGCTGAATGAACTCTTGGTACTCAGGTCGTTGGGCCAAGGCCTCCGCCAGTCGCATGATGGCACCACCCTCATCATTTTGTGATGTGGATGCACCGGGAAGCTGTGACCTTATTGCTTGACATATGCATTTAACAACATATGAGTCATCTGGATTCTGAACTTGGATCTTT
Source organism: Aegilops umbellulata (assembly GCA_032464435.1). Taxonomy (NCBI): domain Eukaryota; kingdom Viridiplantae; phylum Streptophyta; class Magnoliopsida; order Poales; family Poaceae; genus Aegilops; species Aegilops umbellulata. Next base: position 252,521,572 of record CP136056.1, read on the forward strand.
GGACGAGTGTTTTTCCATCTCCCCTTGACAGACTTGCTCACATGAGAACGGTGTCGGCTCACCGCATCTTGATCTACGGCAGCCGGAAGATCAATCCAAGATCGACAGACATTTCTCTGTCGCCGTTGATGTCGAACTGGATCAAACGAACCTTCAAAGGACTCTCATAAGAAGGGTGCTTCTTCAAATACAGGAACTAATGGTGCAGATGTTGGATCTATATGGCCTTTTTTGAGGTCACCAGATGTAAGGCACAATCCCTTCCATTCTAGGGAACGTTTTTGCATTATTCCCAAGCATTCCTCACTAGGTTTATGGGCCAGTGAGGGGACAAACTCAGGAGCATCGGCTCGAAGTATATTCCGAGCGTTGGTGGGCCTTCCTGTTGAAGACGAAGCTGATGGCAATATGACCGCAACGCCGCCTCTTTTCCCAGGTAGCTTGGAGTTGGGTGTCTCCACCATCTTCTCTTTTCCCTTGTAAACAAATGGCGGAAACTCGGATTTCTCAAACACCACTTTCTTTCCCTTGTCCTTGGACTACTGGCGGACGGATGGTCCTGCTTCAATAATCTTTCCCTTCATTATTGGCACTGGAGCATGAGTAACCCCTGTTGCAGAACTCTGAGCAACCCTCTTTCTAGCAGCCCTCATTTTCCTCTTTGCAGACTTTGACAAAACAGGTGTGAACCCCTCCATTGGTGGAGAAGTGACTTCTTCTTGATCTGGTGCAACTGGAGATGCAGCAGTAGTCTTCCAACTTTCACTTAGTGAGGTCACAATAGGACCAATTGACACATCAAGCCAAAGGTCACCGAAGCGAAGGGTCACAAACTGCTGCACTTGGCCCTCCATACCTTCGAAATAAAGAAAACCATATATTAGTTTTCTTTGAATTTTTTTTGTATATGGATACATAATGTTTTATGCTTTATGTACTATGGGAATTCATATGTTGCAATCCTATGTTGGAATTCAAAGATGAGGGGAGAAATATGTCCCACCAGGCGTGCCAGAATCTGATGACGGGAAAAATGGCGGGCGTGAGAATACGCGTCCACATCATTGATACAGAATGAATATATTTAAATGCGTAAATGCATACAATAAAAAGGAGATCAAACATTGCAGGTACATTATTTCCAGAACTCTTACATTTACATAAAAGATCTGTTAATTACATCTCCGAAGCGAAAAACCCTGATTAAGAATTCCAACTATACTATTACATAGAATTGCAACACATGACTACTACAAAATGATAAAGAAAAATCGCTCCTCCTTGCTGTCGTTGACGTCGGTGTGCTCGGGGGAGCATTCTTGATCTTCTTCAAGTTATCATGTGTCTTGTTCATTTATATTTTTACCCTTGTACTATTGTGAGTAGTACGTAGAGTACGAGTGCAATGTGTGCTTTTTGCATCGGACACTTAATTTGTGTAGTCAACTTAACCAACATATGTATGACCATGCGGCTATCTTAATCAACTTTCAGGTCATTTCATTTTAACGAGTGATGAGTCGACTAGCAAAGTATCCACTTAATACATACATGCTACATCTTTTACTGATGCATATATGACCATGCATGAGATGATGGTATATGATTTACTCCATGTTAGCCTCTGCGCATGCATGGAAATTTAAGAAAAGGGGGGTTCCAATATCAGAACCATCCCATATGTTATCTTGTTTGATTTGATATGTTTGATGATATCACCTACTAAGCGAATCAGTCTGTTTTTGTTAGGACTAAAGCGAGCTAGATGCAATATCCCTTTTTTTATGGGTCACATGCATATACTCTAACCATCAGTGGACAGTATATGCGTGTTGCATAGAGTCTGTATGCTCTAGATTTCATATTTTAGATATGTAGGATTATATTTTTTAACTTAACCTACACACATTCATTTCCTTTTATGGGCATATTTTATTTAAGTCTGGACCGAGACAACTAGTATTCTCATTATCTCATGTCTACACGTTGGATTTCACTTATCACATTTTATATGCATTAGAGTATGCTCATTTGATCATCTATATGACAGATGTAAATAACATTGATATCTTCCTGTTTGTATTACTACTGACGTGGCATAGCATGTATGTCCGTAGTGTAACCAACAAGAAGCTTGAAACATAATTTGGAGAGCACCTGATTTATACATTTTCATGCTCTAGATTGAAGATACACGCACAATTTAAATTGTTTTGTGCAAGTCAAACAAATGAAGAATGCATTTTTTGTAAGCACGTATTTATTCTATGATGTTATGTAGATGGTCATATAGGGTTTGTGTATGTTTCATATTTGTTTTTCCCCGAGCTTTACCTTTGCGTCGCTCTCATTTATGATGGAAGGGGAAATATGTTCTCCTTAGTTTGGGTCGCCATGATCAACCAAGGAGTGAAATTTATCATCTTTGACATAATCGCACGTTGGCTTGTATCACGATGATCAACCAAGGCAAAAATGACAAGATGAAATTATATGTTGTATGCTCCTTGATTTGTATCATGATCCACCAAGGAGTATTTTTTGTTGCTCTTAAACATATTCGCACTTTGGCCTGTATCATGATGATCGGCCAAGGCAAAATGTCAAGATGGGGCTATATGGAGAATGCTCCTTAGTTTGTATCACAATGATCAACTAAGGAAAAAATTTCTTCTCTTAAATATGAGTGCTCTTTGGCTCGTATCACGATGATCAGCCACGGCAAAATATCAAGATGAAGATATATGGAGAATGCTCCTTGGTTTGTATCACAATGACCAATCAAGGGCAAATTTTCCTCTCCTGAACATATTCGCACTTTGGCTCGTATCACGATGATCAGCCAAGGCAGAATGTCAAGATGAGGATATATGGAGAATGCTCCTTGGTTTGTATCACAATGACCAATCAAGGGCAAATTTGCCTCTCCTGAACATATTCGCACTTTGGCTCGTATCACGATGATCAGCCAAGGCAGAATGTCAAGATGAGGATATATGGAGAATGCTCCTTGGTTTGTATCACAATGACCAATTGAGGACAAGTTTTCCTTTCCTGAACATAACTGCTCTTTGGCTCATATCACGATGATCAGCCAAGGCAGATTGTCAAGGTGAGGATACATGAGGCATACTCCTTGGTTTGTATCACAATGATCAACCAAGAAGAAATATGAATATGATGAGAGATATAGGGAGCAACAAGAAGATTAGAGGAGGATCATGATTCCCACCTGGACTACCTTCCTCACGCTCCTCGCCGGACGACGGCCTTGTAGCGGCAGCGTATATGAGCCTTTTTTCTACAGCAGCAGTATATGTGTGTGGTTGAGAGCAGCAGCGGCAGCACAATAGCAGCAAGCAGCAGCACAGCGGAGCGGAGCGATTCAAAAAAAGGAGAGCCAGCTAACCTTTGGTTACGCTAGGCAGGCTAGTATTTATAGGGGCTGGCAAGCAGCAGAGCGCTGAGACGTGTGTGCCCACGTCCTTGATCGTGGGATCGTGCAGGATAGTGGGAGCGTGGGGAGCCTCTGGCTCCTTTCTTTATTATATTTTATTTATGATTCCTTAATTGCTGGTTGACCAATGCTTTGAACCGGCAAGCTTGTAATTATCTGATGGGCTTTGGATATTTTAATGGATGTGTGGGCCTTGGTGCCACTATTCACATGCATGCACCAACAGACTTGTGAGAACTTCATGCACGCATATGCGGCCATATTATTTTTAATGGGCTAAACTTGATTAGCTACTAATGACGCATTAAGGCTTATGCTGAGGGTGTGCACGTTTAATTATTTTCTCGGCAATTCGAAGCCTAATGTCATATATGATATCAGATGAGCATGTTGACCGAATATTTTCCAACCGAATACATATGGGTCGATACCCCACTAGAAACGCCATTTATTTATTTATATACCGCGTGTATATTTTGTTAGTGTGATATATATTTTTATGTGTCGCATCGATATCTCTCATCGACGATGGAACAAGGACTCCATCTACATGTGGTCGATATTTCAGAAATATTGTGATTTTATGTTGGTATCTGGCACTCGCCGTAGGTGGCGGCGTGCATGGATGAAGGTACGTATGATTTTCATCGGGACAAATTTTCCATGGAGATTTTTATTCACTTTCCAAATTTCTCATGTATCCTCTCTTTTATTAATTTATTTTGTGTGCCTATTATTTTAAGCGGTGGAGATTCACCATGGTCATTTCCTTTGTCTATTTAGCAATTTGCCATTTTTATATAATTTTCCTTTATCATATTTTGATCACAGATATCACTTTGTATTTTACTTCGGCGAAATTCCGTGTCAACAGAGGTCGCGGCCCTGAAAGAGGCCCTGGCCGAAGCCGAGGGGAAAGCTGTCGAGGAGCAGGCCGCTCGCAAGAAGCTGCAGGCCCAGCTGAACGAGGTCCAGCAAGAGCTCCAGGACGTGGTGAAGAAGTACGAGACCCTGGAGGGCGATGTTTCGGCTCGAGAGACCGAACTCTCCAAGGCTCGTCGAAGCACGGAAGCGGCCCGGGTTGAAGCCCAGGGTGCCCTGCAAGAGATCCAAGAGGCCAGGAAGATCACGGCGGGTAAGGCGTTTAGTGTGCAAAGTAAGTATATGAAGAAGAAGTATTTCTTACTAACCCGGATTCGGAGTTCTCTAGGGGCCTTCGCAGATCTGCCGCACAGTGTGTCCGACGCCGCGGAGTTCTTCTGAGCCGAAGAAGGGAGCTCCACGGAGAAATTGTTCTGGTCGCGGTATCTTGCGCCAGAGCATCCCGTGCCCTTTACCGATCAGCTGAAACAACTGGTGGAGTTGCATCGGATGGCCGAACTAGCCATGAAGGATTTGATAATCCGACTATGGCCAGCCGAAGCTATGCCCGACAGCTACTTCGTACTCGTGAAGCGGCTGGTGAACGCCTGTCCTCGGCTGGACGTCGTCAAGCGATCGACCTGTATTGAAGGTGCGCGCATGGCCTTCGCCTGTTGCAAGATGTGGTGGGCGAAGATGTACGTCGTCGAGCTGACCAGGGGGCCGCCAGAGGGCAAGGAGCACCGCACACCCGAGCGCTATTTTGCGGATGTCCTAGAGGGGTGATAACCCACAAGAATAGGGGATCGCAACAGTTTTCGAGGGTAGAGTATTCAACCCAAATTTATTGATTCGACACAAGGGGAGCCAAAGAATATTATCAAGTATTAGCAGTTGAGTTGTCAATTCAACCACACCTGGATAACTTAGTATCTGCAGCAAAGTATTTAGTATAAAAGTAGTATGGAAGTAACGGTAACGGTGGCAAAAGTAACAGTGGTAGTTTTGTAGTGATTGTAACGGCGGCAACGGAAAAGTAACTAAGCAAAGAACAATATGTGAAAAGCTCGTAGGCATTGGATCGGTGATGGAGAATTATGCTGGATGCAGTTCATCATGTAACAGTCATAACATAGGGTGACACAGAACTAGCTCCAATTCATCAATGTAATGTAGGCATGTATTCCGAATATAGTCATACGTGCTTATGGAAAAGAACTTGCATGACATCTTTTGTCCTACCCTCCCGTGGCAGCGGGGTCCTATTGGAAACTAAGGGATATTAAGGCCTCCTTTTAATAGAGTACCGGACCAAAGCATTAACACATAGTGAATACATGAACTCCTCAAACTAAGATCATCACCGAGAGTGGTCCCGATTATTGTCACTTCAGGGTTGCCGGATCATAACACATAGTAGGTGACTATAGACTTGTAAGATAGGATCAAGAACTCACATATATTCATGAAAACATAATAGGTTTAGATCTGAAATCATGGCACTCAGGCCCTAGTGACAAGCATTAAGCGTAGCAAAGTCATAGCAACATAAATCTCAGAACACAGTGGATACTAGGGATCAAACCCTAACAAAACTAACTCGATTACATGATAAATCACATCCAACCCATCACCATCCAGCAAGCCTACGATGGAATTACTCACGCACGGCGGTGAGCATCATGAAATTGGTGATGGAGGATGGTTGATGATGACGATGGCGACGGATTCCCCTCTACGGAGCCCCGAACGGACTCCAGATCAGCCCTCCTGAGAGAGATTAGGGCTTGGCGGCAGTTCCGTATTGTAAAACACGATGAATCCTTCTCTCTGATTTGTTTCTCCCCGAACACGAATATATAGAGTTGGAGTTGTGGTCGGTGGAGCACCAGGGGGCCCACGAGGCAGGGGGCGCGCCCAGGGGGGTAGGCGCGCCCCCACCCTCGTGGACAGGGTGTGGGCCCTCTAGCCTTGATTCTTTCGCCAGTATTTTTTATATATTCCAAAATAATTCTCCGTTGATTTTCAGGTGATTCTGAGAACTTCTATTTCTGCACAAAAGTAACACCATGGCAATTCTGCTGAAAACAGCGTCAGTCCGGGTTAGTTTCATTCAAATCATGCAAGTTAGAGTCCAAAACAAGGGCAAAAGTGTTTGGAAAAGTAGATACGACGGAGACGTATAACCTCCCCCAAGCTTAAACCTTTGCTTGTCCTCAAGCAATTCAGTTGATAAACTAAAAGTGATAAAGAAAAACTTTTATGAACTCTGTTTGCTCTTGTTGTTGTAAATATGTAAAGCCAGCATTCAAGTTTTCAGCAAAGATTATGAACTAACCATATTCACAATAACATTTAGGTCTCATGTTTACTCATGTCAATGGCATAATCAACTAGCGAGCAATAATAATAAATCTCGGATGACAACACTTTCTCAAAACAATCATGATATGATATAACAAGATGGTATCTTGCTAGCCCTTTCTGAGACTGTAAAACATAAATGCATAGCACCTTTAAAGATCAAGGACTGACTAAACATTGTAATTCATGGTAAAAGAGATCCAGTCATAGTCATACCCAATATGAATTAATAGTAATGGATGCAAATGACAGCGGTGCTCTCCAGCTGGTGCTCTTTAATAAGAGGGTGATGACTAAACATAAAAGTAAATAGATAGGCCATTCGCAGAGGGAAGCAGGGAATTGTAAAGGTGCCAAAGCTCGGTTTTTGAAATAGAGATAAATAATATTTTGAGCGGCATACTTTCGTTGTCAACATAACAACCGAGAGATGGTGATATCTTCCATGCTACACACATTATAGGCAATTCCCAAACAGTATGATAAAGTTTATACTCCCCCTCCACCAACAAGCATCAATCCATGGCTTTCTCGAAACAAGGAGTGCCTCTAGCTAACAAGAGTCCCGGGGAGTTTTGTTTGCAATTATTTTGATTTGATTTGCATAAAGCATGGGACTGGGCATCCCGGTGACCAGCCATTTTCTCGCGATGAGGAGCGGAGTCCACTCCTCTTGAGAATAACCCGCCTAGCATGGAAGATACATACAACCCTAGTTGATACATGAGCTATTCAAGAATGCAAAACAGAATTTCATTTGGAGGTTTAGAGTTTGGCACATACAAATTTACTTAGGACGACAGGTAGATGCCGCATATAGGAAGGTGGCTAGAAAAAGACTGGGAAGCGACCAACTAGAGAGCGACAACAGTCATAAATATGCATTAAAATTAATAAACATTGAGTGCAAGCATGAGTAGGATATAATCCACCATGAACATAAATATCGTGAAGGTTATGTTGATTTTGTTTCACTACATGCGTGAACATGTGCCAAGTCCAGTCGCTTGAATCATTCAAAGGAGGATACCACCCTATCATACCACATCACAACCTTTTTAATAGCATGTTGGCGTGCAAGATAAACCATTATAAGCTCCTAGCTAATTAAGCATGGCATAAGCAACTATAATCTCTAATTGTCATTGCGAACTTGTTTATTCATAATAGGCTGAATCAGAAACGATGAACTAATCATACTTACAAAAACAAGAGAGGTCGAGTTCATTACAGCTTTTCTCATCTCAATCAGTCCATCATATATCGTCATAATTGCCTTTCACTTGCACAACTGAACGATGTGGATAATAATAATGGTGTACGTGCATTGGACTAAGCTGGAATCTGTAGGCATCTGACACACAGGAGAAGTCAAGATAATATGGGATCTTTGTTAAATCAACAATAATACATATAAGAGCCACTTTAACATTTTCATTATGGTCTTCTCCTCTCGACCCTCAAAGAAAAGAAAAGAAATAAAACTATTTACACGGGAAAGCTCCCAACAAGCAAAAGAAAAACAGGAAATCTTTTCGGGTTTTCTTTTAGTTATTATTAGCAAAAAGGCCCGTGCATTGCAACGGGAGAAGCTACCCACATTCAAGCTTGTCCCTAGCGAGTCATCTGTGTTACCACTTGCCCTCTTCGTCACCATCACCGATGGTGATCAACTGTTTACTTTTGCAAGCACTGTCAAAAGAGTTCGTGCATGACAATGGGCACAAATTAAATAAATATGTGCTTCGAAATATGAAAAATTGGTAATATTCCTTGCATAGTTATTGCTCACCTAACCGAAGAGCCCACATCTTCATCTTTTGCTATAATTCTCTCTCGACCTAACAGTATTCCCTCCAACTGCAAGCAATTAACCAAAGTGGTGGCATGGAGCATCCAACTGCTAGTACCTCTGCTCAAAAACCTTTTACAACATAGCATTTCTTGTCCCTAGTATGCTCCACATGAAGGTTCCATGGCCTTATCTCAGGCATGTTCTTTTTCGATGTGACATGTACTTCAACATCATCTATAGTCTGTACAGAGATCACCATTACCCACATAAAAATCATAGAGCAACAGAAAATGCTAATTACTAAGTGTGATTGCATAAAGTTACCCCTGATGCTAAACCTCATAGTAGTGCATGTTACTGCTAATTTTTTTTATCAAACCCTCATGCATCAATAAAGCCAAAAGAATATCAGCTAAAAACAAATAGAAGAAGTGAACCTGTATTCGTGAAAAAGAAAGCAAGATGAAACCAACATACAGTTCTTGTTGTAGCACATCCAATAACTGTAAATGTGAATAAGAGACACAACATTTGTGGAGAAGTGTGCAACATGAAACTCAAATAGGATTGTCGAAGCAATAGGTAATCTTTATTCAGCCTGAGAGAACTAAAGGGGATATTCCGCCATTACATTAGCAGAGAAACATGTAGTTCCAGATGGGATCTAGAAAGTAATCTAAGATACAATCAGAAATTAGCTGGGTCACAATGAGCCAAATTGGACACCGCAAAGACTTTGCACATCATAGCAAGTGCTTATTGTCTTCTCAATGGCAAATGTTTCAGCTACACATGCACACCGATTTAACTTAGTTGGTTTTCAGCTATGATGAGATGCCAAAACCAAGTCCAACCAAACTCAAACACATGGTCTTTTAAAATAATGTGCATCATTCCTGGATGCGAGCAGAGCAAGCAGCCAATGGCAACAACCCCTGGCTACCCTCTATCGATGCCTTTGTCGCTGTCAATCTGGGACAACTGGCCGCTCAAAGCCATGCTACATGACGGAGGAGGTAGACCGAGAGGACTTGATGTGGGTGCCGAGGCGGATCGGGGAGGCTGCCGCACGGGACATGACACATCGCCAGCTTCGGCATGCTGCAACAAACATACATATTGAAGTATAAATACGCAACAAAACCAACATCACAAAAACGGTAGGACAATATAATATTGCTGGAACAAAAGGTGTATCGATCATCAAATTTCTTTGACCTACAAAACAAGCCTAGGAGAAGATCATCTATGTGAGAAAACCAAACATCAACTCAGCTAGTGGAAAACTGAGCATAACATTGTAAGCAAGAAAAGATAAATAAGTAAACAAAATAAGTTATCTTAGCAAGCGACCACTATGCGGCCCCTCTCATCACCACCATTCTGCTCATCTATTTTCTTGGCCCCTCTATCGTCTAAACAAAGTTGCAAGCTTTTCTGGAAACAAGAAAGCTTGTCATCTTTGCTTCTCAAGAAAAACCTTGAAACCCCTCACCATTGCATAGGTGCAGTTTACAATAAAGCTAACCTGGTTTTACCAAACGGGAAATAAAGCCACAATCACTAGATAAGCTAACAATTAACAACTATGAACAGATCATTGACGCTTTTCAAGTTGAAGTAGTAGTTCAGTACTGCAATATCTGGTGGGTTCAGAAATTATTTGAAGTTTTACATATGATCTACTTTAAATAATTCAATAAAAAAGCCTGATTATGTATTCAACACTGTGTACTTCTAACCCAAGCTCATCATATCACTATTTTTTACTGCACTTTCGGGCAGCCTAGATTATATGTGGTACAGGCATATGCTGTTCATATGGTCGTACCATTCAGCTAACAAAATGAATTAAGTCATCTTGGAGATTTATTCCACCAAGCACAAATATTGTATCATGAGTCAGACAACAAACTTTTATTTGATTAGGAGTCTACCTCTAGAAATAGTAGCACATGAGGACATGACTTCCTATGCCACATCTGAAGAAATTGAGTTGTTGTGACAGTACCTGTTGAGCATGCGCACACACTGCAGAGGCATCAAAACCGGGCCAAATCAAACTAAGCTCATGAAAGAAGCGCTTCTTAATATCGACTAAAACAAGAGGGACAAAAAGCTATAATTAAAACATTTAAATTTGAACCACTGTGAACAAGAACTATTTGTTTGGCCCATCATACTTCTCACTGCACACTATCAGTGCAGAGAAAACTGGCAGAGCCACAGTTAGTCACTACAGGAAGTAGCTTGCCTACCAATGGCTCTTGACATTAACATGCCATGGCAGTAACTCTCCTATGCAAATATATGCAATGCAACACTGCAATGCTACAACATCAGCTTCCAGTATGTTCTCCAGGATTACCAATTTTTCAGAAGAAAAAAAAACCGAAACAGGGGCATGTATCGCTGATTAGCTGAAACATAATGCAAAATACATAAAAAACAGAGAAAGTAGTTGGTTTAATGCCTCCAGTTATACAGTTTCAGTTTTGGTCATTTTCTTTCTCTACTGTAGATCTTTTCTAAATTATATATATGTGTGTCTGCTACTCCTAAGATAGTTGTTAAATCTGATATGCTGTTTCTAGAATATGTGGATGACCGAACCATGTCAAGATTTGGCCTCCTGTACGCTACCTTCTATTTCTAACCATAGAACACTGAGGTACCTTTGGAAAGCTAGCGACGGCCTCTAAAACTTTCAAGAACCTGAACTGATAACTACTGATAAGCGTATAGTGAGAATTTGGTATCCTAATACAGTGAGTTCCATTCTTCTCTGAATTGTGTTGACCTCTTTTTTTCGTGGGTGGCATTGACTAATTTCTTATTTGTTAGATGATGATGACCTCATCTCACTATTTCCTTTTTATGGAAATAACATGGTGAGCATTGAACCAGACTGTGAGTGAATCCTCACTAACCCCTAACTGAAAAAGTAATGACACTGGCATCTTTATTACTGAAAGCACAGTACATATAAGCTATATATACTTTCAGTTTTGCTAGTGGGAAAGGCTTGTTACATATCAGTATGCACAATAGTACATGCTTTAACCTGTCAAATATGTACTGTCATAAACAAAGAAAAATGTATTTGACTTGCCATGGAACTGCTTGAAATTGAATATATGGACGATGGTGCAGCACACAAATTAAATCAGCATCACATCTTAAACTGAGGTTTGTTTATGATCAGCCTGAAACTCGACTCGATAGGCTGAATACACACAATGAAACACAGGTTTCAGTGAGATTCTCAGATTCACACAGGAAGTGTTTAGTACTTTAACTGAAAAAAGGATCAAAGTTGAACATGAACCGGGAGACAGAAAAAATAACTAAAACAGGGGATTCCATCTAATGATTAGCTTTCGAGGGGATAAATACCTTTGGTGTAGCCGCTGCAGGAGACGTTGGATGGCTCGACCGATGTTCTTGTTCCTCCAGCGAACTCGGTGCTTCTTCCTCCGGCGAACTTGGTGGCAACATTGGACGCTTCGTGCAATTTTTGACGGAACTTGATGAAGATCTGTTGCAACTGCAACACTTCATACTTGTATCTCAGTTAATTATGTACCCATCTACTACATATGTGTACCTGTCAATGCAAATTGTATTCAGATTAGCAGTGCGACAGTGCTACTTATCGATGTAATAGGCACACTTGAGAAATTAAGGTCGATGTTTCAACCTCTTACCAGGCTATACTTTCCGCATGCAGACATAAGTGATTAAGCTCAGGGAAAACCATGGTAGTGGTACCTTGTTTGATGCTAGAACTCCCGTACCAGCACCATGGGGCAGTCCTGCAGATCGTGTGGCAAGTGTCATGAAGGTTGTAAGGCGAGCGTGAAGCCACCAACAACCCCATGATTGAGCTGCAGAGAAGGGTGGACTATGATCCTACAGCTCCCGCTTTGCTGACTGCTGATTTCCGATTAAATTAGAAGATGGGAGAAGAGCAGCATGGTCAGACCTTTAGATCGTATGGCATGTGCCGAGGAGGCCAGCTATCCTTCTTCCCCCATTCTTCTTCTCCCTACCTCTCCTCCCCGAATCCTCTTCTGTTTCTCTTTCGTACCAGGGAAAACTGAAGCCCCGCCTCTCCAGCCTTCCTCTTTGTCACCGGCGACCCCTGCCTCGCCGCCCGCCTTCGAATCAGCCTCCCCAGCCACTGCCACGCACGGATTTGGCCCCTGCAAGCTCCAGCCGCCGTACGCCGTTCTGCAATCTGCATCGAGCAGCCGTGCCGCCCCCAACCGCTCAAGTCGCCGCGTTGACCCAATCTAGAAGGTGCGCTCGAGCGTCGTCCGCGTGTAGCCGGTCGGCTAAGGGTAGGCGCGCCGGGGTGGTGGGCGGTGGCGGCGCACGACGGTACGCGTGAGGGGCATGACAGGAGATGGAGATGGGGATTGGGAGGCAGGGTCGGGGAGGTTGATTTTCTTTCTTTTATCTGGGGCGTACCGGTTCGGGTTAGCTTATTAGCTTATTATGAGGACGGCGGGTTTAATTGTCGAAACAACATGGGCCTTTCTGCAAAAAAGCCACGATGGTGAACCCGACACACTCAGTGCGTGCTTTATTATTAGCGAGAGATTACTACACGCATGGAAAGTAAACTAGCTAAAAGCTACAACTATTTTTTTCTTTTTTTTCCTTAAGGTTTGTCAAACACACAAGAAGAAAGCATAAAAAGAAAAATAAACTAGCATGGATATTACAAGGAAAAAGAACGAGCACCGACAACTAGCATGAGTGTGTGAACATGAATGTAATGTCGGTGAGAAATACGTACTCCCCCAAGCTTAGGCTTTTGGCCTAAGTTGGGGTCGTACTGAAGTGAAGCCTCAGGTTGCCACTGGCTGGCCATCTCCTCCGGATCCCACTGGTAAACAGACTGGCGTGAAGGAACAAATTGTGGTTTCGGATCCGGCTCTGTAGCTGAGGTGGGGTTCTGGTAGGCGTGAATGGCCTCCAGCGGAACAAGGTACTTGCCTGCAGATAAGTCAAACAAGGAAGAAGCAGGCAAGGTAATAGTCTCAGGGTGATTTTTATCAAATATCAGTCTATAGTTAAGCTCCTTTTTCTTGTTCTTAACAATGAAATCATGTGCAACCATACTCTTATAGTATAGAAAAACAATAGGCAACAACTTCTCTTCTTTCTCATAGTGCCTAATAGGTATGTTAAAGTACGCAGCAAGGCGCGAGGCGAAGATGCCTCCCAAGATGGGGCCCTTAGTACGGTTAAGATTTAACCGCTTTGCAACAACAGCGCCCATACTAAATGTATCGTCACGAAACAGGGCATGGCACAAAAGAACAATATCAGGGGCACTAAGGTTGCCACAGTTTCCGCGACCAATTAAGCATCTACTAGCAAATATTGCAAAAGTAACGTAAAACAGGAAAATGTATGCTAGTAATTCGTGCATCGGAAACTTTCCTAGTTTCCCCTACAACAGTTGTATCAATAAACCCCTCCACATCGTCATGACGTGGTTCCTCTATGCTACCCAAAAAGGCAATTTGCAAACCTCACAAAATTCAGAGAGGGGCATCTCCTTATACTCATCATATAAATAAAAATCCACCGAAGGTGGTGACCTCCTAGCATGGAAATGAAAATTTTGCACAAAGATATTAGTGAGTAGGAGATACCATTCGCGTTGGTCGTAGAGGAAGTTGGTGAGGCCTGCATTCTCAGCCAACTCATAAAAATCATCATAAATACCGTCTGCTCTCAAGAAATCATCACAAGGCCATTCACATTGCTGAACTTCCGTGGTGCGAGGGAGATTATACTTAGGCCTCTCTTCTTCTTCACTTTGCTTATCCTTCAAGCTTCGGCTCAAAGAGCCCCTCAAAAATCTCTTCATCATTTTCTGAAAATTTCTGAAATTTTTAATAACTTCAAATAAAAGTGAACAAAACTTAGCAAAATTGATAGCAACTACTCCCACAAGTGCCTAGAGACTATATCATGCATTGGAACTACTTGGAACCATATAAATTTGACATGCAAGCTCAAGAACAGGGTCACCTAAGCAGCAAAAATTTGCAATGAATAAATCACTAGAACAAAAACTAATTGGACCATTGCAGGAGTTACATACCGAAAAACAATCCCCCAAAGCAGTTTTGTGAGTGGAGCTTTGAGCAAGGAGATCGATAATGGCAGCAAGATGAGCAAGAACTCGTGCTTGAGCTGGTTGGTGATTTTTTTGGGAGGAAAAAGGAGTGTGTGATGGCTGGAATAAGTGGAGGGGAGCCACCATGGGCCCATGAGGCTGGGGGCGCGCCCTGGACCCTCGTGGCCAGGTGCCAACTCTCCCTGATGTGTTCTCAGTGCCAGATATTCTCAAATATTCTAGAAAAAAATCAGATTTCATTTTCGGGGCATTTGGAGAACTTTTATTTTCGGGGTATTTTTATTTCACGGATAATTCAGAAAACAGACAAAAAATACTATTTTTGCTTTATTTAATCTAAATAACAGAAAGTAAAAGAAGGGTACAGAAGGTTGTGCTTTCTAACTTCATCCATCTCATGCTCATCAAAAGGAATCCACTAACAAGGTTGATCAAGTCTTGTTAACAAACTCATTCCGAATAACATGGAACCGGAGAAATTTTGAATAACACTATGTTACCTCAAGGGGATATGCACATCCCCAACAATAAGAATATCATATCTCTTTTTGACAGTAGGAAGAGGAAATTCAAAACCTCCAATAGTAATCGATGGAACTTTTCCAATAGATTTGATACTGTGGACTTGAGGTTGTTTCCTCGAGGAAGTGTATCGTATGCTCATTACCATTGACATGAAGAGTGACATTGCCTTTGTTGCAATCAATAACAACCCCTGCAGTGTTCAAAAAGGGTCTTCCAAGAATAATAGACATACTATCGTCCTCGGGAATATCAAGAATAACAAAGTCCGTTAAAATAGTAACGATTGCAACCACAACAGGCACATCCTCACAAATACCGACAGGTATAGCAGTTGATTTATCAGCCGTTTGCAAAGATATTTCAATAGGTGTCAACTTATTCAAATCAACTCTATGATATAAAGAGAGAGGCATACCACTAATACCGGCTCCAAGATCACATAAAGCAGTTCTAACATAGTTTCTTTTAATGGAGCATGGTATAGTTGGTACTCCTGGATCTCCAAGTTTCTCTGTCATTCCACCCTTAAAAGTATAATTAAAAAGCATGGTGGAAATTTCAGCTTCCGGTATCTTTCTCTTATTTGTAACAATTTCTTTCATGTACTTAGCATAAGGATTCATTTTGAGCATATCAGTCAAACGCATACGCAAAAACATAGGTCTAATCATTTCAACAAAGCGCTCAAAATCCTCATCATCCTTTTTCTTGGATGGTTTGGGAGGAAAAGGCATGGGTTTCTGAACCCATGGTTCTCTTTCTTTACTGTGCTTCCTAGCAACAAAGTCTCTCTTATCATAACATTGATTCTTTGATTGTGGGTTATCAAGATCAACAGCAGGTTCAGTCTCTACATAATTGTTATTACTAGGTTGAGCATCAACATGAACATCATCACTAACATTATCACTAGGTTCATGTTCATCACCAGCTTGTGTTTCAGCATCAGAAATAGAAATATCATTGGGATTCTCAGGCGTGTCTACAACAGGTTCACTAGAAGCATGCAAAGTCCTATCATTTTTCTTTTTCTTACTCTTAGAAGGACTAGGTGCATCGACATTATCTCTCTGAGAATCCTGCTCAATTCTCTTAGGGTGACCTTCAGGATACAAAGGTTCCTGAGTCACTTTACCTCCTCTAGTTGCAACTCTAACAACAAAATCATTATCCTTACTGTTCAATTCATTGAGCAAGTCATTCTGAGCTTTAAGTACTTGTTCTACTTGAGTGGTAACCATATAAGCATGTTTACTAATGAGTTTAAGTTCACCTTTCACTCTGGACATATAATGACCCAAGTGTTCAAGCATATCAGAATTATGTTTCAATTGTCTACCGACATAAGCGTTGAAGTTTTCTTGTTTAACAATAAAATTATCAAACTCATCCAAGCATTGACTAGCAGACTTATAACAAGGGATATCACCTTCATCAAATCTATAGAGAGAATTTACCTTTACTACCTGTGTCAGGTTATCAAGACCGGATGTTTCTTTAATAGGTGATGAATTAAGACCATGTATTTCTTCAACATGAGGTAAATTATTAACATCTTCAGCTTTTATACCTTTTTCTTTCATAGATTTCTTTGCCTCTTGCATATCTTCAGGACTGAGAAATAGAACACCCCTCTTCTTCGGAGTTGGCTTAGGAGTTGGTTCAGGAAGTGTCCAATTATTTTCATTGGTCAACATATTATTCAATAGAATTTCAGCTTGATCAACAGTTCTTTCCCTCAAAACACAACCAGCACAACTATCCTAGTGGTCTCTGGAAGCATCGGTTAGTCCATTATAAAAGATATCAAGTATTTCATTTTTCTTGAGAGGATGATCAGGCAAAGCATTAAGTAATTGGAGAAGCCTCCCCCAAGCTTGTGGGAGACTCTCTTCTTCAATTTGCACAAAATTATATATTTCCCTTAAAGCAGCTTGTTTCTTATGAGCGGGGAAATATTTAGCACATAAGTAATAAATCATATCCTGGGGACTACGCACACAACCAGGATCAAGAGAATTAAACCATGTCTTAGCATCACCCTTTAATGAGAACGGAAATAATTTAAGGATATAAATAGTAGCGAGTTTTCTCATCATTAGTGAACAGAGTGGCTATATCATTTAATTTAGTAAGATGTGCCACAACAGTTTCAGATTCATAGCCATAAAAAGGATCAGATTCAACCAAAGTAATTATCTCACGATCAATAGAGAATTCATAATCCTTATCAGTAACAAAGATAGGTGAAGTAGCATAAGCAGGATAATATTTCATTCTAGCTTTCAGAGTTTTTTTCCAGCTTAGCTAATAATTTCTTAAGATCACTCCTATCATTGCAAGCAAGAAAGTCTCCAGCAGTTCTTCATCCATAACATAACCCTCAGGCACACCAGGCAATTCATATCTAGGGGGAGAATCTTCATCATCACTTTCATCAATATTATTAGTTTCAATAATTTCATTCTCTCTAGCCCTAGCAAGTTGTTCATCAAGAAATTCACCATGTGGCACAGTAGTATCAAGCATAGAAGTAGTTTCATCATAAGTATCATGCATAGTAGAAGTGGCATTATCAATAACATGCGACATATCAGAATTAATAGCAGAAGCAGGTTTAGGTGTCGCGAGTTTACTCAAAACAGAAGGTGAATCAAGTGCAGAGCTAGATGGCAGTTCCTTACCTCCCCTCGTAGTTGAGGGGAAAATCTTAGTTCTTTCGTCTTTCAAGTTCTTCATAGTGACCAGCAGATATAAATCCCAAGTGACTCAAAGAATAGAGCTATGCACCCCGGCAACGGCGCCAGAAAATTGTCTTGATAGCCCACAAGTATAGGGGATCGCAACAGTTTTCGAGGGTAGAGTAATCAACCCAAATTTATTGATTCTACACAAGGGGAGACAAAGAATATTCTCAAGTATTAGCAGTTGAGTTGTCAATTCAACCACACCTGGATAACTTAGTATCTGCAGCAAAGTATTTAGTAGAAAAGTAGTATGGAAGTAACGGTAACTGTCGGTGTCAAAACCGGCGGATCTCGGGTAGGGGGTCCCGAACTATGCGTCTAGGCGGATGGTAACAGGAGACAAGGGACACAATGTTTTACCCAGGTTCGGGCCCTCTTGATGGAGGTAAAACCCTACATCCTGCTTGATTAATATTGATAATATGGGTAGTACAAGAGTGGATCTACCACGAGATCAAGGAGGCTAAACCCTAGAAGCTAGCCTATGGTATGATTGTTGTATGTTGGAGTTGTTGTCCTACGGACTAAAACCCTCCGGTTTATATAGACACCGGATAGGGTTAGGGTTACACAAAGTCGGTTACAATGGTAGGAGATCTGAATATCCGCATCGCATAGCTTGCCTTCCACGCCAAGGAAAGTCCCCTCCGGACACGGGATGAAGTCTTCAATCTTGTATCTTCATAGTCCTGGAGTCCGGCTGAAGGTATAGTTCGGATGCCCGAACACCCCCTAATCCCGGACTCCCTCAGTAGCCCCTGAACCAGGCTTCAATGACGACGAGTCCGGCGCGCAGATTGTCTTCGGCATTGCAAGGCGGGTTCCTCCTCCAAGTTCTTCACAAAATATTGTAAACACCAAGAGTAGTGTCCGACTCTGCAAAATAAGTTTCCACATATTGCCATAGAGAGAATAATATTAACACAAATCTAATCTGCTGACATATTCCATAGCGTGACATCACACTACGGCCAAGCCCTTATTTGAATCGTTTTCACTTCTCCACCTCAGCGCGTTTTGCGAGGCGGTTTCCTTGGCACGTCTTGTCGAAGCAGAGATTGTGTCCCCTCTATTTACGGGATTCTCATCAATACGGACGTGGGTAACCCAATCGTGCCCGTTTAGCATGTTTTCTCGATTAAAGGCGAGTCCCAAACGGTCACGGGGAGGGCTCTTGGTATTTAACCTCTTATAAAGAGACCAAGACCTTACTCCGTTTTTCCAATCCTCAAAACGAGTTCGCCCATCGCCTCGAGTTCCAACACCCTAGGCCCCAGATTTCAGGCGCTTCGGACCATCGACAATGTCCGGTTCCAACCTTCAAGGCCGGTGGATGGCGGAGGAGGACGTGCTAAAGTTGAGAGAGGCTAAGTTCTTAACCGGCGAAATTCCGCATAGGTTGCCTGCTCAAGGGCAGGCGGTTCCCAGTCCCCAGCCCGGTGAGAGCGTGGTGTTCAAATCTCACTTCCTTCAGGGGTTAGGCTTCCCAATGGATCCCTTTGTGAGGGGGCTGTTGTTCTATTATGGGTTGGAATTTCACGACTTAGCTCCGGAGTCCATCCTCCATATTTCTTATTTCATCGTCGTGTGTGAAGCGTTCCTCCGTGTTACCCCTCACTTCGGATTATGGCTCAAGACCTTTAAAGTGGAGCCGAAGATGATCGAGGGACGGCATGTAGAGTGCGGAGGCGCTGTTATAAGTAAGAATGCTGATGCTCCCTGGCCCGAGGGCTCTTTTCAAGAGGAGCTCGGCTTATGGCAACGGGAGTGGTTCTATATCACCGTTCCCAGGGGCACCAAATGGGTGGCGCCGCATGCCTTTCGCTCGGGTCCCCCACAACAGCTAGGGTTATGGGTCAATAAAGGCCTAGACTGGGGGCCATCTCAGGACGTGCCTTTATTGCAGGGCCAAATCAGGGATCTCTTGGAAAGAGACCTCAGGCTGGTCAAAGTGACGCAAGTCATGCTGATCCGCCGAACCCTGCCTGGCAAACGTCGCTCCCTCTGTTTGTGGGAGTTTCATCCGGAGGGACCACAAGCTCTCCAACATTTTATGGGCGTAACGCCCGTGGAGATGTACAAATTGTTCTTCGGATCACAAGCAATGTGTCCGGATTAGACCGAGGATGCAGGTTTAAGCTGCAATCGCCCGGATACTCAAGTAAGTAACCTTGTGTCCGGACTCGCTATCCATATAATTGTCATAAATTCGCCCCTAAAAGGGTTGTCCTTTTTAAACAGGAGTGGATAGCGAAAGCAAAGCTGATCAGGTGTCCGGCTCCCCTTCCTGAGACCAGGCCGGATCCCGTGCTAGTCAGGATGTTGAAGATTGTGCCTCTGGAGGGAAGTGAGGGTGAGGACAAGGAAATTATGGCCTCCTCAAAGGAGGTCGTTCCGAAGGGAGGAACCGACAATTCCTCTTCTAAGGGGAAGAAGAGGGCCGCCTCTGACGACCCGGAGCCCATGGCCTCAAAGCGGGGTAAAAATTCCTCGTCAGAGGGTCCGATGCCGGGGAGATTTTCGGCCGAACTATGCCCCCAAAGGAATCAGCCCTCCAGCGAGCCGTAAGTAGAGAAAGTTTGTATATTTTGAAAGAAGGATCCTTGCTTTAAACCTGAGAAGATTAACTGAAATTTTACCTTGTAGTTCGGACCTCGGCCCTTCTCAGCAGAGCTCATCTTCGGGGGATCTTCTTCCGGAGATGATGGAGGGCGGAACGCCTCCCCCTGCCGTACCGCCTAGCGAGGCGGGCGAACCTGAGGTGTCGTCGCAGAGGGTTTCTACGAATCCGATAGGGGCGGAAGATTGCTATGTGGCCCCCAAGGTTCTCCGCGTCCGGCCTCCGAAAGAGGCCACGGGACAAGTCCGGCACCGTCTGGTGCTCGGCCGGAGGAGCTAAAGAATCTGCTGGGGCGAGCTTCTATCTCAGAGGAGCACCGCGCATTGATGGTCACGGTGATTGAAAGGATTTCATTTGCGGAAAGCGGATTGCACGAGGCCGTCAGAAGTTTTCTGACGGACTTTGAGGTACATTAGATAATGTACACTTTTGTCAGTTGCGCATAAATAAGATGTGCCCTGTATAGATAGTAGCCCCTGAGACTCTGTGCGTTGTCAGAAGTGACGGCGTGCAAAGGATCATAACCCCAGGTCTAAATTTGTCGCCTTTAAATGTAGGTGGCGAAGTGTCCGGAATCGAGCCGAACTGATGATTTTGCCGAACTAAAGCGGCAACTGGACATGGCAGATGCCGACATCACGCTCGTCAATAGGCGGCTTGATGAGGCTCAAGGTATGTAATTCCTTGGGCGGCACCTGGTAAGAGGAGCTTTATGCCAATATCTTATAATGTATATGCTTGACGCAGATGGTGCGGCCGCCGTGGAGAGTCTTCGGGCAGAACTTGCCCGGGCTAAGGAACAAGCCAGAGAAAGGGATGCGGCTGCCAAGAAGGCCCTTGAAGAGCTAAGAGCCGACCAGGCTGCTCACTGCCGAAGCAAGGAGGAGATGGCCGAGATGGCCGTGAAGTGAAAGAGCGCTGCTGACCATTGCGAGCTTCTTGACAAAGAAGACCGGGCGAGGCAGACGGACTTAGAGAAGGCCGTTGCTGATGCCAAGGACGCTCTCTCTACAATGAGAGCTGCGAAGGAGGAGCTGTGTCAGGCCGGACAGATTGCGGCTGGAAAGCCCTTTATGCTGCAGAGGAAGTTTTGCGATCCGAAGTTTTCTCCGCTGGACCGTATGTGGAGTGTGGAGGACACCTATCTGGATTTGGCAGCGAGTGCTGCTGATGCGACCGAACACTTTCGAGATCAAGAAGATCGTGAAGTGGAAAAACTTTTCTAGTCGTAGTTTCACAACCCAGAGCGTCCCCTGGCGGTGGACGATCGTCTGGCTCAATGGGCCGAACTGAATAGGTTGTCCGGACTCACCATGAAGTTCGTCATGGGTCATTTGTGGCCGGGGAGATCGGAGCCGAAGAGTTATTTCGGCTTGGTGCAGCAACTCCTTGATGCGGTGCCCCGTATCGATGCAATGAAGAGGTCAGCATGGATAGAGGGCACACAGATAGCTCTTGCCCGTGTCAAGACATATTGGGCGGAGATGGAGACCACCGTTGTTGCGTCCCAAGATTCGGAAAAAAGCCGAGTACCCTCCGAACTCTATTTTCAGGAAGTCCTAGAAGGTGCTCGTGTAATAGAGACGCAATGCTCGAAGGATGCTATGTTCTGATAGCATATGTAATTATAAAACAGTATTCTGATGAATTGTAGTAGGCTTTTATACTTGTGCCTTCAAGTATGTGGAACACCTCCGGTGCGGCCGTTTTAATATATATATAATCTGAAAGATAGCAGTCGTTGGCTTCAGCCCCCACGCACATAGTGCGGGGGTGCTCGCAGAAGGCGCTTTTTCACACTTAATCCAACGTCTTGGTCCTACAAAGGAGGTGATGGCGCAGCGAGCCAGGCAACCGGACTATAATGCTTTAACACTTTCACTTAGCCATAGGAGCTTGACAGTGGGACTCTTTAGATAGCCCTTGGTGGCGACTGTGCTCGCCCGAATTCGGGGCGCGTGTGTGCCTGGCCGGGAAACGGCCCTTCATTAATGCGGAGGAATCCTATAGATTCCGGAGAGTCATCGAGTGGTTGACCAGTCTCGCGCTATATCATGATAGTCGGTTTTCGGCTTTCTCTACTGAGGTGCTCGCCTGGCCGAACCGGGGCACAATCGCAGTAGTTCTCCTGGTGCCGCCTTAGACGATAGAGCGGAACGTAAGGCGACTGAACACAGGAGCCGGGCAACCCAACATTGACCAAAATCATGATTCGGAGCTGATGCATATAAGGCCAAACTCGCGACGCCGAACACTCCCTAAGGTATTCGGTCTTTATGAGAGCGGGCAAAGTAATGCTCTTATGTATAAGCCCCTAGTGTCCAGGTACGCGCAGGAATTCTGACGTGGCCACATGCCAAGACGCCAGCCTACTCCTTGGTTATAGAACCAAGGGATGTGTAGCAACAAGAGACAGTAAAAAAGGTTTACGCAGGGTCTTAATCTGAAAAGAATCCTTAGAATGGGTCCCTACTGCACGTCTGCGCCTGTGTCTCAGTTGTGCCATATCCTGGACGGGCGCAGCACGATGTTCATCTGTAAAAGAGAGGAACTAAGTTGAAAGAAAAATAAACAAAAATTCGTGCCGAACAAAATTTTTATTAAATAAACAAATGGAAAGTATAATATGTAAAATTGAGCTTTATTGTCTCTTATATATGCAGAGCCCCTAGGGCATGCCGGGTTTGTCTATTTGTGCCCGTGGTCTTAATGACCTATTCGGATGTTCTGGCTGGTGAAGCCATTGTATTGTGGGGTTGTTAAAGCGGCCACACAATCCTCCGCTCGGGGGAGGAGCGCTCAATGCTTCCCCTTCAAGGAGATGATGCCTCATAGACCGGGCATCTTAAGCGTGAGAGATGCATAATGCGGTATTGCGTTAAAGCAGGCGAAAGCTTCGCGCCCCAGCAGTACTTGATAGCGACTTGAGAATGGGACGATGTGGAAAGTCAGCCTTTCACAGCGGAAGTTATCGGTAGAGCCGAATATAACTTCGAGACGGATAAAACCCATGCAATAGGTTTCCGGACCAGGCGCTACCCCTTGAAAGGAGGTTTTGCTGTGGCGGATTCTTGTTGGGTTTATCCCCATGTGACGGATTGTGTCCTGATATATCAGGTTTAGTCCACTGCCGCCGTCCATTAGAACATTTGAAAACTGGAGCCCGCCAATTATTGGATCGAGTACCAAGGCAGTCCAGCCTGTGTTCCTGGTACTTCTAGAATAATCCAGATGATCGAAGATGATTGGTTTTGACAACCAGTGGCGGGACCCTTTTGGGATGGGTCGTGTGGCGTGTACCTTTATGGGCGTCGCACGTTTTGTTATGTGAAGTAGGTTTACTGTTTTTACTTCTTGTGGGAAATTCTTCTGTTTCCTGGTGCTTTGCTTTTCGGGTTCGTCCTCGTCTTCGCTTGGTGTGTCGAGCCCCTTGTGTTCGGAGTTGAGTCTGCCGGATTGTTTGAAAACCCAACAATCTCTGTGGGTATGGTTAGCAGGCCTCCCTGGAGTACTGTGTATTTGACATATCCTGTCCAGGATTTTGTTTAGGTTGGATAAATCATCTCTGTTATCCTGGAGGGGCGGCTTTTTATGATTCTGCCGTGAGACTTTGAATCCGGCGTTGACTGCCGTGCTCTTTGGACTGTTTTCCTTAGTCCGGCGACGTTCCTTGTTGCGTCGCGGTTTTCTGTTTCCATCCCTGGTTTCGGATGTACTTGGGTCGCTGGTGCTACATCTTGCCAGCCAGCTGTCCTCTCCTGCGCAAAAGCGGGTCATGAGGCTTGTTAATGCGTCCATTGTTCTTGGCTTTTCTTGGCCGAGGTGTCTGGCCAGCCACTCGTCTCGGACATTGTGCCTGAAAGCTGCTAGGGCTTCGGCGTCCGGACAATCGACTATCTGATTCTTTTTAGTAAGAAATCTATTCCAGAACTTCTGAGCTGACTCTCCGGGCTGTTGTGTTATGTGACTGAGGTCGTCTGCATCCGGAGGACGGACATAAGTCCCTTGAAAATTTGCTCAGAAAGCGTCCTCGAGCTCTTCCCATCTTCCAATTGTGTTTTCGGGAAGGCTTTTAAGCCAATGCCGGGCTGGTCCTTTAAGCTTTAGGGGTAAATATTTGATGGCGTCGAGGTCATCTCCTCTAGCCATATGTATGTGGAGGATGTAATCCTTTATCCAGACTCCAGGGTCTGTTGTTCCATCATATGCCTCTATGTTTACGGGTTTGAATCCCGCTGGAAATTCATAATCCAGGACCTCATCGGTGAAACATAGGGGATGTGCGGCGCCCCTGTATTTGGGTGTGACGGATTCTGATAATGGCTTTATTGTACTGCTTACGAGAGCTTGCTTTCTTGGCCCATAAATGGACCTGGCAGGGCCATCTTTTTGATGCGAATCCGTAAGTGGGTCACGTGCCGGCTTGAGTCCGGCGCCGTTTGCCACTTTATGCTGGCTATGGGGTCGTCTATCCGACCGTATGGCTTTCTTACTTTTTGAGTGCGAGGGCTCTAAGGCCTCTTCGTCGAATTCAGGTAGTAGCTTTCGCTTCGGATAACTTTTAGTGCGGCGACTATCGCCGTATTTGTCTGCGGTGTTGATTACTTTACTCCATCTGATCCTGAGTGCATCTTCTGCAATTTTGAGCTTCCGCTTCTGCTTTTTCAGGCTGCGTGCGGTTTCAACGAGCCTCTTGTGGAGGTTCTTCTTCTCCGTGGGTTTATCCGGCGTAAGGTCGTCCGGAATGCCATTTTCGCCAGGGGAGGGATGTTCGGTTTCTTCATCCGGGATGCCCTGTTCGTACGGTTGCTCTAGGGCATGCTCGTCGCCTGCTGGCCCGTCCTGCTCTATGGCTGGGTCTGTATCGAGGCGGGGCTTGGGTCGGCGTTTACGCCGACGCTTTGACTGTTTTTGAGGGATTGATCCTTCGTTCCATCCCCGTTTTCCTCGTGGTTGCTACCTTTAGGGGTTTCCACCATGTACACATCATGAGATGAGGTGGCTGTCCGATGCCCTATAGGCGTTGGTTCATCGGTGTCTCCTGCATCGTCATCCATACCGTCGATGTCTTTGGAGTTGAAGTTGAGCACGTCGTTTAAATTATCGACGGTGGCTACCAAATGGGTGGTGGGTGGGTTTTGAATTTCTTCATCGTCCGTATCCCATCCTTGCTGACCATAGTCTGGCCAGGGCTCTCCTGATAAAGAGACAGACTTTAGTGAGATCAGGATGTCGCCGAAGGGCGAGTGCTGAAAGATGTCTGCGGCGGCGAACTCCATGATCGGCCCCCAATCGGATTCGATCGGCAGGGGCGCGGGAGGTTCGGAGTCCGGAGAGGAATCCGGATCCTCGGAGTCACGGGTCATGCAGAGTGCGGGGCTGGTGTTCGACTTGATCGCCTTTGAGATCGCAGCCCCTAAGGTGGCGTCCAACCGCTCATCCTCGATCGGCGCCACAGGCTCCGAATTAAGGGTCGGAACCGACGCGAGTGCGGCCTCCAGGACACTGTTCGGCGGCAGAGCTAGATCATGCCCCTCGAGACAGTGTGGCGCGCTTGGCTGTGGCTCGAATCCGTTGAAGATCAAGTCCCCGCGGATGTCAGCCGTGTAGTTCGAACTTCCAAACCTGACCTGATGGCCAGGGGCGTAGCTTTCGATCTGCTCCAGGCGGCCAAACGAATTGGCCCGCAGTGCGAAGCCGCCGAAGACGAAGATCTGTCCGGGTAAAAAAGTCTCACCCTGGACTGCATCGTCGTTGATGATTAAAGGAGTCATCGGGCCTAAAAGTGACAACACAGAGGAACTCTCAATGAAAGCACCAATGTCGGTGTCAAAACCGGCGGATCTCGGGTAGGGGGTCCCGAACTGTGCGTCTAGGCGGATGGTAACAGGAGACAAGGGACACAATGTTTTACCCAGGTTCGGGCCCTCTTGATGGAGGTAAAACCCTATGTCCTGCTTGATTAAGATTGATAATATGGGTAGTACAAGAGTGGATCTACCACGAGATCAAGGAGGCTAAACCCTAGAAGCTAGCCTATGGTATGATTGTTGTATGTTGGAGTTGTCGTCCTACGGACTAAAACCCTCCGGTTTATATAGACACCGGATAGGGTTAGGGTTACACAAAGTCGGTTACAATGGTAGGAGATCTGAATATCCGCATCGCCTAGCTTGCCTTCCACGCCAAGGAAAGTCCCCTCCGGACACGGGACGAAGTCTTCAATCTTGTATCTTCATAGTCCTGGAGTCCGGCTGAAGGTATAGTTCGGATGGCCGAACACCCCCTAATCCCGGACTCCCTCAGTAACGGTGGCAAAAGTAACAGTGATAGTTTTGTAGTGATTGTAAATGCAGCAATGGAAAAAGTAACTAAGCAAAGAACAATATGTGAAAAGCTCGTAGGCATTGGATCGGTGATGGAGAATTATGCCGGATGCGATTCATCATGTAACAGTTATAACATAGGGTGACACAGAACTAGCTCTAATTCATCAATGTAATGTAGGCATGTATTCCGTATATAGTCATACGTGCTTATGGAAAAGAACTTGCATGACATCTTTTGTCCTACCCTCCCATGGCAGCAGGGTCCTATTGGAAACTAAGGGATATTAAGGCCTCCTTTTAATAGAGTACCAGACCAAAGCATTAACACATAGTGAATACATGAACTCCTCAAACTACGGTCATCACCGGGAGTGGTCCCGATTATTATCACTTCGGGGTTGCCGGATCATAACACATAGTAGGTGACTATAGACTTGCAAGATAGGATCAAGAACTCACATATATTCATGAAAACATAATAGGTTCAGATCTGAAATCATGGCCCTCGGGCCCTAGTGACAATCATTAAGCATAGCAAAGTCATATCAACATCAATCTCAGAACATACTGGACACTAGGGATCAAACCCTAACAAAACTAACTCGATTACATGATAAATCTCATCCAACCCATCACCGTGCAGCAAGCCTACGATGGAATTACTCATGCACGGCAGTGAGCATCATGAAATTGGTGATGGAGGATGGTTGATGATGACGATGGCGACGGATTCCCCTCTCTAGAGTCCCGAACGGACTCCAGATCAGCCCTCCCGAGAGAGATTAGGGCTTGGCGGCGGCTCCGTATCATAAAACGCGATGAATCCTTTCTCTGATTTTTTCCCCCAAACATGAATATATAGAGTTGGAGTTTAGGTCGGTGGAGCTCCAGGGGGCCCACGAGGCTGGGCGCGCACCCAGGGGGTGCGCCCTCCACCCTCGTGGACAGGGTGTGGGCCCCCTGGCCTTGATTCTTTCGCCATATTTTTTATTATTTCCAAAAATAATCTCCGTGAAGTTTCAGGTCATTCCGAGAACTTTTATTTCTGCACAAAAATAACACCATGGTAATTCTGCTGAAAACAGCGTCAGTCCGGGTTAGTTCCATTCAAATCATGCAAGTTAGAGTCCAAAAAAAAAGGCAAAAGTGTTAGGAAAAGTAGATACGACGGAGACGTATCAACTCCCCCAAGCTTAAACCTTAGCTTGTCCTCAAGCAATTCAGTTGATAAACTAAAAGTGATAAAGAAAAGCTTTTACAAACTCTGTTTGCTCTTGTTGTTGTAAATATGTAAAGCCAGCATTCAAGTTTTCAGCAAAGATTATGAACTAACCATATTCACAATAACATTTAGGTCTCATGTTTACTCATGTCAATGGCATAATCAACTAGCGAGCAATAATAATAAATCTCGGATGACAACACTTTCTCAAAACAATCATGATATGATATAACAAGATGGTATCTTGCTAGCCCTTTCTGAGACTGCAAAACATAAATGCATAGCACCTTTAAAGATCAAGGACTGACTAAACATTGTAATTCATGGTAAAAGAGATCCAGTCATAGTCATACCCAATATGAATTAATAGTAATGGATGCAAATGACAGCGGTGCTCTCAAGCTGGTGATTTTTAATAAGAGGGTGATGAATCAACATAAAAGTAAATAGATAGTTGAAAGCACAAGTGGTTTTGGTAATTAATGTAAACATATCTCTTGTTGGACTAACACTTTTACCTAGTATGTTTCAGATAAGTTCAACAATGGAGTGGCATGGACTAGAGGATGTGGAACCCCTTCAAGATGCTAAGGACAAAAGATTGGCTCAAGCTTCAAGATCAAGACTCTACATTTTATATTTTAGTGATCCAAGATCACATTGAGTCTATAGGAAAAGCCAATACTATCAAGGAGGGATGGGGTGTTGCTTAATGAGCCTCTTGCTTCATGTGCTTAGTGATATGCTCCAAAATCCTCAACTATCTTCCCACATCCACATATGACCTAAACCAAAAGTCAAACTCGGCCCCATCGATTCTTTCTATCCGGCGCAACCGAGTTTCACATGTCATAGCCACTGCCACAAACCCTAGCAAATCGGTTTCACAGATAGGGATCTCGGTCTCACCGAGATGGGATTGTAATCTCACTGTGTATGTCCATTGCCAAAAATCGGTCTCACAAAGTTTGAGCAGTCGGTACTACCGATATTACAATGCAAATCCGCTGGTTAGCTCATTACCAAAATCGGTCCTACCGAGTTTGTGTAATCAGTCTCACCGAGTTTGCCTGACCAACTCTCTGGTTAGCTTATTACCAAAATCGGTCCCACCAAGTTTGTGTAATCGGTCACACCGAGATTACGTTATGCCCTAACCCTAACCATATCGGTCCTACCGAGTTGCATCTCAGTCCCACCGAAAATCCTAACGGTCACTAGGTTTGCTGAATCGGTCCGACCGAGTTTAACGATTCGGTCCCACTGAGTTTGGCACATTGTGTGTAACAGTTAGATTTTGTGTGGAGGCTATATATACCCCTCCACCCACTCTTCATTCGTGGAGAAAGCTATCAGAACATACCGTCACTTCCAATACACATTTTCTGAGAGAGAACTACCTACTCATGTGTTGAGCTCAAGATATTCCATTCCAATCATATGAATCTTGATCTCTAGCCTTCCCCAAGTTGCTTTCCACTCAAATCTTCTTTCCACCAAATCCAAATCCTGTGAGAGAGAGTTGAGTGTTGGGGAGACTATCATTTGAAGCACAAGAGCAAGGAGTTCATCATCAACACACCATTTGTTACTTCTTGGAGAGTGGTGTCTCCTAGATTGGCTAGGTGTCACTTGGGAGCCTCCGACAAGATTGTGGAGTTGAACCAAGGAGTTTGTAAGGGCAAGGAGATCGCCTACTTCGTGAAGATCTACCGCTAGTGAGGCAAGTCCTTCGTGGGCGACAGCCGTGATGGAATAGACAAGGTTGCTTCTTCATGGACCCTTCGTGGGTGGAGCCCTCCGTGGACTCGTGCAACCGTTACCCTCCGTGGGTTGAAGTCTCCATCAACGTGGATGTACGATAGCACCACCTATCGAAACCACGCCAAAAACATCTGTGTCTCCAATTGCGTTTGAATACTCCAAACCCTTCCCTTTACATTCTTGCAAGTTGCATGATTTACTTTCCGCTGCTCATATACTCTTTGCATGCTTGCTTGATATGTATTGTGTTCGTCGAAGTTGTGCTTAAACTCCACCTAAACTTAAGAATATTAAAAACTGCAACTTTTGGCACTTAGTGTCTAATCAGCCCCCTCTAGACACCTCTTCTCGATCCTTTCAATTGGTATCAGAGCTTGGGTCTCCATTGCCTTGGTTTAAACACCTTTGGAGGAAGATGGATGTGTCTACTTTAGGGAGTCTTAGACATAGAGTGCCCATTCTTGATGGAGAGTATTTTCATGAGTGGAAAAATGAAATGCTTGAGATTTTCAATGAATATCATTTGAACAAGTACATTGCTAGTCCTTGTGCACCTTATATTGATCCTTTGCACCCTACCCTAGATGAAGATATTGACATGATTCATAATCTTAGAACTGTTGAGCTCATCATTAGAGGATTGCCCAAAAATTTGATTGCTAGTTTGCCTACTCTTGATTGTGCCTATACTATATGGAAATTTCTTGAGGAACGATTTCCCGATTATTCCTTAAAAAATTTAGACGAAATTCTCCATAAGTCTATTGCTTTTAGTAAGATGAACTCTAGTGATCCTAGTTTTGGTGATTGTCTTTTTGAGCTCACCAATCTCATGTGTGCTAAAGGAAACATTGGAATCATTAGTGATATCATATCCGAAGCTATTAGAATTCATAAAGGTAACCACTTTGATGATCATTTATCTAATGAATTACCCTCCCTAGGAATTGATCAATCACAAGATGATGTTGAACATGGATACTATGATGAAGATGATGATAGTGACTATGATCTTGATGATGCAATGAGGCATTTTGGTCTTATGGCAAATCTTCGCGGCTACAAGGCTGGAGGAAAGGAATGGGTCCTTGATAGTGGATGTACTGATCATATGACAGGAGATGAAGATATGATCAATGAGCTTGCTGAAAACGACGGCCCTCGAAAATATGTCACATTTGGTGATAATTCAAAGGGTAAGGTGGTTGGCCTTGGTAAGGTGGCCATCTCACATGATAGCTCCATACAAAATGTCATGCTCGTTGAATCCCTTGGATACAATTTACTTTCAGTTTCTAGACTTGCAGATTTCGGTTTCAATGTCTTATTCACTGAAGTAGATTGCCAAGTGTTTCGTAGAGACAATCATAAAATGGTCTTTACCAGTATACGTAGAGGAGATCTTTACATTGTTGACTTCACTAAAAGGGCTAAACCTAAAATTTGCTTAATCGCTAAATCTTCTAAAGGCTGGTTGTGGCATAGAAGATTAGGTCATGTTGGAATGCGAAATCTTGATAAGCTTATTAAAGGTGATCATATCCTCGGAATAAAAGATGTAGTATTTGACAAGGATAGACTTTGTAGTGCTTGTCAAGCAGGGAAACAAGTTGGAGGAAGTCACCGCGCGAAGAACATCATGACCACAAGAAGACCACTCGAGCTACTTCACATGGATCTCTTTGGTCCAAATGCATACAAGAGTCTCGGTGGTAACTCATTTGGTCTAATCATAGTTGATGATTTTTCAAGATGACAAATGGCAGGTCCAAAATATCTTCAAAAACTTCGCTAGGAAGGCCCAAAATCAGTTTGATGTGAAGATCAAGAAGGTTCGGAGCGACAACAGAACGGAGTTCAAGAACGCAAATGTGGACACCTTTCTTGACGAAGAAGGGATTTCACACGAGTTCTCGGCTACGTACACACCTCAACAAAATGGAGTTGTTGAGAGGAAGAACCGGACTCTTATCGAGATGGCAAGAACGATGCTTGATGAGTACAAAACGCCAAAGCACTTTTGGGCGGAAGCGGTTGAGACAGCTTGTCATGCAACAAATCGCTTGTATCTTCACAAGCTACTCGGCAAGACGACATACGAGCTCCTCACCGATAACAAACCCCAAGTTTGATACTTTCGAGTATTTGGCTCAAAGTGCTACATTCTTGATAAGCATCGTCGTTCTAAATTTTCTCCTAAGTCTCATGAAGGTTTTCTACTTGGTTATGGCTCAAACTCTCACACTTACCGTGTCTACAACAATTTCACCCAGAAGGTTAAAGAGACGGTAGATGTGAAGTTTGATGAATCTAACGGCTCGCAAGTAG
This sequence comes from Aegilops umbellulata, assembly GCA_032464435.1. NCBI lineage: Eukaryota > Viridiplantae > Streptophyta > Magnoliopsida > Poales > Poaceae > Aegilops > Aegilops umbellulata. Next base: position 252,553,744 of record CP136056.1, read on the forward strand.
AGCAATTGCCAATTGATGTAGGAGACAAAGACCCTTCGGAAGCAATTCAAGACTTGTCCATCGGCAAGATTTGTCCAACGGAAATGAAGGAGAGTACCTCGTCCGTCCAAGTGGAAGCTTCTACCTCACGACAAGGTGAACCAAGAGTTGATACGGAAGCATCCACAAGTGGGACACACCAAGATGAAGAAAACGATGAAGTACACCAAGATGAACATCAACAACCTCCTTCTCCACCACGACAAGAGAACAACAACATCAATAATGAAGAAGGCCAAGAAGAATAAGAAGAACAAGTTGAAGAGGATGTTCCACCCCGACCCAAGCAAAAGCTTTCACGAGTTCGAGCAAGAATTGCCAAAGATCATCCCGTCGAGCAAATCTAGAAAGATATTCAAACCAGGAGAATCACTCGCTCTAAAACTCGTTTAGCTAACTTTTGTGAACATTACTCATTCATCTCTAGCATTGAACCTATGAAGGTTGAAGAAGCATTGGAGGATCCGGATTGGATAAACGCTATGCATGAAGAGCTACACAACTTTGAGAGAAATCAAGTGTGGACATTGGTCGAGAAGCCCGACAACAACCACAACATCATTGGTACCAAATGGGTGTTTCGCAACAAGCAAGATGAAGATGGACAAGTGGTTCGCAACGAAGCACGTCTCATCGCCCAAGGCTACACACAAGTTGAAGGTATGGACTATGGTGAGACTTATGCTCCCGTTGCTAGACTTGAGTCCATTCGCATCTTACTTGCCTATGCTAATCACCATGATATCACCTTGTACCAAATGGACATTAAAATTGCTTTTCTAAATGGCAAAATTGAGGAGGAAGTTTATGTTAAGCAACCTTCCGGATTTGTCAAACCTAAGAAACCTAATCATGTTTACAAACTTCACAAAGCTCTTTACGGTCTTAAACAAGCTCCTAGAGCATGGTATAAACGCTTGAACAAGTTCCTTATTGAAAAAGGCTTTGAAATTGGTAAAATTGACTCTAATATTTTCATTAAAAGGGTTAATGGAGAACTATTTGTGTGCCAAATTTATGTTGATGATATCATATTTGGTTCAACTAACCCTCAATTTAGTGAAAGTTTGGAAAGCTAATGTCGGAGAAGTTTGAGATGTCTATGATGAGTGAACTCAAATTCTTTCTCGGTTTGCAAATCAAGCAAACTAAGGAAGGTACCTTTGTCTCTCAAACGAAGTACACCAAAGACTTATTCAAGAAGTTCAATATGCAAGAATGCAAAGGTATGACTACACCCATGCCTACTAGTGGACATCTTGATTTAACCAAAGATGGTGAACCGGTTGATCAAAAGGTTTATCGCTCTATGATTGGTTCATTGTTATATCTATGTGCCTCGCGTCCCGATATTATGCTAAGTGTGTGCATGTGTGCACGATATCAAGCTACTCCTAAAGAATGTCATCTTAAGGTTGTGAAAAGGATAGTGAGATACCTAATCCATACACCAAATTTTGGCATTTGGTATCCTAAGAGGTCCTCTTTTGATCTTGTTGGCTATTCCGATTCGGACTATGCCGGAGACAAGGTTGATAGAAAGTCCACTTAGGGTACTTGTCAATTCCTTGGTAGATCTCTTGTGTCTTGGTCTTCCAAGAAACAAAACCCGGTATCCTTATCCACCGCCGAAGCGGAATACATTGCCGCTGGTTCATGTTGTGCTCAATTACTTTGGATGACCCAAACTCTTAAAGATTATGGGATATATGTGAAACATGTTCCATTGCTATGTGACAATGAAAGTGCTATTAAGATTGCTCACAATCCCGTGCAACACTCTCGAACTAAGCATATTGAAGTTCGTCATCATTTCATTCGAGATCATGTTGCCAAAGGGGACATTGACATTAAGCATGTTCGCACCGATAAGCAATTAGCGGATATATTCACTAAACCACTTGATGAGAAAGTGTTTTGCAGGTTGAGAGGTGAATTGAACATCATTGATGCTTCAAACTTGGAGTAGGAACTCCATTTGATACATGCAGGGCATGAGCCTATGACTAATACTCGATATTTCTCTTATGATGCTATTCATATGTCTTGGATATATTTGTACCTTGCATGTTATCTAACCCGTGTAGGTACTTGGTTGAATCTAAATCTATGATATTGCAACTCACTCACATCTTGAGCAATCTCTACATCACCAAGTCTCTACACAATGGTGGTTGAAGACAAGGAAGCACGAAACCATTCAAACATATCCTTTGACAAATTCTATGATTAAATCTTGTAATTGTCATTTTGGATACACAAGTGCTCTTCCTTGCAAGACTGACCCATGTAGGTAGATGAACTCAAACTACAAGTGGTGCTCCCAACTCTTGATGAACTACATCAACCTTGAGCAACCCACACAAGTTCAACTACATGAGCAAGATCAACACCACCACCCAACGTATGTTATTCCATCTTAGAGAAGCTTTACTCCAAGTCATGAGTCAAAGCAACTCGACAAGATGTGAATACATCAAGATGCTTAAACGAAAAATGGAAACCCCATTTTGAGCTTAAACGATGAGTATGACCTATGATCAAGTGCTCTCACTTGACTCCTAAGTCAATATACTCTACCATAGGTGACTTTGTCGTTGACCATCTCTAGATGAAGTTCTTTTGTGTTCTTTTCTGTGTTATTGCATTTGTCATTTGCATATTTGTTTCCCCTTTTCAACCAAAAAAAACTTCATCTAGATCTTTTAGTTTCTTTTCTTTTCTTTTTGTTCTGCATTTTCTGCATCCAATTCATTGCAAATCTTTCAGTTAATTCCTTGCATATCCTTGTGAGATTTTATTTGTCTAGTGAGCTGAGGTGACAAGTGGTTTCACTCTGATGAACTCGGTCCCACCGGTTTGTTCTCTTCGGCTCAACCGAAACCTTTCGGTGCAACCGAAGCACACAACTCGGAGTCACCGATTTCACCACAGAAAAACCAACTTGCCACTTATTCCTGATTTCTATTTGCTCCGGCTCCACTCAATGATTCTTGTCCTCTACCAGCATCATGTTACACATACTGCTTTGCTCTGTGAATCAAGGACCAACCCATTTGTATCACATGTCCAGAAAACCCTTCTTGGAAATTGATGTCAAAGGGGGAGAGAGAGATCACATCAAAGCTTAATCCTTCCTATAGGGGGAGAAAGAGAGAATACTCAGGGGGAGAGAAAGTAATATCATCAATGACCCCAGATTCTTGGTGTTCAAGAGAAGAGATGTCACATGTCTTTAAGAGGGGAAAGACATGTTTGTTTGCTTGCTTTAGCTCAAGCTCTATTGTTTATTTTCTATTGCTCTGATTTTCTGTTCCCTATCTTCTCCCAATATCTCATGTCAGATTCAGGGGGAGCAAGACATCTAAGGGAAGGAAATCTCTGATTTTATTGCATATCTTTACCTTTGGGGACATTACTATATCCAATGTGGTACTTAGTACTCACTCTACATGTCATCCCAGTCTTGGTTCTCTTGTGGTTTCTCTTGTTTACTCTGGTTAGTAGGTCTATCTGTATTATTTAACCTTGTTTGCGCAGGTTCATCCCATCCTAAGCCAACTCAAGACCACAAGGTAAGTATATGCATCACAGTCATGTGAATGAGAAGTTCTTGCTGATGTACATACTGTTTGCAAGAAGGACTCATGAGCATGAAGGTACATTTCTCATGTTCACATCATTTTCTCTGATGCATATAGCCAAGATACATGTAACACATTGCTTACTCTGTCATGCTTATGCATTCACATGCTCCTATATTCCATATGATTGCATACATGTAGGGGGAGCCTATGCATGTTATATGTCTTTCCAAAGCTTTACTTGCTATTCACTATATCTTTATCTAAAGCTTTGATGTATGTTGTCATCAATTACCAAAAAGGGGGAGATTGAAAGCACAAGTGCTCCCTGGATGGTTTTGGTAATTAATGTCAACATATCTCTTGTTGGACTAACACTTTTACCTAGTATGTTTCAGATAAGTTCAACAATGGAGTGGCATGGACTAGAGGATGTGGAACCCCTTCAAGATGCTAAGGACAAAAGATTGGCTCAAGCTTCAAGATCAAGACTCTACATTTTATATTTTAGTGATCCAAGATCACATTGAGTCTATAGGAAAAGCCAATACTATCAAGGAGGGATGAGGTGTTGCTTAATGAGCCTCTTGCTTCATGTGCTTAGTGATATGCTCCAAAATCCTCAACTATCTTCCCACATCCACATATGACCTAAACCAAAAGTCAAACTCGGCCCCACCGATTCTTTCTATCTGGCGCCACCGAGTTTCACATGTCATAGCCACTGCCACAAACCCTAGCAAATCGGTTTCACCGCTAGGGATCTCGGTCTCACCGAGATGGGATTGTAATCTCACTGTGTATGTCCATTGCCAAAAATCAGTCTCACCGAGTTTGAGCAGTCGGGACTACCGAGATTACAATGCAAATTCTCTGGTTAGCTCATTACCAAAATCGGTCCTACCGAGTTTGTGTAATCAGTCTCACCGAGTTTTCCTGACCAACTCTCTGGTTAGCTTATTACCAAAATCGGTATCACCGAGTTTGTGTAATCGGTCACACCGAGATTATGTTATGCCCTAACCCTAACCATATCGATCCTACCGAGTTGCATCTCAGTCCCACCGAAAATCCTAACGGTCGCTAGGTTTGCTGAATCGGTCCGACCGAGTTTAACGATTTGGTCCCACCGAGTTTGGCAGATTGTGTTTAACGGTTAGATTTTGTGTGGAGGCTATATATACCCCTCCACCCACTCTTCATTCATGGAGAAAGCTATCAGAACATACCTTCACTTCCAATACACATTTTCTGAGAGAGAACTACCTACTCATGTGTTGAGCTCAAGATATTCCATTCCAATCATATGAATCTTGATCTCTAGCCTTCCCCAAGTTGCTTTCCACTCAAATCTTCTTTCCACCAAATCCAAATCCTGTGAGAGAGAGTTGAGTGTTGGGGAGACTATCATTTGAAGCACAAGAGCAAGGAGTTCATCATCAACACACCATTTGTTACTTCTTGGAGAGTGGTGTCTCCTAGATTGGCTAGGTGTCACTTGGGAGCCTCCGACAAGATTGTGGAGTTGAACCAAGGAGTTTGTAAGGGCAAGGAGATTGCCTACTTCGTGAAGATCTATCGCTAGTGAGGCAAGTCCTTCATGGGCGACGGCCGTGATGGAATAGACAAGGTTGCTTCTTCATGAACCCTTCGTGGGTGGATCCCTCCGTGGACTCGCGCAACCGTTACCCTCTGTGGGTTGAAGTCTACATCAACGTGGATGTACGATAGCACCACCTATCGGAACCACGCCAAAAACATCCGTGTCTCCAATTGCGTTTGAATACTCCAAACCCTTCCCTTTACATTCTTGCAAGTTGCATGCTTTACTTTCCGCTGCTCATATACTCTTTTCATGCTTGCTTGATATGTATTGTGTTCGTCAAAGTTGTGCTTAAACTCCACCTAAACTTAAGAATATTAAAAACTGCAACTTTTGGCACTTAGTGTCTAATCACCCCCCTCTAGACACCTCTTCTCGATCCTTTCAATAGTCCCTTCGTAGAGGGAAGTAGGGATTTGTAGAGGTGCCAGAGCTCAATTTTAAAGCAGAGATAAATAATATTTTGAGCGGCATACTTTCATTGTCAACATAACAACCGAGAGATGGCGATATCTTCCATGCTACACACATTATAGGCGGTTCCCAAACAGAATGGTAAATTTTATACTCCCCCTCCACCAACAAGCATCAATCCATGGCTTGCTCGAAACAACGAGTGCCTCCAACTAACAACAACCCTAGGGGAGTTTTGTTTGCAATTATTTCGATTTGATTTGCATAAAGCATGGGACTGGGCATCCCGGTGACTAGCCATTTTCTCGTGAGTGAGGAGTGGAGTCCACTCCTCTTGAGAATAACCCGCCTAGCATGGAAGATACAAACAGCCCTAGTTGATACATGAGCTATTCGAGCATGCAAAACAGAATTTCATTTGAAGGTTTAGAGTTTGGCACATACAAATTTACTTGGAACGACAGGTAGATACCGCATATAGGAAGGTATAGTGGACTCATATGGAATAACTTTGGGGTTTAAGGGGTGGGATGCACAAGCAGTATTCCCTCTTAGTACAAGTGAAGGCTAGCAAAAGACTGGGAAGCGACCAACTAGAGAGCGACAACAGTCATGAACATGCATTAGAATTAATAAACATTGAGTGCAAGCATGAGTAGGATATAATCCACCATGAACATAAATATCATGAAGGGTATGTTGATTTTGTTTCAACTACATGCGTGAACATGTGCCAAGTCAAGTCACTCGAATCATTCAAAGGAGGATACCACCGTATCATACCACATCACAACCATTTCAATAGCATGTTTTTTTGACCTGAAACTGTAGGGTATGGACCCCACAACATTTTAATAGCATGTTGGCACGCAAGGTAAACCATTATAAACTCCTAGCGAATTAAGCATGGCATAAGCAACTATAATCTCTAATCGTCATTGCAAACATGTTTATTCATAATAGGCTGAATCAGGAACGATGAACTAATCATATTTACAAAAACAAGAGAGGTCGAGTTCATACCAGCTTCTCTCATCTCAATCAGTCCATCATATATCGTCATTATTTCCTTTCACTTGCACGACCGAACAATGTGAATAATAATAATAGTGCACGTGCATTGGACTAAGCTGGAATTTGTGAGCATTCAATAAATAGGAGAAGACAAGGCAATATGGGTCTTGGTTAAATCAACAATAATGCATATAAGAGCCACTTCAACATTTTCATTATGGTCTTCTCCTATCGACCCCCAAAGGAAAGAAAAGAAATAGAACTATTTACACGGGAAAGCTCCCAACAAGCAAAAGAAGAACATGAAATCTTTTTGGGTTTTCTTTTAATTATTACTACTACAAACAAGAAAAGTAAACTAGATAAAAGCTACAACTAATTTTTTTTGTTTTTCTTAAGGTTTATCCAACACACAAGAAGAAAGCATAAAAAGGAAAATAAACTAGCATGGATATTACAGTGAAAAAAGTATGAGCACCGACAACTAGCATGAGTGTGTGAGTATGAATGTAATGTCAGTGAGAAATACGTACTCCCCCAAGCTTAGGCTTTTGGCCTAAGTTGGTCTACTACCACAGCTGGCCTGGCGGATATCCAAAGTTGTAGTTGGGGTCGTACTGAGATGCAACGGCTATTGCATCATGGGCTGCAGCTTGGAGGCGGGCTGTCTCCGTCCTCCTCTTATACTCGTCCGCCTCCTCTCTGGTTATAAAATATCTCCCTTTTACCTGAAAGCCAAAGAAAGTAGGAGCAGGGAGAGGGACGTGATAGGTGCGTCGTCTGTCAAAGATTAGTCGGTACTGGAGGAACTGATCGTTCCTCTCAACAAACTGATGATGAACCATAGCCTCATAATCTAAATAAACAGGAGGCAACTCAACATCATACTCACGTATGGGTATATCAAGAAAATTAGCTAAACGGGTTGCATAATTCCACCAAAGAATCTCCATTAATTCTATTATTATGCAACCTACGTGCAACAATGGCTCCCAAATTATAATGTTTATCTCCTAATACAGCACTCCTGAGAACACTGTGATCGGGGACACACATGTGACATGCTTCATCCTTACCATTTATGCAACTACCTATGAAGAGAGAAAAATGATGTATAGCAGGAAAATGAATGCTCCCTATGGTAGCTTGTGTTATATCTCTAGACTCCCCCACAGTTATACTAGCAAGAAAATCTCTAAACTCATATTTGTGAGGCTCACTGGTGCTACCCCATTGTGGAAGTTTGCAAGCAGTATTAAAATCCTCCAAGTCCATAGTATAAGAATTTTCATAAAGATCAAACAGGACAGTTTGAGAATTGCGTGATGATGAAAATTCAAACCTTCTCACAAAGAAATCAGTGAGATAGTGGTACTGACGGCACTTATCTGCCTCAAAGCTCACAAGATCAGTGTTACGCATATATGCGTTAAATTATTCCTTGATTCCTGCTCGATCCATGAAGTCCTCTAAAGGACATTCACAAGTCCGCACTTGAGCTTCCCTTGGTGGTTCATCGTCGGCATCGTGCATTGTGAGCCTGGGTCCTTGCTTCCTTGAAGGACCACCTTGGTACATTTTCCTAAACATATTTCTTCCTCTGAAAAATTTCTGAAAATTTTAGTAACTTCTAATAAAAGTGAACCAAGCTCAACAAAATTGATAGCAACTACTCCTACAAGTGCCTAGAGTCTATATCATGCATTAGAACTACTTGGAACCATATAAATTTGACATGCAAGCTCAAGAACAGGGTCACCTAAGCAGCAAAAAATTGCAATGAATAAAGCACTAGAACAAAAACTAATTGGACCATTGGAGGAGTCACATACCAATGAACAATCCCCCAGAGCAGTTTTGTGAGAGGTGCTTTGAGCAAGGAGATCGAAAATGGCAGCAAAATGAGCAAGAACTCGTGCTTGAGCTGGATGGTGATTTTTTGGGAGGAAGAAGGAGTGTGTGGTCGCTAGAATAAGTGGAGGGGGGCCACCATGGGCCCACGAGGCAGGGGCGCGGGCCCAGGGGTGGGCGCGCCCTGGACCCTCGTGGCCAGGTGCCAACTCCCCCTGATGTGTTCTCAGTGCCAAATATCCTCAAATATTCTAGAAAAAATCATATTTCATTTTTGGGGCATTTGGAGAACTTTTATTTTTGGGGTATTTTTTATTGCACAGATAATTCAGAAAACTGACAGAAAATACTAATTTTACTTTATTTCGACTAAATAATAGAAAGTAAAAGGAGGGTACAGAGAGTTGTACTTTTTAAGTTCATCCATCTCATGCTCATCAAAAGGATCCACTAACAAGGTTGATCAAGTGTTGTTAACAAACTCATTCTGAATAACATGGAACCGGAGAAATTTTGAATAACACTATGTTACCTCAACGGGGATATGCACGTCCCCAATAATAATAAGAATATCATATTTCTTATTGACAGTAGGAAGGGGAAATTCCAAACCTCCAAAAATAATCGATGGAATTTTTCCAATAGAATTGATACTGTGGACTTGAGGTTGTTTCCTCGGAAAGTGTACCGTATGCTCATTATCATTGACTTGAAAAGTGACATTGCCTTTGTTGCAATCAATAACAGCCCCTGCAGTGTTCAAAAAGGGTCTTCCAAGAATAATAGACATACTATCGTCCTCGGGAATATCAAGAATAGCAAAGTCCGTTAAAATAGTAACGTTTGCAACCACAACAGGCACATCCTCACAAATACCGACAGGTATAGCAGTTGATTTATCAGCCATTTACAAAGATATTTCAGTAGGTGTCAACTTATTCAAATCAAGTCTACGATATAAAGAGAGAGGCATAACACTAACACCGGCTCCAAGATCACATAAAGCAGTTCTAACATAGTTTCTTTTAATGGAGCATTGTATAGTTGGTACTCCTGGATCTCCAAGTTTCTTTGGTATTCCACCCTTAAAAGTATAATTAGCAAGCATGGTGGAAATTTCAGCTTCCGGTATCTTTCTCTTATTTGTAAAAATTTCTTTCATGTACTTAGCATAAGGATTCATTTTGAGCATATCAGTCAAGCGCATACGCAAAAAGATAGGTCTAATCATTTCAGCAAAGCGCTCAAAATCCTCATCATCCTTTTTCTTAGATGGTTTGGGTTCTGAACCCATGGTTCTCTTTCTTTACCGTGCTTCCTAGCAACAAAGTCTCTCTTATCATAACGTTGATTCTTTGATTGTGGGTTATCAAGATATACAGCTGGTTCAATTTCTACATCATTGTTATTACTAGGTGGAGCATCAACACGAACATCATCATTAACATTATCATTAGGTTCATGTTCATTGCCAGATTGTGTTTCAGCATCAGAAATAGAAATATCATTGGGACTCTCAGGTGTGTCTACAACAGGTTCACTAGAAGCATGCAAAGTCCTATCATTTTTCTTTTTCTTCTTTTAGAAGGACTAGGTGCATCAACATTATTTCTTTGAACTTCCACCTAATATTCGTCCTTGCAGCTGATCTCCTTCAAAGTGCTATCAATGCTGCGCTCCAGCAAGACTTGATCAAACACCCCATCCCTCCTACTGGTGATGCTAAATATCTGGTAATCGAGTACGCTGACGACACAATCATTGTCCTCCCGGCCTGCATGGACCAAGCAGCTAGAATCAAATCAATCCTCGAGGACTATGCTACCTCTATTGGCTTGAAGATCAACTTCCACAAATCCACACTTGTGTCAATTAACACGTCGTCAAGCAAGAGCAATGACCTTGCCAACCTTTTTGGATGCACCCAGGTCAGCATGCCCTTTACATACCTCGGACTGCCCCTTGGCACCACCCGACCCTCTGTCTTTGATCTGACGCCGTTCGTCTGCAAAGCCGAAAGGTAAATCACTGCTGCGATGTCCTTGATGTCCTACGCGGGCAAGTTAGCGTTGGTAAACTCTCTCATCACCTCGATGGCTATCTATCCCATGGGGACTCTTCGACTTCCACCAAAGATCCTGGCTCAGCTTGACAAAATCCACAGACACTGCCTTTGGAACAAACGCACGGCTGATGGTGACAAACATACCTCGTTGGCTGCTTGGGACATGGTGTGCCGACCTAAAATGTGTGGGTGCTTGGGTGTCCTTGATCTTAAAATTCAAAATGACGCACTTTTGCTCAAATTCCTGCATAAGTTTTATAAGCGAATGGATGTTCCCTGGGTTCGGCTCATCTGGGAAACCTACTATGTTGACTCCATCCCGCATGCTTCGGATAGTTGTGGCTCCTTTTGGTGGCGTGACCTGGCAAGTCTTATACCAGTCTATCGTGGCATTTCTCAGGTCCAAATCAAACGTGGTGCTTCGGTCCTATTCTGGAAAGACAACTGGAATCAGTCCATCTTGGCAGAACAATATCCACGCGCTTTCTCCTATGTTATTAATGAGGACGTTTCTGTGCAAGGGTTTCTGACTACCCGCGCCCTACATGAAACCTTTCATCTGCCACTCTCGTTGCAAGCTCATGATGAACTCAAACTCCTCCAACACGATATGACTGCAGTGACTTTGGAAGATCAGGATGACGTTTGGTCCTATTGCTGGGGATCTCCGGTATTTAAAACCACCGCTTACTATCAGTTTGTGTTCCGCGATGTGTGTCACGCCCAAGATGTGACCCTATCCTAAAGGAACTCGAAGGTCCCACCAAGGATAGAAGCGCATCTTGAAGACGCTTTTGCAAGGTGGATATCATTACATCAACATTACATAATAGTGGGGATACATCCAAGACATACAATGTCACATGAATACAACAATACATCATATACAAGATCAACATCCGACTACGGATGAAACATAAACAGAAACTCAACCGACATCCACCCTGCTAGCCCAGGCTGCCGACCTGGAACCTATCCCTCAATTGAAGAAGAAGCAGAAGAAGAACTCCAACACAAATAAACATCGCTCTCGCGTCATGATCATCGCATAACCTGTACCTGCAACTGGTGGTGTAGTAATCTGTGAGCCACGAGGACTCAGCAATCCCATTACCATGGGTATCAAGACTAGCAAAGCTTAATGGGTAAGGCAGGGGGTAAAGTGGTGAGGTTGCAGCAGCGACTAAGCATGTATGGTGGCTAGCTTACGCAAATAAGAGCGAGGAGAGAAGCAAAGCAAGCGGTCGTCAACTAGTAATGATCAAGGAGTGATCCTGAACTCCTACTTACGTCAAACATAACCCAGAAACCACGTTCTCCTCTCGATCAACCCCGAAAAGAGACACTCACGGTTACGCACACGGTTGGTGTATTTTAGAAGAGTTTACTTCAAGTTTACTACAACCGAACATTAACAAATTCCCATCTGCCACATAACCGCGGGCACGGCTTTCGAAAGTTCAAACCCTGCAGGGGTGTCCCAACTTAGCCCATGATAAGCTCTCGCGATCAACGAAGGATATTCCTTCTCCTCGGGAAGACCCGATCAGTCTCGGAATCCCGGCTACAAGACATTTCGACAGTAATAAAACAAGACCAGCAAAGCCGCCCGGATGTGCCGACAAATCCCGATAGGAGTCGCACGTACCTCGTTGTCAGGGCACACCGGATAAGTCAAGCTACGAGTAAAACCAGGCCTCGAGTTTCCCCGTGGTGGCCCCGCAGGCTGCTCGGTTCGGACCAACACTCGAAGGAGCACTGGCCAGGGGGGGCTAAAATAAAGATGACCCTTGGGCTCCGGAAACCCAAGGGAAAAAAAGGGCATAGGTGAGGCAAATGGTAAAACCAATGTTGGGCCTTGCTGGAGGAGTCTTATTCAAAGCGAACTGTCAAGGGGGTCCCATAAATCACCCAACCGCGTTAGGGACGCAAAAATCCGGGAACATAATACCGATATGACGGAAACTAGGGCGGCAAGAGTGGAACAAAACACCAGGCATAAGGCCGAGCCTTCCAACCTTTACCAAGTATATAGATGCATTAATAATATAAGAGAGATTGTGATATCCCAACAATAAGCATAAACATAATCCAACATGGAGCAATCTTCAGCTTCACCTGCAACTAGCAACGCTATAAGAGGGTCTGAGCAAAGCGGTAACATAGCCAAACAACGGTTTGCTAGGAAGGGTAACAAAGGTCAGAGGCTCATGGAAATTTGGGAGGCTTGATAAGCAAGTGGTGGGTAAAGCAGCATAGTGAAAGAACGAAGCAACTAGCATAGCAATGATAGTAGTGAGATCCAAGGTGACGGTCATCTTGCCTGAAATCCCGCAAGGAAGAAGAACGAGTCCATGAATAAGATGAAGCCACGAAGACTAACCAAGCGTAGACGAACGAATCCTCACGATCGCAACGAAACGGGAACTATCGAGAAGAAGCACACAACACGGTAAACACACCACACATGAACAAGGCATGATGCTCAACCAAGTATGATGCATGGCAAGGCTACATGAAGCTACTCATGGCAAGAGATGATGCATACAAGAACAACACATCAAAGCAAGTTTTAATGAGGCCGGAAACAACATAGAGCAATTCCGGGAGTCCTCGTATGCAAATTTCGAAATTGGTCCAGATCTGAATAAACCTTAAGTTCAAGTTGTTAAACAGCAAGTTAAGATGCACCAAGATGGTCTACACGAAATTCTAGTCAAGTTACATATAAGGTTCATTAGATTCGGAGCTACGGCCTAGAAGATATGAGCAAAACAAGTTTAACATGGCATCGATGCAAAATGCATACAAATATCAAGCAAACACCTCAAAACAAGGATGCAGCATGATATTATGAAGCTACATGCAATTATAAGCAAGTTTCATATAGAGCACACTCAAAACGGAGCAACGGTTCAACACATACACTCTATACAAGATATAGCAACAATCTGTCCATAACAGCAACTAGGCATTACAAGCACCAAAACAACAAGCTACAGCATGATAACATGATAAAAAAAGGCATGGACATGAAGTACAGCTAAAGCATGACAAAACATGAACACTGAGCTATCTCCAGAAACTACTAGAACATGCTCAAAAGGACATGGAAAGATTGCAAATAATAACAGGTTCACAGACTTGGCAGAATTTCAGGACATGGCAGAAATAACATCAGGTTGCAATGTTTAGAGCTATCAAACATCATGTCACATCAAGCTATCATGTCCAACTAGAGCATGTAATGAATCTACTCAAAGCATTTAACAAAAGTCCCTTACTGACCATAAGCCAAAAGGGATCAGAGAATACAATTGCAAGCATGTGAACATAGCAAAAACGTAAACAGATTCAGACTTGGTGGAAAAACTGGACATGGCAAAATCAGATAACAAGTAGGCATGTTGGTGAGCTCGATGCACTCACTACGAGGCATTGCATGACAAACTAAGTATACCTCCAGCAATTAGACAAGGCATAGAAGCTATACATGGCAAGAACAACAACATAGCATACAAGGACCAACTACAACAACCTTGGCAAAATTGAATAACACGTAAACAATCTGCCAGGAAAATTTTATAGCAAAAGTAGAGCTAAATTGAGTCAAGCTAGGTTGCTCCATAAATGCAAACAGAGGCATAGATTGATAGAGCATAACCATATCTACAAAACATCCTTACTGATCATCCTCAAAAGAGGCATGGATCTAACTGTAGCAACATGAATACATGGCATAAAAATAACAGCAGGACATGACAGTGAAATCACAGTCTCTGAAATCAGCAACATTAAGATGCCTAGTTTGCATGCTTGTGCTAGTCACCACAAAGATCACAAAAATACATGGCATAGACCCCTGCAAATATGGCATGGCATAGTTCAAAACACATGTAGAGATCCAGATCATAGGATGCACACATCAATCAAGGCGAAAATGACAAATGAACATGTTCTGTTAAGTTACAGCAGTTAACATCACATAGCAGTCTCGCAACGATGATTCGGGCATGCAGATGAACTCTAATGAACATGGCACAATGGAACAAAATGTAGAGCACAACCAGATGAACATTTCGATACATTGTGCACACAAAACGGAGCAGTATGCATGGAGATATGACGCGATGAACAGGGGACCAGAATGCAAATATTAAATGACAGAAAAAATCAGGGGATGGAAAATCAACCTCCAGATCTGGATCAGGGCTGCGCGCGAACCGAGGACCACCGGAGTCGGGCTCGCCGGAGTAACGCCGGACGAGGGAGGAGACGGGTCGGCGCGGAGGAGGAGCTCGCCGAGGCGGCGACGGCTGGGGGCGGCGCCGGCGAGACAGGTCGGCGCCGGGACGAGGCGACCGCGGGCGGAGGAGCTCCGGCAGGCGCGGCGGGCGGCGAGGTCTGCGGCCAGCGGTGACGCGTGGCTGACGGCGCTGGGTGGCGGAGGAGGAGGCCAGGCTCCTTGGGCGCGGGGCGCTCGGCGGGAGACGGGCGGTGGCGCGCCCGATCCGGCCCGGGGCGGGCCCGAACTGGGCTTCACGGGCCCCGGCGGCGGGGAGGAGAGAGAGGGCGCGGGGAGGCGACGTGGAGGCGGCGGATTCGTCCGGCGCGGCGGCTGGACGTGTCTGGTGGTGTCGGGGATATACCCCGCGGTGTAAACCGGCCGGAAGTTAACCCGACCGGACTTGACGGTTTATCCGAAGACCCGCCCTGACCTTGGCGGTTTACAAGCAACCCGCTTGGTCGTCATGACTCACTGGTAACCCGGCGGGCGGATCAGACGGATGACAAGGCCCAAGGCCCAAAAGGCCGGTTCAACTACTGTGGGCCGGTTTAAGAGGAAAGGAATATTTGTCTTACAAGGAGTTAAGACCTGGACTTGTATCCGGTTTGTATTAGAGATAGACTAGTCCTAATCCTAATAGGACTCCACATGTAAACCGCCCCTTCAACATATATAAGGAGGGGCAGGGCTCCCCAAAGGGGGGAGGACAATCAATAATCCGTAGGGCTAGACACAAAGAGCCGGTTTACGGCGTCTCCCTCATGAGCATAATGAAACCTAGCCACAAACAGCATGTAGGGCTATTCCGGATGATGTTTCCCGGGGCCCGAAGCTGTCTAAACCCTCGTCTTGTGTGATGATCCGCCCTGCGTCTCTCGATTCCGACTAACCCCTTCAGGCTACCGCATAGATGCGCTGGCCTCACGACTAAGTCCTTGCAAGAGGACATCTGCCGTGACAATTCCACTACAGGTGGCGCCCACCGTGGGGCCTGCGCACGGTGGTGTTGAGTTCTTGAAGGGATCTTTTTCAGGGTTTCGAGAGGTTCACAATTCTCCAGATAAAGAAGAACCGGTTCGAAAAGATTGGCATCAGCCTCAAGATTTATGATATGTGAAAGACAAAAGCATCAAGGGGAAACATCTGACGAGTGATTCAGAGATCGAGGCGTCAAACAATTACAGTCAGAAAAGATTCATTAGGCGGCTCGACGTCTAAACATCATAGTCGCTGCGTCTATGCACCGTCGTTGTCGTAAGGTTAATCCGATTGAGATGGACTCTGTTGCAAAGCTGCTGTTTTCGGTTGCCACAATCGCACGTCATCGAGACCCACAGGGGTTCTGTTTGAACGCGTGCAAATTTACTCGAGTCGCAGCCGATCAGTCCGACCAATACAAGAATCAAGTCGCCGAGACCGACGGGATTTCGATTGCGCGCAGCAGTGTCCCAGATTGACAAGAAGTAGGCTGTGAAATAACCCTTGAGATCTTTTTGCCATGGGCCCTCGCATACTTCGGCAGCATCACACACATGTCATACGGCAGGGAAGCTTCAAGTCCCGAGGAGCTCAGGCGCTGCTGGAGTTTTTTCTGCTTGTTTTTTTAATCAAGACCACAGCTACTACGAGGTCATATCGCTGCCACTTAAAAACAGACTACATGGAGTACAAAACATTGGTGTTGCAAGTGCATTGCTACTAGTATTACTACTTATACGTGGAGATCAAGGGTCACTGCCGTTTCTTCATTAGATCAAGAAAGAAGAAGATTAGATTTGTAAAAAGGACAACGACCTGGAACCGGATTGGATTTCTGCTTTCAAGCCGCCATGGCCGAATCAGCTGTCGCGCCCGTGCTGTCGGTCTCTGCCACAACTGAGCCGTCAAACCGCCCTCGTCGTGAGCGGTCTCACCTTTGCTGTATGCCAGCCTGAGCCGCCGCTGCGCCGGGTCACGTATACCTCCGTCGACCCCGCGCTGAGCGGTCTGCCAGCGTCATCGACCCGCGGACGTGGCCGCAGTACAGGAGCAGTGCGCCGTTACAAGGCAAATCAGTGATGCCAATTCACTATTAATAAACAATTCATCCATGGAAGTAGTAGTACTTGCTACCATGACCTCACGTGAAGGATCAATCAAAGGAAGTGAGGCGCACACACACAAGAGGAGTACTACCGGCTGCTGATAATGGCAAAAGCAAACTTGGCCGAAACCATTTGGTTAGAAGAAATACAGAGAAGAGGGGAGCAGCTGGGCTCGTTAAAGCAACCATGACCCGGAAAAGAACGAAGGCTCGACTCTGCCGCAGCCGCGGCCGTACCACGCCAGCGTTTCTCCGCTGCCAGGCCTCGCCTCGTCGACTCGCCGGTGCGCTTTGCACTCGCCCGCGCCTCCTCGGTTTGGCCGGGGATCCCCGGCGCCCATGCACCTGCGACGCTCGCACCGGTGGCTTCGCCGCCCGTTTTTGTACACATACGTGGAGATCAAGTGCGCGCTAATGGCCGCACCCACATATGTGCAAAAAATACCAGGTGCTATTTACCCTATTTATTTTTAAGTGTATATTAATTCATCCAAGCAAAACTATTTTGCCCTGCTGTATTTTATATGCAGGAGAATTATTCATTACAAAATGATATTATACCGCGGAGATGGAGGCGTGCCATCATCATTCGGCACATGTGGTCGCTGTTATTCAACGGACTCCCACACCAGCTTCCAACTCCGTGGCCGTCTCTCGCGACCGCACCGGTTTACAGCGCCACGGACGACTCACCCGTCCGCTTTCGCGGCCGGTTCACGCATTCACACTGGCTTACAAGGAGGATAACTACTAGCCTGACATATCAGGTGATATCCGTCCGGTTTGTTTTCATAACACATATTAATTTTTGTGTGAACAATTACTTGGCATGTGATATTTTTTGCCGCAGGACAATTGTTCATTACAAATGAGGCGTTATATTACGGGCACGGAGCACGCGCTAGCAATGTTCTGCACCGGCGTTTCGTTCATGTCATACCACCCGATGAATGAACGTGCGCAAGTCGCTGTCCCTGTGGCCCGGTTTACATCAGCTTGCCGGGACCGCGCCCGCGATTAACTCGCCCGTCCGTGCCGGTTTACGACACCGGTGCCGATTTTCCCCATCCGCACCGGCTTATAATGCCGCGGCCGGCTCATCTGTCCGAGTTGTCTGACGCTGCGGCCGTGTTTGCTGTCCGTCTCTCGCGGCCTGGTCTACATCAACACGCCAGGCCGCACCTGTCTGCATGAGTTGTTTATTGAGTATGAGCAAGTCACAACTTGGGTAGCCCGATTTTCTTTCAACAAATTGGAGGCAAATTATCATATACTATCGACCGCCGTCTGCACTGGATGGCTCAATGGGCAGGCGCACAAGTCGCCTTCACTCTAGTTTGGTTAAACTTCAAATCGCCAGTTGGAAGGAACCATTGGCCGAGTTGCTGACACGGCTCATACGGGATCATCTATAACCCGCCGCAGTCACCTCAACCTTCTGTGGATTCATATCGTGCTATCAACAACAATGCTATACAACTTATGCCGGTTTATATCATAGTCAAATTTGGAGAATCTCAAGCCAACTCCTCGAGTCACCTTGAGAATCGGGGGCTACGATGACATGACTCGGCAAATCTTGCTAGTTTCAGCCGGTTTAAGAACCCCAGAACGATGGAGGGAAAGATAACCCGATCCCGGAGGCTACTGTTATATTGATGAAAGTTTAAAGGCCATCAGAAAATTTCCGGCTTAGAAAGTATATGACAGTTACAAAATCCCGGCTCAATGAAGAAGATCCGGGTCATCAGAAAGGATTCCGGTTTAAAATACAGCTCAAGGGAAGTCAGTCTCACTGAAGCTCTCAAAAATCCGGTTTACAATCCGGTTCAAGAGAAAATCTATTCTCCCACAAAGCTTTGAAGCGCTCAAATACGGTTTAACAATGTCCGGTTCAAAAAGGAATTAACTTCTCGCAAGTTCGAGTTTCAAGACCGTCAGAAAATTTCCAGCAGAAAATGAAGATTCCGGTTTAAAATCCGGTTCAAGGGAAGGATGTCTCCCACAAAGCTTTGAAGCTCTCAATATCCGGTTTAACATCCGGTTCAAGAAGGATTTATCTCTTACAAAAAGTTAAAGGGTGCCAAAGAGGACCTGCTGCCATGATGCATAGTTCAAACATAGGTATCATGCCTTATTGGCTTATCATATTATTGATCACTTGGGGGCTTGGTCATATCTGAACCATAGTCACACCTCTTGATCGGCTCAATGCCACAACGTCACTAGGGGGCTCGGTCATGTCTGAACCGATGCAATACCTTTTGACAGGCGAAAGCCACCAGATCACTTGGGGGCTCGGTCGTGTCCGAACCGATGCAACACCTTTTGATCGGCGAAAGCCACCAGATCACTTGGGGACACGGTCAAGTCTGAACCGGTCACGCCTCTTGATCGGCCTAAAGGCCTTAGAGTCACTTGGGGGCTTGGTCGAACCCGAACCGTTGCCATGCCACTTGGCCGGCGTAATGCCACGAGTCATTTGGGGACCTGGCCGACTGGCACCATAGCTACACCTATTGGGAGCTTGGTCGTGTCTGACCATGGTAACACCATCTGATCGGCTCAGTAAAGTCCTCTTTTTGCAAACGGTTTTTATCATTGCCTTTGCTTCAATATCTTTTCTTGATAAAATTGCTTTTTTGTTTTGGTTGCGTTCTTAAACCGACCACATTTTACACCGGTTCAAACAACCAAATTGGCGGAACACGGTCAAATCTTAATCCAGAGACTATTTGCCCGGTTTTATTTTTTATGTTACCATCTTATTATGGAGTAAACCGGTGTTCATTAGCCCGGCTTGATTTTCAACTACAGGTTGTCAGTACATGATCAGTTATAATCCGGAGACTATCAGCCCGGTCTGATTTGACTACAAGTCACCAGTATTATATATGGTTAATCCGGTGTTTATCATAACCCGGTACGGTTTTATCATAAACCGGCACAATATGGAAGGAGTTATCATTACTCAAGATTGGGGTTATCACTCTTACTACAAAAAAGTTGGTAAACCAACGATATGATTCAATATCACAGGTATGATATATTTCATATTTTTAAGTGCAGCCTTGGTTATAAACCCAGGTTATATGTTGGGCATTATGACCCGTCCGGCGGTAAACCGCCAGGACACTTTAAACTTGTTGTATGCAGAAACAGGTTGAATAAAGCATGATTATAAATTATCCGGTGTTTGTTAAACCGGACTGGCTTTAAGACGATAAGTTGCCAGTATATGATGAGAAATTATCCGGTGTTTATTAAACCGGTCTGGCTTTGGACTATAAGTCACCAGTATATATTTGGATTGCGCTATTGGAATCATGCGCTTATAAATTATTGGATTATATTATTCAAATAGCCAAACTTGGCTGAATTTTCATTATGATATTGGATGAATAAGGTTTTCATACCAGATTATATTATTTTGAGTAGCCAACGTGGCTGGATTTTTATTATGGTTATTAATAACCAGTATTGTTATTGAGGTTTTCAAAAGTCGCTTTAGCGCAATGGCTATCATATTATCAATGGATACGATTTATTCTACAATTGAAGGAATAGTCCCGAGTCGCTGCAGGCTTACGACCCGGCACTTGGGGGCTACATTATTTAAGTTCAGATTACATCAAATACACAAATTTCATGTCGCTGCAAGCATGCACCATGACACTTGGGGGCTAATGCAAAGTCATTGTTTCCTCACCTTATTGAAGACCCGACTCATCACATTATAATGAGCCGGCCCTTGGGGGCTACCAATTGCTCCTGTCAACTATTCAAGGTACAAAGCTTTTTATCCATTACATTGAAGGGTCCACTGCTCAGTTGGTAAAGCACAAGGCTCTTAACCTTGTGGACGTGAATTCAAGCCCCATGACGGGGGTTACATCATATGATGTTATTTTCATTGAAGTATATATCAAAGTCCTAGCTCAATATTATCTTACTGAGCCGGCCCTTGGGGGCTACACGTTGCTGTTCAAAGTTTACAAGATTATATTTACAAAGTCCCTGCTGATTATTACATAATGACCCGGCCCTTGGGGGCTACACTGGTTGAAGTTTTATGGGCATCAGTCAATTACAAGTCCCAGGTTGCTGCAAGCATGACAACCCGATACTTGGGGGCTACAGGTATTACATTATTATCGAACAAATATTTTCAAATTCTTTGTTTGAGCAAACTAAATTGACCCGGCGTCACCAATCATTATGACCCTGTGGCTGCAACCCGGTGTCATCAATAATCATAAACCGGTGTTGGCAACAATCATGAACCGGTGTCTGCAACAATCATGACCCGGAATTATCAGTTTTTATAACCCGACAGTTTTTGGCAATGATAAATCGGCAAGTTCAGCATCTTCAAACCAGTTGAATATCAGAGGAGTGTTTCAAGACCCATATTTCTTAATCCGGCGCTTTGGAACCCGACTCAAGTGGACTATTCTTAATAATATTTTTCTGTGAGAAACCAATGTCAGCAAATTGAGTATGAAGCTGGTTATTGACCCGGATTTTCTAGAAGGAGGAATGACAAGGACTTAAGGATGATCAGCATAAGTTTACCATGGATGAATCCAAGCTAAACTTGGGGGATAATGTCGGGGATATACCCCGCGGTGTAAACCGGCCGGAAGTTAACCCGGCCGGACTTGACGGTTTATCCGAAGACCCGCCCTGACCTTGGCGGTTTACAAGCAACCCGCTTGGTCGTCATGACTCACTGGTAACCCGGCGGGCGGATCAGACGGATGACAAGGCCCAAGGCCCAGAAGGCCGGTTCAACTACTGTGGGCCGGTTTAAGAGGAAAGGAATATTTGTCTTACAAGGAGTTAAGACCTGGACTTGTATCCGGTTTGTATTAGAGATAGACTAGTCCTAATCCTAATAGGACTCCACATGTAAACCGCCCCTTCAACATATATAAGGAGGGGCAGGGCTCCCCAAAGGGGGGAGGACAATCAATAATCCCTAGGGCTAGACACAAAGAGCCGGTTTACGACGTCTCCCTCATGAGCATAATGAAACCTAGCCACAAACAGCATGTAGGGCTATTCCGGATGATGTTTCCCGGGGCCCGAAGCTGTCTAAACCCTCGTCTTGTGTGATGATCCGCCCTGCGTCTCTCGATTCCGACTAACCCCTTCAGGCTACCGCATAGATGCGCTGGCCTCACGACTAAGTCCTTGCAAGAGGACATCTGCCGTGACAATTCCACGACAGGTGGCGTAGTGCACATGTCCGGCGCGCGGGGGAAGAAGAAGGCTAGGGTTTGATCCGGAATTTCGGGGAAGGGGATGTTTTTATAGGTAGAAGGAGCTAGGGAGCTCCAAATGGAGTGCGGTTTGCGGCCACGCGATCGTGATCGAACGACCGAGATGATGGAAGGGTTTTGGATGGGTTTTGGGCCACTTTGAGGGGGTGTTGGGCTGCACACCAAAGAGGCTTTGCGGTTACCCGGTTAACCGTTGGAGCATCAAACGACCTCCGATTGACCCGAAACTTGACAGGCGGTCTACCGGTGCTATACCAAGGCCGCTTGACAAACCTCGTTCCATTCCGAGACCGTTTAACACCCGCACACAAAAAGAGGCAAAAGGGGGCGCCGGGTGACATAGGAGTGCCGGATTGCAAACCGGACAACGGGGAAAGTGCTCGGATGCATGAGACGAACACGTATGCAAATGCGATGCACATGATGACATGATATGAAATGTAGATAATGACATGACAAAGTGCGACATGCAGGCACATGACATGGCAAAGACGGTGAATAACTGGTAGACACCTGGCGCATCGAATCCGGGGCGTTACAACTCTCCTCTACTAACAAGAGATCTCGGCCCGAGATCTTAGGACCGAGACGGGGAGGAAAAAGGAATGAGGTGAAATAAGAACAAAAGAGAGAGGATGAACAAAAGCAAGAACTCTCGAGTAGGAAAAGAAACGATGAATATGACGAGAATCAAAGCTCCGAAGCAAAAATGAATTCGAAACCACTCCGGTTAGAACAAGATAGAAGCCGAATAAGAATGAAAGAATTTAGGTAGCACTCCGGCTGAACACGAAAGATTAGAACATGAACTAGACAAGACGGAAAATACTTGATGAGAGGAATAACACAAAGCCTCCAGAAGAATTGAAAGAGTGGAAAGAAAAGAACGGAGAAGAAAAATGACAACTTCTTCGACAAATGAATTTGAACAGCATCTTTGCGAAGAAAAGATTGAACGAAGTTGTTGAGATAATCAACAACAAAGAATTGCTTGTTGTGGACTTATGGAAATCATCTCAAAATTACGAGGTGATAATCAACCACAAACAAAAAATATTAAATGGCTGAGAAGAACGAAGAAATGCAAAACTCCACTTCAAAAGAATACGGAGAATTAATTGCACCTCGAGACGCAAGAAGAAAAGATACTTGAGCTCTTTCAAAAGAATCTTGATGAACACTTGAAGAATGAATTAACTCGAGAAGAACCACCGTGAAGAACTCCGGTACAAAAAGATGATGACATAGAATTGAGGTATGAAAGGAATAAGATTAAAGTCTTGAAATGATCCCGATGGAGGTTCTGATGAGATGGTTGAGGAAGCTTTGAACTCCGGGAAAGGAAAGACGAAAACACTTTGTATCGAGAGATTATTTATGATGAACAATCTCCGAAGGAACGAATTAAACTTGATGAAAGAAGAATAAGAATTACGTTATGCTTATCCTTCATCAATTAAATTGATGAGAAACCATGGATTGCATACCACTTATTCACATTGGGAAAAATATTAAGGGAAGATATAGCGCCAAAATTTAGGAAGGTCTTCATGAGCCACCTGTAGGATGAAAAAGAACGAATGAATTGATATGATGAGAATGGAAAAGGAATCTTCAACGAACCACCGTAAGAATTGAAAATCGAATGACGAAAAAGAATGAAAACACCGGGAAGAATTAGAAAAGCATGAAGATACTTGAGGGAAATAAGAGGCAAGAGAACGAAGGGATCGTGAACTGATTGAGGAGTACTTGAACGAAGCACCATAAGAATATTGAGACGAACGAAGGGGCACATATATAGAGTAATTGGAGAACGAATTTGAAAGCTTAGAACGAAGACATATTCCAAAAAGATGGCCTCCAGATGATCGACAGAGAAAGCAACTCCTGAAATACTCCGGATGGAAGAAAAGAATTGCACGACTGGAAAACAACTTGATAGGATAACATCGGGCTAGAACCACGAATCTCCGGGAGAAACGGGCAAAATTCAAGGGAATACTCTTCTTCGGTCTTCAAAAGTTGAGAATGACGACGAGGAACACCAGTAAAATTGTTGAGATACTCCGGGAGAATGAAAAGAGGAAAGATTGACCCGAACATGAAAGAATTTGAGAGCGATCTTGGTAAGGCATCTGACTGATGAAATTCATTCTTACATCAAACTTCGAAAAGGATTTGAGAATAACTCCGGGAAAACAGAAGAGTCAGGTAAGATCCTGAGAAAAGACCTGTGGGTTAGGGCCCACTGAAAAAAAACAACGTTGGGAAGGATTGATGAATGAGAAATGATGCACCGGAACAACTGAAAGATTTGAATGAGGTGAAAACCTCGAATTAATTGAATGCGAACACAAATCTTCTGAGATGTCTTCAACACTCCGGGATAATAGAATGGCGAGAGGAGGAACGATCAAAGGAAGCACTTGCTTGATGAAAAGAATATGACCAACACCGCAACTTGCATTGGATCCACCGGAAAGAAAATGCGACGAACAATGATGAACTAGACGAGACTTCAACGGTTGAGACAAATGAGGAAAGACTGAAAATACTTCGCACGAATGAAATTGATTACTTGAATAAAGGCTCAGGCTCTGGGATAAAGGGGAGGGAGGGCGGAAAAAAAACACAGGAAACTTGAACGAGGAACCGACGAATAACTTGCTAGGGGGAAACACCGGTTGAAATCATTGAGGAAAGAATGCAAAGGCTTCGCACGAGTAGAATGGATACTTGATTACAGACTCCAGTTCCGAGAAGAAAAAGGGAGGGCGGGTGGGAAAAACAAGGACAACTTCGGACAGGGAAACAAAGAAGTGGAGGAAGAACTGAGGATTGATCTCGCGAAAGGCAAAGAGGTTTGAGTCGACTTGACGAGAAATGCACCGGACAAAAGAGGAAGGACAACGAACGAAAAACTAAC
The DNA here is from genome assembly GCA_032464435.1 of Aegilops umbellulata. Taxonomy (NCBI): domain Eukaryota; kingdom Viridiplantae; phylum Streptophyta; class Magnoliopsida; order Poales; family Poaceae; genus Aegilops; species Aegilops umbellulata. The sequence continues at coordinate 252,578,899 of CP136056.1, forward strand.
CACGTGATCCTAAAGAAAAAAAATTGAACGGGAAGAGGAGTAGTTCCAAAACACCTACGTCAAGATTTCTCACCGGAGCGACGAAGGGGCAGAGGAGTAAAAATAATTCCTACTCTCCGATATAACTAGACTCTGAAAAAGTTTTATTCTAGACTCAACATCGGCCAAAACTACATGATCAATCAAGGGGGGCTCCTAGGTCGGTCGAGGCTCTGATACCAACTTGTCACGCCCAAGATGCGACCCTATCCTAAAGGAACTCGAAGGTCCCACCAAGGATAGAAGCGCATCTTGAAGACGCTTTTGCAAGGTGGATATCATTACATCAACATTACATAATAGTGGGGATACATCCAAGACATACAATGTCACATGAATACAACAATACATCATATACAAGATCAACATCCGACTACGGATGAAACATAAACAGAAACTCAACCGACATCCACCCTGCTAGCCCAGGCTGCCGACCTGGAACCTATCCCTCAATTGAAGAAGAAGCAGAAGAAGAACTCCAACACAAATAAACATCGCTCTCGCGTCATGATCATCGCATAACCTGTACCTGCAACTGGTGGTGTAGTAATCTGTGAGCCACGAGGACTCAGCAATCCCATTACCATGGGTATCAAGACTAGCAAAGCTTAATGGGTAAGGCAGGGGGTAAAGTGGTGAGGTTGCAGCAGCGACTAAGCATGTATGGTGGCTAGCTTACGCAAATAAGAGCGAGGAGAGAAGCAAAGCAAGTGGTCGTCAACTAGTAATGATCAAGAAGTGATCCTGAACTCCTACTTACGTCAAACATAACCCAGAAACCGTGTTCTCCTCTCGATCAACCCCGAAAAGAGACACTCACGGTTACGCACACGGTTGGTGTATTTTAGAAGAGTTTACTTCAAGTTTACTACAACCGGACATTAACAAATTCCCATCTGCCACATAACTGCGGGCACGGCTTTCGAAAGTTCAAACCCTGCAAGGGTGTCCCAACTTAGCCCATGATAAGCTCTCGCGATCAACGAAGGATATTCCTTCTCCCTGGGAAGACCCGATCAGTCTCGGAATCCCGGCTACAAGACATTTCGACAGTAATAAAACAAGACCAGCAAAGCCTCCCGGATGTGCCGACGAATCCCGATAGGAGTCGCACGTACCTCGTTCTCAGGGCACACCGGATAAGTCAAGCTACGAGTAAAACCAGGCCTCGAGTTTCCCCGTGGTGGCCCCGCAGGCTGCTCGGTTCGGACCAACACTCGAAGGAGCACTGGCCCGGGGGGGGGGCTAAAATAAAGATGACCCTTGGGCTCCGGAAACCCAAGGGAAAAAGGGCATAGGTGAGGCAAATGGTAAAACCAATGTTGGGCCTTGCTGGAGGAGTCTTATTCAAAGCGAACTGTCAAGGGGGTCCCATAAATCACCCAACCGCGTTAGGGACGCAAAAATCCGGGAACATAATACCGATATGATAGAAACTAGGGCGGCAAGAGTGGAACAAAACACCAGGCATAAGGCCGAGCCTTCCACCCTTTACCAAGTATATAGATGCATTAATAATATAAGAGATATTGTGATATCCCAACAATAAACATAAACATAATCCAACATGGAGCAATCTTCATCTTCACCTGCAACTAGCAACGCTATAAGAGGGGCTGAGCAAAGCGATAACATAGCCAAACAATGGTTTGCTAGGAAGGGTAACAAAGGTCAGAGGTTCATGGAAATTTGGGAGGCTTGATAAGCAAGTGGTAGGTAAAGCAGCATAGCGAAAGAACGAAGCAACTAGCATAGCAATGATAGTAGTGAGATCCAAGGTGACAGTCATCTTGCCTGAAATCCCGCAAGGAAGAAGAACGAGTCCATGAAGAAGATGAAGCCACAAAGACGAACCAAGCGTAGACGAACGAATCCTCACGACCGCAACGAAACGGGAACTATCGAGAAGAAGCACACAACACGGTAAACACACCACACATGAAAAAGGCATGATGCTCAACCAAGTATGATGCATGGCAAGGCTACATGAAGCTACTCATGGCAAGAGATGATGCATACAAGAACAACACATCAAAGCAAGTTTTAATGAGGCCGGAAACAACATAGAGCAATTCCGGGAGTCCTCGTATGCAAATTTCAAAATTGGTCCAGATCTGAATAAACCTTAAGTTCAAGTTGTTAAACATCAAGTTAAGATGCACCAAGATGGTCTACACGAAATTCTAGTCAAGTTACATATAAAGTTCATTAGATTCGGAGCTACGGCCTAGAAGATATGAGCAAAACAAGTTTAACATGGCATCGATGCAAAATGCATACAAACATCAAGCAAACACCTCAAAACAAGGATGCAACATGGTATTATGAAGCTACATGCAATTCTAAGCAAGTTTCATATAGAGCACACTCAAAACGGAGCAACGGTTCAACACATACACTCTATACAAGATATAGCAACAATCTGTCCATAACAGCAACTAGGCATTACAAGCACCAAAACAACAAGCTACAGCATGATAACATGATAACAAAAGGCATGGACATGAAGTACATGTAAAGCATGACAAAACATGAACACTGAGCTATCTCCAGAAACTACTAGAACATGCTCAAAAGGACATGGAAAGATTGCAAATAATAACAGGTTCACAGACTTAGCAGAATTTCAGGACATGGCAGAAATAACATCAGGTTGCAATGTTTAGAGCTATCAAACATCATGTTACAGCAAGCTATCATGTCAAACTATAGCATGGGATGAATCTACTCAAAGCATTTAACAAAAGTCCCTTACTGACCATAAGCCAAAAGGGATCAGAGAATACAATTGCAAGCATGTGAACATAGCAAAAACATAAACAGATTCAGACTAAGCATACCTCCAGCAATTATACAAGGCATAGAAGCTAGACATGGCAAGAACAACAACATATCATACAAGTACCAACTACAACAACCTTGGCAAAATTGAATAACACATAAACAATCTGCCAGGAACATTTTATAGCAAAAGTAGAGCTAAATTAAGTCAAGCTAAGTTGCTCCATAAATGCAAACAGAGGCACGGATGGATAGAGCATAACCATATCTACAAAACATCCTTACTGATTATCCTCAAAAGATGCATGGATCTCACTGTAGCAACATGTATACATGGCATAAAAATAACAGCAGGACATGACTTAGTGAAATCACTGTCTCTGAAATCAGCAACATTAAGATGCCTAGTTTGCATGCTTGTGCTAGTCACCACAAAGATCACAAAAATACATGGCATACACCCCTGCAAATATGGCATGGCATAGTTCAAAACACATGTAGAGATCCAGATCATAGGATGCACACATCAATCAAGGCAAAAATGACAAATGAACATGTTCTGTTAAGTTACAGCAGTTAACATCACATAGCAGTCTTGCAACGATGATTCGGGCATGCAGATGAACTCTAATGAACACGGCGCAATGGAACAAAATGTAGAGCACAACCAGATGAACATTTCGATATATTATGCACGCGAAACGGAGTAGTATGCTAGGAGATATGATGCGATGAACAGGGGACCAGAATGCAAATATTAAATGACTTAGAAAAAATCAGGGGAGGGAAAATCAACCTCCAGATCTGGATCGGGGCTGCGCGCGAACCGAGGACCACCGGAGTCGGGCTCGCCGGAGTTACGCCGGACGAGGGAGGAGACGGGTCGGCGCGGAGGAGGAGCTCGCCGGGGCGGCGACGGCTGGGGGCGGCGCCGGCGAGACAGGTCGGCGGCGGGACGAGGCGACCGCGGGCGGAGGAGCTCCGGCAGGCGCGGCGGGCGGCGGGGTCTGCGGCCAGCGGCGGCGCGCGGGTGACGACGCTGGGTGGTGGAGGAGGAGGTCAGGCGCCTCGGGCGCGGGGCGCTCGGCGGGAGACGGGCGGCGGCGGGCCCGAGCTGGGCTTCACGGGCCCCGGCGGCGGGGAGGAGAGAGAGGGCGCGGGGAGGCGACGTGGCGGCGGCGGATTCGTCCGGCGCGGCGGCTGGACGTGTCCGGTGGCTTAGTGGACATGTCCGGCGCGCGGGGGAAGAAGAAGGCTAGGGTTTGATCCGGAATTTCGGGGAAGGGGATGTTTTTATAGGTAGAAGGAGCTAGGGAGCTCCAAATGGAGTGCGGTTTGCAGCCACGCGATCATGATCGAACGACCGAGATGATGGAAGGGTTTTGGATGGGTTTTGGGCCACTTTGAGGGGGTGTTGGGCTGCACACCAAAGAGGCTTTGCGGTTACCCGGTTAACCGTTGGAGCATCAAACGACCTCCGATTGACCCGAAACTTGACAGGCGGTCTACCTGTGCTAAACCAAGGCCGCTTGACAAACCTCGGTCCATTCCGAGACCGTTTAACACCCGCACACAAAAAGAGGCAAAAGGGGGCGCCGGGTGACATAGGAGTGCCGAATTGCAAACCGGACAACGGGGAAAGTGCTCGGATGCATGAGACGAACACGTATGCAAATGCGATGCACATGATGACATGATATGAAATGCAGATGATGACATGACAAAGTGCGACACGCAGGCACATGACATGGCAAAGACGGCGAATAACTGGTAGACACCTGGCGCATCGAATCCGGGGCGTTACAATGTGGTTGCTCACGTGGCTTTCAAGTGGCTTTGGAAGACTTCATGCATACCCAAAATCAAAGTTTTTGGCTGGTTTTTACTTTCGGGCCGGCTCAACACGAGGAATATGCTCAAGAGACGACACTACAATATTGGCAATAACTTTGACTGCTTACTTTGCGGGCATCATATCGAAGAGATGGTGGAGCATCTCTTCTTTCTCTGCACCTTCAGTAGGGACTGCTGGACCTTGCTAAGTATGTCGTGGGCCGCTCAAGGAGATAGGTTGCAATTGCTGGAAAACCTAAAAAGACAACACCCACGCAAGATGATCATGGAGGTGTTTCTCACTGCTGCCTGGAGCCTTTGGAAGGAGCACAATAATAATTATTTTAGACAGGTGACACCCTCCATTCGTTCTTGGTTCAGTAGATTCAAGGAAGATTTTGGCAACATAAGATATAAACTACCTAGCGAAAAGAGACATGTTGTCTCTTCCTTCTTGCAAAGTCTGCCTCAGCATAGCTAGGGTGTTGATCTGGTTCTAGCCACTCCCCCCTCATACTCCATTATAAAAATCACCATGTAACTGTTTTTTGATCACTTATATATACATGCAGTAGGAGCCTTTCCTACTGTCTTAACACTAAAAAAACATTACTTCTTTGAGAATCCTGCTCAGTTCTCTTAGGGTGGCCCTCAGGATACAAAGGTTCCTGAGTCACTTCACCTCCTCTAGTTGCAACTCTGACAACAAAGTCATTATTCTTACTCTTTAATTCATTGAGCAAGTCATTCTGAGCTTTAAGTACTTGTTATAATTTAGTGGTAACCATATAAGCATGTTTACTAATGAGTTTAAGTTCACCTTTAACTCTTGACATATAATCACCTAAGTGTTCAATCATATAAGCATTGCGTTTCACTTGTCTACCAACATAAGCGTTGGAGTTTTCTTGTTTAACAATAAAATTATCAAACTCATCCGAGCATTGACTAGAAGACTTATAACGAGGGATATCACCTTCATCAAATCTATAGAGAGAATTTACCTCTACTACATGTGTCGGGTTATCAAGACTGGGTGTTTCTTCAATAGGTGATGAATTATGACCATGTATTTCTTCAACAGGCAGTAAACTAAGACCATGTGTTTCTTCAACAGGAGGAAAATTATTTACATCTTCAGCTTTAATACCTTTTTCTTTCATAGACTTCTTTGCCTCTTGCATATCTTCATGACTGAGAAATAGAACATCCCGTTTCTTCGGAGTTGGCTTAGGAGTTGGTTCAGGAAGTGTCCAATTATTTTCATTGGTTAACATATTATTCAATAGAATTTCAGCTTGATCAGTAGTTCTTTCCCTGAAAACACAACCAGCACAACTATCCAAGTGGTCTCTGGAAGCATCGGTTAGTCCATTATAAAAGATATCAAGCATTTCATTTTTCTTGAGAGGATGATCAGGCAAAGCATTAAGTAATTGGAGAAGCCTCCCCCAAGCTTGTGGGAGACTCTCTTCTTTAGTTTGCACAAAATTAAATATTTCCCTTAAAGCAGCTTGTTTCTTATGAGCGGGGAAATATTTAACAGAGAAGTAATAAATCATATCCTGGGGACTAGGCACACAACCAGGATCAAGAGAATTAAACCATATCTTAGCATGACCCTTTAATGAGAGCGGAAATATCTTAAGGATATAATAGTAGCGAGTTTTCTCATCATTAGTGAACAGGGTGGCTATATCATTTAATTTAGTAAGATGTGCCACAATAGTTTCAGATTCATACCATAGAAAAGATCAGATTCAACCAAAGTAATTATCTCAAGATCGACAGAGAATTCATAATCCTTATCAGTAACAAAGATAGGTGAAGTAGCATAAGCAGGATCATATTTCATTCTAGCATTCAGAGTTTTTTCTTTCAGCTTAGCTAATAATTTCTTAAGATCACTTCTATCATTGCAAGTAAGAAAGTCTCTAGCAGTTTCTACACCCATAACATAACCCTCAGGCACACAGGCAATTCATATCTAGGGGGAGAATCTTCATCATCACTTTCATCAGTATTATCAGTTTCAATAATTTCATTCTCTCTAGCCCTAGCAAGTTGTTCATCATGAAAATCACCAAGTGGCACAGTAGTACCAATCATAGACGTAGTTTCATCATAAGTATCATGCATAGCAGAAGTGGCATCATCAATAACATGCGACATATCAGAATTAATAGCAGAAGCAGGTTTAGGTGTCGCAAGTTTACTCAAAACAGAAGGTGAATCAAGTGCAGAGCTAGATGGCAGTTCCTTACCTCCCCTCGTAGTTGAGGGATAAACTTTTGTTCTCTCGTCTTTCAAGTTCTTCATAGTGACCAGCAGATATAAATCCCAAGTGACTCAAAGAATAGAGCTATGCTCCCCGGCAACAACGCCAGAAAATAGTCTTGATAACCCACAACTATAGGGGATCGCAACAATTTTCGAGGGTAGAGTATTCAACCCAAATTTATTGATTCAACACAAGGGGAGCCAAAGAATATTCTCAAGTATTACCAGCTGAGTTGTCAATTCAACCACACCTGGATAACTTAGTGTCTGCAGCAAAGTATTTAGTAGCAAAGTAGTATGGAAGTAACGGTAACGGTGGCAAAAGTAACAGTGATAGTTTTGTAGTGATTGTAACAGCAGCAATGGAAAAGTAACCAATCAAAGAACAGTATGTGAAAAGCTCGTAGGCATTGGATCGGTGATGGCGAATTATGCCGGATGCGGTTCATCATGTAACATTCATAACATACGATGACACAGAACTAGCTCCAATTCATCAATGTAATGTAGGCATGTATTCCGAATATAGTCATACGTGCTTATGGAAAAGAACTTGCATGACATCTTTTGTCCTACCCTCCCGTGGCAGCGGGGTCCTAATGGAAACTAAGGGATATTAAGGCCTCCTTTTAATAGAGTACCGGACCAAAGCATTAACACATAGTGAATACATGAACTCCTCAAACTACGGTCATCACCGGGAGTGGTCCCGATTATTGTCACTTCGGGGTTGCCGGATCATAACACATAGTAGGTGACTATAGACTTGCAAGATAGGATCAAGAACTCACATATATTCATGAAATAATAATAGGTTCAGATCTGAAATCATGGCACTCGGGCCCTAGTGACAAGCATTAAGCATAGCAAAGTCATAGCAACATCAATCTCAGAACATAGTGGGTACTAGGGATCAAACCCTAACAAAACTAACTTGATTACATGATAAATCTCATCCAAGCCATCACCGTCCAGCAAGCCTACGATGGAATTACTCACGCACGGTGGTGAGCATCATGAAATTGGTGATGGAGGGTGGTTGATGATGACGACGGATTCCCCTCTCTGGAGCCCCGAACGGACTCCAGATCAGCCCTCCCAAGAGAGATTAGGGCTTGGTGATGAAGCTTTGTACTTAGGGTACGGTCATGGACCTGTCCAAGCTACCCTCCCCAAGGACATCCTTAGAAGAAATTACCTTTCAATCAACTTGGAGGTGATCCACTCGACGAACTCGAAGACACTCGACCATGAAGCCTACCACTCGACCAAGACCCGCCCACTCAATGGCTAGGAGATCTAAAGACGCTCAGCACACTAATGGTCGGGTATTAAGTAGCCTTTATAGTCATCATAGCACTTTATTAGTGGCGTTACCAGTAACGCCCGACCTTAATGTACCTTAAACCCTGCATAACTGAGGGCCGGAGGGGTCTGGCGAACTCTATATAAGCCACCCCCCTCCTCAGTGTAAAGGGTTCGCACCCGTGTAATTCATACACACATAATCCAGTCGACCGCCTCCGGGCTCTGAGACGTAGGGCTATTACTTCCTCCTAGAAGGGCCTGAACTCGTAAACCTCGTGTGTCTACAACTACTCCATAGCTAGGATCTTGCCTCTCCATACCTACCCCCCTACACTACTGTCAGATTTAGAACCACGACAGTTGGCGCCCACCATGGGGCAGGTGTCTTAGCGACTTGTTGGAGAAGTTGCGATTTTTACGATTCGAATCATCATGGTTTCAGGCGGAGTTTTGGTAGAGGGCCGCGAGATCCGTCTCGGTGCGCTCACGTTCATCGCCGACGACTCCGCTTGGCTTCAGGAGGCTCCGCTCGACGTCGACGCGCTCCCTGTCCACGAGGCAACGCACTTTCGCGCGTGCGTTCGCGGCGTCCTCTTGCGGCAACCGCCGACCCATTATCTGTCGGCCCCTGTGTTGTCCTCCCTCCCTGTTTCCTGCTGGCGCAAGCGCTCCAGTCGGTCGAGACTTCAGCGGTGGGTGAGACACGTGGTGGCTCGCCAGTCAGCCACCCCTCAAGTCGCGGCGATCGAGCCCGACGAATCTCTCTACGGCCTGTTCAATCTGTCGACTGGCTCCGCAGAGACTGCTTCCGAGTGCGACAGCAGTGATCCAGCGGCGGAGGTTCTGATGGTCGATGGACCTCGCAGTCCTCCCGGTTTTCCCCGCACCGACGGAGGCGCCGGCGGCGACGACCCGTCGCATGCTCATGAGGAATATCTCCCCGAGCCTCTCATGTCGCTGCAGAGAGAAGAACTTCGCCGCCGGAACATGGATGCACTACACACTCCTATCGTTGGAGAAACCCCCGAGGCCCATGCCTTGGAGGACGCGCGCTTGGCCAACTTGGCTGAGCGCACTCGACTGGATAACCTCCAGCGAGCACTCGACGAGCGCGCACGACAACGGGTTCCAGAATCCAGTCGATGTCAGCTCTTTCCACCACCAACTCAGGTATATCGAACTCCGATTCAGAATTTAGCAGTTGCAACCCGTATAGCAGAGTCCGTCCAGCCCTCTCAGTCAGAGGCTGGCAGAGGCCTGTTACAGATCAGAGCATTACTCTAGGCGGCAGGAGATCAGAATTCAGCTGTGTCACAGTCGCGGAACAGGATTCACAGCAGATCCGTTGCTGTAGATACAGTTCAGTCGGCCCACAGCCCAAGATCACCCCCGAGGCGTGAGGGACGTGGAGACTGGCGTGATCAGTACAGGAACCGTGAGCAGTATGATCACCGACTTGATCGTGATGATCGACGTCGAGTGCCCACCCCTCCCCCAAGGAGTGGATCGTACGTGCCTCGACAGCAGGATGACAGATGCCCTCACAGTGTTGGACGAAGGATTCCAGTCGACCCCAGGGAACCAGGCTTTGATGCGAGATCCATTCTCGTTCAGGGTTTGGTCGACAGGAACAGAGCTCACAGGGAAGGTCATGACAGAGATGTACCCACCAGCAGCAGAGTACACGTTTCAGGACCAGAGTGCTTCAGCACAGCCATCAGGGCCGCGGTGATTCCTCCCAACTTCAGGTTGGCGACTGGAGTCAGTAAGTTCAATGGTGAGTCCAAGCCTGATACTTGGCTTGAGAACTACCGAGTGGCTGTTCAGATTGGCAGCGGCAACAATGAAGTGGCCATGAAACACCTGCCTCTTATGTTGGAGGGTTCGGCCAGAGCATGGTCGAATCAGTTAGCGCCCAACAGCATTTACACTTGGGAAGATCTTGCCCGAGTGTTTGTCAGAACATTTGAAGGAACTTGCAAGCGACCCGCAGGATTGACAGAGTTACAATCTTGTGTGCAGAAGTCGAACGAAACCTTGAGGGATTACATCCAGAGATGGATCACGTTGCATCACATGGTAGAGAATGTGTCTGATCACCAAGTAGTTTGTGCCTTCAAGGAAGGCGTTAAGTACAGAGAACTGAACATGAAATTCAGTCGAACCGGAGACATGTCTCTGAGTCAAATGATGGAGATTGCCACCAAGTACGCCAATGGTGAAGAAGAGGATCGACTCCGGAGTGGCAAGCACAAGTCAGTCGCCCACAAAACCGGAGGAGGGAATTCCAGTCGGAAGCAAAAGCGGAAAGCCGAGCCAGCTGCTCCGGGAGAAGCCTTGGCCGTGACTCAAGGAAAGTTTAAGGGGAAGCCCAAAGGACCTTGGAACCCTAAGAAAGTGAAGGACCAACATGGAAATGACGTGTTGGATCTGCCATGCCACATTCACACAAAGAAAGATGAAGAGGGTAAACTCATTTACCCGAAGCATACCACTCGACAGTGTCGACTCTTGATCCAGCAGTTCCAAGGGAAGCAACCCAAAGATAAGGAAAAGGAGTCAGACAAGGTTGAGGACAAGGAAGATAGTGATGATGGATACCCCCAGGTCAATTCCACCCTGATGATTTTTGCTGATGTTGAAAGCAAAAGTCGACTGAAAGTTATCAACCGAGAAGTGAATATGGTTGCTCCGGTGACACCTAGTTATTTGAAATGGTCTCAGACTGCCATCACATTCAACCAGTCCGATCACCCAACGCACATTGCCACCCCTGGGAGGCAAGCTTTGGTGGTCAACCCAGTTGTCGAAGGCACTCGACTGACCAAAGTGCTGATGGATGTAGGCAGCGGTCTGAATTTATTGTATGCAGAGACGTTGAAAGGGATGGGCATTCCGATGTCCAGACTCAGTACCAGCAACATGAGTTTCCATGGAGTCATTCCTGGAAAGAAGGCTGAGTCACTCGGCCAAAATCGCTCTTGATGTGGTTTTCGGTGATTCCAAGAATTACCGCAAAGAAAAGTTGACGTTTGAAGTGGTGCATTTCCAGAGTGCTTATCACGCTATCTTGGGCAGGCCAGCTTATGCACGTTTCATGGATCGACCATGTTACGTGTATCTCAAATTGAAGATGCCTGGTCCCAGGGGTGTGATCACTATTACTGGCAATCTGAAGAAGGCGGAAGAGTGCTTTCAGAAAGGCTCAAAGATCGCCGATACACAGTTGGCAGCGGTGGAGTTGCAAGAATACCAGAAAACAGCAGACCCGAGTGATTTGTTGCGAACCAAGAAGCCCGCTACGGAATCAGCGTTTCAGTCGTCCGGTGAGACAAAGCCGATTCACATTCACCCGACCGATCCCAATGCTGCTCCGACCCATATCTCGACAATGCTCGACTCCAAATAGGAAGAAGCGCTCATCCAGTTCCTCCGTGAGAACTGGGACATCTTTGCATGGAAGCCTTCTGACATGCCAGGTGTTCCCAGGGGGCTGGCTGAGCACTGTCTACGAGTCAACCCAAAAATGAAGCCTATCAAAGAACATCTTCAGCGATCCGCCGTCCAGAAGAGAAAGGCCATTGGTGAGGAAGTGGCTCGGCTTTTAGCAGCGGAGTTCATCCGAGAGATATACCACTCCGAGTGGCTCGCCAATGTTGTCATGGTCCCCAAGAAGGACAAGTCACTCCGCTTGTGCATTGACTTTAAACATATCAATCGGGCCTGCCCGAAAGATCATTTTCCTCTCCCCCGCATCGACCAGATAGTCGACTCGACTGCGGGATGTGAGCGCCTGTCTTTTTTAGACGCCTATTCCGGGTACCATCATATCCATCTGTATGGACCCGACGAGATCAAAACAGCTTTTATCACTCCATTTGGGTGCTTCTATTATGTTACCATGCCATTCAGCCTCAAGAATGCCGGAGCCACATTCATGAGGATGATTCAGAAGTGTCTGCTCACTCAAATCAGTCGGAACATGGAAGCATACATGGATGATATTGTGGTCAAGTCACGGAAGGGTTCCGACCTACTCACTGATCTTGCTGAAACCTTTGCCAACCTTAGGAGGTATGATATCAAGCTCAATCCATCCAAGTGCACATTCGGAGTTCCTGGTGGGAAGTTACTCGGTTTTCTCGTTTCTGAACGAGGAATCGATGCCAACCCAGAAAAAGTTGGTACTATACTCCGAATGAAGCGCCCTGTGCGCGTGCACGATGTCCAGAAGCTTACTGGTTGCTTGGCCGCTTTAAGTTGATTCATTTCTCGTCTCGGTGAAAAGGCGTTGCCCCTTTACCGACTGATGAAGAAGCCCGACAAGTTCGAGTGGACTCCCGAAGCTGATGCAGCGTTTGCAGAGCTAAAAGCCCTACTCTCCACCCAGCCGGTGCTTGCTGCCCCAATCAGCAAAGAGCCTTTACTGCTTTACATTGCAGCCACAGGACAAGTTGTCAGTACAGTACTTACGGTCGAGCGGGAAGAAGAAGGAAAGGCCTTTAAAGTTCAGCGCCCAGTATATTATGTTTCTGAAGTTTTGACTCCATCAAAGCAAAGATACCCTCATTATCAGAAGCTTGTCTACGCGATTTATATGACCACAAAGAAGGTTGCTCACTACTTCTCTGATCATTCCATTACAGTCGTCAGCGACGCTCCATTGTCAGAGATTCTGCACAACAGAGATGCAACTGGTCAAGTGGCAAAATGGGCGATTGAACTCCTTCCCCTAGATATCAAGTTTGAGGCAAAGAAAGCTATCAAGTCCCAAGCAATAGCAGATTTCGTCGCCGAGTGGATTGAACAGCAACGACCGACTCAAGTTCACTCAGAGCACTGGACCATGTTCTTCGACGGTTCCAAGATGCTGAATGGTTCCGGTGCTGGGGTGGTATTGGTTTCCCCCCGAGGAGATAAGCTCAGATATGTTCTCCAAATCCACTTTGATTCCTCCAATAACGAGGCAGAATATGAAGCACTTTTGTATGGGTTGCACATGTCCATTTCACTCGGCGTCCGTCGCCTCATGATCTATGGCGACTCAGATTTGGTGGTTAATCAAGTGATGAAGGAGTGGGACGTCAGAAGCCCAGCCATGACTGGTTATTGCAATGCAGTGAGAAAGCTAGAGAAGAAATTTGAGGGGTTAGAGCTTCATCACATACCCCGACTGAAAAATCAAGCAGCTGATGACTTGGCAAAAATAGGTTCCAAGAGAGAAGCCATTCCCAGCAATGTGTTTTTGGAACACATCCACACACCATCAGTTCAAGAGGATCCTTTCACTGAAGAAGCCCTGCAGCCAAAACGTGCCATGGTTCCGACTGTAGTTGAGATTCCAGCAGTGGTCGACCTGACCATGAAGGTTTTGGTCATCACTCCCGACTGGACGGTGCCGTACATCGCGTACATCCTAAGGAAAGAGCTCCCGGAAGACGAGGAAGAGGCTCGACAGATCGTCCGTCGATCCAAGGCCTTTACCGTCATAAAGGGACAGTTGTATAGAGAAAGCACGACTGGAGTCAGCCAGAAGTGTATAACGCCAGAAGAAGGTCAAATAATTCTTGATGATATCCACTCGGGGACCTGTGGCCATCATGTGTCCTCTCGGACCATTGTGGCTAAAGCATACCGAGCGAGATTTTACTGGCCAAGAGCAAATGAAATGGTGAAAGAGATAGTTGACAAATGTGAAGGATGCCAGTTTTACTCCAATATGTCGCACAAGCCTGCGTCAGCCCGGAAGACCATCCCACTCGTCTGGCCCTGTGCTGTTTGGGGATTGGATGTGGTTGGACCTCTGAGAACGGGCAGGAGCGGCTTCACTCATGTGCTAGTGGTAGTCGACAAGTTTACCAAATGGATTGAAGCTAAGCCTATCAAGAATCTTGATGCCTGCACTGCTATCAGTTTCATCAGAGAGTTGATATTTAGATATGGAGTTCCACATAGCATCATCACCGACAATGGGTCAAACTTCGATTCTGACAAGTTCAGAGCCTATTGCGCCTCCCAAGGCACACGAGTCGACTATGCTTCAGTCGCCCACCCCCAGTCGAATGGACAAGCCGAAAGAGCAAATGGCTTGATTCTCAAAGGGATGAAACCCCGGCTGATGCGCGACCTCAAACACGCTGCTGGCGCATGGGTCGACGAGCTTCCATCAATTCTTTGGGGATTGAGGACCACCCCAAACCGGTCGACCGGACGAACTCCATTCTTTCTGGTCTATGGGGCTGAAGCAGTTTTGCTGAGTGACCTGCTTCACAATGCACCCCGAGTCGAGCTGTACTCTGAAGATGAAGCAGAACAAGCCTGGCAGGACGTAGTCGACCTCCTGGAAGAAGAAAGAGAGACGGCCATGATCCGATCGACTATCTATCAGCAAGACTTGCGTCGATTCCATGCCAGAAATGTGAAGAGTCGAGCCTTCCAAGAAGGAGACTTGGTCCTCCGAGTGGATCAACAGAAACCACACAAGCTCGCTCCTACTTGGGAAGATCCCTTCATTGTCACCAGAGTCGTCCACAATGGAGCGTACCACCTTTACAATGTCGATCGCCAGATCGATGAGCCATGAGCTTGGAATGCGGAGCTGCTCCGCCCCTTTTACACTTAAGTACTCACTCGGATGAGATGTAATAAGAGATACCTCTATAGTTTATTTATCAAAGACAAAAGTGTTATAATTTTCCCAGTGTTTGTTGTTGCTTTTGTTTACATGAGAAATCCCCCAGCGGGTGGCTTAGTTGCAAATCTGTTTCGCCTAAGTTCAAAAATCCCACCGAGTGGCGAGCCAGCCTTCCTCTCGGGGACTTAGCTGCGAATCTGTTTCGCCTAAGTTTAAAAAATCCTACCGAGTGGTGAGCCAGCCTCCCACTCGGGGGCTTAGCTGCAGTCCAGTACTCGCCTAAGTTTAAAAAATCCTACCGAGTGGTGAGCCAGCCTCCCACTCGGAGGCTTAGCTGCAGTCCAAGTACTCGCCTAAGTTCAAAAAATCCTACCGAGTGGTGAGCCAGCCTCCCACTCGGGGGCTTAGCTGCAGTCCAAGTACTCGCCTAGGTTAAAAAAACTCCTACCGAGTGGCGAGCCAGCCTCCCACTCGGGGGCTTAGCTGCAGTCCCAGTACTCGCCTAAGTTTAAAAAATCCTACCGAGTGGTGAGCGATCCTCCCACTCGGGGGCTTAGCTGCAGTCCAGTACTCGCCTAAGTTTAAAAAATCCTACCTAGTGGTGAGCGATCCTCCCACTCGGGGGCTTAGCTGCAGCCCAAGTGCTCGCCTAATTTTGAAAAATCCTACCGAGTGGTGAGCAATTCTCCCACTCGGGGGCTTAGCTACAGTCTAGTACTCGCCTAAGTTTAAAAAATCCTACCGAGTGGTGAGCGATCCTCCCACTCGGGGGCTTAGCTGCAGTCCAGTACTCGCCTAAGTTTAAAAAATCCTACCGAGTGGTGAGCGATCCTCCCACTCGGGGGCTTAGCTGCAGTCCAATACTCGCCTAAGTTTAAAAAATCATACCGAGTGGTGAGCGATCCTCCCACTCGGGGGCTTAGCTGCAGTCCAGTACTCGCCTAAGTTTAAAAAATCCTACCGAGTGGCGAGCGATCCTCCCACTCGGGGGCTTAGCTGCAGTCCAATACTCGCCTAAGTTTAAAAAATCATACCGAGTGGTGAGCGATCCTCCCACTCGGGGGCTTAGCTGCAGTCCAGTACTCGCCTAAGTTTAAAAAATCCTACCGAGAGGTGAGCGATCCTCCCACTCGGGGGCTTAGCTGCAGTCCAGTACTCGCCTAAGTTTTTTCTACCTCAGAGCTGCATTCCAAGCACAAAGAGTATTCCAAGGAAAAACAAATTCCAATCGAAAGGAAACACCAGCATATTCAGAAAAAAACAAAGTTCGGATAAATTCCAAGGTTCCAAACGACAGATCAAAAGTATTCGAGCATCAAGCCCGAAGAAGTTTAACGGTTACACCATCACTCGGCATTCCGAGGCAAATTTAAAGCGAAGCATGGAAGTTTTTACTCCTCAGGTGGAGGGCTGGAGGGCGCGACAAACTGGTCCAAGTCAATCCCGTCAGTGATCCGAGTGGCAGCAGCAATGAAGGTCTCCATGAAAGACTGAAAGTTGTGCTTCCTGGTATTGGCAACTTGGACATCCGCCAGCTTTTCCTCTCGCGCCTCCTTGTTGTGAACACGGACCAAGGACAGAGCGACGTCAGCGCCGCACCTAGCAGAAGACTTCTTCCATTCCTGCACTCGACTTGGAACTTCATTCAGTCGAGTCATCAGAGACTTGAGGTCATTTTGAAGCGTCGTTCCAGGCAGAGCGCCGTGTAGAAAAGGCGACGCTGCAACCTTCAGTCGAGCAAGGTAGTCAACCACACCAGCAACACGAGACTCCAGTCGGAGCACGTTCATAGCAGCCTCATCCTTCACCAGAGAATTAACGGGGTCCAAGCTTGTCTCTACTCGGCTAGTCTCCTCCTCGAAGTTCTGGCAGAATTCTGTAAACACAATTCAAAGATAAGTCAGTGGCTCTACATTGGATTGATGACAACAAGTCAGTCGGGTAGGAGTGATTACCCTCAAGCATGACGAATAACTTCTTGGCGAGCCCACACAGATAAGCCCATAGATCGTTACTCTTCCCCGCCAGTTCACTTGCCTTGTCACTCAGGGCTATCTTGTCATTCTTCAGATGGTTGGCCTCTTTGTTGGCCGTGTCGAGAGCAACTTTCAATTTGGAGTTCTCCTCTTCGAGATTACCGACTGAAGCCAGTTTTTCTTCCGCAAGCCTCGTTTTGTCCAAAGCCGCTTTCTGCGCCTTGGCAAGGTGATGGTCCTTCTTCTTTAGAGCCTCCTCCATTTTATCTGCAAAACATCAATGGGATCAGCATCAAGAATGGGCAGAAAGGAAAGACAGTCGTCAAGTTCTCACCAGCCATACCTTGTGCTTCATCCATCGCCTTCTGCAAGTTCTCCTGGGCAAGCTTCAAGTCGAGGTTGAGCTGGATCTGTTTGTTTTCCAATTCAGTATAGCGAGCCACAAGTTCGCAGGATTTCTGCGAAGAGTCAGTCGACAGACGTCAAAGATAGGTTGCTTCCGAGCGACTAAAAGAAAAATCATAACATTTCTAAGACTACAGCCGAATCAAAAATATCCGACAGTAGTCTCGGGGACTACACCCAGTGGGTGCACTCAGCGTGCCCTCACTGGTTTGACCGATTCGGTTCGACCAGTCGACCGAAAGAAGCTAAGAGGTTATGATCTCAGACCTTAGCCAACTGCCAGCAGTCAGCTACAAAAAAACAGGTTCTTCAGACCTCAGTCGACTGCCAGCAGTCGACCATGGTCTCGGGGACTACACCCAGTGGGTGCACTTCGCGTGCCCCCACTGGTTCCAAGATTCCATTCGACATGGCCTGACCAGACCGTGTGAAGAAGTTCGAGTGCAGAGACAAAAATACAAAGACTACAGTCGACTGCCAGCAGTCCACCATAGTCTCGGGGACTACACCCAGTGGGTGCACTCAGCGTGCCCCCACTAGTACAAAACGTTCAATCGACACACCCAGTGGGTGTACAGATGTAAAGAACTTCGGAAAGAGAGTCTTCAGATAGCATATCCTAACAGAACAAGTCGTGATCAACTAACCTGGACATTACTTTGAAGAGCTGAACTAGCATCATAGGCCGCTTGGCTGGCTTCCCGGACCACCTTCACCTGCTCCATCATGATCCTCGCCTGGCGTATAGCCTCCTTAGCAGCACCCACCTGGTCCTCTGGGACGTGGTGTGTGGCGAAAAGGGAGGGAGGATCAGCAGTCGACGATGAAGGCCGAACACTCGTCAGCGGTACAGCAAAGGACATAAAAGTCCGAGTGGTATTACCACCCTCCTGAACTACTGTCTTAGGCGCTGATGCAGTTTGTGGTGTCTTGCCAGTTGACGCCTTCCTGTTCTTCCTCGCCCTCAGCGGCACTTCTTCATCATCATCAGGGAGATCAATGACATGAGGAGGAGCTATAAGAAAAATCCAAAGTTAAAGACGAAAATCAAATCGACCAGAAGAGACCGTCAATCGACCAAGAGTGAAACATCAGAAATCGTACCAAGGATGGAGGTAACAGCGTCTTCCATTTCCTGGTCATCGTTCTTGGCAGAGATCTCGGAGGTAGCAGCACTACAGATTTCAGAAACCAGTCAGTTTAGTCAATGAGTCGACCAAGAGTCTATCCATGCTCAACGAAAAAACGCAAGTTCTGCTGTTACCCGGAAATGGTGGGAACGGTCATCTTCATCTTGGGCAGGGCCTTCGGCGGCTTTGATGACGCCGCTCGCGGATGCTTTAGCGCTTTTTCAGTCGGCGCTGGAGAAGATGTCCGAGGGCATTTGGTCGACTACCCAACAGGCACAGTCGCCTTGCCGTGTTCGCGCGCAGGGTCGTGGGTGAGCTTGGATCGCCTTTCCGTGCGGGGAGGATCGACTTCTTCCTCCTCCTCTCCATTGGAGTCGTCGTCATCCTCCTCCCCTTCTCCGTCAGATTGCCACTCTTCCCCACTTTCGCCTCCGCTCGCCTCCTCCTCCTCGGCCTGCTCTTGCGCCCCGTTTGGCATCGAGTACATATCAGTAATGGTCTGGAGGACAACAAACAAGACAAAAGTTAATCGACTGATTTTGAGCGAACGGAATGAAGAAAACAAGGTCACGGTCAGAGATGCAGAATTGGACCTGGTCTACTTCGTACGTCTGGTCGAGTGGAGGAATCCTCCTGGCTCCTCGGGGGTTGTCCTTGTTCCCCGTGATACTCGACAACCACCCTTCCAACGTCGCATCGTCGACCTCCTCCGGATGAATCCGAGTGGTGTCATCGAGGCCCGAGTATATCCACATCGGATGGTCACGAGCTTGGAGCGGTTGGATGCGCCTCCGGAGGAAGACCTCTAGTAAATCCATACCAGTCACCCCGTCGCGGACAAGCTGAACCACTCAACCGACCAGCACTTTGGCTTGCGCCTTTTCTTCCGGTGTCACTTTCAGAGAGGAAGGTTTTTCTGCTCGATTCAGGGAGAAAGGAGGAAGGCCCGTCGCCTGTCCTGGGGTCGCCTGGTCTTTGAAGTAGAACCAGGTCGACTGCCACCTGCGGACTGACTCGGGAAGAGTCATAGCTGGAAAAAAACTTTTACTTCTCATTTGGATCCCAAGACTCCCGCACATCTAAATCACTTTTGTCCTATCGTCACTCGACTTGGCTTTCTTAACCGACTGAGAACGACAAGTGAAAATGTGCTTGAAGAGGCCCCAACGGGGACGCCAACCCAAGAAATTCTCGCACAAAGATACAAAGGCAGCAAGATATACGATGGAATTTGGAGTAAAGTGATGGAGCTGCGCTCCGAAAAAGTTCAAGAAGCTCCGGAAAAAAGAATGAGGAGACAGAGAAAATCCGCGGTCGACGTGAGTGGCGATGAGGAAGCATTCACCCTCGCGAGGCTGCGGTTCGATCTCGTTCCCCGGGAGACGCGCAGATTGGTGAGGAATGAATCCCCCATCGATCAGATCATCGATGCCATCTTATCGAATCGCCGAAGGCATCCAATCTCCCTGGATCGAGCCCGGCGGCAGGGCAGACCTCGAAGAAGATCCACCCCGACTGGACTTCTTCGCCTTCTCCTGCGCCGTCGCTTTCTTTGCGCGCTCCAGGGTCGCCGTCTTCTCCTTCACCATTGCCGAAAGCAAAACTCGAACAGGCCGGCGGTGTTGAGACGAGAGCAGAGGTGGCGGAGGAATTCGAGAAGAAAGGGGAAAAGTGAAGGCGCACTGTTCAAAAGCCCTGGGCCGGTAGTTTATATGGAGTCGCTTCCGAGTGTTTGACCTGTAGGCCCAGGCAATCCTACCAAATCCCGCAACAGTCACGCGCGCGATACGTGGCGAAAAAATTGGCGCGGAGATCGAGGCGGTTCTGACCTATCCCATCCGATTACTGCGGCCTCCTCCGCCCCGCGCGCTTCTCGAAATTCGAATTCCGCGAAATCCGCGGGCAGCAGAACAACTCGTCAGACGGAGGATCTCTTCCACACAACCACTCGGGAATCTACAAGTAAAGAAAGTCACTCGACTAAAGAAAACTACGAATGGATCAAGGCGACCGGAAAAGAAGTTGGCGACGATGCCCAGGTGCATTGATCCGAAACAAGATATACTCATGACATGAAGAATGGGTCAGAAGAGTCTTCAACTCCTTCCCCACTCAAACCTCGATCCATTCGGGGGCTAATGATGAAGCTATGTACTTAGGGTAGGGTCATGGACCTGTCCAAGCTACCCTCCCCAAGGACATCCTTAGAAGAAATTACCTTTCAATCAACTTGGAGGTGATCCACTCAACGAACTCGAAGACACTCGACCATGAATCCTACCACTCGACCAAGACCCGCCCACTCGACGGCCAGGAGATCTAAAGACGCTCAGCACGCTAACGGTCGGGTATTAAGTAGCCTTTATAGTCATCATAGCACTTTATTAGTGGCGTTACCAGTAACGCCCGACCTTAATGTACCTTAAACCCTGCATAACTGAGGGCCGGAGGGGTCTGGCGAACTCTATATAAGCCACCCCCTCCTCAGTGTAAAGGGTTGGCACCCCTGTAATTCATACACACATAATCCAGTCGACCGCCTCCGGGCTCTGAGACGTAGGTCTATTACTTCCTCCGAAAAGGGCCTGAACTCATAAACCTCGTATGTCTACAACTACTCTATAGCTAGGATCTTGCCTCTCCATACCTACCCCCTACACTACTGTCAGACTTGGAACCACGACACTTGGCGGCGGCTCCGTATAGTAAAACGCGATGAATCCTTCTCTCTGATTTTTTTCTCCCCGAACACGAATATATAGAGTTGGAGTTGAGGTCGTGGAGCTCCAGGGGGCCCACGAGGCAGGGGGCGCGCCCGCCACCCTCGTGGACAGGGTGTGGGGCCCCTGGCCTTGATTCTTCCGCCAGTATTTTTTATTATTTCCAAAAATAATCTCCGTGAAGTTTCAGGTCATTCCGAGAACTTCTATTTCTACACAAAAATAAAACCATGGCAATTCTGCTGAAAACTGCGTCAGTCCGGGTTAGTTCCATTCAAATCATGCAAGTTAGTGTCCAAAACAAGGGCAAAAGTGTTTGGAAAAGTAGATACGACGGAGACGTATCAGCAACGCAGTGTAGGCAAGACATTATTTTCGAATGAATACATTCATGTTGTGTTTGCCTTGTATGATAGAACAAAGTGGGTTTGTAATATAATGCTTGTTATGTTTTTTAATTTTACCTCCGGTGTGGTCGTGTTGTATGAAATCTGAGGGTTAACCAATCGTCGGCTTCTGCCCCCACGTAGGTAGTACGGAGGTGTTCGAGATGGGATCTAAACAATCTTGATCCAATTATATGGTCCTTAAAGGAGTTGTTTAGCGCAACGAACCAGGCAATCAGACTATGCGGCTTTAACGCCCTCACTTAGCCATAGGAGTTTGACAATAAAAACATGGGCGCAGCCCCTAGTATCCGAACCAGAGTGCCATAAGCGTCTGATCGGGAAGTACCGATCCTTCGCATAATGCGGAAGAAATCTCCAACAATTTGCAACCTCCGAACAGCTGACCGACTCTCGCCTCATCATGACAGTCAGTTTTCGGCTTTCTCTACTGAGGTGCCCCTTTGGATAAACCAAGGCACAATCACAGTAGTTCTCCCTTTACTACCTTAGCCAATATAGCAGAACGTGAGGTAGCAAGCACAGGAGCCGGGCAACCCAACTATTGACCAAAGACATGATTCGGAGCCAATGCATATAGTGCTAAATTCGGGGTGCCGAACTATACTTATAAAAAGTGTTCGGACTTTTGTTGCCATAGTGTGGGGTGCTGTGAAGCCCCTGGCGAACATCAAACGTACCAAAGTGTACGGGTGCTACCTGATGGGGTTACCCACAGGGAAGAAGAAGAGAAAAAAGAAGGAAAAAAAGAAGGAAAACAGAAAGGGTGCAAGAGGTGATAAGCTAGGGCTTTAAAGCTCTAGCCGCGAACTGTTTTCATTGTAATTTGATTAATACGTCGAGGCGCATTGATACAAGTAGTGCGATAAGCAACGGGCTATTTAATATGCCAAAAACCAAGGGAGAGCTGCATGCGGGTCCTGAAAAACAGGTAGAGTGATCGTTTAACGAAACCACCTAGAGAAGTCCCCCATATGTCTGTGTTTCTTGCCGTCTTGGTGTGTTTGTCCTTCGAGAGGACCTATGATAAGGCCATCGGATGGAACCTGCCGGATTGAGACCTGAAAGGAAAAAGTATAAGTGAAAGTATGTGTGTATCCGGTGTCGGTTGAGCCGCACTATGGATCACAAGCTAGCTATGCCTCTGTCAATGCCCATGGAATTTTGAGTGCGTAGTTATGTACGCGCGGCACGAATGCCACCACTTGATCGGGACTGAGACGGATGCCGGATTTCTAGTCAAGCTCCTGATGAGCCGAGCTGTCCTGCTGCAGGGTAGTTTGGACCCTTTTAACGATGTCCGTGGGCTCGGTAGCCGAATTAGGGTTCTGCTTGAGAAGGCCGTTCTGTACTTCTGCTGCTAAGGCAGCTGTGTGCTCTTCTATACGGAGGGAGTGTTCCGTATTTCCATAGACCGTGATGACGCCGCGTGGACCGGGCATCTTGAGCTTGAGATAAGCATAGTGTGGCACTGCATTGAATCGCGCGAATGTGGTTCGTCCGAGCAGTGTGTGATAGCCACTGTTAAAGGGGACAATGTCGAAGATTAACTCCTTGCTTCGGAAATTGTCCGGAGATCCGAAGACAACCTCTAGCGTGATTAGCCCGTGCAACGGGCCTCCACACCTGGTATGACTCCTTTGAAGGTAGTCTTTGTGGGCTTGATCCGTGATGGATTGATGCCCATTTTTCACACTGTATCCTGATAAAGCAGGTTGAGGCTGCTACCTCCGTCCATAAGGACGCGTCACAGGTGAAATCCATCAATGATTGGGTCGAGGACTAGTGCGGCTGAACCGCCATGACGGATACTGGTCGGATGATCCCGACAATTAAAGGTGATCGGGAATGACGACCATGGATTGAATTTTGGGGCGACTGGCTCTATCGCGTAGACGTCCCTTAGTGCGCGCTTGCGCTCCCTTTTGGAGATGTGTGTAGCATATAACATGTTCATTGTTTTGACTTGAGGGGGAAACTTCTTCTGTCTCCCTGTGTTCGGTTGCCGGGGCTCCTCATCGTCGTCCTTGCTTTGTGATCCCTTTTCCCTGTTCTCGGCGTTTAATTTGCCGGCCAGTTTAAAAACCCAACAATCTCTGTTGGTATGACTGGCTGGTTTGTCTGGGGTGCCATGTATCTGGCATGGGCGATCGAGTATGCGGTCCAGGCTGGATGGTCCCTGATTGTTTCTTTTGTACGGTTTCTTTCGCTGGCTGGACTTGGAGCCGCTGAATCTGGCATTGACTGTGGTGTCGTCGGCATTATCACCATTGCTTCGGCGTTTGTGTCTGTTACGTCGGAGCTTGTCTTTGCTATTTTTGACCTCGGAGGGGCCTGCATCGCTGGCTGTGTTTTTGCTACGAGCCAGCCAGCTATCCTCACCCGCGCAAAAGCGGGTCATGAGTGTCGTAAGGGCTGCCATAGATTTTGGTTTTTCTTGGCCGAGGTGGCGGGCAAGCCATTCGTCGCGAATGCTATGTTTAAAGGACGCTAGGGCTTTGGTGTCCAGACAGTCGACGATCTGGTCCTTTTTGGTTAGGAACCTAGTCCAAAATTTCCTGGCCGATTCTCCAGGTTGTTGGACTATGTGGCTTAAGTCATCGGTGTCTGGTGGCCGGACATATGTACCTTGGAAGTTGTCGAGGAAGGCTTCTTCCAAGTCCTCCCAACTGCCGATAGAATTTTCTGGCAGGCTGTTTAACCAGTGTCGAGCTGGTCCTTTAAGCTTTAGTGGGAGGTATTTGATAGCATGGAGGTCATCTCCGCGGGCCATGTGGATGTGGATGATAAAGTCCTCGACCCATACCGCGGGATCAGTTGTTCCGTCGTATGATTCAATATTCACGGGGTTGAACCCTTCCATTACTTCATCAGTGAAGCAAAGAGGGTGTGCAGCGCCTCTATACCTGGTTGCGTCACGACGTAGCTCCGATGGAGTTCGTCTGTGGTTGTCCGCCCGGGTGTGACTAGGTTTGTCACGTCTGAATAGGTAGCCATCATCACATGTCGAAGAACGTCCCCGCGATTCGTAAATCGATCGGGTGTATCCTGCTCTGCTATCCAGGGTCTGCCGAAGGTCGTATGTATGACCCCGAACTGTTTTGTCTCTATTTTTTCGTGGCAGTGGGGCGGGCTGCTGTTCGGCTTGAGTTGTCGCTCTATCCCGACCACGAGGTGGTCGGTCCGCCGCACTATCCCGACCGTGTAGTGTTCGGTCAGCCGCATTACGCGAGGGAGGTATGGGATCCGGCGCCTCTTCATCGAACTGAGGTAGCAACCTTCACTTTGGGTAACTCTTGGCTGGGCGTCTGAGGCCATATTCTTCGGCTGCGAGAACGTCAGTCCACCTGTCAACGAGCAGATCTTGGTCAGCTTGAAGCTGCTGCTGCTTCTTTTTCAGGCTCTTTGCGGTGGCTATTAGCTGGCGCTTGAAGCGCTCCTACTCGAGAGGTTCCTCACGCACGATGAAATCTTTGTTGCCGAGGCTTTCCTCATCCTCGGAGAGTGGACGATAACTACCGTCCTCTGAGTCGTTGGGCCTGGCCTGTTTGTCGGGGCTAGCTTGCCCGTTTTCTTGCTCCTCCTATTTGGATGTTACCTCAGCAAGGTCTTCATTGTTTTCGGCGTCATCCAGAGTATTATTTTCTCTGGTGCCAGCATTGCTGTCTTTTTAACGACGTGACTTAGAGCGGCGCCGAGGACGCCGACGTTTTTGCTGTGTCTCAGGAGGTTTATTCTTGACTGGATTTTCTTTGTCATCACCGTTGGTTGTTTTGGGTGTGTCCACCATGTACACATCGTACGAAGAAGTGGCCGTCCAGCGTCCAGTGAGTGGCGGACTTTGATTTTGCTCCTCATCAGCATCGTCATCCATATCATCGATGTCTTCGGAGTCGTAATCGAGCATGTCAGTTAAATCCTTGACTGTGGCTATGAAGTGGGTGGCGGGTGGGAAGCAAGATTCTCTCCATCATCAGCCCCTAGTTCGAACCGTACATAGTTCTATTGTGAGTCCCCCACCAAGGATAGGCTCTTTAATGAGTTTAGCACATCGCCCAAGGGCGAGTGCTGGAAGATGTTTGCGGCGCTGAACTCGAAGATCGATAAACGATCAAGTTCGTCATCCGCGGACTCACATGGTTTGGAACTTACACCCAGAGACGAGTCCGGAGTTCCGGTGACACAAATATTATGTGAGGTTAAGTCCATGTGCGGCTCCAACGCCGGGGAATCTGTGGCCTCCGTGGTGGGGTTGAGCCTCCAATCCTTGGATGCCGCGGTATGCTTCGGATCTAAGGTCAGAGTAGTTACAGGAGCTATCTCCTGAATGCGGCACGATGAAAAATTGGGTCATGTTCATCGAGGTTATCAGGAGCGGTCTCCGCGGTCTCGAATCCGGCGAAGATCAAATCTCCGCAGATGTCCGCGACGTATTTCAAGCTCCCAAATCTGACCTGGTGGCCAGAGGCGTAGCTATCGATCTGCTCCAGATGGCCGAACGAGTTGGCCTGCAGTGCGAAGCCGCCGAACACAAAAATCTGTCCAGGGATGAAGGTTTCTCCTTGGATAGCGTCATTGCTGATTATTGAAGGGGCCGTCGAACCTTTTGAGGACGGCACAGTGGAACTCTCAATGAAAGCACCGATGTCGGTGTCAAAACCTGCGGATCTCGGGTAGGGGGTCCCAAATTGTGCGTCTATGGTCGATGGTAACAGGAGATAGGGGACACAATGTTTACCCAGGTTTGGGCCCTCTCTATGGAGGTAATACCCTACTTCCTGCTTGATTGATCTTGATGAATATGAGTATTACAAGAGTTGATCTACCACGAGATCGTAATGGCTAAACCCTAGAAGTCTAGCCTGTATGACTATGATAATGAATATCTCCCCTCCGGACTAAGTCCCCCGGTTTACATAAACACTAGGGAGGATCTAGGGTTACACAAGGTCGGTTACAAAGAAGGGAATCTACATATTTGGTCACCAAGCTTGCCTTCCACGCCAAGGAGAGTCCCATCCGGACACGAGTGTAGTCTTCGGTCTTCGTATCTTCACAACCGATCAGTCCGGCCCATGGTTAACAGGCCGGACGCCCGAGGACCCCTTAGTCCAGGACTCCCTCAGCCGGGGTCGTGGCGATCCCGCTGGAGGTGGCCGCGGGTCGCAGCTGTGGCTAGGCTATTTCGCACCAATGGGCATGCCCTTTCCACCGCCGCGCTCACCATGGGTTCCATCCAACTCTGTGGGTGTCCTCAGCTCGCGTCCTAGAGCGCCCCATCACGCCTACTCCGCGGTCTACGCCACTGCCCCGACCCTGCCTCCACCACCTACGTACGCTGCTGCACCACCTTACTCGTGGGATGCGGCGGTGCTGTTCCACACCGCGCCAAGCCAGGGGCACGCCTACCCACCCCAAGCCGACTGGATCATGGACACTGGTGCGTCCTCGCATGTCACCGGGGACCCAGGTACTTTGCTCGAGTCTCATTCCCTTTTAGCGCATAATACTCGTCATATCATCGTCGGTAATGGGGCTCGTCTCCCTGTCATCGCCATCGGTAACACTCGCCTCCCTCCTCGCCCTTTCTACCTCACTCACATGTTGTTATCTCCCAGTATTGTGCAAAATCTTATTTCTGTGCGGAGGTTTACACCGATAATCTTGTTTTTGTGGAATTTGATCCCGTTGGCTTTTCCATGAAGGATCTTCACACCAAGGAGGTGCTTCTGAGGTCCAATAGTGGTGACGACCTCTACCACTTCTCTGGCGATCATGGCGGCACTCTGGCGGCTTACACCCTTACGACTTTGGATCTTTGGCATAAACGGCTCGGACATTCGGGCTCCTCTTATTTAGCTCATTTTCCCTTTGATATTTTATCCCAATGTAATAAAGCTCCCAAGTCTCCACTTTGTACTGCTTGTCAAATGGGCAAAAACACTCGCCTTCCCTTCTCCACCTCGACAAACTATACCACTGCACCATTTCAGCTTTTGCATTGTGACTTGTGGACTTCTCCCATTGTTAGTTTTTCGGGTTACAAATA
The DNA here is from genome assembly GCA_032464435.1 of Aegilops umbellulata. Lineage (NCBI taxonomy): Eukaryota > Viridiplantae > Streptophyta > Magnoliopsida > Poales > Poaceae > Aegilops > Aegilops umbellulata. Next base: position 252,606,461 of record CP136056.1, read on the forward strand.
TTATCTTGTTATTTTGGATGATTATACTAACTACTCTTGGACCTTTCCTCTCCGTGCCAAATCCGACACATGTGCCACCTTGCAATGTTTCTTTGCGTTTATTCTTACTCAATTTCATGCGCTTGTGCAATGTTTGCAGTGTGACAATGGTGGTAAATTTCTATGACTAGCCTTCGCGAGTTCTTCTCCACTAACGGCATCGCTTTCCGTCTCACGTGTCCACACACCTCTCCACAAAACGGCAAAGAAAAATGACACATCCGTACCACCAACGATGGCGTCCGCACGCTCCTATTTCAAGCACACCTCCCACCGACCTTTTGGGTCGAAGCTCTCCATACCGCAACCACGGTGCTCAATATTCGCCCCTCGCGCGCCGTCCACTACTTTACACCACATTTCCTCCTCCACGGCATCCACTCAACCTATGATCACCTTCGGACTTTCGGCTGCTTATGCTTTCCCAACATCTCCGCCACCGCGTCGCACAAGCTCTCGGCCCGCTCCACCAGATTCGTTTTCATCGGTTACCCACGTGAGCAGAAGGGCTATCGGTGTTTCAACTTGTCCACACGCAAGGTCATTATATCTCGTCATGTTGTTTTTGATAAAAATTGTTTTCCCTATGACTCTGCTGCAGACCCCGCCGTGGCCACAGACGATCCCAACCCACATGCCGCACCTACCGCGACCCCCCTCGAGCCGCTCACCTCGTACTGGGCTTCACGCGCCAGTTAGCCGCCAGCTGCTCCGCAACTGCCGCACATCCCCGCTGCTCGTGTTACCCCGCACCAGCCGCAACAACCTCCACTACTCTGCCCAATCGCGTCGCCCCAGCCCAGCGCCCTGCGGGGCCCGCCACCCATGCAACTCCATGCAACCAACGTACTCCTCCCAGCTGCATGCCTCAGTCCGCGGATTCCACTCCGAGGTCTCTCACCACCAACTCACTAGGGGGCATCTCTTCCTCGGGATTGTCGCATGTCCCCCACTCCCTGGTTCCACCCCCCCTCCTCCACAGCGACCGCTACCGTCACGCGCCATTCCGGTGACCCCGCACGCCAATCTGCACCAGATGGTCACCTGCCGCAAAACAGGTTTTTGCCATGCCTAAGCAACATTTTGATTTATCCATCACCACCACACCGTCTCCACTTCCTTCTTCTTACCGTGCGGCTCTCAAGGATCCCCATTGGTGTGACACTATGCTAGACGAGTTTAATGCACTAATTCGGAATGACACTTAGTCTTTGGTGTCGTGTCCTGCAGGTGTCAATGTGGTGACGGGCAAGTGGATTTCTCAGCACAAACTACATCCTGATGGCTCCTTGGCACGCTACAAAGCGCGGTGGGTGGTTCATGGCTTCACGCAGCAGCCGAGTGTTGATTATGGGGAGACCTTCAGCCCCGTCGTCAAACCCGCCATGATCCGTGTGGTCCTCAGCCTCGCCGTGGCGAGCAATTGGCCCATACGACAAATGTACGTCAAAATGCCTTCCTTCATGGTGATCTCGCTGTGTCACGCCCAAGATGCGACCCTATCCTAAAGGAACTCGAAGGTCCCACCAAGGATAGAAGCGCATCTTGAAGACGCTTTTGCAAGGTGGATATCATTACATCAACATTACATAATAGTGGGGATACAACCAAGACATACAATGTCTCATGAATACAACAATACATCATATACAAGATCAACATCCGACTACGGATGAAACATAAACAACAACTCAAACAATATCCACCCTGCTAGCCCAGGCCGCCGACCAGGAACCTATCCCTCAATCGAAAAAGAAGAAGAAGAAGAACTCCAACATAAATAAACATCGCTCTCGCGTCATGATCATCGCAAAACCTATACCTGCAACTGGTGGTGTAGTAATCTGTGAGCCACGAGGACTCAGCAATCCCATTACCATGGGTATCAAGACTAGCAAAGCTTAATGGGTAAGGAAGGGGTAAAGTGGTGAGGTTGCAGCAGCGGCTAAGCAATGTATGGTGGCTAACTTACACAAAAGAGAGCGAGAAAAGAAGCAAAGCAAGCGGTCGTCAACTAGAAATGATCAAGAAGTGATCCTGAACTCCTACTTACGTCAGACATAATCCAGAAACCGTGTTCTCCTCACGATCAACCCCGAAAAGAGACACTCACAGTTACACACACGGTTGGTGTATTTTATAAGAGTTTACTTTAAGTTTACTACAACCAGACATTAACAAATTCCCATCTGCCCATAACCGCGGGCACGGCTTTCGAAAGTTCAAACCCTGCAGGGGTGTCCCAACTTAGCCCATGATAAGCTCTCGCGATCAACGAAGGATATTCCTTCTCCTGGGAAGACCCAATCAAACTCGGAATCCCGATAACAAGACATTTCGACAATGATAAAACAAAACCAGCAAGACCGCCCGATGCGCCGACAATCCCGATAGGAGCTGCACATATCTCGTTCTCAGGGTAACACCGGATGAGACAGGCTACGAGTAAAACCAGGCTTCGAGTTTCCCCGAGGTGGCCCCGCAGGCGGCTCGGTTCGAACCAGCACTTAGAGAAGCACTGGCCCGGGGGGCTAAATAAAGATGACCCTCGAGAGCGCGACTCCCAAGGGAAAAGTAGGTGGTGGTGAGGCAAATGGTAAAACCAAGGTTGGGCCTTGCTGGAAGAGTCTTATTCAAAGCGAACTGTCAAGGGGTCCCATAAAGCACCCAACCGCGTTAGGGACGCAAAATCCGGGAACATAACACCGGTATGACGGAAACTAGGGCGGCAAGAGTGGAACAAATCACTAGGCATAAGGCCGAGCCTTCCACCCTTTACCAAGTATATAGATGCATTAATAGTATAAGAGATATTGTGATATCCCAACATAAACATAATCCAACATGGAGCAATCTTCATCTTCACCTGCAACTAGCAACGCTATAAGAGGGACTGAGCAAAAGCGGTAACTTAGCCAAACAACGGTTTGCTAGGAAGGGTAACAAAGGTTAGAGGTTCATGGCAATTCGGGAGGCTTGATAAGCAAGTGGTAGGTAACGCAGCATAGCGATAGAATGAAGCAACTAGCATAGCAATGATAGTAATGAGATCCAAGGTGACAGTCATCTTGCCTGAAATCCCGCTAGGAAGAAGAACGAGTCCATGAAGAAGACGAACGGAAGTAGTCGAACGAACCCTCACAATCGCAACATTACCGGAACAAAGAAGCAACACCGGAAAGAAACAAACAACATGGTAATTGCACAAGCATAAACATGGCATGATGCACAATCAAGTATGATGCATGTCCGATTTAATGAGGCATGTCATGGCAAAGTGCAACAAACAACACTACAAATTAAGTGGAGCTCAATATGCAACAAGTTGCGTATTGATGGAACACCACATTCAAGTTATTTAGTTCGATCTCGTTTATGTACCCAACAATATTAAATGTTGTAAAACATGGCACGGGGTGAAGCATAAGTAAACTAACTATTTAGGCAAGTGTAAATGAGGCCGGAACAACAAACACAATTCCGGAAAATCCTCATGTCCATATAATAAATTTGGTACTGTTCTGCCCTAAACACAATTTTAATGTTGTTAAGCAGGGAAACAAAGTGCACCATGTTAAACTAGGCATTTTTCTACCCCATTTACATATAAAGAACATTTAAATTGGAGTTACGGTTATTTAGTTATGAAATAAATCATTTTAGCATGGCATATGAGCAAATTTAATCAAACAACATTTAAAACATTTCAAACATGGATGAAAGTGGCATATTATGAAACTAGATGAAATTCTAAGCAAGTTACATATATAGTTTATTTAATTCTAAAGCATGGTTTGTGAATTATTGATGCATGAACACTAGGTTTTTTTTTTTGTAAAACAGCAATCCTGCGGATAATAGCTAAAAACGCAACAGAGGAAAAAAACACGCATCGGGCCGAATCTGGGCGCTCACCATGGGCCAAGACCGAAACTGTGGAGAGGAGGAGGCAGGCCAGGACGCTGGGCCTTAGGGAGGCGCTGGCCCACGCAGCAGGGCGACGGGTCAACAGCGTGGGCGAGCGGGACGAGCGGAGCCTCTCTGCTCGATGCAGAGCGAGCAGAGACCGGCGGCGCTGGGACTGGCGAAGGCTCCGGCAAGCGAGGATGGGGCGGATCCATGTGGAGGCGACCAGGAACAGGGTGCGGGCGCAGATCCGACGGATCTGGGCGCGGGGATGGAGCTCCAGCGGCGCGACTTGGGCTCCATGGAGGGCAGTGGCCGATGCTGTTGACTGAAGAAAGAAAATGCAGAAGAGGATTCAGAGAGGAAACACGCGGAGGAAGTAGAGAGAGACGACGGGCATGCGAGAGGAGAATGCGGGAGAAGGTGAGGTGGTGCCGGTCACCTGCGGGTTGCCGGCGAGCTTGCTTCGGGACGACGCATATCAGCAAGAGGAGACGGGCGCACGAGGGAGAGGAGCTCGGCTGAAGGAGGGGTCCAGCGGGGCAGCGCATGGAGGAGGGCACGGGCATGGCTGAAGCTCCGGTGGACTTGGGCGGCGACGAGGCCAGTCTCTGGCGAAGCAGAGGCGCGGGGACGAGGAGGACAGCCTCGTGCGTTCCCTCGGGGCACGCGGGCGTGTCGGGGTGGCCTGAAGGTCGAGGTCGCCGGCGGGTTCGCGGGATGTAGCACGGGCACGACACGTCCTGCTGGAATGAGGGGCTTGAAGTCTCCGAGCTGCGCGGGCCGAGCTCGGGATGGCCATGGCGCTGGAGCTCCTGTTGAGGTACAGAGAGATGCAGAGATTAGGAAGAGAGGGATGTAGGGAAGAGGAACGGATAGAGAGGGTCACGACTCACGAGGGACTGTCCTGGAGGTGGTCATCGGCAGCGGCGTCGGTCGTCGAGGCGAGGCGGTGGCACGGGGAGGCTCGGGGCAGGGGCTTGAGGACGGGCGCGGGAGGCCGGCGCTGGGTTGGTGTGGGAGCTCCTGGATAGGGGCTCGATCGGCGCGAGCAGGGGGATCGAGTGAGGTAGGAGGAGAAGCGAAGAGCTTGGGCACTTCTCGGTTGGGAGGATTTGGATCAAGGAGGATCCCGAGGTGGATGCGGGAGAGTGTGGCGGCGGCGGCTTGGAGGATCCCTAGAAATTAGGGATTTGGTCTCGGTTTAGACTAGTATATATAGCGGGTAGGTTAGCCTAGGGGCTAACTCGTCCCTCCGATCGTAATCGAACGGATGGAAAAATAGGCTAGGGAGAATCCAACAAAGAAACGAAGATACTTTCGGGATGTTTGGGGATGATCCGGATCCATCGGTAACGAAAGAGCGGGTCTGGTTCGGAGCAGTTTCGGCCACGCACACGAGGGGTCAAGAGAGGTCAACGAGGACAAGGGCCTGACAAAATGACAATGGAGGCAAAGAGAGAAAGGGCAACTGCAAACGGCTACGAGTTTTTATGAAAACATGATGCAATGCTCATGATGACATGAAGAAATGCAACAAACAAAAGTAAAACACACGACAGCAACGAAAAATATGGAAGGCGTCTGGAGCGTCGGTCTCGGGGCGTTACAACACTCCACCACTACAAGAGGATCTCGTCCCGAGATCTAGGATGGCACCATGGACGAATGTTAGGGGAAGAGATAAAACAAAGTTGCTTCTTGACAAACGAGTGAAACCACAAACCTTGAGAGGTTGGACAACTTGAAAGAAAGAATACAACAGAGATGAACGGGATTGAAAAGCTCCGTTAGGAAACAGGAACAAGGAACATTACAAGAACCTTGTAGGTTGAAAGACATGGAAATAAGAGCTTCACGAACGAAAAGAATATGACCACCTAGGTATAATGAGATAGCCAAGGAACAAGAATGACAGAATTTAGACAGCACTCCGGTAGAAAAGAGAAGGAAAACTTGATAAGATGAAAAGAAATGGAAGAGATGACACAACACTCCGGTTAAATGGATAAGCAAGGAAAGAAGATGGTCTTGACAAAACAAGTAGATGGTTCGAAAAGAGCAATATCACAATGCCTCCGGAAGACTTGAAATAGTGGAATGAAAAGAACAGAGAAGAAAAATGACAACTTCTTTGACGAATGAATTTAAATGGCATCCTTGGGAAAAAAAGATTGAACGAAGTTGTTGAGAAAATCAACAACAAAGAATCATCTCAAAATTATGAGGTGATAACCAACCACAAGCGGAAAAGATTGAATAGCTGAGAGGAACGAATAAATGCAAAACTCCACTTCAAAAGAATACGGAGAATTAATTGCACCTCGCGAAACAAGAAGAAGAATACTTGAGCTTCGCCTACAAGAATCTTGATGAACACTTGAAGAATGAATTAAATACTGGCAGACCACCCTGAAGAACTCCGGTAACAAAAGGATGACGAGATAAAATTGAGGTATGAAAAGAATAAGATTAAAACCTTGCGATGATTCAGATGGAGCTTCGCGACGAGACAAGCGAGAAGACTTGGAACTCCGGAAAAGAAAAGACGGACAACTTAGAACCGAGAAATTATTCAACATGAACAATCTCCGAAAGAAGGAATTAATCAGCTTGATGGAAGAAGAATAAGAATTATGTTATGCTTATCCTCCACTAATTAAATTGATGGGAGCAATGGATCACATACAACTTATCCGCGTTGGGGAAAGATTAAGGGGAGATATAGCGCCAAATTTGGGGAGGTCTTCATGAGCCATCGGTAGTATGAAAAGAACGAATGAATTGATATGATGAGAACAGAAAAAAAAGGAATCTTCAACGAACCACCGTGAAAATGTAACCGAACGAAGAGAAGACAACGAATCACCGGAAAGAATTAGAAAAGCACGAAGATACTTGAAAGAATTTAGAGAAAAGAGAGCGAAGAGATCGCGAACTGATTGAAGAAAGCTTGAACGAGGCACCGGTACAACTATGGAATGAACGAAGCTGAAAACTTAGAACGAATAAATATTCCAAAAAGATGACCTCCGGATGATCGAGAGAGAAAACAACTCCTGAAATGCTCCAGATGGATGAAAAGAATTTGCATGACTTGAAACAATTTGATAGGATAACATAGAGCTAGCATCGCGAATCTCCGGGAGAACGGAAAAAATTTAAGAGAAAAAAATCTTCTTCGGCCTTCAAGTGTTGAGAATGATGACGAGGAACACCAGTAAAATTGTTGAGATACTCCGAGAGAATGAAAAGAGAAAAGATTGACCCGAACATGAGAGAATCTGAAAACGATCTTGGAGAAGGCATCTGGCTAATGAAATTCATACTTACGTCAACCTCGAAAAGGATTTGAGAATAGCTCCAGGAAAACAGAAGAGTCAGGTAAGATCCTGGGAAAAGACCTGTGGGTTAGGGCCCACTGAAAAGGAACACCGTTTGAAAGGATTGTTGAATGAGAAATGATGCACCGGAACGACTAAAAGACTCGAATGAGGTTACAACCTCGAAATAATTGAATGCGAACACAAATCTTCTGTGATGTCTTCAACACTCCGGAAGGATGAAATGGCGAGAGGCGAACGATCAGAGGGAAAACACTTCGGTCAAGGAAAAGAATACAAACAGCACCGAAAACTTGAATAGAATCCACCAGAAAGAAAATGCGACGAACAATGATGAACTAGATGAGACTTCACCGGTTAAGACAATTGAGGAAAAACTGAAGATACTCCACACGAATGAAATTGATTGCTCGAATAAAGACTCAGACTCCGGGAATAAAAGGGTGGGAGGGCGGGAAAAAAACAAAGGCAACTTGGAACGGGGAATCGACGAGTAACTTGAAGAGAAAAAACATTGGTTGAAACGATTGAGGAGAGAATGCAAAGGCTTCGCACGAGTATGATGGATACTCGATTACGGACTCCGGTTTCAAGATGAAGGGTGGGCGGGTGGAAAAAACAAGGACAACTTCGGACAGGAAAACAATGTCGATTGAAAAGAGCTGGGGATTGATCTCGCGAAAGACAAAGAAGTACGAGTTGACTTGACGGGAAATGCACCGGATAAAAGAGGATGGACAACGAACGAAAACTAACCGCGTGAACCTAAAAAAATTTGAAGGGGAAGAGGGATAGTTAAAAACACCTATGCCAAGATTTCTCACCAGAGCGACGAAGGGGCTGAGGAGTAAAAAGAATTCCTACTCTCCGATATAACTAGACTCCGAAAAAGTTTTCTTCTAGACTCGACATCGGCCAAAACTACACGATCAATCAAGGGGGCTCCTAGGGCCGGTCGAGGCTCTGATACCAACTTGACACGCCCAAGATGCGACCCTATCCTAAAGAAACTCGAAGGTCCCACCAAGGATAGAAGCGCATCTTGAAGACGCTTTTGCAAGGTGGATATCATTACATCAACATTACATAATAGTGGGGATACAACCAAGACATACAATGTCTCATGAATACAACAATACATCATATACAAGATCAACATCCGACTACAGATGAAACATAAACAGCAACTCAAACAATATCCACCCTGCTAGCCCAGGCTGCCGACGAGGAACCTATCCCTCAATCGAAAAAGAAGCAGAAGAAGAACTCCAAAACAAATAAACATCGCTCTCGCGTCATGATCATCGCAAAACCTGTACCTGCAACTGGTGGTGTAGTAATCTGTGAGCCACGAGGACTCAGCAATCCCATTACCATGGGTATCAAGACTAGCAAAGCTTAATGGGTAAGGAAGGGGTAAAGTGGTGAGGTTGCAGCAGCGGCTAAGCAATGTATGGTGACTAACTTACGCAAAAGAGAGCGAGAAAAGAAGCAAAGCAAGCGGTCGTCAACTAGAAATGATCAAGAAGTGATCCTGAACTCCTACTTACGTCATACATAACCCAGAAACCGTGTTCTCCTCTCGATCAACCCCGAAAAGAGATACTCACGGTTACACACACGGTTGGTGTATTTTAGAAGAGTTCACTTTAAGTTTACTACAACCGGACATTAACTAATTCCCGTCTACCCATAACCGCGGGCACGGCTTTCGAAAGTTCAAACCCTGCAGGGGTGTCCCAACTTAGCCCATGATAAGCTCTCGCGATCAACGAAGGATATTCCTTCTCCTGGGAAGACCCAATCAAACTCGGAATCCCGATAACAAGACATTTCGACAATGGTAAAACAAAACCAGCAAGACCGCCCGATGCGCCGACAATCCCGATAGGAGCTGCACATATCTCGTTCTCAGGGCAACACCGGATGAGACAGGCTACGAGTAAAACCAGGCTTCGAGTTTCCCCGAGGTGGCCTCGCAGGCGGCTCGGTTCGAACCAGCACTTAGAGAAGCACTGGCCCGGGGGGGCTAAATAAAGATGACCCTCGAGAGCGCGACTCCCAAGGGAAAAGTAGTTGGTGGTGAGGCAAATGGTAAAACCAAGGTTGGGCCTTGCTGGAAGAGTCTTATTCAAAGCGAACTGTCAAGGGGGTCCCATAAATCACCCAACCGCTTTAGGGACGCAAAATCCGGGAACATAACACCGGTATGACGGAAACTAGGGCGGCAAGAGTGGAACAAATCACCAGGCATAAGGCCGAGCCTTCCACCCTTTACCAAGTATATAGATGCATTAATAGTATAAGAGATATTGTGATATCCCAACATAAACATAATCCAACATGGAGCAATCTTCATCTTCACCTGCAACTAGCAACGCTATAAGAGGGGCTGAGCAAAAGCGGTAACTTAGCCAAACAACGGTTTGCTAGGAAGGGTAACAAAGGTTAGAGGTTCATGGCAATTTGGGAGGCTTGATAAGCAAGTGGTAGGTAACGCAGCATAGCGATAGAACGAAGCAACTAGCAGAGCAATGATAGTAATGAGATCCAAGGTGACGGTCATCTTGCCTGAAATCCCGCTAGGAAGAAGAACGAGTCCATGAAGAAGACGAACGGAAGTAGTCGAACGAACCCTCACAATCGCAACATTACCGGAACTAAGAAGCAACACCGGAAAGAAACAAACAACATGGTAATTGCACAAGCATAAACATGGCATGATGCACAATCAAATATGATGCATGTCCGATTTAATGAGGCATGTCATGGCAAAGTGCAACAAACAACACTACAAATTAAGTGCAGCTCAATATGCAACGAGTTGCGTATTGATGGAACACCACATTCAAGTTATTTAGTTCGATCTCGTTTATGTACCCAACAGTATTAAATGTTGTAAAACATGGCAACGGGTGAAGCCTAAGTAAACTAACTATTTAGGCAAGTGTAAATGAGTCCGGAACAACAAACACAATCACTACATCAAAATATGTCAGTAGGCACGTTTTTGCTAAGACGCTTTTATATTCGTCCCTATACTGAAAGCATATAATATGTAGGCACGCTTTTTGAGACGATTTAAGTACCGTCACAAATCTTATTTTTAGGGTATATATAATTTATTATATTTTACATGTGTAAATAGGTACAGACGATTTTTGAGACGTTTTAGGATACATAGAAGAGTTTAACAAATAAATAATAAAACAAAAGTATTTTTCGCAGAAAAAGGAAATTACCGGGCCCATCTATGCAGTAAAATGAGCCCACGTACCGAACTCAGCGCGCGCCCTCCTTCACCTTATCCGCCGCCACGTCCTGAGCCGCCCATCTATGCCGCCGCCGCCGGGCTGGCTCCTCCTCCACCCCTGCGGCCCGTCCCAATCTCCACAGCCTCCAGCGACCAACTCCATCTCCTGCCTCCTGCAACTGGTCCTGCCAGTGCGCTGCGTCCGCCGCCGGTGAATGCCCTCCGCAAGGACTGCCCCAAGCCCCTCTGCTCCGGCGCTCCTCGGCCGTCCCCGGCCCTTTGCCTGGTCGCCAGGGACGTGCTGCTCCACGCCTGCTCCAGCCGGGGTCCGCCGCCCGCCGCGCCGGCTCTGTTGCTTTGCTCCGGCCAATCCCGGGCTGCTCGCCTGCTCGGCCGGACTCTGCCGCCCAGGACTTGCTGTCAACAAACAGCAAGCAGGCTGGGACAGGGGTAAATTTCTGAGAAATCTCTCTCTTCTGCTCTTCCTATCAGTGTATGATTAAAATGAAATTAAATTTGAACTCAAAAATTGTGTATCAGCGTATATGCAGGGGACTGTGTATATGTATAATGTACTGTTGATTTGGAAGGGAATGCATTTTAGTATCAATTTCATTTCATTCTGTAGAAATAGAAGAGGAAGACATATTTCATTGGAAGTTTCAACACCCGGTGTTTCAGTTGGACTGAATCAACTCCCCAAATTGGAACAACCATAGATCGGGCCACTGTCTTTGGCTTCAAACAACCCGCCTTCAATTTCAACTCGAGAAAGTACCTCGTTTGTATCTCATACTTTTTATTGAAGTTTTCGGCATGTTTTTATCAATTTTGTTGTATCTTAAGAATTGAGTTTAAATTCTAATTTATGGTGCAATTGAGACTTATTTTGTATGATTTAGTATATTTTTAGATAGCTATAGCCTTATGGACGCTAAGTTTTTCCCTTGCGCTGTTTTTTCTAGGCATACTGATGATATATTCTTAATGAAGTCTGCCAAAGGTAGTTTTCACCATATTTTTGAAGCAGACCCATATGCTAGGATGAACTGAACTGAACTAAGCTTTGCCTTTGACTTTTTGATCATTTTCTGGTTGTCCTGGTGAACATAGAGACACTTAAAATGTTTTAATTGGATTCTGGTGCAAGCTCGCTACCTTGCTCCTCACCCAGAGATATACCATTCGTCCAAAAGTATCAAGCATTGCACGTAAAGTGGACAACCTATTCGGTACTGAAACAATATATGTAGCATGTATGAAGCTGGATCATGCTTATAACACTGAAGAACACAGCAACTTCAATAATGCAAGTAAGTAGCTGCAGTCTTCCAGGATTTTTGATAAATAAATCAGCAAGTGCCACTCACCCAAGTTGTCTTTTCAGTGTATCCGACCATGCGCCAATGAGGCAAGTGGTAGTGTATCCTAAAAATCTCTTTTTCATTCTAAAAGAAAATCTCTTTTTCCTGAAGGTGTAAACACATGCAGCAACTGATCGTGTGCATTAGAAATTTAGAATGCACTGTTTGATAATTACTCTCGTAGGCCCTGACGAGGATACGTACCTAGGGTAGGGTAACTTATCATACCTGAGGTACCCAATCAAGGACATGGCTCCTACAATGAAAGACATTCTAAGAAGTATCAGCGTTTTCAGTCGACCTGGTCAGCCCAGTCGACGGACACGAGCGCACTCGACCAGAAGCACAAACAGTCGACCATGAAGACAGCCACTCGACTATAAGAAGACCTAAAGGCACTGCCCACAAACGGTCATCTCATAAGTAGCTTTTATGGCCTTCATGGTCCTTTATTTCAGGCGTTACCAGTAACCCCCTCTCTTTATGAACATTAAACTCCCTGTAACGTGGGCTGGCTGGGGTCCTGGCGAACTCTATATAAGCCACCCCCCTCCACTAGGACAGAGGTTCGGAACTTTGTAACACATACACACATAATCCAGTCGACTGCCTCCGGGCTCCGAGACGTAGGGCTGTTACTTCCTCAGAGAAGGGCCCGAACTCGTAAACTCCTTGCGCATACAACTACTCCATAGCTAGGATCTTGCCTCTCCATACTTACCCCTCATTCTTACTGTCAGACTTAGAACCACGACAGTTGGCGCCCACCGTGGGGCAGGTGTTCTAGCGATTTGTTGGAGGAGTTGGGATTCTTTCAACCCACATCATGTTTTCGAGCGGAGTCATGGTCGAGAGCCGCGAGATCCGTCTCGGCGCTCTCTCCTTCATCGTTGACAACTCTGCTTGGCTGCAGGAGGCTCCACTCGACGTGGACGCGCTTCCCGTCCGCGGAGCCACGCATTTTCGCGCATGCGTCCGCGGCGTCCTCCTGCGGCAACCGTCGACCCAGTACGGGTCGGCATTCGTTGCGCCGTCATCGTCATCATCGTTGTCAGTTTCCCACCGGCGCAAGCGCACCGGTCGGTCGAGACTCCAGCGGTGGGTGAAGCACGCACTGGCCCGCCAGTCGGCCATCCCCCAAGTCGCGGCAATCGAGCCCGACGAGTCACTCTACGGCCTGTTCGACCTGTCGACTGGCTTCGTAGAGACTGCGTCCGAGTGCGACAGCAGTGATCCAGCGGCGGAAGTACTAATGGTCGACGGACCACGTAGTCCCCCCGGATTCCCCCACACAGAAGAAATTGCCGCAGGGGGGATTCCGGCGCGGGGCCACGAAGAGTACAGGCCCGAGCCCCTTACCTCCGTGCAGAGGGAGGAACTCCGTCGCCGGAACATGGACGCCCTTCACACTCCTATCGTTGGAGAAACCCCTGAGGCGCGAGCCCTGGAGGAGGCGCGCTTGGCCAACTTGGCTGAACGTACTCGACTGGAGAATCTCCAGAGAGCACTCGACGAGCGCGCGCGACCGCCCGCTCCCGAGTCCAGTCGTCGTCGCGTCTTCCAGCCGCCGACCCAGGTATACCGTACCCCGATTCAGAATTTGGCAGCTGCGGCTCGCATAGCGGAGTCGATCCAGCCTTCACAGTCAGAGGCAGGGAGAGGTCTGTTGCAGATTAGAGATTTGCTTCGTGCAGCGGGCGACCAGAATTCAGCCGTATCTCAGTCGCGCAACAGGATTCATAGTCGATCCGTCACTGCGAATTCCGTTCAGTCGGCTCATAGTCCAAGGTCGCCCCCGAGGCGTGAAGGACACAGAGGCCGACACGAGGATCAATACCAAGGGCACGAGCGATATGAGCACCGATTCGATCGCAACGATCAACGTCGAGTGCCTTCTCCTCCCCCAAGAGCGGGGTCGTACGTTCCTCGGCGGCAAGAGGACAGACGCCAGTTCAGTACTGGGCGGAGGGTCCCAGTCGACCCCAGAGAACCGGGCTTTGATGCGAGATCCATCATCGTTCAAGGTCTGGTCGACCGAAATAGAGCTCACCGAGAAGACCGTGACAGAGGCGCGCCGTCCAGCAGCAGAGTTCGCGTCTCAGGTCCCGAGTGTTTCAGCAGAGCAATCAGAGCTGCAGTGATTCCTCCCAACTTCAGGTTGGCGGCTGGAGTCAGCAAGTTCACCGGAGAGTCCAAGCCGGACACATGGCTCGAGGATTACCGAATGGCTGTTCAGATCGGAGGCGGCGACGACGAGGTGGCCATGAAGCATTTGCCCCTCATGTTGGAAGGATCAGCCAGAGCGTGGTTGAATCAGTTGGCTCCCAGCAGTATTTATACTTGGGAAGATCTAGCCCAGGTGTTTGTCAGGACATTCGAAGGGACTTGCAAGCGACCGGCAGGGTTGACAGAATTGCAGTCATGTGTTCAGAAGTCGAGTGAAACCCTGAGGGATTATATCCAGAGGTGGATCACTCTGAATCACACGGTCGAGAATGTATCCGACCATCAGGCAGTTTGCGCCTTCAAGGAAGGCGTCAGAAACAGAGAGTTAACTTTGAAGTTCGGTCGAACCGGGGATATGACCCTGAGTCGAATGATGGAAATCGCCACCAAGTACGCGAACGGGGAAGAGGAAGATAGACTCCGGAGTGGCAAGTATAAGGCAGCCGCTAATGAGGCCGGCGGAGGACACTCCAGTCGGAAGCAGAAACGCAAGGCCGAGCCAGTCGCCCCCGGGGAAGCCTTAGCTGTGACCCCAGGGAAGTTTAAGGGGAAACCCAAGGGTCCTTGGAACCCCAAGAAAGTGAAAGACCAGGACGGGAACGATGTGATGGACTTACCATGCCACATTCACACGAAGAAAGATGAAGAGGGAAATCTCATTTACCCTAAGCATACCAGTTGACAATGTCGACTCCTGATGCAACAGTTCCAAGGGAAGCAGGCAAAGGACAAAGAGAAAGAGTCAGACAAAGGTGAAGACCTAGAAGACAGCGGTGAAGAATACCCCCAAGTCAATTCCACTCTGATGATTTTCGCTGATGTCGAAAGTAAGAGTCGACTGAAGGTCATCAATCGCGAAGTAAACATGGTCGCTCCGGTGACGCCCAATTACCTGAAGTGGTCCCAGACCGCCATCACCTTCGACCAGTCCGATCATCCGACTCATATTGCCACCCCAGGGAGGCAAGCGTTGGTGGTCGACCCAATTATTGAAGGCACTCGACTGACCAAGGTTCTGATGGACGGCGGCAGTGGGCTAAACTTGTTGTATGCAGAAACATTGAAGGGGATGGGCATTCCGATGTCCCGACTCGGCCCCAGCAACATGAGCTTCCACGGAGTCATTCCTGGGAAGAGAGCTGAGTCACTCGGTCAAATCACTCTCGACGTCGTCTTTGGTGACTCGAAGAATTTCCGGAAAGAAAAGTTAACCTTTGAGGTCGTGGACTTTCAGAGTGCGTACCACGCCATTCTTGGGAGGCCAGCCTATGCTCGTTTCATGGCTCGACCATGCTACGTATACCTCAAGCTGAAGATGCCTGGCCCCAAAGGTGTAATCACGATCGTCGGCAATCGGAAGAAGGCAGAGGAGTGCTTCCAGAAAGGCGCCAAAATTGCTGATGCTCAGATGGCCAAGATAGAGATACAAGAGTACCAGAAGACTGCGGATCCGAGTGAGTTGTTACGAGCCAAGAAGCCCGCCACGGAATCAGCATTTCAGTCGACTGGTGAGACCAAGCAAGTCCACATCCACCCGACCGATCCAAATGCGGCTCCAACCAACATCTCCACTACACTCGACCCCAAATAGGAAGAAGCGCTCGTCCAGTTCCTCCGTGAGAACTGGGACATCTTTGCATGAAAGCCTGCTGACATGCCAGGTGTGCCCAGGGGACTGGCCGAGCACCGCCTTCGAGTCGACCCAAAGGTCAAACCAGTCAAGGAGCATCTCCGACGGTCCGCCGTTCAGAAGAGAAAGGCCATTGGCGAAGAAGAGGCCCGACTCCTAGCAGCAGAATTCATTCGCGAGATCTACCACTCAGAGTGGCTCGCTAATGTTGTGATGGTCCCTAAGAAGGACAGATCGTTGCGCATGTGCATCGACTTCAAGCATATCAATCGGGCCTGCCCGAAAGATCATTTTCCTCTTCCTCGCATCGATCAAATAGTCGACTCGACTGCAGGATGCGAGAGGTTATCTTTTTTAGATGCTTACTCTGGATACCATCAGATCCGTCTGTATGGACTCGATGAAATAAAAACAGCCTTCATCACCCCTTTTGGGTGTTTCTGCTATGTTACCATGCCTTTCGGTCTCAAGAACGCCGGAACTACATTCATGAGAATGATTCAGAAGTGCCTAATCACTCAAATCAGTCGGAATGTAGAAGCATACATGGATGACATAGTGGTCAAGTCACGGAAAGGTTCCGACCTGCTGACTGACCTAGCTGAAACTTTTGCCAATCTCAGGAGTTATGATGTCAAGCTCAATCCGTCGAAGTGCACATTTGGAGTCCCTGGAGGAAAGTTACTCGGTTTTCTTGTTTCCGAACGAGGAATCGACGCTAACCCTGAAAAAGTTGGCACCATACTCCGGATGAAACGCCCCGTGCGTGTGCACGACGTCCAGAAACTTACTGGATGCTTGGCCGCCCTAAGTCGATTCATCTCCAGGCTCGGTGAAAAGGCGCTGCCTCTTTACCGATTGATGAAGAAGTCAGACACGTTCGAATGGACTCCAGAAGCTGATGCAGCATTTGCAGAGCTAAAAGCTCTGCTCTCCACCCAGCCGGTGCTTGCTGCTCCTGTCAGCAAAGAGCCATTGTTGCTTTACATAGCAGCCACGGGACAAGTCGTTAGTACCGTTCTTACGGTCGAGCGGGAAGAGGAAGGAAAGACCTTCAAAGTTCAACGCCCAGTTTATTATCTCTCTGAAGTTCTGACCCCGTCGAAGCAAAGATATCCCCACTATCAGAAGCTCGTTTACGGGATTTACATGACCACGAAGAAGGTTGCTCATTATTTCTCTGATCACTCTATCACAGTCGTCAGCGACGCTCCATTATCAGAGATTCTTCATAACAGAGATGCAACCGGTCGAGTGGCGAAATGGGCAATTGAACTTCTTCCTCTTGATATCAAGTTCGAGGCAAAGAAAGCTATTAAGTCCCAGGCAATAGCTGATTTCCTCGCCGAGTGGACCGAGCAGGAGCTTCCGACTCAAGTTCACTCGGAGCACTGGACTATGTTTTTCGATGGCTCCAAGATGCTGAACGGATCCGGTGCGGGGGTTGTACTGGTTTCCCCCCGAGGAGATAAGCTCAAGTATGTCCTCCAGATTCACTTTGATTCCTCCAACAATGAGGCAGAGTATGAAGCGCTTCTATACGGATTGCGTATGGCCATTTCACTAGGCGTCCGTCGCCTCATGGTCTACGGCGACTCAGATCTGGTTGTTAATCAAGTGATGAAGGAGTGGGACGTCCGAAGCCCATCCATGACGGGATATTGCAGCGCAGTGAGAAAGCTGGAGAAACGATTCGAGGGGTTGGAGCTCCATCATATACCCCGACTGAAAAATCAAGCTGCAGATGATTTGGCGAAGATAGGGTCCAAAAGGGAGGCCATCCCTAAAGATGTGTGTTTGGAGCACATTCACACACCATCAGTGCAAGAGGATCCTTTCACAGAAGAGCCTCCACAACCAAAAAGCGCCTCTGACTCGACCGAAGTGGAGATTCCAGCTGTGGTCGACCTGATTATGGAGGTTACGATCACCACTCCCGATTGGACAGTGCCGTACATTGCGTATATCATGAGAAAAGAGCTCCCAGAAGATGAAGAAGAGGCTCGACAGGTCGTCCGTCGATCCAAAGCCTTTACAGTAATCAAAGGGCAGCTATACAGAGAAAGCGCGACTGGAGTCGGTCAGAAGTGCATCACACCTGAAGAAGGACAGATAATTCTTGAGGACATCCACTCGGGGACCTGCGGCCATCATGCGTCCTCTCGGACCATCGTGGCCAAAGCATACCGAGCGGGTTTTTACTGGCCAAAGGCGAACGAAATGGCAAAGGATATAGTCGACAAGTGCGAGGGGTGCCAGTTTTATTCCAACATGTCTCACAAGCCCGCCTCCGCCTTGAAGACCATTCCACTCGTCTGGCCTTTCGCTGTCTGGGGTCTAGACATGATCGGACCACTGAGAACTGGTAGGAGTGGCTTCACCCACTTGTTGGTCGCAGTCGACAAGTTCACGAAGTGGATAGAAGCCAAACCCATAAAGGACCTCGACGCAAGCACTGCCATCAGTTTTATCAGGGGATTGATATTCAGATATGGAGTTCCGCACAGCATCATCACGGATAACGGATCAAACTTTGATAATGACAGATTCAAAGCCTTCTGCGCCTCTCAGGGCACTCGAGTCGACTACGCTTCAGTTGCTCATCCTCAGTCGAATGGACAGGCCGAACGCGCGAATGGCCTCATCCTCAAAGGACTAAAACCCCGACTGATGCGCGATCTCAAACACGCAGCAGGCGCCTGGGTCGACGAACTTCCGTCAGTTCTATGGGGGTTGAGGACCACCCCTAACCGGTCGACTGGAAGAACACCATTCTTTCTGGTCTATGGAGCCGAAGCGTTTTTGCCAAGCGACCTGCTCCACAACGCGCCTCGAGTCGAGTTATATTCCGAAGCAGAAGCAGAACAGGCCCGGCAAGATGCAGTCGACCTCTTAGAGGAGGAAAGAGAGATGGCTCTAATCCGCTCGACCATCTACCAGCAAGAGTTGCGTCGGTTCTACGCCAGAAATGTGAAGGGTCGAGCCTTTCAGGAAGGAGATTTGGTCCTCCGCGTGGATCAGCAAAAACCTCACAAACTTGCCCCGACCTGGGAAGGCCCCTTCATCATCACCAAAGTCCTGCACAACGGAGCGTATCACCTCTACAACATCGATCGACGGATCGACGAGCCTCGAGCATGGAACGCGGACCTGCTCCGTCCTTTTCACACTTAAAAACTCACTTGACTGAGATGTAATAAAAGTACCTCTGTAGTTCTTTTGTTCCAAGCAAGAATTTCTTTTTCCGTTTGTCCAAATTTCCCCCAGTGGGTGACTTAGCTGCGAATCCGCTTCGCCTAAGTTTTCAGAAAACCTACCGAGTGGAGAGCAAACCTCCCACTCGGGGGCTTAGCTGCGAATCCGCTTCGCCTAAGTTTTCAGGAAATCCTACCGAGTGGAGAGCAAACCTCCCACTCGGGGGCTTAGCTGCAGTCCAAGGACTCGCCTAAGATTGAAAAAATCCTACCGAGTGGAGAGCAAACCTTCCACTCGGGGGCTTAGCTGCAGTCCAAGGACTCGCCTAAGATTGAAAAAATCCTACCGAGTGGAGAGCAAACCTCCCACTCGGGAGCTTAGCTGCAGTCCAAGCACTCGCCTAAGTATTCAAAATCCTACCGAGTGGAGAGCAAACCTCCCACTCGGGGGCTTAGCTGCAGTCCAAGGACTCGCCTAAGATTGAAAAAATCCTACCGAGTGGAGAGCAAACCTCCCACCCGGGGGCTTAGCTGCAGTCCAAGGACTCGCCTAAGATTGAAAAAATCCTACCGAGTGGAGAGCAAACCTCCCACTCGGGGGCTTAGCTGCAGTCCAAGGACTCGCCTAAGATTGAAAAAATCCTACCGAGTGGAGAGCAAACCTCCCACTCGGGGGCTTAGCTGCAGTCCAAGGACTCGCCTAAGATTGAAAAAATCCTACCGAGTGGAGAGCAAACCTTCCACTCGGGGGCTCAGCTGCAGTCTAAGCACTCGCCTAAGTAATCGAAATCCTACCGAGTGGAGAGCAAACCTCCCACTCGGGGGCTTAGCTGCAGTCCAAGTACTCGCCTAAGTATTCAAAATCCTACCGAGTGGAGAGCAAACCTCCCACTCGGGGGCTACGAGTTTTTATGAAAACATGATGCAATGCTCATGATGACATGAAGAAATGCAACAAACAAAAGTAAAACACACGACAGCAACGAAAAATATGGAAGGCGTCTGGAGCGTCGGTCTCGGGGCGTTACAACACTCCACCACTACAAGAGGATCTCGTCCCGAGATCTAGGATGGCACCATGGACGAATGTTAGGGGAAGAGATAAAACAAAGTTGCTTCTTGACAAACGAGTGAAACCACAAACCTTGAGAGGTTGGACAACTTGAAAGAAAGAATACAACAGAGATGAACGGGATTGAAAAGCTCCGTTAGGAAACAGGAACAAGGAACATTACAAGAACCTTGTAGGTTGAAAGACATGGAAATAAGAGCTTCACGAACGAAAAGAATATGACCACCTAGGTATAATGAGATAGCCAAGGAACAAGAATGACAGAATTTAGACAGCACTTCGGTAGAAAAGAGAAGGAAAACTTGATAAGATGAAAAGAAATGGAAGAGATGACACAACACTCCGGTTAAATGGATAAGCAAGGAAAGAAGATGGTCTTGACAAAACAAGTAGATGGTTCGAAAAGAGCAATATCACAATGCCTCCGGAAGACTTGAAATAGTGGAATGAAAAGAACAGAGAAGAAAAATGACAACTTCTTTGACGAATGAATTTAAATGGCATCCTTGGGAAAAAAAGATTGAACGAAGTTGTTGAGAAAATCAACAACAAAGAATCATCTCAAAATTATGAGGTGATAACCAACCACAAGCGGAAAAGATTGAATAGCTGAGAGGAACGAATAAATGCAAAACTCCACTTCAAAAGAATACGGAGAATTAATTGCACCTCGCGAAACAAGAAGAAGAATACTTGAGCTTCGCCTACAAGAATCTTGATGAACACTTGAAGAATGAATTAAATACTGGCAGACCACCCTGAAGAACTCCGGTAACAAAAGGATGACGAGATAAAATTGAGGTATGAAAAGAATAAGATTAAAACCTTGCGATGATTCAGATGGAGCTTCGCGACGAGACAAGCGAGAAGACTTGGAACTCCGGAAAAGAAAAGACGGACAACTTAGAACCGAGAAATTATTCAACATGAACAATCTCCGAAAGAAGGAATTAATCAGCTTGATGGAAGAAGAATAAGAATTATGTTATGCTTATCCTCCACTAATTAAATTGATGGGAGCAATGGATCACATACAACTTATCCGCGTTGGGGAAAGATTAAGGGGAGATATAGCGCCAAATTTGGGGAGGTCTTCATGAGCCATCGGTAGTATGAAAAGAACGAATGAATTGATATGATGAGAACAGAAAAAAAAGGAATCTTCAACGAACCACCGTGAAAATGTAACCGAACGAAGAGAAGACAACGAATCACCGGAAAGAATTAGAAAAGCACGAAGATACTTGAAAGAATTTAGAGAAAAGAGAGCGAAGAGATCGCGAACTGATTGAAGAAAGCTTGAACGAGGCACCGGTACAACTATGGAATGAACGAAGCTGAAAACTTAGAACGAATAAATATTCCAAAAAGATGACCTCCGGATGATCGAGAGAGAAAACAACTCCTGAAATGCTCCAGATGGATGAAAAGAATTTGCATGACTTGAAACAATTTGATAGGATAACATAGAGCTAGCATCGCGAATCTCCGGGAGAACGGAAAAAATTTAAGAGAAAAAAATCTTCTTCGGCCTTCAAGTGTTGAGAATGATGACGAGGAACACCAGTAAAATTGTTGAGATACTCCGAGAGAATGAAAAGAGAAAAGATTGACCCGAACATGAGAGAATTTGAAAACGATCTTGGAGAAGGCATCTGGCTAATGAAATTCATACTTACGTCAACCTCGAAAAGGATTTGAGAATAGCTCCGGGAAAACAGAAGAGTCAGGTAAGATCCTGGGAAAAGACCTGTGGGTTAGGGCCCACTGAAAAGGAACACCGTTTGAAAGGATTGTTGAATGAGAAATGATGCACCGGAACGACTAAAAGACTCGAATGAGGTTACAACCTCGAAATAATTGAATGCGAACACAAATCTTCTGTGATGTCTTCAACACTCCGGAAGGATGAAATGGCGAGAGGCGAACGATCAGAGGGAAAACACTTCGGTCAAGGAAAAGAATACAAACAGCACCGAAAACTTGAATAGAATCCACCAGAAAGAAAATGCGACGAACAATGATGAACTAGATGAGACTTCACCGGTTAAGACAATTGAGGAAAAACTGAAGATACTCCACACGAATGAAATTGATTGCTCGAATAAAGACTCAGACTCCGGGAATAAAAGGGTGGGAGGGCGGGAAAAAAACAAAGGCAACTTGGAACGGGGAATCGACGAGTAACTTGAAGAGAAAAAACATTGGTTGAAACGATTGAGGAGAGAATGCAAAGGCTTCACACGAGTATGATGGATACTCGATTACGGACTCCGGTTTCAAGATGAAGGGTGGGCGGGTGGAAAAAACAAGGACAACTTCGGACAGGAAAACAATGTCGATTGAAAAGAGCTGGGGATTGATCTCGCGAAAGACAAAGAAGTACGAGTTGACTTGACGGGAAATGCACCGGATAAAAGAGGATGGACAACGAACGAAAACTAACCGCGTGAACCTAAAAAAATTTGAAGGGGAAGAGGGATAGTTAAAAACACCTATGCCAAGATTTCTCACCAGAGCGACGAAGGGGCTGAGGAGTAAAAAGAATTCCTACTCTCCGATATAACTAGACTCCGAAAAAGTTTTCTTCTAGACTCGACATCGGCCAAAACTACACGATCAATCAAGGGGGCTCCTAGGGCCGGTCGAGGCTCTGATACCAACTTGACACGCCCAAGATGCGACCCTATCCTAAAGGAACTCGAAGGTCCCACCAAGGATAGAAGCGCATCTTGAAGACGCTTTTGCAAGGTGGATATCATTACATCAACATTACATAATAGTGGGGATACAACCAAGACATACAATGTCTCATGAATACAACAATACATCATATACAAGATCAACATCCGACTACGGATGAAACATAAACAGCAACTCAAACAATATCCACCCTGCTAGCCCAGGCTGCCGACGAGGAACCTATCCCTCAATCGAAAAAGAAGCAGAAGAAGAACTCCAAAACAAATAAACATCGCTCTCGCGTCATGATCATCGCAAAACCTGTACCTGCAACTGGTGGTGTAGTAATCTGTGAGCCACGAGGACTCAGCAATCCCATTACCATGGGTATCAAGACTAGCAAAGCTTAATGGGTAAGGAAGGGGTAAAGTGGTGAGGTTGCAGCAGCGGCTAAGCAATGTATGGTGACTAACTTACGCAAAAGAGAGCGAGAAAAGAAGCAAAGCAAGCGGTCGTCAACTAGAAATGATCAAGAAGTGATCCTGAACTCCTACTTACGTCATACATAACCCAGAAACCGTGTTCTCCTCTCGATCAACCCCGAAAAGAGATACTCACGGTTACACACACGGTTGGTGTATTTTAGAAGAGTTCACTTTAAGTTTACTACAACCGGACATTAACTAATTCCCGTCTACCCATAACCGCGGGCACGGCTTTCGAAAGTTCAAACCCTGCAGGGGTGTCCCAACTTAGCCCATGATAAGCTCTCGCGATCAACGAAGGATATTCCTTCTCCTGGGAAGACCCAATCAAACTCGGAATCCCGATAACAAGACATTTCGACAATGGTAAAACAAAACCAGCAAGACCGCCCGATGCGCCGACAATCCCGATAGGAGCTGCACATATCTCGTTCTCAGGGCAACACCGGATGAGACAGGCTACGAGTAAAACCAGGCTTCGAGTTTCCCCGAGGTGGCCTCGCAGGCGGCTCGGTTCGAACCAGCACTTAGAGAAGCACTGGCCCGGGGGGGCTAAATAAAGATGACCCTCGAGAGCGCGACTCCCAAGGGAAAAGTAGTTGGTGGTGAGGCAAATGGTAAAACCAAGGTTGGGCCTTGCTGGAAGAGTCTTATTCAAAGCGAACTGTCAAGGGGGTCCCATAAATCACCCAACCGCTTTAGGGACGCAAAATCCGGGAACATAACACCGGTATGACGGAAACTAGGGCGGCAAGAGTGGAACAAATCACCAGGCATAAGGCCGAGCCTTCCACCCTTTACCAAGTATATAGATGCATTAATAGTATAAGAGATATTGTGATATCCCAACATAAACATAATCCAACATGGAGCAATCTTCATCTTCACCTGCAACTAGCAACGCTATAAGAGGGGCTGAGCAAAAGCGGTAACTTAGCCAAACAACGGTTTGCTAGGAAGGGTAACAAAGGTTAGAGGTTCATGGCAATTTGGGAGGCTTGATAAGCAAGTGGTAGGTAACGCAGCATAGCGATAGAACGAAGCAACTAGCAGAGCAATGATAGTAATGAGATCCAAGGTGACGGTCATCTTGCCTGAAATCCCGCTAGGAAGAAGAACGAGTCCATGAAGAAGACGAACGGAAGTAGTCGAACGAACCCTCACAATCGCAACATTACCGGAACTAAGAAGCAACACCGGAAAGAAACAAACAACATGGTAATTGCACAAGCATAAACATGGCATGATGCACAATCAAATATGATGCATGTCCGATTTAATGAGGCATGTCATGGCAAAGTGCAACAAACAACACTACAAATTAAGTGCAGCTCAATATGCAACGAGTTGCGTATTGATGGAACACCACATTCAAGTTATTTAGTTCGATCTCGTTTATGTACCCAACAGTATTAAATGTTGTAAAACATGGCAACGGGTGAAGCCTAAGTAAACTAACTATTTAGGCAAGTGTAAATGAGTCCGGAACAACAAACACAATCACTACATCAAAATATGTCAGTAGGCACGTTTTTGCTAAGACGCTTTTATATTCGTCCCTATACTGAAAGCATATAATATGTAGGCACGCTTTTTGAGACGATTTAAGTACCGTCACAAATCTTATTTTTAGGGTATATATAATTTATTATATTTTACATGTGTAAATAGGTACAGACGATTTTTGAGACGTTTTAGGATACATAGAAGAGTTTAACAAATAAATAATAAAACAAAAGTATTTTTCGCAGAAAAAGGAAATTACCGGGCCCATCTATGCAGTAAAATGAGCCCACGTACCGAACTCAGCGCGCGCCCTCCTTCACCTTATCCGCCGCCACGTCCTGAGCCGCCCATCTATGCCGCCGCCGCCGGGCTGGCTCCTCCTCCACCCCTGCGGCCCGTCCCAATCTCCACAGCCTCCAGCGACCAACTCCATCTCCTGCCTCCTGCAACTGGTCCTGCCAGTGCGCTGCGTCCGCCGCCGGTGAATGCCCTCCGCAAGGACTGCCCCAAGCCCCTCTGCTCCGGCGCTCCTCGGCCGTCCCCGGCCCTTTGCCTGGTCGCCAGGGACGTGCTGCTCCACGCCTGCTCCAGCCGGGGTCCGCCGCCCGCCGCGCCGGCTCTGTTGCTTTGCTCCGGCCAATCCCGGGCTGCTCGCCTGCTCGGCCGGACTCTGCCGCCCAGGACTTGCTGTCAACAAACAGCAAGCAGGCTGGGACAGGGGTAAATTTCTGAGAAATCTCTCTCTTCTGCTCTTCCTATCAGTGTATGATTAAAATGAAATTAAATTTGAACTCAAAAATTGTGTATCAGCGTATATGCAGGGGACTGTGTATATGTATAATGTACTGTTGATTTGGAAGGGAATGCATTTTAGTATCAATTTCATTTCATTCTGTAGAAATAGAAGAGGAAGACATATTTCATTGGAAGTTTCAACACCCGGTGTTTCAGTTGGACTGAATCAACTCCCCAAATTGGAACAACCATAGATCGGACCACTGTCTTTGGCTTCAAACAACCCGCCTTCAATTTCAACTCGAGAAAGTACCTCGTTTGTATCTCATACTTTTTATTGAAGTTTTCGGCATGTTTTTATCAATTTTGTTGTATCTTAAGAATTGAGTTTAAATTCTAATTTATGGTGCAATTGAGACTTATTTTGTATGATTTAGTATATTTTTAGATAGCTATAGCCTTATGGACGCTAAGTTTTTCCCTTGCGCTGTTTTTTCTAGGCATACTGATGATATATTCTTAATGAAGTCTGCCAAAGGTAGTTTTCACCATATTTTTGAAGCAGACCCATATGCTAGGATGAACTGAACTGAACTAAGCTTTGCCTTTGACTTTTTGATCATTTTCTGGTTGTCCTGGTGAACATAGAGACACTTAAAATGTTTTAATTGGATTCTGGTGCAAGCTCGCTACCTTGCTCCTCACCCAGAGATATACCATTCGTCCAAAAGTATCAAGCATTGCACGTAAAGTGGACAACCTATTCGGTACTGAAACAATATATGTAGCATGTATGAAGCTGGATCATGCTTATAACACTGAAGAACACAGCAACTTCAATAATGCAAGTAAGTAGCTGCAGTCTTCCAGGATTTTTGATAAATAAATCAGCAAGTGCCACTCACCCAAGTTGTCTTTTCAGTGTATCCGACCATGCGCCAATGAGGCAAGTGGTAGTGTATCCTAAAAATCTCTTTTTCATTCTAAAAGAAAATCTCTTTTTCCTGAAGGTGTAAACACATGCAGCAACTGATCGTGTGCATTAGAAATTTAGAATGCACTGTTTGATAATTACTCTCGTAGGCCTGACGAGGATACGTACCTAGTGTAGGGTAACTTATCATACCTGAGGTACCCAATCAAGGACATGGCTCCTACAATGAAAGACATTCTAAGAAGTATCAGCGTTTTCAGTCGACCTGGTCAGCCCAGTCGACGGACACGAGCGCACTCGACCAGAAGCACAAACAGTCGACCATGAAGACAGCCACTCGACTATAAGAAGACCTAAAGGCACTGCCCACAAACGGTCATCTCATAAGTAGCTTTTATGGCCTTCATGGTCCTTTATTTCAGGCGTTACCAGTAACCCCCTCTCTTTATGAACATTAAACTCCCTGTAACGTGGGCTGGCTGGGGTCCTGGCGAACTCTATATAAGCCACCCCCCTCCACTAGGACAGAGGTTCGGAACTTTGTAACACATACACACATAATCCAGTCGACTGCCTCCGGGCTCCGAGACGTAGGGCTGTTACTTCCTCAGAGAAGGGCCCGAACTCGTAAACTCCTTGCGCATACAACTACTCCATAGCTAGGATCTTGCCTCTCCATACTTACCCCTCATTCTTACTGTCAGACTTAGAACCACGACAGTTGGCGCCCACCGTGGGGCAGGTGTTCTAGCGATTTGTTGGAGGAGTTGGGATTCTTTCAACCCACATCATGTTTTCGAGCGGAGTCATGGTCGAGAGCCGCGAGATCCGTCTCGGCGCTCTCTCCTTCATCGTTGACAACTCTGCTTGGCTGCAGGAGGCTCCACTCGACGTGGACGCGCTTCCCGCCCGCGGAGCCACGCATTTTCGCGCATGCGTCCGCGGCGTCCTCCTGCGGCAACCGTCGACCCAGTACGGGTCGGCATTCGTTGCGCCGTCATCGTCATCATCGTCGTCAGTTTCCCACCGGCGCAAGCGCACCGGTCGGTCGAGACTCCAGCGGTGGGTGAAGCACGCACTGGCCCGCCAGTCGGCCATCCCCCAAGTCGCGGCAATCGAGCCCGACGAGTCACTCGACGGCCTGTTCGACCTGTCGACTGGCTCCGTAGAGACTGCGTCCGAGTGCGACAGCAGTGATCCAGCGGCGGAAGTACTAATGGTCGACGGACCACGTAGTCCCCCCGGATTCCCCCACACAGAAGAAATTGCCGCAGGGGGGATTCCGGCGCGGGGCCACGAAGAGTACAGGCCCGAGCCCCTTACCTCCGTGCAGAGGGAGGAACTCCGTCGCCGGAACATGGACGCCCTTCACACTCCTATCGTTGGAGAAACCCCTGAGGCGCGAGCCCTGGAGGAGGCGCGCTTGGCCAACTTGGCTGAACGTACTCGACTGGAGAATCTCCAGAGAGCACTCGACGAGCGCGCACGACCGCCCGCTCCCGAGTCCAGTCGTCGTCGCGTCTTCCAGCCGCCGACCCAGGTATACCGTACCCCGATTCAGAATTTGGCAGCTGCGGCTCGCATAGCGGAGTCGATCCAGCCTTCACAGTCAGAGGCAGGGAGAGGTCTGTTGCAGATTAGAGATTTGCTTCGTGCAGCGGGCGACCAGAATTCAGCCGTATCTCAGTCGCGCAACAGGATTCACAGTCGATCCGTCACTGCGAATTCCGTTCAGTCGGCTCATAGTCCAAGGTCGCCCCCGAGGCGTGAAGGACACAGAGGCCGACACGAGGATCAATACCAAGGGCACGAGCGATATGAGCACCGATTCGATCGCAACGATCAACGTCGAGTGCCTTCTCCTCCCCCAAGAGCGGGGTCGTACGTTCCTCGGCGGCAAGAGGACAGACGCCAGTTCAGTACTGGGCGGAGGGTCCCAGTCGACCCCATAGAACCGGGCTTTGATGCGAGATCCATCATCGTTCAAGGTCTAGTCGACCGAAATAAAGCTCACCGAGAAGACCGTGACAGAGGCGCGCCGTCCAGCAGCAGAGTTCGCGTCTCAGGTCCCGAGTGTTTCAGCAGAGCAATCAGAGCTGCAGTGATTCCTCCCAACTTCAGGTTGGCGGCTGGAGTCAGCAAGTTCACCGGAGAGTCCAAGCCGGACACATGGCTCGAGGATTACCGAATGGCTGTTCAGATCGGAGGCGGCGACGACGAGGTGGCCATGAAGCATTTGCCCCTCATGTTGGAAGGATCAGCCAGAGCGTGGTTGAATCAGTTGGCTCCCAGCAGTATTTATACTTGGGAAGATCTAGCCCAGGTGTTTGTCAGGACATTCGAAGGGACTTGCAAGCGATCGGCAGGGTTGACAGAATTGCAGTCATGTGTTCAGAAGTCGAGTGAAACCCTGAGGGATTATATCCAGAGGTGGATCACTCTGAATCACACGGTCGAGAATGTATCCGACCATCAGGCAGTTTGCGCCTTCAAGGAAGGCGTCAGAAACAGAGAGTTAACTTTGAAGTTCGGTCGAACCGGGGATATGACCCTGAGTCGAATGATGGAAATCGCCACCAAGTACGCGAACGGGGAAGAGGAAGATAGACTCCGGAGTGGCAAGTATAAGGCAGCCGCTAATGAGGCCGGCGGAGGACACTCCAGTCGGAAGCAGAAGCGCAAGGCCGAGCCAGTCGCCCCCGGGGAAGCCTTAGCTGTGACCCCAGGGAAGTTTAAGGGGAAACCCAAGGGTCCTTGGAACCCCAAGAAAGTGAAAGACCAGGACGGGAACGATGTGATGGACTTACCATGCCACATTCACACGAAGAAAGATGAAGAGGGAAATCTCATTTACCCTAAGCATACCACTCGACAATGTCGACTCCTGATGCAACAGTTCCAAGGGAAGCAGGCAAAGGACAAAGAGAAAGAGTCAGACAAAGGTGAAGACCTAGAAGACAGCGGTGAAGAGTACCCCCAAGTCAATTTCACTCTGATGATTTTCGCTGATGTCGAAAGTAAGAGTCGACTGAAGGTCATCAATCGCGAAGTAAACATGGTCGCTCCGGTGACGCCCAATTACCTGAAGTGGTCCCAGACCGCCATCACCTTCGACCAGTCCGATCATCCGACTCATATTGCCACCCCAGGGAGGCAAGCGTTGGTGGTCGACCCAATTATTGAAGGCACTCGACTGACCAAGGTTCTGATGGACGGCGGCAGTGGGCTAAACTTGTTGTATGCAGAAACATTGAAGGGGATGGGCATTCCGATGTCCCGACTCGGCCCCAGCAACATGAGCTTCCACGGAGTCATTCCTGGGAAGAGAGCTGAGTCACTCGGTCAAATCACTCTCGACGTCGTCTTTGGTGACTCGAATAATTTCCGGAAAGAAAAGTTAACCTTTGAGGTCGTGGACTTTCAGAGTGCGTACCACGCCATTCTTGGGAGGCCAGCCTATGCTCGTTTCATGGCTCGAGATGCCTGGCCCCAAAGGTGTAATCACGATCGTCGGCAATCGGAAGAAGGCAGAGGAGTGCTTCCAGAAAGGCGCCAAAATTGCTGATGCTCAGATGGCCAAGATAGAGATACAAGAGTACCAGAAGACTGCGGATCCGAGTGAGTTGTTACGAGCCAAGAAGCCCGCCACGGAATCAGCATTTCAGTCGACTGGTGAGACCAAGCAAGTCCACATCCACCCGACCGATCCAAATGCGGCTCCAACCAACATCTCCACTACACTCGACCCCAAATAGGAAGAAGCGCTCGTCCAGTTCCTCCGTGAGAACTGGGACATCTTTGCATGGAAGCCTGCTGACATGCCAGGTGTGCCCAGGGGACTGGCCGAGCACCGCCTTCGAGTCGACCCAAAGGTCAAACCAGTCAAGGAGCATCTCCGACGGTCCGCCGTTCAGAAGAGAAAGGCCATTGGCGAAGAAGTGGCCCGACTCCTAGCAGCAGAATTCATTCGCGAGATCTACCACTCCGAGTGGCTCGCTAATGTTGTGATGGTCCCTAAGAAGGACAGATCGTTGCGCATGTGCATCGACTTCAAGCATATCAATCGGGCCTGCCCGAAAGATCATTTTCCTCTTCCTCGCATCGATCAAATAGTCGACTCGACTGCAGGATGCGAGAGGTTATCTTTTTTAGATGCTTACTCTGAATACCATCAGATCCGTCTGTATGGACCCGATGAAATAAAAACAGCCTTCATCACCCCTTTTGGGTGTTTCTGCTATGTTACCATGCCTTTCGGTCTCAAGAACGCCGGAACTACATTCATGAGAATGATTCAGAAGTGCCTAATCACTCAAATCAGTCGGAATGTAGAAGCATACATGGATGACATAGTGGTCAAGTCACGGAAAGGTTCCGACCTGCTGACTGACCTAGCTGAAACTTTTGCCAATCTCAGGAGTTATGATGTCAAGCTCAATCCGTCGAAGTGCACATTTGGAGTCCCTGGAGGAAAGTTACTCGGTTTTCTTGTTTCCGAACGAGGAATCGACGCTAACCCTGAAAAAGTTGGCACCATACTCCGGATGAAACGCCCCGTGCGTGTGCACGACGTCCAGAAACTTACTGGATGCTTGGACGCCCTAAGTCGATTCATCTCCAGGCTCGGTGAAAAGGCGCTGCCTCTTTACCGATTGATGAAGAAGTCAGACACGTTCGAATGGACTCCAGAAGCTGATGCAGCATTTGCAGAGCTAAAAGCTCTGCTCTCCACCCAGCCGGTGCTTGCTGCTCCTGTCAGCAAAGAGCCATTGTTGCTTTACATAGCAGCCACGGGACAAGTCGTTAGTACCGTTCTTACGGTCGAGCGGGAAGAGGAAGGAAAGACCTTCAAAGTTCAACGCCCAGTTTATTATCTCTCTGAAGTTCTGACCCCGTCGAAGCAAAGATATCCCCACTATCAGAAGCTCGTTTACGGGATTTACATGACCACGAAGAAGGTTGCTCATTATTTCTCTGATCACTCTATCACAGTCGTCAGCGACGCTCCATTATCAGAGATTCTTCATAACAGAGATGCAACCGGTCGAGTGGCGAAATGGGCAATTGAACTTCTTCCTCTTGATATCAAGTTCGAGGCAAAGAAAGCTATTAAGTCCCAGGCAATAGCTGATTTCCTCGCCGAGTGGACCGAGCAGGAGCTTCCGACTCAAGTTCACTCGGAGCACTGGACTATGTTTTTCGATGGCTCCAAGATGCTGAACGGATCCGGTGCGGGGGTTGTACTGGTTTCCCCCCGAGGAGATAAGCTCAAGTATGTCCTCCAGATTCACTTTGATTCCTCCAACAATGAGGCAGAGTATGAAGCGCTTCTATACGGATTGCGTATGGCCATTTCACTAGGCGTCCGTCGCCTCATGGTCTACGGCGACTCAGATCTGGTTGTTAATCAAGTGATGAAGGAGTGGGACGTCCGAAGCCCATCCATGACGGGATATTGCAGCGCAGTGAGAAAGCTGGAGAAACGATTCGAGGGGTTGGAGCTCCATCACATACCCCGACTGAAAAATCAAGCTGCAGATGATTTGGCGAAGATAGGGTCCAAAAGGGAGGCCATCCCTAAAGATGTGTGTTTGGAGCACATTCACACACCATCAGTGCAAGAGGATCCTTTCACAGAAGAGCCTCCACAACCAAAAAGCGCCTCTGACTCGACCGAAGTGGAGATTCCAGCTGTGGTCGACCTGATTATGGAGGTTACGATCACCACTCCCGATTGGACAGTGCCGTACATTGCGTATATCATGAGAAAAGAGCTCCCAGAAGATGAAGAAGAGGCTCGACAGGTCGTCCGTCGATCCAAAGCCTTTACAGTAATCAAAGGGCAGCTATACAGAGAAAGCGCGACTGGAGTCGGTCAGAAGTGCATCACACCTGAAGAAGGACAGATAATTCTTGAGGACATCCACTCGGGGACCTGCGGCCATCATGCGTCCTCTCGGACCATCGTGGCCAAAGCATACCGAGCGGGTTTTTACTGGCCAAAGGCGAACGAAATGGCAAAGGATATAGTCGACAAGTGCGAGGGGTGCCAGTTTTATTCCAACATGTCTCACAAGCCCGCCTCCGCCTTGAAGACCATTCCACTCGTCTGGCCTTTCGCTGTCTGGGGTCTAGACATGATCGGACCACTGAGAACTGGTAGGAGTGGCTTCACCCACTTGTTGGTCGCAGTCGACAAGTTCACGAAGTGGATAGAAGCCAAACCCATAAAGGACCTCGACGCAAGCACTGCCATCAGTTTTATCAGGGGATTGATATTCAGATATGGAGTTCCGCACAGCATCATCACGGATAACGGATCAAACTTTGATAATGACAGATTCAAAGCCTTCTGCGCCTCTCAGGGCACTCGAGTCGACTACGCTTCAGTTGCTCATCCTCAGTCGAATGGACAGGCCGAACGCGCGAATGGCCTCATCCTCAAAGGACTAAAACCCCGACTGATGCGCGATCTCAAACACGCAGCAGGCGCCTGGGTCGACGAACTTCCGTCAGTTCTATGGGGGTTGAGGACCACCCCTAACCGGTCGACTGGAAGAACACCATTCTTTCTGGTCTATGGAGCCGAAGCGTTTTTGCCAAGCGACCTGCTCCACAACGCGCCTCGAGTCGAGTTATATTCTGAAGCAGAAGCAGAACAGGCCCGGCAAGATGCAGTCGACCTCTTAGAGGAGGAAAGAGAGATGGCTCTAATCCGCTCGACCATCTACCAGCAAGAGTTGCGTCGGTTCTACGCCAGAAATGTGAAGGGTCGAGCCTTTCAGGAAGGAGATTTGGTCCTCCGCGTGGATCAGCAAAAACCTCACAAACTTGCCCCGACCTGGGAAGGCCCCTTCATCATCACCAAAGTCCTGCACAACGGAGCGTATCACCTCTACAACATCGATCGACGGATCGACGAGCCTCGAGCATGGAACGCGGACCTGCTCCGTCCTTTTCACACTTAAAAACTCACTTGACTGAGATGTAATAAAAGTACCTCTGTAGTTCTTTTGTTCCAAGCAAGAATTTCTTTTTCCGTTTGTCCAAATTTCCCCCAGTGGGTGACTTAGCTGCGAATCCGCTTCGCCTAAGTTTTCAGAAAACCTACCGAGTGGAGAGCAAACTTCCCACTCGGGGGCTTAGCTGCGAATCCGCTTCGCCTAAGTTTTCAGGAAATCCTACCGAGTGGAGAGCAAACCTCCCACTCGGGGGCTTAGCTGCAGTCCAAGGACTCGCCTAAGATTGAAAAAATCCTACCGAGTGGAGAGCAAACCTCCCACTCGGGGGCTTAGCTGCAGTCCAAGGACTCGCCTAAGATTGAAAAAATCCTACCGAGTGGAGAGCAAACCTCCCACTCGGGGGCTTAGCTGCAGTCCAAGTACTCGCCTAAGTATTCAAAATCCTACCGAGTGGAGAGCAAACCTCCCACTCGGGGGCTTAGCTGCAGTCCAAGCACTCGCCTAAGTATTCAAAATCCTACCGAGTGGAGAGCAAACCTCCCACTCGGGGGCTTAGCTGCGGTCCAAGTACTCGCCTAAGTATTCAAAATCCTACCGAGTGGAGAGCAAACCTCCCACTCGGGGGCTTAGCTGCAGTCCAAGCACTCGCCTAAGTATTCAAAATCCTACCGAGTGGAGAGCAAACCTCCCACTCGGGTGCTTAGCTGCGATCCAAGTACTCGCCTAAGTATTCAAAATCCTACCGAGTGGAGAGCAAACCTCCCACTCGGGGGCTTAGCTGCAGTCCAAGCACTCGCCTAAGTAATTGGAATCCTACCGAGTGGAGAGCAAACCTCCCACTCGAGGACTTAGCTGCAGCCCAGTGCTCGCCTAAGCCATGTTGACAGACACCATCGCGGCGATAAGCATCGTGCAAAGCAAGCAGCCTCTGAGGGAACAACGAACAGTAGATCGGCGGATCAAGTCACGAAGACACTCAACGTCGAGCCAAGTTCGGATAAAATCAAAAGATCCTAGATCGCAAATAAAAGTACTCGAGCTATAAGCTCGACGGAGTTTATCGGTTACATAAACCACTCGGCATTCCGAGGCAAATTTAAGGCAAGGAACATCAGTTTTTTACTCTTCCGGTGGAGGACTGGATGGTGCAACAAATTCGTCCAAGTCGATCCCATCAGAGATCCGAGTGGCAGCAGCGATGAAGGTCTCCATGAAATCCTGAAAGTTATGCTTCCTGGTATTGGCAACCTGGAGAGCGGCCAGCTTCTCTTCTCGCGCCTCCTTGCAGTGGACACGAACCAGTGACAGAGCCACATCAGCACCGCACCTAGCAGAAGACTTCTTCCATTCTTGCACTCGACCTGGAACCTCACTTAGTCGAGTGACCAAGGATTCAAGGTCGTTCTGAAGCGTCTCCTTGGGCCAGAGTGCGGAGTCGATCCGTGACACTGCAGCTTTCAGTCGAGCCAGGTAGTCCACCACACCAGCGACACGAGATTCCAACCGGAAGACATTCATGGCCACTTCGTCCTTCACAGGAGAGTTGATAGGGTCTAGGCGGGTTTCCACTCGACTGGTCTCTTCCTCAAAGTTCCGGCAGAATTCTGAAAGAAGTTTCGACAGATCAAAACTGTAACCAAATGGTGAGTCGACAACAACAAGATTAATCACACAAAGAGGGTTACCTTCAAGCATGAGGTATAGCTTCTTGGCAAGACCCCCAAGATAATCCTCCAAGTCCTTGTGCTTCCCCGCCAGCTGGCCGAGCTTGTCGTTCAGAGTACTCTTGTCAGTCTTCAGTCGACTCGCTTCCTTGTTGGCCGAGTCAAGAGCAGACTTCAGCCTAGCGTTCTCGCTCTCAAGTTGATCAACTGAAGCAAGTTTCTCTTCAGCAAGCTTCAGCTTCTCCGCAGCCGCCTTTTGTGCCTCCGCAAGGTCAAGATCTTTCTTCTTCAGGGCCTTCTCCAGTTCGTCTGCAAAGCAACAATGAGCACAGAGTTGAGAGCAGGCAGGAGAACAGAGACAGCCGTCGAGTCCTCACCAGCCATACCTTTCGCTTCATCCTTCGCCTTCTGCACGTTTTCCTGAGCAAACTGTAAATCAAGATTAAGCTGGATCTGCTTATTCTTCAGATCGGCGAGCTGAGCAACAAGCTCACAAGACTTCTGTAAAGAGTCAATCGACAAAGGGTATCAAAGATAAGTCACTCCCGAGTGACTGAAAGAAAGAGCACAACACTTCTAAGACTACAGCCGAATCAAAACATTCGACAGTAGCCTCGGGGACTACACCCAGTGGGTGCACTCAGCGTGCCCCCACTGGTTTTCAAAAAAAAAAAAAGTCGACTGCCCGCAGTCGACCGGATACAGTTTCATTCGACATGGCCTGACCAAACCGTTCTCAGAAAACCCTACCGAGTGGAGACGTACAACTACAGAAAGACAGTATAAAGACCGCAGTCGACTGCCAGCAGTCGACCGTGGCCTCGGGGACTACACCCAGTGGGTGCACTCAGCGTGCCCCCACCAATGAGAAATTTCGGATCAACAGCACCCAGTGGGTGTACAACGCAAGTGAAAACCAACTAACCTGGACGTTCTGCTGCAACGCCGAGCTGATGTCATAGGCCGCTTGACTGGCATCCCGAGCCGCTTTGGTCTGCTCCATCACGAGCCCCGCCTGACGTATGGCCTCCTTAGCAGCACTCACTTGATTCTCCGGGGTCTGGTAGGCGGCGAAGAACGAGGGCGGGTCGACCAGTGAGGGAGCAGTCGACGACGAAGGCCGGGCAGTCGTCACTGGTTCAGCAAAAGTCACAGTAGTCCGGGCGGTGTTGTCACCCCCTGGGACCACCGCCTCGGCAGTCGACGCGGTCTGAGGAGCCTTGTCGACCGGGGTCCTCCGGCCTCTCCTCCCAAAGGGCCTGAGCGGCACTTCCGCCTCCTCCTCATCATCCGGAAGGTCAATAATGTTGGTCGGAGCTACAAAAGTCCAGAAATGAATATCCAATCGACTCAGCAGTTAAACAGTCGGATCATATCAAAGATTATACCTAAGTTGGAAGTGACGGCGTCCTCCATCGTCTCATCGACATTCTGGATGGAAGTCTCGGAAGTAGCGGCGCTGCACGATTCCAAGCAAATAATTTGAAAGCGAATCGACTAAGAATCCGTTCTAGTCGACTCAAGAAAGATAAAAACAGTCGCTTACCCGGAGATGACAGGGATGGCGACCCTGATCTTAGGCAAGGCCTTGGGTGGCTTGGTCGGGACGGCTCTGGGCTGCTTGGGTGCCTTCTCAGTTGGGGCCGGCGACGTGGTCCGAGGGCGCTTGGATGACTGGCCCACCAGAGCACTCGACTGACTGCGCCCCACGGCGGGATCCTGAGCGTTCTTGGAGCGTCTCTCGCGTCGAGGAGGATCGACCTCCACCTCCTCATCCTCATCACCCGAGTCGTCGCTGGCCTCCTCCTCTACGTCGTCATCAGATTCCCACTCCTCGACTTCACCCTCGACTTCAACTTCATTCTCACTTCCTTCGCCTCCACTCCCTCCTCCTTCAGATACTTGCGCCTGGTTCCCATTCGGCATCGAATACATGTCGTTGATCTCCTGCAAGACAACGGGCAGAGCAAGGATCAGTCGACTTATCGCAAGCCAGTTACTAGACGAAGTGAGAATTTCAGTCGGAAGAAGTAAAGCGTACCTTGTCTGTCTCCATCATCCCATCAAGTGGAGCAATCCTCCTAGAACCCCTGGGGTTGTCCTTGTTCCCGGTCATACTGGTCAGCCAGCTCTCCAGTACAGAATCCTCGACCGCCTCCGGGTGGATCCGAGTGGAGTCATCGGGCCCGGAATACAACCACATCGAGTGATCCCGAGCCTGGAGAGGTTGGATTCGTCGCTGGAGGAAGACTTCGAGCAAGTCCATGCCGGTCACGCCTTCCCGAACCAACTCAACCACTCGACTGACTAATACCTTCACCTGAGCCTTCTCCTCTGGAACCACTTTCAAAGAAGCGGGTTTCTGCACTCGGTCCAAGGTAAAAGGAGGAAGGCCGGTCGAGTGGCCAGGGGTCGGCTGGTCCTTGCAGTAGAACCAAGTCGACTGCCACCCGCGCACGGAATCGGAAAGTGTCATGGGAGGAAAACAACTCTTACCCCTCGTCTGGATCCCGAGGCCCCCGCACATCTGGATCACCTGCGTCCTTTCCCCGTCCGGGTTAAGCCTTTTAACCGACTGGGATCGGCAAGTGAAGATATGCTTGAAGAGGCCCCAGTGAGGTCGACAGCCTAAGAAACACTCGCACAGAGACACGAACGCAGCAAGATAGACTATGGAGTTGGGCGTGAAATGGTGGAGCTGCGCTCCGAAGAAGTTCAAAAAGGCCCTAAAAAAAGGACTCGGGGGCAGGGAAAACCCCCGGTCGACATGGGTGGCTATCAGGACGCGCTCACCCTCGCGAGGTTTCGGCTCCGTCTCCTTCCCAGGAAGGCGAGCAGCCTTGTGGGGAATGAGTCCCCCCTCCACCATGTCGTCGATATCCGCCTGAGTAAGGATGGAGGGCATCCAATCCCCCTGCAACCAGCCGGACGGCAGAGCGGCCCGCGAAGACGACCCACCTCGGCCAGATTTCTTCCCCTTGCCCTTTGCCGCAGCCTTCTTCGCGCGTTCCGCCGCCGCCGTCTTGTCCGTCCCCATCGTCTCGAACGAGGTCTTGGCCGAGCGGCGGTGTCGAAATTGCGGCGGAGAGCGAGGCGGAAGCTTACGGAGGAGGGGAGAAGAAGAACAAGGGCGCACAGTAAAAAAAATCAGAATCATTGCCTTATATAAGGCCACACCCGAGTGGCTGATCAGTGGGCCTGCGCCTCCCAGTCAGATCCCGCAACAGGCGCGCGCGCAGTACGTGGCGAAAAAGGTGGCGCGGGGATCGAGGCGCCCCTGCCTTATCCAGCCGATTCGCGCGATTTTCTCCATCCGGTGCGCTCCCCAATTTTCAAATCCCGCAAGATCCGCGATCGACAGGACGGGTTGTCAGACGAAAAGATCCGTTTCCTTAAGTCTCCCAAGAGACTCGTCACGTAAAACACACCCGACGGTAATATGAAACCACTCGACGGACATCTGAATGGATCAAGGCAACTGAAGAATGGGTTCCCACCGTAACTTCCATTTATCCAAAGACAGAGGCAACCGAAGCATGGGGGTTGAGTCGGAAGCATAGGCTCGGCCCCATTCTCACTTAACCCCTGACCCATTCGGGGGCTAATGACGAGGATACGTACCTAGGGTAGGGTAACTTATCATACCTGAGGTACCCAATCAAGGACATGGCTCCTACAATGAAAGACATTCTAAGAAGTATCAGCGTTTTCAGTCGACCTGGTCAGCCCAGTCGACGGACACGAGCGCACTCGACCAGAAGCACAAGCAGTCGACCATGAAGACAGCCACTCGACTATAAGAAGACCTAAAGGCACTGCCCACAAACGGTCATCTCATAAGTAGCTTTTATGGCCTTCATGGTCCTTTATTTCAGGCGTTACCAGTAACCCCCTCTCTTTATGAACATTAAACTCCCTGTAACGTGGGCTGGCTGGGGTCCTGGCGAACTCTATATAAGCCACCCCCCTCCACTAGGACAGAGGTTTGGAACTTTGTAACACATACACACATAATCCAATCGACTGCCTCCGGGCTCCGAGATGTAGGGCTGTTACTTCCTCAGAGAAGGGCCCGAACTCGTAAACTCCTTGCGCATACAACTACTCCATAGCTAGGATCTTGCCTCTCCATACTTACCCCCCATTCTTACTGTCAGACTTAGAACCACGACAGGCCCTGCTTGCTAACTTTGAAAAAATATGCGACCGGCTACCCAACAACTGCCAGTCACTTGGGGACTGTTTGATTTCCAGCCAAATGTTGCCAGATCTATGGTTAGGCACACATAACTTTCTGAGGTGAGTGAATGTTTGGTTGGCCGACACAGTTGTGGCTTGCGACTTTACTAGTCACATGATTAAGGAGTATATTTTGGCCACACTTTTGTGGCAAGCCACACTCTGTCCCGAGGGGTAATAATTACTACTTTTGGCTTAGCTGTGTCAAAGTAAGCTTTTAACCAAACTAGGGTGTTAAATTGGTCTTAAGTTTCAATCTTGTATTGTAGATCATCACATATGTTCTCTGTTTCTTGTTCAATGATGTCTTATCTGACTCGTTAATGAGTCTACTTAATATCCTTTTCAACTTTGCTGACTGGTTGGAACAAAAGGTACATTTTACCGTATTCATGTACTCTGAATTATATAGGCACCTGAATTTAACTAATTGTACATACAGGTTTTACAAAGCGATGGACCAACTATTACAGAAAAGGTAAGAGCTTTGGCTGCAAAACCCAACAGATACGGGGTGCGCTATAGTGGCTATGTCATCAACAACTTCAGGTTCCACATGACGAGTCATGAGTCAGGGCATGTCACACAAAATAGTGGTGTAGTGAACATTGCAGAAAATGGTGTTAGATATTATGGCAGATTAAGTGACATCTTTGAATTGTCATACAATGATTACAAGGTGGTGTTCTTTAATTGTGATTGGTATGATGTCTACCATAAAGTTGGCATTCAAACGGATGAGTTTGGGTTCACTCTTGTGAACATGTCTGGGAAAATACACATAGGAGATGAGCTAGAGGATGATCCTTTTGTATTTTCCTCCCAAGTGTAGCATGTTTTCTATGTTCAAGATCCAAAAGCTGAACTATGGAATGTAGTAGTGGAAGTCAGGCCTTGTGATCTTTTTGACATGGGTGTTGAAGAATCATCGGATGAAACAGATTAGAGCATTGTGATTTTGGTTCTCTTTGCATGCAACTACTCCCTCCGTCCCAAAATTCTTGTCTTAGATTCGTCTAGATACGGATGTATCTAATACTAAAACATGACTTGATACATCCGTATTTAAACAAATCTAAGACAAGGGAGTACAATTTTAGTTATGGTTTCAGTAGTGGTTTACGAGCACAAAGTCAGAATGCTTTATTATAGTTTATGCTTGTATTTTTTCGTACTAATTCAGGGCACAACCCAAGTGTACTTGGTTGTTAATTGCAAGTTGATTCTGCAGAATTTCTGTTCTGGAAAGTGAAGTATCAGCTTTGGTTTATTGATTATTCCCACATGTTACAGTTATCTGGTGTTATTATATTACATGGCTGAGAAATGTTGTCTATACATTTGTGAATTCTTCTTTTTAAGATCATGACTTCGACACTCGTCTTTTACATGACTGCATAATTGGGAGGTGCGTAGTTCAGCTAAATGGAATTAATATGTGTTTGAATGTAAGAAACTCAGGTTTTATCAGACTGATGTGCTTTTGTCTGGCCATTGTCAAATGTGTTGCCACAATGTCACAAGTGCAATTTTCTAAGACTATTGACTATCAGAACTCAGAAGTGGCAAACTGGCAATGCAGTCTAGACAGAAACATTCTGTGATGTCCATGGACCAAGTCATTTTGTTATGATTGTAGATTTTTTTAGCCTTGCTGGGATCCAAATGGTGGGTCCAACATTACCAAATTTGGCAGCATTTTGCTACCATTTCAGTACCAACTGCCAAATTTAGAACCGAAAATTTGGCCTAAAACTTGAACCAAAAACGAAGTGTCCATAAAATTATGAATTATTTACACAACGACAACCATATTATTACTCTGGGAAATTTTCAATCATTTTGGCTAAATCGAATAAAAAATAAAATCGGAAAACCAATTCACTGCCTATTTTGCCAAAAAATTGAACCCAAATAAGTATCCAAATGGATTTTGAAATTTTAACACAAGGACAACCATGCGATCAATTCATCGTTGTTTTGGAAAGGATTTAAAATTAAGAGGAGGGCGACAGAGGCAACAACCTAGTTTCGTGTGGACCCCGACCTCGCAGAGGCCTAATCTAGCGACCGCTCGCTCACCACCACGAAGGAGGAAGCGGAGCGGCTCCTTCGCAAGCACCAGGTGGTGGCCGAGCAGGGCTGCCATGCTGTCACGCCTTTCCGCCGCTCCGATGACCACCTCATATGCATAACCGCCCTGTCCTTCCGCATCGCCGTCCTCATCCATGTTGTCATCGTTGTCGTCATTGTCGTCCCTCCAGTGGTGTAAGGCCGCCGGAGGACCACAACAGCCTTGTCCGATGGTTGTCTACCGCTGGCGGAGGAGCTGCTCCGCCTCCTATTGCGCGGTGCTGAGGGCCGCCTTGGCCATTACCGGTAGTGCTGACGAAGCCCTGCTGGCGGCCTTGCCCCTGCCGTCATCGGTGAAGCAGTCGCTAGGCGATCACTCTTCACTGATCTTGGTGAGCTTGCCGTCAAGGAGGCGGCGCCTGGCGGCTGTCTCAGTGGTGGTAATGGAGCGGTCGAACGCCCACACAACAACAAGGTTCGGGTCATTAGGGACACATTCCAGCGGCATGTCGCCCTTGGCGGACGCAGAGTGGGGAGCGGCATTGCCCCGGTCATACCGAGCCTGCTGCCTTGTCGGGTGCCCCTCCTCGGATACGTTGGCCCTCGAGTCCGAGGCACCGCCATAACCACCTCCCCTAGGTAGTGGAGGATGCGCCACGCGCCTTCATGATCATGGGTGGAAGCTCCTCCTTTATCGGCGGCGACTGCAGCGTGGAGGCGACGAGGGTCTGTCAATGCGGGCTCATCCTTCACGTGGCGGAGGCGCAGGGGGATGCTGACTCCCGTTTCACGAGGACGCGCGTAGGAGACGGTGGCTCCTCCTACACGCGCGACGGCGATGGTGGCGTCGGGCCCATCTGACGGCACGAATTCTTCATCTGTCAGAGTGCCCTCCGCGAGAAGATGGGACCGCTGCTGCGGCTACTGGTCCTCCTTGTGGCCGGAGGAGCCCGCCGCCGTGGATGCAGATGGTCTGGGAGAGGGAGGTCGGATGTATGCGGACGGTTTGAGGGTCGGCATTGAAGATGCCCTTAGACCGAAAAATTCATTATACATTATAATCGATGGATTTCTACTTTTTCTAGGAGCAAACATTTTACGATGTATATGCTAATAACAATAATAATAGAGGAGGCGACCTGGCCCACTTTTTGGTTGTTTGTGTATAACAAAAATAAATAGGCTTTTTCTAATGATACATAGTACTTAGTTTTCCGCATTTCATTTGGAGGAAATCATTTTTCTCTAATTTTTTGTTGGAGGAAATCATTTGGGCGTTTGGCACAACTATTTTCCATTTGCCGCCAGGAAATAGCGCGCCAGCCCTCTTATTATTGAAAAAAAATCCCCGTAAATCACTCCGCCACGCCGCCCTCTTTCCACTTCTCCTCACCCACGCCGCCATCTCTCCACTTCTCCTCTTCTTCCACCTCCTAATCCATCCCTATCCATCTAATGGGATCCCTCCAACCCGCTGGCCGCTGATGTGCATCACCTCAATCAGATGAACAGAGATCCATTGGTTTGGTGGGCGGTCTGACGGATACTCGGCGGGCGGGCGGGCGATTGGAGGCCGTGGAGGTTTGGGGACAGAGACCGGCCAGCGTGTGCATTTGGGCCAGCGGCGGCGATTGGGCGGGAAGGTCGGAGGAAGTCTTCTGCAACGAGCAATTTCATCTTCAACTTACAGGTATATTAAGCAGAGCAAGCACGTCGGTACAGCAGCCATCCTGCCTAGGGTAGTTGCGCCCCAGGTTCGTATTGTTCCTACCATTGTGTTGTTCTCTCTCAGGTCTTGGTCCAGAAATTACTAATAATCTTTGATCTCAAACTCGAGGCATAATTTGATTTCTTGTGGCTTAATCGGTGTAAAGGTTTGCTGTCCGATTTTTTAGAGTAACATCACTTTATACAGATAGCAACATCAGTACATAGAGTATTCCTAATAAGTTCAGGGATTACACCACGATAGATCTGACTAGGAGGATGCTCACAACTACAAGCTAGTTTGTCTGCTGGTACATTCGTCAAACGTTTTACAGGAATAAAAGAGGAAGCTTGAAAACTTGCTACCAGCGATTTAATGTCAGCAATCACCGTACCTACTGTAGATTGATCCGTGAAGGCAGCACCAATGCCTAAGCAAGTTCAGGCGTCATGATCACTTCAGACTGTTTGTTACAGGCCAACAAGCATTCTCCATTGTGGTTCCGCATTGCGACGTCGATCCCCATCCTTTGTGAGCTCAAGAACAGTGCAGCATCCATGTTAATAACAACATATCCATCCGACGGTGGTGTCCATAGAGCAACTGATAGAGAAGACTCACACCTAGAGGGCGAACAAGTTTTGGGAAAATGCTGAAAGGGAGGTTTGTTTGTCTGGTTGTGCAAATTGTAGGAGCTTTGATCCATGGTAGGAGCAGAGTAACTATTAATGCACATTAAGCCACATCACGCATAGTGACTAGTAGCACAAAATATCCCAAAGCTTTGTTGGCAGAACCATTTGGGAAGAGTCCCATCCCAATTGTTTTTTTGTAAACTGTTTGGGTGAGCAGTTGCTTTTGTGTAATCTGTACTAGTGAAATCACTAAACGGGTGACTGTTTCTTTCATATTCTTCCTGTGCTGGTTTGCATTAGCGTAACTTCTAGGAAGAATTAAATCTCATTGCATGCTTGATATTTGATTTGCTGCTTGCATGTTTTTTTTTGCTAAAAATATTATGTGTCAGCCAGTCTGATCATAGATTTAATCCCAACTATTATATGCCGGTATAATGAATGTAGAAGATTATTTTGGTCTATGTAGAAAAATGTGGGCATCATTTCCTATTGATGGGCGTAATCAATTCTTCAAATTTTTGCTCATTAAGATTAGTAAACGTATAAAAGTTATGATTAATATATAAGAAAATTTTAATCAACCGAACATCATGAATTCCCATGTGTAGTAATGATGAAGTTACGTCTAATCCAAATTATTTCACCTTGCTTTGGGAGTAATTAAGTTGCTCCTTAGATAAGGTAATCCCTGTGTATTTGCAGCCACTTTGCTTGACCACTTGCACTGTTAATCTTCCCCAATCGCTACCAACTTCAAGGACATGATGGTGCCGCTCCACTATGGCCTTTAGTTAGTACATAATGGTCATATCATTTGTGTATGTATGTTATACACGCACACGATGAGTCCATCTTGTTATTTTTGTAGTACTAGTAGTATTATCTTTTCGAATGGGAGTCCAATTTTACACAGCTGGCCCACTTCTAAGCTTTCCTCCATCAGCCAAAAGAATGCAGTATGTCAGCCACATCTAATCCATCACAGGTTGCATGCACACTTAGTATTCTATACCACTTCTAATCAATTCTATTAGCAAGACTTGAAAATGGGACATGAGTAAAGTCATCGTTGGATTCATAAGCTGCGAGAAGAAGACAATCAAACATATGAAACTAGTTTCATACT
Organism: Aegilops umbellulata; assembly: GCA_032464435.1. NCBI lineage: Eukaryota > Viridiplantae > Streptophyta > Magnoliopsida > Poales > Poaceae > Aegilops > Aegilops umbellulata. Next base: position 252,651,241 of record CP136056.1, read on the forward strand.
AGCTACTTGATGACCGGTTATTTCGATCATGTGAATTGCTATAGAATGAGGCATTTTCTCTCTATACATGCTATGCCGCACTGAACTTTTGGTTGAGATCTGTAGTTTCTGTTACTTTGGCAGATTAACAATGGCAAGGATACCAAGACGACTACAGGACTTGGACCTTACAATGCATGATCCAGAACATGTGCAGCTTGGTGAAGAAAATCCGCAAGGTCCTCCAGAGATTGATAATATAGTACCATGAAGATCTCATGAATCCACTAGCCAAATCAAGATAATTTGTAAGTCTCGATGTGCAGGAGCCACGAACTACTATGCAGGTAATGTAATGGGCTTTTCATATACTATTTAATGCAGGTCCATTCTAATGCCTAACAACTATTGCTTTAATAGGAGCTGCAACAAACTAAATCACATGAACGTGTGATCACTAAGGTGTGCCAACTAAACGGCACTCAGTTATCAATTATCTCCTGCCAGTAATTTTGTTATTGATTGAACCCTTATACTAGTCAAATATTGGAAAGCTATCTTATCATCAAGTTAAAACTTGGTGAAATATTAACCTTTAATAAGAAACTATAACCTGATTGGGTTCATATATACCATCCTAGTAATCTTAACCTATAACCTGCCAGTATTTATTCAGCTTTTTTATCAATGATGCCGATGACACCTTCTCCTATTAAATTGCAGAATGCCCATGCTGAAAATAATCTTCTTGTGCAGCAAGGCGGTCCTGAACCAAGTTTACGACTTCAAGTCGCTAAGCATGTAAACATATGCTACATATGTAAATGACAATGATTGTACAAAAGGTTATCTAATTTTGTATTTAAGTGCAAGGTAAATGACATTATTATGAAATACCAATCCCATTTTGATAAGCTCGTTTCAAATACTATCGTGACACTACTAGCAGATCATAAGTCAGATTTAACCAAGTACTAAAATTGTATTGCATACAAGAGTAACATGATTTGGCCCGATGGAACCAAAAGTTAGTCACACACATATCATTGTTGCTCCAATAGATCTCCTATTCAAATAAACTAATTAATCACTTCTGAAATAATACATGAGTACTAATAAAATACCAATCTTTCATACATGTTCTTTTTGGTGGAAACCCTGCATAGATGTTGAGGAACACCTGGCCTTGAATATTAGGTGAATTCTGTTTTAAGTGTATAAATTTACATGACGTCAACTTCATTTGTTTGCATACAGAATTCATGCTTAGTTTTCACAATAAATAATTTTTTAATAGGACCTTAATCTAATTTGATACCGAAGTGTGCAGACCAAAAGTACGTGTAGAATAAGGCTCCTTGGTGCATGTATCGAAACTCTTCAAAACTATCATTCTTGATTGTAGTTGATCATGTGTCTCCCTTCATGCGTATTCCTATTTAATTGCAGAATGATCATGCTCAAAATAGCAATGCAACCAAGCCATGTGGTCATCACCAAGTCACTAAGCAGGTACATATAGGCTACATATCCAAATGACAATGACTGTATAATAGATAGTTGGTCTAATTATTTTTGAAATTGTTCTTATTTGTGTAAAATAAAATCTTCTCAAGTTCATCAATAACAAATGTTTCATTTCTTAAAAAATTGGATAAAGTTGAAGTTGTGTTGTATTCAATGAACTCAAGAAATAACGACAAACTCGTGGCCAAAGGAACTTTAGTGAGTAAAGACAAAACATGTGGTTGGAGGAAACATGCTTGGAGTTCAATACGTTGCAGTTCTTGTTCGAGGTTGTACATATCTAGGAGATGAGAAACTAGTTAGACCATCTGAAAAATTCCAAACAGTAAGGGATGCTATGGGTTCTATTATTGCTTGGCCTCGCTCACATGTAAGTATGTTTTCATTCAAGCATTGTGTATGCTCCAATCTGCACATGTGTGATATGTTATTTATCCAGAATCTTTCTGGTTTTTAGGTAAAAATAGTTAAGCCAATTCCTCCAGCACAACCACAAAGCATTGGTATGATACATTTCTTATAATTTCATCAAAGAATCTCTTATCTTGCAGTTCTCTATAAACATATGTTCATGTAAATGGTGTTCATTCTCCTTTTCAGGGTGGTGAGGAGTTGAAAAGTGAGTGCATTAAAGGAGCTAGGAGTGGCTAGTTAGTTGAGGATTTGAAAAGGGGGTGCACTGGACGAGTCAGGAGCAGTTGATGAATCTATCTTTGAATGAACAAATATTCTGGATTATGTATATATTTTTAGATTCATAGAGAAAAATAGTTCCAGTCTATAGGATCTTTTCTTATTTATTTTCAACATTGCATGTTTCATATGAATGTTTGATATTATTTAGTTGTGAACTCCACATACTTTTAGTGGAGACATTGTTCGTGCTAAATGCATTGGATGTTACAGAGGTTGCCAATGTTTGCAAATGCAATCTATGAAGTGGAATGATGCCTTCATATCACAATATTATTTGACCAATTTGCATGTGCAACCATGACACAAAAATAATTGCATTTGAAACGATGAAACAAAATCGAAATTAATCAAATACTATTTGAAGTAAAATATTCCATTAGTATAAATATTCTTATGGATATTTAGAGACGAGTACAAGAGGCGAATGAAACGTGTCTATTAGTAGAGACGTAATATGAGCATGCCTAAGCTAACATCTCTACATGTAGACACGATTTTTGAGCATGCGTAAGACAACGTGTCTACATGTAGACACGATTTTGAATGTCCCAAGAAAGCGTCTCATTCCATGTAAGACACGCTTGGCAAGCGTGTCTATCCGTTTGAGACGGTCCGTGGGGAGACGCTCCAAGGACGCTTTACTAAAACGGCTCTATAGTTGGCTAGAGATGAAATAACACGTCGCTAGGTATGAAATTGGGCGTGTCTACTGGTTGTTTTTGTTGTAGTGAATTCTGGAAAATCCTCATGTCCATATTATAAATTTGGTACTGTTCTGCCCTAAACACAATTTTAATGTTGTTAAGCAGGGAAACAAAGTGCACCATGTTAAACTAGGCATTTTTCTACCCCATTTACATATAAAGAACATTTAAATTGGAGTTACGGTTATTTAGTTATGAAATAAATCATTTTAGCATGGCATATGAGCAAATTTAATCAAACAACGTTTTAAACATTTCAAACATGGATGAAAGTGGCATATTATGAAACTAGATGAAATTCTAAGCAAGTTACATATATAGTTTATTTAATTCTAAAGCATGGTTTGTGAATTATTGATGCATGAACACTAGGGGTTTTTCTGTAAAACAGCAATCCTGCAGATAATAGCTAAAAACGCAACAGAGGAAAAAAACACGCATCGGGCCAAATTTGGGCGCTCACCATGGGCCAAGTCCGGAACTGTGGAGAGGAGGAGGCAGGCTGGGACGCTGGGCCTTGGGGAGGCGCTGGCCCACGCAGCAGGGCGACGGGTCAATGGCGCGGGCGAGCGGGACGAGCGGAGCCTCTCTGCTCGATGCAGAGCGAGCAGAGACCGGCGGCGCTGCGACTGGCGAAGGCTCCGACAAGCGAGGATGGGGCGGATCCATGTGGAGGCGACCAGGAACAGGGCGCGGGCGCGGATCCGACGGATCTGGGCGCGGGGATGGAGCTCCAGCGGCGCGACTTGGGCTCCATGGAGGGCAGTGGCCGATGCTGTTGACTGAAGAAAGAAAATGCAGAAGAGGATTCAGAGAGGAAACACGCGGAGGAAGTAGAGAGAGACGGCGGGCATGCGGGAGGAAAATGCGGGAGAAGGTGAGGTGGTGCCGGTCACCTGCGGGTCGCCGACGAGTTTGCTCCGGGACGACGCAGATCAGCAAGAGGAGACAGGCGCACGAGGGAAAGGAGCTCGGCTGAAGGAGAGGTCCGGCGGGGCAGCGCGTGGAGGAGGGCACGGGCATGGCTGATGCCCCCGTGGACTTGGGCGGCGACGAGGCCAGTCTCTGGCAAAGCATAGGCGCGGGGACGAGGAGGACAGCCTCGTGCGTTCCCTCGGGGCACGTGGGCGTGTCGGGGTGGCCTGAAGGTCGAGGTCGCCGGCGGGTTCGCGGGATGTAGCACGGGCATGACGCGTCCTGCTGGAACGAGGGGCTTGAAGTCTCCGAGCTGCGCGGGTCGAGCTCGGGATAGCCATGGCGCTGGAGCTCCTGTTGAGGTACAGAGAGATGCAGAGATTAGGAAGAGAGGGATGTAGGGAAGTGGAACGGAAAGAGAGGGTCACGAATCACGAGGGACTGGCCTGGAGGTGGTCATCGGCAGCGGCGTCGGTCGTCGAGGCGAGGCGGTGGCACGGGGAGGCTCGGGGCAGGGGCTTGAGGACGGGCGCGGGAGGCCGGCGCTGGGTTGCTGTGGGAGCTCCTGGATAGGGGCTCGATTGGCGCGAGCAGGGGGATCGAGTGAGGTAGGAGGAGAAGCGAAGAGCTTGGGCACTTCTCGGTTGGGAGGATTTGGATCAAGGAGGATCCCGAGGTGGATGCGGGAGAGTGTGGCGGCGGCGGCTAGGAGGATCCCTAGAAATTAGGGATTTGGTCTCGGTTTAGACTAGTATATATAGCGGGTAGGTTAGGCTAGGGGCTAACTCGTCCCTCCGATCGTAATCGGACGGACGGAAAAATAGGCTAGGGAGAATCCAACAAAGAAACGAAGATACTTTCGGGATGTTTGGGGATGATCCGGATCCATCGGTAACGACAGAGCGGGTCGGGTTCGGACCAGTTTCGGACACGCACACGAGGGGTCAAGAGAGGTCAACGAGGACAAGGGCCTGACAAAATGACAATGGAGGCAAAGAGAGAAAGGGCAACTGCAAACGGCTACGAGTTTTTATGAAAACATGATGCAATGCTCATGATGACATGAAGAAATGCAACAAACAAAAGTAAAACACATAACAGCAACGAAAAATATGGAAGGCGTCTGGAGCATCGGTCTCGGGGCGTTACACGCTGAGACCGTCTATTGTCAGCAACCCTCCGGTTTTTTTGATTCTACTCATCCCACACACGCATGTCGCCTCAACAAAGCTTTGTATGTGCTTAAGCAAGCTCCGCGAACGTGTTTCCTCCGCTTCACACGCCATCTCCACTCCCTCGGCTTTTTCTCCTTCAAGTGTGACACTTCACTTTTCATTCTTCATCGCGGGGGCGCCATGGCCTACTTGCACTTGTATGTGGATGATATCATTCTGACAGCTAGCTCCACCTCTCTCCTCACATCCCTCATCGACTCTCTCGCCAAAGAGTTTTCTATGAGTGATCTTGGAGATCTTCACCACTTTCTTGGCATCACCATGCACCACACCACGGCTGGACTCTTCTTATCGCAAGAGCAGTATGCTCTCGAGATCTTGGACCGTGCCAACATGTTGAACTGTCACTCTATTTCTACACCCATTGACACAAGTCCCAAACTCTCCATGTCCGGTGGTACACCCTACTCTGATCCCTCAAAATATAGCAGTCTTGCCGGAGCTCTTCAGTATCTTACACTCACTCGGCCAGATATATCACCTATGTTGTCCAGCAGATTTGCCTCTTCATGCACGCCCCCCTCGACATACATTTACAGTTGATCAAACGTGTCTTGTGTTATCTTCATGGCACTTCTCACTTCGGCGTCCAGCTCCATCGTGCCTCACAGCACGAGCTTATCTCTTATAGTGATGCCGACTGGTTCGGGTGTCCTGGCACACGGAAATCTACATCCGGTTTTTGTGTGTTCTTGGGCTCCAATTTGATCTCCTGGTCGTCCAAACGACAGCATACGGTGTCTCGCTCTAGAGCGGAGGCTGAGTACCATGACGTGCCCAACTGTGTGGCCGATTCTTGTTGGTTACGGCAACTTCTCACTAAGCTCCGGCGACCCCCCCCCCACACGCGCCACCGTCGTCTATTGCGACAACATCAGTGCGATGTATTTCTCGTCCAACCCAGTGCAGCATCAGCAGACGAAACACGTCGAGATCGATCTTCACTTCGTTCACGATCGTGTGGCTCTCGGTGAGGCCAAGGTGCTTCACGTTCCGACCACGTCGCAGTTCGCGGATATCTTCACCAAAGGACTGCCCTCGACGATTTTTTTATTTCTGGTCCAGTCTCAACGTTTTACCAAGCAACGTTCGGACTGCGGGGGGGGGGGGTGTTGAATTGTAACGTTACATGTAGCTGCATGTGTATGAGATGGCTGTTGTAATTAGGTCCTAGTCTCACGCCTATAACTCCACTCACGCTATCCACTCCCTGCATGTAGGGAGTTCGGCTACGTCCCTCCGTGTATATGTAATAGCTCTGTTGAATGGAATAGATGCGCTGAGTTATTCCACTATCCTTCTAGGAAAGCCGAGGGGTCCTCACATCGAGGCCGTAGGGAGGTTTAGCGGGCCCGGGGAGGCTCTGGTGCGGCCGGATCGACGACGGCGGTCATCGACCGTGGTGGGGAAGGATACGGCTGTGACGAGCATACGAGGACGCCCCACTCGACACGACGCACGTAGGCGAAGCAGATGACGGCGGTGAAGCTCCTGGCCATCCTCCCAAGCGCTTGGGAGCATGGTGGCCATGAGGACGAGATCGACCATGGCGTCGGCAGTGCGTGTGTGTGTTGACCGCAAGAGAATGGTGCAAGGAGGGGAATGAGAACTAGGGCTGCCTGGGAGGGGTGCCTGGGTAGATGTAGGGGGAAGGAGCCGGCGGATGGCCGACGCGTGGCAAGGCACGGCCATGGCCGGGGGATGCCTACCACGACCCCTGCCTCCTGTACAGAGGAGGGAGATGAGTGGAGGGAGGTGGGATGGGCCTTCCCTTTTGCTAGATGGGCCGTAGTGCTAGTAGATTAGGTCCTCTTCTTCCTCTTTCTCTTTTCTCTTTTCTTTACATTTCTATCACTGTTTTATATTTGGTTGTTATAACAAATGAATTTGGTTAAGCTTGAAATTTGGTACAAAATTCAAGGGCAATATTTTGGAGTGGCACATAAAGTTTTGAGTCATTTGGAAACTCACAGATATTTGTTTATTTTGAAATGGTTACGCTTGTTGCAGTTGGACCACTTTATATTTTACTAGAGATTAACTGGAGAGCCAAATGATGTTGGATTCAACATGACAAATGATTAGGGAAATTATTCTGAAATCCAAACATTTTAGTTTTATAGTTTGAGGAAACAATAATTTGACTTGTTATTTTAATTTTGAATTTAAACTTAGTTTGAAACAAGTGAGGTTTAGCAAAATTTTAATTATGATGACCTGGCATCATTAAGGAGGATTACTGTAGCTTAATGATCCGGGCGTTACACCCATAGGGTACCGTCATTGCTGGTGATGTCAGGTTGAAGGTTGAAGTGAGCTTCAAACCTTTGCCCTTGAGATCTCTCGTGTCCTAGGAATTGCTGATACAGAATAACCAGATGCAGAGATCTGGATCGATATAATGCCTTATGATGTATAAGACAACATTTTTTCTGTTAGCGGTGTGATTCCGACCTAAGGTTAATCATGTGGTCTTGGATTACACACACTATTCCATGAGACATAAGAGTGATCATGATGTCCATGCCCATGTAGGGTGGTGGTGGCGATTGAGGGCGAATGCCTCAAATTCTCTAGCCATCGGTTACCAGAGATAAATAATTTAGGATTAGTAAATTAAAGACCATCATGGAAATGTTGAAAAGTTAATGGATATTTCAAGAAGTTATCCTGAAACCATTAATGTGAATCTCAAATTGCTAAGCTTGACGCCTTGAAAATAATCTCCAAAATAAAGTAGATCTCACAGCACTAGGGAGTATAATCTGATGAAATTCAGTAAATACTCACTCATAATGCCTTATGTCATGACTTAGAAAATGTGTGGGAGAGCACTTTGTAAAGCAATCATAATTTCGAAACGACAAAATGTAGGCTTTATCAGTAGTCGTGGATAATCTGCGTAGGCAGTAGATTCATATGACTATCTTGTGATCCCAAACATCAATTTGAAGAAATCACTTTAAATTTTGCACCTGTATTTGCAAGAAATTGAAAATCTCAATTGCAAATAGACGTATTAATCTCGACATGTATTTTACATGGAAATAGATACAATGTACTCAACGAAGAAACAATATTGTAAAAGTACTGAATTTATGTTTGCAAAAGAATAAAAATCTCAATTGCAAATAAATGTAATTAATCTCGACATGTGTCAAACATGGAAATATATAACATCAATTTAGTATCTGGAATACATTGGTATTCAACAGAAAATGGTAATAAAATATATGTACCAGATTTAATGGTCTAAAACAGGAATAAAATCACAGCTAGAATTAACCGCAAAGTCACAATTAATACAAATTTTGCCCTATTCAAAAAAAGGTAAAGCCGCAAGGGCTTGAGTGCAAAACTTGTGAAGAGATTTAAGAAACCAAAGTAATAATAATGATACAAAAATCAAAAGGAGACGGAAAGACAATTCTACGCCGATAGGAAAATGAAAAAAGAATTTCCCAAAAAAAGGATGGGACCTGGAAATGGAAAACAAACCTACATTCTATCTCCTTCACAGGAGTACTTCCCATGATTGGGATTTTCTCCCTTGAAGAGCGCCACAGCCACACAACTTGTGCACCACCGGCTTGGCTCGCCGGCTGGGCTGCGCTAGGGACACCGGGATGGGCGTGCTGGTGGAGTGCGCGGGGCAGGCGCCACAGGCGAGGCGCGACCACAGCCTGGAGCGGGTGTGGGTGGGCGGAGCCAGCCATGCCACGCGGGGCGCGGCGCACGGCCGGGCTCGGCCGTGGAGGCGGGACGCTGCGCAGAGGCCGGTGAGCGGCCCAGAGGCCGGGCGGCAGGACGAGACGGGGCAGGCACGGCCAGGCGCGGGGCGGACACAGGCACGACATGGCAGGACGATGGGGCCACGGGAGCAAGGCGCAGTACGGCACGACAGGGTGCTGGGTGGCCACGGCCGCGGCGGGGGTGCAAGTCCGGCGGCGCGGCCGCGGCCAGGAACGGCTACGGCTTGTTGCGGCCAGCGGCAACGGCGCGAGGGCTGCATCCCGCGCTTCGGTCGTCGAGGACGCCGACTCATGTTGATTTTTCTCTCGGCCAAATCGCTTTTGGCTACGAGCGTGCTCATAACGTGTTGAGATCGGAAGGAAAAATGATCGAACTCTATGCTTTATTGATGATGAGTCCGTCTACGTTGCATCTAGATGTGAGATAATATCTCACATCTAACATGTCGTTATATTATATTATGGACCCCTCTATTTGTTTTATTCGTTTTTTATGTATATAAACACAAAAAAGCTACAGCTCGTCAACTACACGCTCAAAAAAATTTGGCCGTTGCCGCTAAAAAAGCTACACATGCATATCTTTTTAGCTACTATAGATCAAATCGAGCTGCTTGCTTGTGTGTTTGGTCTGAGACTTGCTTTGCACATACAAGCAAATGGAAGGGATGGTAGCGTGCTGGGACGAGACTAACTTGTGTGCGGACGGTTAAATATCCGATTTTCTTTTAAAAAAATATGACCAATTTTACAATTTTCGAACTTATGAATAATTTTTGAAACTGGAACAAAGTCTGAAATTTTTAATATTTTTTGGAAAGTGTGAACATTTTTCAAATTCTGAACACGTTTTGAAAATATGAACAATCTTGTTAACATATTTTGAAATTTTGAACAAAATTTGAATTTCGAACATTTTTGGAAAACGCAAACAACTTTAAAAAGTGATATTTTTTCAAACATTTGAGTCGTTTAAAAAGTTGTGATTCCTAACATTATTTTCTTTTGTCTTGGGCCTGTTTGTTTGTCTGGTTTTTTGTTTGGTTGTGCTTGTGCAGTTGTCAGGTGTTGCATCGGACTGTCACGCGCCGCACCACACATGGAGCCCCTGACTGGAAACATTGCGCTCGACAAAACAAAAAGGAGAGGAAACCAATGAAAACAATGACAAAAGAAACAAAAAGAAAAATCATGAAGAAAACAAAACAAAACAAAAAGCGCATCCTAGCTACTTGGGTCGGCTCATCTGCGGTTTGCTCGTGTCGAGGGTGGACTTGCAACTGAGAATTAAAAGGTCGGACTCCGAGTTGTGGGTCCAGGGTGGACTCACAATTGGGACCAAAAAGGTCGAGCCTAGTTGCAAATCGAGTTTGGACTTGCAACTAGGACAAAAAAGGTTGGGTCCGAGTTGCGAGTCAAGAGTGGACTTACAACTGGGACAAGAAAATGTCGGACCCAGTTGCAAGTCGAGGGTGGACTTGCAATTGGGACAAAAAAAGGTCGGGCCCCAGCAGCGAGTCGAGGGTGGACTTGCAACTTGAACTAAAAAGGTCGGGCCTTAGTTGCGGGTTGAGATGGACTTGCAGCTCGGACAAAAAAAGGTTGGATCCCAGTTTCGAGTCGAGTTTGGACTTGCAAGTGGGACAAAAAAAGGTTGGGTCCTAGTTGCAAGTCAAGAGTGGACTTGCAACTGGGACAAGAAAAGGCCAGACCCAGTTGCAAGTCGAGGGTGGACTTGCAATTAAGCCAGCTACGAACCAATGAGCCTAGTTGCGAGTGAAGGTTGACTTGCAACTGGGATTAAACAAACTACGACCCAAGTTGCGAGTCAAGGATGGACTTGCAACTAGGACGAAAAACAAAAACATAAGCCTAGTTGTGAGTCGAGGGTGGGATTGCAACCGGAGAACTATGAGCCCAGTTGCGAGTCGAGCATGGACTTGCAACTAGGACAACCACAAAACTACAAGCCCATTTGTGAGTCAAGGATTGACTTGCAAAATGGGTGAAACAAACTACAATCCCAGTTGCGAGTCAATGGTGGACTTGCAACTGAGATGAAAGACAAAAGACATGCCGAGTTGCGAGTCAAGGGTGGGCTTGCAACTAGTATAATACAAACTACGGGCCTAGTTGTGAGTCGGGGGTGGACTTCTAACCGAGACAACTACATAAATCTATGGTACGAGTTGTGAGTTGAGGGAGGACTTGCTACTGATATGAAAAACAAAACACATCCCCGTTTTGAGTCAAGTGTGAACTTGCAACTAGGACAACGACACCTCTAGGCCTAGTAGTGAGTGGATAGAGAACTTGCAACCGGATGGGAAACAACTACAAGCCAAGCTGCGAGCCGAGGGTGGGAAAGAATGAAGCCAAGCATGCCAACAAAAAAGGAAGCGCGACAAAACGAAAAATAACGAGATGGGAGATCGAGTGCTTGCAAGAAAATTACAAAAATTTAATCGAATGGTAACAAACTTAGATGACACATCATTTTGTTAAAAATAAGTATTCACAAATTAAAAAGTGTTTACAAACTTAAAAAAGTATTTCCAAATTTTATAAAAATATTCACAAAAAAATTATTCAAAAAATTGCAAGAAACGGAAAAAATGAAAGTGAAAGAAAGAAATAAAATAAAATAAGAAAACAGACACAAATAGGTAAAAATCAAAAGAAAGAACGGATAGAGAAAAGAAAGAAAAACTAAAAAGAACAAAAAAATCGTAATAGTATTTAGAAACAGAAACACATTAAAAATGTATAGAAAAGAGTCAAAATAAAATGAAAAACAAAAATAAATGGGGTCACAAATGAAACACCCAATTCTATTTGTATGATGCAAAGTTACCGTGTCAGAACTGAAACACACGCGAAAAAAGGGGTCTGCTTAAAATACAACCAGGCCACGACTAGAAATGTACCTCGTACTCACTGTTTTGAATATATAGTATTTTGTCTCAATCAAGAAAAACTAGATGCAAAAAAAAAAAGAATAAAAAATCGCATGGACAGCATGGACAACATCACTCGCTGCATGAGCATCCCGTGCGATCTTTTTAGTTCACGTGGACAACTATCCATCTACCATGTGCTTCAGCCCATGTAAAAAGAAGGCCGAAACAAAGCAGGCCCGACGCGGGACAAGACTAGGCTGAAAAACACGGATCCAGGAAGAATAAAACACGCAGACCGACGAGAACGCATCAATCTAGACACGGGACAATCAGACGTGGTTGCCATGAGCAAAACAATCAGACGCGACATGGGACAACCGCGACATCAATCAAAACAATCCAACGGTAGAGGACTTAGATGTGAGAAGTATATTTGCATCTAGGTGTGAAATAGCAATTCCGATTGATGATTGGTACAACTTATATACAGTGCGAGGAGATGCCTTCGAGAGGTGTCCGTTTGCAGGGGCGTGATACAAGGAGCAACCGCTTTGATGGTTGTCAAAGTTGCAACTGCACGCACGGGGGATAGCGGGGATTTCCCCTAATTAACATAATGTGTTAATTAGTCTTAAGAGTTCTGACAGGTTTACCCCGCAAAAAAAAGAGTTCTGATAGGTTTTTTCGTGATAAAATCAGTTTTTTCATGTAAATTTAACCCTTTTTTATTGAATTATTTTTAACACGTTTATTACTTTTATCGTAGATAAGTCAAATTATCTATGGTCTTGCCGGCACATTATGATCGCATCAACCCAAATAGAACTGGCATCGCCTATAAAGTTACTTTTCATCAAGAGTACACTACATATATGGAACCATTTTGTGACACATAAAAGGACGAAAGGTGAACACCTACTTTTCATGAAGAGTACACTACATAAAGAAATTCAGTTTAGCTCTAGGGAGGATGTGCTCCTGCTTGCCAAAAAAGTATTTTACAAATGTAATTTTTTTGGAAAAAATAGATGTGTTCATTGTCACGGCCCAAATGCTACCTGCAAATTTTTAGGGGGGAAACTTAAGCATTTTGACCTGTGTGAAAATAAAAAATCGAATGCCAAATGTTATCTCCAAATGTGCACTTAATTTTTTTCATCGAAGTAGCATTGTTATCCCGTTTTGCATAAAAATTGTCAACCTGCTTGTTACACCAACATCAACATCTACAAAAAAAAAATCAGAATTTATAAAATTCATTTACTATTAATTTTGAATTTACTGTTCATCAGGCCTAAACGGCCATCCCACATAAGGAAATGGAAGCATTTTGCGACATCGAACAATACGAAAGGTGAACACCACATTTGAATCGTATCCTTATACGCCCTCATGCACTGAAATGGAGTTCTTCTCCATAACCGGAGCTATATAAGCTGCACCAGGGGAACCGTAGAAGGGGATCCACTACTTTGACCTATAGGCTTACACCATGTAGAAGATTGAAGATTTCCCCGGCGCTTCCCGTTGACCCCCCCCCCCCCCAAATCAGCTTGAGAACTCGTCAAGTTTCCTTGACTCGACCAATATCTCTCTGCATTGTAATCCTTTATATTCTCCCTGTGTTAAAGAAGAAGCAAGGCAAGAAGTAGGGGTTTTATCCATCTTGGAGGTTTGAAATTGGGTATATGTGCGCCCCTATTTCCTGGGTTCTAAACTCCATAGTATGCAGACATCACGTGTTTTCGGCTACAGATTTCACGTACTCTCTCTAGTACCCTGATACATCTCCCACGTATCTACTTTTTCTCACGCTTTTCCTCTTGTTTTGGACTCTAATTTGCATGATTTGGATGAAACTAACCCCGAACTGACGCTGTTTTCAGCAAAACTACCATGGTGTTGTTTTTGTGCAGAAATAGAAGTCCTCGGAATGGAACGAAACTTTACGAGGATTTTTATATCAATAATAAGAATTTTTGGAGCCAAGACCCACCAGAGAGGGGCCCCTGGGTGGGCACAACCCACCAGGGTGCGCCCAGGTGGGTTGTACCCACCTGGTGGCCCCGCTAACGACCCTCCTGATACTATAAATTCACATTATTCCAGAAAAAAATGAGAAAAAAAAGAATTATCACGATCCACGAGACGGAGCCGCCGCCAAGCCATGTTCTTCCTCGGGAGGGCAGATTTGGAGTCCGTTTGGGGCTCCAAAGAGGGTGATCTTCGTTCTTCATCGTCACCAACCCATCTCCATCGCCAATTCCATTATGCTGCCCACCGGGAGTGAGTAATTCCTTCGTAGGCTCGCTGGTCGGTGAGGAGTTAGATGAGATTCATCATGTAGTCGAGTTAGTTTTGTTAGGGCCTGATCCCTAGTATCCACTACGTTCTTAGATTGATGTTGCTATGACTTTGCTATGCTTAATGCTTGTCACTTTGGGCCCGGGTGCCATGAACTCAGATCTGAACCGTTTATAAATTCATCATTATATCCATGTTTTAGATCCGATCTTGCAAGTTATAGTCACCTACTACGGTTATGATCCGACAACCCCGGAGCGACAACAACCTGGCCCACTCTTGGTGATGACCGTAGTTTGAGGAGTTCATGTATTCACTATGTGTTAATGCTTTGTTCCAGTTCTCTATTAAAAGGAGACCTTAATATCCCTTAGTTTCCAATATGGACCCCGCTGGCACGGGAGGGTAGGACAAAAGATGTCATGCAAGTTCTTTTAATAAAGCATGTATGACTATTTATGGAGTACATGCCTACATTATATCGATGAACTGGAGCTAGTGCCGTATCGCCCTAGGTTATAACTGTCACATGATGAATATCATCCAACAAGTCACTGATCCAATGCCTACGAATTTATCCTATATTGTTTCTGCTAAGTTACTACTGCTATCATCACTGTTACACTTGCTACAAATTACTAGTATCACTGTTACTGTTACCGTTGCTACTGTCACTGCTATCAAAACTATCAAACTACTTTGCTACTGATCACTTTGTTGCAGATAATTAATCTCCAGGTGTGGTTGAATTGACAACTCAGCTGCTAATATCTTCCAATATTCTTTGGCTCCCCTTGTGTCGAATCTATAAATTTGGGTTGAATACTCTACCCTCAAAAACTGTTGCGGTCCCCTTTACTTGTGGGTTATCAAGACCTTTTTCTGGCACCGTTGCCGGTGAGCATAGCTATAATTGATGAGTCACTTGGGATTATTATCATATTATCACTATGAAGAATATGAAGGATCCTAAACCGAGGATATTTGCCTCAAGTACGAGGGGAGGGTGATGCTAAAGCTTGGTACAATACTCTTGCTCCTGATTGTGTGCGTAGTCCCTAGGATATGGTTTATTACTTCTCTCAAAAATATTTTCCTGCTCATAAGAAACAAGATGCCTTATAGGAAATATTTAACTTTGTGCAAACTAAAGAAGAGAGTCTCCCACAAGCTTGGGGGAGGCTTTGCCAGTTACTTAATGCTTTGCTTGATCATCCTCTTAAGAAAAATGAAATACTTGATATCTTCTATAATGGACTAACCGATGCTTCTAGGGACTTCCTAAATAGTTGTGCTGGTTGTGTTTTCATGGAACGAACTGTTGGACAAGATGAAGAACTATTGAATAATATATCGAAAAATTATGATGATTGGACTATTCCTGAACCACCGGTGTAACACCCCGGATGTAACTTGCCATATTTGTAACTCCAACTCTTGCCATTTTCGGCAATGTGGTATGATATTCCCTCCGTGGTTGGGTTTCCCGTCTTTTTGCATTTTGTCTTTGTCATGCATTACATATCATGTCATCATGTGCATCGCATTCGCATACGTGTTCGTCTTATGAATCCGAGATTTTCCCCGTTGTCCGTTTTGCAATCCAGCGCTCCTATGTTCCCCGGCGCCCCTTTTTACCTTTTTCCGTGAGCGGGAATTAAACTTTCTCGGAATGGACCGAGGTTTGCCAAGCGGCCTTGGTATAGCACCGGTAGACCGCCTGTCAAGTTTCGGTTCATTCGGAGGTCGTTTGATACTCCAACGGTTAACCGGGTAACCGTGAAAGCCTCTTTTGGGTTGCAGCCCAAAACCCCTCCAAATCAGCCCAATAACCCATCTAAGTCATTCCCATGTCCCTCACCGTTCGATCACGATCGCGTGGCCAAAAACCGTGCTCAATTTGGAGCCTCCTAGCCCCTCCTACCTATAAATATACCCTCCTCCCGAAATTTGCGGATCATTCCTACCCTAACCCTAGCTCCCTTCTTCCTCCGCGCGCCGGTCGCGTCCGCCCGGCGCCGCACACGTCCGCCAGTCGCCCCGCGGCCAATCCCCGCGCGCCACGTGGCCTCCGCGCCCACATCGCCGCGCCTCCGCCCGCGCCGACCCGCTCGGCCCACCGCGGGCCCCCGCGGCCCGTACGCCGCCGCCGCGCGCGCGCCTCCCCGAGGCCCGCGCCTCCCGCGCCCCGCCGCCCGAGCAGGCGTCGCTCCGGCCGCCGCCAACCATCGCCGGTCGCCGCCGCCTCCGCCCGCGCCCCCACGCCACCATCGCCTCCCGCGCCGTGCGCCTCGCCGCCCCGTCCGAATCCGGCCGGATCCGGCAAGATCCAGCCCGGTCCCGCCTCCTCCGGCCATCTCCTCCCCGAGCCCGGCGAACCTCGACCAGCGAGCTCGAGAACCCTAGAACTGAGAATTTTTCGGAGGTTGATTTTTCTCTAAGTCCCGAAATCTGTTGAATAATCATGCCATGTTCATCGCATCATAACTTGCTTCATACTGCTCTGTTTCGTGCGTGTAATATGTCAAAGTGTTCGTCCCGATGAGTACATCATTTCATCTCATTGCATCATTTTCATTTGAGCTCATGTTGATGCCCTAAATGCTGTTGGAAGAGGGCTATGTGATGTTAGTTTCAGATCTGTTTCAGTAGATGCAGTTTTGTCATTTTTGCCATGATTGATGTATGCATCCTATGAAATGGAGTCCTACATGTGTTTTGTAATATGCCATGCCATATTTACAGGGGTGTATGCCATGTATTTTTATGATCTTTGTGGTGACTAGCACAAGCATGCAAACTAGGGATCATAATGTTGCTGATTTCAGAGACTTAGTAATTTCACTAAGTTATTCCCTGCTGTTAACTTTATGCTATGTGTTCATGTTGTTTCAGAGAGATCTATGCCTCTTTTGAGCATGATCAGTAAGGGTGTTTTGAACGTATGGATTTGCTCTATCCATACGTGCCTTTTTTTGTAATTATGGAGTGCCATAGCTTGAGTCAATCGAGCTCTACTTTTGCTATAAAATGTTGCTGGCAGATTGTTTACATGTTATTCGATTTTGCCAAGCTTATTGTAGTTGATCCTTGCATGCTATGATGTTGTTCTTGCCATTTATAGCTTCTATGCCATGTCTTATTGATGGATGTATGCTTAGTTTATCATGAAAAGCTCTGTAGTGAGTGCATCGAGCTCGTAAACATGCCTACTTGCTATCTGGTTTTGACATGTCCAGTTTTCTGTTAAGTCTGAAATCTGTAACGAAACTTGCTTATTTGACATGGGTGCTATTATATTTTGTTGTCCTTTTTGGCTCATGGTCATTAAGGGACTTTTGTTCAATGCTTTGAGTAGATCCATGCCATGTCTTGTTTTCCTATATTGTGTTCCTGTAGCATGTTGTTTCCTTACTCTAAACATGTCATCCTGATATTAATTTCTAGCATGATAGTATTTTCATTAAGTCTGTGAAGCTGATATGTTTTGCACTTTTGCCATGCTTGTTTGAACCTGTTATGTTGTGATTTAGCCGTAGCTCAGTGTTCATCTTTTTTCAAGCATCTTGACTAGATCACTTCCTTATGATTTGCTGATATGTTTGGGTGTAGTAACTTAATTACTTGTTGCTTGCTAAGTAGCATCATGCTGTTAATCGCAGAATTATGTCATTCTTGTTTTGCTTGCCCTTTGCAAACCGTGCATCCGATTCCGGTGATCTTTATATCGATTTCAACCGAAATCACCTCACCTTTCCAGTGGCATACTTGGTTTGCCAAGATTATGCCTTGTTCATCCTTGTCCTTCCGGAGCACGCATATGCATTGCATATCACATCTCGCATATCATGCCATGTTTTGCATCATGTTGATTGCGCATTGCATCGTGGTTGATAGTTGTTCCTTTGCTTGTGTTCTTGCCTTGGGTAGAGCCGGGAGACGAGTACGCGACCGAGGAACCTGTTGAAAACGCTTATGAGGATCAAGCTTTCGACAACTCTGAGAACCTTGCAGGCAATATGACCATACCCTCGAAATCACTTCTATCTTTGCTTGCTAGATGCTCGCTCTTTCGCTATGCCTATGCTGCGATACCTACCACTTGCTATATCATGCCACCCATATTGCCATGTCAAACCTCTAACCATCCTTTCCTAGCAAACCGTTGATTGGCTATGTTACCGCTTTGCTCAGTCCCTCTTATAGCGTTGCTAGTTGCAGGTGAAGTTGAAGTTTGTTCCATGTTGGAACATGATTATGTTGGGATATCACAATATCTCTTATTTTAATTAATGCATCTATATACTTGGTAAAGGATGGAAGGCTCGGCCTTATGCCTGGTGTTTTGTTCCACTCTTGCCACCCTAGTTTCCGTCATACCGGTGTTATGTTCCTTGATTTTGCGTTCCTTACACGGTTGGGTGATTTATGGGACCCCCTTGACAGTTCGCTTTGAATAAGACTCCTCCAGCAAGGCCCAACTTTGGTTTTACCATTTGCCACCTAAGCCTTTTCCCCCGGGTTTTCGCGAGCCCGAGGGTCATCTTTATTTAACCCCCCCGGGCCAGTGCTCCTCTGAGCGCTGGTTCGAACCGAGTAGACTGCAGGGCCACCTCGGGGCAACTTGAAGCTTGGTTTTACTCGTAGGATGTCTCATCCGGATGTGCCCTGAGACCGAGATATATGCAGCTCCTATCAGGATTTGTCGGCACAATCGGGCGGCTTTGCTGGACTTGTTTTATTACTGTCAAAATGTCTTGTAGTCCGGGACTCCGAGACTGATCGGGTCTTCCCAGTAGAAGCAATATCCTTCGTTGACCGTGAGAGCTTATAAAGGGCTAAGTTGGGACACCCCTGCAGGGTATTATCTTTCGAAAGCCATGCCCGCGGTTATGAGGCATATGGGAATTTGTTAATGTCCGGTTGTAGAAAACCCAAAGTTGACCTTAATTAAAACACATCAACCGCGTGTGTAACCGTGATGGTCTCTTCTCGGCGGAGTCTGGGAAGTAAACACGGTGTTGGCGTTATGTTTGGCGTAGGTTGTTCTAGGATCACTTCTTGATCACTTCGAACTTCACGTCCGTGCTTTGCTTCTCTTCTCGCTCTCTTTTGCGTTGTTAGCCACCATATATGCTAGTCGCTTGCTGCAGCTCCACCTCACAACCCTGTCCTACCTTTAAGCTTAAATAGTCTTGATCTCGCGGGTGTGAGATTGCTGAGTCCCCGTGACTCATAGATTCTACCAAAATAGTTGCAGGTGCCGACGATGCCAGTGCAGATGACGCATCCGAGCTCAAGTGGGAGTTCGACGAGGAACGTGGTCGTTACTATGTGTCTTTTCCTGATGATCAGTAGTGGAGCCCAGTTGGGACGATCGGGGATCTGTGTAGTATTTGGGGTAGTATTCTTTCATTTTGGTTCCGTAGTCGGACCTTGAGTGTAATCTGGATGATGAATGTTT